>OX411883.1:51627786-52856217 GCA_948293265.1 Cheilosia impressa | reverse complement strand
ACCTTGCATCTGAACGAAGCTAACGGTTATCTGTGATAATGCGTCAGGGAGTGGAATGCAATAGCAATAATATTAAACGTGCACCTAAAATATTCTGCAGATCGCAATAAATGATTTTATGGAGTAAATCCTATCTCTCAAATCTGTTTCCACCCAATCCCGTTCATATAAGAGTTACAAGATCGAAGAGACTTTCAAGATCGAAGAAAAAGCAAAATTTAATGAGGCCCATCCTCATTTGCGGTTTCTTATGTCTAAAATCATTTAGTAAAATGTACACTTACTTCCGCCCACAGGCACACGATCAAGGAGGCACATGTCATCAGCAACGGATAATATGCAGACATCAGTGTTACGGCCCAAGTCGGCTGAAGATCGTGCTGCAAAAATAAATACAAACGGTTAAATATGGCAAACTTGATTATTTCATATTCAGATTAAGTTACCGGCGTTGTAAAGTATGCACCGCGCAGTGATGCCGCCACAAAAACCACGAAATATAAAAGTTTCTGGGTTGTGAGACGGCACGCCCTTAACAGTGAGGGCTGCTTTAGTCTCTGATATTCGGCGACGACACATATTATCAACTGTATGAAAGAGACCACTGCGACGACATAAAATACAGCTGATATGCCTGCATGGTAGGGCAAATTGAATGCAGAGCATTCGTCACCGGTATAGCGAATTTCGCAAATGCATGTGCCATTTAAGCAATCGCCCCGACCCGAACATGTGGCCATAGAGTCATCTCCGGGTGGGGCGCTCTTCAGTACGTTCGCGGAGCACCTCATTAAATCATGAAAACTCGATATCATTCTATAGTGAGGTATCTGCAAAAAGAAGAATTATTTATTAATAATTAGAGATAGCTCGTGTTGAAATAAAAACAACATATATTGTTAAGTCATGCAAACAATTTGTTTTTAAATAAATTTCAATAAAAAAACAAACAAAATTTGATTAATGTGTTGATCCCTCGGGCATTTTAGCGTGCGGGTTTCTGATTAAACTACAAACGACCACAGCTGGACTTTATGGTAAACGGACGAGGAATTCTGTGGATAAGGTGGAGGGCGCAGTGGAGGCAGTTTGCCCTTCAAACTAGAATTGATGATGAATTAGTGACGTAGTTCGGTATAGGTTTTGAATGAAAATGCTAGAAAAATACAGCAACCAGATTTTAGAAATCCATCGCAAGTACACATCCACGAGAAATACAAATATCGAAAGCGAAAATCGCATCCAAATTCGTTTGAGCAAAGAGACAGGAGCACTAAATGTTCACACTTTAGAAACAACATCGCCACCTATCGGATTTTAATCAAGTGCTTTCTAAACACTGCCGGCCAAACTGGTACCTACATTTTTAGCGAAATCACCTCGCATAGCTTTAAAGTAGGCTACACAAATACAAACATTGAAATATGAGTATAGGACAACAGAGGAAAAGCTGAGCTAGAAAAGATTGGCCTTTTAAGGAATATTTGGTCAACAAATATCTCGAATTCCACATCTCATAAACTATATTTCCAGCACACAAACATTGAAATAATAAAACGCCGCGCCGGCCGTAATGCTAATGAGACTTACTGCCCATCGGTCGGTTTGTGTTGTAACCCCAACCTATTTCTCTATACTTCGACCAGCAGCTGTCAATCATCCTAAAGCTGATACCAAATAGTGTCTCCCCTAAACTGACCGGCATTGGTCGCCGCTTAAAAGACGACACACTACTCACTTAAATGCAAACGGCACAATCGCATTTCAACCACCGCTCATTGATGTGTGTGTTGGAATATTGTCCGGCAACCAAACAAATGTGCATACTGACAACTGTGTTTGCCTATTGCACATTTGATGATGACCTTTACCGCCGGACAACTTTGCATGCAAACGCAAACTTGTCAACATTGTTATGGAATTCAATTTGATACTGCGCTTTGTTTCGATGGCTGTGTCGATGTTTGCGTTTTGTTTTGAGAAAGCCATGAAAGCGTATCACGGAAATTATCACGCAGCCTTAAAGGGGGAGAGGCGTGTAGGCAGTTTAATATTGAAACGAAATACATACGAAGAAGGGTGCAGATTAATAAGCTTGGTTGACGGTTGAGTTCTTATTCAGGAGCGTTCCGGTTTTGGCTGGAATAAGCGCGAAGCTGATGTGAAATCGAAATGAAAAACATTCATTGTCACGGGAGAAGCCGTAAAACAAACTCAGCCAGTTGGAATATTTTTTTCTAATAAAATTCAAATTCAGTTTGCCAACAGCTGAAAACGAACACACCATGTTGAGCAAGTTCACTTGGAGCTCACAAATCCCAATCATCTACAACCAAAACCGCTTTTTAATGTTTATTAGTTACAGATGGGCGAATAAGCGTTCAATATCCATGGAACCTTGAAGGGAGAATAGCTTCGCTTGGCTTTGTGTGCGTTCATTGGTTTGATGTGCTTTTTGTTATAAACAAACAAATCAGTGAAATGTTTTTCAAATGTTGTTTGTTCGCACAGAAAATGTTTATAAAAACGATTTCACAGAATTTTCGCAAAGAAAGTGTGCTAAAACAGAAACCAGAGCTTTCAACACAACATACAACGGATAAAAATACTGCAATAGCTATTTTTTTTTTTTTTTGTTCTCATTGGCTACTTTGCCTTGTGCTGCGATTGAGATAATGTTCAGGTGGGGATTATTTATTTTCTTTCACACTCGACTTCCATTTCGCTCTCTTCTTATCTTTCATCTGATATAATTTTACACCTGTTTCTGGCGAAAGGTTAACTAAATGTTTCGAACTGGCTGGAATCGTTTAATGAATTTTATTGTTCAACAGTTTTATTTGGGTTTTTAACTCAATGAATAAATTGCCATTTAAAAAGTGTCCGTATTTTTTATTCATAGCAGAAGTATTGTTCCAGTCGATATACGCAAATAAACTGAACGAAGGTCCAGAAGATGTCAAGTATGCTTTGCAATTAATGTTGAATTCGGCTATTGTCTTTGAAAGTACCTACAGACTTATTTAAGAGCTTGAAAGCAGTTCAATCTCTGCAAGTTTAATGAAATACCTTTGCGGATGAAGTCGTTATGAAAATAGCTCGAATTTGTATGCTACAATTCGTGTCATACTTGATTTACTGCCTGCAAAGAGAAACGATGGGACGACCCACGGAAAATCACACGAGTAACATCTGAAGGTTTTTTTCCCACTGCGCCATCTCTGGAGAACGTTTGACAAACATCCGAGAGTATGAATGTCATTGACATACTATATAAATGGACGTCTAGTAAAATGTCAGTTCCAAATAGGATCGTTCAAAAAATGACGCCAATATAACCAGCGTTCTTGGTTCAAAGCGAATAAAAAGCGTAACAAAATGCCAACCATTTTGGATTTCTTCATAAAAAATAGCGACACCTATTTAATAGATTTGCTAGGTAAAACAGTTAAAATTTCAATTGTTGCGGAATGTTTAACGCGTCGGAAAATGTGGCATTTCGAATTGTTAATAGATGGAACCAACAAAAATTGAAGAAAAAATTGTATTGTTAAGCTTAGTATCCTGCTCGTGCTAAATTTTATCTCCTATACAAAAATGTCTACAAAGATAAAATTTAGCGAGGCAGTTTAGCAAAGCAGTATCCTGTTCGCACGCTAAATTCTTAACTTCATGTAGATGGGTCGATGAAAAGTCTCCACTCATTTAGCTCGCGAAATAAATGTCCGGTACATTAAATCGAAGATAAATTTTGACATGAAAAACGGAGGAAGAAGTTTGTGTTGCGTTTACTATGGATTTTTGTTTGAAGGAAACCGCAGAGAAAAATTTGAAAGAGAAAGAAAAGAAAACGCAAAGCCAAAAAAAAAAAACTTTTACAATGTTAAGGAAAACTAGTTTCTTTAAGCTTCAAATAATCTTAGGTCTTTTGCAAATCAGCTCTTTTTGCCTTTTTTTTGCAAATAGGAATTTATGGGACACGGAGAAAAGTGTCTTCTTCTGCTTGCTGTTACAGAAATTATTTGAGCTGCTGCTGCAATAATAATATCTTCTTCCATTTTTCTCATACCCATTGTTTTGGAATGATTCAAATACTGCGATGTTTTTGAAGTTTGAAATTCGAAAATCGTAAAAATTGTGTTTACTGATTGTCATGAAGAAAAAGTTTTTGTCCCATCTATATGGTGTGTAATAATAATTTAGCGAGCATTTATCTTTGGTGTGGAAAAACGAAGTGGAGACTAGGGACGCTAAAATTTAGCGCGAGCAGGATACTAAGCTTAAAAAAACTAAATTTTATCTCGTCTCCAATTTTTCTCTCCAAACATCATCAACAGCTAAAGTCCTAGCTAAATTCTGACATAGAGTACGCCGTGTATAAGTGTCAGACAAGACAGCTGTTCTTTGAAAAAATTTCCTTCAAAAATGTAATTCTCTTTTATTTCAACTATTTCCGATTCTAGGTACTTCTCGTCCATGTAATAAATTAAAAAGCTCATCCTTGCATACTTTTCTGCAACAGAACAACAAATACACAACAATCTGTCACAATTTAGCTTGAGAAAATGTGCCGACCCATTAAATGGGCACGCTAAATTTTGACAGACGCAGGAAGTACATTCTGAAACAAAAGTTTGATTATTTAGCTCGAGCTGCGTACCACTCAGCTAAATGGGTTCGCTTAAATTTAGCTCAGCTAAGTTTTGGAGAGAATTTTGTGTGGGAGTGAAAATTTTGCTCGAGCAGCGTACTTAGCTTAATGCATAAAAAAAAAAAACATTTTATGGGTTCAAGCCTGATTACTATGAGTCTTCGAAATTAAATGCTTCAAATGGTAAACTCGTAACGTTTGCACCTAGGTTAGGTTGGGTTAGGTTGAGTGGGGTTGTGAGATCGTATAGGTCCTCACAGTGCCTGCATATATCCGTATTATCTATGCCTAGTCTCATCGCATGCTTCCTTCGAAGGCAGTGTCCGGAGAGTATTCCCACCGTTAATCTTAACTTTGTTCTACTGAGATTTAGTAATTCTTCAGATTTTTTCCGATTTAAAACGTTTGCACATAAAATGCATAAAATAAACACAAGAGAAACCAAAAACACTCCATGAACAGTCGAGACTACTCATGAGCTGATTTTTTTTTAATGTACTGCACTCTTGTGTTGCAATTAATTTCCAATACACAATATATCACTTTGTCATTTTTAATTCCGCATTTGATAACACGGTACACCTACCTACCCTCCGTCCCTTTGCGTCAATCAACAAATTACTCCTCTTTTTTTGTTGATTATTTTTTGTACATTCATGAAGTCTTACATCTATAAAAAAAATATATTTTTTTTTGTTATCAATCGCCGTAATAAACAATACATAACTTTGTTGCAATATTTCATGCTGTGTTATCTTTTCGAAGTTTTATTGAACTCTAAAACGGAAAAATAGTCAGATGGCATAAAATTATAAATAAATTGATAAACGGTCTAAAATTGTTTTCCAATTGCTCCCCGGATATCTGTCACGCTTTTCGCAAACACATTTCGTTCGAAATAAAATTGCTTCACTTTAACATCACAAGTAAAAACTGATAAGATATATTTAGCTTAGAGGGAGAGGAAGTCGAATATTCTAGGGCTTTGATAATATAAAATAAATAAACTACTGTTACAAGACGTACTTCATGTCAAACCGTGCGGAACCAGGTCAGCTGCCTGCTGGGAATTGTCAGCTTTTCAGGTATAGCTTTGCACTGTGTTTCTTGGTAAAATAAATGCGAGCGTCTTGCGTAAAACCGCAAAAACACAAAACGAACTATGATCACAACGATCGACGGCGACGACTACAAAAACGGGGGCAAACAAATATGCCAATGGACGTTGAAAACAGCCGAGCCGTCGGAACGAAACGAACGACTCCTATCACCGATAATATTGTTCAGCGCCGACGGCCGTCTGTCGTTCGGTTGCTGCTTATTTAATTGGCCGAGTACACTTATTGCCTATTCAAATCGAGCACCATTCACATAATTAATCGTCGTCCATCCCGGGTTCACGAAAGAGTTGTATATAAATATGCGAATGAACTCATCAACAAAAGGCCACTGAAACCTAACGAACAAATGTTCGGACAAAAAGTCTGGGCAACACTAAGCTCATTCGGTTGTATTAGCTCTAGAGCTACAGCTACAGCAAATGCCAAAATGAGAAACTACCTCCTAATCTCTCTCCCTGGTGAGCGATAAAGAAAAGACGATTAAAAAATGCAAATATGGGTTTAAAGCATTCAATGGTCTTCTTCGGGTCTGAGAGAGTGGAGATTTTTTTTTCTAACGTCATCATACAAGAGATATAATGTACAATAATTAAATTGATATTCAAGTTATGTAGTGGATAATGAGTGAATGGAGATCTTTTGGGATACTTTTGGTAGGAAATTGCTTATAGCGCGCACTTGAAATGATGGGAACGTGTCTTGAGAGATTCACACGCGTGGAAGCGACTTTGATCAGGGTCGACAACTAATGGATTGCTATGGGCTCTCTCATGGCGGAAATGTGTAGACCAAATTTTGTTCGTTTTGGGATAGAACTTCAAATATATTTTGCAAAGATCGTTGATAACTTCTTGTGGTATTTCTTTCAAATTAAAAACATTTATCGATCACCAATTACTTTTGTACAGGGTGCGGCAAGAAAACTTGCTGATTTTCCAAAGGAAATAAAACCAAAAGTATTGGACATACCGTTACAAAACTTGTTTATTCTTGTTACACACGATCTGGATTTTTCATTACATGGCTTTAAAGATGATATCGGACAAGTGATGGCCTCCGTTTTCGATACACTGAGATATACCCCATTTTCGAAGCTCCTCTGAACTCTTTGAAGCATATCGATGAGTATGTTCACTATTGCTTCACGAATGTTGTCCTTCAGATGATTTAACGTTCGAGGCCGATCGGTGTAAACGATAGATTTAAGGTAACTCGATAAAAAAAAATCCCACGGAGCCAAATCAGGTGAGCGCGCCGGCCACGTAAGGTCGCCCCTCAAGGAGATTAGACGATCGGGGAAATGTTCCCTCAAAAGATCCATCGATGCTCGTGCTGTGTGGGCCGTGGCTCCATCTTGTTGAAACCACACATCACCAAGGTCCAGTTCATCGAGTTTTGGGATGAAAAATTCTTCAATCATCTCTCTGTAGCGAGCTGCATTCACCGTAACAGTGCGATGTTGAAGCGAGTACGGAAAGCACGTTGAGTGGAAATCATGAAACGGCCTCGCAGGCAAATGCGCGTTGCTCTTTCGTCCAATGCATGATGTCGACTGACTGCGACGTAGATGAAACTTCAGGAAGTCCCCTAAAAAATGAGACACTCTTAACCCACATCCGACCACTACCCCCGGCTTGGTGCCAAAAACAAATCAGCAAGTTTTCTTGCCGCACCCTGTACTTCTCTGTCACCTCTCATTTAAGTTTCAGCTTCTCTACAACGCAAACGCAAATAATAAGAACTCCAAAACAAATTTATTCATTTATGTGCCATTTTACACTTCTAAGCTTTAGTTTTCGAAGAATTGTTTGAAGTAAATTAGCAAATTTCTTGCGCCACAACAACCAAACACCACAAGTTCGACAAAACGGAACTGTCAGTATGATAATGAACTGATTAACACAAATTGAACAAACCAAAGTTAGTATATAGTGTGCCAGTAAAACGTTATAACAAATTTATTTGTATGCGACGCATGCTAATTATATATAATTAGAACAAATTCTTTATTTTGCAACGCAACAGAATGTTTTATCAATTCATTACATACTTGGGCTGCGATGTGTATATTTATTTGACAGATTAGCAGTATGGAGTAGCTCCCCCCATGGAACTTTTTATTTGACAAAGAAGAATTTGTTTCTTATTTTTTTTAATAAAATTGTTAATTTTATATCACGAAAAACGTCATTGAAATGCTAATTTTAAATTCTATTCGCGTTTCAGTGCAAAATTTGTCAATAAAATGTGCATGTGTACTTGTGTTAGAGGTTGCACTTAAAAAAATTAAACGGGCTTTTTTATGAAAATAATTCTTAACCACCAGCAAAAAGGGGATCATTTCATTTCAAATGGAGATGATATAACTTTTCAGATTGTATCTATTTTTATTTGCAGCTACTTTGTGTTTAAAAAAAAAAAATACAATTTCCGAATGCAAAAAAGAAGCATAAACTGTCAACAGACAGACAAAGTGTGTACGGAGTGCGTCAAAGCGGTGAATTGTTGCCCAACGATTGAATAATACCCGCCAATGAATAAAATTTAACAACAGAGTCAACAAAATGGAACAGGCCCTCCAAAAAACATTGGGAAAGGTTAATTCCCCATATAGAAAATAAATGTAAGTTAAAAGGTAGAAACTAGAAATAGTTATAAGCAACCAATGTGTGAATAAATATTTATACAAGAAACAAACAAATGTGAAATGATAACCATTATTAGACCAAAAAATTTTCACCTCAATTTAAAAAAAAAAAAAAACACCAACAAACGCATGCATTGACCAACAAATATTTAATTATTAACGGCAAGTAAAAATAATATTGACAAACGTTAACAAACAAACCAAAATAGCAACTATTTAAAACAAAAAACAAAAAATACCATCAACATCAGTAGTACTCACAAAAATTTGCGAGCCCACACTTTTCGAAAATGTTTGCTCAACATTAGGAAAAATGGAAACTCATTTGTTGGGTTTTCACCGTCTGTCTGTGGACGTGATTCCCACACCGCAAAACGAACGGCGAATCTAGAAAATATACATTTTTAGCTGTAGTTGAAAGTTTTAGTGAGGAACCGAAGAACTGTATTGCATTTCGTTTTACATTAATAGCAAGCGAGAGCTACATAGAACCAGGTGGATCTACGACGCACTATTGAAGAGTGACAGGCGCTAGGAGACGATGGGCCTTACTAATAACAATTTTTAACCTGCACAATAAACATTTTGTAGGTCAGAATGTGCAGTTTTGTATGGAAAATTTCGCCATTGTGAGTTGGAAAAATGTTGCCTGGACACAATATACAAACGTCGAAATGGATCATTTAGCCACTTGAAACGTCATAACAACTATTAAGCAGTGCTGTGTTTAGGAATGTAATAGATTGAGTTCGCAACTGCTTGCCAGAAGCCACACAAATCGGTTACTATTGAAGTGATTACTTATGTCAGATGACACCAATATACAGGACACGAGTTAAGTTTTCTTATTTGCTTGGATAGACGTTGGGCACGTTCAAGAATCTAGTTATCTAGTCGACTAGATTGGTCTGGATAAGATGTAACTAGATTGGTCGGGAACGTCACTTTTTCTACGTCAGCCACATATGAGAACTGTCAACTTATTACACTCAGTCGCGAATTTCTCGGCTAGATTTGTCGGCTCGCCCATAACCGTCAACTGAAACAGCTGCTCATACGACTGATTTCAGCCAATCAAAACCGAGACACATCTAGTCAGACAGCTGTCAGACTAGGTCTGTTCCCTTACTTTTGTAGTAAGAATGAAAAAGACTACCAAAATGGCAGTGGTGGGGATAAATTCTCTCTCGGAGAGACACACTTACGAAAAAGTTGGGGAACGTCTTTTTTTTTAAAATGGCTGATACATAATTAAAAAATTCAAAATATTTGTACGAAAAGTCGTTAGAATTTTGTATAAACTCGCAGAATTTGCTAATTTACCAAAGTAGTTGATTCATCTACATAGCGATGGAAGTGATTCGAAATAAATCGAACTTCTTCTTCATGTATCTGGAGGAGTTTGTACTGATTGAACTAGAAGCATTCGCGAAGAGGAAAAAGCGACACGGCATTTAAAATTTCGTGGAGACGATTGTCCTTTTTTACTCCTTACCAGCAAGGAAGAATTCCGTCGCATAATACAACGTCGATGTTGTTTGGCTCTCATTTTTTTTTTTAAATGAAAAACTTCGATTCTGTTTTTTGATTATGTTTGTTTGAACCTTTAGAATTTTATTGGTCAATTCGAGAAGATGATATCGGCCAAATGGGCGCCGTCACAATTGATTGCCAAACGGGCTCGTTTTAGCAATGGGATGTATGACAACAGTGGACGGTGCGCGCTATATGGCCATGTTAACCGAGAGCCAAACAACATTGGATGAACTTGTGTATATATCTTGCTCTCTCGATGACGCTCTCTTTTACGAATTTTTCGAGCTAAGAAACGAAATTCCTTAAAATTTGTAAGAATTAGTAAAAAGACTTAAAAGTAAAGGAAGAGACCTACTAAACGATATACTTGAACGTCCTCATTTATATTGGCGAAAAACAGGACTTGAATCACCGATCGAGTACTGCGTGACTGAATTTGTTGCTATTTTGCAGCTAGAATCCACAAAATTTATTCACGGCTGCTGTAATCCCACCCCAGATATACCTCCCCTTGGAATTTTACGAGTCACTGAGGATGTAAAACGCAGCCAGTTGGAATCAATCTGCATTTCACGTCTTCAAAAAAATCGTTAAAAATTCGATGCAATAATCACTCAAACAAATTCCCTACCGATTGACACCTCAACCCGACGCATACCACATGCAGAACAATGGAACAATCCATTGAATGATATCCAATGCCAAATCCCTCAGTGGGTGTAACATCGACTTAAGCACCGGAAAAAATTACTGCAATGCACTCTTGTGATGTGGGAAAAAAAGAATCATTTTCCAATGGGCATTTGACAGAGTGCCAACAAATGATTCGTGACAAATAAGAAACAGTTGCAGGACTTGATTTTTCCCTTGCTCTGTTGGGCAACTATCCCTTGGGAAATTCGTAACTTTTTGGCGCTGGATGTTTCTTCTTTTCTTTTCAGTACACGTGCTGTGTGTACACATATATTATGTATATGAAATCACTCACCCGCAGCCTTCCCAAGGACATGTACATATACAAGTACATATTTCTACGGCCGCCACAAGTAGGATCAAATATGTATACATTAAAAATGGAAATCAAGTTCATTGGAAATGGTAATAATTGGAAATTGGTCTGTTGGGCAAGGTTTAGGTTTCTTCATTTGGGTTACTCTCTTGTGGTGAGAACGAAACATTCGGACATGAATAATTTATGTCAATTGCCAATTGGTAGGACTGCGATTTTGTCATTTTCCCTTGTGGACAACTCAATTGACTGCGCGTCGCGTTGATGAGTAATTTGTTTGTATAATTTCGACCTTATCGATTTATAACGATGCCTCAGTTGTGCTTTTTTTTGTAATGAGCACGGTGGAAACTTCAATTACTTAGATATACAGATGGTACTTGAGCATGAGCATGTCATAAAGACTGACTAAAATATTATCACTTTCAACGGGCATTTTATTTATGGATAGATTATTAGCTAGAACTTGGGGCAGGTGTTAGGGCTGTGGTGTGGTTATGCGTAACTACTCTCTACGTAAAAACAACAACAAATTGTGTAAAAAGTTGTGACTGTGTGGAACAATAAATGAACGAGAGAATTGATTGAAAGCAAGGGCTTTCCAAATGGGCGAAGAGTATTAGCAAACAACTTTGTGGCGACTTTGGTAAGGGGTCTGTTTGCAAAGAGAGCGGGAACGTTGACGATAGGTACAAGGTGGGCCAAAAGCGATCACCTTATTGGAAGATGCTCTTATTTTTGCAAATGGCCGCCAATGTCAAATCCAAATCAGTTTGGACATTTGTGGAATGTGGACTAGACAGATGTAGAGCGATATACTCCCCAAGAACGCGGACTAATCGGTTTATTTTTTTGCGTAACAATAATTCGTCTATAGTGTTGGCGCAGCGCGAATTCCGTCGCCGAATTCACGGCCGTTCAACAACGACTGCGAAAACACTGCGCCGTTTTGCCACCAACCTTGAAGAGAATGGGACCACACGAAACGTTGCCAAGAGTCGGTCCCGGTCGGTCCCGAAGCGCCCGTTGTGCCAAGAATATCGCCTCAGGTTGTAGAGGATGTCGAGCTGTCACCGGAAACATCGACCAGACGCCGTGACTCGCAATTAGCCATCAGCCGGTCTTCCCTAAGACGAATTTTGGTAAAAGCCTTGCGCATGTTCCCGTACAAAGTGCAGTCCGTGCATCAGCTGCTGCCTGTCGACAAACGCGTGTAACCATCCTCAATATCGAGGACGAAGTGGTCATAATGAGCGATGAGGCTCATTTCCACCTCAGCGGGTACGTGAACAAGCAAAACTATCGCTTTTGGGGAACCGGAAATCCACGAATAATGCACGAGTAGCCATTACACCCGCTCAAGGTTACTGCATGATGCTGGAGGAGTCATTGGGCCATTTTTTTCGAGAACGCCGCTGGTTAAACGACAACAGCGGACGTTGCGCGCTATAGGGCCATGTTAATCGAGTTTTTTCTGCCGCAATTGGACGAATCAGGACTGGAGGACATGTGGTTCCAAAAGGACGGAGCTACGGCACACACTGCGCGAGCCGTAACCGATATTCTGAAGGCGGCGCCTCATCTCTCGTTTTTGGCGATTTGCACTGGCCCGCAAGATCGCCCGTTTTAAGAGTTCCCGACTTTTTTTTGTCGGGTTTTTTGAAGTCCCGTGTTTACGTGAACAAGCCGGAGATCCTAGAAGCCCTCAAGGACAACATTCGACACGAGTGCGAGAATCTGCCGCCCGAAGTTCTCGCCGAAGTGATGAAAAATGCCATAAAACGAGCCCGTATGGCAATCAATCGTGACGGCGCCCATTTGGCCGATATCGTATTCTCGACTTGACCAATAAAATTCTAAAGGTTCAAATAAACATAATCAAAAAAGAGAATCCAAGTTTTTCATTTAGAAAAAAAATGAGAGCCAATCAACATCGGATGACTTCTTTTGGCCCACCTTGTACTAAAAACGTCAACATTTCAAAAGGTGAGCACTGAATTGAGTTCGAGCATTATGAGCGTACTCAGATCGTTCTGATGTATTTATAAAGCACACTTGAGCACATAGCTGTCATTTGTAATAAGTATACGTTTAAATTGAATATTTATTAAATTGGTTAACCTTCAGTTCCAGAACAACAAGGCTTCCGCCATTTTAATTATTTTGTTTATCCTGTTTTTTTTTTGCTGTCAAATAGTGTGTAATCAGCGTTTTACTTAGCCTGCTCAGTCAATTTATTCTGAGCTCACGGAGCGCACTCTGATCATGCTCTGACGGAAAAAAAAGTAACACGAATTTTTTGTATAACAGGTTCTGCTCTGAACTGAAAAATCGAAACGCCTTTTTAGAAGTTACAGCTCACAGATTATGTGCCGACATTTTGAAATTGCAAAGAGCTTGTCAAACAAGAAAATACAAGTTACAGCTCTAAGGAGCAACATATCCTATTTGACATGTAGAAGAATGCGATCATTACCTACTGAGTCATATGACAAACGTGAGCATTCACTGAAACTAACGCTTAAAGCATTCCATAGTATCTAGCAGTATTTGTGTCTAATGCTCAGGTCGAAGTCAATATTTTTATAACCAATAAAAAGTAATAATGAGCAACAGCTTACTAACGTAATGTAAATGCTTTTATGCTAGATCCATTCATTTCCTGGGTGAATGTAAATAAAAATCTATCAAGTCAACCAATGGACTTTAATACGCAATCATGTATTGACGACATTGACAAGTTATAATAATTGGAAACTCGAGAATGGAAAAAATGGATCGAAAAGTAATGAGCTGCAGATAACATGGTCATGGCGTTTCCTTTTGGAGCACTTAAGTCTTGATGTAGATTGTCTGGTGAGCACCCTTTTCAGCTTCAATGTCAATAATTGCCAACCAATCTCACAATGATGTGCGTATACCTATATATAAAATTTCGCCAGTTGTTATTGCTTTATGTCGTTGAGGAACAACGCCCCCTGGCAGCAGTTTGCTGTTTATGACTCATTTATAACGTTTAAGTTCTACATTTGTCCCATAAGAGTTTGAAACTAAAATCGCTATGGATCCTAGTAGCTGATACAATTTGCCAAAAGCATATTGAAAGCAAAATTCAAAAAGTGAAAAGTGTGAATGGAGGGATATGACGAATGCATTGACAAGATCGGCAGTTGTTACATTTTTCACTTTTTTTCTTTCTCTTTAGCTTTCGTAAGTGATGCTGACGTTGTGATGAGGAACGTTGTGGCTATGGCTCGAATTTTAAAAGGGGAGGATGGCCGGCAGGTTACAAATGCTTAGGTGTGCCAATTAGGTAGGTACTCGTGCTTCCTAATGCTAATTGTAACCATCGGAAAACATTAGTCAGCACTTGCAACCCTAAACAAAAACCAAGCGCTCACAAAGAAAATTATTTCTGTAGGCATAGTTGACCAGCGTCACAGAAAAATATTTATTAAACAAAGAAATTAATAATTGAAAAAGACAAAGCAGTTCGATAGCAGTAAAACACACTGCGGATGGGCCATAAAATCGCAACAGTGTCAATGATCTTGACATTTTTTTATCTTCGGAAGCGTTCGTTCGCAAGTCTTCTAGCCAGATATGCAGCAATGCTGTACTAATGCAGTAATTAGATTTCATTGTTATACGCCATGTTGTTGCCGTCATCCAACAAGGAAACAAGTATTACCAAACAATATGCAGCGTACGTTCCTCGGTCGTCAATGTAGATACCCACATCTCTTGACTCTTGGAGTAATTCTTGAGCTACATAATCGCCAGTAATCAATATTCTTCGGTTATTCAATGAATTATTTCAAAGTGCAACAACCCAATTGCGGCAGTTTAAGCAACACCCTTCAAAATATCCTCTAGCTTATCGAAGAAGGAAAGGCGTATTTTTGTTTCCCTATAATCGTCTATTTATTGCTCAGGCTGGTTCCTAGCTGTGTGGACTGTGTACCTACGTAAAACAAGTTTTCACTATGTAGGTACATCGCAAAAAAAAAGGTATGATTCTGTGTCATTCCCAGTACATTCTCGGTGCACTTGCACTCGAGCTAATCGCTGTTGAGAACACTGCTGCCTCTGCCTATTCAATTAAATTTGCAAACAAGCACGAAAATAAAAAACAATACACTTGTGCGACCAATAAACACTTTTGCTTTTGAATTTCAATTGACGAAAATGAGGCAAGTCTCAGTTTTATTAATAGAATATGTAGGTAAACTTAAAATCACTTTTCCACTTACCTTGGTCGTTTTTTGTTGTAAAATATAATATCCTTTGTGTATTTCCTGACACGACAAAAATGAAAACAAACAATAAAAAAAATAACGTTGCTGTATGTAAACTTGCACAATAAAGTGAATAATACGCGTTTTATCTTTTTTTTCTCTATTTCACAGTTGATACACTTTTTCACAAACGAGTTTATTCCTTTTCTATTGCACACTGAATTGACACGGATTGGTAACTTGTAATAGAACTAAATGGAAGATTTTTCATTTCATTAAATACAACACACTAATTTTCGGAGAACATTTTTCAACGATTTATGTTAAAATTCTTTAAACGGAAAACACTACTTCGACCGTCGTCGTCATCGGCCATATTTTCTCTATAAAGTTTTTCTTTTGAGAAATGACATTAACGTCAAAGGCGTTTGACAGACGACCATTTTTGGTTTGAACGAAAACAAAAGCTTCAATTCACGATGACAAGTGTAGGTATTTGGGGCGATCTAGTACAAAATCAAGGTGCGATCGCAATTGTACCTAATTCAGAATTGCTTGAAAAAAATTGTTTATTGTGGTAAGAAAAAATTGCAAATAGAATGCCGATTCGCCAGGATTTTCACGATTTTCCTGGTGCATATCGGAAAAGTTATGTTAAATCCAGAGATTTTTTGTCGGGTTTTTCCTCTTTGGTCCATGCAAAGATTAAGACTACAACTCCTAGCCCAACGGAGGTAGAATTTCTTAGAAATCCTTTCAGCTCGTAGTTGTAACGTAGATAGGGAGTTTTAACATGAATTCATGAAGGATACCTATCCATTTATGATTCAGAATGTATTTCACCAATGTAAGGTGATGGTTTGAAGATCTCATCTCATAAACGCAACAATTCCATACATGAACATAGAGCATAGATTTTCACAATTCGTTTGCGAGTATTATGTTTTTATTGTTAGAGCCAATGGAAGAGAATTCATCTGTCTGTCCTTAAAGAGGCCGATTCCGCAAAACTCGCATATTAACTACTGAGATCCTTCACAGAAGAGAAATAAAAGGGGACAATAGTGTACTTCCTATGTAATTGCTGTCTCGATAGAATCCAGACGGCTACATCAGGTCCATAGCCTTTAGCAGCTATCAATGCCAGAATGGCGAACATTTACACACAGTAAACCCATTTAACCGTCTTTCCGTCTACATTTGTTTATATGCATTACCAAATCACAAAGAACCCAGACTCAGATAACGCATTGTTGCCTTCACCTATGCGTAGTTGAATATGCAGTTCTCCGAACACAGATAACAACACCAACCCGCCAAATAATACATACTTTTCAACATTTTTGTTGTGTACTAAAAAAAGATGATTTTATTATTAAGAATTTGCCGTGTAATACATAATTGCATAGACAACTCCCGCTTAATAAGCCCTGCAAAAAAAAAAAAAAAGGAAATCCATTTTATTAGCACACAGGAATGAATCAGAACTTCCTTATGCCACTCACTTAGTGATAAGTCCATCCTTCTTAGCCAAACGGTAGATACAATCATCAGACTCTCCCATCCGCCTGATATCACCGCAAATGGCGTAGACCTTGGATCCAACACCCATCCTGCCGGTTTCTGGATCAACATCAACAATGTTCAATTGCACGGAAGCATGATCCTTAGCGTGGATGATTCTGTTACTGGCAGAGCTGTGTAAAAATCATTTAATTAGCTCAGCATTCGTCATATAGCGCCAATCGGCTTTTTGTTAAATATATCCAAGAAATCCAACCAAAGAACACGTGGAACATACCATTTTCGTGGGCAGTACAAATCAACAGATTCTCCGGCGTCGTTCTCCATTTTATGATATCTGTTTAATAATGCGAAATGGAATTTTGTTATTTTAAAAGCACTTTTGATATTATTTATACTGATTTTCTTACTTTTTTAATTGGAATTTTACAGCCAGTGACACTCAGCGATGGAGGCAAAAAGAAAAGAAGGAACGGTTGGTAGCATTGATTGGTGTTAAGTTAGCTGTAGTTGAATAACAAATGGGGTGTGTTGAAAAAAAACGAAAAATTAAGGGCGAGTGGTTATTTCGGTGTGGGCAAGTTGTATTTGCGTAGAAGAAATCCTACTTTACTTTGCTTTGCTGAGATCAAAGCTTAAAAAAAAAACACGCCTATAGGTAAATTTCCTTATGCAAAATGTTTCACAAATTTTCGCAAATCACAGTTTATAAATGTTATAAATGAATTTCACATTTTGAACAATGAAATAAAAATATAAAAAAAAAACCTTAATATTGATAGTTGCAAGTAAACCCATGTAAAAACATAAATTATTACTTATTTTTCATTTATGTTGTAGAATAATTGTATTAAAATTAACATTGGTAAATGTTGAGGGAAGTAGGCTTGGTTTAGCCTGGGTTAGGGACCTACAGTTGAATGTCGTATGCAAAAGAAATTGGGGAGATGTTTATAATATATTTATACTTCTTATACTTTCAAAAGTTGTCATACTTCAGCAAGAGGTGCGACGGTAAAAAATTGTAAGAAACAACTTGGAATCGAAATAGTTTCTTTAGATTGTTCTTTAGAAATCCCATAGCCACCCGGTAGGCGAAGGCAAAAAGGACATTGCTCTGCGCAAGACACGCAAATCTAATTGAGAAGAAGGAAACAATGAATTCCTTCACGATCCGACGACAAGAGGAATTGAAGTGGACATTCATTCTTAAAAAAAGGAAACGTCAACTCAGTCCGTAGAATTTAAGAACATAACCCCATTTCGTGAACAATACATTTTTGTTGTTATTCTTCGTTTTGCTTAGTTTTAAGTTTTATCCATCATTCCAGATGTGTTCACAGCGTTATAATTTTAATTTCCGTTTTATATATTTCATCATCGGATACAAGTAATTTGGTCATAAGGTTTGTTAACTATTTTTACTATTTTTGAAATATAATATATAAATAGATATAGTCACTCAATACATCCGGTTGAGATTCAATATTTAAAAAACCTCCCCTAGTTTCCATTAACCAACAAATGAAAGACCACCACAAAAACAAAACCTCTATTTATAGCCACTGCCAAAATATTGATTAAGCAATTTTTTTTTTGCTATAATCACTGACAGACTGATGATGCATCCTTCATATATTCAAAGTGTTTTGGATTACGACATACATACCTACTCACTCATAAAATACACGAAATGGATCAAAATGAAAGCTTCTCTAAAAAAAATGTCTGGCCTTCGGGGATGTTTGTCGGAATTTAATCGCTAGAGTGTTAGAGTGTCTTCTGCATAAATATTTGATTACATCTTGTAGAATTAATATTTATGTGTTGCTACTTTTAGTCGTAAAAAAAGAAAAGGAAAAATAGTTTGAAGGATAAATAAATCACCTGTTGTTTGTGTTTTGATGGAAATTAAAGGGCGAAATGCATAAGATTGACAGAGTGGAATGAGTCTACAAAGATGTGTCAACTAGGAAATAAATAAATAAATAAACTAATTGCCTACAGAAGAGGAGCCATTTTTTGCAAATGCAGTTAAACCGTTTCAAAGTATAAGACTGTGACGCATATTCTTCTTCACTTTCAAGTCATTTTACCTATCGCCAGGGAATCTTAGATGAAATTGTCGGCCGGGAATCCGAGACAAACAAAATATATCTATCTTTTTCAACAGTTGAGAACTGCCATATCAACACTCAAACTACCAAACCAATACAATTTAGTATGAAATGACAGGAAACAGAAAGCAAACGCGTCTATATACAAAATTAAATGCGCTTCGCCCGTTCCACGCAGTTATTGCCTCTAACCTTCCACTCGTACACGTCAACCGCTCCCTTTCATTATTGCAACTCATACTTAACTCCAATTACATGCAATTAATGTTCATCAATTCATATCTAATTAACTGCATGAAAAGCCCCTTAATACGCTTCACATTCACCGACATTTGGAAGCCCTTCTCTATGCACACACCTGAAACTTTTGTATTGCTTGAAGTTCTTCAACCTTTCACTTAATTTTTTTCCAGAACCTTAAGAGCGAACTTCACCATCTCCTCACCACAACCCACAACCCACAACAAAACAAACCAACGCCACGGTTAATCCATTTGATGATGGAAAAGCGATAAGTATACCAAGAAGGAAGCACAGAACAGAGGAAATAAAAAAGTCACCTGCATCATCAAATCACCGGCAAACCAGTTGTCCCCTCTAATGACTTCCACCACACCACCGGTCCAAAGAACAACGCAACTCCACATAACAGAGGACAAAAATAGACAAAGAACAATAACAAAAACAAGAAAATCCGAAGGAAAAACTAGGAGAAAATAAAACGGGAAACCATCATAGCAGTTCACCTGGAAAACCTTCCCCTCCCTCGTCGGCAAGCGCACCGCCAACGCTACTTACATAAATAAATCGCAATCAGCCGAGGAAGCCCGGCTAACCACAAACTGTAACCGATTGAAGAGTGAGCCCCGTGAGTCTGAGCATATACCGTCCAAATACGTTGCCGTCCAAGCTGCGGGAGCGCGCGCTCTGCATCTCATCGTCATCACTGTCATCAAAGTTTTAGTTCCTCTAAAAATCCTCCCCTAGGTGACCCATAATCATCGTTCCTCGCATGACGTAGTGTGCATCATGTGAGCTTCAATTGCAACCACACTCAAACAGCAGCAGCATCAACAACAACATACTAGTTCCCTAGCTGGATCCAAGACCGAGCGCGAAAACAAGTTCACAGTCCGTCGCCAGCTACAGAACCAATTTAGACGCAATCGCGAGCGGTCGTGAAGTGTACACACAGTCTCCAATTCGAGTCCGCTTTCGAATATCTAACGATCGATGCTGCCGCAGGTTCCCTAAAATACCTGTCACGGTCTAAGTGGTGATAATGTGGCGGTCGATTTCCCATGGAAAACTTGATAACTTAACGGAATACTTATTCTATCCCGCGACGGGCAGACACGTTGCATTGCAACACTGCGGTGCCTCATAATTAATCGCTCGGATTTATGTATCTGCTGCGCACGAGACTTGGATTCAGCTGATCCGCCAGCAATTGTTCGATCATTTATCACTGCCCACGACGAAGAAACCGACTGTCGGAAAAGCCCTCTGAATGCGACCAGATATTTCTCGCATTTTCTATTTTGGCAAAGTATCTCAGGCAGTTTTGTTGTTCGTATTACAGTGTCTAGTTTGAAATGAAAATGTGTAGGTTTTGGTCTATATCAAAGTGATGTGCGCGATGACGTCAGTGTGTGTCTATAAAAAAAGAAGCATCTATCCCTCGACGAACTGTGTTATCCCTCCTCGATGTGCTTTACACTAAATTTTCAGATGAAAACTTTCTATGAATAGTGCGCGAATTAAATTTTATATCCACCAATAATAACAGACAGAAATAAATAACGGCACAAAGGGAGCAAAGCTGTTCTGACTCAGCCCAATCAGCAGGAGGAAAAGAAAAAAAACAAACTGCGACTAGTGTTAATTTCTCGATACGAGAATCTAGTTTGTGGCAATATCTTAAGTGCAAATACTGGAGTACCGTTTGAGATGTCATTAAAGGTAAGTTTAGGCGTTTTATTGGTTGCACAATTTCTGTTGTCATGATTAAGTGCGAGTACAACTCATATCAATTGAAGGTGACACACATTTTTGAGTGACAGATACATACATTATGTTTGCTTGATATGGAGAGCAACAATTGATCGCGTTGACACTTCTTATCTGGGTAAAAGAATGCAGACAGAAATACACTTATCTAAGAGAATAACAAACAACTCGAAATAGAAATGAGCAACATTTCTTGAAAAGATTCTGCACGTAGCAATGCTGAAGCGTTCCTAAAAGTTCCATTCAAAACTAAAAAAATTATTTTACGATTTTTAATAAAATAATCAATTCAAGCCTGCCGATGTACGATTGTTAATTTAATTAAAAATTGAAAACAAATTGATGATGCTTGGAATTGAGTGTGGGCGATTTTTGGCACACAGTTCTTTTGACATTGACAAATGATACAAGCCAGTCGTTTGTGACGTTGCTGTGAATGATTTGCCACACAGTGACAATGTCACAACATTTAAGAGTCTACACAGCATAGACGACACCTGGTTTTAACTTTACTTACCAAAATAGAGTGAATTCATGTTGTGTTCGTCAATATATATTGTTTTCAATATCCCGTTTATCGATTCCGAGGGTCAAGGAAAGTGGAAACCACTCGTGGCGGAATACTTTACACATGCATTGGTTTCCGCTTTTGATGATGTTTCTTATTACGTGCCAGCAAAGGGAACTTGAGAACCTGAAGCGGAATGCCGTAAACTTATACTTCCTTTTGACCAATTTTTTCTTCAATATTTCATTATTTATCTTTTGGATTCGCACTGACGTTTGTCATTAAACAGACTCATGGCAGTGAAAAACTGAAACAGATGTCATGGGCACATTAAAAGATCTATTATTTTCTAACGTCTACTAAATTGGTCTGATCTAGATATAATCTGATCAGAAAAACAATATTGGTCGGTAACGTCACTTTTTCTACGTCAGGCACATATACGAACTGTCAACTTAGTGCTCAGTCACGAATTTCCTGACTAGATTCGTCGGCTACCCTGTTCATTTGACCGTGTTAAGACAATCAAAACTGAGACACATCAAGTCAGCCAGCTGTCAGACTTACTAAACCAGATACTTGAACGTCCCTTATGGTATACCAACTATAACGACCTCTACCGGATGTTATTGTCTACGGGCAAATAATGCAAACCAAGCAAAATAAAACGATGGACATTTAACTGAGGAGGTTTTATTTCCACGGAACTCTCAATCGAGTATTCCCGTCAATATTTATTGGCCCTTTAGTACTGTTGTAATATCTTGCCCCAATTGGCACAGCCATTGGATACGGTCCCCAGGTGGACGGAAATGCAAGCATTTATCACTGCGCTGGTTGTTCTTCGGGTACTATCTAAACACACACATACACACAATCAATAAAAGTTGATGAGACGTGACATTCCATTGAAAATGCACGACTACTGTTTTTGCGTTTATTCTAAACCTTCCGTTTGGTTCCTCACAAAACTTAAATATCAATCACTTTTATTAAATCTTATTCGTTATGTCACATTATGACACATACTTTGCATTTAAAAATAAATAAATTGATATTCATTTGACACTGGGCGCTTACGGAACGCACTCTCCTTTTACTTTCATCTGACACCTCTTTCATTGCACAGCGCTTAGCTGCAGATCAGAACGGAAGCCTACAAAATCAATATGTGCAATATTTTACACGAACGAAAGCACAATGAATAATAACAATCATTCCATGAAATGCGGTAATCATTCAACAAGGCTCCATTGCACTTCACTCAACTGCGAAATGAATTGCGAAAATCAATCCGGATTCGAATAGTTTTCGGTTAACGAGTCCATCACCTCACACTGTTGCAAAGTGAAAGGGGGCACCACTCGTTTATTGATTAAACAAAATGCATCTCCGAATCAACTACAACTTCACAGCGCCAGGCACTCGCACTTTCAGTCTCAATGTGTAGCCTTGCTCCGAAAAGCAAAAACCTGGCGTAATTTGCCATAAAAAAACCGTTTTCTTAAAGCAAAAAAAAAAAGAAATAATTTATAACAAACTGACGAGTGAACTGGGATATAAATACCCACTTGAGCAACAGCTAGTGCCGCCGCCAGTCATCCTCTTATAATCTCCCCCGAGGCGAGGGTGTACGCTGGAAAAACAAAACTTCTCGTGCTACACATGATCCACCTGTGGAGGTTGAAAGTAAAAGCTTCAAGCAGACAGACGCGACCGGTGTAGCGTTGCATAATAGATGACATTTGCCGGCGTATCTGGTTCCCCTAATGCCACACAGCTCGCCTTTGTAACTTTAGAGTTTCCATCTGTCCATACAAATAGTTACAATGCGAAGCGTGGGACCAAATTGAAGCAACCCGTTTGCAAAAACAACAACAAAGCGGTGGATTTTTGTTTACTACCGTGCGTCTGTCAACACTCTTGACTGGCATCAACAAATATTTTATTGTACTACCTGCCGCGTGAAGAAAATTTCTCACGTAAATAAACATAATTAGCCTTTGAAAACAGAAAAGTAAATTTATATGTAACTTCCACCTAAGGGAAAACGTAAACATTTTCGTGTGTGCGAGTGTTGGGGAGGGGTCAAATTAAAATTAATTATCTCACTCAAGTTTGTGCGTCTTCTTTGCTTTTGTTTTTCATTTTCCCGCACTGCAGAAGGAAACACCATCGGATGTGCTATTGCATTTGGCAGCACTGAGGGGCGATGATATCACCTTGAGACGAGTTCTTGACAGCGGCAAGGTGCATGTCGACTGCAAAGACGAGGTAAGTGCAATTTTCACAGAGATACAACCGACTTATTAATTATACACAAAGCGGATGCGAAGCTGTTTAGTTAGTAGAGAAAATTAAATCAATGTTGATGATGGTCATTTAGAGATTTTCATTTATACTTGACATGAGCACATCATTTGACAAATGAAGTGGCTAGACAGAGAGAGGTCTTGCAGTGTGAATTTGACGTATGAACCAGAAGTGTAGGCGTGGACAAGTGGATCGTTCACAGTTGACACTTGAAGTGTGATCTGGAATATTAATTGATGTGAATCGAATTGGCCGGTGATAAGAGTAGGCATGCTTCAGCTGGCGGTTTCTTTGTGGTTTCATGGAAAGTATTTCCATAAACGCATCTGCCCTCGTTAGCGAACAAACAAATATGTTGGAATTGATATTCAGAAAGAGCGTGCACATTTTCACCAGCTTGTTTGTGGATTGCGTTAGATACATGTTGTAAATGGTAATTGTGCCGCCAATTAGACACGTTTGTGGAGTGTGAAATGTTGTTTCTTGCTTTTCATTTGGTTAGGGGAAATTTAGGTGCCAGAAGTTAAAGCCAATTTGCATGCGAATTCAACAAGGCATCGTTACTTTGTATTGCACAATGTACACACTGTAATGGGCATGACGTTCGTGTTGCAAATATGACAGCAGAATTGGAATGTCAGTGAGGGTAGGCCTTTGATGCGAATAATTGGACTAGGTAGCTCTTAAGTTTGACTATCCAAAGGTCGACAGAGAAATGAATAGAAAAAGTGCTGCCAAGGCCTGTCAATTTATAAAATCGTTTTTATTTCAGGAGAACTATTTTCTGTACCCATATTTAAGTTTGCGAGTTTAGGTTTAACATATTTATTTATGAAGGCATTGTAGCAAAAGCTACGAACACCAATAAAGTGCAACCGAAACTCAACAGCCATGAATATGAATCGCACATGCTCCTATGTAGCGCAGTTTATTTTTTTGGTGTAGCAAAACTTTCTCGTGTCAGGGCTCAGGGGTATTTATATCGTGTGACTCAATACGGTCGAGTGCATTCACAACAATAAATGTATTATGCTTTTGGCCTTATTAATTTATTTTGTTTTTTTTCCATAGGATGGCACAACGCCACTTATACTAGCCGCAGCTGGTGGACACTGCCCTTGTGTGGTAGAACTGCTTGAGCAAGGCGCTGATCCAAATTCAAGACGGGCAACTGGAACTACGCCCCTATTTTTTGCTGCACAAGGTGGATACTTGGATATCGTAAAGATACTGGTAAAAGCTGGAGCAACGATCGATAGCCCATCGGTGGTAGGTATATATATGTACATGACCTAACTAGGTCTGACATGAGACCACGAAAAAAAGGCTTTGCCACAAGAACGAGCACTCAAAATGTGCCAGTAAGAGTAAAAGAAAATTCAAATTTCCAGCTAATCGTAGTCCGCAGTATATTTGACACGTGGAACCCTTATTTCTCGAGTCAAACAGAGCATGTCACGACTTAAGCCTTATAAAACGCGTCGTAGAAACTTATACTATTTAACTAGACATATAGCGACTTCCTTTGTTTTTCGTTGCAGGACGGGGGTACACCGCTTTTCGTGGCCTGTCAGGGCGGTCACGTCAAACTTGTCAAAGAGCTAATCGAATACGGAGCGAATGTGAACGTCTGCATGAAAGATCGGGCGTCGCCTGTTTTTATAGCCTCGCAAAATGGCCATAGAACAGTGTTGCTCCTTCTGCTTTCAGCTGGCGCCCAACCAGACACCAAACGGATAGATGGCGCCACACCACTTTGGATAGCCTCACAAATGGGTCACGATCACATTTGTAAGGTACTACTTCAAAATGGTGCCGATGTTGATGCTGTGCGCTGTGATGGAGCAACGCCGTTATTTAAGGCCGCCCACAAAGGCCACGTGGCTGTGATGACTGAACTTTTGAAATACAGACCCAATTTAGGACTCCTTCCGGTAAAGCTGAATAGAAAATTTTCTATATATCCAACTGTATCCATTTTTGATTGTCCTTTAGAATGGTGAGACAGCACTTCATGCCGCGGCCATGTTTGGTCACCTCACAGTTGTGAAGCAACTTTTAGCTGCGGGCAGTGATATCCTGCAGAAAAACCAAGAGGGACTCACAGCGTTGCAGGTTGCGAAAAAACAGCACTTTGTGACAATAAGCGACTATTTACAAGAACGCCTTCGTGCGATTATAGGAAGGAATTAAATAATGCATAAAAGCACGCAGTACTTGTACAAAGTTCACATTTTTTTTCACAAAACAAAAAGATGAAAACCACTTGTTAATTATTTATTCTCATCTCGAACATTGTAGATATTTTTCTTTTTAACATTTAAATTAAAATTTAAATGCAATTGTTATATTGTGCAGTTATTTTGCCTAAGCAAATACACAGAAGCACGTCATAGGTATAATATACGTTTGTCCGTGTTGGATTTGTAAATTATAGATATATAGTATATATACGTAGATAATCACCGTTACACAAATAAATAAATAAAAAAAAAATATGAGTTCGTGCTTCTTTTGAAACCCGCCTGCACAGTTCATTGGTCTTTGAGAAGTTCCTACTTTTCCTAGGGAGAAATGACAGAAGAAACCCATTCTTTCGAACACAATCTAACCCCACTTCTAATCCAAGTACGGAAACGCATACACACGCGATGAAGAAAGAAAACAAAAATTCCCTTCACCATTGCGCGCCTGATAGGATTTGACGAGGGGTTCCGACGCTTTGCCTCTGTTAACGCTGAATACTGCAAACATATCGCAGGATTACAAGGAGATCTCCCCCTTATCCATGTCTGGAGGAGCCAACAACGTACAACAGCAGGCAAACAACACAAAAATGGTTAAACTCACAGCAATTAGGGACACATTCGAAATGATTGAATTTGCTCTAATAGCCCTTGGATAAATTTGTGGACATAGGGAGTTAGAATCAATGTACTGTTGTCCACAGGACTCAGGAGTAGACACCTGGATGTGGTTGCCACATTTAGCCAATAGAGTGCAAACAATGCGGGCCGTCTATACAAAAAGTTTATTTGGTCAATCAGGATTAAGTTGTTAGGCCAATTGTGTGGAAGAGGGACGATTACACTAACCAGTGAAGTTTTCCCATCTACAGTCATTAGTGGAAATGGTTTAACGCAGGCGGTTACTCACCTCACGTGAGATAGGAGCAGTTTTATGTTTCCAGTACCTACTTTGTTTTGCAAACTTAGTAATATGATGACTGGAATTTGAAGGCGTAATCTTTCGCGCCACTTCCATCGAGAGACTTTTGCACTGCGTTTGTATTTGGGCTACAAGCAATTTTCACAACTAACAAAAATTTGCTCACTCTTGTGAAGTAAAACACCCAAATTCGCGACAAAAATACTCCCACAGCATTCTCTCGTACAAATAAAAGACCTCAGCGATTTTCTTACACCTATAACTCGTGCCGGTGTCCTTTGATAACCGTTGGCACGCTGTTTGTCGGCGTCGTCGTTAAAAACATCTGCATCGTCACAGAGGGTGTTTTCTACTCCAAAAATAAATCCCTGGATACTGGCAAAACTTTCATCTACATCTTGATTCCGTTTGAGCTAGGCCAGGATATATACTCATATACTTAACAATCAACAAAGAAACAAATGGAATATTTTATGGATCCAAAGAAGGGCGCAACACGAACAAACCAGACTGTCGGACTTGTACCAAAGAATAAAGAACAATAAAGAATACACACACGTATGGATAGAGTTACCCTTCAGCCCATACACTGTTGGGCAGAATGAATCTACCAAATGTTTACACCGCACACCGGTCCCCAGGCCAAGGGTATGGATATTTCGAAATATTGAATTTTCAGGAACAAGTTTTTGCCACAAGGCCTTCTGCCATCCTCCGCCAAATGAACGGTCGGATGTTGCTGAAAATATGCGGTTGCAATTTCGGGAACCTAGTTTTGATGGAATACTTAGCTTTGGGTGGCAACAATTTTAGGTTACGGCTGTGTATGGCACAAAGTTTACACCAAAACAAAGTTATACAGCAACAATAAAAAATTATGCTCAGGCGAACAAAACAGAAAAAGGATTGGAAAAATTAACTTTTCAAAACTTTTTGCAGAGCCTTTTGGTTTTTGTATTTTTTTGGCTACATTGTTTGTTTGTATGTTTTTTTTTAAATAAAGAGGAGTTGAACAGTTTCGAGAGGTTATTTGGTAGCCGAAAACAAAAACATTTCCCTTCGAATGAAATTAAACGCAACAATTAACGAGTTTCGAACTGGGCTGCCTCAGTGCAAATCATAGTTCGGATTCCTTTGTGTATGGGATTGTTGAAAAATGTTGTATAAGAGAATGGCAAGGCTTTCAGGATCCACAAAAAAAAATTAACAGATTTTGCTATCAATTTAGTATTTTATACTCCAAGGTCGAAAGGAAAGTTGCAGAAAGGACATGAGGAACTAAAAAGGAAGCCCTCCTTCATTTAATTGCTGAGTTGAATCAAAAACTGTCACGGGGAAGATAAACACTGCACAAAAATATTAAAAAAAAGTCACACTCTGTCTAAATTTATGGGCTTAAAAAATGCGGATTTACCGTAAAAGAGTGCAAAAGTCGAAACAAATTTATTCGGCACAACAAGAGTAGCGCTTTCCCCGAAACTTCAATCCTCTTCCATTCAAAGTACCTACTACAACTCGCACCTACTCCCTTTTTCATGAGCATGGAAATTCTATTAATCCC
Source organism: Cheilosia impressa (assembly GCA_948293265.1). Taxonomy (NCBI): domain Eukaryota; kingdom Metazoa; phylum Arthropoda; class Insecta; order Diptera; family Syrphidae; genus Cheilosia; species Cheilosia impressa. Next base: position 52,827,814 of record OX411883.1, on the reverse strand, counting down.
ACCACCAGTGTGTGCGGCTTCCACAAGGCTTAAGCTGGGAGATATTAATTAAAATTTTGTAGCGTTCGACAAGCAGGTCACGTCCTAATGTATGGTTGGTGGATTTTAGTTGCGCATATACTCCTATTGGTTGGGGGTGCGAAGCCATTAATTTGCCAACGCACAAAGGTCGACATGTGGGTTTTCGTGCGGATGACTGCCTGCCTAAGAGTACCTGATCGCAATACTAATTCCCGAAACCAGTCAACTTCTCAGTTGAGTCATAACTGATATCCTGCGTACATTCACAGGCCCGAAATTGAAATTATATCCCGAAATTAATTGAAAACGTTATAGACAACTTTGCAGTTCATTAGCTTCCAAAAGATTATTACACGTTCATTAGTTTTGCGATTTTTGTATGTTTTACTCTCTAGTTGGGGAAAGTCATTGTAGACTAAAGGGGCTGCCAAAAATAGGGGAAGTTGTGCAGAGGAGCATTTGCCCCTCATAATATCTCCAAAGCGATGGTAGACAGTATTTCGACGAATGGGTACACGAGATAAGGATGAACATTGTTTGCATAGCCACCTGTGCGGTGGTTGCTTTTGTCTGATTTTCGAAATATTGCAAGTCATTAAAAAAAATTATACTTGCCTGTAAATAATGGTACAATATGTGGTTATGGGTTGAGTCTTCTTAGACACACGGATAGGGGGACACAAAAAGCAAACGTGAAGGTACAGTCGAAATCGGTTGTAACGAGAGCAAGGGAACTGGGACAAGTCATGCTGCTCTTCCATTCAAATAAATGACTGAATTCAGAAATGAAAAACGGTGATATTCGAACGCTGTCTCTGCAATTTGTACGTATTTCATTATTAACATCGAACATACCTTTTGAAATTTGACTGAATGCGTCGACATTCCTTAAACTTCAATAATTTTCTCCTTCTGCGTAGATATATTCGAGGTTACAAAATAGCGTATCCCAACGTGTAATTGTTCTCCATTATTTGTGAAATATGTTGAAAATGTTAAAAGTGTCAAACAAAATGCTAGCAATAATTGCAAAAACTACACAAAATTAAATTTCGTCTATGAAATGTCGAAATATTAGCCATGAGTGGGCACATTCAAAACCTATAGTCGACTAGATTGATCTGGACTAGATGTGACCTGCATTGGTCGGAAATGTCACTTTCTCAGCGTCAGCGACTTATGCGAACTGTCAAAAACTGTCAAAAAGTACTCAGTCACGAAATTCTTGAACGGATTCGTCGACTACCCCTCCACAGGCGTCAACTTTTAATGTGATGGTTCTAGGCAAAAAAAATCAAGTCAGTAAGCTGTCAGACTTACTAAACTAAATACTTGAACGTCCCCAGTGCATCGAATTGCCTAGTTTTCGCCCAAACGCTCCAAACGTTTATCAATTCAATTTCAGTTATATTTTTTTTCCTTCTGTCAAGCGAATGAAAAGTATTTTTTTATTTTGCTATCATGAGCATGAATATATTTTTAATTTACCGACAGAAAGGGAGAACTTGCTAAGCAAATATGTTTTACTGAACAATTACACTTCTCGACGGACAAGGTTAGTGGAAACGCAGTTCAAAATTGGATTTAAAAATTGAAATAACATTCTTATTGCACGCAGTGACATCTGTGCCACAAAACAAATACCAGTTGTACTAGTGCACTTGGTTATTGTCGCCGCTTTCTTAGGTTTGGGTTGTTAGTCTAGTACAATTTTATTGCGAACTGCTATAACAGCATTTTCCTCTGCCTCTGTGTGGCAACTGCGAAAGTAAAAAATGCTAACTTTTTTCGAAACGGTTTTGGAATAACCTCGGTAGACTTGCGGCGAAATTAAAATAGTTAGGTTAGGTACCCAGCCTGTCACAATTCGTCCCAAAAATAAAAACTAGCAGATTTTTCTGGTTAAAAGACTGATATGTATATAAAAACAGTGTTAATGTTGGAAACGCAACACGTTTGCCAAAAACAACAAAAATATTGTTCAAGTGTATGCGAACAAATTGTCCTTTACCATTGTTCCCAATGGCATCTTGCCTCAGAGTTCGCTTCGCGGTTGAGGAAAAAGTGTGACGTTGTTAGTATGGAAATGGTCGCATTTTTTAACCTAAAAATAAATCCCTGGTACTGGAACTTTACTTTAAACAGACTTCAAAAGTTTGTTGTTGTTGGCCTCAAAGCACCTGTCACTTGGTTGGATGGACGATTTAAATCTACGTCCCCATTCAAAGTACCTACCTATACAGCTTCATTCTGAATGAAATCCATTCAGTGTCCCTTTCACTAATGATCTGGCAATTTGTTAAAAAAATCCTTGATAATCAGGCGCTGCACAACAATTACGTATCACCCACCGCCTCTTTCACGCAAATTAGAAGGAGCACACGAACTCATTTTGTCATGACCATGGATACAAATAATTATCGCGGTCGTGGCGCGAATATTTAACCTCATCCCATTAGGAGGCCACCTCCCGAGCACTGACACCATTTTAATTGTTGTACAAATGTGACGCTGAAAAATGTTATTTTCGGATTAATTTATCTATTCGAATGCAGCCGCAGGAGCTTAATTGCAGGCTCGTTGAAGTGCACAGCTGGACAGGGATAAAGTGTCATTAAATATACACCTAACCGTCCAGTGATTAATTTATTTAAATTGCATTTAGTGCGCGCCCCCACTCACAATTAGTTTGGGTTTTTTTCATTAATCCATTGGAAAACCACTGAAACTTGTATATTATAGCACTGACGGTAGTGCGGGGGGAACGCAAAAAAGGTTTCCACCTGCCACTCCTCTGAATCAATGCTGGATGAAAAATGAATTTGCCATGATTGCACCATCAACTTGCTGGTGCATCCTTTTTGCTTATAACCCTATATATTTAGGGTTGCATGTGGATGGAACATTTCGAAAGATATTCCTGACGCTGGACAGTGAAAAGTGGCTCCACTGGATTGATAAATTGATTTTCAAGGAGGACACAAGTTGTAGCGTTCAAAATGAAAAGAAACGTCCAACATGCAACCGGCGCTTCTGATGCAGCAGCGCTTGATCCAGCTTCAGTGAGTTATTTCACAGCAGAATGTATATTTTTGTTAATACTTTCGCTGTCCACAAATTTGGGTGCTTAATTGCTCCTTTGGGCTCTTCAGTATCAGTCCGATCTAGTCTGATGAAGCCACCACCAGGTCACACGTTACAAAAAAGTTGTATATAAAGTGAAACAGAAACCTTACAGTGAACTGAGGTAGCCTGTCTTAATCATCAAAATGGTTCAATTGCCTAACGGGAAAACAAGTGCAAACTTAGGTAAGAAAGGTTTACTTTTGCTACAGATGAAAGTTTCTCGAATGTTTGGCTTTCATTGTCAATGTTGATATTTCCCATTTGTGGCATTTAATAATTTCCCCCGGTTGGTAGGACTGAGTTCATTGAAGGAAACAAAAGGCCAGACCAACTTTGCGCCAACCAACAAAGTTTTGTTTCGCAATGCCAACGTTACATTCGAGAGAGTTCCGCAAACTCCAATTGGTGGGAGGCATAAACAATGAAGAAACAGAAAAGTTTTCAACTTTAAATTCCTTCAAAGGGACGTTTCTTGCCTACGACGACCTTTGTCAACCCATTCGAGCGTCGCTATATTATCTCAAGATGGGATTATGAATGCCAGTGCCTTCTAGTCACTTATTTTTATAGTAAAATTTTGATATGATGAAACGATACCCCAGGGCATCGTAGACACTAATGTAACCCGTATCCCATCCACCCGCCTTGTCGTCACTATTCACATTCTCTTGCGAGACTCTCTTAAATCGACAGTGACGGTGACTTTCAGCTGGAATGAACAAGGGAATAACATCGCACACTGCACAGAATCCTAGTCCTATATCTGGATCGTCGTCAGCATCTCACCCAGCAGATTTCCAAATGCATATTCCATTCACTGCCACTATGTGTTTGTGTATGCTGTACGTTTTGTTCTCCTCTGTTTTGTTTCGTTTCGCTTTTGTTTTCTTTCAGATTATGCTGTTTGAATAGTAGCGAAGCGGTTGTGGAAAAAAAATAGGAACCCCTACAGAGAGGAAGGGTTCATCTTCCCAGCGAATGTACACGCGTTGCTGCCGCAGAGATACTGCGTGTGGTAGGAAGGTGTTCTTCCTACTTTTACCCGCATGAACATACACGCAAACAAACGACTGCAGACTGCTACGAGTTTGATGAATGGAAATTGGTTGAAAGGACTTGGAAAAACTTTTCCCAAATTAAATTCCATTTGAAACGAACCAAGGATATGGGGGTTAAGTGTAAGTCTAGGTTTCATTCGTTTTTGATTCCCTGTTTCCCCGTCGAGAATGTGTGCGCACTGCATTTGGCGGAAAAAGAATTTCATAACGCAGTTGCCAAATTCTATTTAGAGTAGGGGTTTCCTTGGAACCATCTGATGCAGAGTAATGTCCAATTAAGGAGGAGATTTTGTATTGCAGGAAAGAACAGAATGGCATCCAAACGACTCGTCCTTTCTATAAAACTCGCATGTCTGTATTTAAATGTCGCTTCTAAGGCGAATGCACTACTGATTGTGGTGTGCAAACGTCATTTGATTTATCACAATCCCTGCCTAGGGTAAGCTGATTTTCACCCCACAGCCCCTGGGGCTTTAGCCACACTACGAGCATGTGTATCTCCGGCGGCCATTCACAGCATTTACAAAGCTTGTTCTGTCATTTCATGTCATCTAAGCCTGCTCAAAAAGGTATGGCTTCCCTGCCACATGTGTATGTAGACCACCTGCCTGCCCATATCAGAATCCGTCCCTTTCGCTTTTGGTTATACAAACACCCCTACATGTACTGTATCGGTAATGAAAGGGGTAAAAACCATTGAAAGGGTTTCATAAGACGACTTGAAATTGGCGTAGATAAGCCCATGGAAATTAGGCGACAACACCAATAGGTACCTACCTAAAGTCGGCTTTTCAATGACGATTAACCGAGTTAAAGTTCACGTTCGCTTTGACATTCACGTAATTACGTGCCAATTAGAATTGGAATATATATACGAGTAGAGAGAGAGAGAGAGCTCCTTAAATTTCCTGTGGTAAATAATTTAAATATTCCTCGAAACTTTTCGCCTGTGCAAATTGAAAAGCAGAAATCCCTTTAAAATTCTATTCCCTCAAGCTGGCGACAGGTCAACATGTTGTACATGGCAAAATGTGAATGTCAAATTGGAACATTGAATTTTTGTATATGTACACAGAAAAACCAATTCCCTCTGTCCCTTTAGAGGCTTCCCTAGGGACCATTGGTATTGTTTTCCAGCAAAAAAAAAAGTACTTTTCTGTTCTTGTTACGAGGAAATTTATTTCATGCGGATGCTTGTACACCATGGCATTCGATCAAAAAAAAAAAAAAAAGGTGGCTCTGCTATCAAAGAGTTGTAATGGAAATTTTTGCATTTCAAAAACATTGTCTGGCTGTGGTAGAAGGGAGGGTGCAGGTCAGTGGCGTACGCAACAGCTCAGAGAAAAAAGTTGAAAACATTTCATCACAAAATTGATTCGCAGCCCCCAAAAAAACCCTGTGTTCGCTAGTGGTGTAGGTTTTACAGGCACAAATTTGTCATGATTTCAAACAAGTTTTGGCAAGAAGGAGGACTTTCAAAGGGCCCCGACTTATGAACACGGCATAGACAAGAAGTCATCCCTGAAACTATTCCGAGCTTTGATTGGGAACAGTTTAGGTGGGGCTCCTTGTACCCCACGATGAACTTCGATAAAAAAATTGCCAACCAACCAGTCCCTGTCCACGGGAAAAAAAAGTAAACGACCCATAAACTTGACTAATGGAACAAACCGCACTTGTGAAAGTAGTCCTTGGTCCCGCTTGCGGATAAAGTTTGCCAATTTGTTTTCATTTTATGTTTCCTTAAAAATGTAAAGTGCCCACTCCCACGCACAAGATAACTAGAGACACATTCTACTAATTTCTCATCTCTTCAGCCAGGCCGGAGATATACCACATGCACAGAATTGCCGAAGAAAACCAGCCTCCTTTTGCGCAGATAAACTACTGCTTCCAAAACTTTGTCAATTTGAAAGCCGAAAATTGTCCCCGGCGCACTTCCTTCCGATGCATGAAAACTTACAGCAAAGAGCTGTCTGTCTGCCAGGCCAAGTTATTGCAATTAAATTTCGTGTGTACCAAACAAACGCACTCAACCATAAATGTAGAAACAATCTCCTGCCGCCCGCTTGGATATAGGACGTAGGAGTACGGTGCATGGTTTTGCCCCGATGTCACCATCATCACGATAACCTTATCGATTCAATTCAGTGGCCCCCATAGCTTTTGGGTTTTCCACATCCGAAATTATGTTATTGTCGCAGCGGATGGATAGAAATACCCAACTACACCACAATAATACGATGCGACCGTGACCACAGTGCTTCCTGGGTCGCATTCGCATATCCTATTTTCACGACCGAGTGGCATTTAGTACGGATAGAGTGCGGCGGATCTGCTGCATTGGGCCGATCGATGTAATTAGCTGGCCATCTGTGGGTTTTCTATTTTTTTTTCCTGCAGGAAATAACGTTTTCGTATATCCGCTGTTGTGGTAGCACTGGCTATCGTTGCAAAACTACTCTCCTGTGACGCTTATGGCGGATTTAAGCATGTAAAATGAACACTGGAGGACACTCGATAGAGAGGGTGCACTATTTTTGCCCGAACTTAATTATAGAACGCTGAAAAGGACTGGAGCCGGCCCCCTGGCTATTCATCTTTTGTTAACAAAAGAAAAGCACTTGCAGGGAACAGTGCCATAAGCAAAATGGAGTACAGCGGAGCGAATTCATCACTCTGGGTACCGCTTTGTGGTGTCGGGCACACAACACGCAGACGGCAAAATGTTGTCGTAAATAATATCATTGTTTACTGTATTTTAATCAGAAATATGAACGAGGGACATTGCCATATAACAAAAGGATACATTTACGGTTTGTTTTCGTTGCGGAGGGAATCGCGTTACCGGACAGTGTGGCAACGAAAGAGTAGTACTTGTGGGAATGCCCATGGCGAATGAATGTTCATGGTTACTTTGACGCCCTGAACTCATCTGCGAGACAAACTCCCGCGCAATACCCTATTCACACCGAGCCGAAAACAAACGAAAACGACTTCCAATTGGATTGTTGAAGGAAACACACTTTTTTGAAATATTTAGCAAATTCAGCAGAACAGCTGACCGAATAGATGTCACAACTCACAACTTAAAATCATTTTCCACACTGAATTGATTGTCTAGTATTTTTTTTAAATGCTCTGAATTCATTTTATTATTATTTGTGAATGCGATCGAAATAGTTTACACAAAAGTTCCGCGACTAGTGTCTCACAGCTGATTGAAATGTCAAACGAAAACTAGCTGACGAAAACGCGGTTCCGGTGTGGTGTGAAAAGGGGATACATTTTAGGATGATCATTATGCAAAAGGAACAACAGAGTACAAGTATTTTTGGGAATAAAGAAAGAAATAGCTTTCGCGTTTTTCCTATTGCGTTAATGAAATTACCTTCCATTTGCAAAGTTACATGAAGCAAAACGTTCGTTTAAGCGAAAACGATTGAACGTTTTCATCCAAGAGAATCCCACCCCTGCTTATAGATCAAGTGTTCTCATTTACGATTCAACTGAATTGTCATCTCATATGTATATAATGTACAGAGACATATTTTTGTTTGCAACGAGAAAGAATGAGAAGGGCTCCCAAAAATGTTAAATTTTTATACAGGCGAGAAAAAAACTTCCCTAAACTAACCCAACCCTAAACAAATTTATCAATTTAACAAAGGATATAAGTAGCTTTCTAAAATACATCACGCAACATCGCAGGCATTAAACATAAAATAAAAACATTTATACTTCCCAGACACACTGTACCCTTTCTTATCATCTCGCTGGAAAGTATGCCTACGGAATAAATAAATTTCCGGAAAATAAAACAAAAACCTAAACTTTACAATAAACGCATAATTGCATACAGTGAATTTCCAATTCGTAATTATCTCTCAAGTGAAACGCTTTCAATTATGAAATACATACACGCAGAGCAATAGGGACACCGATTGATCCATTTCCATTCCATAATTGTCACTTTGGCTCATCACTCATTTACTCTCGTAAGCGTACAGTAAGTGGTCCATCTATCATCAAGTGTTGCATTCCCTTTCAAGAGAATAATCTTCGGGGGGGAAAAAAAGTGTGAATGTTGCTTTTAAGTAGCGCAACAAATACTCACAGTGAACACATATCTGTTTGGTGTAACCGAGGAAGATTTATTAGCTTTAAATAAGGGTTGACCTTTTTGGCAGTTGAAACGGAATAAAACTCTGAAGAGTGAGTTTATTTTTATAAATTTCCTTTTTTTGCGAAATTATGTTTACCCCTTTGCGACGCACGTCTGGCTGTGATGAATGGATGGGTGGATGGAGGGACACTACCTTTTCAATGAAGAGTTCTAAACGTCTCTGTTTGATGGACAAATGGAAGTCGATTCCAATTCGAGGTGGATCGGTTATTTAAATTCATTTGAATGATTTTTTTTCCAGTTTTAAGGGGCATTGTGAATTGTAAAAGTTGTCCCACTGGAGCAGAACTGCTGAGGAGAAGTCTAGGAAGAGTTGTAGAAACCGCTGATAAATTTGTGTGGCTCTATAGGGGTATCCAATATAGCTCCTATGGAGTTGTCGCTGGGGACTTATTTGATCTTCTTCTGTCAGGATCTTCAAGACAGAATCACATCTATCCCTCCATTCGCAGCTGTCGATCAATTTGGATGTAAACCATAGAAGTACACATCTTGGATACAGCGGATCTGTTCAATGGGGCACCTAGTTTATGCCACAAAATATTTGGAAGACAAAGAAGGTATTTTGCCATCAAAATTCCCACGGAGAGTTAAATTTAGCACGATTTACTAACACTCATAGCCCGATCCAGTGTTACCTTTGAGACGCTTTAGAGTCATTTTTGAGCACCTGGACTCCGGACTCGTCTTTTTAAAAATCAGATAACACTGGCCCGATCGATGTCAGGTTTGAAAGAGCACTCCAGTGACTGCCAGGATTAATTCCCATCGAGAACTAACCAACTAAGAGCAATAACTTTCTGAACATATTTTGGAAAGAGCGTAGTACTTTTTTAAAGCTCTTCGTTGACACTATTCGCGCTGTTATGACAAATCCAGAAGCAATCTACAACACAGATTTAAGTTCGGTATCGGATATGAAATCATAATTTTTGACAGTCGAACTTGGTGGTTAATAATAGACCAATTCACAGATTAGATAAGGATACACTTCAGAGGCTGAACAACCGAAATATGGGTGCCAAAAATTTCTTTCGCAACTTTTAGTCTAATTGCAAAGACCGGTACAACACTTTATATCTTTAAACCCCGAGACTGTATTCCCTCCATCGTATGCGACCCACGAGTGTTTTTGGCTAATCTAACTGCGATAACTGCCACCAGTTGCTGTCGGCCCAATGGCGAGCTGACAAAATGTTTGCCACTTGAAGTAATCAGTTGGTATTTAACAGAACGAGTCAGTGGGCAATGTCCAGTACTTGTAGATAGATCGCTTCCAGCATGAGGTACCGCTTGCTATTTATTCTGGCACTGAGCCTGATTTGCCTGGCAGTTGCCCAGGATGAGCCCGTGGTTACGACAGATCTGGGCCAGATCAGGGGCTCGACTTTGAAGACGGCTTATGGAGAGGAATATAAAGCGTTTCGTGGAATTCGGTACGCCCAGCCACCGATCGGAGTGAACCGGTTCAAGGCCCCAGTCGCAGTTGCCAAATGGGGAGACACCGTCCTTGACGCTACAAAAGATGGATACTACTGCCCACAGCCGTACATTAACCACAACCTGATATCCGAAGATTGTCTTGTGCTGAGTGTGTACTCGCGAGATCTGCAAGGAAATAAGACGGTGATGGTGTACATTCACGGTGGCGGCAACGTAATTGGCGGCAGTAACAGTCAGTTTGAGTCGGGACCGGAGTACGTTATGGACTACGATGTGGTATTGGTCACCATGAATTACAGACTGGGCGCGCTGGGCTTTCTCAGCACCGGCACCGAGGAGGCACCGGGCAACTATGGCTACCTGGATCAAGTGATGGCCTTGCAGTGGGTGCACGACCATATCTCAAAGTTCGGTGGCAATCCAGAGTGTGTTACGATTCTGGGCCTAAGTGCGGGAGCAATGGCTGTGACGCTGCACATGGCTTCGCCATTATCCAGAGGACTCTTTCACAGGGCTATCGCTATGAGTGGATCGGCCACAAATCAATTTGACATCGACAACGAGGGCTGGACACAGAAACTGGCCAGATACACATTCTGTCCGCTGTACAATCCCAAAGATGTCGTCGACTGCTTGAGAGATGTCTCATGGGAGACAATTATCGAGGTTTGTGACAAATGGGAACCATATGGTTTCACAAATATGAAATGGAACTACCAAGTCGATGGGCATTTCCTCTTGGACACACCCACCAATGTGTTTGCCAAAGGCAAGTTCGCCAAGGTCCCAATATTGACGGGAATAATGAAGGACGAACTGGACTACTCCATATATCGTAAGGAAATCGTTCGTGAAATTGATTTGTTTAAACAATTTGTTTACTTGCAGATCAGGAATCCAACACAGGTCTGCTGAATGATATGAGTGTCAGCTTTGACAGGTATGCTCCGGAGATTTTCCTCTACAATCCTGAAGAGGCTGCAGTCGACACCAGCAGCAGGATTCAAGAGTTCTATTTGAATGGAACGAAAATCCAGGATCAACCTCTGAGCAACTTTGGCGAAATATTCTCCGACGCCGTAATCGGCCATGGTGTGCACAGGCTGGTGCAGCTGGCCAGGCAACATGTGGACGTTTACTACTATCGAACGGACTTCCTGGGCCGGTACAGTTTGGCTTATGATGGCGATGGCAAACCAAGAGGTGGGGTTGTTGCGTTTTTTAGGAAATTTTTATTTGAAATGTGTGATATTCTGTTCGCCAGGTGCTTCGCATGGCGACGATATTCAATATGTTTTCAAGTGCAATTGGTTTGGCGGACAGATAGGCATCGACGATCCGGAAATGTTCATGGTGAAACGGATCACTGGGTGGTGGACTTCCTTCTCCCAAACTGGGTAAGTGACAGAAGCAAACATCGGCGATCGGCTGTACAATTGTGATGATTTTACAGAGCTCCCGATGGTCGAAATTGGCTGCCATCGAACGCTACAAATGTTTACACCATGTTCAACGACAAGGAATTTGAACTTGGCGTCGCACCATACGCCGAAAGATACGAACTATGGGATGACTTGTTCCCGGTGAGAGGCGGTTCGGCTGAGGTTGTTAAGGTCGCTTGGATGCTGACAGCTGGTGTGGTTATCCTGAATTTTTTGGCCAAAACTGTCTTATAGTCTTGTGGACTAGATTAAGGGACAGTACGAAAACAGACGAGATATTAATTTTCTATAAAGCTTAGATAGGGACAGCGCTGTAAAAGGCCCGCATAACTACTGAGATATCACTTTATCGCTTATAATAGATTAGATAAATATATGCGACAGCTTGTTTGCTTTAGTTCTCTTTTTTTAATTCACCACTTGCGGGCGGCCCTGTGGCATTGCTGGTTGAGGATAGACCCTCTTCAAATCTGAGCCGATGCTACAAAACAACTCGGGTTGATTTAAATAAATTAAGTCCAATGAGTAACGAAATTCTGCAAACTAAAAGCCCCTTGAAGTTACCAGTGCAACAACCTCTCTCTCGTTTCTTTTTATCGTTGTTTAGCTTGTACCTACATAAATCAATAATAGGCAACAGCAGCTTTGAAAGAGAAGTAACGAACAAAGTGAGTATACCTTTAGGGGCAAGCCGAAAAAAAAACCTACTCGGCGTTCACAAACCGAAATGCCTATGGCGGTTTTGCGCATTCTAGGGTGCAAATATTGTCCGCGCTTTTATTGTCTTGAATGGGATAAAAAACTTTGCAGAATCTTTTGCGGCAGCAGCTAAGATGAATCAACCAAACATCTTTTACAGAATTTCCCTAAACAAGAATGTTTTTAAATGTGAACCGCTGTAACGCTTCAACAGCGCCAAGTTCTTTATAAAAATGTCGCACCTGTCACACTGCTTTGTTTGCATATTGACATTTCTTATCATGTATAACATCCCTGGCCAAAATTGGCAGAGAGCTACCGCATCGCTTTAAAAATAGGTACTTTGCAGCACAACACTCTTTGTCGTACATCGCATTTATAACCAATTTCCTCAGGAAGCCATATCAAAAATTCAATTCCACGTGATTGGCTTTGAATTTAAAACCTATCCCCCTAAGGGCAAGAAGAAAATATGCAACAACCGATAGCATTTTAGCATACAAATCTTTAGAAGTGTAACGAAAGCGTCTGAAACCCTTGTGCGATGTTTTCCTTTCAATCAAATGAAAGATAAAATATCCCGAGACCAGGACGAGCCTTGAGATAAGACGAAGGACATTAAACGGCACTAAAAATCAATTAAAAGCCCATACCAAGGCCGAGCTCACGATGTCTATCTATTTGGTTTTTCAATTTCAATTTGAAAAATATCGATAAACAGCCCTTCAAAATGATTGCCGTTTACCCCACAACCGAAGGACGACAGATTAAACGTATTTAAATTCAAATAGATGCACAAATAAATTGTGTCGGAAAATACACAGAGAATGCCGCAAGAGCACCCCAAGGCAAACATAATCGAAACAACGACCGGCTGAAGGAGCCTCTTCATTAGCCATCAAACTATCATCCTGGCGGATTTACTTTTGCGGGGTGTTAAAGTGAAATGAATTTTCCCGGGAATAGAAAATTGTATTCTATAACGGAGAGGCTTAAAGTTCATTTACCGATTACGGAAAGTTATACCTCTGAGGACCGCGGATGGAAAGTCCCCAAGAAAATGCAATAAAGAAGTGAATTGAATCCTTGGAAATCGGCTGAAAAGGAGATCAACTTTTTGCAAGTGGAAATCGAAACCGTGAAAGCTCTCAATTATTTATTTCAATTTTAATGCCTGATGATGTGCAGGGAGCCGGACGTAGGCACCTGCCGCAAATGGATAGCGTAAGTTAATTAAAGTTGTAAAAGGAAGGCGACTGGTTAATTACGAGTATTTCTTAATTAGGAGATTTCCTTCTTTCAAGTGTCGTTCGTGTGTGGGAATTGAAATGTTTTACGATGACAGCGAGCGAAACAAATTTAAGTGTCGACTTTAAATTTGCGGAAGCTCACAGTTGCCAAATTTGCATGGAATTTATTGCCATTTTGAACAACTTAAATTTAAAGTCGAAACTAGAAATTTTTATAAATAAGTCCGAGCGACAATAAATGAAATTAAAATTTTCTGGGACTTGCCAAATTTGAATCATTTCGCACATTCAAAGACGTCAAGTTAGCACTGACAAATCACACTGCGGCAAACTTTCGAACTTACTTCCAAAATGTAAGCTCAAAAGCTTTCTCCTGAAGGTAGGCTTGCTTTTAAACTTTTTTTTTTCTTTAAATTATTGCCGTGTGCTTACGGTTTAAACACAAAGCTATCGGAGAAGAAAAGTGACACCAACCGACTACCCAGGATTAAGTCGTTCCTTCCAAATGGGCAACTACCCTTCCTGATTATTAATGTTGCGGTACATTCCCTTCAAATTGAAATAGAACAACACACCACCGCAAATCCTCGGCCGAGTTTTCCGCACCAAAAGGGTCGTTCCAACGTTGACCTCCTTATTGTTAAAGCCCAATTGTATAAATGGTAATGCCTCAAACTAATGGCAGAAGCTTCCCATTTAGGGCCACCGCACTGACCCATCACCAACGCCTAATAGTTATGAAGACATTTCCAAGGCTTATCTCTATCTAGGTCCACATTCCAAAGAGTTCTAAAGAAGAGCCGTTTTATTGGCCATTCAAACGTTTCAATGGTTTAACTTTGTTCACTGACGCAATTTCGCGCGAATACTTTAAAAGGATTACGTTCCTTTCTCTTCGATTTATTCTACTCCCACGTCCTTTTTGTTTGCTGCAGAAGATTTCGCTTGCTTGAAGGAGCTTTGTTCGTTATGGTTAGAACATAAAAAATAAACACATTATGGTCGTACTCAAGTGGGAGGGCATAGCTTGCAACGCACACAAAACTTTTATTGCGCCATATTAATGGCGCAGGCATTCACCGTTGTTATTCGAGGCTTGTTAGGTACCTGCAAGTCACACTAGTAAGAAAATCGCAAATTGCTTTTCATGATTACCTTCGTTTCGTATTTAATGACCCTCAGATTGCACAGCCTTGTGCCTGTTCAAGGGTTAACTGATATATATGCGTTCATAAATTATTCAAGTAATTGAGGGTCAGCACGAAGTGCCACCAAGCGACAGCTCCCTTTCGTGAAATGGAATTCCACAGATTTCAATTAATTTCGGGCACGCTCATATACGTCGCGTCGTGCTTCTCTGGGTACAATGCGGCTGAAAGGTGCTGAACGCAACCATTATATAAGTTCGACACACATTTGCTGTGGTTGTACAGCGATACAGCTTCATCTTCTATCAACAGCGCGCACTATCCATGGGAAGGGTTTAGTTTGCAAAACTTTTGCCGACATCATTAGCATCAGCACCACCGCCGTTAAGGATATCATCCCTGGCAAACAGCGAACGGAAGCATGGATGCCATTTACAGTAACCGCTTAGCTGTGTTGTGTGAAAGCCTGAGTGCTAGCCTGACGAGGTGAGAAAAATACCAACATTGAGTTTAAGTACCTAAATAGCCCATCACTGTGACAAGGCACCGACCTCTAGAGAGAGGATGAGGAATGCCAACAACTGCAAAACAAACAAGGCCAACGCTAATCGCAGAGATTAGAAGCATAAATCACGAGAAGTCTCGATAAGGACTTTACATGTGCCTAAAATGAATGGAATTAGATAAAGCGACAGATATGCGGTGCTATTAAGGTGAACTGTACTTGATAAGCTTCAGTAGTTCTTTGGATCGCGACGGAAATGGTGGATCTGTTGAAGCTCGTCGCAGGTTTATGCCTTCTGGCAGCAGTAAGTTCTCAGACAGCGCCAATTGTCAATACGCAGCTCGGTAGTGTTAAGGGCTCCGTTTTGAAGACGGAAAAGAATGCAGACATAAACGCGTTTCGGGGAATACGTTACGCGCAAGCTCCGGTCGGCAGCTTAAGGTTTAAGGCGCCCGTGGCCGTGGCCAAGTGGGAGACCGAACTAGACGCCACGAAGGACGGTTTTATGTGTCCGCAGGCGGGAAAGAGCGCGGAGTTGCTTTCGGAAGATTGCCTCTTTTTGAATGTCTATTCGCGAGACTTGACAGGACGTCAGTCAGTGATAGTGTATATTCATGGGGGCGCGAATATTCGTGGCGGCAGTCATAGTGAGTTGGAAGCTGGACCCGAGTACCTCATGGACAGCGATGTAGTCCTGGTTACATTGAACTACCGCTTGGGTGCGTTAGGATTCGTCAGCACTCGCACCGCCGATGCGCCTGGAAACTTCGGCTACCTCGACCAAGTCATGGCTCTGCAATGGGTCCATGACCACATCTCCAAGTTTGGTGGAAATCCCGCATCAGTTACTATTCTCGGCCTGAGTGCTGGAGCAATGGCTGTGACCTTGCACATGAGTTCTCAGCTTTCGGAGGGCTTGTTCCACAGGGCAATTGCTATGAGTGGATCGGCAACCAATCACTATGACATCGACAACTTGCACTGGACAACACTGCTGGCCCGTCAGACATCATGCCCGATGTACAACCCCGTGGATGTCCTGAGTTGCCTTCGAGAGGTCTCATGGCAGACGATCATAAGTGTATGCGAAACATGGGAGCCGTTCAACTTTATAAACATGAAATGGAACTACGAGGTCGACGAGTATTTCTTGAAGGAGCATCCCACGGAACTCTTCGCCGATGGTAAATTCCGCAAGGTCCCGCTTCTGACTGGCATAACCAAGGATGAGCTGACGTATATGGTTTATCGTGAGTCTGATGCGATTTGAGTCACCGCTCGTTTTATGGACAATTTTTTGACAGGTCAAGAGGGAAATACTGGTCTTTTCAATGACATTAGTTTGAACTTTGACAAATACGGTCCGGAACTGTTCATGTATAGCCCCGACAACTGTACCGACGAGGTGCAACCTTTCTACTTGGGCAACCAGACAATCAACGAACAAAACTTAACGAACTTCGGTGAAATATTCTCCGATTCGATTATCAATCACGGTGTTCACAGATTGGTCGACTTGGCGAGCCACTATGTGGATGTTTACTACTACAGGTTCGACTACGCCGGCCGATATGGGTTATACAATGACGCTGACGGTAAACCGAGGGGTAAAAGTTGCACTTGGAAACGCTGTCAAATTTTTTAATAATTACCCGAGTTTTTTTAGGTATTGGCCATGCCGATGACCTCCAGTATGTCTTCAAGACGAAGTATTTCAATGGACAGATCGGTTTGCAGGATCCAGAGTGGTTCATGGTGGAACGCCTTGTGGGATGGTTCTCAACGTTTGCTCAGAAGAGGTTCGTATTTTCGACTGTTAACTGCAATCGATTAATAGTCTTTCAATGAATGTGTATTTATTTTCTTAAAACAGCTCCCCAGGAGGCGTGGGCGCTGTGAACTGGCTTCCGTCGAACAAGGAAAAAGTCCACACCTTGTACAATGACAAAGAAGTCCGATTGGGTGATGAGCCCTACGAAGAAAGGTTCGAGTTATGGGACAGACTTTTCCCCACCGCGCGAAGTGGTAGTAGTACAATCTTCGCCGCCAGTATGCTGACTGGAATAGCGGCCATTTTGAACGTGCTGTGTAAATACACATTTTAAGCGGTTTTAAAGCAAACAAATAAATATGTTTAGTAAAGTCCAACAGTGTACACTTTGCGCTTCAACTTAGTAGCATTCTTTTCGGACTGTACAGAGATTTCTCAACAAACTCTTTAGCTCGCGTAGTTGGTACACTGTAAATTGATTTCCACGCCATCTATTAGGATTCTACACAAATATTTTTCATGAGTTTTCTGTTGTTGTTTCACACTAAATAAAAACAAAGAACAAAAAGAAAATAATCACAGAAACCGTATTTTTTTTAAGATTATCATTGCTTACTTTTCGGCAATAGAACAGAGCGAACTAACAAAATTTAGCTTGAGAAAATGTCTGCCGACCTATTAAATGGGCACGAACAATTTTGAAGTAGTTGGCGCAACAGGTTCGTGTACCTTCTTCTCGCAATCATTCGATTTGTGTGAGTCTTTACTTTTGGGACGCATGGATGGGACCTACAATTCCATTTCAGCCTTAATAACTTGGCAGAAAGTCCATTCTAATGAACGATTCATCTTGTAGATATGATGGAAACCTAAAATTAGTTATGTTAGTTATGCCCATAAAACCATAAACCTGAGATAAGCTTAATTTGGAATTTGCGGCCAAAGAAAGAATGAAACTGAACGAACTTTAAAGTTACAATCAAACCCCTCTCTAAATAATTGTGTGTGCGTCAAAAAGGTTCGAAAACACTTGGTTGATATTACATACCAAAACAGTCGTACTTATCGCAAAGCATTGTTTAGAGATATAATTGTTTTTAACAAATTTCGGGCCGTTGTCAAAACAACTACGATTCGTTCAACGATAACACACAAACAGTTCATTTTAGATATACATCTGCTTCCAGTTATCTAGTTTTATTGATAGACAATTGGATTATGATGAATGGTGCTATGCGCAATCGTACATAAATAAAACATTCGTCACTTTCTGAGCAGCAACCAGCAACCTCCAAGATATCGACAAAGATCTGTATCGAATTAGATACCGATATTCCAGTAATACAACTGTAAGTTGGCAGAAAACATTTAAAATTTCGACTGAATTAAACTTAAATAACTATAGTGACACTTACAAAAAGTTTAAGCTCTTACACTTTAAAAGATTTTTTAGTAAAAGAAGAAGTAGGTTGCCCTTATTTTAAGGTACATATGTACTAAATATGGTCGAAAAAAGAAGAGGCAGGTTGTATTTGCTAAAAAGAAGTTTTGCGTAGCTGTTATTGCATTTTTATTAGGCCTCGAGACATACGGAAATACAAACAGACTGACAGCCAGACCGACAGAATTTTGCGACCCACTTTTTAGAGTTCCCTAATCATCGTAATGTGAAAATTGATTAACATCTCTAGTTCAAAATTTTGTACGAAAACAATATGTTTCTCCTACTACGTAATCGAGATAGTTAAAAACTATCAGCCTTATTTATAAACCCACCGTAGAGTCTGCTTAACTTTACGCACCCTCTAAAATGGCCTTACGCAGGGAAATGCGATTTATAAAGATTTTTCGAACTTAAGCAACGTTGCTTTAAGGCTGCGTAATTTAAACGCGAAAATTTGCGTTTAGAGCCTGCGTAGAGCCTACGTAAATATGTTTTTGCAGCGTCGTCATGTCATTTTTGGTAGTGGTCGAATTGGGAACAATTTTAAAAAGTGAAACTAATTTTTGTTTGTGCATTCATTTCGAATGTGGTGTAAATTTGCACCAAACGAATTTCGTCTGCAAATGCAATTATAACATATAATTTCAGATTTGGTGGTGGTTGATAGATTATTGTAGTTTTCCATTGGTTTCACTCGGGGATCCACTCATTCTGAAATCCAATGGAACAAGAAAACTGCTTCTGAAAGAATCCACAAAAGTATTGGTGAAACGCCAAAAAATAATTTACGGCTACGACATATGATTGCAGGTAGATATTTCAGCAGTCCCTCCAAAGAAATTTCGGAATTGTCCCAGATAATTTGGCTTTTTGTTTGTGTTATGTATGATTTTCTTACGAAGCTAATCTGTCAACCACAGCTAAGATCAGTTTCAGTTGCAAAAAGTAATAGATTTCAGTGTTTTCTGTAATAGTTTATCGAAATTCTTACCTATTTAGACACAAACCTCGTTTAGTAAAGTTACCTCGGAAAAATGTTTATAAATCACAATTTCAGGAAAGCCACGTAGAGGCTGCGTAAATTCTTACGCGATGTTTAACTAAACAACATCGTAGAGGCGTCGTAAGATAATCTAATAAATACGGCTGTATAGCTACCAAACCTGGTGACATCATAGGCGTTAAGTTTTTGGAAGGCTTATTTTGGCTACTGATACAGAGAAAAGTGTTTCCTGGACACCATTCCCACCACTCAATTTCTGTCGGTTGGCGCTTATCCGATTATCCGCAAACCCACTTCACCTCAACAATAATAGTTCCGCCACGAGACATGTCATCCAACCCTTTTTTGTTTGGCGGTCACGACTTTCTTAGTATATGACGTCTGAGTACAGTCAGTCACCGCCACTTGACCTCTTCACGGAGTTTGTTTCATGTTTCAATTCTAAACTGAGACGAAGGTGGTGACTGTAACAAGCCGTGTACCTGTTTAGAGGTTAACTGATTTATCAGCGTTCGTAAATTATGCAAGTAATGACGGTCAGAACGAAGTGCCACCCAGCGACAGCTCTCTCTTGTGAAATGGAATTCCACAAATTTCAATTAATATGGGCACGCTCATATACGTCGCGACGTGCTACTCTGGGTACAATCCGACTGAAAGGCGCTGAACGCAACCATTACATAAAAGGTTCTCAGAAATTTCGACAAACATTTGCTGTGGTTGTACAGCGATACAGCTTCATCTTCTATCAACAGCGCGCACTATCCGCATGAACATTCAACAAAAGCGATGCATGGAAGGGGTTTAGTTTGTAAACTTTTGCCGACATCATTAGCATCAGCACCACCGCTGTTACTGATACTCGTATCATCCCTGGCAAACAGTGAACGGAGGCATGAATGCCATTTACAATAACCGCATTCGAGTTTGGCTGACTTCAGCTGTATATTATGTGAAAGCCTGCGTTGTATCCTCACGAGGGAAAATTGGATAAAAGGGTTGAAAGTTCGTTGCTGCAACTAGCGCGCAAGGAGTATCTTATCGAACGTTGTTAACGGAAGGGAAACCATTAAAACGGTTTGCTTAGATATTGAATATCACCCGCTTGGGGCGAGAAGATGAAGTTTTCCCAAAAGCAGTTATCTAGCGGAAGGTTGTTGTGGTGTGCGATATTGGTTTCAGCCTTGTGATGACACTTTGCTCTGTTGAAACGTCTGAGAGGGTAAACAAACGAGAAGAGTTAACCACCACGTAGGGGATCATAATTGCGATGTGAAAAGTATACCACTAACGAGGGGAGAACTGAGTCAGGTGAGATAAAAACCAACATTGAGCTTAAATACCTAAACAGCTAACCACTGTCAGAAGGCACCAACCTTTATTCTGCTTTTCTGCCCCTTAGCGGCAGCAAAAGTCTGAAAAAAAAACCAACAGTCCTTTACGCAACCTCTAAGGACAAAACATCGAGGAACCCCTTCTTCTAGAACCGAAAACCTTGACGAAATAATGCCACCAACTGCAAAACAAAATTCAACGCTAATCGCAGAGATTAGAGGCAAAAATCACAAGAAGAACTCGATAAGGACTTTACTTGTGACTAAAATGATTGGAAATAGATAAACCAACAGATACGCGGTGCTACTAAGGTGGACAAGCCTTAGTAGTTCTTTAGATGGCGACGGAAATGGTGGATCTGTTGAAGCTCGTCGCTGGTTTATGCCTCCTGGCAGCAGTAAGTTCTCAGACAGCGCCAATTGTTAATACGCAGCTCGGTAGTGTTAAGGGCTCCATTTTAAAGACGGAAAAGAATGCAGACATAAACGCGTTTCGGGGAATACGTTACGCGCAACCTCCGGTCGGCAGCTTAAGGTTTAAGGCACCCGTGGCCGTGACCAAGTGGGAGACCGAACTAGACGCCACGAAGGACGGTTTTATGTGTCCGCAATCGAGAATGAGTTCCGAATTGCTTTCGGAAGATTGCCTCTTTTTGAATGTCTATTCGCGAGACTTGACGGGGCATCAGTCAGTGATAGTGTATATTCATGGGGGCGTGTTTATGGGTGGCGGCAGTCATAGTGAGCTGGAAGGTGGACCCGAGTACCTTATGGACAGCGATGTAGTCCTGGTTACATTGAACTATCGCTTGGGTGCTTTAGGATTCGTCAGCACTCGCACCGCAGATGCGCCAGGAAACTATGGCTTCCTCGACCAAGTCATGGCTCTGCAATGGGTCCATGACCACATCTCCAAGTTTGGTGGAAATCCCGAATCCGTCACTATTCTTGGAATGAGTGCTGGATCAATGGCTGTGACCTTGCACATGAGTTCGCCGCTTTCGGAGGGCTTGTTCCACAGGGCAATTGCTATGAGTGGATCAGCAACCAATCACTTTGACATCGACAACTTGCACTGGACAACACTGCTGGCCCGTCAGACATCATGCCCGATGTACAACCCCGTCGATGTGCTGAGTTGCCTTCGAAACGTCTCATGGCAGACGATCATAAGTGTTTGCGACACATGGGAGCCGTTCAACTTTGTAAGCATGAAATGGAACTACGAAGTCGATGGGTATTTCTTGAAAGACCATCCCACGAATATCTTTGCCGAGGGAAAATTCCACAAGGTGCCGCTTATGGCTGGCATAACCAAGGATGAGATGACGTATACGGTTTATAGTAAGTCTGATGCGATTTTGAGTCACCGCTCGTTTTATGGACAATTTTTTGACAGGTCAAGAGGGAAATACTGGTCTTTTCAATGACATTAGTTTGAACTTTGATAAATACGGTCCGAAACTGTTCCTGTATAGCCCCGACAACTGTACCGACGAGGTGCAACCTTTCTACTTGGGCAACCAGACAATCAACGAACAAAACTTAACGAACTTCGGTGAAATATTCTCCGATGCGAATATCAATCACGGTGTTCACAGACTGGTCGACTTGGCGAGCCGGTATGTGGATGTCTACTACTACAGGTTTGATTACGCTGGTCGATATGGGTTATATAATGACGCTAACGGTAAACCGAGGGGTAAGAGTTGCGCATGGTAATGCGGGGAGTTTTTTTCTTATCTTCCGAGTGCTCTTAGGGGTTAACCATGCCGATGACCTTCAGTATGTGTTTAAGAGGAAACATTTCAATGGACAGATCGGTTTGCAGGATCCAGAGTGGTTCATGGTGGAACGCCTTGTGGGATGGTTCTCAACGTTTGCTCAGAAGAGGTTCGTATTTTCGACTGTTAACTGCAATCGATTTATGGTCTTTCAATGAATGTGTATTTATTTTCTTAAAACAGCTCCCCAGGAGACGTGGGTGCTGTGAACTGGCTGCCGTCGAACAAGGAAAAAGTCCACACCTTGTACAATGACAAAGAAGTCCGATTGGGTGATGAGCCCTACGAAGAAAGGTTCGAGTTATGGGACAGACTTTTCCCCATTGCCCGAAGTGGAAGTAGTACAATCTTCACGGCCAGTATGCTGACTGGAATAGCGGCCATTTTGAACGTGCTGTGTAAATACACATTTTAAGCGGTTTTAAGCAAATAAATAAATACGCTTTGTAAAGTCCAACAGTTTACACTTTGCGCTTTAACTTAGTAGCATTCTTTTCGGACTGTACAGAGATTTCTTTAGCTCGCGTAGTTGGTACACTGTAAATTGATTTCCACGTCATCTATCATGATTCTACACAGATATTTTGTATGAATTTTCTGTTGTTGTTTTGCAGTAAATAAAAGCAAACAAAAAAAAAATAATCGAGAGGAAGAGCTAGTTTCTTGTTTAAATCATTTTAGAGAAAGATACTCCTTATTAAGCGGTTTAAATTTGTTCCCCACTACACAGAAAGTATCCGCACAATGTAAGCTACAGCTTAGTACTCTCGTCTCCAACTCTCTCCTCCTAAAACTAGCTAAAACCCTCCCTAAATTTTGACATACAGTACGCTGTTGATAAATGTCACAGAAAACTGTTTTTTTCTAAACTTCCTTCAAAAATTCAATTCCCTTTTATTTTAACCATTTCAGATTTTAGTTCATTAAAAAAGGTCATCCTTGCCAAGTTTTTCGCAACAGAACACAACGAACTGACAAAATTTAACTTGAGAAAAATTAGCATTAAATGAGCACGATCAATTTTGACAGATATTTCATATATCTGTCAAGAAAGAATCTGAAAGAAAAGCTTGATTCTTAAGCTCGATTTGCGTACTTTTGCTAAATTTTTGAGAAAGTTTTGAAGCGGAGATAAATCTGAACTCGATCAGTGTGCTAAGCTTATACCACAATAGGAAAATACATTTTTTAGCAACATTTTGACAGTTGAGTAGAAGAAAACGACCTTACGTCACAACACAGTATAGTAACAGCTTTTTGACTGAAGAATATTATTTATAGCGAATGGCGTTAAAGAAATAAACAAGTCTTTGAACTGTTGTTAATTTATTTGTTTTAAGAAAAATTGAGCTGGAAATATATGAATGAGAGTTTCGTAGAGAAAGTAAGGTTCCAAAATGTTTATATTTTTATACCCTCCAGAGGAAGGTATATTCACTTTGCCAATACATTTGTAACGCCAAGAAGGAGTCACCGGAGACCTCATAAAGAATATATATTCTGAATCAGGATCACATTCTGAATCGATTTAGCCATGTCCGTCTGTCTGTCTGTCTGTCTGTCTGTCTGTCTGTCTGTCTGTCTGTCTGTCTGTCTGTTGAAAGCACGATAGCGCCCAAAGTAATTGACGTAGGTGAACGAAATTTGGTGAAAGGACTTCTTTTATCGTCGTTAGGTTGGTATTAAAAATGGGCTATGTCGGTCAAGTAGTTCTGGTATTTTGCATGACTTATACGCAGTGGAGGGTATCAAAGCATCGGCCAGGCCGATGATAACACTTTTACTTGTTTTTACTTAATTTTTCTCCACTGAACGTTGCATTGTAAAAACGAAGCGAACATTACTTATGATGGCGGAGCACACTACCCACTGAGAAACTGTGAGCTTCGTACAATACTTTGGAAGCACAAATTCACCAAAACATTGCGGTTTTAAGTAGATAGTTTCTTGTGCGTTAAATCGTTCGAAAGTACTCGCACAGTCGTACTTATCGCAAAGCATTGTTTAGAGATATAATTGTTTTTGATAAATTTCGGGCCGTTGTCAAAACAACTACGACTCGTTCAACGATAACACACAAACAGTTCATTTTAGATATACATCTGCTTCCAGTTATCTAGTTTTATTGACAGACACTTGGATTGTGATGAATGTTGCTATGCGCAATCGTACATAAATAAAACATTCGTCACTTTCTGAGCAGCAACCTCGAAGATATCGACAAAGATCTGTATCGAATTAGACACCAATATTCCACTAGTACAACATGTTGTGTAAGTTGGGCTAAAACAATTTAACTTTCGACTAAATTAAACATAAATAACTAAAGTGTCAGTTTCAAGAAGTGTGCGCCCCCCACCAAATGCAGAATCAAATTTATTGCCACAATTTCTCTTGAACTTTTATTCATCCGTAAAGACAGAGAATAGGGGGCAAAAAAAACTTTTCGATTCGATGATGTGCACATTCCGATAACAGCAAACGGCTCCGCTCATATCGAAACCTCCTTCAATCGCATACACTCGTATTCGCACATGCACAACAGACAACACACACTTTGGGAAGTTGAACATTGAATTTGAGAGGATACCACTTTAAGAATCAAGTTCGCCATTGTGCAGCAGCAGTAGTGTCATTTTATCGTCTCGCTCTGTGCTCGATGATAAATCGCTGGGTAATCTATTTCTATAAGGACCACGACGACACGAGGAGGACACACACAACCAGACACAACTATCACAGAAATACATGATGGATTATCCTGGTTGGCAATTCGGTTTTTCGACCGTTATATACACATTTTTTTTTTACTTGTGTCGTATTTTATATTAAAGCCCTGCTCGTCCTTGTTGGCTGTGTGCTTTTGCAAACAGTTTGCTAGCATCTCGCCGCACGCTCATCAGTCGTACACAATTATAATTGTATCGTTTTTCACAGCGAAGCTGTGTGTTTGTTTCCCGAGCTACGAGTATATATGCAGCTGTCAGCGCGAAAAACTGCGGAGGGCGATGGAAGGAAATGGACTTTTGTTTCGCAAGGCAAACGGTCCGGAAGAGAGCAATTTGAAATATTATTTAATTAAAGGGTTCTTGTTCGTTTGTTATTGTTCTCAATCGCAGTTATTGATGATGCCAGATGCGGGCAGTACAAGAGGCCATTGTATTCGTGTGGAGAGAGTTGCTTAAATGAAATTTACTTTACCATTTTAATCGTCTTTCTTGCTTGCATCCAAGTTCAGACAATGAAGGAAGACGTCGTGCAACATCTGTTGCGAGGATTCCTCGAATCGTTCTATTATTAATTTTACTGGGGGGGCCATTCATATTAGTGACATCTGTTGGCAATAGCTACTCTTACTCTTACTCGTACTTGTACTCGTACTCGTACTCGTACTCGTGCTCCAAGGATAACAAAGTTGATTTTGATTCACATCGAAAAATAATTACTTAAAGGATTGGAGAAGCATTGTTGAAATGACTGTACTTGTGCAGATTATTTTATTTTTGCTCAAGTTATTCCTGCAGGGCGAGTAACTAACTAGTTTCCGGGCAACCGGAGCCAGTAGGGATTTGTAAATATGCAAGAGAAATGGACTGAGGGTTGGAATTTATTTAGTCGGGAAAAGCATTCCGAATTTTTTGTATGTAAACTGTTGGGGGTTTCATGTTTGTTAGTTATACCAGTTGGCGTGAAAAAAACCGATTTTGATGAAAGTTTTATAGATTAAAGGCTATATCGCTGATTGTCACGCCCACTTTTTGGGACCTTTTTGACCAAAATGTACTCTTTTCCGACTCGGCTGCCTGTAATTTACCACAACTTAAATAATTCCTATATAATTCGTAAAGGGGCGGCCTACTTACGGGAGTTGACTAAATATTTGAAGCCATCAATGAGCTTTGCGCTTCATCCAGAAGTTGGGCTACAGACCAAAATCCAATATGATGCAAAACGATTTCATTTGAAATGTGTGTCGCTTTGTCTGTTGGAGCGAAACGAAAGAGAAGTATGCGATGAAGACATGAATGGGAAGGAGACAGCGACAATGATTTTTTGAGGAAACTCGCGGAATGGCCGCTAGGAGTGATAGGACACATAACTCTGATTATTTCTGTAACTCAAAGGAAAAAAAAAACAAATTGATAAATAACTTATTCCCTCACTCACTCTATCCCCTCGATAAATCGATAATTGCTTTGACGTGCGGAAGGGGGAGGAAAATCCTCACTTATGGCCGTTTCATACGCGTTTGCAATTACCCATCTGCCACAATAAAAAAAAACACCCCAAATAATCAGCGACTGTTGGAAGTTTTTCATTTACCTAGAATTAGACAGCCAAACGGAAGATAAGACCATCAAATTATGAACAACAGGCGTGCGATTTTTTAATTCAATTCGTTATAACTATTTGCATTAAAGGAAATCCATTTCAAAGTGAATTGCGAAAGAAAACGAAAATCCCCCCTGGGCAATTAAGAACTTTGGGCGTATTTTCTAATTCACATCGTAATCGTAATTTAGTATGATAGCCCGCAAACATGGCCGACAAAATAATCCAGTAAATTTCGATTATCAAAGCGAAGGTAATCATAATGCTCATAAATAAAAATTAAATAAATTGTCCTCCCGAGCGATAACAAAGTTCGTTGGAAATGTTCGTACACTGAGTCCCATTTTAGAGGAAGTACATTCACTATGACCACAGGATATTTATATAAAATGCCCGAAAAATATTCCCCCATTGTTTTCTATTCTTGTGTTTACTCTCCAGCCTCCACTGTTGGTCTCGATTTTACTTTCATGTTTGGAATGCGGTCAGTGGTTTTTTTTTTGGTCTGTTTTGGTCTGTTTTGTGTGGGACTTTATGAGAATCCAACAGAAAGGACTCTCAAGTGTTGGGTAAACAGAAAAAAGAAATTCAATAGTGAAACAAAGTACTTGGCTGTCTCTGGATGATGATGACGATAATGATGATGCTCAAATGGAATTCCGGAAGCACGATACACACCCATGTCCACATATTTATGTCCTCCTCCGATACGCAAGGGAACGAAGGTGCACAGCTGGGTCGCATGTAGGTGGTCACGCGATTGCATTGATTTTCGTAGGAGTGCACAGATCTGAGGGCAAGCCGTTTGCCCTTCGGACATTTTTGGGGTTTCTCAACTGAATTCCATCAAGATCTTGAGGATTGTAGCTCTACGTGTTAAAGTCGAAGCACGAACAGAAGCTGAAGGACAGGTCGTGAAGGAGTTTAAGGTATTTCGGGGCCCTATGCACGATCGATAGAAGAAGCAATTGGGAGTTTTCGAGTTGAATTGGTCAGACAGCATGTTTTCGGAATGACCGACTAATTTATGTACGTACCTACTGACCGAACTCATTCTGTTCACCAGGAAATTTAAGGTACCAAAATGGGATCCACCGAATCTTAAAGGCGTCCGACTTAATCTCTCGACCGAGGCCAAATACCTGGGTGTAGTATTCACCTCCAAATTGAACTGGAAACGGAATACTGAGAAAGAATGAAGAAAGGACTTAATGCCTTTTATGCATGTAGGAAAACCTTTGGGAAAAACTGGGGCATTCTTACCTATGGTTCATTAGTTTGGTGGGAGGCGGTCAAAACCAAATCCTATCTTAAGAACCTGAACAAGGTGCAGAGAAACGCTTGCTTGGGTATAACAGGTGCAATTAAATCCACACCTCAACTAGGTCTGGAAACGCTATTAAACCTGCAACCCATTGAGCTATTCACTAAGAGCGTGGCAGACAAAGCCGCTCTCAGATTAAGAGAGAACAAAACTTGGAAGCCTGGTTACTGCGGACACTCAAGCATACTTGAAATCTTTGATCGGAAGGGACTCATGTCACTTACAGATTACGAGAAACCCAGATATGACTTTGAGAAAAATTTCAGAATCACTATACCCAAAAGACAGGACTGGAACTCACCCAGTACCATCATTAGAGGTATATCCGTCTACACGGATGGTTCAAAAACAGAAAATGGTACAGGAGCCGGCGTATTCTCAGAAAGACTTGCTATTAACCAGTCGTTTCGACTGACTGATCACTGTAGCGTCTTCCAAGCTGAGATCTATGCGGTTAAGAAAGCAGCACAGACTATCCTATCGATGGGACTACCAGCAATGGAAATAACCATCTGTGTGGACAGCCAAGCAGCACTTAAAGCAATCGGCTCCAACCTTGTTAATGCGAAATGTGTTACAGATTGCCTTTTGGCACTTAGGGCTATACGCCATCACTCAGTTCTATTCTGCTGGGTTCCTGGACACGTTGGGGTGGAAGGGAACGAAAAAGCGGATGAATTGGCCAGATACGGCTCTGATATGAACCCTCAACTTGCGGACGGAGAGGTGCTACCGCCTTTCAACACTGCTAAGACTTTTATTGACAGCGTCACCACACAACTGGCTAAGGAACAATGGAGCAACACCATCGGTTGCGTCATAACCCGTAGTCTGTGGCCTGTGGTTGACACCAAAAGATCAAAGCTCCTGGTCTCTTTTAACAGAAGCCAAATCCGGATGCTCGTCGGGGTTCTAACCGGACACTGCACCATAGGAAACATGGCTAAAAGGCTGGGAGTTCATGCAAATAACTTCTGCAGAAGCTGCAGAGACGAAGAGGAAATTGAGTTCGTGGAACATCTTCTGTGCCACTGCCCAGCTTTACAAGAACGCCGCTCATCCTGTATGGGAGCAAGGTTCTTCGAAAGTTTGAACGACTTGGCTGGGGTACCTCTATCAGAGATAAAACTATTCCTCAACAGATCGAAGTGGTTTTGTTAGCCACATGTCCTTACATGTATGAACAGGGTATTCACAATGAAAATTTGCATCTGATGCAAAACTGCCCTCCCAACCTAACCTAACCTAACCTAACCTACTGACTACTAAAAATATTTATAATCGCTGATGCAAGCTTCCGAAAACAGGGCTCGACTCGCGTCGTCCATGAACGAGTATTACGGAGTTTGTTTTTGTTTCATATGTAAAATGAACGGAAGTGGCGATCCGATTCCTTCCAAAAAACAGACTGACCGCGATAGTATTAGAAACATCCGAATTCCTGAGGCACTCAACGTCGAGAAGTTGCAAACGAGTCAATCCATGCTTCGGTGGCTTGGTCAAGGTGAACGAAGGTTTCCAATTCGGTTTCAAGACGTGCTTAGAGGTAGGGATCGCCTCCGAAAACTCTCCACTACACGTTTGCTGATTTCCCCTAAAAAATTGGAGTGGATTATTTTAAAACAAACTAAAATCAAGGTTAGCAATAATTTTTTGTTTAACAAGTCCTTTATGGACCTGGTTTAAAAACCGTCGTTCAGTCTTTGACAAAAGATCGAGAGCTATGGATGCTCCATTTGCGGGGCAATAAAATCAACAGCAAAATTTGTCAGCTCGTTCCAAGCCAATACTTATCCCTACAGGGCCAAGTAAGGGAAACAACCTAAGGATTTAATATAAAAGAGCAAAAACCCCAAAGCGTAGAGCACGACCACGATACGTTTGTGGTGTTAAAATTACGGCAAACAGAAATTTTCAAAGGCACTACCTACACCCATCGAATGTCCTTTTTTTCGTTATTTTCCTTTTGTTTTAGAAAGTCCGCATGGTGGCCTTGCGACACCGCAATCATTGGAATTAGGAAGATTTGTGACGGAGATTGCATCGGAAAAAAACATTCTATTGATTTGTTAGAGAGCAGTCAATCGTTATGGGGGATTATTATGATTTACGAAGCGGATATCAGATGATTCACTGCCGATCCGGACAGTTAATCATTGTTGTGTTTGGACAGACGATCGATGAATGGAATTTATCCATTCTTTTTTTCCAAATTAGTCCGGCATGAACAATCATTGTAATCTTATTGCTCCCAGAGGAATGGATGTCCTTTTACTGCGCCACATACTTGAGGTGTTTCTTTTTTTCCCTCACAATTATACGAGGGGAATTGTACACTTTACTCGCTTTGTAGATGCCTGAAAGTAGGACAGGAAGAGCTGCTATCGTGCATAGGAAGTACAAAGTACTTGAAAGGGAATAAATATACAAAAGGTATGTTTGAGTTGTTGGGCCCCATTTATGTGCAGATTGGGTGTAATCAAATTTGCATATTCCAAATTGGCGTCGGCTTTATAGACTGCGGCGCGAGCTTTGCTATTCCACTCTGTGATGAATTTAAATTGAAGTTTGAAGCATAAGTCTCGAGTGGGGAGAGGTGTTTTATTGAGTTGCTGGTGAGAAGTAGCAGCACTTTTGGTTTAAATCCAATTCACTGCTGATTTGACGAAAATCCTTTCTTTTTTTGAAGTCCACTTGTATTCTGAGCCACACTAATCCGCTTATTACAAAGTCAATTTGTTTCGAACCGTAACAAAAATACCAACTATGTCAATTAGAGCTTAGGAAGCTCCGACCAATAGGACCAAATAAATTGCTGAATAATTAATTCGAAAAGCCAGCAATTCGGAAGCCTACTTGCGGGAGGGTGGCTTTATTAATCTTCACAATGTAAAATAATCCATTACGTCCTGGATGCTAATGAAAATGGCGCGTCACGTTCACATAATGTCTGCCGCACACTGGCTGGATATATGTACAGACGCCGGACGAAACACTCGGTGGACAGGGATTAAAGTTGAGGTTAATTCATTATTGCATTTCACTATCGCCGCACCGCATCAAAAGGGGGGAGGCAGCACGAATCCTTTCACGTTCGGAGCGGACGCGCCAAACATAAAATGTAAGATGAAATGGCAAGTTTTATCGCATGTAATGAGCTTTTAATGACACAACACGATACACGTATTCCCCTGCTATTGTCGGGCAGACGTTTTACGATTAGACATAGAGAGGGACAGATCAGAGCAGAGAAGCAACTCATAAACTAAAAGACTGATGGATTCATTGCTAAGCAGAAGGACACGAAAATTTCCCATTTCCGCTTGCTGTTGAATGTTTCGAGTTTAATGTTTACGTTTTATGAATGTCAGATGTCACCGTCTAGCTAATGAAAGTCTGTTGTTTCGATTTTACGAGCTGTTCAGTTGTATTTTGCGTTTTATAAGAATCGTTTCGGCTGAGCTTGCTGCAGAGTTAGATGTCTCAGAAAGTTTGCCTTTTGCGGTGGATTTTTATGTACGAGTACATACGTGGAAATGGCCAGAATATCCCAAAACCTTCCTGCGGTATTGAGAAACATTTGGCAAAAACTTTCATCAACATTTCTCAAGTTTTACATTAACTGCGGACATACATACAACCCCATGCAGTTTTATCGTATCTACAAACAATTCCAAGCGATTAAATGTCCCCAATCCTTTCTAAGGTTCCCTTCGTATATCTGAAAATAAAACACATGCATACAGTCAAGACGTAGGAAATGTACAACTCCTCTGCCTTTTCAAAACCACAAAAAACAACAAAAGTAAGGATGCTTATGCAACAGGGATAACAAGTTTTGCCTCAACCGAGGGTAGCAAGAGACACCAGCAGAATACCCTGGTGTACCAAAATTTAAATAATCGATTTCTTTGAAATAAAAGAAATTGAAAGTTCCGTTGGACATGTTGCAGGATATCCCTTCTTTTTTCCGACTTTTAATTAAATGTACCTACGGCAATCACGTAGTCAATTTGGACCGTGGTTTGATTAATTGGAATAAAGGTGAAACCGATCTATCTTCTGTCAAAAAGGCAGTTGAATGAATATTATTCCAACCTGTTCGAAACATCCTTTCATCAACACGTCTAACCATATCCGTCATTCGCCAGCTGAGGAAAAAAGAACATTTCGTGTGACTGACACCATCGTAATTAATGAAGATTGACTAAAGCAAACCCGAACCAACTAAAACGTAATACATCTCTGCACAGCGATGACAGCCAGGGATGTGCTAAACTTTATTAAGTGTGTCGATCTAACGAATGAACTCGTAAACGAAAAAAAGATCTTTCAACTCTATGGGAATTTTCTTAGAGGTACAGTCTTCGTTTCGCTAATAAATTGATTTTTACGACAGCAGCTGTTTCGTCAGTGGCCTCCGCAGTAGAATTTCATCTGCGTGGGTGTTAATTGGCTTTTGATTAGGCTGGCGGAAAAATCAATTAAGCGTGTCCTACAGGCGTCAGACGTCATTGGCACGGAGGATATTTGTGGGCGATTACTTTCTGCAGTAGCATTTGCTAGTACAACGATTTTTGTCTGGCCTATTATTTTATTTATGTGCTCCTCGGCATATTTATAACGTGGGTTCTAAGACGTGCCAAAGTCCACAGAGTAAGGATAGTTGGAACCGGTCCAAAATTGAGACCAACACACTTAGGAGGTGGAAATTGATGGTGTGGATGATAATTATGTTAGAATTATCAACCGGCAACCGAATTCGACCGAGGGTTTTTATTTTTGCAATGAATTTCGAGTCGAAAACTTTCAACTTTTCATCTATTTGAAAGTCACAATGCGAAAGGTATTTTCTTCAACAGATCTGTTTAAATGACTGTATATCCAGACAGTATATGCTCCAAATGTCTAGAGTTTTTCAAGGCAATCGAAGAACAGTCCAAAGTTGTTGGTCTCGGGGTTAACGCCTTCAAGACCCAGTAAAGAGTACTGAGAGAGTCTCTCTGGTGGTCTGATTCGAATAGCTCTCGAAATTATATAAAGGGTGAGCCATCTAGTGGTTTCTTTTTAAATCATAGGTTATTTTGACACTGACAGCTGATTCCCGCTGGAAATCTTGACAGAAAGTCAGTATCATACCTCCGCGGAACGAAGTGAGTCACTTTACGCTTGAACAATGTTCGGAAATATTATGAAAACTTATTTCCAAAGTGAGTGCCATAGACAAACCATACTGAGACCCCCAACTCACAATCCTCTTGCCGCTGGCCCCCTCAGTTTTTTTTCAAATTCGCCATTTTGTATTCCTATCGGTGTTATGTCAATTCGGAATCCGAATGACATGCAAAAACATACAAAAAATACAAAAATAAATGCTGCCAACCTCGGCAGCCGTGGGGAAATGTGAAAGAGTTCGGGAATACCACATTTTAGCGTAACTGAATGCCATTGGTTAGTAATTATAAATTTTTTTAAGGTAAATAATTTGATTTGTGTGGTTAATAAAACTATCTAAAGGAGATGTTTTATATACTAGAAATATATTGGGACAAATATGGTTGTGTATTTCCCGCTTTTGGATATAATTAACTTCGATTTCGTGTGTAATTTTTTCTTAAATAACAAAGAAAATTTGCTCAAAATGTTTTTATTTTCCCTCAACCAACATACATTCTTAATTTTTCGTAAATATTTTAAGCAAATGTACACTTTTTCCCAAAAAAAAATATTATTCACACGTAACGAACAATTTCAAATTTAACTGATAAAATTCTATGAACGCTGCAAGCCACTTTGCCCAAAGCGGAAGTGGCTCATATTTTTTGGGAGTGTATTGGTGACTCAGAACTTTTGAAGTTAAGTGACATTTGTCAATACGAATTTCTATGTATCAATACTAGCGCAGTAAATCGTGACCACTCCGAAAAATATAGCTTGTAGGCTAAGTAACGGGAAATCGGCCGAAGTTGGTGGTCTCAGTATTGTCTCTGGTGAGTGCTGTGTAGCCCAAACAGTGCATTTTTTGAAAATAAGTTTTGACCGTGTTATCAGCCGTTTGGCGATGTCAATTGGCCGCCTCGGAGCTGCGATTTGACCATTTTTGACTTTTTTTCCTGTGGGGAACTGTGAAGGACCGATGTTATGTCAATAATCCGGAGACGATTCCATCAAGCTATAGCCTCAGTCAATTTAAGTTCAAAATTAGTATTAGAGTGTCGTAAGGAGCTGGCTTCGCTTGACCAGTTCAAGGTTACCTTGATTTGGGTTCCAGGTCATAGCAACGTTTGCGGAAAAGAACATGCTGACGAGCTGGCCAGGCTCAGCAATTTACTCATCATTTGATACATGCCGCTCGGAGCAGTCAAAGCAAAGGTATCCTCAGAATTTCTATCGAAGGCGAACCTCAGATGGAGAAGGTTGACGATCTATGGGTACACCCTTCTTTGACTCCCTTGAGGAGGTCTCGAAAAGAAGTATTAGGGAACTGATAACCTTTTAAATTCCACGGGCTGGAGCTAAGCTCTCCTATTCGACTCTTTCAAACAACCAGGTTAATTGTTGTGTCAACAAAACGACACTTAGTGCTGCTTGGGTTTTTAAATAGACCGACAGACCTACCCATACCTACCTATAACTGAGATGAAAGAGCTCCTCAATTAGCGGTTTGGATTCGGCAAAAAATTTTCGATCCCTTCCATTCGCCCTAAAAATGAAAAAGCTCACACAAAATGAATGGAACTAGGCGCAGGGTACCTATACGGACCTGTTGCACCAACTATTTATTTATTTATTTTTTACACTCGATCAACTGAGTTCGATTTTCATCGCATTGTGAATGAATTTTGTACCTACGCCAACAGCGCTGTAGTGTAAATTCCTGAAGTCGATTGCAACAGTTTGGCCTCTGTTCATCCTTTGGAAGACTTTGTAACATTTTAAGCCGAGAAATCTCCCTGTTAAAATTATTCAGCAACTATCCCAATTCGATCCAGTAACGAATAGTCCTTCCTATTTCGCAAGCAACAGTTGATTTGCAGCAACAAACATGATAACATGAGACCATAAAAAGTGTGACGCTTCCTTCCACTAAAACTGAAACGAAAACCAAGCACATTTTCACATTTGAATAGACTTAAATGGAATACGGGTTCCACACCGGAGGGGGTCATTACATAAACGTAAATGCAACGTGATACCCCCACACAAAGGACGAAGACTTTTAAAATTGAATTACTGAATGTGTGACTTTGTACCTAAGACGTATACGAACCTGCTCCGTAATGTGAGCTTCTGCTTCTGACGGATGATTTTTATCTCGGAAATTGGTTGTGCTTTATTTTTATTTAGGAAATTATTCAAATACACAGAAACTGCATGAATGTATTTAAGCAGGAGAGGTTTCGACTCGAACAATTTATGGGGTATCGTGCTGTAGGTAATTATGTACTTGCGCAGGTATATAGTGTGTCCCGCAGTTGGATGTGCCTGTGTGGTAATTATGGTCTCAGGGGGCGGCACCAAAGTAATGCGATAAAAATGAAATTGTTATGATTTCCGGAGAGAAAGAGGAATATTATTGGATTTTTATTTTCACCATAATGGCAGAGCAAATAATATTAAAAGAGGTCACAAAAAAAAAAATGTTACGTATACGACCGAGTGTGCGGAAAATAAATGGGACTTTAGATAAATGTGGGAGCATTTGAGAGCCGTCGACTTGCCAGGGAATGTACTCGTGTTTGTTGGAAATTCTAGAGAATTCGAGTCAATGTTGGGTTTGCAATGAACGTCTGGAATTTTTGCTGAAATTTAAATGAGCTCCCCGAAACAACAAGAAGGATAAATTCGAAATGGAATCAGTTACAGTTCCCATTCTCAACCCAAGAAAGTGGAGATAAATTCCTATTTTTAGAAAGCCATTTACATAAGCGACGCTCAGGGCAAATATCAATTTTATATTCTGCCAATGTATAGGGAGGTTCGCTACATCTTTAAAGACCAATAACATCTAGCATAGGAAAAGGAAGCACTAAATCTACACAAAAAAGGTCAATTATTGCAAGAATCTCCATATATCACGTGTCAAGCGTGTTAAAGAACAGGATACAATTGAAACAGTAATAAAAATGCTACTTTTTCCAGGCCACCCGACATCCGGGTTGAATCTGAAATGAAAACAACGGACGGTGTTACCCCGAATAACTGAATACCAAATGCACTTCATCTGCTTTCGAGCCAATAAAATTGTTCACTAACCGCAAGGACTTTGATACCAAAAGACACAAAGTAGTTGTATGCTAAGAAGATACAAAGTCGCATTATCCGACTCTTTCGGAGCAAAAATCTAATCCGATTTTGGACAGATCTAAAGCAGATTACACGTGAGTTCGAAACAAACTAGCGAAAGCCCCTTCTTCATCTTGAAACATCAAAGGGTAGCTAATTCAAAGGCTGCAATCAATGGCCGCCTTAGGGGACGGGGGATGATTTAAAATTCCCTCAGCAGCGTGACGTTACCATACAATTCACTTACATCCACAAAGGTACGTACGGTGTACACCGTTTTTGATTAAAGTCGTTTCCCCTTTTAGCCAATCACTTTCCACGTGCTGCCAATCAATTTCGAGGAATTACTTTCGAAATTATTTAACACCTCTTCGCAAAGAAGCTCGTGCACTTGCAATACCAACACTGAATCTAATCAAAAATGAAAATTCACTTTCGAACGGAGTAGAAGGGAAGTCCCTAAATTATTCATCAGGTGAAAGAGGTCCGCCATTCGCTTTTCGTCGTCATTTCACTTAAAGCCGCTGGAGAGAGTCTGCCGCTTCGAAGAACGTCCACGGAGTGTCTCTAATCGCTCCTTCTCAAGGAACTATCCTCCATTCACCGAGTATACCTCACCGAATGCTGTCCACATGACTTCTTAAAGTCTTAACCCCACACAGTCCTCAGTGCACAGTCCCTCGTGTACAGAATTTATAATATTGAACAAAAAGAAAATCCAGCTAAATCCCTAAGCACAAACACAGATACAGGTAATGGGTAAAATATACTTTTCCACCTGTATGCATTTACATGGCATTCTGGCCGTACTCGCACGTCAGATAGTTTCTCACTTTTCTCGCTTTTTCCGGGACTATGCTGTGCTGAGTGCTGACCGAAACCGACTCCTCGGAGAGAGTGTGTTCTCTTTGCGCCTCGAAGAGAGTCATCCAAATCAACACGTTACATTGTTCGTGGGTGGTCCAGGAGGGTGGCTGTGGCTGTCACATTGCCAACAGCGAGCACCGGCCAGGGGGTGGAAAAGTCGATTTTCAACAAGTCCAAATAGAATCAATAGGCAGACTTCCAATTTTCCAGGAAAACATCGAATTCTCTCTTTCACTGGAAGTGCCTGCGCGCGTGTGAGTCAGGGAAATTCGTTTTTATTGTTTTTTTTTGCTGTATTTTAGGTAAGGAACATCTCTGCGGCAAATCAGTTTCATCTGAGACGTGCACGAAAACGGTCGATAAAAAAACAGCCAAAGCCTGGTGATAGCAGCGGTTTTTTTTTTTTTCTTGTCAGAATAAAGTGAGAGAATCTCCTTCTGTTTCTGTTAATGAAAATCAATGAAAGAACGAATTCAATTCCCAATTCGGACTCCTGTGCGAAGCGAACTAGTTAATTTCGTCTATAGAATCGTTTTGTGATCGATTATCCGCAACGTTTTTCAGCTTACGTGTGAATGATTTTTCTGTTATACACACGCGAAAGTGTAAAGTGAACGATTTTTGACCTATAAACCATATAAACTTGCAGAGAGCGCGTAAATTTCTTCGTTTCCACCTTGCAGCGAATGAAATGTCAAAATAAAGTCATTCAAGTGGTGTCATCAGTGGTGTCCTGCCATCAACGGTATCCGTCATCATGACAAGAATGGTGGTAATGTAACAACTTTTCTTAGATCAATGTTGTTTGCGTCTGTACATCCTTTTCATTTACAAAACAAAAAAAACCCAAAACCCCATCTCAACATAACAAATAACAAAAAAACACTGCACTAGCCACAGTCTATTCGAGGAGCATGGGTTCACCGAATAATTCAATTATCCTCGGGACAGCTTCCGAAGGAGTATTCGCTCCTATTGTTACAACTGGGAATATAGGTGCGGTGTAGGTACCCTCGAACAGGTCTGATAAAAAATGCATGAAGCCTGATTGAAAACACGGAAGGGGAAAACACTTTTCGGTGAATTAATTTTGTTTTATGCAGTGAAATGTGTGAACGTGGGATGAATTTGTTAAACCATGATCCACCTTCTGTCGAAGGAGTGGAGTGGATGCTCTATCGAAAACCATGGGGTCTACCATGTCACTGACAATTTATGTGCGCTGAGAAATTATGGACCTTCACCTACAACAAGATCCATAACATTGCTGTGCTTTGTCGTAAAGTACGTTTGTTTGATCGTAAATTGCCCGAAACGCTGATAATCGCGACATCTCTCTGGGAAATTATCATAATCACCCGCGCAAGGAGGTAGCTCGATGCGACATTAAATCATGGAAGCGGTAGGCTTCGGAAAATATTTATTGCATACTTATAGATAGCAGATTTCCGAAGGCGTGTGTCAAGTTCGTAGACCTCTGGCTTTTGCCGGGGTTTTCAAGTTCATTATCGCAAGCTGAAAGTTGGCGGAGAGTCAATATTTTTACACCAGTCTTCACAGAGTTGGTTAACAGAGATGTGGATGGTTGCTCGTGCTGACAGCGGTTTTATTTGTGTTTTCGGATATTCATCGGGGTTTAAATTATTCCCGGGTGGGTAAAGGTTGCCACCTAAACCAAAATTTACCATTTGAAAGTTCCAAAGACTCAGAAACTAAGTCTAAGGTACTAAAACTGACGAGCTTTAGTTTTTATTTTATGAAAAACGAAATAATTAAAAAATTCACCTAAAGTTTCGACGACCTTGCGAACAAAAAATCTGTGAAACTTCGCAGGAAAAAAATTGCCCACTGATATGATTTCTATGTCTTTCTGTCTTAGCTGGTACCCAACCCATGGCACAGTGTAATGAAATAACTGATAAAATTGGGCAGGAAAAAAATAAAAATTGAGTTCGTGAAATGAAATTGTACACACCCAAAAATATTGACAATTGAGGTGACAACGACAATTTATTGTAAACCAAGCCGTTCTTTTGTTGCAAATAAGTTATAGTTGACTTATGTTACCAAAGTTTAGGTTCAGGACACACGTCAAGACTTGCACAAAGCTTTTCTTGGGCAACACTTTAGGTCGGGGCAATTTTATAAATGACTGTCACTTTCGAAAATGTTTCTCCATTCCTGAGTCCGTGAGTTCCCAGTGTCGCTTGTTGAATTGCAAAGCACCGATTTTATGGCAATTAACATTGTCTACTCTTGGGCGTGCGATCACACTGGACGGTGCTACTTTTCTACTGCATACTACCAGTTGTAGAGTTACCAAAGCACTATTCATTTCAGTTCCGAAAAAAACGAAAACCTGGGGCAAATCATTTCGCCTTACAGAATCTGACCCCAGGGTTCACTGCTTCTTTCGAAACAAAGTCACTTAAAGCCTTCTGTCGAAGAGCAAGTAGCCCAAAATAGCTATTGTTTCAACAGATATGATATTTTCGCAGGTAAGTTTGCTCCGTTTCGGTAGCCATTTTGAATTATCTTTTGTTCTATTGCGGACACAGTTTCAATGGCAATTTTCTTGTTACTACGACTGTAGAATGTAAAGAAAATCGTTTGAGCCAGGGTATTTTTCAATTCTTAAGATAGTAATTGAAATTGGGTACTTGGGTGAAGTTAAGTCTTCCGTCAAAAATGTGGAACACTGACCAAAGTCAATTTCTTCACGGGAGCCTTATCATCACTAGATCAGTTCCAAACAACACGTAGACAAGGATTCTCTTTTTTGACGGCATCTCTTACATCACGCCGTACAAGGCAGACAACTACTACTACAGAATTTTGTCTTTTACAAGGACTTAAATTAAAAGTTTAAGCTCTAGAAACCTGTCCGATAAACCCCAAATGCAGTTTCTTCCCCTGATCGATATCCTGGTGAAATTTAAACACGACAAAGGTTGATGCATTGTCCCCTCAAACACGAACAATTCCGATCTCGAATTCCAAACCACAACCAATTTGTATCAGTCTGACAACCGAGTCGCGTGACATTGAAGTAGTGAAAATCCTTTACAAGTGTCCATACGAATTCAGCCATTGCTTTTAACGACTGATAAATGGCAAAAAAATTTGTCATCATGCTTTGGGTAATTTGTTTACCCACCCAGTCAGCGCGTCCTGTCTTCACAAACCAAACTATGCCAACACACACAATGTTGAATTAGTTTTTATTGATAAATTGCGTTGACACAACAATGTGTGTTCCATTAGAGCGCCTTCCGCGTCCTCATACTTGCGGTAGGATTAACTCGATTCGCTTTCATGGCAAATAAAATTAATGCAAGGATATCGTTTTTCCACTCTATATATGTGTGTCCTTGCAGCCTAGTCACGTAATGCGCCAAAACCCCTCGCCACCACAATGCGGGCATATTTTCGTGTTCAATTATTCCGACTGTACATTGGCAACGGCCGACCTTCGCTCAAGGTCCTTGCGTGGCTCATTTAAATCGTCTCCAGTCATAATAAGCGTTTCTTTGCAACTATTCGTGACTGACATGTCGAAAATGATACAGCTTTACAATCGCATGCCACTTTATTACTCACCATAATACGCTGCATGACACAATAGAAGGATGAAATGAAAATTTCCCCCCAGGGGTTTTGATTGAAAATTAATAACTGAATAGCTTTGACATGAATTGCTTTCCGATCACCGCAGTGTTTTCGAAGGCACGATTAATCGTCAATAAGCACGCACAGGTAAATTTCAATTAATTCCAACCGTCACGAAGCCATTTCAATCAAGACTGGCGAAAAGATTTGCACTTGGCTTTGGAAATCTTAATTTATTGTGCAAAAGGATCAACATCAACGTCAGACGGTAGCACAATGAATTGGATAAAACCGCACCGTGATGCAGCGTTGTGCTCGGAATCACTTTAATTAGTTGTATGCAAGATGGCGCGCGCACCCACACACACACTGGGTGTAGTAACAATTAATTTTGATTCCTTTTGCTAATTTGTTGTAGGTCCGGTGCAGTGATGGGACTTGAGAAAAGCGAAACGGTGGTAGATAGCCTTAAAAAAAGGTGGTAGAAAAGTGGTAGAAAATAAAATTTTCCACTTGCACTAAAATAATTCAAGCATTAGTGAAAGCACAATTACTTGTTGTAGGAACCAAGAATTTACGCATTTTTACTTTCAATAGTTCTTGATATTATTTAAAAATTAAAGATTTTGAGGTAAACGCATCAATATAAAAAGGAACTACAGAAAAAATGCCATAGATTCAACTCATCATTAAACAAAAAATGTCAAAACATAGCAAAACACCCTCTCACCAATACAGTCAAATAATTAAATTTTAGCGCAGTAAATGGTGTACTGGACTGGAAGTTTTTGCTGATGCAATTCTCAGATAAAAATACTGATAGCTGAGTATGTATGGGTAAAACTAATGTGGTTTTGGGCAACAAAATCAATCTTTTTTTTCGATTCGGATCACTTTCTGAAGATCTCAATAATATTTCAGATTTACACATACTGCCACAAATACCGTCATTTTAAGAAGTTTGTTTTCAAAACAAATGCGCAAAGTTTCGTGAAAACCAAAATAAAGAAATACATAAAAAGCAATATAAAGTTGGAGGAATTATTATCTTCATTGCCTTCCTCATCATCTGGAAACTACGCATCACCGAAACTACTTCATTTGTATCCACAACATTGTAAACATTTTTTAAGTCGATATCCATAGCTGATTTTTCCAAAAGCGAATGCAACTTGAACAGCTGATATTGTTGTCAAATAACGCACTAATCCATTTAAAAAAGCAGATACATTTCGTTGCATGTTCAATGAGCCGCGTTAAATCTGAGAAAGATTTTTGGCGCTCCCAATGGAAAACGACATAAGGCGAGTAGGTATAGGAATAATTATTTTCAATTTATTGCAATGATGGAAAAGAAGTATTATTAGCGAGTAGCGATGAGTAAAAGGTGGTAGATTTCGAGTTCAGGTTGGTAGAATTTCCGAAAGTGTAAAAAGTGGTAGAAATACCACTTAAGTGGTAGAAGTCCCATCACTGGTCCGGTGGTAGACACTGCGCGACTAAAATTGACAGCCAGGTGGAACGTTGATGGGTTGAATTCTTCTCTTCCCATTCTTTTTCACTGGCTTGCATGGAAAAAGAAAAAAAGCTAAAAGTTGGGTCTCATGTTTTCGGGATGTACAGAAATCGAAATAATGGTCCCGCTCAAATTATCATGGCGACAATTTTGAGGACAACAGCCGATTACGGTGACCAAACTGTGACTGTGTCTATTTGCAGAGCGTGCTGCTCTGATGTAAATGGAACGAGATGATGTTTTATGGGCAATAAACGCGAAATGGCGAATAAAAGAATTACATTGGTTTTGTTTCGGGACGTGTTATCTGATTTTACCGAATTTTTACAGCACTCCCGAGGGGAGTTGGGGGGAAAACAAACAGATTTTGCTCTAACCACTGGTCTTGGCCTAATTTGTTTTCAATTTATTTATAGGATCATGCGAGAACCTCTGCGGGGCGTCTTTCCCTAGCTGGGCTAATGGTATACGGGAAATGCTTTAATAGCCGTAGCTACAACCTTTACGTAATTAGCGAAATACTTTGGCATAGCTCATTTAGAAAAACAGCAAAAAATAAGCGCCTTCCCCTCCTTGCTTTGGGAAAG
This sequence comes from Cheilosia impressa, assembly GCA_948293265.1. Lineage (NCBI taxonomy): Eukaryota > Metazoa > Arthropoda > Insecta > Diptera > Syrphidae > Cheilosia > Cheilosia impressa. The sequence goes on along the minus strand of OX411883.1, from coordinate 52,785,079 downwards.
ATCTGAAATAAATTGCATTCCTGTTTTAACCCATGAACACATTTTTATACTTAAACAAGAAAATGGAACCGAAAGCATTTTTTTAGGTTAGAAAATTGGTTTTCATGTGTGTTCATGAATATGCGCAAAAACTCAGTGTTCCACTTTGAAGTCAAACTTAATTTTTGGGCGGACTAAATGAACACCAACTGCTAATAAAATAGAATTAATTTATTTCACAAAAAACACGAGCCCGTATGGCAATCAATTGTGACGGCGCCCATTTGGCCGATATCATCTTCTCGAATTGACCAATAAAATTCTAAAGGTTCAAATAAACATAATCAAAAAACAGAATCGAAGTTTTTCATTTGAAAAAAAAAATTAAAGCCAAACAACATCGGATGACTTCTTTGGCCCACCTTGTAGAACAAAAATTGTTTGTAATATCAAGGTATTCTCGACCTTGTTTGCTGTTGGCTTTTGTGACGTCATCGCGGTCGTTTTCGTAGAATCAATTACTCAGTATTGTATGCTGTATTTTTTGAACAAAAGCAGCCGAAAACCTGCACATACATGTTTCACACATTTTAAGAAAAGAAATTTGTAAATCGGTGCAATAGTTCGCAAGATTTTTGCTGACAAGCAATTTTGACAAGAAGATGGGCCGATCCGCAAATAAGTTTATTGTAAGTCAACAATACGGTGGAAGTACATTTTATAAAACAGTGCACCTACAGCTTAGGTTAGGTTAGGTTAGATTGAGTGGGGTTGTAAGATCGTCACAAAAGACCAGGCACTAAGACGGGCCCTTCGCCATCTCCAGATAAGCTTAAACATTTAAAAATGTCTAACAAAAGTGCCGCGGACAACCGAAAGACTGCCTGGGATGTACAACCGCATTTAACGACTAAAGAGTCATAGTCAACATGTATCAAAACAGTTCTAACGAAACAAAGTTCTTTTTTCATATGATTTCTGTCATTTACTGAAACGCGAAAGCCTCTTTTCGATACAGAATCCCACTTTAGAGAGACGAACTTACTTACGTTGCCGTCCGGTCTGGACCTGGGCCGCAACCAATACGCGCGGGCTTTGGCTTACTGCCTCCAGTTGCGCACTCCAAGTTGGCTGAGGTCCTCTTCCGCGCGACATCAAAAGCGAGGTCCTTCTCTAATGCGTTGTCCCTCTGTGTTGGAATCGAAGACTCCATAGTGTTTCTCGACAAGGGTTTACTAAAAAATTGCCTTCTTAGGCCAAAGTAACTGCGATTGACAAGTGTAACGCTTCGCTGTGATGTAATTTTTTGAGTTAATAGCGAGGTGGGTTCTGTCTTGACATTCTTTTCGATTTGTCGATGTTGTGCGTCCCTTCTTGTTGTGTGTCCCTTCTTGTTGTGCGTCCCTTCTTGTTGTGTGTCCCTTCTTGTTGTGTGTCCCTTCTTGTTGTGTGTCCCTTCTTGTTGTGTGTCCCTTCTTGTTGTGTGTCCCTTCTTGTTGTGTGCCCCCTTCTTGCTTTGGCAAAAATATTAGCCCAGTTTCGCCGGGCTTCTACAGATACTTGCGATCGCACCAGTGACAGCTCGCTGTGCTCTATCAATGATTACGTTGTCGTCAGCATATACGCAGGTACAAAGTTGCACAGACTTTTTCAAAATCGTGCCCCTGGATGTTGGCCTGCACAATTTTCTCAAGTATAATGGTAAAAAATTCAAAGGCAGTGCCTAAGTCCTTTTGGTTTCGATTCGAGATTGTTTCTAACCTCCATCGTCTTTCCACACAATCTAACAAAATGCCAAAACCAGAAATGGCTTCGTTTATTTCGTCCCTATAAATGCAATCATTTCGCGGCCTTAAGATCGATAAAAAGATGGTAACTTCGCTCGGGGTTCTTCCTGGGGGTTTTTCCAGGATCTTAGCACCTGTAGTTAGCAGTCCAAACACCCGCAGACGCATATGTACTCGTACTTAAAAATCGCTTCGCATAACTATACGCAAGGTGTAATAAATTTTAGCACAAACAACAAAACATCTTAAGGCCGAAAGTTATTTTTACGACAAGTGTTTATTTTAAATTTATTAACCAATGGTTCCCACTTTGTTTGGAATCCATTAACTTTTTTTTCTTTATATAAAAACCACCATTTACCGCGCGTACTTGGTACAGAGTTCTTGTTTATCGGCACCCATTCAGAGAAAAAGTCTATAAAAATGATGAAGTGGTTAAAAAAAACATTTTTTTTTCTTAAAGCACTTAGCGTGCTTTTTATCTCTTTCACTCGATAAACATGGACTGGCCTAAAGTTTGTAGCTTACTATGTATGAGCACACACCGACCGCATCATCAGAGAAGTCATCTTTCCACATCACCGATTTGGAGGGCAGCAATAACTCAGGCCGGCAATAACTCAGAACTTGGCTCCTTTTGTAAGGAAGAATATTCGCGAGGTTGAATTCTTTGAATAAACACCCTGACGATGTTATCAATATTTGATGTTCGTAGCTTTTAAACATCGAAATCATCCATAAGTCAAAATGAGAATCACTTGAATGAACAAGGATCGCCGGCAAATTTACACTGAACTTGACTGGCAAAAGGAAATTAAAAATTGAGAGAAGGGAGAGCCCCAGACCAGACTGACTACAACTGAATATTCCGTTTCTTCTTCTTTTCGGGATTGAGAAGTTTTTCCATGACAAGGAAGAAAAAAATTCCAAGCAACGCTGAACTTTTAAATGCACCTCCAGGATCTGGATTAATTCGGTAGGTAGTCACGCGAAATGGTTTAAAACAGTTCCACGATACTAATAGAGACCGAGTTCGTTCACTGTCGAGATTGCTTTTTCTTGCACTCAATTGTTCATTTAAAAAACTTTTCCTGGATTCAGTTTTTTTTTTTTGTTCGGTTTATCAGTATTTCCCCTTGTGCACCATGTGGTTACCTATAGTGCAAGGTTCTATGGAAAATACTCGTACATTCGGTTGAGAGCAGAGGCAACAGGCGAAGTTACAGCCAGTGACCAGCTGCGGATTGCAAAGTCCAATTGAATCCGATGAAAGTATGCACTTGAATCAGGAGTAACGTACTTGATAGAGTGGTCGAATCGGTAAATTTTTTTCTACCACTGCTTGTGGTCTACGAGGATGTGGGGGGTTGTTGAACAAGAGCTGCGCGAAGTGGGTTAATTAAGTTTTCGAGAACTGATAGGGAACAGTTAATTGGGGCATTGGGATTTTGTGTTCTGTTACAATTTAAGCTAGTTAAAGAGCTACAAGTCATTGGTCTATGAAATCACTTTTAGAGTAGGTTTATAAAGGGTTTTCCAATGAGAGGTATTATTGTGAATGACTCGCTATTTCGGTAGCTGCCACTTTTGAAGCTTTTTTTCTTTGACATTTGACAAGTAGAAACTACGTCACTACTAAAAATGGAACGATACACGCTTCAACAACGCATTGAAATTATTAAAATTCACTACAAAAATGGTGAAAATCTTGCAGTCACAGTTCGCAATCCTTAAAATTCATAAATTCGCAAAAATTCGTTATCTCTCGAAGAGGTGATCACAATAATTGGCCACGATATCTTGTGATTTAACACCTTGCGACTTCTTTCTTTGGGGCCACGTGAAAGGTTAGGTTTACGCCAACAGCCCAGCGTCGATTCAAGAACTCAAAGATAAAATTCGTGAGGCTATCTCGGACATAGGACAGCCACTTTGCGATTTGGTTATGGAAAATTTCATGAAAAGGATATGGTCCTGTATGCGTGCTCGTGGTGGCCCTTTGGCTGATGTTGTTTATTATTATTATCGGCATACTTTCCTCTATATTATGAAATAAACTTCGGATCCTTTATGAGAAAAAATCGCATTTTTCTTTGAATACGAAAATAACACCTCTTATTGGAAAAACCTTTATATAAAAATGAGCTTATAAAATAGAGTCACGTTGACCTTACGAAACAAAATGTAAGTGGGAATTAAGACCGGCTGCTAAAAATCAATATATACTGAGGGTGGGCCAAATTCAGGGTGTGCGGAATAAAAGTTTCTTTTTAAAAATGCGAATAAATGAACAGGGAAAAAAATCGGCTAACATCGCTCTGTAGCGCCCACTGTTGACCGAAACGTTGTTCCCAGGCTCATTTTTGAAAAAGTTGTGGTCCGTGAATTAAGTCTCACACTCTCGGCTACAGCAGCCACATTCTCGTCTGTGCGCACCTTACGACGACCATGAGTAGTGTCCACTAGCATACCAATCTCATGAACAAACTTGTGTACAGGCGCGCAGGCGCATTGGGTGCTTAATTTCGGCCAAAACTTCTATTCAAAAAACGCACACTGTTTGGCCTACACAGCACTCACTTTGGCAATAAGTTTCCAGTATTTTCCAACATTGTTCAATCGTAAAGCGACTCATTTCACTCCGCGGAGGTATGATACTGACTTTCTGTCAAGATTTCCAGCGGGAAACAGCTGTCAGCGTCAAAATAACCTATGATCTAAAAAGCAACCACTAGATGGCCCACCTTTTTAGTGCTTTCGTCGACCTAAGACTCGTTTCTAGGTTTACGACTGACAGTCAGTGTTTCTTAGTGTAAACAGTGCCCTTAGAGTGGTCGCCTACTAACGAACCCACCTCTCACATCTAGGCGACATTTTTGGCTTTTAAAACTGTTTAAACATTCTTCGAAAGTTTGAAAGTGATGAACATTTTCAAGGAAGCCCCCGCTCAAACCCCATCTGGTTATAAAATAATTACTCCCGCATACTGTAGCATTAAGTCATCGAGAAAATAAATTTCAAATCACATCTGTCTCATGGAAACACAAAAAAAAAAAAAAAAATAACAAACCCCAACAAGTTGCAATCGCTGTTGATCTTTCGATTAAAACATTTTTCCAGCGCCCTCGTTTGAAATCGGTGCCAAAATCTATACGCCGCACATTCAATATATATACAACCCCCATGTGTGTATGAAGGGTAGGGGGGGTGTAGCTTATAAAATACCGTATATCATGAATACACCAAATAATCCCTAATTGAATCACCCATAGGAGGAAATTTAAGGAGCATCAACATTTTACGCGCGACTTTCACCTAAACTTGAGGGTAGCTGAACGCAATCTCTTTTGTTTTTCTTATCGAATGAGTTCTGTATAAACAACAACAATTGGAAAAGTTTTCTGTTGTGCTTTCAGGTGGTTAAAGAGCAAGTTACACGAAAGCGTATAAACAACCGACAAATGACTCGAACTTGAAAAAATATCGCTGATTTATACGCGGTGGGTTTTTCTGTTCACCCGCTTGTAAATTATTATAAACAATCTTCACTTTCACGTTTGTTTATTTACGCTATGGCCGATTTAGTTAATTAAAAATCGATCTACTCGCACCCCCTATGGCAGGCTGCTCATCTCATAGCAATTGAAAACAAACAAACATAAATTGGACAGGCCTTTTGGTTTTGTTTCTGTATGAAATGAAAATTTATAAAAAAAATACCAACTAATTTCGAGTGAAAGCCTTGTAAACTGCGGTAAGCTCTACCATTGATTTTGTGTACATTTCAATAAATGATTGAATTTATTGGTGCGAAAATATGCTTTCGGGCAAAAATTCACTAAATCTTGATCAGCGGGAGACGCTAATAAATTCTAACGTGGTAGGTGTGTGTTTATTTTTCGCCCAGACTGTATAAATCAGGTTGCTTTGACTTGGAAGTTGTGCCGTGCCAAATGAGCAGCGCGCCAATAATTACAATTATTTTTGACGAAAAACAGGCCGGCTGTTTCTGGAGATGAACAAACAAATTGGCAACAAATTTTTGGCAACCATCCTCCATCCGCGTTTCCGCTTCTCCCTCTAGAATGATATATCTTAGAAGGAAAATCTTAATGTCCATTAAAACTGATCATCTTGATAACGCAATGATTGCAATTTCGATTAGACGATTCTCTAATTTGTGCAATTCCCCATTCGATATCGATTGTTTATGGTTGGTAAATTTTTCTTACTTGGCTCACTTATGCGAAAAAAATATATTGCAATGGATTTGATATATCTTAAGGTGAGTTTGGAGCAGGCTAATGTGGAAATGGTTTTTGTTATCGAAAGTAATATGCAGGCGTGACTATAAGGAATGTGTTTTTATTTGGGTCACTCTAGGCAGGTACACACAGCCGTCTAGTACTGTACGTAACGCTATTTATAGGCGGGCGCGTTTTTGATTTATTCAAATTGTTTTTCAAACAAACTGGAGATGAATGAGTTGGTGAAACAGACACGGCGGGGGACTATTTCTGTCAGTTTGGACGTTTTTATTGCGTCAAGCATCAGAGAGTTGAGATAAATTGGGAAAATGTTGACATTTCAAATTTATGTGCACGCTGGAATAAATAGAAACATAAACAAAATAAAATCAAACTGTTCAAAAGTATTTTTAAATGACTCGAACGAAACGGAAACGTTTTGCTGTCTCTACTGGTCCAAGTGGATTGAAAATCAGTAGAAAGAGAACAAGCAACAGGAACTGGGTTGATCTTATAACCAAGATAAAAATATTCAAAAACGCAAAAATATTCACAAAAAGGGAGAAGAAAACGAATCACTTTCGCATGATTTTTTTTCGTTTTTTACTTGCAGAAGTGGTTTATACGTTTCGTTTTTTATTGAATTCAACATATTTTCCAATAGAAAGAAGAAAACGAGGCAAGTTGCATTTTGCTTTCGTGTGATTTCATTCGTTTTTAATTTCCAAAAGTGCTTTTCGTTTCGGTTTTACAGAATTTAAGACTTTTGATAATAAGAGGAGAAAACGAAACGATTTGCATAAAATAAGTTTACGCTTTTGCGTGATTGCTTTCGATTTTTGCATAAAAAAGGGGGGCCCGCATTTTGTAAGGCGAAACGTTAAACGTTTTCTTGTGCACGATCGACTTACTTCTGCAACTTAGGGCAAAACATTTGTGCGCACGAAAACAGGTTCGGAGTTTTCGGCTTACAGAATCTGACTCCTGACCTCGTTTCGTTTTTACCGCATTCAACACTTTTGGAAATAGAAAGAAGAAAATGAAGCGAGTTGCATTTACGTCTCGTTTTTTATTGAACTAAAGATCTTTGTCAATAGAAAGAAGAAAACGAAACAAGTTGCATGACGAAAATTTTCGCTTTCGTTTCCATTTTTTCTATTTGTTTTTTATTGGCAAAAGTGGTTTTCGTTTCGTTTTTAAAGAATTCAACCCCTTTGCGAATAAGAAGGAGAAAACGAGCCAAGTTGGGTTCGAAATATGGTAACTACTGGCAAAGGCCGTTAGTTGAAAAAAGGTTTAGTAACACACTTAACAGATTTACGGGGTTTCAACGATACGCATGTGAAAGAACGAAGAATTTTCCGAGAAAGAAACGATTACAAAAATATACCGACAGTCAGTTCCGGACTCCGGATTCATCCCAAAGTAACACTCAGTTTGGATTCAATAAACGACTGACGATTAGAGACTGTCTTGACAATTCTAAGATCGCTGTATTTTTGGTAAGGGTGGAAGAAAGCAGCCCAACGACAAGCCGTGGCCAGCGGGACTTCGGGGAATAAAATGGTAGAGGAAGCATGCTAACGATCAGTTAAATAGAACTGACTTTTGAAGTAAATATCCAGGAGGAATTCAAGCCGTCAAAAATTAGGACTTTCAACCGAAATCTATTTCAAAAAAAAAATCCTATCAGGTACTCAGGGGAAAATCCTCGGATAAGAGCTCTTTTGAATGAAACCATTGCCTAAAAAAGCCAGTTTGGGCAAATAAAACTTGTTCCTCGCGTAGACCCTTCTATGGCGTGAATGTCTCCGTATAAATATTTCGTGCCCATGCAAAGTCTGACACTCTCCGAAAACTAGAATTGATGTCCTGTTTGCCAAAGCGTACAAGTTCCGACCGCACGCATTCTGCACCACTTGGCATTAAAACCAAAATCAGCGATTTATTGGTCCGATAAAAATTTGAATACACCACAACTCACCCGGAATGACCCTGCGGAATGGCACTCGCAGTAAAATAAAAACAACACAAAATTCCAGCTCATGTGGTTTAATAATAAATCGTCTCCTCCGCCGAGATTCACTTGGAAATTCTCAACTTGATTCTCACCCAATCGGAATTTGCTTGTTTGTTTGCTTTCGAACTCATCCCCCTTAATTATAGAGAGGACTGTTCCCCTTTCCCTGGTGGTTTTATATTCCTCAAAGCAGACAACATTTTCCACCAAAACTTATTACACTTCCGAATGAAGAAACACTATTTGTCGTGTGTCTAGTTTTGGGCGCCATTTTGGCTACTCTAAGAATTCAATCGCGTATTAGGCACGAAAATATAATTTAATTTTTGTATTCCAGTCAGCCCTTCCTGATAGTAGGCAACGATGAATAAAATTATTTCAACCATAACGTGACCGGTTTTTAGTGTTTTCGCCTCCCCCTTTGCTGACCCAAAAGTCGCGCAAAATAATCAAATCTAGGAGAAAAAATTGAGCTTTGTCCTTGTAACGAGCAATTTTAACCTTGGGCCTGTGAGTTTCCCTTTACAGACGGAGTTTACTGTACGAATTCAATTAAAAAAGCCTTTTATCTCGTTTTGCGTATTTGTTGTTCACCAGCGAGAATGTATTTATTAACAACCATATTCGTAGAGCTATTTTCGCAGTGGCGGCGATTTTTCCCGGAAAAATGTTGCCAACTCGACACTGAAAGCACTTGTTACTGCGAACAGTTGGAAATTTATTTTTTTGCTGTGCTGTCCTTCACTCCACTTGAAGAGGTAAAATACACATTTTCCTATTTTGTTTTATTTAACTGGCCGACATGTGCATGACTGGTCGTGTCGTTGATATGGAAAAAGTTAAAAAGTTTCACAGGCGATGCGAACATTTTTTGTTTCGATATTCAAAAAAAGAGCACGAAATAAAAGCAACATTTTAAATGAAGATAGCGAATGGAAAATGGGATTTATTTTCGGTTTAATTTTGTTTGGTTTTTTTCCACCCATAGAGAGAGAAAAGCCGCGAATTTTCAGACCAAAATGGGGGGCAGAGTGCAAAGATTGCAATTCATTGAAGGGTAGGAATTATGGCTCGTTTGTTTGTTGTATAGAAGTGCAGGCCGAGGGAGATTTGTGTGAGCATTTTAAATTGGATCATAAATAAAGGTGGATGAATGAACAATCGCGGATGTGCTTACTGACTGTAATCTCAGCCATGGACTACTAAATGGGAATAAATTAGGAAGGCGTGTGCGTTAAGTTTCTAAAGAACATTCCTTTGAAAGAGAACTTTTAAATTCAGATTTACATCGAATCGAAGTTCTTTTAATTTTCATTTGCATTGCAAATGATAATAATTGAGTGGCAATACGTATTTCGCCCTATAGAAAAATACCCACTAGGTGGCAGCACCTGATGGTGAAGCTATTTTTCAAAATAACTGACTGCAAACGGATTTCTTGGGTTAAATTTCACAAAGGGGTTCCACTTTCACCTTGATTTGTGGTACATCCGGCCATTTTCAAGAAGAAGTGGCGCACTGTCTTCCGGTCAAGATTTTGCGCCGGCCGTCATTTACAAAGCAGATTCATCTGCTTCTTTGTAGCTACTTTAGTATCTAATGGACCACAGTTTGGATAAATCCCACCGATAACTGCCCACTGCTTGTCTATTTTAAATCAAATAAACTATTTTCGATGTCTCTTTACAAACTTACACATTCTACGGAGAAATACTTACTGAATCCAAGACGCTCCCAGGGCCAAAATATCATTTTGACAACGGCCTACAGAAACTAAACAAAAATCGGTTCCTAGGGATATTCTGTTCAATAATTTAAGCGCATTCTGTAGCTAATTGAGCGAACAACAAACATTATTAAAAACAAAAGCAAACACAAAAACCTTCCCTGCAGATTCGGGACACTGCCTAACATGCATTATCCTCGCAACAATTCATTTTCCCACCAACCGAGCGCCGTCTTTTCCATTCAGGCGAATTTTTCTGCTCCAAAAAAAATCCCTCACACATACATAAATCCCCATTGTTAGAAGATAAAAATATAAAAATAGCCTTGTTTTCCTTTCCGTTATCCTTTTCGGTAATATGAGCATAAGAAATCAGTGCACAAAAAGCCATCCAAAACAAAACAAAACAAAACGGGGAAAACAAAAATCAATGGAAAATAATCGCGACTGAAATATTGTCTGGCGGTAAACAACGCCACAGTTGTACATAACCTCGAAGCGAGTTCAATATGGAAAGGGACCGAGACAAATTCACTTTCGAGGACAAAGCGTAATGTTATGACTGCGCCAATGAATACAAATTGGCTAATTACTGCATAATCGAATGGGAAACATTTATTGAAATCAAATACACAACCAAGTCCACAACCAAACCTAACCTAACACTAAAGTCAACATTATGCTTGCGCTCTGCACTTTTCGGTTGTTTATTTTGTCACTCAAGACGATGGAACACGAGAGGGGGATACCCTTTGCATGCATGCCATTAGCACTCGCACTAAAAGCACTAACCCACACACACACCATTGGAAACCAGTCATCACTAAATTGCATGTATAGAACGAGCCCAGCACTGAGCCATCCATTTACCCTCATTTTGCTGATATACACGTACAAGGATACGAACATTTTATTTAACAATTTAACTCATGTTAAACATTTTTAATGCACTTTCAGGATGCCCAAGCAAATTGAATTTCGTATAGAAAAATCATCCTACCCAACGTCACATCTCTCCGCATGAAGGACATTTTCTTAACTTTATAGTTTTTTTTTGTTTTGCTTCGAATAAGAAAACAAAAAGGAAATTTTTTATCATAAATCTTGAAACTAAACGTGTGCACAAAAGGAAAAGGGGAAAGCAACGCAAAACGAAAGGACACTCGAAGAAAAGTGAAGTGAGTTTATTGCATTCCTGCACATTATGAGGAGAGCTGTTTTTGTGTCCAACTTGGAAAGTAGTCGGATGCCATTGAGGTCCACAGGTGTTGAACAACACTAAGAGTAGCGAACAGGATACTCGCTGTGTGCCTGGGTGTTTTTGGAGCCCCAGACAATTCGAAGCAGACGAACTGGAGCAGCAACACAAAGTCGGGTGTTGAGTGAATTTTCTATTTTCGTTTGATTTTATTTGGAAAGTGAGGCTTTTCTTAAGTACGAGCAACATTTTTTGGTGTAAGAAATGCCCGAACAGGATAATTACGACGATGAGGTAATTTTCTCCCTAGAATACTCATGCATGGAAATAAGTTCTTTAGGTATTTATTTTAAATCGAATTTTTTAGAAGTCCAAGTGATTTTGGACTGGGAACGAAAACCGATTTTTTTTATCTGGCCACAATTTTTTTTTATGAAATTTAAGAGCTTTTAGAAATGTGTTCTTTGGAAATTGTGTTTTACTAAGCGAAAGTCAATAATATTTTTATCAATCCAACAGAAAGAATACGATCCTCGAAGCTGAGCTTTCGGTGACACAAAAAAGTCCGAATGGCAGTACTTTTTTAAACTAAACGGTGTTTAAAAATTTGAATTTTGCGCCATTTAGTAGAACAGTGATGCCAACGCAAAACAAAGATAGAAATGTGACAGCTGACAGTAAAAATGGAGCGCTATACGAAAGATCAACGCATTTTCATTGTTGAGCAATGTTTTAAAAATTATGAAGGTTTTTCAGCTACAGTCTGCAATTTTGAACAAAATATGGCCGTCATTTTTATCTTGATGGCTTCGTTAATCGTCAAAACTGTCGCATTTGCGGTTCAGAAAGCCCACGAGTAGTTGTTGGCCAACCAGATCTTGCGATTTACCGCCATTGGACTTTTTTATTTGGGGTTTTTTGAAGTCAAAGGTCTATGCAAACAAGCCCAGGACCAACAAAGAGGAAATTGGGAGGTGTGTTAATGAAATTGAGCCACATTTATGCGAAATGGTTATAGAAAATTTCAAAAGAAGAGTACGTACTTGCCAGCAAAGCCGTGGCGGCCATTTATCCGATGTGCTATTCCATGCATAACCCCAATCTGTTTAAAGTTTAAGCTTTCCAATTAACCAATTAAAAATCAGTATTTTCATCAAAATTACATTTTGCGTGAATTATGGGATACCCTTTAAAATTCTAAAACATTTTATTTTTAAACCTCCTCACATTTACTTTAAATTTACATGCGGACTCCTTTGCTCAGTGTAAAAATGCACGGAAACATTTTTTTTAAGTGAAAAATTCTGTTTTTTTTAAACAAAAAAGCTGCACAAATTTATTTTACATATTTAAAAAAGATTTTCGCGGACATGCAATTTTGCCATTCATTTTTAAATGTATGAGTGAGGAACTTGGATAGACAACGATTTACAACGAAATATGATAGACATATCCTTCATCCTTCGCGCAAATTTATAGGCCTGGGAAAAATCAAACGACAAGTATTGATGAGGGAGCTCGGTACTCCATAGAGACACATCGTCAAATACGGGACAACTTTGCTGCCAAACAATAACGATTGGCGTTAACTTACATTTAATTTACATTTAAAATGTTCGACAGGCTTACAGGGGGAAAAGTTAAATTTCCCTGGAGATGAATTCACGATGTTTGGATCCAGTAGCAGCACTGAGAAATTTTTTTTAAGGAAATTCCTTGCTGTATAACCTGCGAATGGTAATCGGCAAATTCACCGAACTAAGTTCAGGACAATTTGACTGCCCCAGACATTTAATTTCTTTCCGCAGAAACACCTACTTAAAGGGTGAATGCTTTTCAATCGGAAATTCAAAATTCATGACGACAGTTGCCATCATTCTACTGAATCACTCTTTTGACAGACTCTCAATCTCTCACTATCCTTGTAGGCGAGTGTGAATTGCCCTTTTCCTCCCCCGAAACAGCGTAGAGCTCTTATTGATGGGCTATATTTATTGCGATCAATTGTGATGGCAGGACTCCTTTAAAGGTTGTGGTAAATGCCAACTGAATATGTGATTTTTCAACGCGAGCAGTATACGAGGTAGTAAATGGCGAGATAATAAGGGCCGCCATCAGTGATTGATGTGTTGGCTCATCCTTCATTCACGTACCTAGTGTGGAATAAATAAACAATAAACGGGTTATGGCAGAGGTTGTGGTGCTGTTTTTAAAGCTACATATCCTCCTAAACAAAAATAAATATACTAACTTCGAAATGACTATCTACGTGTTGCCATTTTTTGATAACAATTTTGACAGATTAAACTGGTTGTTGTTAATCTCCTTAACTGCATAAAGCACACGTAAAACCACCCCACATGGACACACTGCTGAACTGAGCTACCTGCGCCCCAACCCCTATTTATGTAGGCATTAACGAATTTGCCGGAAAAGCTGATTAGTCCCCAGCCCGCGCGTGTGATTAAATAAAATCTCGATTTACCCCGATTCAACGGTAACAATGAACTTTACGTCCCTCTTCCCCAACAGGAAATTAAATCTCTACCATGACATCAAAATTAAGCAAAATAAGGAAATTTAATATCCGCCATGGGGATAAGGCTGCCACATTCAAGCACATTAAACCAGCGAATTGCTTCAAACTTCCAAGCAGAGCAAAAAAAACACACAAATCCCAAACAAGCGCATTGTCCTCCTTGGCATAATCTTTCTGCAAATATTACTGCAGTCCAATTGGAGAAATCAATTTCGCTACCATGCATAAGCTCCTACGCTGCATTATCCGGGAATATTACCTTGAGCTCTGTTGAAAAGTGTTTCCTCTCACAAAAAAAAAAAGAAAGAAATACGAAAAGATTTCCAAAAAAAAAAGTTTCCCCATCGATAACCATATTCGAATCGATGATGCGGGTAATGCACAAGATGTAAAAGGATATCCTCTCCGTATCAGACACACACACACAAGAAAAAACCGAAGCAGCTGCAAATGTTTGAGTTTCCGGTGCAAATCCCTACAATAAATTTTCGGAAGCCAATTATTTCCCGTATCAGACGAAATAAAAAGACGACAGCAGGCAAATTTTCGAAATAACCATAACCTGCATATTATCCTCTTTTTTTTTAAACAATAAGTTAGATTGCAACTTGAGCTTGAACTATAAGGGCAAGTCCTTGATGGAAAAGTGCAAACAGAAATATATAAAAATCAAAGTTTGCTACAGAATTTCAATTCCATAACCTGGTCTTGCACTTTTGCGAAAATTTATTGATCAAATAATATTTAATTCGAAATGACGTGGTATCCTCTCTCATGCTGTGCACACTGGTGGCTCTGGTTGGATGGGATGACATTTTACTTAGAGGACGGATATTTGATTTCGACTCGATGGTATTTTTGAAAGAAATAAAATTTTCGTGATTTCATCAATACAATCCCAGGACACACAGTGAGCAGTATTGAAAGTTCTTGATCGAACATCGTGGTCATGTTTCGGGTGTTTTGTCCAGGGTGGTGTGGGGAATTGAGTTCAGTTTCATCTTGTTCTTGCTCTTTAGATTGTTTCGTTGGCGTGGTACAACATTTTAGCACGCGACCTTAAATCGTATTCGTAATCACAACCACCCAACTGGAGTAGTTCGTGGGAGATAATCTCAAACGCTGGTGCAGGCGTCACGCACTCACTACCTCACATTGAAAAGATAATAGTCTGTGTGTGTTTGGCTGATCTGTCTCGCTTTAATCATCTTTCAATCAAAGCTAGGCGCTGTTAGAGAAAACGACTTTCCTTTGCAAGGCGTAAGTGCTTTAAATATAAGTGCTGCCCCTTGTCCTTTGACTCGAGAACGCCTTTAAGGCTTTGCTTTTATCAAAGTGTCCTTGTTGGCCCCGAAGACACACGGAAAGGTGAAACTTTTGTCTAAAAGCACCCGACAGAAGACCCAGCACACAACTGCCTTCCGCACATTTGGACTGCACAAAAGGGGCCCCCTCTCGCATGTAAAAGAGTTTTGTCCGAGCTCACTGTGCAGCTATCATCATCATCATCATCGTCATCTGATTCATTGAAGGATGTCCGAGGTGGTTGTGGAGTGCAACAGAATGTTTCACTTGTGTTGTCCTTCCCTTGCAGTCTGCCACGGAGGGATCAGCGAAAAATGGTCGTGCCAAAGGGTGCAATTACGCTGAAATATAAAAGTACCAGCACCGTCATCATATCCCCCATATGTGAAAAAAAAAAAAATGGGTCGGACGAATATGCATACATAGATGAGGAGTCGCAGCGAGTGGATGACATGTACGCTGTGAATGAAATCCTCATACTTCGTCCTCGTGTGTAGCCAATTACATTTTTATTTTGCATAATGTGTTTCCGTTCCGTACCGTCGAATTGTGTGCTGCCAAAGCATCCTAGATCCTAGCAGTCAGCCAGATGTTGAATAGGGACTGCAGACAATTTTATTAAAACTAACCCAGATATGTACGAGTAGAAGTTCCCATTCAGCAGCAGTAATTCGATTCGGAGTCACGAATTTCCGGATTAACGCACTGCGAGATGTTAATGAGGCCATTGCGGCGAGGCAAGGCACGCCACTGCATAAACAGGTTAAGGCTAATTTCGGTCACTGCTGAAGCAATTAATACACGGACCCAGGGAATGTAAAAAAAAATATGTACAACAAGCCATCCCTCCGTTGCTTAGTGAATTAATTCAAAAACTTTTGCTCTGTGTGTGCCTTTTCAATTAAGTCAACAGTCTGTGTATGTGTTGTTGAATAATAGATAAAGTTGGGAGCAGTTATGCCCGGGGGGCACTGCCAGATTCAACCCTTCCGAACAAAGCAACTGCAAAGTCAAAAATTAAGTTCAGTGCGATGCCTCTGTGCTGCTGCTTATTTATTGAGGTGATTTTTCTCCAGCTGGGTTGAGTGATATCCTGTTCGGAACTGCTCGTATGTGTGTTATCGGTTTTCAGCAGATAATAAATGCATGCAAATGAATAGGTTGGGGGTTAAAAGTTACTTTGCACACAGACAGACACACGTAGAGTTTACCCTTTCACAGGGGCCACCATCAACTATATATGATGCGAATATGATGGAGTCTTGTGCACAGAATGTTAACGACGATAATGAAATGGGTAGTTTGAATCTTTTCTGTTATAAATAGAGAGCTTCAGAGATGCTGATGATGATGGTGATGATGATGATGTTTTTTGCTGATGAGAGGAAGTATGTCTTTGGATATGTACGGGGTGGCGATTTTATCTGACAGATAGGATAGGAGACTCTTTGCATAGTTCGATTCTGTTGCAGGGATAATCAGGGGAGTAGGGAGGCAGCTTTTACTTTTATGAAGCCGTTTTATGGGCACACTTTGTGGTGGAATAGTAGTTTCGTAAAACTGTCGTTCATTGGATAAATGCACAGAGTGAATGAAGTGCCTCGGGCGTATACGCAACCTTTTTCTCTTCATATTTATGACTCAATTTGGAAGCATCAACGGGGGTGGGGGTAGTGTCAATGTTAATATTTTCATTGAAAAATGGTTATTTGGTTGGATTATTTTCTGCATTGGGAAGTTTGGAAGTGGCAGTTAACCTAGGGAAATTTTCTTTCACCTTCATATATGTAATCGTTGGGCTCACAAGTGGATGACCACAAGGTCGGAGATTATAAATGATTTTCAGTGCAATTCAAGCTTGAATCGTAGCGCGTCTTCAACATAAAGACGGAACCATAGGGAGACGTAAGGAGAAACTAAGCTCACAAAGCGATTAAACGGAATGCTGTTATGAGCAGAGTGACTCGGGCGTATACGCAACCTTCTTTGAATGGCTTTTTATTAATTCTTATATCTTCTGAATGCGTCGGCCGAATAGGATGGAATAAAAACTAAATGCTGCTCCATTAAACCGTAGGCTATGCCTGAGAAAGTCAAGCTGATTGAGTGTGCACTTTTAACGTGATAATTTAACAAATCCACATTCAAACAGACGAAAAATTTCGATGTAATTCACTCTGGAATAAGTTGATTGTTATAAATAGATTTGTAACTTAGTTGAGTTTAGTTAATTTCATCAAACACTTTAGTGATTGCTCGATAATAATAAAACAGAAATAAATATTTAAAATTTGTAGCAAATATTGCCACATACCCTCAGTGACAGTCATCACAAATAAATTGTTTAAAAGCAAAAAATCCCACTGTCAGATTACCTACACATTGTTGCTTTTATCGACAAGATTATGTCTTCTTTTGTCGCTGATTCTATACGATTCGCACAGGTTTGAACGGTTTAAAATATAAATACAATAAACAATAACCGGCGTTCCCCTCTTCTTACTATGGAAGCCTGTTTATTTCTTTAGGAGCAGAACAGTTAAAAAAACAGTTGGCTCTCCAAATATTTTCCCTCTTTTCAGTTTGTTTGTCGATAGTTTTCGTCGGCTTTTTCGATCATTACTCTTAAGGACTATGTTCATGGTGGTGACTCCAAATTAGCGCCACTTATGCCGAAATGCAATTAAATACCAATTTGGCCCCTCTGACATTTCATTTACCCTCATCAGAATTGATTTATTGCACATAAGCATTATCCCTATCAGGGGCAACATGTTTCCCATTTTTCCTCGTCCATACACGCACAGCATTGTGCGATACTCGTACATACCTCCACGTCGTCACGGTGACGCCATTAATTATTCACACGAGGAATTCAATCGGAATTTCCCAATTCTCTCGTCACACTCTGCAGAGAAACATTATTAAAATTGTTTACAAATAATACAGTTCAATTATAGAGGCAGAATATACTGTGTATATGGCAAATTGTTGACACTCTGCGGTGAATGAGTGTTTACGGAGCGATGAAAATACATTTGCTTCTGGTGGGACTTTTCGGTTTGCCTGTAAGCCCAAAATCCCTTGACAGAGCTCCGGTTCAGTTAATTTAAGTAGTCAAGCCGACCGGAACTGACTGCTCTAATGCGAACAGCAACACGGAGGAGTATTTCTCTTCTCGACTTAGGGAAAAGACTCATTAGCATAAATTACACTTGACCCAGATTCGTCCCCAATGTTGTATATTTGAGGGTATGCCACATACTGTTTGTTGTAGTGTGTATTACCCGCCGCCTATTTTGTCTGTGTCTTACCATATTCTAATTAGTCAGTCGGGGGAGGTTGACTGCTGCATATGCCACAAGGATGCAACTGCCATGGGGATGGCGATGCAGACACGTTAGAAAGAAGTGCTTGGAAAAATTGCAAATTTTGCTTTTTTCGTACACCTTCTTGTGGTACTCATTCTCCGACGTACTTGCTGTTACTCCTGACATTGGCCTTTGGGATTCGGTTCGTGTTTTCTTTTTTTGGCTCCCCCTTTAACTGGGATTATAAAAATAAAGATGCGCATAATTACTCATGTGTATTCAACAAGGACACATCCATCAATCATGAAAATTGTTTCTTTTGTATTTATATAGTATACTCGTACTTTTCGTGAGTTTGCAAGGATAATTTGGCACAAAACGAGTAAGCCTAAGTATTTCATCCTCCTCAAGGATAATCCACGTTAAATTGCTTGTTGCTTGGCAGACGTTGGGTTCCTCTAATGTAATCAAGTTATTACTGACGACGGAAAATAAGGATACTCGTTTCTTCTCCTCACAGTCTCTTGTTTCTTTTTAAAAATTTGACGATAAGGATCGGGCCGGGTCTTGGGCCTTTGTAATTTCTTGCTTGTAAAATAACCGCATGTACGGAGGGACTAATTATTTTCTATCCTATAAAATCCAACAAATCCTCTCGGGGGTTTGTCGTAAATTCTTCAGAGGAGAAACGGTTTTGCAGGATGACAAACTTAAGTGCCGGAATCAAGAAAAAAAAAAAGTTCGCAAAAATCCGAACAAAAAACTTTTTTTTTGGTTATGAAAATGTGAATCCGGCTCCCTTTTGAATAATTCTGCATTTCACTGGGGTATTTATTTTCCAAGAAGCAGTTGTTGTTGAAAATATTTCCAGAGTAATCATAATTAGTGGACTTGATACTTGAGAGGTCTGTTTCTTCGTTTTTAATGCTCGAAAACACGCGCAAGAGGGGTTTTGTGCATTGGTGCGATTAGTTTTGGGCGCCTGTTAGTTTCGCGTGCGGGGAGTTGTTTCACTTGGGCATAGGAACTTCAAGGAAACGTTTAGATAGATTGTTTTGTGCACTTGTGTCATTTGATTACCAAATTCGCTCAGTAGTTCTCAGGGTTATTGCAGTCACACGCAGCTTTGTCACTTCAGACAAAAATGAGCGTAGTACCTAGATCATTAAAAAAAAAACAGTAGATTGGATCTTTCCGTAGTACATTTTTAAACAAAGATCAATTGCTTAAAACTTTATTAATAATCACGTTAATGTTTTTTTGTTCACAATAAGTTGTCTTCGTTCAGTAGTTCTTTACAGCGGTTATTTTTATGCATGTTTTTGTACAGCTGTCCAAGAGATGGTTTATCAAATAAAAAGAAGTGCAGTAAATTGGATTTTGTGACAGCAGGTTAATTTTTTTTCGAAACTGTTTAGGTACTAGTGTCCTTTATTAATTATTTTGACATCAATAACTCATAAATGATATATTTATAAAAGTAAAAACGTGTCCCTCCAAAACTACGTCGTTGTGTCGAGTCATTCAAAAACCCTCTGGCGTTGAGTGCGACATCTGTGTTTCGGTAGTGATGTGCAATTGTGTTCGGCAAATGGCCACAACTGTACGAGCAACAGCGACACCTCTCGCATTCATTTAGACAACTTTTTTTAACGCAATTACGAACTGACTAAAATTTTTATTAAAAAAGTAGTTTCAAGGTCTGCCTTTGATTTGAAAAGAAAAGTATCAACAACTCTCTTCAAAATTCATTGCTTCCATCCCGTGAAGCGCCACGCCAATTTGTGAAATAATTGTGAATGACACTACACAAAGAATGATAGAGAATGATAAACCTATACAACTGCAACACTCATTCATTAAAAAGAAGACCAAATTAAGATAAATTACAACACCTCGGTTTGTTTTAATTATTCGTGAGCGTGTACCCAAACGACCCTTTTTCTGGGAAAACCCAATTTTCTCACTACACCATTAGCAACAATACGAGTCCGTAGTATCTACTACAAAACAAAGTGAACTCATTAAATATTTAAACGAAAGTGAGAACAGGGAAAAAATCGCAGCACCACTGGCTGGCATGATGCTCTCATTGCTCAAATAGCTCATTGACAAGTCGTACAGCGGTGTATTCAGGGGGATGCGTAAATAAATAAACAATTCGCTTCCTAATTGCACAGACACGAGCGCTAATCTACCTACCACATCATAGGATAGCGTGCACGCCAATTTGAATTCAAAATAAGCAAAATGATCGAATTATTTGGCCAACCGTGACTTCAATTGAAGACCACAAAGAGAGGTCACTGGTCACTGGTCAATGGTCGGTCGAGTTCCGCCTGAGAGAGGGTGGTTTGAAGGAATTCAGCTTATTTCAGCACATATCTGAGATATCGATTATGAATTAGTTTCCAAGCCAGTGAAGGGAGAAAAATTGCAATTTCCAAAATGAGGGGCAATATTGATCGTCGACCATTTGCTGGGATAACTAATATGCTCGGAGGATAATTTGTACTTAGCTGAGCTTTGACATTACAGTGGACTATGTTTTCCACACAAATCCTTGTTTTCACACAGCAATTTGTTCGATTCAATTAAAGGACATCCAAGTTTATGTGTGTGTCCTTTGATTTAATAAAATAAATCGATGTGGAGTCTCGAAGTCAAATACCAATTGACCTTGTTTTTCGGTCAACAAAACCCAGTTAAATATTCTGTAAAAGAACATCAAATCGCTGTGGAATTGTATTTCATTTTTGTTATCCTGTCGTTGTGTGGATTTATTTAGAAAGGAGAGTAAATAAAGTTTCATTTCCAATTGAAATTCTATACTGTTAAGGCTGTTTAGATGCGAAACACCGGAACTTGTTCGTATTTACAACAATAGAATTTGCATTTACACAGTCGATATCCCATATAATGTTGCTGACAAACTACCGAACAACTTTTGGGATGACAACAAAATTTCGGCTGCATAGAAACTACCGTTCAAATTTTATTTGAATTGGGGTAGATGTAACCAATGAGGTTTAGGTTTAAAGTGGCAATCAAATTACAGATGAAATTGTTAATCAAACAAGATTGGTAAACTTTTTTTTTGTCCACACAATTTGCCATCATTTTCTGATATTCATACATTTCGGGATAAGGAGTTGCAACTTTTTATTTCCAAAGGGAGAACGGATAATTTATTTTAAAATATGCCCACTCTTAAGAGAAATACTACGCAATTAAAGGAGTGTGACGACAGTCGCTAAGTAATTAAAAGCAACTATTGTAAGCCAATGATACTAATTTTAATAAATTCAACAATGATTACCGGCAAGAATTGTGCAGTTCCCCACTTACTATTCTATCTGCCTAACTTTGTCACATTTTAAGGAAGAATTTATGACGTAGGCAATATTAGAAAAATCCAAAGTGGCGTATCCTTGTATTAAAAACTTCGCCACTTACCTTATTTTCAACATTTGTGTTCCTATATTCAATACGCTCTGTTAAACAAATCCAAAGAACCTTATTTTTTCCATTTGTGTTCCTTAATTCGTGACAATGTCAGAAAAATCCAAAGTGGCGTATTCTTGTATACAAAACTTCGCCAAGAACACGCTTTCTTCTTTAATTCTCTTTCTACCCAGATGCAGAGTCTAGAAAAAATTAAAGCAAAATGTCGAAATATAGTTATTAGAATAAATATCTTACCATTCTATTTGAAGGTTATTCAACTGACGTAAAAGTAGTAGAACCAGCCTTAGTGTGTGACTAGTTTCTCTACCATTCAAAGCAACACATTCTTTTATAAAAAAATCCTCTCATTCCAGTTGGTATCGGGAAACCCAAATCAGCGCAATTGGCGTGGCATCCTCATAGCCCTGCTTGTCATTATAATCGTGCTAGCTCTAATTGTCACCTCAGTGGTAAGTACCATCAAAATCACAATTGGATAACTGGTGGGTATATGCATAACAAAAAAAAAAAAAAAAAGCCAGCTTCATCCAAAATATCGCATCCGCATTTAGCATCTTAGAACTGATTGTCCCCCGACATTGTGTTTTTTTGTATTTTTTTTGTGTTTTCCGTATTTTCCGTGTCTCTCTCTCTTCGTTCGTGTACCACATTAATTCTGTAGAAAACAACATATAAAATTTCTGCATTTATCAAAGGTCCTACTGACACCACCCGATGAGGGGCCACGCGTCAAAGGTAAACGCATCAAACTTCAAGATATCGTTGACGGTGTTTTTCTGCCCAAGCGGGCCAATGGCACGTGGATAAATGGTAAGTAACGACACACTGGTGTTTCCGTGTCAGACAATCTCAATAAATTCCTCCTTTGTATCTCGTTTATAGCGGAAGAGTTTATTTACCAGGATCAATGGGGCAGAATAAGTCTATTGAATGTTGGAAATTTATCGGATCGAGTACTAATGTCAAATGTAACATTCGTAAGTATTCCTTTCAAGTGGTTTTTGTCTCCCACCACATTTGTGATACGAATGTTATTCCCTTCGTCTGTGCAGGGGGAAATAGCAAAAGCAAAACTATTGCCCTAGAAAGAGCAAGTGGTGCATAAATCATAAATACCATTTTGTAACCGGAGCCTTTTCGGAATCGTGGCGGGATTTGCAAAAGATTTCGCTTCCTTGGCGGGGGAAATTTGTTTTCTAGCTCTGGATTTATGTACGATGAGTTATGAATATTTATTGCGTGTTTATTGAATTGGCAATGCAGACGACGTTACTTGGCGGGGCCTTGTATTCCATTTTTACAGGTTCAATTGAAACGCACCAAAACGAATTAAGATGACAGGGACGGCATTCGTTTTAGAGGGCGTTGGATTGGGGAGAGCTGGTTGGGAGCTCTGCAAAGATGTGCTTCATGCGGAACGAAATGAGCGCCATAAACAATCGAAAAGAGTATGCTCTAATGGAGTTGTAATTGCCAAAATTGGAGTCGAGTGTGCCTTATGCTGGAATCATAAATAATTCCGTTTTAATGGAGAAAGCTTAACGGGAAGTCAATGGTGATTAGTTCAGAGATTAAATGGAAAAGGTTTTATACACCCAGTTCAGTGTTGCGCGAAGGAGACTGCCGACTTAACAGGTGGAGATGATTTTGTTTGTGAAAAATCTCTACCCTTCATTCAGTAGCTTTACTTATGTCTTAGTTTTTACTGCCCGTTTGGAGTTTGCAGATAAAAACGGTTGGCTGTAAATGCATTTTTGGGGCTCTTGTTATGTTGTTATTATTAAATTTTTGCGCTTTTGCAATGAAAAAGGGGGAACTGAGGGGAAAGCTTAAAAAACGGGGGACGAAATCAAAAATCTCTTTCCAACTTAAATTTAAAATTGCTTAAAAGAAAAATTTAAACGCTTTTCCACTACAAATAAATTCCAAAGTTTTCTCAGAATGAAATGTTCAAACAAAATATGAAAGAAAGCAGCCCATCGAACGTCTATGTAAGAATTTTTGTCTATCTGAATGCATTCACTCGATTTGACGTTTTGTCTGACAGAAAAGAAAATCATTTCAAATTCAAATTTCATATAAAAAAAGAGGAAAATTTCACTTACGGGAAAAAAAGGGGAACTTTTTTCGAATTAAGGGGAAAAGTGTTGCCTTTGCTGATAAAAAAAACAGTCTTGGACACTGCTTACGCCATTATGGTATTTGACAAAAAAAAATACAAAAAGTGGCAACCTTCTTCCGGTCATACACAGAAAGTTAAAATCCACTTCTCTAGAGCGACATCTTTGGGCGAGATGATGAACGCACTGATTATCAAAACGTCACTTAAAAGGGAATTATTTCGACGGCCCTCCGGGCTGTAATCTTTACCCGGAATTTGCGCAAATAATTGTTCACAAATTACTGCATGACAACTGATTAAACCCACAACCAACAAACTGATTAATGACGATTGCACTGCTCTGATGCTGATTAACGTAAATCCACTGCAACATATTTCACATTCCGCTGACAAATTGGAAATGAATTGCAAAAATTAACGCTGATTGTAAAATATCCGCCAATAATAAAACCATAACCGTTAATTCCAATTACAATTCGCACTAATTTGCTTAATGAAATTGCTGCGACTGTTTAAACACGATTAAGTCGAACAATGCCACGCATCTACGTGCCCACTGATTGAGGTTCATCTTCAACCCCTTTATCCGATGAAACTGCACATTCTGCTAAATGCTTTCATCATTTTTTTCTGTTCGTTCTTCATTTTTAATTAAATTCAATGTGGCAGGTGTCTTCAATGTCCTTCTACTCAATGAAACAAAAAAAAACTCATCATTTCTGTTGCAGAAAACACTCGCGCCACACACATTTTCAATTTCGGCAGATAAAAGATTTATTTTGTTGGCACAAAATGTCGTCAAACTGTTCCGGCACTCGTACCTGGCTCAGTACACAGTGTTTGATATTCAAACGAGGTAAATGCGGGCAATAAAAAACTTTAGAGTCAATACTTTGTAAAATAATTTCGGTTTTCTTCGCAACAGTGAAAGCATTAAAATCAAACTAGACGCACACAGTGACGATTGGCCGTATCTGCATTATGCAAGATTCACGCCATCTGGCAACTATCTGATCCTGGTGTACAACTATGATATATACTATGTGCCTGGGCCACGTTCGAACCAGGTGTATCGAGTGACGAAGGATGCGGTGCCGGGAGTTGTTTACAACGGCATACCCGATTGGCTGTACGAAGGTGAGTTTTGGTGGGCACTTCAAGAATGGTTATTTATTTGCTAACCCTTTTCTAGAGGAAATCCTACAAACAAATCATGCAATTTGGATGTCAGACGATGGCCATCTGATGCTGTATGGTTCGTTTAATGATTCAATGGTGCATGAGCAGCAGTTCGCTTGGTATGGCACAACGTCGGACGGCGGCAATACGAATGCATTTTTGTATCCGGAAATTAGATCGTTAAGGTGAGTTTTTTTTTATGGCTGTACAGTAGTACACTGGGGGTGATTAGAGATTGTGACACAATGTGTGGGCGAAATTTACGAGCTTTGCAAGCAGTCGTTTGGATTTTATTTGCCAAGACCAGCTGTCGTTGCATGGGTGGCAAGGTTTTATTGCGTGTTTCAAAATTGTGCCATTAAATTCGGTACTCTTGAGCGGTTTAGGGATTTATAATGTATGTTTGTGAGGGGTTTAAAAATGGCAACCATTCCATTAGTTCAAACATCATTTTGCTGGGTTTAAACATAGAAAATCTTCAAAGTCAGTACTCGTAGGGATGAAAGAAACTCTCACCTTTCAGGGGGAGAGAACAACAAATGTCACTTCCTGAGAAAAAAAGGAAGACCCATAAATGTAACGATCGGAACCAAGTGATCAATTACGGCGAGAAATCAATGAAATGAACAAATTGAACGGCTCGTTAACTCAGTAGATTTTCGACCTTAACTCAGTAGACTCTCGACTTTCCAAACAATTTAAGAACTGAAAACTTTTTCCTGCAGCCCTTTTCTAATTAGAAACCATTCAAGCACCGAAAAGTGTCAATTACATTCGCCTCAACCATGAGTTCCGTTCAAAGAAAATGTGAAAATAAAACTAATCAAATTCCAGTGACTGCATGGGGTCCCCTGATTTGCATAACACCACGAGCTCCCAAACATTTTTACACAAAGCGGGACTTTAATATATTCAAAACTTGTGTTTCGCATGCCAGCTCTGTAAAGGAGACACACTCGGGCAGGCCTCCAAACCTGTTGCGCTACAAAATAGACCGAATACCACCTCGTGGGACTTTTCTCTCCCCCGGCATAAAGTAACGTTGCGTATGGCAACCCCCCGGTGAGTGAGGATAATCGTAGATTTAAATTGTATATGCCAGCCTCCTGAAATAGACCTCTCGTCAAGTTGATCCCTCTGGGCTTAAGGTTTGCATGGCTGAGAATCGTTGCTCCCACTGAAGGGAGGAAATTAAATTCGAATTTGCCTTTGAAAACGCACACCACACACGCCCGATTGTACACATAAAGCTACCTCGTGAAACGAAAAAAAAAAACTGTCTTAGGGACTGCTCTTCAGCGAAATCCCTGTGTTGATGCGAGTTTACGAGGCTCAAATAATGCAGCAAATGTATTTCGGGAGCTCGTGTATTTATAGGTCGACGAAAAGTCCTTAAGCTCGTAAAAGAATGGCTATAGAGCTGATCCCGATGGAAAGCAATTAACAAAGAATCCCGCATATAAACAACGAGTTAACACTTTCGCCTGCGAAGGGTGTGATGAAATCCTCAAAGATTTCGCCTGAACAGTGTCTTTGATTAATTAAATTGGGATGTGTTCAGAAAACAAAATAAAATATACTTTGTTTGTTCTCTTCCTGGTGAATAGATACCCCAAACCCGGCACACAAAATCCAACAGTGAAGTTACGTGTTGCTGACTTGGCGGATCCGAAGAATATTCGTATACGTGACATTAAACCGCCCCAAGTTTTGATAAATGAGTAAGTTTCGCACAGTGGTTTTATTGGGCGGACAGCGAGGCGATGTCAAGTCGATTTATGCCTATGAATTATTTTGTTTTCTTTCCCTTTTGACAGAGATCACTATGTCACGAGTGCAAACTGGGTGAGCGAGACTGAAATCTGTGTTGTTTGGCTGAATCGTCCGCAAAACATATCCGTGGTTAGTGTGTGTAAGAGTCCGGTGTTTATGTGTATCGAGGTGAGTTATTTGCTATACTTGTGCAATCATTGGAATTATGGAAATGGACATGCCAATTTGTGGAGATATGAACAGTCATTTGTCAATGGGCGAGGGAGAGTTGTTAATAGCTTCGGTCATAGTTTTCGTGGGGGTTTCAAATCAAACAGCGAACTAAAATCAGCGGAGTTGCTTTGAATACTAATACGCCATTTGGAACTTTGAATGAGCTTCCAGTTGCGTTTCTCCCTCAGATCTAGTGAAAGTTAACACCACTGAAATTGGAAAGCTTCCATAAAAGCAGTCGGGAAATAGTAGGAAAATCATATCAACCAATCGAAGATTTTCTGAAGAGAAAGCAGATAAACAAAATGTTGTTTTTTTAACGACCTCCCATATACACAAAAACCTACATAATGTAATTGAAACTTCTTTTGTTGCCAGTAACAGAAGACAACATCAAGAGCTTTTCACTTGTACACGAATCAAAATGGTCGCGGAGGGGTAAAGCTCATTACAACGCAACAATAGATCTGTTCGTTTGAACATTTTCTCACCAAATAGATTTATTAAAACCACGAACTCGACCGAGCGTCCATAACCGTCGATATGGAATGATTTTATCTTCTCTATCCACCAACTTCACTTTGCCGAGCTTTGCAGGATCTAAACAATAAGTAGTTCAAGCGCTGTTGGCTGGGATTTCGCCACTCATTAGAGTAGGGACTCTTGGTTAACAGTAGAAAATTCGACAAAAAAAACTGTCACTTCTTCCAAACTGAAGGTTTTTTCGTTATAAAAATGACACTCTACCAACATTTTGTTAGTACACTTACACTACCACGTTTTAACTAATTTACTGTCAGAAAAATGCATAAGTCAATTGAAAATATATCCTTTGCTTTTCTTATTTCTTAAAAATCAAATTCTTCCTACAGTTGCGTGGAATATGATTCGGAATTTATTTGTTTAATGAAATTACACAGTAGAGGTATCTAGTGACAACGTACAGAAGCAGAAGAGAAATTTCTCCTCTTATCGCTTTTCACGTTGCTAAATAAAACTGAAACAGATCCGGAAAAGAAATATCCAAGTTTATGCCGCTGAACTCTGCTCCTAAAAGAAAATACTCGATCGATGATTTATTTCTGTAGTTTGTCACTAGATAGCAAAACAAAATAAAGGCTTTTCGGACACAAACTACAATTAAATTGTAAAAATAAAGCAACAAATAAGTCATGGACACGGGAGTCTGAAGAAAAACAGAGGTTGATTTATGTGTCAAAGCATTTGCAATAACAAAGTCAGCTGTCAAAGTTAAGTAGATTCAAGTGAATACAGACTGAATTTTAAATATATTCTAGTAGAAAGTATAAACTAATAATGTTCTTGAAATGAAAACCACTGCCTGTCGTTTTCTCTGTAGGAGCGACCGATTTTCCATATGAATTTACAGCTTTTTGCGCTTAGAATCAACTGTCAAACAGAACGCCATCAACAATTAAATCAGTCAAAGATTCACTTCGAAGCCGAATATCAACGCGTAAATGCGGTACAACTCCAAGATAAATGTACTCGAGCATATGTATTTCTATTTCCAAATTATATTTGAAACAAATTCCAGTCATTTACCTCCCTGAGAGTGTGCATCTGACATTTAATTTCGCGAAAAGTACTCGAAACATTTTTCGTCAATGACACGATATTAATCATACTCGCATATCCTTGTCAAGCGCATATGCCATACACTCTGAGACTTTCACCAACCGATCCATAATCTGCCACACGCACTCGAGAGACGGCAGCCACCACAATAATCACAAAAACAAACACATACGAGTACCTATCTCCAGACAAAATGGCACAATTTATCATACGAGTACGTCACGTATTTACGACTCGGCCGCCATTATAATTTACGAGCTCCACTTTCACTATACATGAAATGAGGGGGCATTTCCACGGCATTACGAACAAATCACAGTCATCTGTCAAATGGATCCCAAAACTCCTCCATTTTCATTTCCATAGTTCGTCGCGCCGTCACAATGTGGCTTTAATTTCATTAAAATTATTTCTC
Organism: Cheilosia impressa; assembly: GCA_948293265.1. Classification (NCBI taxonomy): domain Eukaryota; kingdom Metazoa; phylum Arthropoda; class Insecta; order Diptera; family Syrphidae; genus Cheilosia; species Cheilosia impressa. Next base: position 52,756,198 of record OX411883.1, on the reverse strand, counting down.
GTTTCTAATCTCGCTGCAGACCCACCGCATAAGTGGCGACGGTCGGGGCTGGGTTGACACAATTTCAGTTCCTTTGTTTGCATCAAACGCTTCGTCCTACATCGCCATATCGCCGTTACGGGATGGAGCCTCAGGTTGGTCCTTGTGGCAGCTAAGTATTGCACAGTGTTTCACGTCAATACCCCCACTCTGTTTGCAGGTTATTTCCGTCACATAGTTCACGTGCATGTGGCCAAGAAGCGAGTTCTTCCGATTACCCACGGACGGTACGAGGTTAACCGACTGCTGCACTGGGATCAGATTCATAATTTTATGTGAGTCCACTCTGGCTGCTCCTGTCTGCGCCACCACAGTTTGTTTGTTCTCTATTTTTTTTCGCAGCTATTATCTGGGTACCCCACAGAGTCTGCCGTCACAACAGCATCTGTATAGAGTTTCTGCGATACCACCACGACTGGGGGCGCCGCTTCAGGCACCCGAATGCCTGACATGTCCCGAGAGTGAGCCAACAAATGAAGAGAGCAACACGAAACCACCACCGAAACTGGTCACCGCATGGGACGATGATTGGGAGGACGCGGAGCCGCTGACATTCCCGCCACCAACGCCACAGGCAACTGATAAAAAAAGAAAACGGCCCGCGCGCAGTTTGTCTGGCCCAATCGAATGCTTGTACCACACTGCACAGTTTCCGAAAACAATGAGCGCTGACTATGTGCTGATAGAATGCTTGGGCCCAGTGATCCCCTGGAGTGGCATTTACTCCGTGGGCCGCAACGCCAGTAGCAAGCCCCTGAAGCTACTCGTATCGGTGCAGAACAATACGCGATTGCGGGAGAAGGTGTCCAAGATCGCCCTGCCACAGATCAAAACATTTCCGGTGATGATTTCCGGCGGATACCATGCCCAAGTGCGGCTTTACATGCCGCCCGTCCTGAGGGAGGACGAAATCACAAGGTATCCCACAATACTGCATGTGTACTCGGGTCCGGGGTCGCAGCTGGTGACAGACAAATGGCACATTGATTGGAACACATATTTGGCGGGAGCAAAGGACTACGTTGTTGTGCAGATTGACGGGCGGGGATCCAGCGGGCAGGGCTACCAGCTGCTGCACGAAATCTACAAACGACTGGGCACGGTCGAGGTATCGGACCAGCTTGAAGTTAGCGAGTATTTGCGGGACAATTTGCATTTTATCGACGGACGTCGGATGGGCGTATGGGGCTGGAGCTACGGTGGCTATGCCTCGGCCCTCGCCTTGGCCAGCACTCAATCGATTTTTCAGTGCGGCATCAGCATATCCCCGGTGACAAACTGGAAGTTATATGGTAAGTGCCACGCTCATTATTCTGCACAGCTGTCTCTAGGAGGGAATTTTTTTTCTTTGATTTTTAAATTAGATTCAACATACGCGGAACGCTATCTCAGCTTCCCCAATGTCACCGACAACTACAAGGGCTACGAGGAGTCCGACCTGACAAAGTACGTCGACAACCTACGGGAGCGGCAATTCCTCCTCATTCACGGGACAGCTGACGACAACGTCCACTTTCAGCAATCGATGGTCCTAGCGCGAGCACTCACCGCCAGGGGCGTCCTGTACAAGCAACAAATCTACCCTGACGAGGGTCACAGTTTGGCCGGCGTGAAAAGGCATCTTTATAGATCGATGACGGGCTTCTTCGAGGACTGCTTCAAGAAGCTGGTAAGTGGACCGTTGTCAGAGCTTTAATCAAATCACTTTACAAAATTACACACAATTTGCTTGACCAGAGCTACCAGAATGTGTCCGATGGGGTGCAGGGTGACTTTCTGGACTTTCACAGATTCTATGCAGCAAAGTGAATATATATACGAACCACACACACTCATATGTATTTTAGCCAAAACGGGGACCGAGTAGAGTACGTGAGCAGCCACAACGGTGCCTGAACGACCAATAACTATCACTTTATCCACCTCCCCATGTATTATTTAGGTATTTACACATTCAAACAGACTTGCTGTTCTATTTCGATGTTGTACTGTATACGTGCGTTTGAAAGCAAGTGCCTGTGTGTGTGTGTGTTTTTGGTCGGTGTTGTGATTTGTTGTCGGTGTGCATTACTTTTGTTTATTTTTTTCTTTTGTGCTGTCGTAACCAGTGTTTACTTGTCTAATGGACATGTTTGGCATTTTGTTGTGTGTGTTGTACTGTTTTCGTTTTTCCTTTGTTCTATTCCTGTGGTCAAATTGGTGGTGGAATAACAATTAATCAGTGAATGCGAAAGAATTGAGATTTACCGCGATTAGGACGTGAATATTCCGCACAACAGAACCTAATCAAGCTGATGGAGACAATCTATCTATCCGGCGAAATTGAAATCGAAGCCGAAAGCCACTCGTCCTTGATTGATTGGGTCGTTTATATTTTTTTTTTTTTTTTTGCATACTCGTACTACTGTCACTTTGTTCGTGTATGATAAATAGATTAGTGTCCGTCGGGTGCCGGAAATTGACCATTAAATAGAACAAACTGCCGACATCGGTTGAGGGAAGAAGCTCTTTAAATTTGAAGAGGACATCTTATGGCTATGATTTATTGGAAGGTATCTTTCGGAATATGTGGGCGCCTAAGCGATGGACGCATCATCAATTGTCCTCAAAAATTAAATGGGTGTGAGGGTGCGCGTACACATGTTGGGGCAGCAATGAGAGCAACGATTAAGGCAAGGCTTGGCTGTCTGCTTTTATGAGGCGCCCATGTCAGCGCTCGATTTACGCTGGAAGGACAAGTGTGAAATATAAACATTTTTCTTCAATCCATTGAAATTACGACCACCTTAAATAAAAACAAGTAAAAGTGTTATCATCGGCCTGGCCGATGCTTTGATACCCTCCACTGCATACAAGTCATGCAAAATACCAGAACTACTTGACCGACATAGCCCATTTTTAATACCAACCTAACGACGATAAAAGAAGTCCTTTCACAAAATTTCATTCAGCTACGTTAATTACTTTGGGCGCCATCGTGCTTTCAACAGACAGAGAGACACATGGATCCCTTATTGGTTTTGTATGGGAGATACCAGAACTACTTGACCGACATACCCCGTTTTCAATATCAGCCTGACGCTGATAAAAATAAGTGCTCTCACCAAATTTCATTCACCTACGTCAATTACTTTGGGCACTATCGTGCTTTCAACAGACAGACCGACAGACAGACAGACAGACGGACATGGCTAAATCGATTCAGAATGTGATCCTGATTCAGAATATATATGCTTTATGAGGTCTCCGGTGACTCCTTCTTGGCGTTACAAATGTATTGGCAAAGTGAATATACCTTCCTCTGAAAGGTATAAAAAGAATTTGACAACAACAAACAGAGCCTTCGTTAATAAAAAGCAATTTAAATTTTGTAATTTGTCAAGGTAAAAAAAAGGAAAGAAACGTCTTTTTTGCGTCCTTTCTCTTCACGCAGTTAACAAAAATAAATCCAACGAGATCATGGCCCTATGACCCAAACATTGGTTCGTTTCGTTTTATTTGACAGTCCGTGTTCATCGTTGATTTAAAGTAAACTCGTAAACTTTATGACCACTTGGTAATTGCCGCCCCTAAAGTACTTGTAATGTCGATTTTATGAATGTGCTGTTAAACGTTTCATGCTTTGGCAAAGCTTCAAAATGTGCCTGTTTGCAATCGCTTGGACATATTGTTAACATTTTATTTTTCTACGTCAAACTATTCAACTCTCTTCTTGTGTTTAATGCTTCATTTCAGGTGCCGCCAGAAACAAAAGCTGGTCTTGGAAACGGCGGTGATATGCAGCAGCAATAAATTTCGTAACCACTCGTGTGATTTTCCTAATTTCGAGAAAAAAAACAACAGTTATCACAATTTCAACACGAACACAAAATAAGTCATTATGTACTCGGTTTTCTTAATTTCGAATGCAAAAGATCCAAAACAAGATAATGCAAATGAAAAACAAAACAAAAAGTCAAAAGAAAAAAAAACATGGTTGTGAATACATGAAACATACATTTAACTGTTAATTAGTCAAACATTAGTTGTGTTTAAGATTCTTTAGCGAACCAAACTAGGACCAGAAATGTAAAACATAAACAATATTTATCTCTTTCCAAGTCCTCTTCTGTCCCTTGAAATATTTTAGATTCTACCTACTCGTACTCTCCTTGGTGATACTTTAAGTGCCAAAAAAAAAAAAAATAATTATACACCCTTTGTACTGTAATGCGTGTGTAGTAAAATTTTAACTTTATTTTCAACAACAACAAAGCTAATATTTACCACAAGGTAAAAAAGGCAACTCCTCTCATGTGAGGAGTGAATAGGATATCCCAACCTACCAACCTGTTCAAATTAAAACCGCCACAGCAATGTTTCAGACAGCCTCCTGTTTTGTGCTTTTCTGTTTGGAATGCAAAGGGAGAGAAAAAAGCGAATGAAAGAGGTGTGAATGCCAGAGCTAAACGTCGTTAATCCGCGAGCGGTTAGTGGAAATGGTACCATTAAACTGGGGAGATATATGCGATGGAAAAAAATAAAGAGGCGCGAAAGCGTCGAAGGGATACTTTTTCGCCAGAAAATTAAAGGCAAACACCTACAACACATCCCTGGGGGTGTGCGGGTTTCGAAACTTGTGTTTTCTTTTATGGTGATGAAAAGTAAGTGGAAGCACTACGTTACAGAAGTGTAGAGTAAATTTTTTAATCACATATTCAGAATGTCAATTGAGACCAACACGTGCGGACAATTTTCGTTTTTCAATTAAGCGAGCTTTGGGAGTTGCAGTTATTTTTTTATAGAACAGCCTGTGAATAGCTGTCTGCCGTACGTATGGCATGTTAATACAACAGTTATTATAAACTTTCCTTATGGCATTGTGTATCAAAGTGTTCTATTACATTTTATGTCACTATATGGCTGTCAAAAAATTCTATAATGTTCTACACACTTCTCCAATTCAGTCGTAGACTAAGTAAACAACTGCACTGCATTTTAATTTGTTGTTAATATTAATAAATCTTCTGTAACAACTCTTTAGTTAGTACCTCGAGTTTGACAGGTAAAAAGCAAGCGTCATTCAAACACTTCCCTTTGAATTTTGAAGTTGATTTTTATTGACAGCTGAACGAAAATCTTTAGTTGCTGAATAAGTAATGCTGTTAACGATGAGAGAGTAAATACAACTTTTGACAGTGAGATTGTTTTTTGACTCAATTGACAGCTGACTGATTGAATTGGATATATGATTTTCTTTGCCGCCACTCATATGGGACACGAAATGCAAACATGTAAACTGTTTTTAACGCCTTCGTCAGCCATTTATTTGTGATTTAAATGGAAACACTGTCTAGATGCCAATTTGTTGTTAAATAAATTTTAACAATTCTCATAAGTTGCAGTTGCTGCAGATAGACTGATTTGTGTTTAAATTGTGTGTATGAACTGCATCATGTGTTTAAAAAGATACATACCTACTACTACTTCCGCCCCTGCAATTGTGTTATGTATTGTAACTACTTCGAAAGTGACAGTTTAGAAAGTGACAATTTTAAGTAATTCTGAAGTATAGGTCTTAAAAAGCACTTCTGTGGCAATAGTTTACACTGAAACTTTGCAAACGGAAGTTTGCTTCTGCAGAATGCATATAATTCTTGAAGCGAACTGTCAGATTTTATTCGCAATCTCCATTATATGTTCCAAAAACAAGGGTTTCCAAAATCAGCCCTAAAGGATAACTTGAGATTTTCTAGATAGTGTCAAAAGGTCTGACATTTGTCAAATTGGCGTCAGTTGTGAAATCCTTCCAGTGGAATAGTAGACTTATCTTGTAAATGAAACAATGCAAGTTTGAGCGAATTTTATATTTAAGAAATTAGTTGACGTGAAGTGTACAACACCCTTAATAAACCATTCGCCGAAATGACGTGTACGAATCTGCCTTGAAAGGCAATAAAGAAAAGGAAATTTTGGTACACAAAAGCCTAAAAGAGTAAAGGCCTACATTTGACACTGCAAAAAAATATATTTTTGACGTGAATATTGCATTCACTCCTCATTTGCTAGTTGACTGGCGACTCACAAGCTGTCTAAACCTCACTTAGTAGCATATTCAAAACATCAAGCGGCAAACAAATTTAATGATAAATTATGTGATGAAAGTTAAACCAACTGAACTCAAAAATATTACATCCGACTTGGTAGTGTTGGAGTATCTTCCCTGCATGGATGTTGCCCACCTCAAGCTGATCTCTTCCCTGCAGGTAGCTTATTTAAACAATATAAAACGTACCTACTACCAAATGCCTTTACAAATTTAAGCAAAAATGTTCTCATTAAATTTAGCTTATATTAATTACCCGCATTTCCATTTCGTGCCTTTAATACGTTAATTGTTTCCACAACTATAATTCAAATCTTAAGGAACTCTCCTACTCTCATTTTCCTTCTCAAAAATCACCCTAAACCCCTATAGTTTTACGAAAATTAGAAAGTTTAAAATAAAAATAATTAAAAAAAATATACTGCATGCATATTAGATGAACGTGTTCTTATTACAGTTGAATTCCTTAACGATAGCAAGCTAAAATAAACTACTACCCCCTTCATCTCTGTGGACTTTCCAAGTCAACTAGAACTATGTACAACACAAGTACATCCAGCCCAGGTGCGGTCATTATGGACACCATAATCCTTTAATTTGAATAAAAAATTAGTAAGCACAAAGGCGTAATTTTTTTTCTGCCATCGTCAACTGGAAAATAATTGAGGTTTTATCTTGGCATAATTAAACCGGAACCGACATTAAAACGAATTCACTACCATAAAGGAGAAAGGCAATCCTTTTTATGGCCGCACCATTAAAAATAACTTAATTTTGATTCATTGAAATGAAATCCGCCCCACTATCTCTCCTTTTGCCCTATCTATCCCATGGAAAAAAAAGCAATAAAAAAACTACATGTTCACAATTTAGCGTAGCAATGGAGGGGAGCCTATAGCAAACAAAAAAACACAAGCAATTTTAACTTTTTAGAAAGAAAGTAGTACTTACAAAAAGAAAATAAAAATTAAAACTGACTGTAAATGTGTAGAAAGTAGACAAATTATATTAATTTGATTACTAAAGTATTAAGTGAACTTTGTAAATAAATATAAATAAAAATAAGTATATATCTGTCTAAAGCGTTACAACAGTTTGTACATCTGTACGAGGGCTACCTAATTCACTAACGGATTTTATTAACAATTTAAGGTAGCAACAATTATTTCTAAAACTAAATCTGTACAAAACAATTTCAAGTAAAACAACAAAAACCCGTTAAATAGTATTATATATAAAAAAAAAAACACGCAACACCCTTACAATTGTTGGTAGAAAAATGAAAACGATTTGTTAAAAATTCGTGTATATATAGTTTAAATTTATAGAACTATTTAAAAAGTTTATGGTATTATTAGAGAATTTGTTTAAATTAACATTTGTGATTTTATCTCCGATATTCCCCGAGTTTAAATTAAAAAAAAAGGAAAACAACTAAAACAACCTTAAAGTATTATTTAAAATTTTAAGCAATAAATTGAACTTTAATTAGACGAAAAATGTAAATCTGTTTCATTTCGTGCTGGAGTAAAAATAGAAACCACAAAGCGTCAGACACAAACGGACGGGCTTTATCGCTCGCTCCCCCTCCGTCGCCAGTGTGACAATCATTATACGTGTTTGTTAAAGAACTTGACATAGGTTCGTTGTTGGGCCGCAGCAGAGTGTGGATAAAAGTTCGACTTTCTGTTTGACAAGGAAAATCACTTTTCCGTTTCGAACGAGGGATGTTACAGCAGCAACGCCTATGTGTCAGACGCAAAAGTAGCACATCCCTTCCGACAGGTGGATGCGCACATATAGACGTCGGAAGAATGCTTTAAATGCGGGGGGCGGGGGGGGGGGCTATAAAATTACAGCAAAAACAGGACACCCGCTGGTCGGCGCAGGAGCCAATTACGTGTACATTCAAACCGCATCTGTTGCCCATTAGAGGGGTAGACCCGACAGGAGCGAGGCCAAAAGCAATCAATTAATAACGAACAGGGTTACGGTCTGCGCGTTACTCAAGCTGCAAGGGAAACGCATGACTAACATCCTCGTTCTAGTCCATACAAAGCATTGTGACGCGTGATAACATGTCATGCACACAAAAACACCTAGCAAACAATAAAAAACAACCGGGAAAAAAGTCTAGAATAACAACACTGAATGGGTCAGGAAAAGAAAAAATATCTTAAAATACATTGCAGGACACACAGGACAGTTGGTGGATTGCAAGTGGCATGATGGTGTGTCACAAAACGGAAGAAAAAAAAAAACTAGGACACCAATTGTCAGTTCCAAACCTCTCCTCCCTGGATCTGCTTTCACACAGCACGCTCACACGCCCCGTAAACGCCTTCGATCGGGACAATCATCGGGTGATTGCTATTCTTCTGTCGGGTCCCATCCCACCCCCGCACGGTGATGATGCAGTTCGAGGCGGGTCGACCATGAAAAAATTGATGGCAAAATGGAAAAAAATGGTTTCAGGGTATCCAGAATCCTGTCGCTCAAATAAGATGGAATATGGATGTGGAAAGATTGCATGCGGGCGTAGGTCTGTCCGCAGACAAAAGAGAGGTCGCATATAAGTATATTTAAATTATTCGGTTGCATAAAACAAAAAATGAATGATGGCGAAAATCATTTCGGTAAATGGAAGTTAGGGTATTTCTTTTGCACAATTCCGGTCGGACGTGTTGAAAAAGGAATTTCTCTCGCAATTGCAGCGACAATGATTAGCTGACATTGTTGTGGCATTGTGTGCTGTAGTAGATGCGACGAACCGCAATGTACACGTGACGAAAATTGGTCAAAGGAGAACTTTTTGGATGTGGATTTGATGGGTTTTGCGCTTTTCTTCCTTTCGTGGCTCTGGTGCTGTTCCATGGTAAGCTTTGAACAAAATAACAATTCAATCAGTAATCGATTGTTAAAACTGTAGCAAAGCCACATCGGAGCTAAGAACGAGTTGCAGAGGGCTGTCGCCAATAATCGCCATGTTGCCCAATGGCCGTATTGACATCAATACCGTGTGATGAGTTTTATTTTTTATATTTCAGTTGAAATGTTGTCCTGGCTTTTTGGGGCACTGTTACGCTTTTAAATCAACCTTTCTTTAAACCAAAAACCGACATGGAGCTCCTAAAGTGTCTCCAAATGTCTGCAGCTGAAGAGTGTTTTCCACAATTCCACGTGGTTCCACTGTGCCGACCTACGCCATCGACAGCAATTGCTGCCAATATCGATGCCATTTCTGGACAATTTCTAGGCAATTAAAGAACCAAAATAAATGGCCTGTGTGAGGCCGCATGCACATTGCAAACCCCATTCCTGTGCAATAAACGTCTCGCCCATCAACTGGTTCATTATTTCCCACATCCGGCCAATCTGTCTTGCCGATATTGCCATCGAATCTAGTTCCATGTCAAATAGGCTGGAGTTTCCTCCTTCAAAACCCGAAATCCACACGAAAGCTATTTTAAAACTGAGAAGAGCCATACATACCCATATACTCGTACCATGTGAATGGAGGGCGGGGTGGAAAATTCAATTGTAATTAACCATCCAGAGAAACACTGAAGCGAGCTCTCTGGTCCGAAGATTATGAAACCATTTTCGTTCGCAATTAGAGTTGTTGTGGCAGGATCTAATGCCCAAAGTCGTCGACAAAGTTCAAGGATTGAATTACACGAGTCTTTGGAACAATATACTCGGAGAATATATATATCAATAAAGCCAAAGCTCTCCAATGTTCGGATTATCTTTTGGTCGTTCAGATGTGTGTCGGATGGCCTTCGAGCCGTAAATCCCTGCCACATGATGCACATTGAATTGGATTTTTTGAAAAGTGGGGTTATTGGGGCGCTGAGGGCCATTGGGGTGGACACTCGACACAATGGCATGTTTGACTATAGTCGCTACATGGGCTACGGTCTTGGATGTGCTTGTAAATTTACGTGGGAGCACATGTTCGATTTGTTATTGCGAAAAAAAACTTTGTTGGGAATGTAAAAAATGACAACGACGATAGCAGGAGATATAAGGTGGGGTGGGGGTGCTTTGTACAATAATACTGACGATTTAATGGAATTTTCATCATTAATCGGCACTCGGCAGTTATAAAGGTTAGTTAGACACTATTACGCCCTAAACAGGGAGGTGTCGAGTGTAAACGAAATACAAACAGAAAAGGGGTGAACACTATGAATGCTAGTTGCAACCGGATTTTATTAAATTTCTGGTCTGTTTGTATGTGAATTTGTTAACGCATCGCGGTAGAATTAGTCGCCCAATTTGCATAAATTTTTCAGACATAACATAAAGCTCAATGGAGGAACATTTCGTTTTTATTTCATCGAAATCAGGCGGATCATTTAGAGGATACACGAATTTAAAGTTTCTGAAGTGAAATTCAATAATTTCCTTCATTTTTTTTTTTAAATATTACTCAATAATAAAAATTCGTTTTTCTTTAGTATAGCGCTACATTTTTACTAACTCCAAACTGTCAGCTGTCACATTGCTATCTTGGCATCACTGTACTATTAAATGGCACCCTTTACGACCTTTCGCGTCAAGTACTTCAGGAGGTCCGTGCTTGGTTACTTAGGTGGCGCTACAGTCCGGGGTGGACCTTTGCCTGCTTGGTTAAAAATAAAAAATATATGCGCTTTCACGATGCAATCGATAGGAAATTCTGTACAAAAAATATGTAAAATATAAAATTCAATTTAAAAAAATGGAAGTCCACTTCTTTTAGTGTAGTGCTTGAGTGTGGGAGACGTTATTACACCCCCTCTGTGATTTTGGAAATACCTGAACTTGAAAGTATTTCCAGGTCCTTAATGAAGAAAATATAAAACCAATGATGAGCAGGCTGAGTTTTGGCTCAAATTCAATTTCAAAGGGATTGAAAACAAACGACTTCTGGCCCCTTACGACTCCATCCCAAGTACACTGAAAATCAGTCCGAAATCCCCGTGACATTTTTTTTTTTTTTATTTATTTTCATGATTCTTGACTTAACAAAGTTTGTATTTACTTAATCTACCATAACAATATTAAGTACAAGAATAGGTAGTGACATTTGTATTTGTGTAGTAACAAATAGTGATAATGTCACTTCAGAAAAAATAGCTTGGAAGTGTATTCGTATTTGTTTATTTAAACTAGAAACTGCTAATTCCCAGCTCAGATAGGTGGCAATACTCAATTTTTGTATGAATAATTCAGCAAAAATTGCAACCGCCGATCCAAAGCCTGCACAATAAGCGCACATCAAAGGCCAGTGTAACCTCGAAATGAAATCCAACTAAAGTGTCATCTGCAAACAAAAAAAATCCCCCCCAAACTTTGCACATGGGGGCATTTATTCATAACTGACGATGCGAACGTGCCTCGCACCTTACTGCATGCAAATTTGGCAGCAAAAACGCAGGTGCTGCTTTTTTTAGAATAAATTTCTATATTTTCCAAAGGATTACCCGATTAAGGCTGGCAAATTCGTCAATCTTTTCTTGTTAAAAGGGTTTTCGTTTTCAGTGGTGCTTTCAACAGTTTTTTTTTATCAAGTATAAGGTGGTGTCCTTTTGAGATCTGACCACTACCCAGACGTGTGGGAAATTGCCATGAAAACCAAGTTGGAATTGAAACCTTTATTTTGTTTATGCTGCTGGCAAGATGAAACCGCAAACTTTAATGGGGTTTTCGAAAATTACTTGAAAAGGTTATGGAATATTTCGCCAAAACTTATGTAACTCCATTAGAGAGGCGATACATATTGAATGAGCTCGTTTCAAGGGTGGCTTGACTGCGGATATGGTGTATGATGAGTGAAAACGTGTTTGTGGCTTTTGCATACCACACTTTTAACATCTGAAACAAAGCCAGACGAAATTACTACTTTGGTGATCCGTTTCAGCGCAGCCATACATATTTCAGTGGCACACATTTTGCAATTCATCAGATTTTTTCACAAATTCTACCCTTCAGCCGGGCTTGGGCGAAAATCCTCATTCTTTAGTCCTTCACGTGGGCGCCCGCCTGAAAATGGCTAACCGGTCAATGGTTAGTGTCAGCCAAGGATTTACGCTAACGTCTCAATCGTTTGTCGTGATCCATTAGTTTGAGGTAGGAGTAAACCTTTAAATCCAACCTAATTCCAGTGGTGGAGTGAGCAGATAGCAAACCGTACCCAAGGATGAAAGGCTGGGGGTAAAACCAGTCGCGTACGAGCTCCCTCAGACGCCATGGCGAGGGTCTGTTGTATCTAGCCCTGCCCAGGTATGGCGGCGCTGCCTGGGTCGACCTTGTTTTTTCCGGCCTTACTCGTGGGACCTATTATGAACAAAAACTTAAAACTAAAATTAAAAGACACCAAAAAAGGAATTATTATTCCAGGAAGGGAGGGAACGGACTCCACAAAGCCGGCGGTGGAACTGGGAGATGATTCTTACGAATCTGAACCACAGTCTTCCATCTCCGGCCTGGAGAAGGAACTCGAGGAGGTTTTGCTAGCTAGTGACAGTGAGGATGCAGATTGTACACTCACTGGCACTAGCGTAGCGGGAAGGGAGATGGCTTGTACTCTCGCTTCCGTAGTTAGGGTATGTGATGGGACGGCTGGTACGCCCACCAAAATAGAACAGGGCAAGGGTGAGTTGGCTGGTACACTCACCTTAGCAAATAGGGATAGCAATGAGGTGGCTGGTACTCTCATTGATATCCCTAAGGGCAAAAAACCGACGAAGGGGACGGGAGGCGCAGTAGGCAAGCACTCTGCTGCTTCCGGATCCCCCATTGTCGAAAAATCAGGGACGAACAAAAACGCACACCAGCTGAACAAGCTTCTGATGCGCAATGCCCGACGTAAAGTCGAGAGTGCGAGGCGCAAAGTGGAGCAGTTCAGGGGGTGTGACGTTAGTTCACTAAGCGCCTGGGATAGGAAGCAGCTTGAACGGGCCAAGGAAACTATGGCCGCCGAAGCTGCCAAAAAATCGGCAGCCGCGGTGGTCCTAGCTAGGGAAACGGACAAGGCATCCACTAGTGGATCAGCAGCGGCCGTAAATAAGGGTGAAAAGGTTGTGGAGGGGGTCGTGTCTGGGGGGGTCAGGGAGTCCCTGCTTAGCAAAAGGGGCAGATCTGACGATGTCGTTGAGCCGAGTGCAGCAAAAAAGGTGAAGGCTGGTACTTCGCCCGTGGTGCACCCGGTTTATGACGCGAAGGACGAGCTCCTTGTCGCCATAATAAACGAGCAAGAGCCGAGCGGACGCCTGACCATGGAACAGTGGTTAACTGTCGAGGAGAAGTTCCAGGACGCTCTATGGAAGAAATTGTCTTCCACGGAGAGCTGTGACCTTCTCTTTGACGGCGCTGGATGGGATAGCGGTCGCAAGGTTGTTGCTTGTGGGAACAGGGAATCCGTTGGCTTCCTCAGGGAGTTTGTGCTGGGGATTGGCGAGGTGTGGAGCGGGGCTCAGCTCAAGTGCGTGACTGTGGCGGAGTTGGCTAAGTACTCTCCGCCCAAGGCCTGGGTTTGGGTTCCGTTGCCGTACACATATCCCGACAAACTACTCGGCCTCCTACACATCCAAAATAGGGAACTAAAGGCCGACACTTGGAGAGTGGTAAGAACGGGGCCTAGAAAGCAGTTTGGCCAGCACTTCCTGCTGAGCCTAAATAGGGAATCGCTCCCATTCCTCGAAAAGACCAAAGGGATGGTGAGGTACAGCATGGGGAAAGTCATGGTCAAGATCATGACTAAGGGGGCAGAGGCCGAAGAACCCAATGATGGAGACGATGCAGATAAACCTGCATCACAGTAGGGCTGCGACGGCGTGCTTGATCAACTACATAATCAAGCACGAAGTTTCAGCCGTACTGATACAAGAGCCCTGGATCAACAAACATAATCGGATCCAGGGGCTCTCCTTAAGGGAATATAAGCTTTACTTCAAAGCTAACGAAGGTAAAATTAGGGCTTGTATCCTATTAAAAAACAATATAAGGGCATTTCTTATGAATAATTTCAGTGATGGAGATCTGGTTGCAGTTTCCTGCGAGCAAGTGGGAAGGAAACCCTTGTGTCTGATATCGGCCTACCTTCCCTACGAGTCAACTGAAATACCCCCCGATAAGGTAAGGCAGCTGATGAGCAGAGACAAGTGGCTGTTCGTTATGGGATGTGATGCCAATGCGCATCATTCACAATGGGGGAGCAGTGATATTAACGCTAGAGGTGAGTGTCTTTTTGACTTTATCTTATCGACTAAGCTTAATATATGTAACAAGGGTAATACACCGACATTTGTGGTACGAAACAGGCAGGAGGTGTTAGACATTACTTTAGCATCCTGTACTGATTTACTCACAGTTCAAAAATGGAGGGTTTTAGAAGAGGCATCCTTGTCGGATCACAAGTGGATTCGCTTTCAAATAAGCTTCCACACCGGGGCTACGAATAGCTATCGAAACCCTAGGAAAGCTGATTGGAATAAGTACGAATCTATAATTAGGCACCAGGTAGGAAACGAGGTACCATGTCTTGACACGTCATCAGACTTAGACAGGGCAGTTAATAACTTAGGCAAGATAATGAACATGGCTTACGAACAAGTTTGCCCGCTTAAAAAACCAACCAAAAGGTCCCAGCCTCAATGGTGGAACAAGGAGTTAAATTCCAAAAGAAGGCAGGTTAGACATTTCTACAATAGGGCCAAAGTTGTAGGGGACGACACTACATGGGATCTGTACATAGAAAGTAAGAAACAATTTAAATACTTGATCAGGCAATCTAAGAGAAAATCTTGGAAGCTATTCTGCGAGGCGATCGCAGATACTAGCGAGACTTCCAGACTCCGCAAAATGCTGGCCAAGGACGCCACTGTCCCTAGTTTCATCAAGAAATCGGACGGTTCGTGGGCCGAAAGCAGCGAGGAGGTTCTGGAATCACTAGTGGAAGCACATTTTCCAGGAAATGACGCGCCAATGTCTCCGTTACCTAATGAACATAACATTAGTTCAGGATTAGATGTAAGGGTTGATAACAACATTATAACTGGAAAGAAACTGCGTTGGGCGATTAAGTCCTTCGAGCCGTTCAAAGCACCTGGCCCTGACGGCATTCTGCCGGTTATGCTTCAAAGGGCACCAGGTATAGTTACAAAAATAATCGGAAACATCTTTATACACTGCCTGCGATTAGGCTATATACCTAGGGCGTGGAGAGAAGTACGAGTGGTATTTATACCTAAAGTGGGTAAACCAAGCCATACTTCAGCAAAAGACTTCAGACCTATTAGTCTGTCGTCATTTCTCCTCAAAACACTTGAGAGACTTATTGACATATACATAAGAACCAAGTGTTGCAGAGGAATTCTATGTAATGCTCAGCATGCATACTTAAAAGGTAAATCGGTGGAGACGGCTCTACACGAAGTAGTAGGCAAAATAGAGAGCAGCCTTCACCAGAAGGAATTTGCATTAGCTGCCTTTTTGGACATTGAGGGTGCCTTTAATAATGTTAGGAAAGACGCAATTAGAAATGCCTTGGTAAAGATCAATGTCGAACAAAGCATTACCAACTGGATATGCGAAATGCTCTCGACAAGGAACATCAATTCCACTCTCGGAAACAGTTCAATAAGGAAATCTGTCACTAGAGGCACCCCCCAAGGAGGAGTAATTTCCCCCCTTCTCTGGGTGCTGGTAATAGATGAAATACTGAAAGAACTAAACAATGCAGGTTTCAGCATAACTGCGTATGCGGATGACGTAGTTATCATTGTTCAAGGAAAATTCCCTAATACGATAAGTGAACTTATGGAAACAGCCCTCAACAGGCTCAGAACATGGGCTGAAGGGTGTGGACTACGAGTCAACCCAGAGAAAACCGAACTCGTACTATTTAGTACAAAATACAAGATACCGCCCTTCAAGCTGCCCAGACTTGCTGGAGTGGAGCTTTCCCTCTCGGAGAGCGCAAAATATCTTGGTACGGTACTAGACCGGAAACTAAATTGGAAACTAAACGTTCAGGAAAGAGTCAAAAAGGCTCACAACGCTCTCTTTATTTGCAAGAGGACAGCAGGAAAGAAATGGGGTATTAAGCCGTCAATGTTATATTGGCTATATATAATGGTAGTAAGGCCCATAATTACTTATGGGGCTCTTGTCTGGTGGAAAGCCACGAACAAGAGGAATATACGGGATATGCTAACCAGAGTACAGAGAACAGCCTGCATTGCCGTTACGGGCGCTTTACGCACCACACCAACGACTGCACTAGAAACGTTTCTGCATCTCTTACCTCTGGACTTACAAATACAATTAAATGCAGGTAATAGTGCGCTAAGACTCACTAACGCAGGGCTTTTTAAAATCAATAGGATAGGGCATAGCACTATCTTAAGGGAATCTCTCTCCGAAATACCGGAAAAAGCGGATGAAGGTCTTGGTACACTCGACTTTGACACTCCATACGTTGTGTCGTACCCTGACAGAAAGGATTGGCATAGGAACTCAGTCTTGAGAGAAGATGAGATCTCAGTATACACTGACGGTTCCAAGACCGGTGAGGGAACGGGGTCAGGTATATACTCCAGTGAGCCAAACCTGCATATGGCCCTGAGACTTCCGGACACATGCAGTGTGTTTCAGGCAGAGATTCTGGCCATACTAAAAGCTGCGGAGGAACTTGAGATGAGATCGATTTTCAACAAGAACATCGCCATCTACATTGACAGCCAGGCTGCGCTCAAAGCGCTAGAATCACACACCACTAAATCTGAACTAGTCAGGAATTGCCGCACAATGCTTAGAGCATTATGTTTGCAGAACCGTGTCAGATTGTGTTGGGTACCAGGGCATTGCGATATTGAAGGTAATGAAAAAGCCGACGTTCTGGCTAAGGAAGGAGCGGAGCTCCCACTTAATACAATGATTGAGGGTATTAGACCACCCATGGCCGTTGCTAAAAGAGTTGTCTTCGAGCTAATCTCTAATAAAGCAGCCACAAGATGGGCACAGCTAGAAGGGCACAGGGTCTCAAAGGCACTGTGGCCCGTCTTAAATAGGAAAAAGTCTGAAGAATTACTAAATCTCAGTAGAACTAAGTTAAGATTAACGGTAGGAATACTCTCTGGACACTGCCTTCTAAGAAAGCATGCCATGAGACTAGGCTTAGCCAATACGGATATATGTAGGTACTGTGAGGACCTACATGTCGCGGAAGATATCTCTCACCTTCTATGCGAGTGTCAGGCGATTGCTCGGAGTAGAAGGAAACACCTAGGCAGGTACTTCTTCAACAACTTGGAGGAGGTCAGTTCCTCAAACAATATAGGCACAATAATTAAATTCTGTAGGGAAATTGACTGTATGGGCGATTTGGTTTAGGTTTTCAACCATAATGGTTCCCGGGGGATGGCGATGGGCCCGTCTTGGTGCCTGGTCTTATGTGACGATCTCACAACCCCACTCAACCTAACCTAACCTAACCTACCCTTCAGCCACAAATAGGTTCACGCTCAAATGTGTCTTTTGAACAAAAGTAACGACACTCGACAGCTTCGTCCTTCGCCTCCCTCATTCAATGTAGTGCGGGGTGCACATAAATTTATCTTTCACACTCTTCTGTGAATTGTTAGATAGATCACTTGAGTGTGACTTGTGCCGAAGAGACAAAAGCCGGAACTGTGGAAAGGATTTTCTTTTAAAGAAAAGGAAAGACAAAACCTTAAGCAGCCTTTTCTTAGAGAGGTAGATATTTATTCTGAATAATTTTACTATGCTTGAACTTGCTCAGTCTCTCTCTCAATGAAAATGGAAATGCGGTCGGAGCTCGGTTGTTATCCTTCTTTGCGAAACTTCCGGACCGAAAGTTTGAATGGTAGAACGCCTAGGCAGAGAGCAATACAAAAAAGTTTACTTCTTCTTTTGCGGAACAGAATGCGATTTCAACTCACTGAAACAATAGGACCTGAATTGGCTGCGTTTGGAAGTGAACTTTTGATGGCATGGCGGTGGGTTGTGGAATTTCAGTCGAGATGAGAATTATAATTGCGACTAAGATATGCAAAATAAGTCTTGAAACGTATGCGTTTGGGTGGTGATAAGGGGTGGGCATCGATGTTAAGCCGTGGGATATAAATTAGCACCGAGTCCTGTGGTTGGGGTTTGGGGAAGAACGGCATTTAAATTTGATAATTTCCAATTAAATGTTGGCGAATGCTGGAGTAGATTAGTTAAAGTGGCATGAAGTGCACTTGGGAATCTGAAAAGGCAAGCAAACTTGAAGGCGTTTCTAATGTGTATATGAAGGAGTGTGTAGATGTCAAAAAAGAAATAACAACACTTGCAGAAGAACCAAAACTAACCATCCTACCTCCTGAATCTACGTTATGGAAGTGGAATTTAAGAACAGGGGTCGAATTACCGCATCCTGAACTGAATTTTGTGGATTTTACACGCAAAACAATAACAAATTCAGTCACGGATGCGGTAATTCAACCCCAGATTGTCTGTCAAATGGCCAAAGATCGACGATGGCAGGACACTGTATAAAAATTTGTTAACTCTTTGATCAAAATAATCATATTTGCCGAACGAGTCGTTTAGGAACAACTTCTTTTAACTCATCGCTTTGTTTTAGAAAAAGTAGTCAACTGTCACATTTACAAACGTCAACGACGACCGATCAAGGGTTAAAAATTATGCAAAAGTCTCTCGCCATTGGTTTACATAGCCTACGTGCAGTAAAATTTGACATTTCAAGCCCTTAACTACAATTAAGTGAACTTTCGTCCATTTCTGACACTAGAATAAGCCCATATTTAAAACTTTGTTTTAGAGAGAAATCAATCGATTTCAAAATAAGTCGCACCGCTACTGTGAAAGTATAAAGAAAATCCTTCAAACAACAAGTTGGTTACTGACAATTTAAATTACTTAACAACTGCACTGGAATAACTTAGTGGTTTCGATTTCAGCTCAACGAATCGTTCAACGGAATTGGTTTGTGCATTTGGTGGCTTCAGCAAAGCGCTTCATAGAGAAAGCTCTCGAAAGCTAATAAATTTTTATATGGATATGTACTACATCAATAGGTACATATCCGCGGAAAAACTCAGTTCAATTGCACTTACCATTGAATAGGGCTTCCATTGTGGCACTTAAATGAAATAAGAACTAAGCACGCACCCAGTTCTAGGTGGTTGCTAAGGCTAACACAATGGGTGGGTGTTCTGATTCGACAGATGTCTTTACACACAGGTTTGTATTTTCCGATTCCTTGACCAACAACTCATCCCAAAATCGAGCCCGACCACGGACATGCCCAATCAATATTACGCCCAAAAATAACTCAACCCTCACCTGGCAAAACACCCGGATGTCGACTTTATACATTAAACATGCTCGTATAGACGCGCCTGGGTTAACTGTCACCCAGTTCCCGCGCACCACTTCAATTATTCAAAATCCCTACCGCAGTTCCATTTATTAAGTCAATATCAAACCAAGCTAAAAAAAAAAGTGACCATCAAGTAGACCGACCACTATCCACCGCAATGCAGAGCACATCACACGTCCATCCGTTCATCGCATTGCCTAAGTGACTTGACACCTCCCTATGCCATAACTTACATACTAATGCCAAATGCTGTGATGGGGGTTTCCCTCCCACTCCTAAACATATTTTGTAATCGAAACTGTTTAATAATAAAGAACGCATCCGTAGACAGTCACATAGACAATACTGACAACTGACGTCCATCCGTCCATTCGTGAGTTCGTTCAAGAGACCCGCGCCGCGCTCTATATTCTGATTCTCGTCAGCGCTGCCACTTTGCTACGATCGTAGCAAAACTGCTACGCAATTGTCCGTTTGCTACGCTGCTACGCACTCTCCCTAAAAACGCCTATTTTGCTACCTTTTTTTTAAGCACGATATGAGAACAAAAATCTTGTAATTTTTCTGGAAAAAACAAACGAAAATAACTCAAACTTTACTCACTTCCCCACACCAACTTATATTCTTGTTCTACCATACCCAACAAGTACCCAAAATCTTGCAAATCTACATGCACGCACATCTCTGTCCATGTTCTTGATGTCAGAGTTTGTTATTGTTTAAATTTATATTTTGGACTTTTGAGTTTTGCTACGCAAATTAAGTTTTGCTACGCAAATTTGCTACGCAAATTTTTTCCCTTGTGGCAGCACTGATTCTCGTATACATTTCTGATGAGTTATGAAAAAATAAACTACTAACGAGAGATATATACACTCAAAGGAGAGGGAAAAAAGAATCCACAATGGCTTTGGTTCCCACGGTCCCACCATCAATGGAAGTGTCCATGTATAGGCTAGCTAGCGCAAAGTGGAGAAGACCTTTAGTGCTAGTACCAGCAATAGCCTATAGTCAGTTTCACTTGTATGAATGCCACAGCGGACGTCGCCCTTTTCCCCCAATCGACTCTATCAAACGCAACATTGACTCAGAAGTCAGAATCAGAGCTCGGAGTGTCATCTTTAGCAACGAAACATAAACATCGTGCCATTTATATGGCGCTCGGTGCACACACCAACAGTTTACTGTAGGTAAATAAAGCCTGGTGGTCGACATTGGAGAGTGAGTTTTTGGGAATTTTATGCTGCTTCTAAAAAAAAAAATAGAATTGATGCTGATTGTGTCATGTATGTATAGTTAATGATGCATTTTTCACACTTGTACAGTTTGTTGAACCCAGCTGCAACGAAAAATCATTTTACAAATTTTACGTTCAACTTGGGAAGGAGTCGCCGTGCGGGAGCTCGTGCGATTTTTATGACAGTATTATTTATAAAAGTCAAATTTCGAAACTCTGTCTTTCTGACAGTCCTTATTTGTTAAGTCAGAAATAATATATGTACTTGATGGTTAGGGTGTACTTGCGAGAACACTTGCTTGTAAAAACCCAAGCACCTAAAGTATTTGGAAAAGTCCAAAATTATACATTATTGTAGTTAGCGAAGTCTGACAGCTGGCGGACGTTATACGTCTGAACTTGTACTGACCTAGACTGATAACAGGGGCAATTTTTTCAGTTGCGTATACCTTCGTAAAACGAAGATTAACCGTAGAATCCCCTCAGTTAAAATTGAAGTTATGTTTCCACAATGCAACTTCTTCTTCCTAAATCACAATTAAAACTAAATAAGTTTTGTCTGGCAGTTCTGTTTGGTTATAACTATATTACTTATCTCTTTCGCACTCATGGTATTCCCCTTATCAAACACCAGGTACAGTATTAACAAACATTTCGATGAAATTCAAATTTTTCTGCCGACCTTAAAATCGAATTTCAACCCTCTACCATCCATAATTCATAATTCCAACATCACTACCGACTTAGATTACAGTTTCCAATTGATAAATTAACTTTTCCGATGAGCATTAATAAATAATTTGAAGAAATTCAACCACCCGCCACTTGGCTATACCGTGGGAAAATACTGCGTACACAAACAGGTGTTTCTAAATATCGTTGTGTATGTGCATTTTCCCACAGCATTTACCCGTCGCTCTCGTCACACCAACTGCTAAGCGAAACATACCGACTCGTTCCAACGAATGGACGCTTTTTTGTGAACGCAGTACGATAAAAGTAGTTTGTTTTGTGGGAAGTTGTTCAGTTCGTGTTTACGTTTTCCCGGTTGAGCTTTGTCTAGTTGAACTGTGAGTTGCCTAAGCTACTTCAAAAAGGATTCATCTCGCGATATATTACTTGCAAAAAAGGATTACTTTTCTTTTAGAACTGTAAATAAAGGAGGAAAGAAAATTGTGTGCGAGATAATTTGACAGCATCGGTCGGTAGTTAGTAGAGTGACGCAGTTCAGTGGGCTGCTGCTGTCTTTTTTCTTTTTTTTTTTTGTTGTACTGGCGTTACAATGTTGACAGCAGCTGTCATTTTTCGCTTCGCATTTGAAAAGGATTCGCTGTGAATTCCTCATTTTTTGTGTTTTTCATTTGTTTTTCTTCAGTTTTGTGTTGTTCGTCGAATTTTGTGGATATTTTTGAGGAGTATTTAATTTACTTGAGTGTGCCAAAGATTCTACTGCAATCCGCTTATTCAATTTCTGTGATAATAAATGCTAAGTGAGCGTGTCGGTGTTTTTGTGTAGTATTTTTTTTTTGTTTTATTTTATGGAACTTCCTTTAGACAATGTGGATTAAATGAAGAGCCTTGGTTCAGACAATTATTCGGACGCCACCGCGATGCCACATTTTGGTTTGGGAGGTGGTGGTGGCTATGCACAGACACCACCAAGTCCACCACAGCACCATGGAGGCAGTGCATTGCTGCCGCCCAGTCCGCCGCAGCATCATCTAGCTCTGATGCCGGCTGCAAGGATGGCCGGTGGAGGCGGTGTTGGTGGAAATGTAGGAGGTCTGCTGCCCAGCGGATCGACTGTTCCCAATTCGATCTATCGGCCACATATAGAGGACAAAAAGTTGACGCGTGATGCAATGGAGCGCTATATGCGGGAGAGGAACGACATGGTGATTGTGATTTTGCATGCAAAGGTAAGGATTTGAAACCGTGTGGGATGTGTTGACTTCCGTCCAATTTTCTTGTGCAGGTGGGTGACTGCACATTTATCGAACGAATGGACATAATTTCTTTACTTGTTCACGCGAACTATGGTCCGATTTTTGGTGACATGAAACCCTAGATGCTAGATAGTCTTATTTGCAATTCCAAAACTACCCGCCCTGCCGTGCGGTTGCTCCCAAAAAGAATCGATATAACTCCATCTAAAGCTCAGCCTCTGAATTCCTTGTCAGATGTGCATTCACTTTTTCCAATTATTATTTATTCCAATGGCTATTGCGAGACCTTCGTCTGTGCTCAGTCCCAGGGCATTATTAACTTGACCACCAAACCGCTTACCCTAATTCATTTTATCAGCAATAACAGCAGCCTTGGATCACATGCTCCTCAGACTTTTTGTTTTAGCATTTGTTTCGCCCACAGAAAATCTATTAATGTCGCCGACGCTTGTTGGTGCCTGGAATTGCAACTTAATTGCGTCCCCTGGATTTTTGTGGTTTTTTCTACACCGTGCGTTGCAGTTGTAAATTCAATTCAAATTCAAATGCTTTGCCGGCCGTATACACTTTTTAGCCTTCACACTTGGCCGCGCTCTCAAATTGTCCGCAATTGCGATTTTTTATTTTTTTGCTTCGCATTTTACGTGAGAGATATGATGACAATACCTTGAATGAGGGTGCTAATGAGTCATTCGCGGTACTCACCTTCCGGCTGGATTTTTCTTGAGCGAAGTTGGCCTTCCATTGATTTAAAAGTCTGGACCATTGCTTACAATTGATGAAAGGACACAACTGTGCTACGGTTTTGTCGGACGATGCTCTTTCCAACTGGATATGTGCTTCCTTTGCAAAGTCCTCAGTTTTGATGTTTTATTTTGCATTATTTCACAGGTCGCTCAAAAATCGTACGGCAATGAGAAACGTTTCTTCTGCCCACCTCCGTGCATATATCTGTTTGGCAGCGGCTGGCGACGGCGTTACGAAGAGATGCTGCAGAAGGGCGAAGGCGAACAAGGAGCTCAGCTCTGCGCATTCATTGGCATTGGTAACTCGGATCAGGACATGCAACAGCTAGACCTGAATGGAAAACAGTATTGCGCTGCGAAAACACTCTTCATCTCGGACTCAGACAAGCGGAAGCATTTCATGCTGTCGGTGAAGATGTTCTACGGCAATGGTCATGACATTGGAGTCTTCAATTCCAAGCGCATCAAAGTTATATCGAAGCCGTCCAAGAAAAAGCAGTCGCTGAAGAACGCCGATCTGTGCATAGCCAGCGGGACTAATGTCGCACTTTTCAACCGCTTGCGCTCGCAGACAGTATCCACCCGATATCTGCATGTGGAGAATGGACATTTCCATGCGAGTTCCACGCAATGGGGAGCATTCACGATACACCTGTTGGATGACAACGAGAGCGAATCAGAGGAGTTTCAGGTCCGCGACGGCTATGTGCATTATGGTGCCACTGTGAAGTTAGTGTGCTCCGTGACAGGAATGGCCCTGCCTCGTTTGATCATCCGCAAAGTGGACAAACAAATGGCGCTGCTGGAAGCCGACGATCCCGTGTCGCAGCTACACAAATGCGCGTTCTATATGAAGGACACAGATCGCATGTACCTGTGTTTGTCTCAGGAAAAAATTATACAGTTCCAAGCGACGCCATGTCCCAAGGAACCGAACAAGGAGATGATCAACGACGGGGCGTGTTGGACAATTATTTCCACAGATAAGGCGGAGTACCAGTTCTACGAGGGAATGGGACCTGTTTCGTAAGTAAATTTCCATTTGTTGTATCCACTCAATTTGAACACGAAATGTACACAGTTCTCCCGTGACGCCGGTGCCAATTGTAAACTCTCTCAATTTAAACGGCGGCGGAGATGTCGCAATGCTAGAGTTAAGTGGTGATAATTTTACGCCCCATCTGCAAGTGTGGTTTGGTGATGTCGAAGCGGAAACCATGTACCGGTGTACAGAAACGCTGCTGTGTGTTGTTCCAGAGATTTCACAGTTTCGAGGCGAATGGCTCTGGGTAAGCAAACACCTTACCATCGATTTATCTGCTGGCAGGTAATATTCCCAAATATTTGCTTTTATATAGGTTCGCCAGCCAACGCAAGTGCCTATATCGCTAGTGCGGAACGATGGTATCATCTATGCCACTGGGCTCACCTTCACCTACACTCCGGAGCCGGGACCACGTCCTCACTGCAATCAAGCTGAAGATGTGATGCGCACCAGGCACAACAACAACAACATCAGCACAATCAGCAACAATAATCCAACAATGAACAACCACCATCAACAACAGTCACAGCAGCAGCAACACCAATCGCTGCCCTCAATGTCCGATGTCCAATGGAATTCACACGGTGGCCTTCCTTGAAATCATTTCGACTGTCGATGGTGTGTGTCTTTTTCTCTTATCTCGAATTTTGAATTTAAATTTACCAACAGAAAAGTATTTCATAGTTTTCCTTCTCCATCTACCAAGTAAATATTTATTTTTATTTAGTTAATATGCTCACAGCTCACACCCAATCCAAGCGATAAAAAAGACAGATTTCTCATCTCCTATCCAGTTCCATTCTATTGACATTTCAGTGTGACTATTGTTCTTTCCTCCCATCAAACTCGAATGGGTTCATCTCTCAATCCTTTAGCACAATAAAATGTCGGTAATAGCCCTGTTTTTTTGAGCTTCGATCTCAGCAAAGCAAAGTAAAGTAGGATTTTCAGCACGCAATTACAACAACTACGCTCTACTTGACACTTCGAGACTCGCAGTAGTTGTTGTAATAAGTGTGCTGAAAACTCTACTTTACTTTGCTTTGCTGAGATCGAAGCTCAAAAAAACATGCCTAATATTCATTGTTATTGACCAACTACTTAGCATTTAGTTTAGGGTTTCGTTAGAAAATTTCGAACTTGTGTTCTCTATCTATCATATTATTTTTTGATAACTTGTATACAAACGAACAGAAATATATTTTGCATATAAGTATTATGAGACAAACTGAAAAGAAGGCAAATATTTTTTACCTTTACTATGCATTAGCCTGTAAGCAATCGGAAATATAAAAGAAAAACAAAACAAAAAACAATTGCAACACTTAAAAAAATCTGTACATATAGTTTTATACATCGATGTAAACCTTGAAGAACATTCGAAGCTGAAGAAAATGCCAGTCAAAAGGGTATGAAATAAATTATTTTATAAAAAGACGTAAAGGTTTTTAATTAGTTGGTTGTAATGCGGAGCTCTGTCGCGTCGAGGGAGGGTTCATCCAAGTACTCAGTATGTATGTGCAGGTAAGTAAGAGAAATGAACTTGTTTGAAAAAAGAAGAAGTTGAATTTTTCATTGCGATGTTAGGTTATGTCAAATTTAGTCTAAACTTCGATCCAAACAAGTTTTGCGTAAGGAAACGAAGTTTCATTTATCTGTTCCAATGCATTATCGTTAGGGAACAGACCATTTGTGTTGCCTAGTCTAAGAAGTGCCCTAAAATAACCCAAAGTGCTGTGAAAATCAAGCCAAACTATAATGAATCCAAACAGAAAGTTTTACCAAATAACTCGCAACAAGAAAACGAATTCCACAAGAAGACCGAGGGAAAAAGGAAACGTTGTGCTAAGAGATCCATGTAAAAGAAGATAACTACTTACAGTAGACATTTAGTGAAGTGGTAATCATTTAAACACATCCGTGATTTCCAACCAGGTTTGTTAGACTTTTATCGATCACGAAATCATCAAAGAAACTATCTTCACTCATAAGCCGGTGAGCGTCTAATTTCCACCGTCATTTTCACATAAGTATTGTTAAACATTTATTTTATTTTATATTTAATATGGTTAACAGGACAGAAAGTACTTCTAAAACAAATGATTTCCAAGATAAAACCCTACCGCGTTAGATCTATAACTATAACAGTCCAGTAATCATTAATTGGCCATCTGACCATGACCATATCTACTTTTTAATTTAATTGTCGGCTAAGACAATTTAAAAAAAGACATCGAAGTTGGACAGAAACAGCTAAAACGAGTAACCACTGAAGCCCAAAAAGAGGGCGACTTTTAAAAATGTTTTCTTTCAGCTATTCTATGTCTAACTTACTTGTGTGAGTCGTTTTCCACGTTCTTTGTGTTTCATTTAGGAAAAAACTTGTGACGCCCTGTAAAAGACGATATTTCAGTAATCCAAGTACCTAGATCCAAAAATAAAGTACCTTGCGTTAAAAACTATAACACCCAATGGTCGACGCTTAATGAATAAAAACCATTTGTGTTCGTAAGCTTTAGCTGTCCACGTCACTGAACTAGATTGAGCGATGAGACATCTACATTCTTGATACCTTGTCCCCTGTTAGAGCTATTTTTCACCCTAAAAGCTGTCACAAACAACGCTTAACCAGGGAAATGCAGAGTAAAATAAGTGGCGAAGCTCCAAAAGTCGGAAAGCCCAAATATACACCCACCTATTTCAAGGCACCCGAAATCGTTGCACATTCAGCAAGTCAGTTATCATAATTTTAAGAAACAAATGCCACTTCGCACCTGCAGTTAAATCCATTCCCACGGTGTCCCATCAAACTCCCCATAAACTATGACAATAAATCCCAGACCCTGGGAAGTAAAAAAAAACCATCATTTTATCATCAACTACAAACGCAGTTCAATCTAATTAAAAAATCAAAAAACGAATGCTTTCTTTCGTTGTATCTTGGCGTTTTGCATAATCCATCAACAAAACCCGAATCCACGTCGGAAGTAGCTGATTAATTATTTAAATGTTACATTTTATTTCCTCAATCTGCGAGTTAATTAATAGATTTTCTGCAATATTTAATTTAGCGAAAAAAATTGGGCTGTTGACCCTCTCCTCAAAATGGGCTTAATTTCGCAAGGAGTTAAAATAAAATCAATCTCCATTCACATGGGAACATTTTTGATGAGAGATTGTGGAAATTTTCATTCAAAACATCCGGAATATGGGGCGCAATTTCCATCTTGTTTGTCTTTTTAATATTTTTTTGTTTGCCTGCTGTTCCCACGAAACGTAATTATTATACTTTAAGATAAAAAGATCTGATTCTGCGTTATAAGGCAAATACATATATCCTAAGTCACATGCACCCACAATAGGTAGGGATTTTTTTTCCCGTTGTCTGTTCCTCTTGGGGGGTAATTATACAACCTGCTATTGGGGCTGAGAACTTTTTAAGGTTGTCCATTGTTTTCAAATTACATTGTTAGCTAAGCTAGAAAATAAACTAACTCAAGCGAAAGGAGGAGATTGCGTGAGAAAATTTGAACTTTTTTATTTATTACCGTCTTTTGGGGAGTTGCGGATATCTATTTCTGCTCTTTTGAAATGAGTATTCCAATCGAAAGAGGAAATGATTTTTGAATTATTCATTACGTCCTGAGCATGGTCTTTAAGTTGCTGTTATTTTAAAACTAAAAATAGCCCTGATTGGCGATGAAGCCTTTAAGAAATATGAAAAGCTGCGATTGTGTTACCTTCACTAAGAAACTAATTCAAAAGCCTAAATTTAAGCTGCCCTATTTCCGTCAGTTTAAAAGCAACGGTTTTTATCGGTTTAAACACCGGCGCAAGTCTTCCTCTAGCCTGAAGAAGTTGAGCAGAAAGAAAGAAATGATTGCCCAAGATAAAAGAGGGAGAATTAGAAAATTAAATAGTTCACAATGGATTTTAATAAGGCAGAGGATCTGTGAACTGTCTAAACGGTTCAACCCACGGAATGATCTTTAATGTGTTCCACTGAAGGAGAGGGAGCACGAAGCATTCCCTTAAAATCCTTCGCATGTCCGTCACACATCACTCAAACTATTGGGGACGTTCAATAATCTAGTTCAGTAATGGCGTTTTCGACTGAAGAAAAGAATTGTCCTTTCATTGAAAAGATCAAAAAAGTCCACTTGCAGGTCAGAGAGAGTTGCCCTTAACTCACCAACATACACTAGCAAAATGTCAGATTGAAATGAAATGTTTGTTGTGTATGTAATTAGAAACAAATTTTTCACGTGTGATCCGAATATACAATTACGCGTGCAAAATGTAAACTGAAATTGAAATACATAATTGATTTGGCCTATTAAAATATTCATATTTACTGTAAAAAAACAAAAAAACGAGTAACAACAGAAAATCTAATCAAAAGTGCAAAAGTGCTCCAACGAATTTCATTGAAAAGAGCAATTCTGAACTTCGGGGCAATTCTTTCATAAGTCTGACGTTGCCTGACTTTACGTGTCTCATGTCGTTTTCCATTGGGACCACTAAAAATCTTTTTCAGATCTCAGATTTATCGCGGTTCATGGAACGTGCAACGAAATTGATCTGCTTTTGTCAATGGATTAGTGTGTATTTGACAACAAAATCAGCTGTTCAAATTGCATTTGCTTTTGCAAAAATCTGCTATAGATATCGACTTGAAAAATGTTTCCCCTGTTGTAGGCACAAATGGAATAGTTTCGGTGATTCGTAGTTTCCAGATGATGAGGAAAATAATAAAGATAATAATTCCTCCAACATTATATCAATTGCTTTTTATGTATTTCTTTATTTTGCTTTTCACGAAACTTTGCGCATTTCTTTTGAAAGCAAACTTCTTGCAATGACATAAATCAGCTGTGGGTATTTGTGGCAGTATGTGTAAATCTGAAAAATTATCGAGATCTGCAAAAAGTGCTCCGAATCGAAAAAAAGATTGATTTTTTTCCCCAATGGAAAACGACATCAGTTTTGATTGGCTTATGTCGTTTTCCATTGGGACAGAAAAAAATATTTATTTTTAAAGATTCAGAGCAGTTTTTCTGCTCTCTAATTTAGCTGGCTGTCAGATTTTATGTTCCATAGCCGTTTTTAGAGTCAGAGCTTTTTTGCGAATCTCGATTTCTAAGCGAAGCACTAACTACAAAAAATTTGACATTTGTCATACGTTAAAGTGTGCTATTATTTACGTTTTTAGACGAAGAGTCTGTGAAAAATAGAGGAGAATTAGCGTTCGGCAGCCGCAATGGATATATACCTACATAAATGGATTTCTATAAACAAAACTTGAATTCAAGAACATCTGACTTTTAAATCACGCACCATTGCAAATGCAACAAAAGAGTAATCACGTATGTATCATGTCCCATTGGGCACGAAAAATCTAAAGATCCCAGTGGAAAACGACATTAGATTGGTCACTTTAACAGCTTGATCAGTTGACGTTTATGGAGAGGAAGCCCACGAATCTAGTCGAGAATTTTGTGACTGAGTACTAAGTTGACAGTTCGTATATGTGGCGATGACGTAGGAAAACTGACGTTCCCGACCAATCTAGTTTTTGCGTTCAGGACACATCTAGTCCAGACTAATTTAGTCGACTTTAGATAACTTAATTTTTGAATGTGCTAATTGTTTTGCAGAATTGTTCCACCTACAATTTTTTTTTTATTTTAATGTCACCGGCGTTTCAAAGTTTCCACGAATGAGTGTGATTTGCTTTATCTTAATTTGTCAAAACCGCCAACGCATTTGACGGACACAAAAGTAAACGTAGTTTATACGTTGCAATGCATTGGTCACGGGTCGCTCTATCCATCTGTTGGTTGAATATGTTTCCGCAGCTGACACAGATTTCAATGGATTTGGCAGTCCAATTTTTACCTATAAGGCGACAGATGTCAAAAAAACCCGCAATAATTACATTAAATTGGACGGCAGGCCATACCCCATTTCAGATCACTTGTACACAGAAGAAACACCAAAATGGTAACATAAATGGTTAAAATTGTCTACCGCGTATTTATTTATGCTTTCAACTGCTTCAGCTTCACCCTTGAGTGCATATCCATCAACATCATGCGAATGCCCAACCACACTTGACTATGACTACAACTACTGCCCAGTAGTACCTAGTAGTAGTTGGGGGGGAATTACACTCCTCACCACTTTCGGCATTCTTAGGAAAATTCTTGTGCTCATCTCATCTGGGTTGACCGAAAAATTCTTTCTCCAAGAAAACGAGAAGAACGATTTAAGCGCAACGGCAAAACGTTATCCAAGGGGAATTTTTCAATAGAGCGATGCGACTCTTGACTCTGATTCTGATTCTGCTGATAGTGCGGCAGATAGAGGCCACTATACACGGTTTGTGTGTTTGGCAGTAATTAAGAGTTTACCTCGACGAGTGGCGGAAAGGTGGAGAAAATCAGTGTGGGAAAATCTTTAAGAAAATTATAAACTTTTTTTTTGTTGCTCCGTCTCCGAGGCTGTAGATGTAGATGACAGTCAGTTATTTTGTGATTATACGTCAGAAGTATATAAAGTTGGATGGCAATGGCATAAAAATTGTAACAATGCAAATTAATGGATTGGAGTCATGTGGTGGATGTGTGGGGTATATAGGGAGTGAGAAACCCTGTGCTGAGTTTCGTGTTTGGTTTTTTTTTTTTTGGGGGGAGGGCTCTCAGCGTAGTCATAAGAAAATTAATGCAAATGCTAACCGTGAGACCGGCAGCTTGATGGATGGGAACGTTTTCTCTTCCCTGACTGTGTAGAAGTTTTGTAAATTATTTGGCACGGAATTAGCGGTGGGAGAGGAAGTGGGTGAGTGCATTTTCTCACCCTCTACACGGAACTGCATAGAAACGCAATGCTAATGATGGGAGAGAAATGAACAAAGTTTAGGCCTGGGTTTTTCCTTTGAACTCAAGTGTTTATGAGATCACTGTGTGTTGTTGTTACTGCACTCTGTATCGAGGATAAGGCTTTAGCGACCTACTTCACCTAACAATTTCTTTACAGCTGTATATTAACTCCGAACTATGATTGGGATTCGGGGGATTTTTACGTTTTTCCAAATATATGAAATAAAACGGACCTACTCAAACGAAAGATTCAAAAAATTAGTCTGGACTTTCCTGACTTTTTCTGAATGCCAAAAATAGATAGATGTCGCTTAAACAAATCACTCTTAAGCCAGCTGTCAAACTTTGTAAACTAGTCTTTTAAAAATATATGGGAACGTTCAAGTACGTTTATGGAGGGTTAGCCGACGAGTCTAGAAATCCGTGACTGACTGAAAGTGACGTTCCCGACAAATATAGTTATTGCGTTCAGCTTAGTGCAGAAAAATGTAGTTGACGTAAGATATTTATATTTTTTAATGTCCCTCTGCCCAATGAAAAATATTATTTAGGAACGTTCAAGAATCTAGTTAACTAAGTCTGACAGCTGACGGACTTGATGCGTCTCAGATTTGACTGGCCTGGACCTGGACAGGTCATATAATCAGTTTTTTTTAGTCTAAGTTTATAGAGGAGTAGCCGAATAATCTAGTCAAGAAATTCTGTTTCCATATCCTAATTTCTACGTTCAGGCACATCTCTAGTTCAGAGATAACGAGATTTTTAAATTAGTTTGCAACAAACAATTCGGACTTTGGGCAGGTTGACAAAAAAAAAGTTAAAAAAATTTACTTTCCATCATACCTACGGATTTCGCGTGATACGTATTACAAAGCAAAAACAAAATCTCTCTTTTACAAAATATATGGAACAGAGAAAAAAAAATTAAAATTTACATAGCTTTGGTAAATTAAAACTTAAGCTTTCCAGGTAAATCAGTTAAATATGTCATAAAACTAAGCAGAACTAAACCAAATTTGTGGTCTGTTTGTGTAAGAACGGAGAAGTGTTTACTTTGTCAGATTACTAAAAAGTAAACGGGACCGGGCTGAAAATAGAAACCTTACCAGAATAAATGTTTTTTGGGTAATATTTTAAATAAAAACATTTTGCAGGGCAATATTGCATTATAATTAACAAGAAAAACAACGCTAACCATCTTGTTAAAAACTAATAAAGGGTGATTTTTTAAGAGGTTTAGAACTTTAAAAAAAAAAAAACACAAAAAATTCGAAAAAATGAATGAAATATTTATTTGAATCGATAGTTTGAACCTTGCAATTTAATGTTTAAAGATAATTTCATGCAAATGTTGACCGCGGCTGCGTCTCAGGTAGCCCATCCGCTGAGTCCAATTTTGGCATACTCTTTCACACATATCGGCCGGTATCTCACGAATGAATGCATGGATGTTGGCTTCCAGTGCGTCAATCGAAGCGGGCTTGTCCCTATACACATTAGCCTTGGCATACCCCCACAAAAAATAATCTAATGGTGTCAAATCGCACGATCTAGGCGGCCAATTGACCGGCCCGAATATTCTTCCGAATAGACTGCTCAGAAGGTCGAGAATGCCGATCATAAAATGAAAGCAGCGCGCGATGAACATTTCGAACCGAGCACGAATTTTGATAGTAAAATTCAATAATTTGCAAGCGTTGTTCATTTGTAAGACGATCCATGGTTAAATTGCAAACCAAACTGAAGCTGTTTGACAGTGACACAAGGTACTAAACACACGTCAGCTGTCAAAACCAGTGTTGCCAAAACCCAACCAGCTAAAAAATCACCCTTTACATATATACAAAATAAATGCAATTTGTTACAGCCCACAGGTTTAATTTATGTTTAAGCCACCTGCCTCTCATGCAATTGGCAGTTGACAGTTCATAATAGAGTGTTTCGCGAAGCGCATCCTTTCACAGATGGGCTATCTTTTTTTGCTCAAACGTCAAAAAAAACTTGTAGGATATCAAAGCTGATTCATAATGGCCAGAGTAGTGTTTTGTTCAAATATTGTTGAAAAGCGCACAACTACCATTACTTTAACTTCTCAGTTGTTACCAAATACGTTTGATAAACATAATTTTTTAATTCAACAATGCTTTCATCTTGTTTTTTGCACTTTTTTATGCACTTTTCAGTAATTTTTTAACATAATTAGACGACATCCATACAAAATCCGTTTTGTTTTCCTACAAGTTTTTTAGCTGTCATTTGGATTTTTCTTCTTCTCATTTGACACGGACGTTGTAGCGAACTACCCTATCCATTTCCAATTATTTTAGTACTAAAGTCAATGGACTATGGCGGATATGGCTAAATTTCCGCTCTGCTAACAGGGGGCAGATTCCGTATATCGACGATCGACTAAACGATATCGTTTTTGCAACTTTGATCTTCAAAATAAGATATACCTATTCTGCTCAATTTTTTTTGACAAACGTCTGCTTTCATTATATTTGTGAAAAATGAACTGGAGTAAGCTCTTAAACTTGTAATTTTAGCACTTAGTTGCTAGTTTTGGAGGTCTATCGTTTCGACAAAAAATCGGCAAAACGACCAACGGCTACGATAGATTTTAAGCACACGAACAAGCACACGCCTCTTTTAACAATAAAATTTCTATTCCACTTATTAATACACTTATTTAGCGAATGACACAAGAATTGAAATAGTCTTATAAACAATTACCATTTTATTATGCACTTCTAACAAAAATATTGTAATCGAAATTGAATTTAAGCACTCGCTTTTGACAGACACCGATAACGGAAATTGATTCAAATGAGATCTGTTCGATTGGAAAATCTCGGCGTTAACCAATTAAAGTGGCGGTTGGTATCTGTTCGAATAATTAATTGTTCCGAACTAGTGCATTTAGTATTAGGTACGTAGGCATTCATTTAAATTTAAGTATTTATTTAAATATAAGTTCTAAGTGATTGGTTATAGGATAGATGACATAAATTATAAAATAAATAAATTTCCCTCTTGAACAAAAAATCAAAATAAGGAGATGTACATTTTATAAATCAGGCGAAAGCAGGCAGTTCTTAGCAATTCCGCCATTTTAATTCTTTCGGCTTTAATATTTCGTCTGTACATTTAAAAGAAAGACAATTTCTTTCCATTGAATTAATTAAGGTTCAATGAACATTTAGAGTAATTTTAGTAGCGAATATATTTCCTAAGCCAAAAATTAGGGATGCATCCTGCTATTTCGTCTAATACATTGATTTTGGTTAAGGTCATGCTTCTTACATGAAATTCCCTTCACTAAGATTGAAAGCGGTCATTAATACCAGCCATTTCCTTTCCAAGCATAAATGTCAACGGTTGCCACAATTTCGTGCAAATATAACTAAAAAGGAGATAAATCCCAGTAAAGCAAACACACGACACAGAATTCCCACGACTATTTTTATTTACTTGAGTAAGAGGGACGATCTACCTACACTATTATGTATTTTGCTCTGATTGGGCAACTAGCTCCTCCAATGAAACGAACGCATTCACGCTTCGTTGACTTGGAGGTTGGAGGGTCTAAGATCTTAATAAATTGCGATCTGTGTAAACATAGTCACTGCTTCATTCCAATGCGAGAGATCACGACGAGCGGATGGAGTAGAAGAAACAACTCTTTTCTTTTTTTGTTTTTAAATAATGTATAACTTTATTTCATTATAAACATTCTAAAATAGTTCATAAATATTACAAATCTCAGTACGATTTAAATATGATTTTGTTTTTTCTTTTATATAATTTATAAAACTGCATTTTAAGACTAAAACGATAATAATTCTACTTTAAAGTTACAATTGCATTAAGAAAATAAAATATCAAGTCCGAAGGAAAAAAAATAATATAAACTAGTTCCATACGATAAAAACACGCACATAACAGGAAAAACAGACATACAAGTAAGAAATTAAAAAGCAAAATATAGTGTTCTTCAATTGGCCAAAAAGGTTAATACCAAATATGCACTCTACGTAGTTACAGATGTAAATAAATTTTGTTCAGTTTGCTCGTATTGTCCGATTTTTGTTCATATTCGTTAACATTAACGAAATGTATGACGTTAATAGATCGTCCATCTTGTAGCCAAGTGACGTTTCGCATAATAGTTTCGAGCCCCGAACCAAATTACCTATTGTCATATGGAAGTAGGTGTTACCAGAGGACCAGTTCGAGATTCTGGTAAAGGGATGTGTAACTAGGATATCCTGTTGATTAAAACAAGTGTCAAAATGTGAAGTTTACAGTTTGTTCGGTTTGAGGATATTTACCTTTGTAATTGGATTTATAAGACTAACACCATGTTTATTGATGGCGATCAGAAGCATCTCTGGGTAGTTGGGCTCAGTGGTTTGCTTAACCTCAAAGAATGCCGATCCAAATGTTGGCCATCTGAAAATGAAAGTGATAGCCATTGAATTTATGCATTTCTGAGTAATTTATAAATTTTCTTACCTATAAACAATTTTTAAGAACGCCACCTTAGCGTCCTCAGAGCTCATGCCACCGTCTTGATTATACGACGCAACAATCGATCTCTTCCAATCGTTGGAGCTCTGCATTTTGATTATGTCTGACGGCACCAGCTCTCTCAGCATTTGTCTGAAATAGGAAATTTTGTATCCAACACACACGGGACTATGTATATCAAAACTAATTACGGTATCGCCTGCAATTCCTGCTTGTTATCTCCGAATCTCACTCGGTAGACCAAGGCAGCCAGTTTCGACGCCTCCTCCCGCGAACACTTGTGATATCCTCGCA
This sequence comes from Cheilosia impressa, assembly GCA_948293265.1. Lineage (NCBI taxonomy): Eukaryota > Metazoa > Arthropoda > Insecta > Diptera > Syrphidae > Cheilosia > Cheilosia impressa. The sequence continues at coordinate 52,719,999 of OX411883.1, read as the reverse complement.
GTAGCTTTGGTAACTCCTGGTGGTAGTGGAATATCAAATCCGCGTTCCGGTCCTTTCCCGGCACCGTATTTGTCCACAATTTCTTCATGAAGAACACCTGGTAGGTGAATTGCGGATTCGAACCATCTCTGATCGGTCTAGCCTTCTTGATCCAATCGGTAAGATGACGAACGAAATCGAAGAAGAAATCTCCCTCGGGCACCGATATCACCTTATCGGCAATCTTCACAAACAAGCTGAAACCCTCGCTGGTTCGTAAACTCAATCGCTGCGATATGTTGTGGCAAAAGTCTTTGGCTCGAGTAGATGAGTCCACCTCGAAAGCTTCATCTGTGTCGTCGGGGAAATAGACCTTATGGAAGATTTGTGTGGTTTTGTGCTGAATGGCTTCGACTTCGACTTGATGCGGTGGGTATTTGCGCTGGCCGTTGCGGATTGTTTTCTGCAGCCGATGCATTGAGTCTTGAGAGATGGGATGGCGTCGCGAACGAAGGAAAATCATGAGCTCCTTTAACAGACTTTGACTGCAGGCGAATAGGCCTGTCGCCAACCACATCAGTTCCCATCCACGATCCTCTGACGTCCGGTTGCGATTGTCTGTAAGCTGTTTCATGATTTGGCAATATATCTCATCCCGGAGGATCTCATGCTTTAGTGGGGCGTCGAAGATGTGATCGGTGATCTCGTTGCCCATGCGTGGACGCTTCGAGGGGAGGTCTCCCATGTATTTCAAGATAGCGGCAAAGGCAAAGCAAGCCTCTTCGGCTAGTTCCTCTTTGCTCTGCAACTTGCGAAGCAGTGGAGCCTTGATGGGATCGCGCGAATATCGCCAGATCTCATCGCTGCTCCTTTTCGAACCCAGGGTCAGTGTCTTGGACATGGTCCGTTTGGGTGGAAGGCGAAAGTGATCGAGTGCATATTCCATAAGCGTGTGAGGTCTGTCGCGGGGCTCCGTTCCACCGTTTGAAACCATACTCAAGCGACGGCCGTGATGTGCTTCTTCCACGTTAAACAGAGCTAATATGTCTGGCGGTGGTTTACTCAGAGTAGGAAGAACGTACACAGTTTCCGCTGGAAAGTCTCCTCGTTCTTGGCTGCGGTCACACCGTCCGATGCACCAACCGTTGTTGAGAACTGCATCGCCCGTGGATTCATCCTCGAGAATCACCAAATCGCCCTTAAGGAACGACAGGAATGACGAGCCGTCATTCGGGGCGCGGTAGTCCTGAATTGCAATCACATAGCGCGATCTAGAAATACAATTTTAACAACTTCTTTGGCCCCCCACTGGTTCCGTGTAGTATTTACCTTTTCTTCAACCCGTCCAGGAAGTACACAACCAGGTCTCGTATATCCTCGGCATTCGGACTCTGGAACGTAAACTCCTCCCCTCGCACTGTTGACAAACTAAAAGTCTGTGTGAAAACCTTGTTGGTCTTCTGACTCGAGACTGCTGTGATTTCGGGGAATGACAACTCCAAGAGAACCTGTTCTTGGTCGTCTACGACGTACACTCCAGTCCAGTTGACAGCAATGATAACGTCGTTCTTCGGCAGATTAGGACCCGAGTTACTGAAAACAAAAGAATTGCAAACACTTTGCTGGCGGATTTAAAAAATATCCTATACTCACCGATAGGCCTCATAGAATCGAGAAAATAGCAGCGGCCACTTGTACTTTGCGTAACTCACAATGTCCTCCTTAATCTTCAGCGAGCCGACTTTCTCCTTGACATAGTAGCTCTTCTTGTACGCCTGCAGCACCAACGCAGCCCATCGATCGATCGCCTTCTCTACTCCAGTCAGACAGAAGTCTGGGATAAAGTTGGGCAGCAGCGTGAATAGCCTCTCCATCGACATATCTGTTCCATATTCTATAAAGTACTGCTGCGCAGCAATCATCGCTAGATCCTCCTCCTTGTCGCAACGGTATTCGCCGAATTTAACTCCGCGCACGACCTGCTGATAGATCAAATTGGTTGCCACTTGGTCGTTCGTCGGATCGTGCCACGGTGCGAATATCTCTTTTCGGAAGAACAGCCGCCAGGGGGCGTTCCTCTCTTGGGCTCCCTGCTCCTTTGCATATTGCTCGCACTGAGAAATAGCGTCCATAACATGATCACCGCCAGAGCCGAGGGATGACACCTTGTCGAACAGCGCTATGTACAGCGAGAACCCAAACTGGTCCATGAGAGTTATTTTGTCCGACAGCTGGTTGCACAGCTCTCGAGCTGTGGTAGCAGAGTCGGCGAGCAGGGTCTTCGTATTGCCATCCATGAACGTAATCGGCAGCATGATTGGCTTCTTTGACTTTGTCGCCTGCAACTCCAGCCAAGACGGCGGCTGGTTGCGAGTTCCATTGTTGAACGTCCGCTTCAGTCTTTCCTCGCAGTATGGCGCATAACCAGGAGGTCCCTCTCGAATGAATGCTCGCAGGTAGTTGACAAATTTCTCCGACGGTGCAAAGCATCCCACACACAGCGAGAGCAGAATCCAACCGCGAGCGTGTGACGACTTTGACGGATTGTTACTGAGCTGCTTGCAGATCTGACAGTAGATTTCATCGCGTAGCTCAGCCCGAAGAATGCCATGACCGATGATGAAGTGAAGCTTTTCCAAGTTCGACGTTGGCCTGGACTCCAGCCACGACTGGTAGCTGTCCGCCGTGTATTCTTCGTCCTGCAGACGTCGGCGGACGTCTTCGCCAAGCTTGTTCTTTCTCTTAAGGGTCAGCGAGACCAACTTGTGCCGAATCGAACGAGGCTTCGCCTTCAAAAAGGCCTCAGGATCCAAGCCCATGAGTTGGGCCTCCTGAAATTCCTGAAACAAAGAAAAGAAGACAATCAGACAAAGGTACGATGAGACAATGGCGCTGGTACTTACTTTACTCCTGATGAAATTGCGCCCCAATGTCGCGGTCACCTTCGACATTACAGATGTGTTGTCCCTATCCATGGTGTGATACCGTGGCTCTGGCAGATCGCCTGTAAATCTGAGAATTGTTATCCACAGCGCTTGGGCGGCCAACTGATCTCCTTGTGTATGCAGCGGCAAAAGTGGGTGCTTCAGCGGCTTTCTCGAATACTGGTGATTGGTGTTGCCTTGGAAGTATGTCGCAGCGAATTTCTGGAACTTAAACTCCGACAAGTCCTCCTCGTCCTCCGATATGTGCATTGGAGTAATTATGTCCTGGAACAAAAGCAAAATATAATCACAAACAAAGCGAGAAAGATTCTCTACAACTCACATCCTGATTCAAATGATTTCCATGGGGTAGATCTTGAAACACGGACGTCTCGCGACCTCCGTGGGGTGTGGGAGCCTCACTACTCGAATCTGGGAGGAAGTCAAACATCGCCTCAACTAGTTTTCCGTCGTCGACCGGCTCATCTTGCTTCCTAGCGGCATCGTTAATGATATTTTTCTTAACCTCCACGCGGCGCCGCTCCTCCATCTCCTTTTCCATCTCGTGCCGCTCCAACTCCTTCAACCTCTCCCTGTAGTGCTGCTCGGCGATCTCCTTTGCATGCTTATTGCCCTGATGCTTCAACTTCTGCTCCTCCAACTTACGCATGTGCAGCACTTCCGCGAACTGCTTGTACTCCTCTCTGAGCTTCTTGTACTTCCGCATCGCTATCATCCGCCTAACGTGCGACTGTATTGTGATGATCGCCCACATCTTGTGTCCATACTCCCGACGAACAAGATACCCCCGGCAGTGCGCCTGGAGTCCAATTATTCGCCCACGCAGCTGCCTAAAGCGGTGGCTCAGTACTCGCGATCGTATCAGCGCCTGCAATCTCATGTAGCCGACCACCATAAGCCTGTAGCGCTTGCGCTGGGCATAGCCCTTCCAATGCTTCTGAATCATGATAGCTGCGGCTCTCTTGCGGAGAAAACGGCGACGATACACCCAACCCCGGATGGTGCGTTGCAATATCAAAATTTTGCGCGTCAAAACACGGTCCCTCTCCTGCTCGAGGAACAAATCGTGGGCGTCCTTCAGAAACACCTTTGTGTGACCCAGCTGATAGTCAGACTTCCCCAGCACTATCGAGCAAATGCGAGCCGTCGCCTTTTGGCAGTCGGTGCGATGCGCCGGTGGAACACCGGGTATTAAGAACCGATACCGCTCCACAAACTCCCTGAAGCCGTGCCGAATCGGATAGCCAGCTCGGCGAATCCTTATTGTCTCCATCATGCCCGAGTAGCGCAACTGCCGACAGCACAGACCTCTGTCGAACATCATTGGCTTCTTGACCTCGTTCGGCTTAATGCACCGAATGAAGAACGGCTGACACGTGCTCAGAGTCTTCATCAGTGCGTCCAGACTCTTCTTGAACTGTGTCGACAAAGTGGGCGTTCTTTTGCGCGTCTCAGCACCCATCTCAATGTCGTTGGCGAAAATCTGCCGCAGGAACTTATTCGAAGACTGACTTACTAAATGCAATAAATCCGGGCTAAACGTGTCCCGGTTTTTCTCGAGGAATCCTCGTGTATCGTAGAACACCACTCCCGCGAAATGATTCAGCCCAAAGCTGGTGTTTATGTCTGACTTTGGCTTCAGATAGTTCTTGTGCGTGCCGTGTGTCTTGTGCAATTTCGCCAGCATTGTCTGGTCGGTGCCCTTGGGGAAGCGGGCCTCCTCATCAATCAGCGCCATAATATTCAGCTGCTTTATTGCTATCAGGTCCAGTGCATCCTGATTGTCCACAAACTCAATGTGTTGCCAGTTTATAGCTTCGTGGTTGTACTCCTCCTGCTCCAGCTTGAAGATGTGCTGCACGAAGAACTGCTGCAGGTTTTCGTTGGCGTAATTGATGCAGAACTGCTCGAAACTGTTTTGATCGAAGTTTTCAAACCCAAATATATCAAGCACTCCAATTGCGTTGCGCGAGGTCGCCCTCGGCTTATAGATTGCTGCGTTGATCTTTTTAACTATGTGCACGAAGAGCCGTCCATAAATGCCTTTAACGAAAGCGTCTCTCACGTCCACCGATTGATCTCGCGACAGCGTTGAGATGACAGTCTCGCCATGGGCAAACAGGGTCCTCCTCGTTAGAGCGTCGATCAGAGGATTGATGGGCAGACCCAGAAGCGAGGCAACGCGCTCCACATTGATGTGTTCGGGAATTTCGGTCGCGTCCAAATTGTCCACTACCGTGGCTTTGTATTTGATGTTTCCACAGTGGAGTAGTGCCGCCAGCAGCTTGATTATTTCCCAAATTTCCGAATCCGAAAAAAGAAGTACTTTCATGGCTGACCGGATGTCGGAAAACTCGGCCGCATCGTCTCGTCCCTCGCAGGTAATACAATCACCGCCAGTTAAATATCTGCAAGGTTATCAGATGTAGTTAGCTTCGTTCTACTACATTTGTAGTAAAATGTTAAAAGCAGTTAATTTTACATTTTTAAGTAGGTAGCTGTCTAACGGTCGAACTCACTCTTTGACAGCCATTGGCAATGGATGTGGACAGTGCGTACGTAAAAGCATGCCAAACAAACTTATGTCATTTGAAATTATGAACAAACAAGGTGTAGAGTTTAAACATTCTCGAAGTTACCTACTGTTATCTATTTTACGAACTCAGGTGTACTTACTTTTCATCTCTATGCCTACAGTTTTCCTAATGATGATGCCGTCAATTAATCACACACTGACGCACTAAATACTGGCAATTATGGAAACGACTGTTCAAGGTTTTATTCAACATGTCAGCTGACAATTAAAACAGGTAGCTATATGATTAAGCCAACAAACAAATAAATATATATAGGTACCCTCCTAACAATTAAACACATCTGTGCTGCGAAGATATAGTTTTATTATGACAATAAATTAATAGGTGAAGTGAATTTGAAAGTCTTGGGGTGAAGGTAAGTGACTAACGGATTAAAGTTCAATCTGAGATTGTGAAATTGTTTTAACATCTTTGCGTAGGTACAGATCATGGTCATTGGACGCTGAAAGTTATATGGGATCTCTCAAATTCAGTTAAACAAACAAGTTCGTGTTTTCAATGACCCAGTCGGTTTTTGTGTCACCAAAGCAGAGCGTACTTGTCAAATGCCTCCGCGCTATTTTTGGTTTAGCATTGAAATGATCGATATCGCAAAAAAATTGTTTCATCTCACTTTTTGTAGTTCATTTTCATATATTTTGTAGTCACTTAAAAAAATTCGTGAATACAGCCAGTAATAGCTCACAGCTTTGACAGTTCCAGAAAGCTAAATGCGTTCTGCTAGAAATGAGTATATCGCGAACGTCGTTACATTACGTTTGATTTTAAAAGGACCAAGTATCTACATTGGTCTTCTTGTTTTCGAAAGAGTGTGCCAGCTAAAGACCCGATTATCAAGTACCTACGCCTACGCTATCTTCCGTCGACTTGGAATAAGGTTATCATATGACAGTTGAAGACAATGGGCACATTCAAGAATGTAGTTATCTTAAGTCGACTAGATTGGTCGGGAACGTCACTTTTTCTAAGTCACCTACATATGCGAACTGTCAAATTTCTTGACTAGATTCGTCGGCTACCCATCCATAAACGTCAACTGAAACAGCCAATCAGAACCGCGATACATCTATTCAGACAGCTGTCAGACTTACTAAACTAGATACTTGAACGTCCCCAATGTGCTTTCGCCTTCTGTACAAAGGTAACGATGAGAAGTTACAAATGGAAAAATAAATATTCGACCGAGGAGCATTTGTTGCAAATGAAGACGTAAATTTGAATACTTTTTGTTTGATTCGCATTAACTTCCCCTAGGACGTTCGCATTATGTTCTTCCGCGTGGGTTTTTCCAGAGGTCAGATATCAGACTGTCAGATATCACTACAGCTGTAACGAAAAGTAACACGACACACCAGCTTTTTTTTTGTATAATTTTCAAGCGTTAATCTGTCAGATTCGTAGTGTTTTGTGACACTTAATGTCTAATTAATTTCAATGAACGTGTTTCTTTGGTACTTTTCTATCTACGCAGGAAATATTATCAATAAACCAGAAATTTTATTGATTTCATTCTCCTCGTTGACGTTTGTCAAACTTCACTTCTGCAGCGATGTCAATTGCTTGACATTGAGCCTTTCTAATAATCATTTTAACCTTCACCTTATAAATTTTTAAGGTCGCCATTGTGCGTTCGAACAATTTAACCTGAAGACTAGAAACGCGGAGTGACATTTAGCAAAACTCATTCTACATCATTGTTATTGCGATGCGTTTCTTTTGTCACCCATTGTTTCAACGTGACATTAAATCAGCAATCAAGTAGTTCAAGTACTTACTTGTAATCAGCGGACGCGCCCAAATCGAGCCTTCGCTTCTCATCTGCCGACAAGCCAGCCAATATACAGTAGAACACATGATAGTTTCGCTCACTGTGATTCTGTGAGACTATTCGAGATTTTTCTAATAAATATTGTTCTATCTTAGCACCCTCTATGACACCATTCCCACTGAAGTGAATATCAATGTATTTGCCAAATCTGAAAACACACAAGACCAATAATTATTAAGAGCATTGACTTTCGAATGTCCTTCGAACAAACCTTGATGAATTATCATTGCGAACGGTCTTGGCATTACCGAAGGCTTCGAGTATGGGATTCGCTTCGAGAATTTGTTGCTCGATCCATGAGTGCTTTCCACTGATTGCCGCCAAATACTGTAAGATCAATTTTGTGCTCTCGGTCTTGCCAGCCCCCGATTCGCCAGAGATCACAATGCATTGATCTTGGCGGAAGCGCTTCATGTGCGCATACGCATTGTCACCAATCGCGAATATATGCGGCGGAAGTTCACCGATTTTCCGCTCCTTGTAGAGTTTGATCTGTTCCGCTGTGTATATGGGAAGGATTTGGTAAGGATTCACAGCTACCAAGATGGATCCGGTGTAGGTCTGTCAGAAGTATAAATCATCAGATGTTTGCAACGTAAAAACTGTTTCAAAAACTCACATAAATCAAGTTTTCCTTGTAGCGTATGAGAAGATTTCGAAGGATGCCAGCTTCGTGAAGATCACCCAGGGAAATCATGTCCTCCACACCTTGAACCGATGACGCGTGCATCGCCTTGATGCGCCGCTCTGGCGCAAGCCACACCTCATCGCCGTCGTCGTCACGCACCTGGATGCGACGCCCCTCTGCCGAGACAACACGAGCTCCAATGGCTACATCGAATTCCCTGCCCGATACAGGTTCGATCCAGATGTAGTCACCCTGTAGAAAAACAAACACTTTAATTAGATCATGTAATAAGTCGCTGCGCAGTCTGAAATTTCTTCACAGGTGGTAGATTAAATAGGCCGCGTGTATAAGTTGCGTAAGTTTGCGAAATACACCTCCGCTTAGGCTATGGGTAATAAGTTCGATTTTCCGAAGCAGATCATAGCCAGCATTACACCTGCTGTATGAACGAGATCATTCCGAAGATCGCTAGGCGTGGTGTTACATCGTGTTGCTACCAAGCAGCACCATGTGGCAATCGCAAAACAAACAGCAACGTATCCACAGAAGTGAATGAAATGGGAGCGAGCGGATATTTTAGTTACGGTTAGCTGATTCATAAAAGATCGCGCAGAGGGTTAATGTACCAAAGTAAAGCCACGCTATTGCATACAGGGGGACAAGTGTAATTATTACGAGTCGATTCTGCGAGGTGTAGTGTTGCTAGGCTTGTGTTTCTTGAAAGTAAAATGTTTGTTCTGATCAAATAGGTGTAGAAAGTAGATCAATTCACTTTTAATCCCATTTTAATCAGTTTATCTAATTGAAGACATCTCATTTCACCACCTTTGGGATTTCACTTTCCACCCATCGTCTGCTGTTCGAGAATGGATTTAAGACCGAAACAAATCATCCAACGGAATAGTGTCACCCATTATAAGCGAGTCACGATGATGCAACAGACCATTAGGAAAAAATGCACCTACGAGTTAAATAGACTTAAGGTGGTACTGCATTTTGCTGACTTTTGGTAGCGTCTTCGGAGAATCGTACAATTCAGAAGAAATGGCGCGTAAAAGATATTCTATCAGCCATCTTTTTCCCATCAAAAAGAGGTAGGTGGTGATGGTAGAAAAAAAAAAGTAACAAAACGCAGTTGTAGGTCAGAGATGATTGATTGTATTGTGGGAGAAAGTTTAAGTATAATTAATTTAAGCACACGTTAAAATTGAATTACTTTCCACGTGTGTTTCACACTTGGGATAAAATATTGAGGACCCTGCCACATGCTGTTACATTTTACAATTTCACAATTACTTACTCGTGTTACTATAACCATTGTTGACCTTCATTGACTTTGACCGTTTAGAAATCCAGATTTGTCCTGAAAATACAAAAAAGAAAAAGAAAACACGTTAAACAATTGACTTGCAATTATGTATGCAGGTAATTTATATTAGCAAAAGTAGAATAAGCCAGCAGCCGTTGTTGACAGCTCTTTCCGTTGAAAACTACTGTACTGAATTTCTCAACTACGCTAGAGTCTCTTGCACTCCCTTAAATCTGTCCCAGCTACCGAAGACGGAACGCACCTAATTTAAATATCAGCGGCATGCATTTAAATCAACGTCCACCAGTTAAGTATTCTTGACTTGATATTCCCATTTTCCGCGCGGGTCTTCTGTCATTTATCAATTTCAATCTTGGATGGCTGGTATACTCTACTTTCCCCCTGCACAATGGGACAACTTCGACGTTTATGCAAATCGCACACAAAAAGAAAAGGCAAAGAACTCGCTAACAAATTGCCATGTGCTAGGTAAGTGAAGTATTTTCCGCCAGGCCTACAATCAGCCTCAAGTTCACCTATTGTTTAGAAAAAAAGATCCCACCAGCTACATATAGTTGCAAGTATTTTACATGCTGCAAGCCACTCCATGATCCTCTTCGGTGCTGTAGTGGAGCGGTTTATTACTGTTGGTGCAGATGGCCTGAAGTGGGATGACACACGGTGCTGTGGTATCACATTGGGGCAGTTTAGCAGTTAAGTGGATAATTGTTTGCGGAACAATGACACGAGACAAAAGTGGTTTGTGGAACGTGTTGGAATTGATACTTTTGGGGGAGTACAGAACATCGTGTTGGTGACACTTACGGTTTAGATATTAAATTGGGATAACGTTTTTAAAACCAGGTTTAAAATGAGTTCCACACCAAATCCTAAAGTGTTTCTTAATCGATCGCAAACTTGAAAATATTTCCTTTCCCCATGGAAGTATAAACCGGGCTTAAGAAAAAAAAAATAAACAAAACTGTGAATGAATAATGAAGCACTTTGTTTGCCCTCTGAGTAGGCAGGCACATTGTAGTAATTCAAGAATGAAACAAAAAAACACGACAGGTAAACAAATGGCGAGTGAAAGACAACTTGTTGTCCAATCGGTTCAAGTGTCAAAACGTATTCCCCACAAACGGATTTCTGACGTCCCAACAATAAATAAATAAATATGCCCCCTAGAAGGCAGCGCGACTCCAAGATATAAATCGGCATGCTGTCTAAACAAGTGGTGCGAATAATGCTTACAAGATGAATGCCAAGACACTTTTAATGAAAAATATAATGTAGCCACTTCCTTATTCCCGATCCACAACCTCAAAGTGTAAACTCGTTTCAGATATCTGTTGGAAGAAATCCAGAAAGGCTGTTGCTATTCGCACGTCGTTCGGGGTACGTAACGAAATGTCAAAGTTAAATCGCGGCAAATAGGGGTAATGTGCCTCCCTAAAAGGACTCTAAACTCCAGTATTTCATTTTTCAGCACGATCCTGTACGTTTAAGGGCCCAACTTACTTCTTACTATTTTTAATGATAATACCATTACGTTACGTTAAATACGTAGCCGTGTCCGGAAGTCAGTACAAAAATTACGTGCGAATAGCCACTTCCATCCAGAAATCCACTAAATAAGACGAAATTTGTAAAGTTTGCCTATCCGCATGGAAATTGTGTCATTGCCTACACTGACAAATTGCACATTTGCCTATTCATGTTGAGACTGCACTTGGCCAGATTTCGACCCAATTCCAAAAAGTAACTGAATACGCTATAAATTTCCTAAAAGGCAACTCTGTGTAGGTGTGCAAATCCTATTTAATTCTTAACTCGTCTGCCTGTCTTTAGAAAAAGTTCTCTGTCTGCCATTATGTAATTGAAACTACTCGTAGCAATTTACACTGGCTGTTGGACGCTCACACGTTCTTCAGCGTAATACCGTTAAGACAATATTCCTTCCATAAGTGGAGAGAAAATAAAGATTAATGCATACCATGTCCAGCGGCTACCATACACATTGACGTGTATTACACCTAACGTTACATTAGCCAACGTATATGGGATACTTGCTGATAAATTTCGAAGACAGTACGAAAAAAGAATATAAGACAAAATATAAAGTAAGAACTTGAAATTCGAGTTAGCCTGTGTGTGTACAACACAAAGTTGGCAGTAAGACGGTTCTTGAGCAGTTGGATAGAATAAACGAGTTCTAACTCTCTGCCGGGGCTCTGTTATTATTGTATAATTGAAGTCGTTTAACTCCTTTTTTAGTTGCTCCTATTAAGGTTAGATATTGGTGTGATTTAAGATTTCGATCTCGAAAATGAGGGCAAGGCAACGACAGATTTCATGCAAACAAATTGAGTGAAGTTTTAAGCTGTGGTCTTGATTGGAAGTGACACATATATCAATCAAAGGAACATTTTATAGAAAGGGAATATCATAACCAGAATTTTACACAAACATCCCTGAGATGAATTTCGTTCGAATTTAAATTTGTGCTGTTTTCGAATTTTTGCCGGTGCCCTCTGTTTGCATTTGTTCACTTCGAGGCTTCGTTAATTTTAAAACTCAATATCTCAGTGTCATGAAAGTGATTAAATTCGAAGTACGGCATCACCGAAAATGCGAAATTCGTTTAAATGTAGCAAAACTGACACCCGAAAGTGTCAAGACGCACATTCTGTCAGAGCTTAAGCATTAATACTTAAATTAGAAATTCACAATACATGATCAAGTTTCTTTTTCGAAATATCAAGTCAGTGTCTACATGCGACTCCGTCGTGCACTTTACCATTTTGTTTTCTTTTTTTTTTGTAGTTAAAAGTCGTAAGGAGTCTCTTGGTCTCTTCCAAGATAGCCATTCTGAGGAGGCAACCAGTCACCTCACTGTCTGTGAGGTAATTAATTCCATCGCCAAGAACGGTGGAATGTACAAACAAAGTTTTTTTTTATGGTTCATTACTATTCATATTCTTTGGCATATAGTTGTCACTTCTTTCCGGTGGTAGGTATAGATATAGGTGTGCAGCAATAAGTAAGGATTTGTTCCCTTACTTGGGAACAAGTGTGGAAGTGGGAAAACATTCTTTTGCAATGAGGTATAATAAATGAACTAGGTTGTTGGACTTGTGAATATGTGAATGACATCGTTTGAATACCTACCATCGTACACTTTATGGTTATGATAGGGCTACGAGTATAAGGCGCATTGCAACAGGTTTAAGTAGCTAGTTTGTTATTAATTAAGATGTCGCTACAGTTTGCTTGTTTTACATGCGAACAAGTGTCGATTTGATGATTTTGTGTAGAAAAGACAGTAAAATAAATTACTTGCAGAGAATGAATTGATTAAAGAGTTACCAAAATTGCACTCTTCTTTCTATTGAAGGCATAGACTATCGGCAAAAAAGTGTTAATGGCTGTGTTCACGAATCAGAGCTGTTATACAACTCAAATAAAAACGTGTGTCGCCATTTTATGTTTCGGACATCTTTGACGATTCTTTTAGTAAAAATTTTGAGCAGTCAAACTGACAGGAATTGTAATAAGATTTTTGGAAAAGAATTTAAAACTAATACGATCCTCGATTGAAGTAATATAATTGAATATAATTCTCATTGGGCCTTACCAATAAACATTTTTCTCTTTTAGTAGTTCACAGTGGCTATATTTTGTATATTAATTTCGCACTTGTGAGCTTCCGCAAATTTAAAGTCGAGGCTAAACTTTGTTATTAGTATACGCCGATTTATCATTGGGACTTAATTTTTAGTCCAAAGAAAAGGTCACAATAGGTAATATTATATGAAAAATGTCGCCATTGTGACTTCGTGAAATTTATATATTTATTTTATTAGTGTCGCGCATTGCATACTCATGTCCACGCCCTTATCTATAAATATAGAATACATACATATTTAATTTACAAGCGATTGTGAATGATTGTGATTGACTTTGTTTTTGCTTTTCTTTGTTATTTTGGTATGTTTGGTTGTAAAGTACGCATGGACGTGTATTAAATTATATATTTCCTATCGAATTGGTTTGTCTAAAATGGCAGTTAAATTACATTTTGACATTTTGTGGTCAAGTGCCAACAAAATGGAAGACACAATTCGTCTGCATGCGTCAGAGCTTCAGACGCTACTTTATGTTTCCTGCAGTCTTTAATCTATTGCTTTCATTCTCTTTTATATTCCACTTCAACTACGATTAGCTTTTCCTTTCACTCCGTCTTTGGATCTTATATCTTTGAACAAAAAAGGGCATGCCGAGTACTGATGGCGTCTTGACATGAGCGATGCATACAAGACAAGTCTCGATGGAGACTCCATGATGAAATGGTAATTTGTACACCTGTACAATCATCTCCAGTGAAAAAGTATACCTGTATGTATACAGCATCCGCAGCTGAATGAATAAACACTTCTCCAGGAAAAATTACACCCATTTATCCCCTGTCTCTCTCAACTCTGCGAATCAACAAGAAAATTTGCAATTCAAGAAACCAGCTGTCAGATTATAGATCCGGTAGGAACGCCAGGTTCAGTTATTTCAAAATGATTTTCTATGAACGTGGATGTCACCTCACAGTCAAAACAGATTTACCAAAATATACATACCCACATAGCTTTCTAAGTTAATTGAACCACACTAAGTAAGCTGTCACGAATTCGCTATTGTTTTCCCCAATGGCGCTTAATTCGATTAGTATTTATTAGTCTTCCCCCAAATACTGTTATTGAACTGGGCTGCAAATAAAAATATGTGGAATACACATCGCCTGACAGAAATATCTTCGGCTTATACTGTCGCATACGATCCAGCAGCAGCCAATTCGCTTTCCAGAAAAAAGCCGAAGACGAAAATGTGGAATTAAATGCATGCTTCGTGCCGATCAGCTATTAACTTTGACGTAAGCCAGCGCATATAACAAATACGTGTACATATTCATCGAAACCATGTCTGCTTGCAGGTTGCTGCAACTGGCAAATTTACCGTAAACTTCAACTTCACCGAGTTTTTCTTTAATTTTTCTTTTTAATTTTTTTTATGTTTTGTGGTACGCAGCAGAAGAGGCAAGGTGAGCTTGCCGCAAAAAGGAAACCTTGATCTGGTGCATATGTGTGTGGTAATGCAGAGGAATTCGCTCGCAGTCGCAGTATGGTTTTTGACGCACACAAACTCACGTGTGTGTATAAGATCTATGTCGACCTAATTTGTACAAAGAAGCAGGCATTTTTTTTTACAACTCAGGTGGGAATACGACTTTTATTTAAAAAGCCGAACACAGGTCATTGGAATACATTCGTAGTATTTCCCCACATTAAAACATCGACTTTTGAAACCATACATAGGTAACATGAGCGAAGTCTACTCATTATCGTAGTTCTAACAGACAGGTGAGTAAGGCCAACAGCAATCAATGCAGCATGGGAAGGTTAATAACCAGATATCTACACAGCTGTGATTGTGGTAGCAATAATAGCGAATAGGGTGAGGGTGGATTTTTACTTCTCAGAGTACATATATTGAAACATGCGTTTTGTTTCTGCGTTTTGTTTCGAAAGGAAAAGTGACAGTTAAAAATATCCCTTCAAATGACGATTTATTTCATGAAGCCCCTAGGTCTGGTCTACCTCCTTTTGAATTTAGCAACAAAATGTAAAATGCCCGTATCCTCGCACGCAACAACAACACAGACAAAAACGCACAACAAAGACTCGCCGGTCAGTCGGCATCACCATTTCCCACTTGGATATGTGAGATTGGTTCCGAACCAGTGGCCACTGGAATCTAGAGTACACCTAACATCGGTTTGTGTATTTGTTCAGCTCAGTAGTCGAAGTGTGACTCATGAGTCTATGAAGTATGAGTATGAAGTATAGAATAGAAAAAAAAAAAATAAACGTTTCCGGCCACCAAACAATCGACGTGACAGAAAGTTGCATTTTTTCTTTAGACGAACTGTCATTGCTTTTCGAGCTTCTAGTGGAGTATGTAAATAATACTACCAATTTAATTATTCCAAATATGTATGCGAAATGAAATGAAATTGAAATTAAAATAAAGATTTTCTAAATTCGTACACACGGGGAAAAGGTGCAACCCATACAAAATCAAGAAAATCGAAAGTTCGACGAACGTGCGTTGACGTCTCTTTTGACCTGAATTGTTGGGAATACTAATCCGCTGAGTTGGGCGGTCTACCACTTTTTTTTACGTGCTCGTCTGGCTCAGAGGCTATGGTAAGGTATTTGCATTTTTCTTCAATACTGACCCTACATATTTTCCATTCATCACAAAATGACAGTAACAATAACATTTTGCAAAGAACACAAAACGAAAAAAAAACATAATTCAACTTGCGCAGTTATTATTCGATTTCTTTTGTGAAATCGGCTACAAGTGTAATTATTCTGAATTTAGACACGGTTAAAGAGCACAGTGGAGTTCACCACAGCCTCGATATAAATAATTGCTCCTTTACTGAGATTATTAGTCATTCGTTGGGTCGAAATTATTGTTAAACGGAACAGTACAGAACGATTTGAAATAAAACTACCCACGGCGATCCATATCGAGTCTTGCGTTTATTGCGTTTTTTTTATACAAAGTTCAAAGACAGAGGCTATAGTCCCCTGTGGACAATAAGTTTCACAAACGACTGGCAGCCCCTACAGTCCTACACTCTACAGCTGTTAAATATACACGTCCAAGAAGCGGGTTAAAAAAGAAAACATTTTTGGCACCACCCCGTAAAAATTGTTAACACCCAATGTATGACCGGTGTATTTGTTATCAGAGAAAACCTTAATACTGCAGGTGTTTCGTCCTAACCTTCTCGTGTGACGTCACATATTTTATCTGTACATTTTCATTCCCAAGGCCAATTCGCACAAGCATACCATAACGGTCTGCCTGCAATTCCATTTGACAGATCGATTGCGAGAGTTCCCTTATCACCGCACAAATATAGCCTGCACTACTAAGAATTGATTGCCGCACAATTAAAAATGTTTTATCAGTTATTGTACTATACTTATTGATATTCCTTTTGTTTTTATTTCTGTTTTTATTTTTGTCCCCCAATCCAATGGCAGGCACATAAATTTCAACATAACCAATATGATAACAGAAGGTATACCCAGAATTACATCACAGTCGGCCATTCATCCACTTAAGTCGATATCGGATAGTTTACTTAATTGTTTATTTATAACTGACCAATTGCTGATAGTTAAACAAAGTGCTCTAGACTTTCTCGCATACTTGTAGTTTAAAATTGTGCAGGTAATTAGCTACCTACGCAGACATACATTATTTGTATATGAAGCCAACGTTGAAAACTAAAGATGACATATAGACACAGAGTGAAAGTATTGTTATCGGCTTCAGTTCAGAGCCATAAAGCCTGACACGCTTATGCATATGACAAACAGATATATACGATATACTCGTATATATTTGACATTCCATTCTCAGTCACGTTTGCTATTTCACTGTCTTTTCACAGCCATTACCTGCGCATCGACTATGGGACTTCCAGTTCATGCAAACGAAATCGAAGAGAAACAAAAACAAAAAAAAGACAGAGGACGGAAGGAAACATGTCAAAGAATTCCAAACGAGGTTAATCAGATTTGTTGGAGATGGAAAAGAAAATTTATACCGATTCATTTAGAATTGTTATAACTTTGTAACGAAAAACAAACGCACACACATTTGACATTTCTCCTCTCCCTGCTTTCCATGAGGTACCTAGATGCTACTTTCTGTTTCAGGGTTCATCTGCATATGGATTTACGAGAATGTGCAATCGTTTTGGAACACTTCTGATATTCCCAACACCCGGGAGAAATCAATGACCAATTCGAGCACATAAATACATATAAGCTAAAAGCCAAGCAGCCAAACAAAACTAAAAAAAAAAAGAACGAGATTACAGTTTGAAAGGTAGCATTGCTTGAGAAAGCGAAATCTCATGAATAGTCAGTATGGTTTTGTATAAATATGCAAATGGCGCCACACTTTCAGTGGGTGATGTTAAAATAACGTGAAATATGATATTTTGTTTATTACCTGGTGGAGCGATGGTTAACGGACTTTGCACTTACTAATTGTGTGGGGTACATTTATTAAATGTTTTTTAACAAAAGACTGCAAAACCTCCAAAGATGATGTCAGTAATTATATCAAGAATTCGACGTCACCGACTTGAAATAACCGGTGACGAGTTATGACAGATGCATTGTTATAACTCCAGACTTGCAAGTGACTGTAAAGTGTACAGCACGAAATTATATACAAAATTTGTAATCCCTGCCAGGTGGCGAGAAAACAGTCACATAAACCAACCAACCAAGTGGCAATGGCAATCATTATGCGATTTTTGACGTACTTATTTATTTTCTATTAGCTGATGACCAGCTTTGCTGAGTATTTAAATAGACATTAATCAAATACGTTAAATTTACCTTGTAAATATGTATACACTCAAACGGAAATTACCGCGTGTACAACGAAAACGAAAACGCAATGATCTGTCAAATGAATCCATAAATAATAAATAAATGTTAAATGCGTTTATCTGTCAATATGGCAACAGTCAAGTAGCCGACTGTAGCCACATTCAAAAATTTAGTTACTTTAACTACTGGACTAGATTATTCTGGACTAGATGTACCCTGAACGCAAGAACTAAATTGGCCGGTGACGTTACTTTTTCTACATCAGCCACAAATACAAACTGTCAACTTAGTACTCATTCACGAATTTCTATATTCATCGGCTGCATATACATAAACGTCAAACGAAAAAACTGTTTATGTGACCGATCTAAGCCAATCAAAAACTGAGACACATCAAGTAAATCAGCTGTCAGAATGTCCCCAGTGAATCAGATGACATATGTAAGAAATTGTTGATTCAGAATTGCTTTAAAATGCATATGATGATCATTGAGTTGAGTGGTTGGAGGCTTGAGTAGTTGGAAGGAGATACAACGTGTATAACGTCAAATTATGTTCAGTGTCAGGTTTATATTTTGTTAGGCAAAACTGCCGAATTTAAAGTGAGGATGTACTCAAAGGCTAACCAACAGCTGCTGATGATGCATTAGAACAATTCACTTCCTTAAAATAAACATGAAATGCCATCGGAAGTGGCGCCCGGTAAAAGGTCATAATCAACGATCTTTTTTTATTTTTAGCAAGTTTAACCAGTTGATAAATTAAAAAAAGATTTAACTAAAACATAAAAAGTCACAATGTCATTCCGTTGTATAATTTTGAAGGGTTTCTACTTTCTAATCCTCGTGTGAATTTGAGTGACAGTTGTCAACAAAATGCGACTGCAAATGTTGCCAAATCCGAACGCACCCAATACCTGTTCTTTAAGAATAAGAATTGACTTCATCCGAGTATAATAAAAGACATTAAGTAACATTGCTAAATATATATAACAACTTAGCTCATATAAAATCTCTTTCACCGTCAAACAATAAATTGCATGAAACTTTCTCTATTTGTACCAATGTTGAATTTATTTCAAAGCAATGCGACATTGAATTTAAATTTCGTTGAAGTATAGTCAACATCCGTAAACACAAGGAGGAGATGCTGTTATTTTCTTCTTCTTCTTCTTTTTTATTGTAAGCCTTACTCAATAGGTTGGTATACCATACTCGCCTCGTGGTATTTGACATAATTCGTATTCATACAGCGTGCTGTGAAATTTATCTTTGCACTGGCATCTTATTGCCATTTGTTGCATAACTTCAACTCGCTTGTGAATGAAAATTGGTGCATATTGACATAAGAGTTACGGGTAAACAATTGTTTTCAAATGGGAAGAATTTAACATAACAAACCGATTACAGAGGTCTTAAGTGTGACTTTTCAATGGGGATGTTCCATACTCTAGTTTACTTAGTTTGACAGCGAAAAGTTGTCGTATGTCTGAATTTTTATTGGCCTAGATTGATCACGTGAACAGTTTTTACAGTCGAAGTTATACATATTCCAAGCTACTTAAAACAAAAATGGCCGACCAGAAACATTCTTTTGATGTTAATGTCATTTTGCTTCTGTTATTATTTTTAATTGAAAACGCGCAAACTAAAGAATATCAAATAAGGAACCAAATCTTTAATTTGTTGAAACGCCTGAAATTCTAGTCAGTTTGACGCTCAAGTTCTATAACAAACTGTCACCGGCGAATTAAAGCCCTAAGCATACTGAATGGTTGCGGGAAGCAACAACGTAAACTACCTAAAGCGGCCAAACTTGAAGTAAATGCATGTTCTGAACATCCTATCATCACTGACTTTGATATAAATAACTCATCTTACTACGTCAGTATAAGTAGCACGACACTTATTAAGCAATTTCCTTGCATTTGCATCTGTAAGCATAATAAATTGAACATCCTAACATTCCTAACCCAGCATCCTACGTACAGCAGCGTCTCTGGCAACGCAATCAATAAGCCAATCTAATCCGTGTATAGTTGTATATACGTAACCATACACGTTTGCATCTGCGTTGATAATTTGATAATCAAAGAACTTGCACAAACAAAACCGGTCACATATACCTATTAAAAAATAAAACCGGCCGGAATTTTAGCAGCTTTTACCAACACCAGTACAAAACTGTTGAGATTTCTGTCATAAATGAAGTATTTTACCAGCCAATTCAGGATATCAGTTACAAAAATATTTATTCTAAGACTTTAGCCTCAAATTAAAAAAAAGAAACAATTTTAAATCGATTGATTAGGGCTTGCAAAATGCACGAACTGTGTAAACACGGCTAAATTGTGAAGGTATTTTACTGCGATAACGCGGTAGCAGTGCTAGACTGTTTACTTATGAAATTTCTTTTTCAACTTGTATTACTTTTTCTTTCTTCCTTTTTTCCGATAAAATACCACCAAAGAAACTTGTTTTGTTTGCTCTTTTTCATCTTATAGATGAGAAGAGATGGAATTGCAATCTCTTTGGGAGCACAAAAGCATCTCTTTCCGTGCTCTTTCTTTCAAGAAACCAAATTTACCAACACATCATAATGTCGATAACTGTTTGATAGTGTTAAATAATACAGTTAACCTCAATAGTTTAGAGAATGGGGAGTCATCAAAGAGTTGGCTATGGATGAGTGATATCCATTTAAAAAAAAGTGCATCTTAATTGTTCTTAAGTGGAATTATACATATTAGAATTGTGAAGGCCATTTTTAAGTGTAAGTACTATTTAACTACAAAAGTCATGCAGATGTCAAAAGTTACCCCCCCATTTGATAAACTAGGCCAAAGCGCATTGGTTTTCATACTACACCAATTGTATTTCCGCTTTCTATTTACGTTTTGTTTCAAGTTGTTTGTTTATATACAATCTAATGACAGTTTACGTCATAAACATGTTGACGTTGTCAATTTTTTAGATCTTACACAAATGAATAGGTACTCCCCTTGAATAACACGAATGTTTCCTAAGAATTGTTAAGAACCTTTCAACAATATTGTACTGACAGGTAGGTAATTCTTTTCTGCTACAGTAAATATATATATAATGAAATATTTTCAATATTTTCTGAGGCTTGAGTGTAGTAAAAGTGTTGAAACTAATGTGGTTTTCCATTGGGACAAAAAATCAATCTTTTTTTTGATCTAAATCACTTTTCGCGTTCCATTGGGCAAAAAAATCAATCTTTTTTTCGACTCGGATCACTTTTTGCAGATCTCGATAATTTTTCAGATTTACACATACTGCCACAAATACCCACAGCTGTTTTACGTCATTGCTAGAAGTTTGCTTTGAAAACAAATGCGCAAAGTTTCGTGAAAAGCAAAATAAAGAAATACATAAAAAGCAATTGATATAATGTTGAAGGAATTATTATCTTTATTGTTTTCCTCTGGAAACTACTAATCACCAAAACTACTCCATTTGTGTCTACAACAGGGGAAACATTTTTCAAGTCGATATCCATAGCAGATTTTTGCAAAAGCGAATGCAATTTCAACAGCTGATATTGCTGTCAAAAAACGCACTAATCCATTCACAAAAGCAGATCAATTTCGTTGCATGTTCCATGAGCCGCGATAAATATGAGATCTGAAAAAGATTTTTAGTGGTCCCAATGGAAAACGACATAAGATGACGGATGTTAGTTGTAATGACAATTCTATTTCATAAATGCAAACATTTCGATGGGTCAAAAAAGATCTGACGACAAATTTCTGTCATTACATTTTAAAAAATTTGACAGAAAAGCAAGGCAAATTTATGAAAATGACACTTGTCAATCAATGTTCTTAAAATTCGTAGAATATCCTCATATCTCACAATAATAACTCGAATTCAAAATTGGGAATGTTGTGGATGACACTAACCAAGGTCATCTGTCAAACTGTGTGTTTTTCTCACATTTGCCGTGTAACGTTGATTGCATGCATAACGCATGATTTAGTCTAAGATAGCGAACTGATTGTTGCAGGTGCTTTCGTGTTTTCTGAACAAAAACCTTCCAATCTGTACCTGCTTTAATATGCTAAATATACAACCATTTTATAATGAATTTAAACAGTTTGTCACGCCTCACGTAAAAAGTACATACTTAAGCAAAAACTCTTTTCACATTAGTTGTAAGTAAAAAAAAATGTTTCAAAACCATGTCCGAATGCCATACACGTACCGTTCCTCGATGAAAATGTACATTCTGCTGTCAAATTTGGTTGATAAGCTCATTATGTCATTATTTTCTACTTAATTAGTTAATTACGAAAAAACACGGATCTTCACTCATCAGGAATCACGTGACTGACCGCATCTATTCCACGACACCTTGACAGCCACATGACAGTTATCAAGTGTTCTACTTGAACAGGTGATCAAAAATCAAAGTTACGAAATATGTCCTCATGAGAAAAATAAACAAAAGTGCAACGAAACTCACCCTTCGATCTCACCAGCAGATCTGTACGTTTTAAAATCCAAAACTGTATTCACCACTCGATTATAAATGCAATACCGTTAAATCGAATTCCAACAAATATGAGTGCGTGTGCGTGCCCGGTGCTGATCTCTTACTTAATCCTTAGTAAGACATTTTCTTGATCACTTATTGTGTACTAGATGTAAGTTAGTAAGCGTTTTTTTTTTCTTTTTTGCTATTTAAGTACTTTAGCACTTTGCAACTGGATAAACTAGATACATACGAATACACCTGGTTCTCAACGGCAAACAACAACTACAACAACAGCGCGCAAAAAAGAGAAGAACGATGGGAAGGTGAATGCACTCTTTTTTCCTCTTTTTTTAATTCACTATTCTTCTGTAATATATATATACATTTTCTTTTATATATTTTCCATTCTTGGACACAAATTCGTTTTAACTTATTTTTTTTTTATTTTCTCTTTTTTCGTATTTTCTGCTGACTATTTTAATTTGATTTCACAGATAGTAATAGTGATTTACACCAAACCGGTAGAAATAATTCACACTTCTTGTTAAATGCATTCAAGACAAATGAACTAGATTTGAAATTTAATGGACACCAAAACTTAAAAGTCTACTAGGTGATTTTTCAAATACTATATCACTTTTCTAGCAGTCAGGCGACTTGTAACGTCGACGACTTGAACCGACCGCAGGTAAGAGAAAACTAAGCACGGATCGTTTCACCACATGAAAACGTATCTATCCCATTCGCGATTGAATGCTTCAACAAATAAGTACACCCCCCGCCGAACGTCGTACGCCGTATCATTGTATTACCTGTAGTTTAGCTAACCATCAGTGTTGCCATAGTGAGGGCAAGAATTCTTAATGCTGGACTATCACGAGTTTAGAAATATGATGCCTAATAGAGATTACGTTCTACAAAAAGTCGATTGAAATCTCAAGAAAAATACATAAATCAAGAATAATTGTCTGTGTAAGTCTTGTTTGCTTGTCGACAAATCAAAATATCAGTCACAAACTTTTCAAAACTAGTCAACGAGTTATAAGTTGTAAGACAGAATCAAAACCTATTAATTTCAACGTAGGTACCTGCCTACCTACATTTTTAAACATTTCTTTTTCAAGTAAGAGTGTCAAAATCTAGCTGTTAGCAGCTTCAAAACGGAAACTGCTGCTCTGTTTGGTTTTTCCACACCAAACTACAATATTTATTGATCGCACTGATCAGTAACTGATAAGAATAATGACGTTTGCATTGAAATTTAATTAATTTTAGCTATTTGCAGACATTCGGCTTGCAGCTTAAGTCCGCTAAATTTAAGGTCCTATATATAAAAACGAGAAACAAATTTTCAGCTGACGTCTATGATGTGGTAGCCGACGAATCTAGTCAAGAATTTCGTGACAGTTTGTATACCTATCTGCTGACGTAGGAAAAGTGGGATTACCGATCAATCTTGGTTTTGCGATCAAAATAAACCTAGTCTAGACCAATCCAGTCGACTTAGATAACTAGGTTTTAACATGTAAGAATATTTTTTTTTCAATTTGATAAATTTTGTCATTTCACCAGTTAACCGGAAGATAGGAACAAAAATTGCTGTATTGGCAACAGTTCATAAGAATCGGATTGCGTGTCATCACAGAGTGAGAAAGCGAGCCGACAATACGCATACAGGAAAAAGGTAGTTATTATTATAAATGGTTAGTATGGAAACCTTTCTTTCGTTTACATTCGACGCAACACACAGGCAAAGAAAGTGTCCAAAAGAGAGCGTTTACCATTTCTGGATACGGTGTACGTGTATTCCGTTTAGTTGTGTAATGTAATTTTACCCAAAACTTAAAATTTAACTATAGCAAGCCCGCAGAATTCATGGGTGTTTTGTCAATTTCTCTATTTATTTTACTTGTTTGCTTGCGATATACACCGGAGCAATTGGGCTTGTATTGTATTTGAGAAACGTCAGTGTGCGAAAGTATGCGGAGAAAAGCAGGTGAATTTGTTTTGCATCTTACTACTTAAGTAACTTTAGCGTTGTATTGGAATTCTTGTTACTGTATACGGCTTGGCGATCGCCGATCACGCATCATAGAATTTGAATATGTCTCTTTGGCCATTTATAGTGACGGTTGAAATGTTCTCTTTGGCAGGTGAAATCAAAGAAAACTCTTTCGGTATCTACAATCATGTCATGCACATATGAATATGATTCATGTACGAGCTTCGTGGAGATACGTGAGGGAGAGTGTTTTTAATTTGGACAAGAGATGATTTCGGGTTTACCTCTGCGTTACATTTTGTCACGTATATTAATTTTTGGCAATGATTTCAATTTCATTTGCAAGCCGTGATATTTTAACCATCCTACAGGTGGGAAGCTCGTAATATCATAAGCACACCTAAATTTAAACACAACAAAAAACAATTAACACAAAAAGCAAAAATTATGGAAATGTGTATTTTTGGAAATTAGGAATATTATACAACCTTCACAAGAAACGAACGGGGTAAATAATTGTTCTTAAACAATTTTTTGACACTAGAAAAATGTCAAATAAACGGTGATACCAAAAGAGGAAAACAGGTCCAAATTCATGTAGCTGCTCGAATTAACAAAAAAAATGTATATTCCAATTACCACAGACGTTTGCTATTGTTTGGTAATTGCTGAAGTTTGAAAGAAATAAACATGTCAGACAATTAGACTAGTACAATTTTTTATCGCAACCGACATTCGGTCTCAGTTTTTTAACGGCCATATTATTCACTCCGGGTGTAACTCAGGTTTAAGTTTATTTTACACCCGATCATAAATCCGCATTTTTTAAACCCGATAATTTAAACCTGCGTCCATATTATTCACTGAAAAACACGCATTAAACCCGCTGGATTTAAATGCGGATTTAAAACACTTTAACCCGTTTTTAATCCGTTTTAAACCCACGTAATGTCAAAATTCACAAATAATGGCATGTTTGTTTTGTTGTTTGTCACTTGGAAATTGATTTGATTTGTAGTGTGCCGATTTTAGTTTATAGTGCATTAGTCGAATCATTGAATGTATGTAGCCTTCAGAAATGGGCATTCTTCAGTCGGATATATTACCGAAAATCCACCACATCGTAATCGAGGACGACGTTGATTTACTATCAACTCTCCATTTCATGAATGAAATACAATTTTTTTACCTCTTTGCTCCTTTTTGTTATCTATTTCACTTTTCTTCTTTTCTTATTTCTCACGTCCTGCGAGAAATAAAATGTCATAAATTATGAAATTGAGCTTTAACCCGAGTTAAAGAACTTAAACTGGTTTCCGGAGCGCGTTTAAATCCAATCGGATTAAACGCTGTCAAGTTTAAAAAAATGGGTTTATGTTCGGGTTAAACGACTGAATATTATGGACTTGGGTTTAAGTTTTGGGTTAAACTCACTTAAACCCGGGTGTAACGTTTAAACCGGATTAACGGCCATATTATTCACTCCGGGTGTAACTCAGGTTTAAGTTTATTTTACACCCGATCATAAATCCGCATTTTTTAAACCCGATAATTTAAACCTGCGTCCATATTATTCACTGAAAAACACGCATTAAACCCGCTGGATTTAAATGCGGATTTAAAACACTTTAACCCGTTTTTAATCCGTTTTAAACCCACGTAATGTCAAAATTCATAAATAATGGCATGTTTGTTTTGTTGTTTGTCACTTGGAAATTGATTTGATTTGTAGTGTGCCGATTTTAGTTTTTAGTGCATTAGTCGAATCATTGAAAGTTTATGGGTTTATGTTCGGGTTAAACGACTGAATATTATGGACTCGGGTTTAAGTTTTGGGTTAAACTCACTTAAACCCGGGTGTAACGTTTAACCCGGATTAAAGGTAGTGAATAATATGGCCGTAAGACATAAAATTAAATTAGATAAGAAAGGCAACTATTACATTATTTTTGGTTCTGGACGCACTCTTTAGAAAAAAAGCTCCAGCAAATGCCAAAGCACAAGCGATTTTTGTTTTTCGCAATTTTCTGAGTTTGAGATATAAACGCAAATTTACCGGACGCAAGCCATTTTATTTCACAATTTGTTGATAATTCCTTCTCGTTTCCGCCATGGACAATGCGTCAAAAAAGCAAAATTGCAAATACTGGGAGAAGTGCTATCAAACTAACGAAGCTCATCGTGAGAAGTACAACCATCCAGAATCCAGCTCCAGCACAGAAAACCCAGAATCAACCGCGCAAACTTCTGATGTAGAAATTATAGAGATACCCAACGATAAGGATGCACACAACAAAAAACGCAAACCTTCACAAGATCCCGATGACGACAATATCGCATCTCCCAAAAAGGCTGATTATAAACGTCTGTGGGCTCCGGATGGAGATTACGCGGAGGTCGAGAAGGTAGACCAGTTCATTCTGTCGAAATTCCTAGTCAAAATGCCGAAAGATTTTTATTTATTTTGGGATTTTGCATCTCAAGTAGGGGTTGGATATAAGAAACACCCCTTTCGCAAGTTTAATATTAAACTTGTTGGCCCATTTGATGTTTTGGCTGGCAAATTCGACAAGGAAGAAACAAAGAGCCCAGGAGAGTATTTGCGTCACTGGCGGTTCTACTACGATCCACCGGAATTTCAAACAGTATTAGTAAAGAAGGATACTGGCATCCATTATGGCTATTGGCGAGATGATACCAAGGAAGAGGAGAACATTCTCATTGCCCGCAATGACGCCAGCAAAGGTTGTGAGTTTGAATTCGTTGCAACAAATATGTTCGATGCCTTTGCGTATTTCCTGGAGAAGGACTTTCCGATCACTCCATTCAACCAAAATGAATTGAGTAAAGTGAGAAAAGCGGTTAACGAGTTTGTCACCTTCAACCCAGTAGAGCGAAGTCCGTTGTTTATGGCAAAAGCCGACCGCTGGAAGATTGCAGCTGCGAAAACATTTCACGGTGCTGGCATCGTAGTTCCCGTAGACAAAAGGACAACCATCGGTTATCGACCATTGATTGAGAGCGATGCTAATTTAAAGAGGATTCTAAGCCTCTTCGAGAAGGCCGACTCAGAAGAAGCTACTGAAGCAATAATGGAGAAGTTGCAGCCCATAATAAACGCAGCAGTTATTGCACTGGACGAGTGCGATTTTGGTACTAATTTAGAGCTTGGCATCGACTTTTTCGCCAGCGGATACCAGCAGTTACATGGCGCCGTCAAGGCGCTCTTGATTCCGGCATATACGTTATTGGAGCGGCCAGAGTTACTCGCTATTTTGAAGGCTCATTTGGATGACAGGATAAACAGCATACAACTCAGCATCTTGAAATAGTTTACATTCTAATCTTTTACTGTAAATCATAATATGTATTTATTTTCATTTATAATTTGAATTTGAATTAACTACGGTTTTGGTGCACTTATTTGTTGAAAACTATCTTCTACGCAGGTATAGGGTACTCTCTCCGCGAGCTAGACTATCATTTTCTCCTTGATGAAGTGTTCCGATCGATTGAAATGCACGAAAAGGATTGCTGCAGCCAACCGCGCCTGTAATTCGTGCATGTTCACATCGTGCGCCCATTCCACACGCCCCCAAAACCGTAACTGGAACTCCTCTTCCAGTCGTGCTAAATTCACAGCCTTTTCTGTGTCTATGTGCTGTTCAATTACGGCACAAGCAAGTATAAGCGACTTTAAAGTGTCGACCGCAAATATGAATCCTGAAAAACATTGCATCTGTTATTGGAATTCTATTTTGGCCAAAGCTAGCAAACCAACCATAGAGGACGTCTTCACTGTGAGACAATAAATACTTGGAAACCTTCATTCTGTCCCCATCGGACACATTTGGCGGGGATATACTGTGAGTTTTCTCAATTTTTGTGTCATACCGTTTGTTGAACCAGTCAATGATGGGATCCCATTCATTCTTTTGAAGGGCGGATAGATCGTCTTCGTCCTGAAATAGCACGCGTATTACATCCAGACCTTGCATTTAGTTTTGGTCTTACCTGCGTTTGAAACAGAACTGTGTCGGTTGGAAGGAAGTTTAACAAATAATTGACCATATCTGGCTTGGTAAGATGATTGGGATTGTCAATAGACGTGAAGCACAGTGCCGATATATGCATGTTGGACTGAACTATGGTTTCCTTCTGGTTGGCCCATTCCGTTGCCACAGCAATTGCCAATGGTTCACTCTTAAGTACAAATGGGCTGCCTCTAGGTGTTTTCAGTTTTCTATGATCCAAAGTTATTTCATATTTTCCATCGTTGTACAGGACACTGGTGTTCTTGTAAAATCGCTTCGGTGCGGCTGAAAGGAAGCAGTTTCATAACAAACATGAGTGAGGAGAATAATTGAACATTATACCATAGAACCGATGTGGCACTTTGAATTGTGATGCCCTGCCATTGAGGAAACATTGCCGAAGTAGTACTAATGCAGAATTCATGACTTTAATTCAATATTTTGCTAATAATTTGTTTAAATAGAAATTCGTTTCTACAGAGCCACACGGTTGCAAATGTCAAAACTCGAAGGAGCTTTTATGTAAGGCCCTGACTACACTTTTATGGATATGGACGGAAAATTATTAAAAATTAGACTACCTACCTATAGTTGTAAATAAGAGAATAAGTTTTATGTTCTTTTTTTTAGTAAAATCTATATTATATCAAATTTAACTCTGGAAGATGTAAAATTTTAAACAAGGACGGGAACTATTTTTTTCCCTTTGATGAGAACTTAATAAGAATTTATAATCATATTCCCAGACCAATTGTCGTTTATTCACCTTTGATTGGGTTTTTTTTTTGGGGTTAAAAAATATTACCGCAAACAACTAAAATATTCCCGTTTCCCAGACGAATATGTAGGTAGATACGCCGCCTAAATTATCGAATGGAGTTGACAATTCTTAAGACCACTCAGCACTAACTTCACGTTGAAGTGGAAATTTTATTTTCGCAGGCACCATTTTTCTTACCTACGAGAGGCGTCACTTCTAAAGGCGGTAAGTACATTTTATTTTATTTTAAATTACCTCAAAATAAACGCTTAAACAAGAAAATATATTTATAGAGATTTCAACTGGCTTCATCATTTCGCATTTGGATCCAAGATGAGCGTCGAAGAAGAGGTTTTCAAGATTCAAAAGAAAATGAGCAAAATCACATCTAACGATGGTTCGGTATGTACAGCATGTGAATATGTGAATAATTCTATCGGGACGTGTTATTTAGTGGTAAACTTTTGTGGATATCCCTTCAATTTGCTCTAAAACCGTCCCTGTTTACACAGTGTGCCAAGAATTTAGTTTTACCCTCTCGTTTTAGGGACAAGATCAAGCATTGGATCTGCTAAAAGCTCTGCAAACTCTAAACATAAACTTGGAAATTCTCACAAAAACCCGGATCGGCATGACAGTAAACGAATTACGAAAAAGCAGCAAGGACGACGAAGTTATTAGTCTAGCAAAGACGTTAATCAAGAACTGGAAACGCTTCCTCGCCAACACACAGCCAGCTAAAGATTCTGCCAGTTCGAATAGTAAATCTTCCTCAAAATCCTCATCGACGGGCAATGTCAGCAGCTCAAGCAGCAGCAAAAAGAATGACAAAAAGAAGGAGGAATCGAAGAAAACTGAAATTGAGAAGCCAAAAGTGCCACAGGCCTCCTTTCCCACTTCTTCCGGTACGATGACGGATGCGGTTCGGCTTAAGTGCAGAGAAATGCTCACCAATGCCTTAAAGATTGATCCTCTACCAGAGGGCTGTCCCGAACCAGAAGAACTCGCCGAGGAGCTGGAAGAATCGATTTACGCAGAGTTTCGCAATACAGACATGAAATATAAGAATCGAGTGCGATCGCGTGTTGCTAACTTAAAGGACATCAAGAACCCCACCTTGCGTAGTAATTTCCTGTGTGGTGCCGTCACTGCCCAGCAACTAGCTAAAATGACGCCCGAGGAAATGGCCAGCGACGAGATGAAGAAAATACGAGAAACATTCGTTAAGGAGGCAATTAACGATGCTCAGTTGGCTACCGTTCAAGGTACCAAAACCGATCTCCTCAAGTGTGGTAAGTGTAAGAAGCGTAATTGTACCTACAATCAATTGCAAACGAGGAGTGCTGATGAACCTATGACAACATTTGTCATGTGCAACGAATGTGGCAATCGCTGGAAATTTTGCTAAACAAATTCAAAACAAACACAGGAACTCTCATTGTATAATGCTGCAGTTGCGGCCGCTGCCGTTTTTTAAAAACCAATTCGATTTTAAAGCGGTGTACAGTACAATACAATAATTTTTGTTTATTTTTAACACTAAACCAAACTTGTGTACCCAAAAGTCACAATGAAAATTGAAAACAAACCAACTACAGATAAAGCGGGCGAAACAAAAGCAATTTTTGTTTCACCGAAAATGTTTTAAACGATGTATGCTGATTATTATAATATAATAAAAGAAGATACGATTTTAATTATAAGTTAAAACTAAGCAGTAAATTGTGTTTTCTTTTCGATAGGTAATTCCAACAGAAAGTGTACAAGGGGCTGACTGGCACATGGCGAGAGATACAATTCCGCTCACTCAGTGAAGCATTTTATTTTAAGGTCCAGGGTACGGAATCACGTGAACAATGTACACCTTAAACGACTGACTAGCAGGGAAACAACGTGTGCTTTGTTTAAAGAAAGAACGGAGTCACATGAACCATGTACACCTTAAACGGCAGACAAACAACGTTTGCTCTGTTTAAAGAAAGTCGAAGCAGGCATTCTACATGCCGTCGATGTGGCTTAGCTCCAAATGATGTAGGCTGGTTTACACGGAGAATCTAAGAAGCTAGAAAGCAATACGATGATAAGGGTCAGTGATCGATGCGGCTAAGGTTAGGTTAGAGTACGATGGAAGTTTGAATTTGAAAGCCAAGGTGCTAATTACTCTCTCTTCTTACCATTAAAAGAGTCACATGATGGACAAAATTTGTATTTTGTAAACTTGGAACTCTTGTCTTAACCCCACTTCCTTACCTGGCAAACATTTTCTTTTAGCTCAACTTCCAAACTCACGATCTAAACCCGAGGCAAGGTATTTTATATTTCTATTGCCTTTGGTTTCAACAAATGACAAAACCGTGGCACGTCTCTTAACTTAGACCAATAAATTCGTTGGGAAATCTCAAGTTTATAAAATTCTTAAACCATTTTATTTCAACTATACATGCCATGCATACTGACACACTAGGATATAAATAACAAATAAAATTTAATTGCCAAATTGAGGACAATCGACCGTAAATTAGCGAGAACCATACAAACGACTATTAAGAACGTACACCTATGAGCTTAACACCAAATAAAAACCGGCCAAAACTAACAAAAAAAAAACAAATTGGGTTAAGTCATATTCTCCGCAATACAAAAAGGTTTCAAGCATGCAACGCCAATTCTTGTTTACAAAGCCGTTCAGCATGCTAGTTATAAGCTTCGACTGAAATAAGCTTTTCCTCATCACAGCCATGTATCACTGTCGCACTTGAAAGCTGTTTGCCAGTGGGTTAGTTGGGTACATATTTCGGTAATGGACCATCTACCTGAGGGTTAATAAAAACCCAGACGCACAGCAGTTTGTATAATCATTACCGCTGTGTCGCTTGGAACAAGAACATTACAAAAAAAAAGTCCAAAAGGTATTTTTCTAGTTTTAAGCTAATTTTCAAACTTAATAGTGTGAGTAATTTACTTTCAACTGCGCGCGTCTAGTGATGTTTCAAATTCAAATGAGTTAAAGACGATCAAGTGTTAATTTGTGCTCAATAACCGTGAAAGGCGGTATCATACTCTGCCTTTTTTGCTAGCTAGTGGAAGTTTTATTTATTTAAAGAAGCGGATTTTTGAAATATCTTGAAAACGTTACCTACATCTTGGAAATGAATAATTCAGCTGTTGCTCGCTTAGTTTGAAAGCTATCTATCCAGAATACATACGCACTTACGTCGAGTTTAACGAACAAAGTTCCATGTTACAAAACGATTATTTTTAAACTTGCAAACGGTAGTTGAATATCCAGTCAAATACATGTACTTGCATCCTCTTCCATCTGCTAATCGATCTATAAATACAAGATCACTCAGATTCGGTATAAATAAAGTACACACATAACTATGTTTCAATGTCCCCTCCTCCAATGATTCTTCAACGCACCATGACATTTGCGGTTTCTAGTCACAAAGCACGATACTAATAATCACAGACCACCGATTTAATCCAGCTCTAACAATTTGAAAGGTCATGCGGCAAAACACACCGAATCGAGTAAATCTTTGGCCATTTCCTGTGTCACTACTCCCACTCCCCGCCTCACCTATTTCACGTACACACACTCAAATCAAAACAAAGAGACAACACACAAGACAGCACACCTAGCCAGCAATAGAAATATCATAAAATCAGGTTTCAAACAAAAGTACGTATGTACTTAAACGACCGATTCACTATCAATCGCCGTAGCCATAGTACTCAATCTACTCCATAAAGAGACTTCGGCTGTTTGGAGTGTGGCCAAAACAAGTTTGGGATTTTTGGAAATTAAAGTCCACCTTCTGGGAGTGTGCTAGTTATGCAATAAAATCAATATCAATCAAACACGTTTGAATAGGTTTTAATCTGTCTTAGTCCATGAGCTCTGCAGAGACTTGGCGACCAGCTTTTTCAGGGTTTCGAGGTTCTTTGGTACTCGTTTCGGTGTAGCCACAGGTGGATAAATGTCGACAAATGGACAGAGTGTGTAAGTGGAAGGCCTTGAATCGGTTTAATTACCGTGCAAATTCAAAAAAAAAAAAATCGAATACTTTTAGTTGTTAGGGGTGTGCGTTTGAACGGTCTAAGTTCACCGTTCTCATTTTGGTCAAGGAATAACACAAATCAATGGCTTGTGAAAATGCTAATTAGATGCACGATAATTATCTCGCAATTGGCTGGCAGGCACGCAACAGTTGCAAGAAAAAACATTCAGCGCCTCGTTAGCCTTGGTGCGCCGACAGCAAATGTACGATTGCATTTTGAATGCTGTTCCTCGTAACATTTGCATTTATGTGGGACAGTTTTTCTTTCTTCTACTAGTTGAATAATTCCACTAAGAGTGTCGTGATCGTGAGCGCCACTTGCTGGTGACTGGTGCCATAATACATGCATATTTGAAATAAGAATAAAAAACCGCTGGTTAAACTTGGGAAGTTGAGATTTCTGTTAACTTTGAGGGGGGAGTTTGGAAATAATTACCGCGTGGCAGATGTCCCACTTAAGTTGTTCTCAGCACTAAATGGCCTGTCAGCTGCAACTCACTCAACGCAAACGCTCCAACTTCGTACTTAGGAGGGAGTCATAATGTTGCCATTGTACCCAGCAAATGTCGAAAGGTCTCTTGTTTAACGTATTCACAGTTCTATTCTGAAGCGTTGACATTACGTGTACCTCGGGCATAGAAAATACATAGGAAGGAATAAAAACAAACACCAATCACAACATCTATATAAAACCAGTTCCCCCACTTGGTGATTATGTTGTTTCCAGACTTAATCACTTAAAGATTGACATTCAACAATGAGTTCCGAGAAACGATCGTGTTTGTGTGGCTATGACCTTGTAAACTCATTGCGCCAATTGTTTAAACGATTATCAAGCAATTAGGAGTTTTATTAAACATTTAATACAAATATAAACTTTCGATTGCGTTTCCAGCATGCTTCGCTTCATTGTGCTCGTTACGGTGTTGGCCGCTCCTGTATGGTCGTACTCATCTGGAGCCCCGGACACGATCTGTACTAATGACCTAACCCCCGAACACGGTCTGCCAGTGCAAAGTGGTGCTGCGCCTTATACTCTCGCTTCAGCTGCATCGGTGAAGTCTGGACAAGTGCTCGAGCTCACCCTAAGCGGTGATGAGTTCCTCGGATTCGCCATACAAGGACGCACATCGAACAACAAGCCAATTGGTACCTTTAAGGATGACGGACAACTTTCACAAGTAGTCTTTTGCTCTGGCGTTGGAGTAGGTTTAGCCGTCTTTTACAGGGTATCCCTTTTACTGACAAAATGTTTTTTTTTTTCTTCTTTTAGAACACCTTGACACACAGGAAACTTAAGGCACCAATCAAGTCATTGAAGCTGACATGGCAAGCACCACAAAGCTACCAAGGACCAGTGACTTTCCATGCTACAGTTGTCAAGGACGGAAAAACCTACTGGGTGGGCAAGGTCAAGAACGAAGTGGTGGTAAAAGATGCTTAAAGATCTCAATTCTTTGAAAATTCCAACATGTATTTTTAGTTCAGTGTTTTGTGATTTCATTTTTAAATAAACAACAAAAAATTTAAAATTGCCGAATGTTTCGGCAAACAAATCAATTGATAGTTTTATTGGTCAGATTTTTTAGACTTGGCGTCAATTTGGTCCTTTACGTCGCTCCAACTGTTGAGAAACTTGGCATACTCTCGTTTGCTTCTGCAAACTATGACGAGAGTGCTGGGACGGCAGCCCACTGCTTTGAGCTCATTAATACGTTGTTTTGTCGTCTTGAGACTGTGGCACAAAATGCGAGGAACTTGAGCGATTTCATGGCGAGTAAAGTGCTCCTCGTCGAGGAGGTAGTCGAGGACTTCCTTGATCTGTATTCAAATAATTGCAAACAATGGATCGACGTGCAGGAACATACGAGAGATGGTAACTTACCTTTGTTACTCGCACTTTAAAGACAGACGGATGTTTCGACATGATCGCTTGCATTTCGGGTACGGTAAAGCCCAGCCGATCGGCTACGTAGTCCACCGCAGAATTGCGTTCACCAAGAATGTTGCTCTCGTCCATAGAAAGCTTGAATGACCTGCAATTTGACGATTAGTAGGAGTTTTCCCCAACCGGCGTAAGGTTACCTTTGTAGGATATTTTCGGGACACCTCACCATCCATGGCATGATTTTGTCCTTTTTCGCGCACTTTGCCCGTTCGAGTCTAGTCTCAACAGATTTGGGCGTATATCGAAAGGCCCACAAGTCCCGAAGTATGTTCAACGGTGATACGTTGTAGCGAAGCATGTGCTCCAGATTTTGTTTCAGCATATCAAATGGCATTTCCAGGATAAACAACCGCTTGGAAAGGTACTTTGTCACCACGGGCACGGACAGTCCAAGTTTCTCACTAATGTAGTAGACACGGTTTTCATGGGGCACAAAGTTTGCCTCCCGCCTAAGCGATGAAAGCAGTTTGTTTAAGCGGGGATAGGTCAATCGCAGTAGCGGTGCAAATTCGTTAATGTCCCGCACATTCAGTGAACTCAGGTCCTGCAGTTTCAATTCCAGACGTTCTGCAAAAATTCAATAAAGTCATGAGCAAATCTCGATGCAGTGCAAGGGAATACTCACTTGGTTCCGTCGTTATAAGCCATGGACACTCTAGAAATGTATTTTTCGTTATTCCGTATGTGCAAAGTATCTCTATGGATCGACCGAGAAAGTTCTCCTTGCAACTTCGATGCACTGATTCGTCGGATAAGACTTTCTGGACATCCGTGTCGCTAAGACGAAATTTAGCGCGCAGAGCTTGTATCACATAATTGTTGTTTTTGATGCGCGATTCTCGCTCGAATCGATAAGGAACGATGTATTCATCCGAATCTAGTGGGTTTTCAAGTGCGGCCTGCTCGGTTTGTGAAGGTGTTGAATTTGTTGTGAAAGCACAGACAACTGATTTGGTGAACTGTGAATTCACGTCACTGTTGATTGTTTGGGTAAGGATTAGGGACTTTTGAAAGTTTTTTACCAAGCAGCGGAACATGCTTATAAGTTTGTTTAAAATATTTTTATTTCTTTATTTTGCTGAAATTTATCACAGCACAAAGAAATGTCAAACAGAACAGCTGTTTCAAGGTACAGTCGGCGGGACAAGTAGAACTGCCAGATAAAAATTTATTTAACGAAAAAAAGTGGTTCTCTTTTTTATCGAAAGAGTAAAATATGAAAGCTAGAACCATTTTTAATTTTCAAATTTATCATCAGAAATTTTGCGCTAATTTCGTGAGGTAGTTCACCCGACTCTTATATCGAAACAAAATTGTTTTTAATGTAATGGATTTAATATTGTTATTCAGTGTTCCCTCTTATAAAGAGATGCACCATTTTAGCACAACTCTCGAGTTTCCAATTGATGGCAAATATTTAAATACTGCATGCCCCCATAAAATAGTCATGCAAATCTTGAGTTGTAATCTAACAATGTCTGGCATCACTTTTCACGTTTGGCTTTTTGAAGTAAAATAAAACTCAAAATCAACTGTTTCTCTGCCGACCGATGATTGTGCTTATCTTGTGTTTTTGTAGAAATTACTTATTTTGTGCAAAATGAGGTAACCTCCCGAGATATGCAGCAAAGAAAATACTAAACAAACATATTGCAACCTTTTTCCAGCAGCACCTTGCAACACGACTTATTTTCGCCCACTTGTTGTAACCCTTGCCTACTAAAGCCGGTCGCCGTTAAACAGAACAAACTCGCAAAATGTCTAGGATGCAAATTGGCGCTTTACTGTTCTACGGCACACCAGAAACTCGATTGGCGTATTCACCGGAAATTCTGCCAGGCAGCAAGCGCCATACTCTTCAGGCACAATTGCGAGCATTTATTTGACATCAACGGACCGATACGTTCCCAAGAGGATCTCAATGTGACCACGCTCAAAGTGAAATACATACTTAGATCCCTCCTTAAACGACCCCTCGACTATCACGAGGAAGAACTCACATCGTTCCCAGTAATGTGCGCACTCTGCTACTCGACAAACATGTCCAAATTGTACCAATGCAAAAGTTGTAAGGCTGTCAGCTACTGTTGCGAAGAACATGAGCTGCAGCACGCACCTACACACCGCGCGGAATGTCAGCAGCTGAAGATCTATTACTGTAAGTTTAAAATTAATTCAGATATGTTTCCCGAGGCCACATTAAAGGGGAAGTGCGATTTATTCGAACCGAGTTTGACCAGTGCTATGAAAACTTTATACGGCATTGAATTCGGTTCCGATCCGTGCGAAACCCTCGCCGAGTATCAGAAATTTTCGTTTGTCTCAGATTTTTCTTGTATAGCAACTGTGACTTACATTGTCAAGCATTTAGATATGGCACACTACCCCGGACAACAGTTTACAATCTATGTGGCAGGGGCGACGACAGACGAGATGTGGTTCGCTCCGACTCATGTGGAATTCTTCTTTGCATGTGTGCCCCAGCTGTCGAAATTGAACGTCATATTTGTGGGACCAGAAGTGCCCGATGTGGGTAAGAAGATAACAGAATTTAAATTGAGTGACGGCAGATTGTTGTGTCGCTCGTCCCACAGAGCGAAACTGGAAGAGCATTTTATTGAGCGCCAACAGCATTTGAAGCCGAATATGATTGTCTGCTTCAATTGTGGCTTCTCGGAGAACACTCAGAAGCAGGGATCAGATGGCGACCCTTGGTACAAAGGTATTCGGTGTTTGACAGAGATGCCCGAAATACCGCTGGTATTCACGTCGTACACCAGTTTGGAAGCTGATTTCGATTTTGCGGCTTTCATGAAGGTCATCGAGGAGCAGAGGGATTTTTATAATGTGCGCTTGGAGAGGATAATACCAAAGCAACGGAATCCGTTCAGAGATTTGCGTCCCCTTAGAAGTTGGCAATTCAACGATCCGGAGGGGATATTCTACAGAAATGGATATGTACAAGCTGTAAGAGTTAAACGCAACGATTCCAAAGAGGGGGAACAGTAATTTTTTCAAGTGTAAACCGCATTTGTAAATGTTTTCCTAAGAATAAACTTTTAAATTTTGTACTTTTTTATAATTAAAATCATGAAATATGAAACGTATCGAGGGATGCATTTTTGAAGAGTAACAAACTGCGACGATTTCTGATACTCGACGGGTTTTAATATTGAAAATCTCAATTTCTTCAGGTGGTTCTGATTACCTACCTTCGTTTTGTGTTAAGTAACCAATGGCGGCATCAATGGCGCTCCTTTGATTTGTACAGGCACGAATACTTCTTAAATCTGCTGCAGGACAGGCAGCTTGAAGGCAGATTTTCCGTTTCTGCTCTCAGTTTGCTCTCTATGTTACAAACTCTCTAAGGGCCGTTTGCTCATACGACTCTTAACGGTTTAAGTTCTACTTAAATACTTATGGGCTACTTTTTTCAGGTCATAAACTGTCACATAAGAGTTTATGTGGAACTTAGTTCGCTATGAGTCGTATCAGCAAACGGCCCTAAATTCCGTCGGAGGTTGTTGTTCTGTTTCTTCTGCTGCTTGCCTTTTTGTCTCTTTTGCATGCTCTCTCACATTACACAGTTGAAACCAACCTCAAACATTAACAACTACATTTATTTTTCCTTTTAACGGAACAAAGATGATTTCACACAGAAAATTTTAACAATCGGTTTTGGATTTTTGTTTTACTTAAATGCCACCTCCATCAGTGGTTCGATAATAATTTGTTCTTACACTTTGTTGATTGTGCTTTTAACTATTTATGTAGGCAAAAATAACGTATGTAGTGTTTGTGAGACCAAAAATGTATATGTATCTCATTGTAAAACATAACAAATCGTAAAATGAACTAGGTTAACTCTGTCTTAACTAAATGGAAATACTGAACAAAATACTGGCTAGGATGTAAGTTGTTTATTGGGTCAGTTAGCACCCATCTAAATGTCTGGAGAAAATAGTTTTTATACCCTGCATTGTATTTGTATTGCTTTTCTGATTAACCTTATATTATTTGATCTTTTCTTAAGTGACTCTTTCGGATTCTGTAGGAAAGTAGGTACATCCCAAAGAAAATAAACTACACACATATAAAAATAGTAGGTTCATCTAGTAAGGCGAGGAAGATAAATATAACAGTTATATCAAAACGTAGGAATATCAACTTAGTCCCTGATTGCCTTTCGTCGTTCCCAGGCGACTTGCATTGACCAAATGCTGAGTGGTCGCATATAGCCAATCGCGCGGTATCTCTTCTCGGCATAGAGCGCCTCGGGCGTTTCGAAATTGAGTCCACATTTGTCTGAGATTGTCTTGTACATTCCGCCAGCTGTTTGGAAGGCTTCTTCAAACATGCCCTGAAATGGAAAGAGAAACGTTTTGTGTAGTGAATACGGGAAAGGCTCATCAATCTACCTCTTGAATCATGGTCGCAGCCAACGCATAAGTCACACCCGTCCAAACCTCTTCACTTTGTATCGTGAAAGTGTCCACATGGCCGGGCTTCTCGGGATCGGAATTTGGGACGAAGCCGTTTACAGCGCCAGTGTTGCCGTCACAGAAGCCCTTCACGTTGTTCTTGTAGATGCAGGCGAGAGCCGAGCGAACGTTTTCCTTGGGATATATCTGAAACGAATCCACTTCAGCGAAGCAGTAGAATTTGGTGTGATTTTGGGTACAAACCTCATAGTCAAATCCACAGGTGTTCAGGTACCAATATCCGCAAAGCTGATCGGCCATGATTGTCTCTCTGTTCGAGGTGTCGAACTTGTAGTAGTTTCCGTTCCATAGCTTCTCTTCGAGTGATCGCTTGCCCTTCTCTAGGATCTCTTGATAACGCACGCAGTCACTGGGCTGGTCTAGGATGGTCGCCATCGCCGAGATGCACTGTAGAGCTGCCAGCCACAGACCTCCGCAATAAGCACTAAACGGCAACTGTGTGAAAAAAAGAAACAACACACCAGAAGAGTTCAAAAGTACCTGGGCCCTTCCATAACCCAACTGTCGTAGGTTTGATCGGGCATCTTCGTATTCTCAATCAATCCGTCACCGTCCTTGTCCCACTCAACTGATTTATCCATGGCAGCCTTACACGCCGGGTACATCGCCTTGAGGTAGGCAACCGCATCCATCAGGTACACTTTGCCGTTCGTCTCATTGATGTACATTGAGGCCGATTTCCGATGGTTCTCTAAAGAAGATCACCTCAGTGAGGACCACGCCTCCGTAAATGCATTTACTTACGTTTCTCTTCAGCTGAATTCTTTCGCTTGTTGTCCTGCATGTACATCTCGTAGAGACTGTCCTTGTCAATGAACTCGATCGAGCTGAATTTGCTCGCATTGTCTATCTGGGCCTGGGCTATCTCATTTAGAACA
Organism: Cheilosia impressa; assembly: GCA_948293265.1. Taxonomy (NCBI): domain Eukaryota; kingdom Metazoa; phylum Arthropoda; class Insecta; order Diptera; family Syrphidae; genus Cheilosia; species Cheilosia impressa. The sequence goes on along the minus strand of OX411883.1, from coordinate 52,679,545 downwards.
TAGTAGTCCCGGTAGCACTGCAAAACGAACTTTGTATTGAGATCCTTCCAGTCGTTAACATCGTGGATGTTGTAACAGTTGATAAGCGTGAAGGGCTCCTCATCGGGATCACCCAGGTCGTGTGGAACTGAATTCCGGACTTTGCGTGGCGGATTTTTCCCATCGTACAGGGTCTTACGAGTCTCCGTCAGCTCATGACCGATTGAGTCACGGAAGTCGTACTGAATGCTGACCTGCAAGTTTGGCCACAAATGAGACAGCGCCTGCGAAGCATAGAAGTGCACATCGTAGGTGTTGTACATTCGGTACTCATGTCCCTCCAGATATGCGAAGCGGCCGTAGGCTAGCCTTGGATCATCAAACTCCAACTCCTTGCCAAACGATGAGTCACACTTGAGCCACAACGTGCCCCCATCCGAGATGAAATAGAGTTCGTTAAAGATGGCCCCCTTGTACCAGTCGGGCAGCCCCTCATCGCTCAAAATCGGCTTCTGCCATGCGTCGATCAGCTTCTCCCACTTTGAATAGTTTTTCATTGCATAGTCACAGATCTTAGGTCCAGCATCACCGCCTTCGCCAAAGTACCTGGTGTAGTACCGCAAATGCGTCTTCAGCTTTTTCGGAAACTGAATGGTCGGCATATCCCACGCCAGCACAAACTCTAGGTCATGACTGCAGTTTGGTCTTATAGCCACCTGCGAGCAGATGCCTACCCCGAGATCTTTGCCTAACGAGAAAACACATTCCAACAGAAAGTTCCAATAACAACAGAGCAACCTTACTTTTTAGGCTTTCATCGAGAACCTTGTCGCCCAATTGTCCGGTCTCTTTCAATTCCGTCCACAGCTTCTCACCATTGCCCGCCGCATCGAACTGGGTGCACCTGGTGATGCTCACCTCCGGCAGGATACGACATCCCAAACTGTACGTCAGTTGCATGTCGTGGATCTTCTGTTTGATCGAGATTCCCTTAGTCTGTCCTTCGGAAAAGAGCGCGCTCTCAGGACATCCCTCGGCGTCTTGCTTCTTGTTCCCAGTCCCATTCTTGAAGGTAAACGTTATGGAAACCTTGCGCTCCTTGTCGCCCACATTCTCCACCTGCCACACAAACATACCACACGGCACACTCGACTCCTTGTACTCGTGCGGAATCACCGGAGACACTTGGCGGCAAACCAACTTCACACCATACTCCGACAGATCGATGTCCGACCATGCCCTCGGGTACAGGCCAGTGTAGTTGCACTTCACCGGATCAAGGTTACTCTCCCAGCTGCTTAGTGGCGACTTGGGCCGGCTGCAATTCATTGTACTACTCTTAGCTTCACTAACTCATATCATTGGTTCGAGATATTTTAGGTTTGAGTGTGTTTTTGTGTGTGTTTGCATTTAAATTTATGATTTGGAAGGAAGAGCAATTTTGGAGGATGCAGGAAAGAGAAATGGAAAACCGAATAAATAAATAAAAAGTGAACAAACGAAAACAACAAGAGTACACGACATAAAAAGGACCGCAACGACACGGCCGCACATGAAATCTTTATGAGCTCATTTTTATGGGTCAGCTTTATTTGTAAATATAAAATGTGCATAAATGTTGGCTTGAGGTTAGGGCAGGAAAAATAGAAAATGTTATGTCGGAAAATGCACGAAGCACATACGTGCAACGTAAACAGAAATTAAAGCAATTCTTGGCATGCGGCGATGGGTGCAAGATGAAAATAAGCAATGATGCTCTTTAAGGGAGAAAAAAACGATTCCCCCCTCAAGCTGTGCACGGTGGAGAGATTCGTGTTGTAAGCAATCGACGTGGGTATGGATGTTTGCTGCATTCGCCATAAGGGTAGGTCAAAAGGCGTCTGTTTTTGAAAGGCACTTTTGAAGCTACTGAAGAACTTCCTCCTTTTTGCACAACTTTATGGGTTGCCTTTAAATTTCACTTCCACCCCATTCTTTGTTGCTTGTAGGTCTCGAGGGCGGTTGTCTTAGTGGTAACAGCTTTTTTTGATCGCCACTTTACCAGGGGTCGAATCTCGTCATCCGTTAACGAGCATTACGTGACGGAATTTGTTTTTGTTTCACATGCAAAATCGACATAATTCCGTGAACGTATAGCTCGTTCATGGACGACGCGATTCGACCCCTGCTGTTATTACTGTCTCCAAAATATCGTCTTGAAAGTGCTTCATTTGGCATCGAAACAAATTTTTATAACAGACGAGGTTGCGTTTAAGTTGCGTCAGTTTTTTACAGTACCTACAGCTATATATGTCGACCTCTGTGCCTCTGTCTCCATTTATCTAGTAATTTGACTCCGATGATCATGAACGACTTTACCCTTTAACTTTCGAAGTGAGTCAGAATATTTCACGACTGGTCTCGGCTGTGGAGTTTAATTACTCACTTTGTTAGCTTTTTATGCGCGTAAAATTCCGAATATTAAGAGTCTCAGACAGTGGCCACAGATAGGTTAGGGAGAGTGCCGAATAATTTGATGCCAGCCTGCACAAGAACAGCATTCGGTTGAAAGTTATTCCGAACGGACCATACTTACTTGGGCCGCATATTTATTTGATTCCACGGAACCCCGCACACCACCACCTCGCTATTGTGCATTTAAATCAATATTTATAATTAAATGTAAATCAACAACCTTCCCTGATGACATAGTGCCACGAAATTGACCGCAATCCAGCCATCACCCAGCCATAGGCAGAATTTTGTTATTCCCACACACACAGGTAAAAAACAAAAACACAACCATAAAAATTTTGCTGACTGTTTACCTGTAATGCGACAGCAGACTGTGGAAAATCGTTTTGTCCTTCTCGTCCTTAATGGTGACAATAAACTGGTCCGCATGCACAACGTTGTACTCGTACATTCCCGGTCGCATCTGGAAGCGGCAAAACTCGCCCGCATAGCCACGGCCAATTGTGCCACCACCGATGCCACCCAGCGGCACGCCGTAGATTTGTTTGCCAACCTCAGCATAGTAGTAGTCCATAATAACTCGCCGGCCTTCGCGCGAAACTTTCCAGTAGTAGGAGGCATATCTGTTCAATAAAGATAGATGCACATCAGGGGTCAGCCATCATCAGTTGGTCTTCTATTTTTAAGTTGTTTTCTACCGCAATACGGATTGAAGGTCAAAGGTAGGGGGGGGGGGGGCTTTTATCTTTGTTATGTAGATCGTCGTCAGCCAAGTGAGTTAAGTGTGCACTCAAAAAGCGTAACGGTAATGCTATAGTCCCTCTTCCATCATAGAACAGGAAACTATGGCGAAGATACGAGTGGCAGGGTGAAGCTACTATGTGCCTTGTCTGTTTTGTCATCACACCATCGATGGGTCGCCAATGCCGTTGAAAAAGAGTGTGGCGAACTATGCCGGTGGGAAAGTTTTCTTATGACAGTTGTAGTTGACTGACATGGCACAAGTGTCATTTCCAAATGCTTGTTCATCAATTAAATAAGAAAAAAGACTCGAACAGGGTGCACTTGGCGAAGGGATTTGCATACCTAAAAGTGAAGGCGCACGTCACACCCACATTGAGACTTTTAAAACTGCTCCAATGACCGTAGGGTGTGGTTGAAGGTGTTCGAGCTTCTGATGGGTGCGCGATGCAAGGAGATTATAAATTGCTGAGGCAGAAGAAGAGTAAAGCGAAACAGAAAATAGGGGTGGCACGTACTCGTGTAGCAGTTAAGTTCGAGGGCGGACAGTTGTAAGACTAATTTGATAGATGAGTTATAGGGGGGCTATTTTTATATAGCCCCGAGGTCTGCGGAGGAGATGCAGTAAAACATTCATCGAAAAATAATGTTTGGAGTATTCTTTTTTGTATTTCCATGCAACGGTAGGAGTACTCTTCCATTAACGTACTCGTATTTCTGTGGTTTAACCCTTTTCGGACAGACATCACTAAAAGTCAGACAAATGTAGGTATAGAAATTGGATAAGTTAGTGTTGTATTTTACGCGCGATTCTGACTGTCGTTGTGATCGGTGTGACTGTTGTGCGACTAAAATTGCAATTTGGCACTTTTTTTACAGAGCCTGCCACATTTTTTTGCTCTTTGGCCCTTTTTTTAGTTGGAGAAGACGCTTCAAAAATGTTCAATTGCTGTCATTTCCAAATGAAAACCTTTTAAATAAAACGCAATTGCCTATCACATCATTATAATTGTTTAGCGAACCAATACATGTTAAATACCGTTCAATAATTATTCAAAATAAGTATGCTTCAGAATTGACACTTTTTTCTCATTGGCCCTTTTTATTGCGACTTTTCAGAATTCTGTAACGGTCACACTGGTTGTGATGCAAACTAACGAAAAAATACAGAAACTCGGTGAACCACAAAATTGCAAAATTTCAATTAACTGTCATTGGGACGTTCAGAATCTATTTTATATGTCTGACAGCTGGTGGACTTGATGTGTCTCAGTTTTGATTGGCCTAGATCGGTCACATGAACTTTTTTTTTTTCAGTTGACGTTTATGAAGGGGAAACCCACGAATCTAGTCAAAAATTTCGTAACTGAGTACCAAGTTGACAATTCGTTCATGTGGCTGACGGTAGGAAAATGACGTTAACGACCAATCTAATTTTCGCGTTCAGGGTACATCTAGTTCACACAAATCTAGTGGACTTAAGAATTTTTAAGATTTTTGAATGTGCCCATTTACGAATTGGCATTTAAATTATTTGACAGTTATCTGACAGTTGCATTCAGCTTGAGGATGTTTATCGGATTATTTACAATTTACACCCAATTTTTTAAAGGGGTTAAAGTCTGATCTGTAATTTTTCTGGACTGCTGAACTTGTCTGCTTAAGACGACGCTTGACTAAATTTGACTACTTAATTGTTTGAATGCATTACAGAATGGGAACGGAACTATTTTTAGCAATTTCTTAATTGAATTCATACGTTGCATTTAAATAGAGTAGACGTTGGAGTCGAATTTGAATATAATTCCTGGTGTCAGACGTTTGAGTCAAGTAGTAGTGACGTTGGAGAATGTCAAATCTGTCACAGGGAGATAAATTTATGACCATTTTTTTCGGAAATGCATTATTCGAACCCCTTTTACATGAATTCCAGTGTATGGTTTTGTTGGCTAAACTAGGTATAATAAAAATAAACAGACAATGCCGGGGATTTGACAGTTCTTAACCTCTTATAAATTTTTTTTTTTTGCGTAACAAGAACAAGTCGTAGGTTGCTTCTTGCTCTTTAGATGCCATTCTCCTCTAAGAATTTTGTTTATAATTACGATAAGGGAACTGAGTTGAGTTCAGATTCATAAGTAAAAGAACAGGCCTAGTGCGATGTAACCAAAATCAGCTTACGTGCACAAAAAGTACGCAGTGTTTCGTCAAGTTACATGTTCCTATTCCATTTGACTTTCAATGATGGAATTGACATGAAATGCGGTATATTCTCCCACAACAAAAATTGTGTACTTCGGTGATTAAATTTTTCGACATTTTAAATTTATTTAAACAACTAAAACTAATGTAGGTATAATTAGTACCAAACACAAAAAGAAGCTCTTTTGACAACCGCAATCCGTCTTCTGTAAATAGAACTACTGATAAACCATAAAACCGATTGCTGTCATATGTCGTCACTTGTTCTTATCTAATACAAGTCAGAATGTCGCCTAAAAACCCCTTTCCACAGAAATAGTTATCCATAAATGTACTCGTACAGACTTGACCAGCTGTTGCCATTGCCATATTTTATTTACATTATTATTCATCAATAAAAATATAATTTTCATGCGAAACGTTGTAGGTTAGGCTTGACACCCGGTTTTATGTAGGTATCAGCGTGTTTTTTGTTTACAATTGATTTGCTGTCAGGGCTTCCATCAATCTTGCATTTGCTCGTGAAATTAGTCCGACAATTCAATCAACTAGGAGCTGATATTTAAACTGGAGCAAAGACTACGTTGTAATCAATTTCAATAATGCCAATGTAGGGATCGCATTACATTGGTGTGTCTATGTGGTTTTCTGCTCAATTGGGCTTACATCTAATCAAGCAGTCAATCATTTCTGAATACGCGTGCGAAACAGAAGCCACTCGAATTTCATACACCACAGAATATAGCAGAACTTTATGAGGCTTGTATTTGTAAATGATTAGGGACCTACTTTTTAGCAGTAACCGTTGAGACTTATCTTAAATTGTCGGACGATTGTGGAGTCAAGTGTGCACCTGTGCTAATGATCATGTGGATTATATAGGTATTTGCAATTGCGATAGCGATTAGGTCTACTTTTCTGCTTTTGCTGTGAATTTGTATCCACTGGCGTCTTTGGGCAAACCCATTATCCCTTATAGCTGTCCTGCATAAATTGATTACATTTCCTGGCGCTCCTCTGCCGATGGAAATAATATTCGAAATCACGAAAGCGATACACAACACCCGCCCAGTATAACCCACATACCATTTAAGTCGGCGCCAATCTGTCGCGTGAGAATACAGCACACACCATTTACTAGAGCATGGTTGTGGGAAAACCAAGGGATCAGGGAATAAATGTGCGCGGGGTGGTCGTATTAGTACTGCGGCAAGGAAGCCTTTTTTTCTATTTTGGAAAGAGAGTTAATCAGGAAATTTCTCGGTTTTAGCGCAATCGTGCTACGAAGTTGGGTCAGCCGCAATACCGTTGTTCGTTCCCTACCTTAACTTATTTCAACTAGACCAACGAACGAATAATTAGGGAACGATGATGTCAGTCCAAGTGGAATGGGCCTTGGGCAACCTCTTTGTGGCAGATTCCAAATACAAAGAAATGAAAATTCGATAGATTATCGAATTCTGATAAGATACACAAACAATAAGTGTATTCGTTGTTTTTGCAATATCTATTTCATAGACAAACATACCGACACAACAAGGGAATGAAAGGAATCGATTGCTTAATTGAGGGTCTCAAGTTTTGGTTCCTCTTCTCCGGGTAGACGTGGTTGAACTTGAGCTTCAAGCCAAACTTTGGAATGGCTGTCACTTCTTTCTTTAGCTCGTCGTTTGCACTTTCGATATCCATGATTGTCGGCACTGTTTTCGTTCCACAAATAACACTTTCACTTGATAAACCGCACTTGATGTGTTTGCTTTTGCAAAACACCTTATTTTTATTGCAAAGAAAAAATTTATATATCTTGTGTGTTTATTTTTTATTTGCAGACACACATTTTTCCAATCGAACAAAACGAACGCACCACTTCCAATAAATGACTGAATTTCCTGTTCAGCTAGAATTGTCCATCAGCCAGCGGTCCACGCAAATCGTGGAAGGTAAAATTTTCTATGAAATTCATCAAGATGGCTTCATATTTTCCTGGTGAACTTTGGACAAAGCTAAAGTCAGCTGATAACTGTCAAGCGGCTTTGTTTTGTTTACTGACCTGCCGGTGTGCATTGGTGGAAAAGGGAGAGGTATACTCACATTGGAACCCATGCTGTGGACAGTGATTTCTCAATAAACTGTGGAAGGTAAATCGAAAAGCACAAACGAGAACTTGTGATGAAGTGAAATAGCGTGTTCTCGAACCGCTCGCTGCTTGTTAAGTGGAAAGTGGTCAGTTGAGAAGTCATTCGATGAAAAGGACTTTGTTCAAAGATGATGGAATTAATCACTCATCTCTGATTTTTGTGTAATGTTTACAATTATTCCCTAAAAATTTATCGAATGATAATAGAATTGCTTATTACATATTTGCAATTGTTTTACATGTTTTTTCCCCAGAAGTGTTGCCACTTTGTGTAATTTAAGTCGTACTCGTAGGTAAATACAATATAAAATTGTGGTGACGAATTATCCTCGGATCCATTAACCGCAATATTTAACGCCTTTATTATTTTATTTGAAACATTTGTGATCAGTGTTTTTTTTTATCTCCTAAATGCTAGTGAATCCCTAGCTAATTATACCCAACGCGATGAGTTGGGTCTTATTACTCTGAAACGGTTCACGTTGCTCAAATTATTTGACAGGTGCTACGTCATATTTCCAAATGATCTTGTTGAAGGGTAACAGTTAAACCTGTGCACTTTTCGTTCCTTTTATCACAGCAATATGCTATAGAGAAATAAAAAATAATTGGGTACATATTTTAGGTTTCAATTTTACCACGTTTTTGTTGGAGAAATTTTGTTCACTGTTAGTTGGATTGTCGCTTTTGGGTTCAATGAACGTGGGTAGCTCATATTTTTTTGCTGTCACCCTGTTTTTAGAGCTTTTTATAACCACAATCTACGACACAAACCAACAAACCACGGCTGATGTCGTTGGGTGGTGAATTATTTTCATATTAGCCCCTGACAAAATCGAACATTGACTGTATCGCTTTTTTAAAAGGCTCCTCGCTCCTCTACCAAAGTAGTACCCACCTAACAGCTACCAGTTTAGTTAAATAACTTCTCCTACCTGCCGAGCAAACACCTTCCCGCCTACTACTTCTGAAACTGTTCAACGCAATTTAAATTCTTTCCATCAATCCCTCAATGGCCCTTTTGTGGATGCCGCCCATGTTCAAGAGCGCACCTATAAGCCAAGCAGTATGTAGTAGCTCCGAGCCAAATTGGTGTAGTTAAGCGAGGCAAACACACATACATAAGTACTCGCATCATCTCCTAACTCCTAATGCAGTTTGAGCACCGTGCCATTGCAGTCCCAGCGGGAGGGATAAAAAACGAAGTAATGATTTCCACTTGATATTGAAACTCTCAGCCTGGCTATCTACAACTGTATCATGATAAATTCACCATTAATTTAGATAATTAATAGAGAATGGGGCGTTTGACTCTCTTAAGCGGTTGCGGTAATTGCAAAGTGCGACAACGACGACTCGACGCGACGCGACAGATGGTCGCTGCCGATAAGTGAAAGCCAAGTTCGATGACAAGTACTGCAACTGCCGGATTATGTCATCTCGACATCAGTTGCCGTTCCCCCGTATATAACTGAATTCGCGACCAGATATGGCAGAAGGGCAATTATCGAACTTGAACCAAACGGAAAACAGTTCTTATCTTAAAATATGCATCTGAGGGTCTTCTCCTCCACTTGGCGACAACTTGTTAGGCTGCTGCCGTTGCTGGTGCGCACGTCCTGGTTTTAAGAGTTCCGAGCTCACCGACTACAATAAGACAACAATAAGTAACGTCGTCGTGCGCCTAAAACCACAACAGCATCAGAGCAGCACATAAACACCCAATAAACAAATCTGTATTCCGCCGCGCAGCCAATGCGTCATCGGCTCTCTCGCGTTCGATAAACTTGATTATGGCGAGGCTACACTGTGTGCGCGAGCTCACAAATTGATCTTCCTGAGATTCGCGAATTGACATCACGATTTGTTACCTTGCCCCCATGGAACAGTAGACGCTTGTTCTACATGGCACCGATAGCACAGTACTCTGCTTGTGCTGCCACACAAAATATCGCATCTCATAGGGCGACGACCAGCCGGCGCGGGCGGCGCACTGAGAAATTTGCATGCAATTTGTTTGCCAGCGAAAGATCCCAGATATCGCCTGCTCTTATTTAGCGTGAACGTGGTGGTGTGAGAAATAGAAGGAGTACACTACAAACTACAAAGATTGAGCGATTTACAGCGGCTCATTGACATCTGTCCAAAGTTCACTGTGTTATGTCAATGTCAAATCAAATCAAATCATATGCAGATGCATATTGCAAATATGCAGTTTGAGTGCCCTTTCCTGCTTCTGGCTATATGGTCGCCCTTGGGGAATAGGTTTATTGGCTAATTGGCACCAAATATGGCGGCTAGCAGCTACTGCTCCAAAATGGTACAACAATGGAAAACCATTGCGTGGAAAACGTTGAACAAAAAGAAAAGTGAAACACTTTTGTTTCCCCCATTCCATCCATTGTCCGGCGTGGTTGCAGCCGTTACCGGTGGTAGACTTTTTATGGTCGCCATACTCATTTGGTAGATGACGCTATGGTTTGATACACACAATCGTAATAAGGACGGCTTTGATGCTCATAAAATTATAATTTCTTGAATAAATGAATAATAAGTGCTTCGTGTGGCATGAAGCTTGTGTATGTATACTGCCGGATTGATTGGAGTTCAATTAAAATTGTTCATGACCGTTAAATGGAATGGGGATTTCTGCGTAAAATATTCGTTCGTTTCGCGCCCATTCGTGGATGGGTGACAGTGAACTTGCTGAAGTCTGTTTTGGGTAGGATACAGCGCGGAATTGGGCTGTTGAATTATAAGGAAATGGACACATTCAAGAATCTAGTCGATTAGATTGGTCGGAATAAGATGTAACCTGAACGCAGAAACTAGATTGATGGGGAACGTCACTTTTTCTACTTCAGCCACATATGCGAACTGTCAACTTAGAACTCAGTCAAGAATTTCTTGACTAGATTCGTCGGCTACCGCACCATAAACGTCAACTGAAACAGCTGCTCATATGACCGATTTCCCCCAATCAAAACCGAGATAGGTCTAGTCAGACGGCTGTCAGACAGCTGTCAGACTTACTAAACTAGATACTTGAACGTCCCCATTAAGTTCTAGACTAGATTCGTCGGCTACCCCTTCATAGGCGTCAACTAAAATAAACTGTTTATGTATCGATCTAGGCCAATCAAAACTGAGACACATCAAGTCAGTCAACTGTGTCAGACTTACTAAACTAGACGCTTGAACGTCCCCAATGTAATTATACGTGTTTCCGTTTTTATCTTCCGAGCGCTTTACTAGCGAACCACTTTAAAACTGCTGACCGGGTTTATATTGGGTGCTGAACATTTTATATTTGAACAGGGTTTTATCGGTTTACCCAATGAACATTGACTTACGTAATGAATTGCTGTTACATGTACTATTGGGCTAATAATTTTCTCTATGTTCGGGCCTCTCGCATAGTATTCTACGGCTGGAGTGATAGTTCCTTTCTTTTTCAAATGAAAGTGAGTAAACCACTTGAATTGCTAAGGGGCATCGCCAATCTTCCTAAGACTTGTCACACCTCTCCCCACCTCATGATGGCTGAGGCAACATATCGTCGCCCATAAATGAACTATGTAGCTTTCCATCTCAGAGTCATTTCTTCCACACCATCCCGACATTTATACGTTTTAATTACTTCCTTAGAAGTGCAACAACGAGAAGGTGCACTGAACCCCGTTGCCCATTCGCCGCCCCATATAAGGACAACACAGATCTTTCTCTCGAATGCTTCCCATATCGCACATTTCTCCTAATTGAATTGCATTCCTCTCACACATGATCGTCCTTGCTGGCTATGGTATTTTTAGCCTAATTACTAGCAGCTCGGTAGCCCTTTTTCCCGTTAAGGTCCTCATTAACGAGTGGAAAATAATGGCCAATGGATTCCATTGACCATAAACGTTGCGCGCCTGCATCCGTTGCTCATCAAAAATTCTTTTGATCGCTTGTTGGTGGGACTATACAGAAAGGAAAAAGTGATTCATCGAATGTCGCCATAAATGATGAGGACAACTGCGACAAAAGATCTATGATTCTGTTGGGCGACTATACCACGGAGTTTATTAAACCACACAACACACATGGGAACAACAAAACTAGAAGTTCATTCGCCTTATACGAAGAAATTCGATCTTTTTTCCCTCGTCTGTGTTTGTTTTGTCATCTTCCTGACCATATATATGGCGATTGAAGAAAGAGCGAACTTGCTTGCTTGTTAGGCGAAAGAGAAAATTCAAGATTGATGCAAGGTACGTACAGTGGAATGCACTTGTCTCCGTTTTTGGCGATCGCCGGCGCGTACATTGTCATTGGTCAGTGCGTGCGTGTATCCAGAGAAAGGTTGTTTCCTTTTTGTGGCTAAATTCGGACTCGTGCCCAAGACAATGCAAATCAGAAAACACGGAGGGACTACCAAATTGGATCACGCATCTCATCCATTGCGAGAACCGGTCGGGCACCGCGTGCTGGCAATCTATATCCCTCGCGGAGATATTAATTAATAACCAGCCGAGAATGAAGGACGTCTAAAGACGATGAAAAAGCCATCATCTTCCATAGCACCGGCGGCACTGAACGGCAATTATAATCCTATTAAATTGGCAAGCAAAAGAAGGCGCCTGTACGATGATTTCACGTCTCTATTGCACGCAATACGCGCACGCCTCTCCTCTCAGTCAAGGATTTTGAGATTAGGTTCAAGGTTTAGCCTACATCGGCGTGCACCACACCCCCGGACCCTTGCACGGTGGCATGCGCTTCTTGTTCCCCGAGCAGCTTATTCAAATCATCACGTTTCGAAAACGAAGAGCTTAATGCCATAAGTATAGGAATTAAGTGGACTCGAACCGGTGAACGTCTTGATGTGTACTTAGAGAGGAAGAGGTCACAACAAAGTTTCCCATGGCCGAGAGGTATATCTTTCTCTAGTTTAGTGACAATCTGGTCACGATCAATGGCATAACAATGGAACCACCACATAGAACACGGAAGAAGAACGACGACGTCGTCGTCGGGGTGATTTCTCCCGTGGCAGCGTCGTCGCTGGTAATCCTCTTATTGGGAGCCGATCAGACGACTCAACTATCACTGGCAGAGCTGAATCTCTAACCTCAAACCGATACATTAGAAGTACAAGGAAAAATCTCAACGACATGACGGCGGAAGTTGTTTCAGTTTGGGTTTCATTTTTGTTTTCCACATTTTTTCCCTAGATCACGCGGCTGAGAGGGAGAAAAAACTAGGCCATTAGCTTGATCACTCTGTAATAACCGCTGTTTGTTGCCTGGATGCCACACCGGGAGATAACATCGCGCGCGCGGATTGTCTGGCTCTGTCGGAGAACTCCGCTGGAGATGCTCTTAATTTGTGTTGCGGTTGGTATTTTTTTTATGCGGCCGGTTGCCAATTTTTGTCACGAAGGTGCACTTGTTAAACACGAATTTGCAGATCCACATATAATGACAGAGACAAAGACAGAGAGAGTGAGAGAGAGAGTGAGCGAGTATAGGGGCGAAGAAGTTGGTACGTGCCATTGGCGTTTTGAGATGCCATAAAAGGTCTTGTTGTGGATTTCGTCGAATTGTTGCATTGAAATAAGGGCCGACCATCCGAGAGAGAGAGGCGGAAAGAGGTGCGATGTGGCTCTGAACTGCAATTATTGTTTTTTTATTTTTAAGTTTTCTTTTTAGCTGCAGTAAGCGGTTGTAACTTGTAAGCCTTAAGCCGTACATGGGTGTTGGGAGAAATGCTGTCACTGAATTTGGCGAGTTAATTGCGGGACATACAAAGGAACTGCGGATGATTTATTAAATAGCCCAGTGGCTATCAAATGCGGTCTCAACTCAATCCCGGTTATGACCGGGAGAAGTTGAATAGTTTTGTTGGAGGTGTTTGGTGGAAATTCACCTACGAAAATTCACCTTTTCTTTCAGTCTATATGAAATAAAATTCAATCGCGAAATAAGGAAGCAATCGATGCGACAAAAAACCTTCCATTTGGTGGGTAATTCACAGGATAACCACCCGACTTATGAGTGGAATACCTCCATTCCATTAAGGGCGGTATAAAGTTGAAAAAAAAAAAACAAACAAGCTGCATAGACGGGTGTTTTTGTTTCTTTTTCTATTTTTTTTTAAATTTTTTTTCTCAATGCTATTGTGACTTAAACCTTTGAGCTGCTTCACGGACTTTGTCCTCTTTTCTATCTCTGACCAGGATATTTGCAAAACCATCTCACTCTCCGATGGGAGTCTCCAATTGCGGACATTAGTTGTAAAGCCTACTTGGCTACCTTTACCAATGGGCGACCCTGGACTCTAACTGCCGATAATGCAGTTGTTTTGTTACACATTTTAACCACTTCTAATCGAAAAGGCGCACCATCAACAAGTTTCCTTAGATTGCCCATGAAATTTACCAAAACTACGTATACAGTCAGTCACGCACCCCAATTAGCGATCAGTTAAACTCCCTAATTACAAACAAATTCAGCGAATTCTTTAAAGGCAACCTCTCTCTAATCGGATGCATTGCTATGCAGCGAGAGGAATTTAAATGACCACCATGTACGGCCGGGCGAGTGGAAACAACATTGCCCACAAACAAAAGGTGACCACACTACAATCCGCGCCAACAGATCAAAAGGAATGCAGCACGTAGTTCTATGCGGTGGATTACAGAATTCTCTTTGTGAGAGTGCGATGGTGCGATCCCCTGGGATTATTTCGACAGTGGAAAGAGGAGCCACTCCGAAATGAAAACCGTGAGAAATGTCACGTTATCGATCGAACTTTGTTTGCGCGATGGTAAATTAATTTGTCCTTGGAAAACGGCTCCAAGTAAATTACTGAACCTGAACCCTCGATGGAATGATGGTAGTCCTCGCCCCCTTTGGAAGAAAACTCATTAAAATGCCACACATTGCACCTGCGTCAGCTGCAGGGACATCCCATACTCATGCGCTAAGAATAGACAGCCGGCCCTATTTGCTCTGTCTGGAGTGGAGGATCCACTTATCATCCACAGACTCCATCAGCAGGTATCGATTGGGGCCATTTAAATGCAGCGCACACTGCGTGGGTAAAAAGGAGGTTGCGCGCAAACCGCTCAAAGGTCTGATGGGAATCTTCAGGTTAAATTTTTTTTATTTTTAATGAAACAAATTACATTCCACATACCTACTCTGGGTGGATGCATTTATCACTTTTATAATTGGCCAATGCAATAATTTCGTGCACACAATTCCGCTGCGTGATCAACTCTGATGCCTTTTTGGGTACACCGAGATAAAGCTGCGCTGGGATACAATGCGCGAGTTTTGGGCGCGCCATTCATACATCATCAAGGTGCGCAAGCAGCATCTGCTGCAGGATCATTTCCTCTCACTCTCTTGGTTTACTTGCGATTTCCAAAGCCAAATTTCAATAAAGTGGAACAGATTACGCTTGGTTCGCCTTCGCACCACGTATATAGTGAGAGCGAATAAACTCGTTGGTTTGACAGATCACTGTTAGCTCCTAATCACCTCTGTCAACGCCGGCAATTCTCGACGGATACAAAAACTATTTTGACAGCGTAACCTAATCACCTTAGCCGTGTTTTTTTTTTTTCGTGGAATAGTTTCCAGGCGCCGAGGGGCCTTGGTCCGGTGGTCCGTGTTTTTGCACATATTTGAGCTAATGCAATCTGCGACGCAGCATGTAAGCGCGCACAGCACTAAAAAGTGAACAAACAAAAAAAACCGCTCGGCAGGGGGAATATTTCCCAATCCTTCGCCTTTTCCCATCGTCATCAAGAAGGTGCTCGCGTAAAAGTTTTCAATACAAAGCCAGCAAAGTGCCACAGAGCGTAAGATCAGATTTAAACTGGTTTCGCTGGTTGCTCTGCTGCTGCAGCACAGGCATCACTGACCGAGACAGGAGACAGAAAAAAAAAAAGAAACAGAATCTGAGCATACTTGGGGCAATCCAATAAAGTCATTGGCTTAGAATATTGCGCTGTGCAGATGATGTGCAACTCGGAGTTGTTGGTGGCGATGGTGGTAGGTGGTGTCGTCGGTGGCTGCACGTGATTGCTGGACATACACAATAACGTGCGAATGGAGGGCTGTTGGGATCGGTGCAACTATCACGTTGTTACGCATTGATGATGATGACTGTTTGCGAGGTGGCGTTACCATATGTTTTGGTTTGCAATTTAATGATTAATCCATAGGACGTTGAATTCAAAATGGGTGCTGCATAGGGGGAGACATTTTGATGAGCACGAACGTATAAATT
Organism: Cheilosia impressa; assembly: GCA_948293265.1. Taxonomy (NCBI): domain Eukaryota; kingdom Metazoa; phylum Arthropoda; class Insecta; order Diptera; family Syrphidae; genus Cheilosia; species Cheilosia impressa. The sequence continues at coordinate 52,663,749 of OX411883.1, read as the reverse complement.
GAACAGTTTACAACAAACCGGAGTTACGGAGGAAGGATCGAACCGAATGAAAGAACGTTCGCGGTGAACGGATGGGATTTGCGGCCCTTGATCTTCTGCTTTTTATTGGTATGCAGATTTAAAGGACTTTCAACTAAGCTGCCGAGTTCTTATTGAATTGTTACGCAGCAAGAACCAACCAGGTTTTCATTTCCACTCGCGTTCATTTCCAACGAACTTTGTCACATACTTTGTGAGTTTTTTTCTAATTTTTTGTGTCAGAAATTGCTTTGAAAGATTTTTTCTAAGGGTTGTCTAAATTTTTCGCCTCAAAAGTGAAACCGTTTATTTTTGAAAGATTTTTGAAAGGTTTTTGAAGCCAAGTTTGTTTTGAAAAAGTCGACCGATTGTGAAGAAACAAAAAGGAAATCTTTCTCCATTAAACCCTTTGTAACGTCTGAAGGATCCGTACAAATTGGGTCAGTAGTCAAACCGTGATGTAACAAATCCAAATCCACGTACAAACATGCTAACAAGAAGAAGAAGTAGAAAGGAGATAGAACTTTGCTTCAAACAGCACATTATCTAACAGCGGTTGGGATTTTTAAATTTTTTTTCAATATTTGACCCGTCCAAAGTCACGACAGATTTTTTAAAAATTTATTTAAGACCCTTTACTGAGAGGTAGGACCTTCACAAGCTCAGCAAGTGTCTTGGAGGATTCCATAAATAACGTGACAGCTTTGAATTATAGAGAGGTTTGAAATTATCGCAGGTTTGAATTAACGAGAGTCGACTGTAAATAGTCGGCGCAACAGGTCCGTAGGGAGTCTCTAGGGCCAGCTACTCACAATCGTTTTGTGTGAGTTTTTCATTTCTGGGACGTATGGAAGGGATCTACAATTTCATGGCGAGTCCAAACGGCTTAGAAGCTCTTTTATGACTGTTATACTCTCGAATACTTGTCAGACGTTTGCGAAATGCCTCCTCCGCGCAAATTTCTGTTTTTCCAGGGATCGAACCTATTACCCCTCGTCCAGCACACCAACCACTGCGCCCATCCGCCCGACTTGCCATTCTCAAACTTTGTTCAGCTGTCTCTCAAGCCTTTCAGTGTAAATTTGCGAAGTTCGGCCCGATCTGGACAAACCCATCCTCATCATAACTGCGCACAACAATCGCACGGCTTATCTTCGCTTACATTAAATTAACGCCAATTTACAGCTGGACAAGAGCCGTCTGTCCGACGAGCCAGCGGGCGTTACTCACTCCGCCAAAGGGAATTAATTTAAACTCAATCTCATTGCGATTCAATTAAACGAAGAACCATCGCGCTGGCAATTAATCGTGGCGTTGGGCACATCATTTTTCATCATCGCAAATCCATCACACAATCAAGCATATCACCGCATCAGGCAAACAAGCGAGTGCATTATCAAAACCAGAAAGTCCCCCACTCGTCCTCGCTCTGGAATTTCGTTGAAGCAGGCCAAATTGATGTTTTATGGATTCGAGTCAAGACGATGGCAGGATCGATGGCTGCGGCGGCGATCGTCATCGTCTTTTCAATTGAAAGAATCATTGAGATGTCCGTTGCTGAGACTGACAGGCATGATATCCCATCACCACCATCGTCATCGTGAGCAATCTTCGTCTTTGGCAATTAAAAATTGATGACCATTAAGCGCCAATAAAAGCAAATCGTATATATTCCTAGTGGTCACGGATGCAATATGGATGCGGCAGTGCAAAAACGTACGGAAGATGTTAGATATGACAGCGCGGTGTTGTTGATGTGAAACAACTTCAGCGCCATTTCACATGTTTCGCAACGCGGAAGAACTGCCAGAGTGGAATTCTCTCGCTATAACAATAGAAACGTAGATTTGTATCTGGCGAACGAGCCCTGTCGTCGAGGTGGTCATAAACTGTTTTTACTTGCAAGATGGGTTTTTTGTTTTTGGAGCCGTCGTCATCATCATCATCAAAGCGGCACCCAAAAAACAACCCAAAGAAGGGGAACACACCCACATTGGTTGCAATTTGCTCGCGTCATACACACTCCCTCCATCCAAGATCCAACATCCAAGTGGGGCGACACGACAACGGCCAGAACTACGAGTATAAGACAGTAGCTGAAACAGTTGGCAGTTAAGGGAGCCTCTACACTCGTACGGCACACATACTCTGCGTCGCAACTTCCGCTGTCATCTTAATTGAAATTCGTTGCGCGAAATTGAATCCACATATACCTGTAAGCGCGTCCCGTCTCTCTGCCATTGGGGACACTCGCAGAACAATGCTTTCGCGAGTGAATTACGTATGCGAGCTGCGTTGGGCGCGCGCTCTTACATAAGGTGTACGGTTGAGAAGTCCGCGCTGCATGCAATTAAACGTCAATTAAACGCACATCAGCACACTTAACACGGAAATTATCCATTTTACGATGAGTTTGTATTGGATGGGAAAATACTACAGACCCACATCGGCCTGGTCGTTGCGGTGTTTATGAGTTGTGTTTGCATCGCCATGTTGTGCTGTTTTCTCACAGGAATTTCTATAGAAAGTATATCCCTCCCGGCTTATGGCCGTCAAAATACAAGTTTTTTCGTGTACCCTTTGCTGGCTTACACCGGTAAGTCTCTGCTAAGTCAAGTCTCAAGTGCCACTCGGTGCGTCCCGGCACATAAATTTCCCTAATAAGGATTTTGTTTTGTTCTGTCGTTCGTGACCTTTCCCTAGAAGAGTGCCCCGTTTCGTAACATTCTTTCACCTCGTCTCATCACCACGCACACACTGGTATCGAATTTCCTGACGATGAGAGTGCGAGCATCAATTCGTGGACCACCGACTGTGAAACCCTCTAAATGACAAACAATGGGCCATGTTCGAGAGCCTTTCTTGAGAATTTTACTTCGAGTTGTGTAGCAATCAAATGGGGTTGTCAGTTGTCACTCCCCTCGACTGAACCGAGCACAGTGCGTCCCGCTATATCTTCGCACTGTTTGATGTATGAAACTGTTACAAATTGGAAATTTATTACTCCTAATGGGCAATCAAAAAGCGGACTGTTACATGGTCGGTTCAAGGCCTGAATTTATGAGGATTATGTAAGTGGGTGGGACGGGACAAGTTCCAAATCGGACAGCCTGATTTGGGAAGAGCTGGGTCCATTAAGTGATTTATCAAGAAACGCCCCTCTTTGGTGCGAGAAACCAAACCCAGCCTCATCAGACAATAGAACAAAATTACATCCTGTCGATCTTCTACGTTTAAAACTCAATTTTCGAGACTCTAATTGAGGGGTTATCATGTGTCTACGTTTGAAGGAGAGAGGAGGTACGTCTACATATGACAAACAGCCTTCTTGTCAATCAGGCGGGTTTTTTCGGAGCACGATTTGTTACCCCAGAGTATCAATTACCCTCAGCTGATTACACCGTCATCAACTATCAATTTCAATCCGTGTAGGTTCGTATATCCTGTGCAACAGTGAACCTATTATGCGCACCTCTAGGCATCGCATTTAACCTTCACACGATAAGCTACTGAAGCCGGTCGGCTTTTCCTGTAAACCCTCTGATTGGCGCCGTTTTTGCTGGCGAGCCGGCTACCATGGTGCATCCATAAATCTCCCAAACCGATAGTAATCTGCTGGCCGAGAGTCTATGCGCCGCCAGACCCCCAAGGGTAATGCAATTTGTTACATTTAACACTTACGAGACGCATTTGCGTCTTCCAATGGACAGGTAATCCTGCGCTCGACGTTTTTACTTATCGAGAATAGAGAAGAAGGAGAAGAAGAAGTGGATGCCGGTGTGTTCCAGGAATCTCGAGTGGGGGCACGTACGCCGCAATGAGGCTTTTGTTCCAGACGGTATGGATTGTATAATAACACGCATGAAGAATGAAAAAAAGAGAAACCCAGACAAAGGATCCTTTGAGTGGCAGATCAAAAGAAAGACGATCGTGTTTTCGGAAATTTGAAGAGATCCTCTCGTCCCGAAGGGATGAATACAAGTAGGGTTCGGGACTCGTATCTGGTCCAGGATGTGAAAGAGTTCCCTAATTCTGACATATCCTGTTGATCCAATCTCCACTTGATGCGATATATACCCTTATCAAGTCATGTCGTCAACAATGGGCTCGTCCTAGACAAGCTGGCTCTCGTAATCGTAATTCGCTTTAACTAAAACAAAGGAGAACAATTCTCTCGTGAAATAAAACGGCTAAACCCAACGCACACCCTTAAACAATACAAAAATCACAACAAGGACGTTTGCTTGGTGAAAAAACCCAACAAACGGACAATCGATTGTCTATTCCACAGGCTGCCCCTATACCTGCCGCCAATATTTACTCAACAGGTAGCCAAGCAACACCTACTTTTGCACTTAACAATGACACGCTAAATTCACGTTCCACACACACACACATTTGATAACAGATGCAACCGCAACATGTTCGACAGCCTTACCATCTACAATCTCCATCTGCAAACATGTTCCATTGAAAGTGAACTCTCAAACTGATGACGGGTTTACCCGGTGCAACATGATCTGCACGATCACCGATCAGTCTTCGGTTAACATTCGGTCGTTGCGGTTCACAGTTGTGCAGGAAAAGTAACTCTTGTCGCGTGTATTCAAATATGCGGGTGATATTTTAGAACAAGACGAATTTCAAACACAAAACAACCGACAGCCAGTAATATATTCAGTTGTTCGAAACGTGTGTACGCCTTATGATCGTCATCGTTCATGATCTTGCACATGGTCGGTCTTATTTTCGGTCGATTCATAGCCGCAGCTTTCCCAATCCCAACATCATCGCATCCATAGCAGAAAATAAAACCAAAGGATATACGAAAATAGATTTTGGCGACGAAGGCGTCGACGTCGCGCGGTTCTTTTTGTTTTCTCTGTTTTTGTTGTCATTTCGCACGGCGACGCGTTTTTGGCACTAGCATTTTCGTGGTGTGCGACCAGCAGGGGTTGGTCGCTAGTGAGTGAGGATCAGTTCTTGTCGATCCTACGAAATAAATATGTGCTTCCACAATGAAAATCACGTGTGATGTTCAAGTGTTGTAGAAAATTCAAATTTCAAAAAATATTCATTGTGAGGAAAAGTGCTTTTTGAAAAAAATAAAAAAAATAAAAAATGAGTCCTTTTCGAGTGGCGTTTCTTGTCACGATTTTTCTTTCTTTCTGCCGTGCGAATGGTTCCCCCTCTGGGGACTTGCTCAGGGATTACCATGACCAACTTGTGGATTACGCAGATCATAATTCGGATATTGCCTCGTGGACGGTAGCTAAATTGGCGACGTCCAGTGGAAGACCTCACCATCGAAAGACGTCAGTGAAAAAGACCAAAAGTGGATTAATCATCGAACGGAATGTGCCCACGGGCTCGGCGGACAGCGGCGGCAGTAGTAGCAGTCAGGAGCAACAACTACCCCCATTAGCGGCGACAACAATCTCATTGTCACATAATGGTGGCGTTGGTCGGAAGAAGAATCAGCGTAAGCGTGGTCGCGGTCAACGGCAGAAAATGAACAAAAATGGTAATAACAAACGTTTTGCTCGTTAACTTGTTACGGAAGAATGTGGACGCGGGAAAATCTGTCGTTTGTGGAAATTGTTGATGATAGTTGTTTCTTTTTCGTCCCCCTCTCCTTTGTGCAATTGGGTATGTGTGTGTGTTGTGATGGCGATGTAAAGTGTGACTGATGGTAGGTATGTCGTACGTGCACTTGTCGGACTCGGGGAACGCTACTGAGGCCTTCTGTGGAATTTTACGTCTCTTGGGTGTAGAGTGGCCCTTTTTTGTTAAAACCTTTCTGTTAAAAACGGAAGTGAGACCATTTTTCACTTTTCCATATTCGTAGACTTAATTTTCGGTCGAAATTTCGAAACTGTTGCCATTTTAAATGGAGCTTCGAAAAGTGTCTCTCGCGGTGCTGTCTACAATTTTGAGCTAGTGTTTCAAGTAGCTTCGGGCTTCGCGGATTCGCTTTAAACTTAGCTTTGAAAGCCATTTGTTTTCGGGATCATTTTGACACGACTGTTTCACCCCAAGGTCAAGGTTGCCCACAGTTTGCTCAATCAGTTCCAATCATTTCTATAAAATTCGAACTCAGTCTTTTCACAACGAGTCTATAAAGGAAACTTTGTTTTCGATTTTCTATAATCTTGTCCAGCGTTTTTAATCGAGGATTATGACCTTCGGGACTGGATTGCAAACCAAAACTTTGTCTATATTTTTGTATAAGGTTTTTTCGTTCAATTGGTTGGAATCTTGTTTCACAAAAGGCGCTCTGACCGTAATTTCTTTTCGGAATGGGTTGCTTAAGCGAAGGCATAGATCGATCGCTAGTTTTCACATATTTTTTTTTTGGGAACGGAAGAGCTCAAAGAAACAAGTGATTCAAAAATAGCCCAGCAGATGGCGCACTCTTTAAATGTTTACAATAAACTTAGATGCATGTGTTTGTTCGAAAGGCGGTACTTTGGTTATAGGATGAACACCTTTTTCACGAATAATTCGAATGATAACAGATTTTGCTATAGAAAGTTTTTTCTTTTCGCAATTATGTCGTATTCCAAACTTAAAGTTTTTGACGACAAAAATTGTGTGAGGAATGATTTTGAAAAACGATTTTCGGTTTTATCACGAAAATAAAATATGAAGGTTTTTGCATTGTGAGATTATGCTAAAACTTGATCCAAATCAGATCTCGAAAATCAATAATACAGCTGTTTGTATTTGTTTGGTCTGATCTGGATCAAGTTTTATCACGAGATTGAAGATTTTCTTCAAGATTCAACCTGCTAAAAGTTCTTTTTTCATCGCAAGTGTGCAACTATTTGTATTTTTTTTGTCTAATCTCGATCAAGTTTTAACACTTATTAACGAAAGCTAAATTTCTTCTAGATTCAACGTGTTAGAAGCTCTTTTTTCATATCAAGTGTGCAACTGTTTGTATTTTCTTGGCTTGATCTGGATCAAGTTTTTTCCACGAACTCACGAAAGCAGTTAGTCATCCAGCTTTTCTTCAGAATTCAGAAGAGAGGTGTTCTAGAAGTTTTTTCTTTTGACCGCAAGATTTTATTCGGGTGTTGATATCGGCAAGGTAGTGCACAAAATAGCGGTGCATTGTATAGAAATAAGAAACACAAAGGAAAATATGGAACAGATTTCCATTGTCCTTGCAATATTTGTCGAACTTTTAAATTGTAGGTCTCTTAGATCTCTGTAGTTTTATTTCCATGATCTAGATCTACATCGGAATACGACTAGAGTTTTATTGATTTATTTTTCAGCACGTTTCTCTAAAATTTTCACAGAAAACAAATGCAAACATCACATAAATATCCTGAAGATCGCTCCCCTCAATTGCAGTGAATTCCCTTTCTGTGTTATACCCCTTTTGACAATTGGAATGGCAATTCCACTTTCCAACGCTCTTGAGAACACCTCACTCCAAACAAGGACGCATACACAACAAAATAATGGTCATATACGAGTCCTTATTAGCGCGTGGCCATATTTGTACCCAACAATGTTCTGCGCCGACTTTTATAATCCACAAGACAACAGATTTCCTGTTTACTATACCACGCTACTGTGCTGTGCGTCTGCTGTTGCTTTTGCTTTTGCTGCTGCTGTTGCTGTTGTGTCGCGACACGCCTGGCATGTGTTTCATATACAACTACTCTCTATATGCATCGAAATCGGTCTTTGTTCTATTGTTGCTGAGGGAGGTTCCTGGCTGCCGCTCTTAACCGCGACACCGCGCATTATTGAAGGCCTATGGTGCGGTTTGGTTTCTCCTCCAAGAAAGTTGTCGAAACCGTGCAACGAGTTTTTCTTCTGCTAATTAATTAAATCGATTAAAATGTCGTTCCCCCGTTGAGAAATACCCATCAAGCTAAATGCAACTTCAGTGTTACCTCACCGCCGGAGTCACATCTCTGCATCGCTCTTTATATCTGATGCAGTGATTATGAGCCGGATGGACTTTCTTTTGCGGCTTATCACACTCCAATCATAATTTGGATGAAGTTGTCGTTCTTAATTAGAATTTAAATTGGACCAATTCGGTTGAGTTTCAAACCGAAAACAATATCGAGTTCCAAAATATGACGAAACAAAGCTTTGTCCCGCCATCTCCATTTGGCCGTCTGCTACTGGCTGGCTGGCTCATAAAAAAAGAAGAGAACCTTCAGCAGAGACGTGAAGAAAGTGGGAAAACATAAACAAATCATAAATTTCAAAGTGGTCAAAGCGCAATAATGCGGCGGCGGCGATTGCTGTGGGAAACCGAATGATTGTCTTAAACAAGCGCTTCGTCTCAAATAACTACACCACACTTGGAGACGCGGCAGCTGCTGGAGAATCTGTGAGAAAAACCGCTGAAGATCCCAAATATTATGCAGCTGGAAGCATTCTGTTTTATGGGTTCTCATTTAACGGTGTTTTGTGAATGATTTTTATCAAGCAAACACGAATATTTCATTTGGACGTGCGGCCAGTTTATGGGAGGTTGTTGTGGGGAGTCCGCATTTTGGCTAATTTACGAGTGATAAGGCCTGATAAAGAGATGGGCAAACAGGGGAAATAGGAATTAGTTAAATAACTGGATGATTAGACGGGGATAACTATTTCGGTATCAGAAATAAGATTTCGATCCATTTTAAGGGGGGTCTTGGCTGTCTCACGGAGATCTGCAGATAAAAAGGGATTCACGAGAAAGATTTTTATAAAGGAGCATCACATTCCAGGTTAGGAATTATTTTTCCGTTGGCACAAAATTGGTTGTTGGTAACAGTGGAAGTAATTTTTAAAATGTAATTCTCTGATCGATGGGAATGGCTTGATCCAATGCTAAAGGAAGCCATCTTCTTTCTTTTTCATTCACCTTCACTTTTGACACTGACAGCTCTTTCGTATTCAAAGAACTTCATAGAACCGTTTAAAATCCCACTTGGGCGGCCCGAAATGATTGGATATACGTTGAATTGGAAACATGAAGGATCGATGTTTTGCAGCCGTTGGCGGCCATGTTGTTTTCATGGCATATAGCTAATCTGATGTTTATTATTCATCCAGTGATGCCAAACCACCTCCGCAAGTTACAAGATTCAACAACACATCCAAATAAATTTAATTATCATAATGAGTGTTCTTCAGCGAAAAAACGTTACGCGCATTTTATGTTAGACTCGGTAGACCTTTTGAAAGTCGACTATTTAACGTCTTGGTGGCCAAATTCGAGACAAGCGGTTCGGTAAACCATCAGGCAAAATTCGTACGTCAAAGGAACGCCAGATCGGCCGAAAACATTGCCGCGGTCCGTGAAAGTGCACCAGGAAAGCCAATTCTTCCCTAAGAAGTTGGCCTTTTGCATACTTCAACCGCTTTATTTTGCCTCGGGAGTTGGGCGTACATCCATAGAAGATCCAACTACCCCAGGAGCTCAAAGTTAATGACCATAGACAACGACATTTGTTCGCTGACAGAGCTTCAAAGAGTCACTGGAAAAGGACCGGATTCCTGGGGGGAAAAGATCATCCGCGCCTTTTTCGATGATGCATTTATGTTAACAAGAAATATTGTTCCTTTTAACATTGACCCGTCTTTACCGAAAATCCTTCATTTCGAAAGTCAGGGCTATTTGAGTTCGACTGACACCTAAATAAATTGTTTTCTTCTACCATTTAAAAAAAGAAAGATCCCCCTAGCCCGTACCACTTGCTTCCGCGACGTTTTGTCCTCCCATTTGACTTGTTCTGCAGAACAGCCTGGTCAATATTTAACACATCGTTAGCGTACAACTCGCGGACTGGACTCACCATCAATAACGCAAATCTACAATCAGTCCGGCACAATGTAGGCTAACACCTGTAACAGCTTCCCAATGCCAGATGGACCTGCACTCGGATTGATTTACACACATTCACCTGGCGGAAGAGTGCATAAAACCTGCGCGAGAATCTCTTTCTATCTTATTCCAAATCCACTAATCACACGTCGCTGGTACAACTCTCTCTCGGCAGATATCTACTCGTAGTCAATTGGATGATTTCACGATCTCCGACTCGGACTGCGAAGATAGACGATCGCGATGTGAACCCTGTGCGTATAAGAGAACAACTCAAATTCACCCGCCTAGCGTGTGTTCGTATGCAAATTACCGTCATCATCGTCTCGGAACTCGGAGGGATGATATACGTTGAAGGAGGACAGTGTGCAGGAAGCAGGAATCCACATTCGCGTTATCCGTAGCACTGCATCATTTTTTATTGAAATAAATTCATGTAATTCCCCGACACCAATCATCTCACGCGCGCTACAACCACATCTAACATGCAATCATTCCAGAGGCCACCATCGCCACCGACTACACACGGAACACCTCTATTAGCTGCGACGACTTCAGCTAGAGCCTTCGCAGAGAGATCGGTCGATGGCGACTGTGTGTGTGTCTCGCTCTGTCTCCTTGCGAGGCAATTGGTAGAGTGCACTAAGTGGATCTGACATTGGTATTTATGCTGACAAACAGGACGACAAATCGTTAGGCTACCTAAAGATAGACCTAGTTGATGGTGGTGTCGGTGTCGGTGTCGGTGTGTGTTGCGTCGCGCCCGAGGGGAGTTGAGGAATGGTTAATTGATTTTGCTGAATAGACGGGGGTAGCTGCGCGCAATTTAATTAGGAGATGAGTGTGGCAACTGGCAACTGGCAAGGATCGCGACGAGTCCAAACATCCAATCATTGAATGTAAACAAAACGTTTGAAAGGTGTACAAGTGCGGTCGTGTCGGGGAATATGTTCCACACAGCCACACACACACAGGCGGGCAGTGATTTATTGACGAACGTCAATTTTCGAAGCCGCACAGTGAATCTCGGGTTCGGATCTTTCCTACAACCGTCAGTGATTATTGATTGCTTTTCAAGTGGTTTATAGTTTGTTTGGAGGTTGCCATATATACGTTTAGTTTTTCCTATCTTTTTGTCGGTGTCTGGGGTTCGTTTTTGTTTTCGTCTTGTATTCCACTTTTGGGTATATATGAGTCAGGCGCCGCCGCCGACGGCTGGTCTCTGGCCACAGAAATGTGATCCACAGTCTCCTAATTGGATTTTGTTATTTTTTTTCTCTCGCTCTCTCTCTCTGCCTGCGAAGCTGGGGTTTATTTATGGCCGTATAAAGCTGTCGACGGAATTCGCTAGAGTATTATTGATTACAAGTCTGGGGCATTATGGAGCACACCTGCCCGCCGGAGAGGTCGCTGCTGATTAAATCTCACTCAATTCAAGAGATAACACAGCCAGAGTAGATCCCATATGCCCGGCGTAAACCCGTTTCAATTGACAACATCTGTTGTCTACTTTACTGCCTTCGACACTGGTGGTGGAGGTGGACACAGTTTGAGAACGATTTATGAAACTGATCAGTTCACCAATCCTCTGACAACAAAGGCGCACGCACGCAGAATCGTTTATCGTTTACACTGTCTGCCGAGTGTGAGTATACACAAAAGCTCCATCTACGGAACAACGTTACAACGTAAACAAAGTATTCTTATTTTTAAATTCCGATTCCGGCTGTCCTATTGATAAACAATGCCACGGCTAGAGCCTTTTTGTTTTCTTTTCTTTATTTCTGGAAGGAGTGAATAAAAAAGAGCATTCAAACAATAAACAATATATGCACGAGACGAGGGGGCAGGCCGATAAACAAACGGAAGAAGCAACATCAACGGAGACGGCCTTAAGTACAAAATTGGGGAAAATTCTTTGAATGGAAGTGAAAAATAAGCTCCAACTTGATCTGTCTTCTATTTGAGAGGAAACTCGAGGCAATGCAATTTATGAGTTCATATTTTAGAAGGAGACTTTTGGAGATTAGACTTAAGTGCGAGGAGGTGGATAGTAGGAATTGGAAAGATTGGGCCAGCCGAGTTTATGGCGGCATTATGGAAATCGATTGTCGTGCGAAGAGTGCTGCATTATCATGCTTCCATTATATCCAAGGATGAAGCTGTTGTAATTTGTCTGCTCCGGCTAAATGTCCCCATAACGAACACTTTGAAGTGATCGCTTATCGGGAGGGTGGGTCTTTCCGACTGTTGATCGAGGGTTTTTCGGGTCAAGAAACTGAGAGCATTAGATGGAGCGAATCACGAAAACGATTACAGAACGGTTTTGGTGAATCGTTCAAGGACATTTGGTCGCATCTCGTTGTTAGTCTGTGTGATGTGGCGGCGGCGTCAAAAATTTGTCGGCAAGGGATTAGGATTGTCTGCTCAAAGTTGACCGGACGATCTATATAAGTTTGGCAGGCATTTTCAAAATTTGGGAGCTTTCCAAGTCCAATTGAACTGATTTATGTATGGGGAGAAATGTGGTTATGTAACTAGCTACAAGCATGTCAAAGTTAATGTCCGATGGGAGGATTACATCAGGGGCTAAATTTTTTACAAAATTTTAATTTTAATCCATGGATGGTTTTATATACGCAGCTCAGTAGCATATACTTTTGGAGGACAGATCCAAAAGGGGGAACATTTTTTCTAACCAAACTGTTGTATTTTTGAAATCATACATTTAACCTTTTCTTAGGCGGACATCGTCTAAACCAGCTGTGGACAAACAAATTTTATTCAATTCCCTAAGACGGTGAAGGATATCCTCGCATTGCTTGACTTCCACTTCTTGTTGACTTTTAAATAAATTTCGATAAAGCTTTAACTGCACAGGAAAGCAAACCCATCTCACTCATTCAACTCGAACAATCGGAGCTTTTTATTTTACTCGCAATCTATCTGTATAGGTCATTTATCCAAGGAGATTGAACTGTGGTTGTAAACCTTGTAAATCAATGATCTATATAACACCAAATAAAGGGTATTTCATTAGCGAATTGACAAATTCAAACTTTTAGTGTGAACGCACCCTTAAACCGAACAGTCAATGTCAAAGTATTCAGTAAAATCAACATTTTCATCATGGTGAAGTACACGAAGGAACAACGTTTACAAATAATTAAAATTTGCTACCAAAATTCTAAGTCGGTGGTCGCAACTCTAAGAGCGTCAACGCCAATTTTCGGCCGTAAGCGATGAAGGCCATTTTGGGTAAACCGCTTCGTCAATAAGGAAAATATGCGTTACTGGACAGGTGAGAACCCTCATGTGCTACATGAAACAGCACTTCACCACTGTTTGGTGTGGTTCTCATGCCGGTGGCGTCATTGGGCCGTTTTTTTTTCATCAATAAAAATGACGGGAAAGAAGTTCTCAAGTTAATTAAACACCCTTTTTAAACTTTCAAGACTCTGTCGTCTTTAACCTTACTTTCATTCGGAGAATTTTATTTCTATCAGTGTTATGTTCTTATAAATAAGGGTACCTATTCACTTAAACGCGTAAAAACCGCATAAACTGCATAAACTGCAGAAATTTACCTTGTAAACGAACTGTCAGATTTTGTATGGAAAATAGTTTACGCAGATCTCATAATTTTCCGCAACGATTTAGGCTCGGAAACCAAATGCGGAAGTTGCGCAAATCACAGATGTCGAACTTTGACAGACAGTCGGCTACTGTTTGTTTGTTTCCAGAGATTTTTTCAGAAATATGGTAAGAATTCAAGTAAAAAAATAATTTTGAGTGAAAATGTTTATGGTTTGCAGCAAAACGAAAAAAAATAAATTCAAACGTACCGACTTGACAGTCGATTTACGCAGTGATATTTCCGAGGGGCGTTCACTTAAAGCACCGCAGCAATTTATAAATGTTCGACTTGCATAAAATTATGAGATTAAGTGAATACCCTTAATAAGTTTTTTTAAGATAAGTTGGACGAACAACTCTTTGAGACGGACAAACAATGTTCCTAAGCCATTATTGTTTCAGTAGGTACTATTTTGGCAAAATAAGCGCAATTTGAATGACTTGTGGATGTTTTTCACTATAAGAAGGGTGAAAATTTTGCCATTCATGAGCCTCATTGATAAATAAGATTTTGTGACGAAAGATATGACAATCAGGGGCAATCTCCTTTTCCAAAAAAAATTTGCACACGTTGTTCTGCCGAAAATCTATTCAAATCGATAATAAATCAGTTGTCAGCTGTCAGCTGCCAAATTGAAAAGAGTGGGGACGTTCAAGTATCTAGTTTAGTAAGTCTGACAGCTCTCTCACTAAGTGAATCTCGGTTTTGATTGGTCGAAATCGGTCGTGAGAGCAGCTGTTTCAGTTGACGTTTATGGAGGGGTAGCCAAATAATCTAGTCAAGAAATTCGTGACTGAGTACCAAGTTGACAGTTCTCATATGTGGCTGACGTATAAAACGTGACGTTCCCGACCAATCTAGTTTTTGCGTTCAGGTTGCATCTCATCCAGACCAATCTAGTCGACTTAAGATGACTAGATTCCTGAATGCGGCCAGTGTCACCAACTACAAGAAGAAGAATAAAGAAAGAAAAACCTCGTTTACATGTGGAAGTTGATTCGGGTATTTTCTATTGAAAAGGGTAACAAAACTCCATCTTGGCATAAGCAACAACATCGTATCGAACAGTGATCTCATATCGATGAACGTTTAAGCCGAACTGCACACAATGGAAGCAGTGGTCCCAGACTGTGAAGACTATTTTCCTCTTTTTTTTTATCAGCAAAGGCAATAAGAATGTTCCCCTTTTTTCCCCATGAGTGAAATTTGCCTCTACTTTTATATGAAAATTTAAGTCGTTTTTAACTGTCTTTATTAATAATCATATGACATAAAAATATACATATTATGCGAGGATCAGTTGGCTAATTCTATAAATAAAATAAAAACTTCATTAAGTGAGCGCATTCAGCCACACAAAAATTCTTACGTAGACGTTGGATGGGCTATTTTCTTTCATATTTATCGTGAACAATTTATTCTGAGTAAACTTTGAAATTTATTTGTAATGGAAATGCAATTTAAGTTGCAAAGAAATTTTTGATTTTTTAAACTTTTTCTTATACCTTTCCCTCGTTTTCCCCTTCTTCATTGAAAAAGCGCCAAAATTGGCTACATGCATCGAATTTATGTGCTCTTTGTGTTGCAACATGTGCGGAAGGCCTAACACTTTGTACTTCTGATGATGTTGATTGTGATTTTTAAACATGGACCCCATATGCTCGACTACGAGTATATCAGCAGCCCTTTGTTTGCGTTATCAATGTGAGATTACTTTGAGCTACTGCCGCGAATATTCTAATTAATAGCTGGAGTGAGAACTGATAACAGAGCTCTTTACTGCCTTGGCGTCACAACTCACAAGTGAGGCTTCAGCTTTCTACAGTCAATTTGAATGTACAATCAAATCGGCAGACGTCTGTCAGACGTTGTTCACTTTTTGTCTCGGAGTGTCTCAAGGATTAATCCCACTTTTCAAATTTAATTTCTGCTATCGAGTTACGGAAAAAGTTGCCATCGCTCGGTCGAAAACAGATGTTCTCCTTCCGGTCGATTCACCAATACCCCATTGAGAAGATTAAACTACTCATGTGTCTTCCCCTTCTGTGCTCACAAAATTCATGTCCAGCTCCAGTTGTTTGTCCTACCTCCCTCACCGCCGTTTGTCGTTTATAAACTGAAAAAAATCTGTCTCAAGTATGACATAAGAGAGGCAAAACTTCTTTGTGCCTTAAGAAGTACACCACAAGCCGGTTCGTAAGAAATGTGAAAATAAAACCACAGAACGCACATGACTCATAAAAAATGCATCATTATAGCTTTGATTTTTCATTCATGAAAACGAAATATAAGCAGATCAAGCGATCGCCAACACAAACAGATACTAGCGCGCTGTGTATCTGTGCACCCATCTGACACCTAGATCATCGATCGATTACAGTTCGAGGTCGGTGACAACGCCGTCGGCGGGAAGCCCTTTTTAATGTTGTTTTTGTTCTTTCTCCTCGCTGTCTGCTTGGCATTCCTGTCAAGCATCAAACACTTGTCCGACCATCGACACTACCAAAATATAAATATGCAACCAAACGCGGTATCGGGCTTGAGTCGTTTTATACATCGCCCGAAAGTCAACGAAACCAACCAAGGGTAAGGGTCTTTAAGTAGAACCGATCGATTCGAATAAAATGTTTGTAGAGTCCCCCCCCCACCCGTTCCGAATGAGATAAAGAATCTTGCAGCGCCTAACACCTTCGAATAATCAGTTTGTTGCTGTGTCCCAGAAGAGTTTGGCGGTTGGGGAGGGGGCAGCTCACGTGGTTAAGGAGTGTATCGGGAGTAAACAAACGGACAATCAATACACCATGAGTGAGTGTTTATTCCTCAGGTGTAACGTAGGTTATTTTGATTATTTTCCCAAAGCTAACCCGAGGTAAATGCACCCTTTTTATAAGGTATATGCGTTTGAGTGTTCACGTAGCGAGCGGACGGAGGTTCCCTTGATAGATCATTTAACGTTAAGTAATTGATTTTTATTTCCAAATGGATGTCGATGTTTTGAGTGCATGTTTGTGGTAGGAATTTCGTCGATCGAACACGATCGAGGAGAGGAGTTTAACATATTTGGGACGCGGCCTAGTTATTGCTGTTCGACTGTTACGGTCGACTGTGGAATTTAAATGGGAATCGAAGGGGAAAAGGGATGTTGTATATGGTTAATTGACTACTGTGTTACTGTGAAAAAAAATTTGGAAAAGGCAAACTGCACACGATCATAATTCCTGCCTGGCAGCACCTTCCAATCCATCGACGATTGCATGCCAAGCTCTCACGAATTGCCAACCGCTAAGTGCACATAGGTACAACATTCATCGCTTAAACAATTGCAACAAAAATAACTGCAAACAATTTATCTTCTATTTGTATCTCTCTATCGTGGATGTCAAAAACGTATTTACGTTTCGTAACAATTGTGCGCACCTCACAACCAGTTCCAATTATCTGAAAGCAAGCAACTTCTCAATAACTCACCAGACCCATGTCCCCATAATCCTTATCGCCTTTGCAAAATGTTAATAATTCATTTGACTGGACCAACGGTGATCATGACCAGCGGCCAAATTGAGCTTTGAGCAGATTTCCCATTGCACGATGGACTTCCAAGACGTCTCTAGAGAATTATGGTTGCAAAATGATATGCACGACGTGAACTTATCGTAAAAAACGATTCACGCGCACGCGTACATTCGATCCTCAAAAAAGTGATGTGGGGCGACCCCCACTATTCTTGTCCATATTGAAAATGTCACGAAAAATATCTACCCCCATCATGTGTGACTTTGACACTGGAGTGGAGTGAAGCTGTAGCTGGAGATTAGAACAGACGACGACGGCATGTGTGGCATATAAATGTGCGATCGGTGCGATCGGTGTGACCATCTGGACCATATGAGGATTTGTTTTGTTCGTCGATTTTAAATGGCATTTGGCAGGTTTATTTGTTTGTTTTGTGTAGCACACGCGAGAGTGATCGTTAGGCAGATTTATGGACGTTAATTTTGCGAGAGTGATCGTGACAATCGATTAACAAATCAAATGGAATGTGTTGAAATATGAGTTCTTTTTGAGGAGGCACATGATCTTCGCTGATCGTGAATGGTCCAAAGAAGGCAAAGCTTACCCAACGGCGTATAAAAATTCATTGTTCGGAATTCTTTGATACTGTGTGCGATATGAGCTTGATTTTTAAACCTTGAACAACACAGATCGGGAGGAGAAAACTTTTAAAAGGCACTTTGTTAACACAGGCACTTCAATTTTTGATCAATCAATTCTCTGGTGGGAGAGCATTGAACTCCCACGACTGATCTCGAAGTTTGGTAACATTTTTAAAAAAAATTTCCAAAGGTCGACAAACGTCAAACTTTACATGACATAAATATTTCCATATACTGAATATTTCTTACCTGAAATTAAAAAAAAATAAGTAAATCAAAAAGCGAGAAATGTCTTCTTTAACAAACGATCGACGCTTCAACGATGACCGTGGCCCAATTGCTGATCTTGCTAAGGAAATGGTGATCGATAAAATATAAAAAGTCATCTATCTACAAAATTTGGTAGGTAGTCGCAGACTTGGTGGTTAAACCGTTGAGCTACTAAGGGGCTATGGTTCGACCCCTGGAAAACACACAAATTATATCTTGTTTTCTTTTCCACTTCGCAAAACTCTTGCGAACGTCTGAAAAACTTCCGACAGTGCTACTGGCATGAAAGAGATTCTCAAATTAGCCGTTTGGACGTAGATCCCTTTCGTTCGTTCTAAATGTTAAAAACTTACACAAAAACGAAAGGTCTTAAGAATCTAGGGCTTGAAGCGCTTCCGGATCTGTTGCGCCAATTATTGATAATTTTTTTTAGCTGTAAGTTTGAGGAAATATTTGGAAAATATGTGCGATTTGATTTTGTAGATCAGTGATCGCAATCGATCAATATTTTTGACTGGAAAAGTGAGCCCGATGTAACAAAACCACAAAGAGTGGGTTTGGTTTCATAGATTTGTCGCACGATCACTGATGACAGATGATCTATATTTTTGACTGGAAAAGTAAGCCCGATGTAACAAAACCACAAAGAGTGGGTTTGGTTTCGTAGTTCTGTCGCACGATCACTGATCACAGATGATCTATATTTTTGACTGGAAAAATAAGCCTAACAAAAGACTGGAAACCACAAAGAGTGGGTTCGGTTTCGCGGTTTTGTCGCACGATCACTGATCACAGATGATCTATATTTTTGACTGGAAAAGTGAGCCCGATCTAACGAAAGATCAGAAACGAAAATATTTCGAAGAAGACTGAAGAACAAAGGAAGAGAGTCGACATTTTTTTTAACTGGAAACTGTCTTATTTTAAGAACGAATTTGGACCTTATTCGCAGTGGATGATGCCCGGATCGGGAAGCGAATCGTTCCCACTCCTATTTATATTTATACATCCAGTGTTTGCTATACCACTTGGTTCAGTTCAGTCGTTCTTCAGTATTCCGGGCTTAGACTTCGACGCAGGCATTCGTAAAAGAGTCAAACGTACCCAACCCCAACTGAGTACTAAAACTGATTAGAAGAACGCCTTAAAGTGGCTCTTCTCTCCAAAGTAAGTTATAAATCCGCCATCACCCATCAAACATGACACTGAGTTCAACGATCGCATACAGTTTGCCAATGTACTCGTATTCATTGAATTCCCTGTCACAACATTTGTCTCACATTCCGCATTGAGATTTTCGTCCGACGACAAATCGTTTGACACATCATTTATCGCTGAGCACTTCGCGCTTGTACATCGACTGCACCGAGGTCATTATCATAGCCATTTGCATTCCGTTCGATTCCTGGAAGTTTTGTAATTCAAAGTCCAACCGCATGCATCCGAGCCGGGTAATAATTCACATTGACGTAGCGCGCCTGCCTAAAAGTTGACTTTGGTGCAGGCGGGGCAGGCGCAGATTCACCTTAACTCTGATGTGAGGCCATATTGGATGAGTAACATGTTGTACAGTGCTGTGAGGATGTTCTTTTATTTCTTGTTTTCCTTGTATTTCGTCTGGACAGTGTGTGAACTATACAAGCGCTTGTGCTTGTGCTTATGTACCGATGCCATTGACACGCCTCATAGAGCGCGCACCGTTTGCCGTTGCGGCGCGGTTGTTTGCCTTCTCGCTGCAGACCATCTGTTCAACTTATGACGGTTTTATTGCTATTTTTGAGCCATATAACAACAGTAGAGATTTTTCGCCTTTTCGCTAGAATTTCATGGCTAAATTTAGACAGAGCGTTAGACACGGTGATGGTCTCTGTGCGGTATATGTTCGTTCGTTCCCCCATATTAATCTCTGACGGCGCGGCGGCACGTCTTGTGTTGATTTGATTCACTCAATCAAGGCAAAACGAGCGGGAGCGATCGCCAAACTCTGGATGATGGTCTGGTCTGGGTCTGGTCTCTCCATTTCCATTCAAACAAACATCACGAAGAGCTCATTAAAATTTTTCATATCGGGATGATTGCCGTGCTGCCAACACCAATTATGATTTGATTCGAATCGTTCAGTTGAAGTGAGTAATTAGCCAAAAGGCGCGCTAGTCATTGCCGCATCTGAACGACTGTTTGCACAACCGTTCCACCCTACAGACGGTGGCATCCTTTTGTTTTGCTTTGAAATTATCTTCGACTTCCTTAAAACGTTCGCGTAACCAGTTAGAAATGTAAATTTGCTGTCTAGAATGCCTCCTCAGAGGCTCAAACACACCACCCGGTGTACACATTACCGCAAAGGTGTTGAAAAAAGGTGTGTGCGCGCCTCCAAGCACCTTTTTGCTATTTACACTCTTCACCAGTGAGCCGGTGAGCCGGTGAGCGTCCCGCGAGGGGAAGTCCAAGTCAAAGACCAACACGATTTACAGCCTCGATGAGGTCGGCAGTCAAAGCAAACATCATCCTTACACTCCACACACTCGCGATGTAATTACCATCAAGAGTGCGCACTGTCTGAATGTGTGTAAGTGTTTGTAAGGTTGGACAAAATGATGATGATGAGGCCTGAGATCGCAGCGTGTCGGAACTTCCTTAGTGCTAGAGGTGGAGAGTCCGTAATGCGTCGGACGGCTTATATGCATGTAAGATCTAATCACTTGACCTCGCGCCGCCGCGAACCAAGGTGGAGATTCACATTTAGCATTCCACTTCACAGGACCTTATTGATGGCGGGTTTGAGGCTGACATTGTACGCAGACGAAACGTCATTAATTAAACAATGATTTTGTCAGCCGAGGCATTAATTAACAATGAGTCCTATTGGCTGCGACGGCTGTTGGCTGATGGGCTATTAAACGGAGTTTCTGCTTTTGGTTGTGTGTGCGTGCGGTTGCATGCCCGCATATCCCTTGGGGATAAAAAACATCTTAATTGCAGACATTAAGATAAACGAAATGACCACTTAGAGAGGATATCTACTGCTTCTTACTTCTGTGCTGTGCGCAACTTGTTTTCTGTTTTCCAATGTTGTACATTGCGTTTGTCATATTCCCGGAGCCTCTCTATGGTGGTCATTACATGTTCTTGTTTATGTTATTTTGTACTCCTCGGAATTTAACGCCAGATTCACCAGAATTGTATGGATTAACAGGGTCGTAACGGGAGATGTGCCCGAGAATGGAGGTTTTTGGAACGCACCCACATGCGATGGGCGGGTGTTTGTCTGCGTTAAATTGTTTGTACATTAAGTTTTGTCACGAGGTAACAACTCAATCAATTATGCTGGAAAGTTGTAGTGGATACCAATCTGAGCGACAGTTGATCGGTAGGAAGAGGAATTTTTTGTTTAGAGCTGTTTAATGATTCAAATGTTGAGCATTTAAGGTCGCTTTTTACAAATAGTGGCTCATTAGAGTAGAGTAGAGTAGAGAGTAGATACAAGGTGGGCCAAATGGCAATCAATTGTGACGGCCCCCATTTGGCCCATATCATCTTCTCGACTTGACCAATAAAATTCTAAAGGTTCAAATAAACATAATCAAAAAACAGAATCAAAGTTTTTCATTTAGAAAAAGAAATGAGAACCAGACAACATCGGATGACTTCTTTTGACCCACCCTGTTGCTAGTCAAGCGGCGTTAAATCACAGAACCTTAGAAAAAAGGCGACAGGTAAATTCCTGTAGAACACTTTCCTTAACAACTCGACTAAGTGAAGACTAAAATTCCAAACGCCAAGGTGAAATAAACAAAAGACTGACTTCAGGAAGTTAAATCGGCTGCCAGCTAAACGCCAGCACACTTAGACCAGAAATAGGTCCGAGGACTTACTTTCGAGTTTATTCCATGTTTGTCTTCTATCAGTACCTTAGTTAGCAGCCTGACTTTATTGTGGAACCAAAGTTTTGATTGCGGAGCGACCTTCGTACTTCTTTGTTGGAAAACTCTGCCATGCACCTGTTTGGAAGCTAGGAAATAACTACCTGCAATAGTCATTTGATAGATCAAGACTGTAAACAAACCGCAAGCGGTATGTCAACATCGATTCAAAATCGAGTGTCTCCCCATAGAATCGCCTGTCAACTATGAAAACAAACGCAAAATCAATCCCGCGTCAACCGCACCGCATGATTGCTTAATTACTCCAAGTCGATTACTTAGAAAATAATTCGCCAAAGTGAAATTCAATAAGACCGCCGCCAGACCAAACACGATTCGACATTTCAACAATCCCGCCGCACAACCGAAACAACAAGTTCGCGAACAAGATTCGCGTTTGTACCCTCGCCACCTTTTGTATCTGCACAGGTTTACGTACATAAACACCCTCAAGGCGACGCAAAAGCACTCGCTACTCATTATATTGAGGATCAGGTTACCGTGGACAATAGCCCACAAAATAAACAAGAGTCGGGGGCGCCTGTAATCCCCACAACAAGGCAAATAAATTTGTACTCGCGTAATTAATTGAAGTATCAATGGACTTGCGTTGCGAGTACTCGGATCCATATGTGGGCAGAGCTGAAGCTCCATTGTACTGTGCACCGACTGATGGGAGTGCAGTGAGTCATCCGCAGCGAGCCATCAAAGTCATCGCATCAACAGTCGCGAAGAGAATTCCAATAATCGAATGCAAATGGATTTGCTGGCACGAGGCGTTGAGTACTCCACCAAGTCGTCAGTTTGCACTTAAATTTTCCGCTGCACTCTCTCTCTCTTCCGCGCAGAAAATCAATCGCCGCAAATAGCCAGCGGGAAAGACGAATTTCTGCGAGTCTTGTCGCTTAAGCGATCTGTCAACCCAATCGATTAATCAATTTACAGCGCATTTATGCTTCTAATTGCGTCAAATGCGCAATCAATTTATAACGGCAACAGGCCAATAGCACAAGTCCACAAGTCCACAAGGTGTGAAAATTCGTGTGTGTGTGCCAGTGCCAGTGCCCAGCGTGTGTAATTCATTCCACAAGCCGACCCACGCTTATAGTTTACCCGATTGTGGATGAGAGGTGGCGCTATGCCCGCGGCTCGGGTCTCGGTGGCTTGGTAGCCCAAAACCTCCCAGGTTAGACCCCGCGGGCTATTTATTTAAATGGTCCATGCACCGAATGCCGCATTGGTGAGAATAAACATTCGCCACAACGCACACGTGTGGCATGTCACTGTTTACGCGCAGGGCATTTTTTTTTCTTCCTTCTCTCGATTTGTAATGCCAACTATATCAGCAGCGAAACCAACCAACCAGATGGTATCTATATATCTCTCTCTCAAGACCGCATTTTCTTCTTTTTCTTTGGCTGAAAATGAAATGAGAAAATCGGAATTAATGGACGATCGTGTTACTAATGTTGCGTTATATGCCACTGGGTGATTTATTGCTATGAGTTTTAGAGATTTTTGCCAGGCGTTTTGTTTCTTTTTGTTGATTTCTTGTGGAGAAAAGGACACCGAATCTGGTTAAATGCAATTGGCTGTAATGGGTTGACTGTATATGTGTACCTGATGGGGGGAAATGCGAAGTGGAAAAATCGTGCGCGATTCCGTGTGCAGAGCTTGAAAGACTGTGTAATTAAAATAAGGTGTTAGATGTCTGCACAGACGTCTTGTCTAATTTTACAAACCGAACGTATGTGTTGCTAGACAGCAGACAGTTGAAATGGAGTTTCGCTTGGTAGTTGTGTATAGTGGTTGTGCTTGGGATTTCTTGAATTTTTTCCCAAGCTTTGTGTGTGGCATTCAGTTTGATTGGTTGGGTTTTGATTTGACGGGAGTTTTTTTTTTGAATACTTTTTGTTTGGAAAGGGCAAACTTAAAAATGTTGGCCGAATATTCCGGTTCCTGGCATGTTTTATTGCTCTTGCCAGAATTCCGGCGATGGGTCCTCCTTCTTGACGGATATTCTCTTTGGGGGCTTCTAAAGTCTAGATCTGTTTAATATGGACTCGTGACTTCAAAAAAACCCTAAAAAATAAGTCCCGAATGATAAAATCGGACGTTTTTGACGGCCATTCCAATCGAGAGATTAGGTTTGACTGTAGGTTACACCACCTGGCTGTCAGAAACTAACAGCTGATGAGCGGTCTGTACATCAGTGATGCCAGATTACAAGATATACATTTTTTCAAGATTTTTAAACTCCAAAATATGTACAAAACAATATTTTCAGATTTTTCATCTGGGAACACTGTCTGTACTTTGTATCGGAATGCCACCGACAAAATATCGAAACAAACCGCAAAAAATCGAAACAATAATTCCTCGTTCTTTAGGAATTAGCGATTCATGTCTTCTAAAAGTGTATTTTGTATCCATTTACTTAAATGTCAAAGTCGAACTGACATTTGCCGCCATTTGCAAGAGCTATACCATCTTCCGATGACTTTTGCGCCACTTTGAAAAGGAGCTTTTTTTTATTAAAAACAAAATAACCGGGCTGACATTTCATGTCCCGCTGAAGATTTTTATTTGCTTTTAAGTGAGGTTATGTTGGGGGAAATTTGTCATTTTCTCCATAAAATAAATTCTAAATCGAAACTAAATTAAAAAAGGAAGTAAACGAAGAAAATCTTCTGTGAAAAGCAAAGCAACATGTGCTGCTTTTACCCAACTTCTTTTAAATGCAGGCACACCTGTGCCTTCCAAAAGTGCCTGCTCATCAATATTCGACTCACTGCTCAGAAGCAGACACGATACGTTGATCTGATGAAGTGCTGACAGGGAACAAAAATACGCACACCCGTTTTCTGTAACAGATTCCAATCGAGAGGAATCCCCTGCAAAAAAACGACTCCACATTCTAAGCGCGGAATGTGTGAAACGCCCGAAATGGCAAAAAAGATGTCTGCTCGGAAACTTCCCATGACCGTCAATACAAAGAGATCGGTATCACTTTGATGTGACAGAAAACATCCTCCTCTATCGAAAAAACACACACACACACACGCAAGATCGTGTTAGATTCTGCAGTCCTTCGTTCTGATTCCCACCGTCGTCACAGTGCAGCGTATACGATGTCGGATCGTGTTGTTGCGACTTTCGTTTTGGTAGAAATAATTGAGTTCGTAGTCCTTGAGACAACTTAATGACTTTCCAAAAATAGCATCACACAAAGAGTTTTATTTTTTATTTTTTATTTTTTTTTTGCAGCTCTGCGTCTCCTCTCTGGACAGACAGAGACCATAGAAGGCGGTGGGGCATTTCCGCCACTGTTCAATGTTGCGCCCAGGGCCACGATCACAGTGAACGCGACCTGTGGCCAAAATGGTCGCGAGGAGTTCTGCAAATTAGTCGACGCATACCCGCATAAAAATTGGTCTACGCAATGCGGCATCTGTAACGCACAATCGTCGGACCCGCTGAAACAACATCCGATCGAGGCGGTCCTGAACAACAGCAACGTGGACGACCGCTGGTGGCAGAGTCCGACTCTGCAGTATGGCAGGCATTTCGAGTATGTCACCATAACAATGGATCTAAAGCAGGTGAGCTAAAGTCCAGAAGAATATTTTATTATTTTCGATCCGGTTTGCAGTTTGAATGCGCGCGCGAGTCTCGTTAGTTTAATTGGAATCAAACAAATTTATGTGAAATGGACATGCGCACATGCGGTGCACCATTGGAGATGGCCGAGCGGATTTTTGCCAGCGAAAATGTATTCATAATTCATTTTGCCGCATGTGTAGTTGTGGTTGCCAGCCATTTGGTTGGGGTGGACACACTAGGTCGTTGAGTGAGGTGCGCGCCCGCTCTGAAATCGATATGGCCGACTTTCGTGAGACTGGCTTGGATAAAATTTAGAAATTTATTCACATTTTGTGAGCATGACGGAAGGTGGTCAGGCGGTTTAACTAGAAACGTGGTTTCGCCATTAAATTTTGAGTAAGTGATCGGTGACTAATGGCGTGCGGTTGCCAAAGGGCTGGGCGTTGCAACCAAGGCAATTAACTGATTGATGGACGCGGTCTGCGTGCGTCTGTTTGTGGTGATTGCGAAATTGACGGGCGGTATAACTCCACTCAGATTGAACTCGGAGTGATCGGTAGTGATCAGAGAATTGAATATTCCCAAGCGCGTCTCTGTCAGTTGTCTTCAAAGGGCTAGATCAAATGATCGGTTGAAGGAAATTTTGACGGTAGTTGACGGGGGAACGTAGGACTACGTCAGAACGTTGTGGCAGAAGATTGGTCGACGAACCGTTGTGTAAGGTTCAAGCGTAGTATCCGCAAAAACCATGGACCACGTCGACGAGTAGTTGCCGGCGAAACGTAGGACCACGCCGGGCATAGGAGCCTGCTAAAGTTGAACTTCTTCAATGCAAGGACTCTGCTGAGCCACTGGCACATGTTTTATACTGGGGTGTTGGGGGAGCTGGTTTTTATGGATCGTTGATGTGTCTGATCGGTGCGGCAAATCCTTCCCAAAAGTTCTGACATCCTCTCAGACATCTTTCCTCAAGTAGTTGCATAAAAGGAGACCTTTTACCGAGCCGTCTTTCCGTTCGTAACTTTTAAGTGCGGAGCTGGTATTTCCTCTCCCAAAAGGTCCTAAGAAAACAATCGATTCATTGAGGAAAATGTCGGTCCCAAAGTGACTCGATCGGGATCTCTATTTTCTCATGGCATTGCTCGTACTTCTCAGCGCCAGTGTTGCCCGTTTTAAAGTCATCCATAAATATTGCGCAGCCCAACATCGTTCAGCCCGATAACTCGGCCAATAAACTGCATAAATAGCTGTTGATCAGTTGGAGCAGCGCAGCTAATTGAAAACTTACCCGCAGCTGACGCACTGTTTTTGAATATCAATGTCCTCACCGTCAACGAATTCGCACACATTGCGCCTCGCGGAGTACGATTTTCGCTGATCGTTTAATCAAAGCCCATGCTACTGATTTATCTTAGAATTCCCAGTGCATTTCAGACATGCGTCTAGCTTTCCAGTCCTCTTCCTCTCCTCTATGCCAGGGCTACGACTTGTGCAACTGGTGGTGGTGTTGTCGATCTCGTTTGCAATCTGCGATGAGGTTTTTTTCCCAGCTGCCACAGTTGTTATCTCCGAGAACCACAAAAACATGATCTGATCCCTAACCCTCCTCCTCAAGCGGAGCTTGCATTCTCCGTGTTCCAAAGACGGGACGCCTTGGCTCCGCAATCTGCACTTCACTTCCTCTAATCGAACGATGTTCGATGTTTGAAATTGATAAACAGAACTGTTATCGGTGATCGTTAATCAAGAATCCCGCCAAAAAGGGGCAACAAAAAGCCGCCACCTCTAGATAGTGTTTCAGCAAATATGTTGCATAAGTTGCACTCCCAATCATATCGTATTCATGCAGAGAGAGAGAGAGAGAGAGAGAGAAATAAATTCATTATGACAGGCGGGACAGACAGACTGTTGCGCGTCCATATATGCAAATGCGCCACTCATTAAAGGCCCAAGTACATGGCAAGATCAGAGTCTAGATCACTACGGGGAAGCCATTTAATTTTGTTCACGATTTTGCTACTTTGCAGGATCATCTCGCCGAACCGAATGGAGGTTATCAATGGTCCAGACCGGTAGACAACGACACGGCAAACACATTGTCCGATACGATCGATACATACGATCGGTGGTGGTTAAGGTTGCCTTGAACAACCTATCGGCTTCGATTAATTCTGCGGTTGCGCCACTGCCGCCTCTTTGCCATACTTTGTTCTCCCTTTTTGTCCGTGTTGCGGCGAACATGAGTTTCCTCGCACGGGGAAAGATTTACTCTCGATTGTGGGGCCGCTTTGTGTCTTTATGTTCGTACTTGTACCGTGGCAATGTCGTCTTTGGTTATGTCACCTTCGGCTGTCATCTCTGACGTCTGACCGAGTTTTATATGATCGATCTTTGACTGATAATTTCCACAAAATGAGCTAATCCCTGAGTGGTCTATCTGCGATCAAGTAAAAACCGATACCATCGGAGGTGTGGTAGACAGCAGTACGAGGCATTTAGTACGACCATTGGCAGATCGATCTTCGCGTGGGGTCCACCGATTCCCCATTTATCTGTCGACTTTAGCCCGCAACCTGTCAAATCGACTACAAGATCTCTTTAACTGCATTCTCACTTCTGTGTTTACTGGCGCAGTTTTGTGTATAATTCTCTGAACGAGCCACACCTTTTCAGCGGCAACAACGACGACGACGACGCCAATTTAACTAATTGAAAACTCATAACAACGTCTCTTTCCTTAATTGTTTATGGAATCGCAGTTCCGCGCAGTAAATTCCCTTCGAACACAATAACGAGCCGTACACTCGCACGGGCTGTGGCAGCTTCCTTCTGTTTATTTACTGGGTGTAGAGCAACAGTGTTGGAGTCGGTGTTTTGCGGCGAAATTGTTTACATCGGGACCTTGGTTTCGACGTGTTGTATATACATGTGCCATCACAGTGGAACTGGCTGCAGGTTGTTCAACTAAATAATTGAATTTGAAAAATTGGTGCGCTGTAAACAAGTGAAGTGCAGCATAGAGAATGCAAACGACGCTGTTTGCTGTCAAGTGATGATTGAGACCTTCTGACAGTTTATGTTGGTTTTGGGTATTGGTTCAGCTTGGCGGGATATATCGCAAGTGGGTTTGGTTTGGAATGCAACGAACGGAGGTGGAACCGCTGCCGATCTTTCGAAAACGGTTAACCATCGAGGGTGATTTGGATTGAGGGAAATTTCAACTCTTTTTGTGGGAATTTTAATGTCCACAGTATGTGCGGCCTGCTTTTTTTTCCAAAAGCCTTTTCTAACCTCCATTTCCCCTCGCATCAGGCCGTCAAACTGAAACGAAATTCCTTCTAGCTGCGCCAGGGTAATTCCTCCCCATATCGCACCGATCCGCAAAATAAATCACCATGTCACATTTTGTGTGCCCTGTGTGATCAGGCATTTCCAGACGCGGTTCCTGCGCGACTATAGTGGTCCAAATGTAACGATGCTCATATGTGTTTCCTTGCCGCACAAATCATTCAAATTAATTGCGGTTTCATGTGAAACACTGCAGCAGAAGGAACACCGTAAACTAGGTCCTGATATGGAATCCAAGTGCAGACACGCATTCCGGTGCGCCCTGGCGAGCGTCGCGTCGTCGGTGCGTCGAAAATTAACGTGACTCCTGTGTACATATGTTCTACGACTTGACACCAAGTCACAGCGGCGACTGTTCAAGATGAAGACGAAGTATATCGCGGACTGTGCCTGGGATCAGTGATGCCAGATTACAAGATATATCTTTTTTTTCAAGATTTTTCAGCTCCAAAATAGGTGCAAGACTTTTTACCTCAAATTCATCAAATTTCAAGATATTTGATAGCAAGAATTTTCGAATTTTTTTACATTGAAACAACCTTTTCTATTGGAAAACCGTTTTCTATAAACTCCATAATTATGAGTAATATGAGTCGAACAGAGCCCATGTACAATTTCTGTTTTACTAACGTTTCCATCAACTCTAAAGAAACATAAATTTCAACGAATTTGATAAAATAACCGATGTTTTTGGAAAATAATGATAGTAGAAACCAGAGACAATACTGAGACCACCAACTTCGGCCGATTTCCCGTTACTTAGCCTACAAGCTATATTTCTATGGGGTGGCACATGCTAAGTGCGCTTGTATTGATACATAGAAATTCGTATTGACAAATGTCACGAAACTTCAGAACCAAATACATTCGCACCTTGCATATGCCACTTCCGCTTTGGGCAAAATGCCTTGCAGCGTTCATAGAATTTTATCCGTTGAATTTGAAATTGTTCGTTACGTGTGAATAATAATTTGTTTTAGGAATAAGTGTACATTTACTTAAAATATCTACGAAAAATTAAGAATGTATGTTGGTTGAGGGAAAATAAAAACATTTTGAGCAAATTTTCTTCATTATTTAAGAAAAATTTACACACGAAATCGAAGTTAATTATATCCAAAAGCGGAAAATACACAACCATTTTTGTCCTAATATATTTCTAGTATATAAAACATCTCCTTTAGATAGTTTTATTAACCACACAAATCAAATTAATCACCTTCAAAAAATTTATAATTACTAACCAATGGCATTCAGTTATGCTAAAATGTGGTATTCCCGAACTCTTTCACATTTCCCCACGGTTGCCGAGGTTGGCAGCATTTATTTTTGTAGTTTTTGTATGTTTTTGCATGTCACACGGATTCATATTTGACATAACACCAATAGGAATACAAAATGGCGAATTTGAAAAAAAACTGAGGGGGCCAGCGGCAAGAGGATTGTGAGTTGGGGGTCTCAGTATGGTTTGTCTATGGTAGAAACAGCCAATGGAAACTTCGCATATCCAATTTTTAAAGATTTTATTTTCAATATATTGTCGCTTCCACATTCCTTCGCTCTGCAAAATATTTTTTCTGCTGTAAATTTAAATAAAAGCAAAATTCGTAATCGTTTGAGTACTGAAACAGTTGAAAGTTTAATCTTTACAAAGGATTTGTTGCTCTTTAATGGAGTAAGTTGCTATGATTCTAATATAATCAATGAAGTTTTGAGTCATTTTAATTCAAATATTTTCCAAAATAAAAAAAAAAAAAATTACATTACTGCAATTTTGTCGAAAAGGATATGTATAACAGTTTGTTTTAAGTACTTCAAAATTGAATTTTATATTTCGTTGTTTTTCTATTTTGAAAATATCTTGAAAAAAAGATTTTTTATTTCGGAAAATAAGATTTTTAGATTTTTCATATGGCAACACTGCCTGGGATGCCTGGTGGCGACGCGAACATAACAGCCAAGCCAACCAATTCAACCTAACATCACCACCAGATGTAAGTGATCAAATCGTAAATAAATTTCAAGTGACAAGCATAAATGTCTCGGCTTTTAATGAGCACACGCAGTGCGCAAGCGACAGGCAGAAAGACTCGGTAGCGGGCTGTCTGGTACTACAAGATCCTGTCCACGATCGCAACGGACCAGTTTTCCGGAATACGGCGTACACACAACGCAGGACCGTCAACTTATTGACATTATCTATCGGCTTTTGTAAATTGTCTTTGGTTTGTCAGCGAATGGGGGAGTATACACCTAGACCTACCTGCGACCGGCCCTGACGGAACTTTTATTGATGGGAAATTTGTCTGCTGGTCAACGTTTGCTTAATTGACGATTGACATGTGTCAGTCGGACTGGTGAATATGCAAAGCAGCATCGCATGCTTTTAGCTTTCTTTCCGAATCCGAATAAGGATCGCAATCTCCACGTCATGTGTACAAATTGTTTAAAGTGCGGCCATAGTTCTTATCTGCCCAATTGGCCAACTACTCGTCCTGCCGCGCGCGGTGGAACCCGTACAAATATCGGCGCGCTTGCCAAACATCGATCGGTTCGGCAAGGTAATTGCTTCATTAATCGGTTCCAAATATGGTTTGACGCTGCCTCCTGGTCCTCAGCGCGGTCTAGACTTAGAGCCCCGGGCGAGGTGTGTGCCAGAGTGTGGCCCCAACTATGCGAGTATAGAGGGAGGATTTGTTGACAAACGCAATTATTTTAATAGTCCCCACAGATGGAGCCAACATAACACAACACCAAATCATTCCAGTCGAGCGGCAAAGACGAACAACCATAGATTTGAATAGAAGCTATGTGTGTCCGCGTCCGTGTTCGTGTCACCCTGGCTTTTATTTTACATTATCTAACAACAGTGCGCCGGCGCACATACCGACACCGTGGTAGGTATTAGCGCAGAGCTTCCGAGGGAGACACCAAAGTCGTGATTTGATTTTGCTTTTAATGATTTTCCATATACGTAGAACACAGGATTGCGATTAAGGACATCTTACCAATTTGGAGGAGTTATTTGGCCACCAAGACGTTTATCCCGTCTGCCACAGATTATGCAACAAATTTAGAGAGGCGGGAGATTAGCCCGGCATGAACTCTATGAGCGGCTGGGGATCAAAAGCACTCATATCATGAGTCTGCTTCAATTTTAGGGCGAAAATGATTCTGTTGGTAATGAGTGGAGGCAAATGGATTCGAGGTTGTCAAAGTCGACTATTTTGGCCCACAAGTTTGTGGGTTCTATGCAATTCCATTCTATTTTTTACTATCTTTTTATCCATTTTAAAATGGGTACTTGGAAGCGATTATGCTTTTCGTAAAGCTTCGATGAACTTGTGCGGGTTATTAATTAAAAGCTAACATTGTCGCTTAAAATGAGGCCAATGAGGAAGGATTTCTGGGCGAATAGTTTCTGACACTTGATTACGTCTTTGTCATTGAATGTGTGTGGTCGATTTTGAAGTAGAGACGTAGAAAGAGCATCAGCCATTTCCCAACTGGCTCTTCAAAGCTTCACAAAGTCTGACGATTTAAAAAAAATAGAAAACATCGGGACCACCTTTGTAAGTAATGAATTGAGCGGATGTATTATTTAGTAACTGTCCGAAATCGCTTACCACAAAAGTCAAAGAAAATGCGGACAACTTTGCGAAAGCTTCAGACTTTTACCACCAGTTTGACTAGGCACCCACCAAACTGTTAAAGTAATTGCGCCTTCCGTTGGATTCAAAACGCCAATTTGTGTGTATTTGGGGGCTCAACCGGGGATCGCTCGCTTAGAATTTTATCACATTAACAACGGACAACAGCACCACATACCATATATGAATCTAATCCATAATTTCAAGGGGTGGGACAGTGGAAAAAATCCTTAAGATCCAATTTGTATGTATACGAGGGGTTCAACCAGGGATTGCTCGCTTAGAACTCGTTTAATCAACCACGGAACAACTGCAGCACGTACTATATGTCAGTCCAATTCTTATTTTAAGGAGTGGGATGGTCGGAAAATACTTAATTTTTTTTTCGAGGGTTCAACCGGGAAACGCTCATCAATCAAAGTTGTATTCATAGTTGTAACCCGAACAGAAAACTTTCAAACGTTTCTTTTTTTCCTTAGTTTATGCGAAGTAAATTTATAAATATTTGTGAATATTGGCGCAGTTTTCCATACCTTCGAAAAAAAAATTATTTTTCCCAGTCATGAAACATACGTTCCACATACGTTTTCGCAAAATCATTGAACATAATTTTCACAGATTTGACTTCTCTCGCAAGTAGAAACATCATTCTCACAACAAATTGAAAGTTTGTGGATCGTAATTTATTTACTCACATGTCCGTGGATGATTTCCCAAACGTAACTCGCGTGAAATAAAACAAATAGTACTGAGTTTGGAAATTTTTGCCATTTCATTTTTACTCGATGTCTTTCGAAGCGAAAAGGTCAACTCTAACCTTTTTTATATTCACATGCGTTCCACATACTTTTTGTCGCTTTAACTGAGCGAATCTTTGCAGTATTTCACTCGCTTTTTATTTCACTTTGAATTGCACTTTTCACAAGTGAATATACCACTCTTTCATTGCTGTAATCGACTCTAGCCACTCGTTGTCGGCATAAATAGATGCGAACAGTCCTAAACGTAAGACTTAAATTCTCCAACACTCGTCACGAGTTAACATTGACATTTAGTTCCTAAAAATATAATGCAATCTGCAAGGATCTTTGGCCTCCGCTTGTCGCAGCTTACGGTCTTCTGCGGCTGCCCGGCTAACTAGCGCGCAGCTCTCTTTCGATTTCTTTCATCTTTTGCCAAAAAATTAATTCTCACATCAAAATATCTCTTTGGTGCCATTAATCAAACTATTACCGGCGTCGTTGTCGTCGTCTGCCTCTATATCCAGACACTCGAGACTATCGGCCAGCTCTAATCCGAATCAATGCGCATACATGCATTCAAATAGCAAACGAGATCGTGTTATCTTGCGTCTTTTAGTCGGTTAAACCGATGCTGCCGCGCTGCGTTTGCTTTTCGCAAATGGAGGCTGCCTCTCAGGCAGCGTTGATTATTTATAGCGAAGGTGACCACCGAACCTATGCGAGAGTCCGTCGCCTGCGTGTGTGTGTGTGCGGAAGAGATCAGAGGTCCGCAAAATCAATTGCACGGTGTTGCGACAGAAGGAAGCTGGGTATATCTTTTTGGCACCTTATCTCCAAAACTATTCCAACTCCAAAGTGAAGAACAGCAATGCGCGCCGTGTCCGCAAATAGATTATCGCGGCCGAAAATAACTCTGTCTGTGTCTGGTGGAAGCCATGTCTGTCGTCGCGTTATCTGGTGAGGAGAGCGCAACATCTCTGCCTTTAATCGTGTGAAAAATTTGCATGCTCGCGCGGTATTTTGGCAGCGGGAGACACACATTGTAAAAAAATCGGGGCATTCCTTGATGAAACAGACAGTTTGGGGCGAACAACGGCAACAATGCGTGTGGCGACGAGAGCTTCCGCACCGATTCATCTATGCCACACAAAGGCTCCGCACCGCCATTGTGCGATGGCCACTTTAATTGAGTTGTCGAATGCCGAACAGCGAAATAACGACGTAACTGATGCTTGAAAGCGCCTATAAGCTTCGACAGGCCCAGATGCTGATTGGAGGCGATGTTTATCGCCTAATCCTCGAACACGACGGGGTTGCGTAATGAATTGGCCCGTGGGTATCGTGCTGATATCAGCTTTTATGGGTGCAAGTTGTAAAACTTGTCTAATAACTGGGGGTCTTTGGGTTAATTCGATTGTTTGTTGATTGGCTTTTTGATTTAAGGCATTTCCATCAGTTGTGTGCGGTGCATTTTCTTTTCTCATACGTTACATGTTTTCACAAATACCTTCACTTGTTAACACTGCATCGAGTCATGGGGAGACGAACTGTGACACATGGCGTGAAATTCTTTTCGTTTTGTAGTCGCGCGTGAGCGACATATTTTTGTGGAAGATTGTTCTTTGTTGTTACCCCATAGTGAGTGATGAGTGTGTCTGTGGAGGTTATACACGAACTGCATCATGTTGCGCAGGTCAGGCTGACGGCGAGGCTAACACTCGCTTGTTTGCCCTCCTCTGGTTGTCTGAGCAAAGTCCACCATTCTGTTGACGTTTGATTGAGGCTTTTAATTTAAAAATGTTTACATGCGGTCATAGGTTTCTTGTTTATAGAGACAGCCTGTTGAGGTTTGTTTCCTCTCTTTGGGGACTGGTGTTTGACATTTGTTAGTACTCGTAGTACTCGGAGTCACCACCTTTCCGTTCTGTGCTATGTGGGTCATGCGTTGTTTGTTTATTCATCGAACTGGCTGTGGTCGTAGCTCGTGTGTTTTCGTCACTTTTCTTGGATAATAATAATAATTTCATATCAAGAAACCGATGCTGCGCACAGACGAACTACGTGTCAAAACAAGGAATACAAAATTCGTTGTTTTGACACGTAATTCGTTTTACTACTCATGAGCATCGAAGAAGAGCGCACTCCCAAGTGGCGCAATTTTGAGTATAAAAATGTGCCATGCGATCACATTTGATTGACAGTTCCCCCTTGAGTTGTCTTTCTAAATGTCAAAAGGGAAATTATTCGTTCCACTACAAAAAAACAAGTTTCAATGTAAACCTTGTTTTTATAAATAAACTTAAACTGAATTTGAGCTCCTGATTCGAACTGTTCTCCCTTTGAACTTGCGACGCTAAGCAGTGAGTTGGCCTAGGACCTCTTGGGCCGAATCGAACGTTCTTGGTCTTTGATAATACTTTTTAAAGCGAAAACCCTCTCCAACCACTCAAGTTGTAGGAATATCTTGCGGAGGAATACAAAAAGTGGACTCTGCAGACACCAAGCAAAGCTGCCTGACATTGACCTTTCATTTGAATCAATCACCAGCACTGCAGCAATCGAACTGGGAGCTAGTCACATGCAAAACAAAAGTGCCTTGTGGCCCAAATACCGCAGAATATTGCTTGAGAATTTCTGCGCAATTCTGCCCTCTCGTTTAACCTTCTGGCGATGCATTGACAAGCGACTGATTGTGTTGCCTGCTTCTCAAGTCAATCTCACTCTTAATCAAGGTTGAATCATATCGCCCCATTAGTGGAAGTTGTTCGCGATAACCCACACACATGATTGTTTGTTTTCCATTCATCAGTCACGTCTTGAAGTTGGCTGAACCAGTGAAGATACGATCGCCTCGCTCCGACAAGAGCGTCGACTCACTGAATATGTAAACATGAAGATCACTGACAATGGGACCCGAGGAATATCCTCTGTACCTGTGACAGCTACCGAGACGCCTACACACATCCGTGGATGTACAAGTCCGAGGATGAACCACCTTTTGTGTGGACACCCAATTAACAAGCTGTGTGCGTTCGGGGTAGCCCTGTTTGATTTAATTATGTGAAGCAGCAATATTGACCTCATTAATGTTGGTTTCCTGTTTGTTCCTTTGCAGGTCTATCAGGTGTTCTTTGTTATGCTGAAGTCGGCCAACTCGCCGCGACCGTCGTCGTGGATCCTGGAGAAGTCGCTCGATGACGTCAGCTACGAGCCGTGGCAGTACTTTGGCCTGAGTGATGCCGATTGTCGTCGGCGGTACGGAGTCGCCGGTCAGAATGGCAAGTACACGTTCGCCAATGACACCGAGGTGATATGCACGACGCAGTTCTCGAAAGCGCTGCCACTGGAAAACGGTGAGTTGCATGTGTCGTTGCTTAAAAATCGACCCGGCGCCATGGAACAATCGGCGGAGTTGATGGAGTTCATAGCCGCCCGATATATTCGGATACGTCTGCAGGGGATGCACTCGACGGCGAATTTGGACAACAGCGTCGATTGGCTGCTGGACTCGCAGTCCTTGGAAAAGCGAAGCTTCTACTCGCTGAAACAGATTCGAGTGAGTGCCCGGCTGAGTTGCCACGGCCATGCGGAGAAGACGATTGAGGTTGCGTCAGGGGTGGACCCGAAGGAGACCTCATTCGAGTGCGTTTGCCTGCACAATACCTGCGGTCCGGACTGCGGTTCGTGTTGTGCGCTCTTTCAAGAGAAACCCTTTCGGAATGGCACCGCGAGGAAGGAGAACGCCTGCAAGAGCTGCCAGTGCAATGGTCATGCGGCGCGCTGCGAATATGACGAGTTCTTGGACAGGGGAATCTGCCAGGATTGTGGGAACAACACCGCTGGCAATGAATGTGAGTTCTGCCAGATGGGACACTTTCGGTCTAAGGAAGCGTCGCTGGACACAGCGTGTGAAGAGTGCCAGTGCGACGCGCTGGGATCAACCGGCTGTCATGCGGAAGGTGGAAGATGCATTTGCCGAGAGGGCTTCCAAGGGGACCGGTGCGATCAGTGTGCACCGGGCCATAATGGGGAGAACTGCACACGGTGCTCCTGCGACTCGAGGGGATCGCTTCCGGGAGAGGAGTGCGAAGACCACTGCATTTGTAAGTCGCACGTGGAGGGCGACTCCTGCTCGCTTTGCAAAGTCGGCTATTTCGGGCTATCGAAGGATAACCCGGACGGCTGCATGAAGTGCTTTTGCTCCGGAGTAGGCATATCGTGTGCAAGCGCTGACATTCAAACGCTCTCGTTCGAGACTCTGAACGACTGGAAAGTGACTGACATAACGCGAGGTGAGATATTCAGCCCCAACTTGGACGCAGAGACGGGGAATCTCGTCTACGGAATGTACGACATGAGCGACGTGGACACACTCTACTGGATGGCTCCAGTGGGCTACACGGGAAATAAACTCACGAGCTACGGCTCAAGGATTTCCCTGCATGTCTCGTGGGTGTTCATACGAGGGGACACAAGTGGACATCCCACAAGTGCACCCAACGTAATACTGTTCGGAAGAAACGGACTTAAGATCGCGTTCGAGGACAAGGAGTACGATTCGGACACAGTCGTCATGGACGTGATACTAAAGGAGGAGGGTTGGTACCACTTGCAGGACTCGCCCGGCGCATACCGCGGAGCTTCTGTCACGCGAGCGGAATACATGTCCGTGCTGGTCGATGTGGAATCCATTCTCATTCGTGGCTTCTTTCACACCGATCAGGTGGAAACTATCCTTGAACGCGCCACTATCTACACAGGCGGCACTGAACTGGGTGCCCGGGCAACAGCACTTGTGGAAGAATGCCTCTGCCCGCCCGGATACACAGGACTTTCGTGCGAGACCTGCGAATTCGGATATATTCGGGTGCATGAGAACAACTCAACGAAATGCATTCCATGTCCGTGCAACGGTCACTCAAACTCGTGCGACCTGACCAGCGGCAACTGTGGTGAATGCATGCACCACACGTACGGAGAGAGGTGAGTTTGGCCGCCACGGTGTGTGTATTTGCTCACGTTCCACATGTCTTCCATAGGTGCGAACGCTGTAAGGTTGGTTTCTACGGTAATCCGATGCACGGCACTCCGAATGACTGCAACCGTTGTGCCTGCCCCCTACTGCTGGATAGCAACAACTTCTCACCGAACTGCCAGTTGAAGAAACTCAGTTTCGACTTGAACCACCTCGATGCGGACTCCGAATACGTGTGCACTCAATGCCCAGAGGGATACACCGGAGATCATTGCGAAATGTACGTAGCCATCCCAGCGTAGGTAAGCAGTGCTTAATTTTCTGTTTGTGTATTTATTAGGTGCGACGACGGCTACTATGGCAAACCGACACAAATCGGATCCCAGTGTCTCCCATGCCCATGCGACGGCGGTCCGTGCGACGTTTTCACCGGGAAATGCATAACCTGCAAGTAAGTTACTGGAATGCAAACATTCCCACAATTGATTGATTCTCCTTGTCTTTGCAGTGGCAACACCGAAGGCTGGCACTGCGAGCGCTGCAAAATGGGTTACTGGGGCGATCCGGCTGTCGGCTGTGATTCGTGCGATTGTTACGCCGAGGGATCTGATAGCGATGTTTGCGATAGTGTCAATGGGCAGTGTCTCTGCAAGCCACGTTTTGGTGGACAAAAGTGCGACGAATGCGAACTGGGATACGCTGACGTAGACCTCATGTGTCCGCCGTGTGACTGCGACTTAAATGGATCACACAACGATATCTGCGATCCATTTAGCGGACAGTGCAACTGCAAGATTGGCGTGACAGGACTGAAGTGCGACGAATGTGCAGACGAATTCTTCGGACTCGAGGAGGACGGCTGCGAAGGTGAGTACATGATATCTCGAAACCCCTCTGCGACCTATTTCATCCAACTACTCTTCGAATGTGCAAGACATCGTCGGGCTGCCATCGGAACCCGATATTTATGAAGAAGCACACGGCAGTCAGACAATCAGTCAATCGTGTCAGCAAGGGTGTACACCAGCGCTACTGTGCCGCTACTCCTACTGAACCCACCTCTGTTCGGTTCGGTGTAGCTTCTTCTTTTCTGCTGTTCTTGCTTCACCTTTCGCGCGCATTGTCTCTGACCACAAGGTGGCCCATAAAACTACAAGAAATACCGCTCGCCGTGCTACTAGTTGTTCATAAGGATGAGCAGAGCCCGACGAGCTCAAGGTTCCATATGTTCTGCTTCTTCTTTTTTTTGCTTTTTCGTTTTATTATGATCTTCTAAATCAAAAGCTTGTGTTGTCCGCGGTGGTGCTGTGCCGTTGCTATTGTTGTTGTCGGAATCACTATGTTAGGCCGATTGTTGTTTGTTTTTTTTTTTCTTAGTAGCGGTTTCAGGCTCTGACGTTCTGAAGCTGAAGTTGTTTTATTTGTTTTATGTGTCATATGTTGTCTTCGTGGTTGGTGGAGGAAATGCGCGATGTACAAGAGTACAATGTGTATACGACGTTATGCTTCGATGAGTTGACTATCCGCTTTTGTTTGTTGTTTCGCTGGGCGGGGGAGGTTGTGCTGGCAGCAGGCATTTTGGCGACGATTGAAGTTTACATTTTATTTTTAGCCGATTCAGAATATGGGTTGAAGTAGGATGCGTGTTTTGACTCACATTAGCATAGCAGAGCGAGAACAGAGCGCTAGGGGAGTCGGTAGATCAGTTTCGAGTCACAGTAGCATAGCAGAGCGATAACAGAGCGCTAAGGGAGTCGGTAGATCAGTTTCGAGTCACAGTAGCATAGCAGAGCGAGAACAGAGCGCTAGGGGAGTCGGTAGATCAGTTTTGAGTCTCAGTAGCATATATGAGCGAGAACAGAGCACCAGGGGGTCGGTAGATCAGTTTTGAGTCACAGTATCATAGCAGAGCGAGAACAGAGCGCTAGGGGAGTCGGTAGATCAGTTTTGAGTCACAGTAGCATAGCAGAGCGAGAACAGAGTGCTAGGGGAGTCGGTAGATCAGTTTCGAGTCGCAGTAGCATAGCAGAGCGATAACAGAGCGCTAGGGGAGTCGGTAGATCAGTTTCGAGTCACAGTAGCATAGCAGAGCGAGAACAGAGCGCTAGGGGAGTCGGTAGATGAGTTTCGAGTCACAGTATCATAGCAGAGCGAGAACAGAGCGCTTATTTTTTGACAAATGGAGGTGCAATTCGTTGCTGCCGCCGGTATTTCTGTTCCGTTTGACATCTGTTACGACTGCTTAAGCCTGAGAGCGGCAGCAGTCGCGTTTCTTTATTTTTTTTTTAATGAAATAGGAAAAAGAGTGAACTCTCTTCAAAGTGCACTATTTTGTCACCGATTACCATAAGAGTCGGTCTATCAAACAAAACGAACTTAGAAGGTGAAACAGAACCTCTTTCCCTAGGTAGTTGTCCTCACACGATCACGCGGTATGCACACTACCGCCGACTCCAGAAACTCATCCATCATCGGCATTCTCACCTTTCCGGCCATGAAGCTCGGTAAATCTCACACGTAAGCGACCCACCCGAATGCGCAATTTGTTTTAATCATCGTCCACGATTACATCGCCACCGGACACTACCAGTTAAGCGCTCGTATAAACATCGTCATCGTGCACAACAGTTGTTTGTCTCCCCCTGTGTGTGTGTTGTGTACATAAATAAATAACCCACCAAAAAAAGGCAAGCGCAGAAAAGAAAACCCTGAAATGATGATGCCCCAAAGGAGGGCGTGCCATGCTACAGCCGTAGCATACCTCAAACCGCCATTAGATGCGCTCCTTTCTTAGAATGTCTCACATCTCTTGCCATACTTCGGCTACGGTGTGCTTTTGGATTCATAACTCATGTGGACTGTGGATATGTACGAGAGGGTAGACTTTTGGCCTAGATTTCATGGTTCGCTCTCAACTAGGACACGACGCAACCGCATGCTCTTTTGTTTGGCTAAATCAAATGCACTTGGCCGATAGCAAAGATCGTGTTACCAATAAATTCACGTAATGGGCTCCGATTCCAAAAGACGCAGAGTGACGATGGAGAAGAGCGTCTTCTCGTGTGTGCGTGAGTTATCTTCATTCGAAGGACTTTTGATGAGAGAGCGCGCGTCCTCGAAATCAACGTCAACTCGGTCGCTGCCGATGCAGCGGGGTGACAAATTCGTGTTGTAACTCTACACCGTGCCATTCTCGAACATCAGCGATGGCACCTCGTTCTAGGATAGCCCCAAGACGCAGTGTGTGTCCAACACCAGTAATATCAGTTTAACTAGGCCATAAGTTGAAGTATCTTTACGTTCGTTACGTTGTCATGCGTTGGCAGTTTGGCAGAAGGAGGAAAGCAGATATCTGTGCAATGGTATGACCCAGTTGACTGTCACCACATGCAGTTCCATTTCACTGTTGCACGCGGCAGTTTAATCGTTGATAACACTCCGCGGCAGTTGCTGGACACATTCACGCGATATCGGTTTGGCAAAAGTCATTTCCAAGAGACCCGGCTGTGTGTCTGTGTGTGTGGGAATTAATTGCAGTAGATTTCATGGCAGGTTGCCGACATAATGTGTAATTTAAGTGGCGGCTAAGCGATTAGGCAGAGAAATTTATGGCTCTGCGAGAATTTTATAGCAATTCCGTGTAAGCTGTCGATTTGAAACATTGCACATGTTTGAATGCCAATAACCGTTGGCAAATGTGACAGTTCGTACGTTTCACATTCCAAATGCGCTCGCTTTCATATTTCCAATTTCGATTCAGCACTTTTCTTTAAGCTGACCCAATTCACACAAAGGCATCCAGTTCTGTTCTGTTCTGGAACATTCGTGACAGCTCGGACAGAACTATAACAGCTATGGAACACCGGCTCCAACTCCATCCTCCGATGTAAAGCAAACACAATGACGCTCGATCTCCATCGATTCGATTGGCAGCGTAATTTTCATGTCGGTGTGATTTCCTCCTCGCCCCATTAAATCGGTGGACGGGTGGAGAGAAAATGTCTTTTGAAGTGCACCACACTGTAAACATAAAGCATTCCCTCTGTCTCAGCAGCAGCCGCCTTGAAAGCGCACCTTTCTAATGAGGCGCAACGGAATGTGCTGCACATTGGGCCGTTTCACACTTAACAAAAAGGCCTTTTGTCAATCCGTGTGTCATTTACGTGCTGTTGCAACGGCAGTGTTTATAAGCGCTCGCGCAATGGTGCAACTGTGCACAATACGAGTATAATAAAACAATCAGCAGCGCAATAAAGCTGACGGGGCAACAGCCGAACCAAATAAAGCAGCATCTCTCACTCTCTCAGGTCTCAATCTGAAAAGTCGTAACGGCAATTAATTGATCACTGATAGCGTATTTAGTGCTGGCTAAATGCGGCTACATTTTAATTAAGTAGCTGCCGCAAGTGTGGGAGTTATAGGCTGAAACGGAAAGCAACTCACCGATCGACGGGAAATGTCAACAGCGATCGTTAACTTGTTGATAGCACTTTGGCGCGCGAGATGGAGCAGGCTTGTGTGTGCGCGCGCCTGTGCCTGGTGATGTGCCAATCGGAGGAATGGTGTTTGCCCGGACTGGCTCCGAGCTGTCTCACAGCTGAGTGATTCTGGTATATTGTGGCGAAGATGCGATGCATGTGTACATGATTTCACCAGTCAAGAAGGAGTGTACCAAACGCAAATGGGAAAGGTGTGCTGCGCAAAATAGCGGAGACAGATAAAACAGGATCTTCTATCGTCGTGGTTGTACGTAGTGCATTTCTGAGGAATGTCGATGCACGCAGACAGAGTTGCCATGTTACCAAAGGAAGAGTTGGTATTTTCGGTTTACTTATGCGTCGCATTGAATTAACAGCGCTTCAAATGTTTTAATTGATTTTTTCGTCAAGTGCAGTGTCGATCGTTTTTTGGATCGTTCCCCATTTTGTTGCAACATTTTTTGAAAGCAAATCCCTCCAGTTTTTCTACTTAATTTTTGTTTTCATATAACAGAAGCTATGCAGTTACATTTCCCTATCGAGGTATCCGAAGCAGCATCACGCCTCTTTCCCGGGACTATTCAGGTCAAATATTGGCGAGCCTCGTTATAAGGCCTGCCAACACTCAGAACCCGCCGATACTCGAAACATGCCCAATCAAACAAAGAGCCAACGTGGTCGGTCATCTAATGCAATAAAGCAATCGTGGGCTTTCCAAACGCAGAGGCATCGTGGTGCTCTCTGTTTCCCCCCATTACTGCTGTCATTTGGTAACCTCCAGCACTGTGCATACCTGCTTTTCGTTGGATCCCAGGAAAGGTCAAGAAGAAGCCGAAACCAAAGCCACAACTGACGGTGTGACTTTTGGAAGATGCAACTTTGAGCTGTCGTCATATCTGGTGCTGCATGTCCTCCCACTTATTGCGGAGGAATTGTCGCACCGACACATTAGAAAGTCAACACAGCGCACCGACTGAGTGGCCCACTTTGTGTCCTTCGCTTGCTGGCAACATTAACCCACTTTTAGAGGTCTAAATCTGCATACGGCTGACTCTGGCCAGCGCAACCACGATCCCACCTCAGCCCGGCTAATTAATTAGGGCAATTTACAATGATTTTCTTCCCTGCAGGATGATTGGTAATCCTATGCGCCGCTCATAATGGGTGCGTATATATTTCGTTGGCCGCTAAACGCCCCCGGCGCAACAACCATTCATTTGGCCATCCTACGCTGCGCGCCGGCCAGAGCATGGG
Source organism: Cheilosia impressa (assembly GCA_948293265.1). Lineage (NCBI taxonomy): Eukaryota > Metazoa > Arthropoda > Insecta > Diptera > Syrphidae > Cheilosia > Cheilosia impressa. The sequence continues at coordinate 52,619,852 of OX411883.1, read as the reverse complement.
CTGAAGCTACTGCCCGCCAAACTGTGCACAAACCTTGAGCGTAGTCGTGACGAATATCGCCGAAGTAATTGTTCACAGAGTCAGTATAAAAGAAGGGACCTTGCTGTCCAACAGCAGGAGACCGAGTCGATTCGGTCAGTTGGTTGGGTCATAACTTTTCAATTAGAACGTTGGCTAACTTGAGTTCGAGTTTCTTCCGCACGCTGTGGGGGAAATTTCTTAATTTGACAGCCTTGAGTGAGTCATTTTTTTGTTTCTCTTGCTTCATCAACGTTGTGTGTGCGGTTTGGGGTCAGCGGTGGTCGGCACTCGCCGATCATTATGCAATTGGTGAATGCCAGTGTCTAAACATCTTTGGATCGGTCTCGGTGTATCTGCGGAGTCGTTGCCACCCGCCGGATGATTGCGTTCGGCAATCAAATTGCCATTTCTGCTCTGGCCGGTAATGCCCATTGCCCATTCACAATGGCTAATGAATTGTGAAAAGGCCGTGTCTGGGGCTGGAGTTTACGTGTTTCCTCTGGGGGAATGGTTTTCATTTGGCGAGCAACGTCTTGGAATGGTGATCGGTTATGGGGTTCGGCCCGTGCTAAGGGGGTAATCGGATCCCTTTGCGGTGCAGTGTTGGTTATGGTTTTGTTTAAGAAAGTAGCAAATTGCGAAAATGTCACATAAATACAAACTCGTATGCAGTGTGGTGGCATTGTTGGAATTGTTTCGTTCGAGGTGCGTGTGCCTGGCCTGTTGCAAGCGGTTAGGCGGCGGCTGCTATTTGAAATGAAACAAATTAAAATTGCACCAATGTCGGCCGAGTGTGTAATTTTTATAGTATGTGGCGCAATTGGTTTGTGGTTGGTTTTTCACACTTAAATTTTTAAATGGGACTTAACTTGAGACGACGGCAGAAGGTTGCTGAATTGTGGAACCCATTGAGGCGGTGTCTTCATTGACTGGTTTTGGATGAGGTGCAGACGGATTTTTGTTTTTTTTTATGGCTCAGTTTTGAGTGTTATAAGCGAGTATTATGTTCTAGTGCGAGCTCGAGTTTTAGGGTTCAAAATTCAGATATTTTGCGGTTTCTATTGTGGAATCGAGTCGATTGTAGGTGAGTAACCGAGTAGGGGCTGGACATAAGAGTGTTTTTGTAAGCGAAACTTCTTCTGGCTCATTAGGAAGTGAGTCCGAAATGAAACAAAAACAAGTAAAAGTGTTATCATCGGCCTGGCCGATGCTTTAATACCATCCACTGCATACAAGTCATGCAAAATTGGTTTTGTGAGGGAGGTACCAGAACTACTTGACCGACATAGCAGGTTTTCAATACCAACCTAACGACGATAAAAAGAAGTTCTCTCACCAAATTTCATTCACCTACGTCAATTGCTTTGGGCGCTATCGTGCTTTCAACAGACAGGCAGACAGACAGACAGACAGACAGACAGACAGACAGACAGACAGACAGACAGACAGACAGACAGACAGACGGACATGGCTAAATCGATTCAGAATGTGATCCTGATAATATATATACTTTATGAGGTATCCGGTGACTCCTTCTTGGCGTTACAAATGTATGGGCAAAGTGAATATACCTTCCTGTGGAGGGTATAAAAAAGAAGACCCTTGGGCAGTTATTGCGAACTCCAATGAAACGAAAAAAGCGACAGATTGTTGGGCAGCATTCCGAACTCCAAACAAAAAAACGACCTAAAGTCGGTAGTTGATGTAGCTTTGCAAAATGATTTATGGGAGAGGAACGAAAAGGCGAAAAGGCAGCTCTATAAAATACACCTTCTTGGGGTAAGGCGCATATATTTTGCATGCACCGCTCAGAAGTAATAAAAATGTCGTTAAACCCCTTTTCAGTAAATCCCAGCGAAGCCAACCACACTGGCAACACTTTTCACATCTAAATTGAGGTTGGACAACTTTTATACCCACCAAAGAGCTCTCGTTACCCTACCGCCGAAGTAACAAAGTCAGGTCTAGATATATGTACGGTCCAAAGTGCGGCTCGTCCCCGTAAATCAGACTGCACCCGGTCTAATACGCGCCAACATCACTTTGGCAAACTACTGAATTTTCATTTACCTAGTCTCGTTTGGATTGGAACTGGCCATTAGAAGCTAAAAAGCAAACTTGTGTTCCTCTGTGTGAATCGTCATCGCCATTAAAAAATTGATCAATAAACCCAATTAGAAGAGTGCGCTGCGATCCGTCTGACCTCATCCTTATGCTTGAAGTGCGCGGGGGAAAAATATTGTCATCCGGAAGACTTTTGTACTCGCCAAATTATTTATCCCGACATGTGGGCTTGGTGTGCCGCAGACGGACAGGGACACTGTGTATGCCCAATTGACACGCAATGATTGCCCGTTCTCATGGGCCAATCCTTCGTCATAATTCATTAGGCGGGAAATCCATATTCCTTTACCACCAATGCCGCTAGAAATCAACTCCTATAACGGCGACCATAGTTAACACAACAAACGAGTGTATGGTACGACCTCTCTTCCGTCTGTGCCGCTTCGGTCTGCTGCAGCTAAATGAATATCATCGTTAAATCGCGATCTGAAGATATTCGCCGCATCAAGCACAAACACTCACACACCGAGTGTGTACATCTGGTCTAGAGAGTTGGACTCCACTCTGGCACTGGCTGCATGGGAAGAAGGTAGATCATATGGTAACATGTTGATGGTGATCTTCTTTGCATACCTTTTCGTACGTTTTGAGGGGAGGCTATGCTACAAACGATGGCTGGGCCGATGCGGTTCAATAGGTCATCGACAGATAGTGTGTGTGTATAGGCCGCTTCCTCGAGGCGCCTGTGTTTTGCACCGTAACTAGGCATATCCAATCGAGAGGCATTGGGCGCATTTTATAGCCTGCCATTAGTGCTGCCACTTTTATGGATTAAAATTTATAACCATAACCATAGATACTTGGTGAACGCACTTAGTCTCTGTAGCTCGAGTTGCGCCACCTAGTTGTCTCCTCTACTTTTAAGTGATGAGGTAAAAACGAAGTAGCCTCACATTTTAGGAAATTAAATTAAGAGAAAGGCCACGAGGTTTTCGCCATTAAAATTTAAATAAAAAATTACACCCGTGTTAATAAACAAATGCGCACAAGTTAGTTAACTAGTAGACATCAGATAGCGTACAAAAATTTGACGTAACTTCTGAATAACGAGTTGATAACTTTTACGCAGCGTTTATTAATACGGGGGTTAGATTACAACTTATTAAAACAAAATGAGAACTTTGCACAATTGATATGCAATGTTTTGTTTATTAATAAAATAAGTAATTTGTGCTATACTAGTTTTTGGTATTTTAAAAGTTATATTTCCCAATGGCCCGTGGATTATACGCCCACATTTTGAATGCTTAAAGTAAAACAAAAGCGAGTTTCTCATTATAGACATTTGGACTCCATATTCGGTCCTCCGAACCGGATTTTCATCGAAGTTTGTGAAGTCTTTGGCGGCTTTCAAGTTGCGATTTGAGCAGTAATTGTTGAAGAATATGCTCATTCTTGTTAAGTGCTTCGAGCTCTTTGCTTTGGAAAGACGGAACCTTGCCGGAACATATTCGACTGCCGACTAGATCCACATTTTAAGGGCTTATCAGAGTATGATTGGCTGGGCATTTAAAGTTGACTATTGATTTTTCAAGAATAAATATTTAGACAGCTTGAAAACCCATTACAGCTATACAATGTAGCTTTTGTTAATAATCCGGCTCGAAGGACCAAATGTGGAGAAGGCAACATCACTCCCTTGAACAGAAAAATTGATTCTGGATTTTTATCTACCGCTTCAGTTGCATAAAAAGGCGAACATTGAAACAGGATTCTGTCCTTCGATATGCTACAAATCGGAATGCAGCTAATTATTACCTACCAAGCTTTGCTTCTCTCATAGAAACTGTCTGAGATACTGCAGCCTTTTATCCATTACGATCCTACGCACGTTGCTCGCAGAGTCGCGCATAACAGGCGCTCTATTCTACAAACGGAGGTCCTGTCTTCCTTGTCGTCTTGACTCTTGAGTTTTTGATTTGAAGAGCCTACCAAAATCCCAAATTTAAGTCCGTAAGTGTCCATTTGCAATAAATCCATGTGAAAATTTCTGCCCAAGTTTGAGTGACTGATTCATATCACCTGCTGTTTTTTGTATTTTTTTCTTCCTCAATTCGTTGAAGTGGCAACACCTTGCGAAACCAGCAACATAAATCCCTCATGCTCACGATATATTCCTTCACATAGCTCGTTCTTCAGTTCGACTTCGAATTCGTCCATCTGTTCGGCGTTTATGTGAATGCATTCCACATGGTGGATTCTCGTTTCTACAACAAACGGATCTGTGTTCTGTTACAAGAAAGCTTATCTTTTTGTCGTAAGCCGCCTCACCGACTCGCTGCTCTGGGAACTATATTCCACTCGTATACAGTCGCATATTATCTACGGCTCTATCTCCTCGGCATTCCAACCCGGACGACAAAAAATAAAAACAATATGTACTTGTATACGTGTAAACTTTTTCCCCAGATGATGATGACGACGACTCTGAAGAAGCTGGAGATGGCCAACAACAAACCGAGACAATTGGTGACACTTGATTCCAACAAAAGCATCCATTGTTGTTGATGCTGCTGCATGTGCCGGTTGAACGGAAGTCACAGCCCGTTAAAGGGCAAACATGTAAACAAGTTCACATGTCACCACTTGCGAGGGAGAGTTCCACAGACCTGTTGTTACCTACTATTTCTTGTTTTTTGTTTCTGTTTGCGATAAGAAGATAAACCTGTGTGTGGTTATTTGGAAAAAAATTGTGCAACCATTGTGTTGGTTTTTTTTTTCGGTTCATATCTCATGTTGTGACAGATGCCTAGATAAGCCGAGTGTGAGGAATGTTTCTAATTAAAGAAGCAGGCCCCACCCGAGTCGGTCTCTATCTCTGTGTCGAACCAATTATAAAGAGAAAACCGTACGGAAGGCAATTAACTGCTTTGCCGCCTTCTAAATCTTCTAAATGCGGTTTTATTGCAATTTTGCCGCGATAATCCTTGGGCATAGATTGACCGCAGCGAGTGCAGTTGCAGCCAGAAGGATGCGGGAGAAGAAGCATGCACAGTCGTCATAGTAACCCATTCCAAATTAGAGAATTTCATCACGTAAGTCCCGTCGACATTTGATTTTAATTAGTCGAACAGGAAAATTAAAAGACTCGCGTCGTCGATCGATGGTGCGCTTTTGACGATGGCATGACTTTGCTGCGCTGAACGACCATTCGCCAATAAACTGATGAGGTGTACGGTTGATATATGTTTTCGCAATTCTTAATTAATCACTTTTCGTTTTTATCATTGGAGGTAGGAGTTTTGGGCCTCATCATGCGATCTTGGCATTTATGACTAGAATTTGCCACAAAGTTGGCAACAGTATTGCCCAATAAAAGTTTAAGCCGAAGGTTCGTCGAGACTTGTGTTAAGTCGGTTGTACACTTGAACTTAAGAATACAAATTTTTAGTCACGACTTTAAATTTAAGTACCTAGTCTATATTTTTCATACAAATTTTTCAATTTTGAGCTTCTGTAAATTAAAAGTCGAGAATATATCTAAAACCGAAGACAATTACAACAAATAAAGGGTGTCCCGTAATTCACGCAAAATGTGATTTTGATAGTAAATACAAATTCTTAATTAGGAAGCTTAAATTTTTTACTGATTCATAGAGAATACACATTGGGGTTATAAATGGAATAGCGCATCGAAAAATTGCCGCCACGGCTTTGCTATGGCTTGTACGTACTCTTTTATTGAAATTTTCTATAACCGTTTCGCAGAAATGTGGCTGAATTTCATTAATACACCTCCCAATTTCCTCTTCCAAGGCGTTTGTGGTCGTGGGCTTGTTTGCATAGACCTTTGACTTCAAAAAACCCCAAAGAAAAAGGTCAAGAAGAAGAATGCCCCGATAATGGCTCCAGCCCAAAATCCGCACCAAACAGTCACGCGTTGTGGAGGCATTCGTTACTCAAGAACTACTCGTCGGTTTTCTGGGCCCCAAATGCGACAATTCTAAAAAAATCAACGAAGCTGTGAAGATGGAAATGAGCTTCATCACTGAAGGCGATTTTGTTCGAAAAAGCTGACAAACCTTCATTATTTTTAAAATACTGCTCAACAATGAAAATGAGTTGTTCCTTCATATAGGGCTCCATTTTTAGTAGCCCCAAACTGTCAGCTGTCACATTATTATCTTTTTTTCCGTTGACATCACTGTACTTTTAAATGGCGCAAAATTCAAATTTTTGCGTTAATTAGGGACACCCTTTAGTACATCTAGTTTCTGAACTCCCGCCAAGTGCAATTTCGCAGGTTTTTTTTTCAAAGAAGCCCTTAACCTTTTCCCGGGCCTTCCTCTAAAAGCATAAATGCCAACACATTTTGTAGTACAAACCCCCTCGCAACTCCACTTGAAATTCCGAAAAGTCTTAATTATCGAAAAATCCTACCACTTCTGTGTCCACACCATGACCCATACCCGTTAAGGTGAACCCCCAAGTGTGTGCGGATCCACACAATAGCACTCACCGTAAATGGCCCACCTTGTCGTGTGGTGTTCCGCCTCCGCACTTGTAAACGTATTACCCATGCAAAACCGTAGAACATAAAATATTCGCCTCCCTGAAAATTTTCCACCAAACAATGCCGTTGCGGGCTAAAGCGTTCCAATCTCTTATATCAAAGAAAACAACAAAATAAAAAGACTAAAAATATAAAAACATTTAACAACAACCGGCGAACGAAATTAAATTGAATTTATTGTGGACATAGATACGCGTAATATCCATCCGGTTTATACGAAGGTGGTCGCATGGCGAGGGGCGGCCAACCGATGAGGGAGGCATAGCAAAAAGACCCAGGAGTCTTTGCGACAGGCAAAACGTGTACGAAATAAATTATGTATTCACATTTCTGAGGAATGCCAACTGCAATGGCACACAGCAATACATACGCCGGGCCTACGGCGTGATGTTGGTGACTTTTGGGAAGGACTATAGGTGTATACACTGGCACTATATGCTCCTCGCGCCCGTCTAGCCGCATGAATATTTTGCGGACTATCATGGGTTAATGTGTAATTTGAAGGCGCGCAGAGGTTCCAACTTATTTATTCAACGCGTGCATTAATGCGAAAATGTGTGTTCATGCGAAAGAGTTACGATTATAGGGCAGATTAAGTTATTATAAGGTCTTTAGACTCGTGGCCTGGCTTGGAGGTGCCTGTACTCCGTTTGGGCTATCTCTGAATGAAGAGAGATTTGATTTTATCGCTGTGCGGCCATTATGGTAATGGGCAATTTTGGTGAATTTGCGACAGTCGGTAAGTTTGATATGTTTCCGTTCACCTTGTTGTGGTTATCTGGTGGAGGATTTTTGTGAATGACGAGATGGGGATGGTGTTGCTATTTGCCAGCTCTTTTACACATCTGTGTCTGGATATTTTCACTTGGCAGCTCTGCTTAGCTGAACGCTGTCTTCTGCGAAAGGGTGTGGAACCGAGTCACTGCGCTCGCTTTTGCGGGAAGAAGCGACGCATCTGACGAAGACTGGTTCGTCATTCTGTAACGTTCAATAGACGTTTTCGTGTGCACGAACGATTTTCTTCTGCAATTTAGAGCAACTCAATGACAGAACTTGACAGAAGCTGACCCCGGGTTTTATTGGTAAAACCACTTTAGTCTGAAAGTCATCGAAATAAGTGAACGTTTCACTGAAAAAATGCGACATTCGTTTAGTAAGCTTCGTTGTGGATTTGGCTTGATGGTTGCTCGCCTCCGAAACGCAATGCAGCCGTGAGGTTATTCACATCTTTCGTTCAGGTGGACAGTGAACTCCTTTACCGATCCAAAACAAAATCAAACCCAAACCAAACCGAATGATAAAACTCGTTCCCACACTATGCGAAAGCAACGTGGTCTCCCAGAAGCAGCTAATTCCCCTATTACACGTGTATACTTCGTATGCATGCCAAGTCGTCACCTTTTACGCTCTATGGGAAATAGAAATACCCCCAACAATTATCTGTCACTTTGCATTTACACAAACTCACATAATCTCCGCACAACTCCACCATTTGGATTGCGTGAAGCCACCTATACCCGCCTGCTGCGTGGGCTGAGTGTTAATTTATTTCGCACATCGATCCACCGTAAAGACACATGAAACGTTTCATCGTTTCACCCGGAAGGAAATCACATTAAATCATAAATCACCTCAGCGATTTGTTACAAATATCCACAACATGCGCAGTGCTCTTGTGGTTTTGGCCACACACGATGCCTGTGTCACCCATCACGACCAAAATGTTTCCGATGACAAATGTTCTCGGCGCAATTAGTCGCTGATGGGGCTGCCCTACATTGGTAGGAACGAGTACTCACTCACCCTGTTCATATTCTCTGGCTGCTCCTTCGTCACAAGTTACCTTTTTGCAAATCACGATCTGTGTTTGTATGGTGCACTCGGTCCGCTCAGCGGCTGACATCCAGAGGAGCAGGTTTGATTTTTCGGGATTTATACAACAAGTCACCGACAACGACAAGATTGCTTACAACTGAAAAGTTGTTGTTACTCGAATCCAACTTGCCAGCAACATTATCGCACGTTCACAATCAATCAAAAAAAAAATAAAAATATATTTCCAAATAGAAAGACAAAGGACAGGGAACCGAGTCTGCTAATGGATCGGTGGTACGTTTTAGTGGCAGTAGCCTCAGTGGCACCTTATCATCGTTATGTCTGTTATGGTCTTGTGTGTCGTGTCTCGTTGCAATGCCACGATTTGGCTCTTTTCCTTAGATTGTGACAATATTTCTCCTTCCATTGAACAAGTTCTGTTTAGAAGAGATTGTGGACTCCTCCACGCCCGGTGTGTGTAATTTATTTCAATCGCAGAACAAGCAGAAATGTCAACTGGACCACGTTGCACCATTGAGAGCGGCCTCAAGATGGTATCAATTTCATTATTAATACTTTATCAGATGTTATCCCGAACTGTGTGCCATAGTTTATCGCTTAATCTTTGTGGTGGGACGAAGGAGAAGCGATGCAAAGTAATTATGAAAAGTGCAATGGAAAGTGGAACGAATGCTGGAAAATGAGATATGAGATGAGTTTTTCCCGCATGCGATACGTACGAGGTATTCTATGCACAAGCGAGGAGATTAAATGTATAAAGCTGGGGAAAGAAGAAATGGGCGGAATGAAAATCATGGGTGGAATTTTAAATAGATCTCCCAAGGTGCAAGGTGGAAGCAATGCAGATGTGAATGTTGCCCTCCTTCGTTTTAATACTCTGAAAAGCTATTAGAGGAGTAGAAAATAATTAAAGTTTATTGGAGTTTGTGCATGTATAAGCCGGGGGAAGGCTGGGTCAGTGTAATTTGAAACCGCTTAAGAAAAGTGTTTTTCTTGTTACTCTGAGGTTGACTGAAAGACGTCGGCTTAACAGCTTCATACACTCGTGCTAGCTGTAGCTGTCTGCTTTTTTCCTTACGTTAAATGATTTAGAATAAATGCCGCCACTGATAGACGGTTGAAAAGCTCCTGGCAAACTGATACGATTGCTGTTATGGTGACGGGAGGTTTTTTTTCCTAAACTTTCATTCACCAAACTTTTGGGTTTTCAAACATCGGGTAATGTTGCTGTCATCAGGAAGATATTCCGGTCGCACACTACTTGCGCAGCTTATTTATTTCAAAAATTTCAGATTTAAATGTTCGGTGTTCTACTACTTTCTTTCGCTTTTGTTCTTAATCGACTGCATCGAGGGCCGAGGGGTGTGTTCCGAAAAACTCGGAATTGGAAAAAAACGAAATAGTTTACACCCAGTTAAACTATGATGCAATTTAACACCATTGGAAGCAGTATCGCTTTCCAGTGACAGTTGGCAGGTAGTTCTAAAAAACATTTGTAGGGTTTTTCTATATATGTAATTTGTAATTCCGTTTGTTACCAAACCTCTTGAGCACCGAGTGATGTTGCTGTCATTGAGTTCTTCCGGTCGCCAACTACTTAAGCGGCTAATTTACTCATTCTTTTTCAACTTCCCTTCGCTTAACACCAGCAGTATAGTTTTCCTGTGATAATGACACTTTTGTCAGGTGGTTTAAAAAAAAACATTTGTGGGTTTTTTTTCTTCATATGGAATTCCCTACATTTCGTGATAATTTTTTGTTCATCCTTTATAATTCCATTTGTTGGCAAATTAGGGCTGCATATGGAATAGAAAACTTGGATGCAAAGGATGTACGGTAGTCTTCAATTAAATGTTCATTAAAAATTTCGTGGTATATCTGATTTTTCAAACATAGAATGGCCATCCTTTGACACCTTTCAAATTCGGTTCGAAAAAAAGATATGCACATGAAAAAAAAAGAGGGAAACTCATATACTTTCGTAGAGTTTGGCACGTAGAGTTTTGGACACACACTCTCGGCCAGCTATTGGCAATATGATAAATAAATTTCAGTCAAAATCGCATCAGTCGTTTTAAGGAAACAAAACCTGCAATCGTCTTCCTAATTGAATTACATGATAACTGAAATACCCATAATTTTATTCCAACTGCATACTCAATATCCATATCAGAGGTCAAGCCCGCACTTAAAATACTTTTAAGAGTATATACCACGAAGCGCGCACAGATAACTTCTTCAAAAAGCAAGAAACCACTTCAAAGTCCACTCATAATGTGTACAGATACCTTCAAAAGTTTATCGATACATACCCTCATGCGGCTATCCAACCAAGCTGTCTGTCTTGCTCCCATAGCGATGCATTCCAATCCATCAAGAGAGTGTACCAATTATTCTATTTTAAAATCAACTCCTTAAGTACCTAGTCTTGTTTTATGACCACAAAATCGCAAAGTTTACACTCGGAACGAAATATGTTTACAAGAATCTTCTTATCTGCACAGTTATTAGATCAAAAAGACGTCTAAGGTAAACAAATTAAGAAAAAAAAACCCAAACCTATACGACGGAAAGCAGTCAAAGAAGTGAAGCAAAACAGAGCCACAGAAATACCAGAAATACGTACATTTCGAAAAGCTTTCCACCAATCATACGCCCAGCAACATGATGCCAGCTGGGAACTCCACAACACACAATTTCATCTGAAACTATGTTGAGGTTGGTGTGTTCGCTGTTCGCTCGGGCAAGATCGTCCGAGTCCGAGTCAAATGCGCCAGTAGCTTTATAGTTGGCGTCGTGAAAAGTTTAATCTCGGCGCGCCGGTCACAGATACTCGTACACCTAACGCGAGACCGAATAAAAAAATTAAAAACGTTTTGCGTTAGTTAAATAGTGATTAATTCGCGCCGTCTTGTGTTTTTTTATTTTTTTGTTGATTTGTTTTCATCCGTCCGATGATCTTGCGTGTGGCGGGAAGGTCTCCTCCTCATCATCGTGATGGACGTGATGTTGATATTGATGCCGATGATACTCGCGGTGATGACAACAGCCGACGACGGTGGTGATTGTGGTGATCGCGGATCACAATCGATTCAGAGTGTAACGGTGAAGCAATGAGTTAAAAAATAAAAAAATAAATAAAATATATAAGGCAAGAAGAAAAATGGTGACTTGTGGTCTCCGCCAAAGGAGTATATCCTTGTTTTCTCTTTTCCGAGAGGAAGAAGAAATGTGTTAGTGTGTTCAAGTCCCAACCGCAATCAGATGCAATCTGAAACGAAAATAAAAAAAAAAAAAAAACCAAACCGAGGATACCGCAAAATAAGAAAAAGTGATTAATTACAAAGTGATTTATTGTGATCGTAATTAATTGAATGACAAAGTGGTGTTTGCTACTTGAACCAAAGTGTATCTCTTTCCATCGTCCAACTGTGCTAATAGATAGAGAGTTTCGAACCTGGGTTAGGACTTTAATTTGATACATGGACGTTTGCTGTGTTTCTACACCGAAGACCGAGTGAGAGTGCATTGCGCAAGATGGGGGGAAACGGGAACGTTCCCGCTTACAAGTTGCTGTTGGATTTGCTTTCGAAATCGGCTGCAGTCTGCACGCACGCGCTTAGAGTCAAGAAATATATAATTAATTAATTTTGAGGAGTGATTAAAGATTGTTGTTGTTGTTCTGGCATGGGTTTTGTGATTCAAGTTGGATGGCAGCAAGTTTCTGGAATACGTGGGTCATTAGGGTGATTAAAGATGTTGTGGCTCCGATTAGGATCTGTGATCAACATCTGGGATCTTCTTACTTTTCGGCGAATAGTTGAGTTTGACTTTGGGCTTAATTACTGCGGAAATATGTTGGAAAAGAGGAAAAGAGCTTAGGGGCTTCAACTTTAAGAGAAATTTCCTCTTCTGTATGAGTTTTTTGCTAGGTTTCGGTCACATCCTGGGAAAGGTTGTTATATGGGGTAAAAAATAAAATAAAATATTGGGCGCAACGTGCCTTTTTAGAAGCCTCGGCACAGCTTCTTGTTTGAGCGGGTTTTATATATCTGACGCATGGAAGGGACCTTCAATTTCATGTTTCGAAGCGGCTGAATTGGGAAGCTATTGCAAGATAGTTACGCTCTTGGGATTTTTTTTTAGACAGTCGCAGGAGGTGAACAAAATTCTGAATCTGTTGAAATTTTGTTTACAAAAATGTTGCTTGCGTTTATGTATTAAAAGCGGCTTTAAAATCTGTGGAGAGATTTCTGTAAAGGGTCCAGAAGAAAGTCAAACATTTAGATCGAAACAAAAGGATCGATAGGTACTCCCTTTGCTTTTAAATACTTCTTTGATTTAGAGTGCTAGAAAAGTTGAATCTTGAGTTTCTAACAATCGTACCATACGTCCACTGAGTTCAAAAGCCGTCATTTCCGGCTTTAAATCTTCTCTTTTGGCCAAATTCTCTCCAAGAACTTTGTAAAAAATTCCTCAAAATTTACAAAAGCGCAACAAAAGGATTGAAATTAGTGACGCCATCCTTTTTGCATAAATGCGAAGCCCCTCTCCCACGACTCGGCTTCCAACTTTTGATGCAAAATTATTATACACCTAATTAGGCAGCGATGAGATCAATCCGTTAACCAAATAGAGCATCGCGATATTTACCTGATCCCCCATAATGATCGGACAGAAACAGATCGACAAACAAAAAACCATCTGCCACCGAATTACCACCGTTTTCCCAAACTCCGGCGTATTCTTTGCCTACCTCTCGAACTGAATTCAATTTACATACCTCTTCCATTGTAAATGAAGCTTTTAACAAATTAAGGCGCTCGAAGATCTCTACCCAGAAAAAAAAGTCGCGCAAAACCGTTTGAACCTATATTCACCGAATAATAAAAGATACTTCACCGCTCCAATGATCCCATTATCGATATAACCTACGAAAGCAGCGCGGGTCTCTACGAAAACAGAAGAATATTCTAATTGCCTCTTCGCAGAAGTGTAGTCATATAGTGTAGTGATTTTTATGGTAATGGGCCCCGAAACACACAACACAACAATGGACACTCCGGAGGTGTCTCTTGACCTTCGAAATTCAGGTTTCTGCACACACATATTCAGCTATTTCGCTCAAAATGCTTACAGTTCTCTATGGCTGTGGATGCTTCATCTTCAGTTCTATTGGTTGAAGAATGCTGGCCCATTGGCACTGCGATCAGGCGTTTAGGTTCAGAGTTTGATTTATGGCGAACCGCATAGATATTTTTAGCCGAATGTCGGTCCTCTGATGTGTAGACACATTGAAACTTGTTTTGTGTCAAGTTTCGGTGGGAAAATTAATGTACAATTACTTGGCGTTGTTCAACTCTGCTTGTGCAGCTATTTATAGGTGACTCGCAAGGTGTCTCGTGTCAAAGCGCAAGACGTTTCCCAGAACAATCGATGGAATTGGGAGCAAGAAATGTTTTACGGTCTGACTAAGCAATTTACGAGACTTGTAGCCCCGAGCGAAGCTGTTGAGCCAATCGCTGTAATTCTAACTTTATAACTTCGTCAACGATCGACGATCGGCCCCACTCCATCAGCATAATGTAAACAACGATTTTAAGACTGATAATTTAAGCCCATTCATAGATCCATCCATCTTGAATGTTTGCTCATGATGATGATCTTGCGATCATCGATCGCCTGCTATCTGATTACCTTGAGCGAGTTCATAGATGAACGGCTTATTACCTATAGTGTAGCAGTACATTGTGGCATTTTTTTTTTCGTAACCCATAATCTATAATTATGTAATTCCTCAAAGGCTCTGTGGTTGGTCTGCATGTATAGTGCGCGATCGGCTGTATTATATCGAACAGAACTGACTGATCGCTGCATGACAATTTAGGATGCCCGAAGAGAGAGAAATATCACGGGGGATTCGGCTCACTTATCGTGGAAAATGATGGTGCTGATGATAATGATCGTAATGATGATCGTATGGCGTATATTTTGCATTCACTGTCGATCGCAATCCCCTACTTTGTCCAGATTAAGTCGTTTTTTCTCTCTCTCTCGTCATTCGGAGCGCACAAGACACAAGGCACAATTAACGATCGTTTATTTACACGATCACTATATTTTCCTCTACGATTTTAATTGAGTCCACACGTGGTGGGACATTTTCATTCCAACGATCTTTCTGCACCACTTGACACTTAATTAGATCACTGCAACAATTTTAATCCGTTTCTCGGAACTCCTAATCTTTGAATCAGAATTTCGTAACGATGACCTTCCGCTAGGAAAAAAAGAACCAAATGAAATGAAAAAAAGGAGGAACAAAAGCGGCCTTACAGGCGCAAAGTAAATACACATAATTGATCGTAAATCAAGTGAATGCGATCACTGTAGCCTGTAGCTTCTCGCCTTATTCACTTTGCTATCCGAAAACCAGTTGTGGAGGAGACTTAAAGGTCTTTGTTTGTGTTTTGCACCCCTTTGTCGGCGTTTTAAACGACGTGCACTGTTGATCTTGATGCACACCACAAGATCACTATGGATATATCAGCCGATGATCGCGAAAGATGACTTTCGCAAACATAAACCCGAGTTGCCTGGATTTTGGTGCACTGACTGCAAAATGAGCTATGAGCTTCCCTGTTTTTTTTGTCAAAACAAACACACACTACCACTTTGCATCCCATGCGTCTAAATCAAAACATACAATCCACAACACCGGAATTCTGAGGGAAATATTGCTCAAAAGTGCGAGTAGATACGCAGGAAAACTAACATAAACATTCGATTCAACTCTTTGATTGGTTCATTGATCAGTTTATAGGCCACTTTATTCTTGGAACAAGATCACACAATTCTGTCGGTAGGGTCGAAAATATCAGTCCGGCCTACGCATAGCACACACGCTCGTAATTACGTCAATTGGAAGACGTTCCTCTCGCTATTAATCGATCCTTACAATTTCAAACACATGTCTTCTTACTCAATGATCGTGCGTATGTACTTCTTCTGTAATTAAGATAAATGTTCTTTCTATTAGCAACAGAGGATCCTCGAAAAAAAAAACATGATCTCCGCAACTATTCCGGGAAGACAGCCCAAATACAAAAAATCATCGATCGGCAAGCTCTGAAAAAAACCCCTAAATTGAACGAATTGAGCTTTTTTCTTTGCACCCAGTTTGAATTAGTTCACGATCGCGTGCTGTGCTGTACGAAATATTGAAAACAAAATAAAAATTAATTAAGAAACGATTTTTTATTTTAACTACACTATCACGCAACTGGGAATGGCCTCTTTAACCCCCCATAAGAACCATTCAAACCGAAACGGCCGTTGGTTTAGATGAACGGCTTGAGTTTAGTAACTAGATCAGCGGAAGTTTACTATTAAGGTGCGGCGCCGCATCGAACCAGTTCTTCCAGATAAGAAGCATTGAGTCGTTTGGTATATGGAAAACCAAAACAAGTTGGACAGATACTTGAATGGGACATTGATTAGGGAATATTGGAATAGGTTTCCCATGTGGAGTGTAAAGAATAAACATTAATAATTGACATTGAAAGTAGATAGGCGCTCGTAGGAAGGTGTGGAAGGTGAAATCTTATCCACTCGCAAGATTTTGAACCGCAACTCCTGACTGTAGCTGTAGGTACTTCCTCGGATTCATATAAAATTAGAATTATAGTGGATTGCGTTCGTAGGAAATGTTTTTAAACATTTTCAACTGATGGCTGTTGGCAGTTTGCTTTCAAAATACGAATTTGGTTGAAAAAGTCCACCCAATTCATAAAAATACACACTTTCCCATCCAATAAAACAAATCTTTGCTTGGTCTGTAGATCGCAAAGCATTTTCAGCGTTTCTTGAAGACATAGAGATTGTAGGAAAAGCCTAAGACCAAGTGTCGCAATATTAAGTACAAAATCACGTCATGTCCTTTACTTGTGTAATATATCCCCTTGTGGGTCCTAGAACCTCTACAACGCCTACGCGGCATCGTGTGCGGTTTCTGGCAATGTGCCTCAGCTCTCCCCAACTCTTTCCCAGTTGCCGTGCTTCCTTCTCGACTGTTCTACGCCATGTACTTCTAGGACCGCCTTGCTCGATTATTCCTGTGCAATTGTCAAATCTTTCTGAATATGAAACAATTTGGTAGATTTTGGTAGAGTGGGCTTTGCGAAGGTATCGCGGAACTAAAAGCCTGTCTTAGGAACTACTTTTACACTTCTAACAGCCGCACTAGGTACCTTTTATTCTAAGTGAAACTTATTTGGAAGTAGCTACATTCTGTGCGCTTGGGGAAATGTATAGACACCTTTCCGGTATTATATGCCTATGACTAGGGTTGGTTCGATACCAGGGAAGAACCAATTATGAGTATACAAATTACAGTACTCACAATGCGATATAGAAAATAATCGAGTATCGCACCAAAAGTATCGAGTGTGTACTCGTTTCTACTTGAATCGAATCAACCCTATAATTGTAACCTGCTTTCAGCGACTCTTACCTTCATCAAGCGGGTTCTAGAGAAAGATAAAATCGAGATATACACCGAAATACTTGCATACTTGAAGGCTGATTCAGAGCGAGTCACTCTGAATTGCTTAGTTAAATGCTAGCCTCGTCAATTTCTGGCTGACTCTGCCTAACCAGGTTAGCTGACTTGTCGCCTCTCTAAAAATTGAAAATTCATTGTACATGAAATAAATTTCATTGCAAGTTCTTGGGTTGAGATTGAGTGTTCGCAGAAGAGCCTTCAGAAATCTGAATCCGAATCTGAATCCTTTTATTTCCCTGACAAACAGAAAGGACATACAATTCCACACCAAATTTAAAACCCTAAACAGATCAGCTTTCTCGGATGATTTTTTTCCCCGAATGTTTGATAGAAGTGGAAAGTTTTTGACTTTCTGGGGGTTAAACCGCAGACCCATTTATGATGATAGATGCAATCGTGACTCCCATTTTCTCTGTCTCAAAGTCTTAATTACAGCCTACATCAAATTTTCTATTTGGTATCCACCTCTTCCCCGATAAATTCCATTTTTATGAATATCCGATGATTGGGTCATTTCCACAGCACGTGTGTGTCCCCGTCCTCCAGATAAACACACAGACACAACCACGCCTTTCATCAGCTTAACGATGTTGAAATTCCAATTATTTAAAATCATAATATAACTTTCCACCTTAATTAATGCTACAAGGAAATTGAGCTCCAAACACCATTTTATCAACTTAATTCGAATATTAATAACCAATCTCTGTATTGATAACGAACGAAATGGATTTAATCGACCTCCATAAATCGTCGGAGCTAACGAACTTGGTCCGGTTTTATTTTCCAAAAAAAAGGGAATGCCTACACCCGTCTCCAAGTCTTAATGAAATCATTTCGCAGCACGAAATCCAAACTCTATCAATGGATTTCCATCAAAAGTGCAGTAATATGCAAATAAATAAATTTTCTCCATAATTAATCTTTTCCCTTTGTGTGCCATTTAACACCCGAAAAAGCTATACCCATTCAACAGAAATGCTTCGATAAAGGCCGTAAAATAATCCTCTTATCCGTGGAGAATTCAATAATAATTTTTCAGCCATGGAAAACCTGTGAATGGTGTCAAATTTATTAATGAAAACCACTGCACGAGCTGTGTCGCATGCGCATGAGCTGTGCATGTGCATACGCTTACCTCTGGCAAGCATATTGACTACCATAAGATCCACTTAGGTAATCACCTTACTTTAATCAAGCGCGCCAAGCTCCTCGATCGAGTGGATCGAATGGTTTTGGCATTAGCAGTGGTGGAATGTATCTTTCTTTTTTGTCGTAGACAACAAAAAATGTTGCTGGTGCTAGCCGTTTTGTTGATGCTTGCGATTAGTCGTGCTTATTGGTTTGGCTTCCTGAAAGCGTCGAGCAAGAGGCTACTGCGCTGTGGAGGTAACTGTTTTCGTGTCATAATTTATTCGTGTGGAAAATGCTATCTGAATGTTGTTTTGTCGTAGAGATGCCAACAGAGGGAGGCACAACAGAGTCGTCTGCGTCTCGTTGGTCTTATCTTAGGGAACTTAACGACTGTTTTTTTTTTTAGCACTCCGAAAGTGCGCTCAACTCACCAGAGACGACAGCCATCTATCGAAACTGGTCCGGTGATTTATGGCAAAGAATTTGCGGAGCACAAGTCTATTTTTCTTTTGTATGTTGATAAGGAATGTTGCGGGTTCTGGTTTGGCTGGAAAAGGAAATTCAAAGGCATTCCGTCTGCGCGCACACTCATTCGGTCTTTAAAATAGCGTCTCGTTGTGTTTTCTAGAATATCGCATGTAGAAAGTGTCATCGTCAAATGATGACGGGCAACGAGTGAACTAACGTTTTTATTTGCAAACAAAAAGTATCAAAAAAAAAAATTCTATCGAAGGAAACCATGTGGTTTAGTGTGTAAAAGTTTTTTTTTCAATCTTTAGTGAATCTGTGTGAATTTAAGAAAAATATGCCGCCGAAAGCGGACAATCAGCGGTATCGCCGCAAACGAAAACATTTCGCTGGAATAAATTTGTATCTACTGCGAATATCGCTGTATCTGGTTGGCGGAATTCACCTGATACAATGCGCCACAGCGAGCCACGTCTCCGCCGAAACGGTGTCCGAGATCGACAACGAGATCAACACGAATCTTACCGACAGTGTTCTGAATAGCAATAAGTTAGAAAATAGTTCTCTACACTCACTAGTGATGATGCAGAGTGACAGTCCCGGGCTGGCAGCGCAGCCAGTGCAAAGGCGGAAATTCCGGCGAAGATTTCCGTCGAGCACCATGCGTTCAGCATCGAAAAACAGCCATCAACAGCAGTTGCCGCAGCGTTTTAAGGGGAAGCGTCGTCGTATTCATCCCGGCAATACCACACAAACCCACCAGCAACGCCGCCCCATGCCATCGTCGCCGTCGTCGTCGTCGTCGTCGTTTCAACAACCTAAACTACAACAACGCATACCAAAGATCAATATAAACAACACCAACACTAGTATTTATTCTAACAATAATAATTTTAATAGCAACTTTAATTTTTACCACAAGAATGAGAATAATTTTAGTACGGCGGTAAACGAACAGACGACCACGCTCAGGATAATGACATCCTTAAGTGGTGCTGGTGGGGCCAGCGATATAGGATCCTCAACCGATCATTATATTAATAGCAGTCACACGATACACAGCGATAACGATCATTTGGTGATTCGGGAGAACACGGACATTGTGGTTTATCGGAAATTTCATCACGGTGTAGGTGGCGGAGCAAATGCGGTGCCCTGTCCGCCAGGAGCAAGGATTGTGCCGCATTACATAACAACACGTCCCAGAGGACGGGGTAAGCTAAATGTTGAAAATAATTTGGGCCTTTCTTGCATATGTGTTGGGTGAAAGCGGTTTTTGTTTTCCTCTTAATAGCTCTCATCGTGTGATCGCCTTTAAAGTATATGCGTATATCCGCGACTTGAGCAACAAAGAAGCGGCACAGTCTTTGAAGTTTAAGTGCGCGATCGTTACGTTAATCGATCGCACGATCTCATGAGAAATGTATCCCAATTATGATTCTGAAATGATAGCGATGTCTGATACGATTACCTGTTTGCGTGGGTGATGGTGATCGGTTCTGTGATCTACACAAGCGACTGCTCAGTTGTAGTCGAGTAATTTTGACTACGATCGGTTGTCAGATTTGAAATGAAGCTATTGGCATTGATCTTCCATCAAGTAAGTTCGAGCTTGGACCTAACTCATGGCGGCTGTGATTGTGGGAATGGAAAACGATCGTGCCGATCAGCAGTGGGCTTGTAAGTTTGTGTTACACTTGTGGCAAGCACTGTAAAGCTGTCATGTTGAAGGCTCCAAGAGAATCCATCTCAGAATGAATTGAAAAATTCTACCATCTTTTGGCATGAGCAACTGGCCTGTTACAAAGGCGATCTTATCATCTTTTCAACGTGCACTTGAGGGCTTGTAGTTTCCAGTTGAAACTTTAAATAGTTCTCTCGGAAAAGTCATGCTTGTTACATCTCCATGTTCATGTGCAGCAAAAAGACAGTTTAAAGCCAAGTGTGCCTAGGGCTAATTTTTATAAATCAAACGCAGTTAGGAGCTTCCCATCAATCCAAGTTATTATCAGATACAACGCAGTCAAAGCCGCATAACGCCACATCAAACGGGCAACAAAAAGCAAAAACAAGTGAAATTGTTATCATCGGCCTGGCCGATGCTTTGATACCCTCCACTGCATACAAGCCATGCAAAATACCAGAACTACTTGACCGACATAGCCCATTTTAAATACCAACCTAACGACGATAAAAGAAGTCCTTTCACCAAATTTCGTTCACCTACGTCAATTACTTTGGGCGCTATCGTGCTTTCAACAGACAGACAGACAGACAGACAGACGGACATAGCTAAATCGATTCAGAATGTGATCCTGATTCAGAATATATATACTTTATGAGGTCTCCGGTGACTCCTTCTTGGCGTTACAAATGTATTGGCAAAGTGAATATACCTTCCTGTGGAGGGTATAAAAAGGTGACTTTAAACGGGTCGTGGTTTCAAGCCGGACTTGTGGCTTTATCAGGGTTCGATTGTCCTTGTGCATAAAATTGCCCCAAAAGCCTATTACCATTGTGCGCTCACCCCGCCATCCCTCTCCAAATGTAAAGTGATGAAAAATACTCAATTAATCCCCCATCATAAATAAAATCCAACGATTAAATGTCATCACCTGCCATAACCCTTCGCAGTGACACCCCTCCTCACGCTGCCTTTCCACCTTGTCGTGTGTGGTCCCGCCATTGGTAACCAGCGTAATCTCCTCCGAAAATCATTCCACGACACTCGAGGCATACATACTCGCACATATCCGGCAACAGTCGGAATAAAGGGCTTTCTCTGCCTCACGAAACCTCAATTAAATTGCAATGCAGCATGGTCCCCCTGGCCGCCTGCTCTTCCTGTACATTTATACAGTGGGTCAACGGAGGCCATGTGATATATGAGATGTGTTTTATTTTTTGTTTGCTTCTGGTCCCCTTGCCAAAACAACAACAACAACAACAAAAAGTTGCGAAACAGATTCACATCAAAGTCGCAATTGCCGTTGCCGCCATTCCATGAAATGAGAGAAAAATAAGAAGAATCTCACATATTTCGGTGCTGAGAGCACGTTCCACATTGAAGTGAAGAGAATCACGATGAGCGGGACTACCGCACACATATCCAGACTCCAGAGGTTAAAGGTTGCTTTTCAGGTTAAGGAAACCCTTGCTTTCCAATATAGTTCCCAGTGTGTCTCCATTTTTTTCTTTATGGCTCGTGCCAAAATCGCCCATGCCCACGACAGATCAAGTGAAATCACGCCAACTACAACAATCCGGGGCAGACTATCACAAAGAGCCTGGTTATATATACGGACAGGGTGCGGATGGCTAGGCGTGTGCGCCCGTTCATTCATGAAGTGATACACTCTGCTCAAATGGACCACGGCCAGACCTGGTTTCGTGGATTTCTATTTAAAATTCCGCACCAGAGGAGGTTGAAGTATATCTAGCCCCCAGTGGTATTGGCGCGAATTTTCATTCAATAAAAAAAAAATTGTTGCAAATCGTCCCTGGGAGACCTACTACCTATCGCTGCCCACCCGAACCAGTTCTCGGTTTTGCATCCTGCCTCCCCTTCCTCGTCTGGCATAATGTGTGTGTGGATATGAATCAGGAAGACATGCATGACACACAGCGAAAAAAAAACCATAAAAAAGCATTTTTGTCTGCCAAGCGCGTCGTCGCACATAGTTTTGAGTGGAGTTTTTTATTTTTTATACTCTTTTACGTGGTCGTCGTTGTAGAACGGACATAAACGGTCATAAGGCGGTGGCGGCTACAAATGCAGCAGCAGCAGCAGTTTTGTGGCACGGGCCCGACTCGTTTCGAGGATCTCTGACTCTCTGTCTGACTGACTGGTTGGCTGTCTGCCCGATTTTCGGCTGGCCTGGTTATGGCCTCCGTATTTATCGATGGTGAGATGGTGCATGGTGTCGTCGGGTGTTAACCGGCTGGCGAATGAGCATAGCACTGTGCCAAGAAAAAAAATGACAAAATTTGAAATCAGTGGAAACAAAAAAAAACTTATGTGGGATCACACATCAGAGAGGCGTTTAATTGGCACCCTTGCATTGGCTGCATGTAGTTTGCACTCGTCTCTGGGTATGTGCGGCCCAGCCAGACTTCTCTGGAAGTTTGTCAATCGATTCGTTTCGATGATGACGGCGGAGGTGGTAGTGTAACCAAACCAGTGTGATGACGGTGCCTAGACACTGGCAGACAGACAGACAAACAGACAGACAGACAGACAGCCATTCAGCTGGTAAATGTGTTGGTTAGCGGCAGACTCCTGTGGGATTGAGTGAATGGTTAGATGCCCACAGTACGGGGATTCGTGATTGGCATATTAAATGCGTATTCGTTGGGTTGTGCGTAGAACCAAACGTTTCACTGATTGATTCATGATGTTACGGATGGATCTATGACAACCCGCGCGAGTGGATTGATTTGCTGCTGAATGCTTCGATGAGTTTTTGCATCAGCAGTTTCGAGTCCGCAACTAGCCAGAGGCGCGAAAGATCGTTCTAGAAGTGATTGAACTCAAAGAGCGGCATAAGGTTGGCAATATTTTCCCTTAGACGTTGACTGTTGTGAGCTGGGGTTAGTTTTAAATTTAAGCGAAAATAAAATGGGGCAGAAAAGTACAAAATGTATAATTTGAAGCTTAAAACGGTCGAATGGGACCGAAACTGGGTGTGTACAAGACCCAAATTATAAATTTTGAAGGTCACAATTCGCAATTTTATAAAAAAATTAGCCTCGACACTAAAAATTTTCATCGGTATCGCGAAAGGTCTTCCTTAAGATTGGTATGGGGCCTTAAAAAAAACATAAAGTTATTTTTCCAATTGGGACGGGTCGACGTTAAACATCTGAAAAATTACGGAATGAGTGCCCTGCCTTATCTGGTGTTTCTCTCAGGTCAAATTCAGCCAGATCTATGTGTCAGAGTCATTAAATGTTCGACGGATCCGTGCCACCGTGAGAAGCAGTGGCCGACATTTAAATTATGTTATATTCCATACACAATGGCAAAGTAAAACCTTTCAAATAAAAAAAGATATCACACACACAGCTTGTGTTATTTCATTTCAGCATTGATCAGTCCTTTCTGAAAACTCCCTTTTATAATAAAGCTGTTGGGGGCTCTATGCCTTTTACCAGTTGCATTGCATTCAATTGTATTTCAATAAAACTATTTTTGAAATGTCTCCCAAGACTCTGAGAAGAATGTAGGCTATGCTGTTCATCGCCACGCCTACTTTTTAAGGGCGTTTTACACTAAAATTTATTTTTTTCCCAACTTCACTTGATAGGCAGGGAAGTACTATTCGAATCGAATAATTCTCAATCAATTTTCAAAGAGAAAAAAGCAACACTGTCCCAATTATTTTAAGCTATCAGTGAGCTTCCTGCTTCTTTTAGAAATTCAGCTACAGACCTAAATTCCTTATGGCAAAACTAGATTTATTTTTACAAATGTCTGAAACGATATTTCCCGTGTAATAATAATTCGTAGTCTCTAAAAATAACATCACTACTTCCCGAACGCCCTCTGAGGTGTCCCCTTAGAAATGTAAGAAATTATTCTGATCTGCCATCTTTAAAAAAAACTTTTTCCGGAAAGGACCGGCCATTGTGAAAAAGTGGGAAAAGAGCACGAGACGTCATTTTTAGACATCTTTTAGAATAAAAGAAAAGATAAAATCCGATATTTTCGATGTGGTAGTGTTTTTTCTTTTTTCCCAAATACATATTAGCAACAATATTTCCCGATCATACTTACGATCGCACCACCTGCCCACCGCTGTGTCATCACACTCGATAATGTCTACTTGCGGCACATCTCTAATTAACCCATTCAGTGCTTGCGTTATCTCATCTCCAGCGGCATTTACATCTCTTCGAAATAAATTTCTCACCAAATAAATACCTCAGATAACGATCCCCAACACTGCGGAACGTCTTGCGGCCCGTACTCCGGCCTAATGATCCATTATCATACTGATGGCAAAGAGTGTTATTAAATCCAATTGAAGAATGTTAGCAAATCGTTTAGAGATGCCACGAGACAGAGGTTGCGTGTGCAGCACCCAATCGTGGAGGTCCAAAAATTGCAGTAGCTTCCTGCAAGTGGCATGTTGCTTATGCTAATTTAAACCACTCACACTCTGTGTATGAACAACAAACTCGAATGTGTTAGTCTCTTTCGAGCCTGGCGCTACATGAAACTCGATCAGCGTTGGGATGTACTTTCGTCCGCTTGGCGAGTAATTAACTCTACCAATTTCGAAATAAATTACAAGCCTCACCGATCATCAGCGGCGAGCAGGACGATAAATGGAAACGTCATTGTTAATCATAGCAGTCAAAGTGACAGCGTTAAATTTTCGCCAGAAAGTCGAGAAGATCGAGTAGGCCATTATGCATATTGATACTCGTAGTTGAATACAACGGAAACTTGACGAAAGGAATTCATGGGCGATCATTTCACAGGTAAACCGTTTATGGTTCTGCCGAGTCTTTTAATTAGAGAGTGAAACTTGCGCAATAATCCTACCATCGAACGTGTTTTATTTTCCACCTACCTGCACGGTGCGAATTGGTAGCTACTAAACTACACACTCACACGGGACACCATGCAGCGACGAATACCAGCGACTGCTGTGAGCGAATCGCGCGCTTAGTTGGGGGCTTTCTGGAGTGATTACGTAAGAGAGTTGTAAAAAGCGGGAATCGACCGAAAAACCGCAAACCACACTCGCCGAAAGGGTCGTATACAGTACACAAGCTCCTGCTGCGACTGAGAATGTTGCAATTGCGAGCAGAGGCTCTTAACACTTAATCCGCTCTCAATCGTAAATCATGCTATCTACAGAAAGTACCACCAGGCTGAACAACTCCAAACAGGCCATAAACTACAATTTATAACACCACCTGCACTGCACTTTGCCCCATGAAATCCGTCTGCAATGGAGTCGTGTTCAGATAGCTAAACAAACACACCCGCACATCTTTAGCCAACTTCTGGCACACGATTTACACTCGCTGATGGTCCTTCTCCACTTTTACTGTTCATTTCCTAATCACGGACGGAGCTGAGCGAGAAAACGAATCTCTTTCTGTGCAAATAAACATAATTCACGCGGCCAGTTCGCTGTTGTTGGTCGATCCTCTTTTGTTTATGTTGCGGATCACTCTGGCGCTGGTCTGTGTTGTGTTAGGTGCTAACCATGTGGTGGAATTTTTAAAGGTGTTCTCGCAAAGCTGTTGCTTGCTGGCCGCCCAAACGTCCATCATAACGATCCACATTCGGTTGATGTATGGGGTGGGAGTTGTGTACCCCTCTCTGGTGGTCACCATCACCATATCCGATTGCGAACGTCTGGCTGATTGATTTTGCTGGCGCTTGCAATAATCAGCACACACACACACACCGTGAGTGACATGCGTGGTGGAATATGATGTCACAGACCCCATCCGAGTCAATGTTTATTGAACATAACGAAGTCGGCTCGCGCGCCCGTCATACATTTTTAATCTGTTGACACAACAGCTTAGGCGTTGATTTTTTAATGAGCGCTCCAATGAGCTTACGATTTTCCACTCACAACCGATTAACTGTCATTGTTTGTGTTTGGTCCTAAAGCGGCAACAATCATAATGAATGTGTCGGACACAAGTAGCACCCGTTGGCTGATTGGTTGGTCGCCGATGCCGTTTGAATTAACAATGAGGTTAGTTTCGGACGTGTTCGGAAAATTCCAAATGTAATTTCGTTAAAGTGTTCTAAATCGAATGCTGTTCTGTTATAGAGCTGTAATGACGTTGTGAGTGCTCGCAAAGCCGCAAGTCGATGCGAAGGAAAAGTTTCGATAATCTTAAGACGAGATTCTTCCAACGGTACAATTCTATATCTGCATTTCTGTGTGCATTCTGTATTCATATCGAATTTATGGGGTTTCGTTTGTATATATAAAGAAAGTCGTGAATTGATAATTGAAGTCGAGTTCCCACGGTGTTAAAAAAAATGTTATGACTGCTTTCACGAGTTGTTAATTTATTGTATTTAACTTGAGTTCGCTGGAACTGGTGATGGCTTTATATCTGAGATTGCAGTCTTGAGGTGAATAACCGCGTGGAAATAAATTTAACAATTCGCCGGAATAGGTCTCAAAAGGTCATGTTCTTGACAGAGAAGTGTTCAGTCGGTTAAAGATGACTTGGAGTTCCAAATCGAATTGAGTGGTTCTTTTGTGGTGTTCTGCTGTTGGGTTTACAATATTCGTAGCTTTAATGTATTGATTTAAGCCCAGTACGCAGCTGTTTCAGAACGAAAAATTCCATTTTGATATGGGTTTGTATAAATGTTTAAAAATCAATTGAAATGGACTTCCAGTGCAGGTGAAAAAAATTTGGTTTGCGACCAACTTAATACAAACCAGAAACAATAAAAATTGGATTTGGCAACAGAAATCTAAAATCTCAGATCAAAATCTGAAAAGCCAAATCGAAAACGACATTTAAAAAATTCCTAAGGAGCCTAAAAATCCCAAAACCTCAAATGACAATTTTAAGAAGCCAGTGAAAAGTTCGAGAAGCCAAGTGAGATATAAATAGCCAGTGCTGGTAACACTGCTACTTGTGTATCAGCTGGTGGAACCCCCCACAAATTATTTTCCTGCCTTTTCACAGACGTTTCGCTGTCCATTTGGAGACAACCGGAAAATTTCGTTCCGGAACAGCTGCGTACTGGGCTTTAGGCAGTTCCATTTCGAACCATCAAATGTCTTCTTTTTATACCCTCCAGAGGAAGGTATATTCACTTTGCCGATACATTTGCAACGCCAAGAAGGAGTCACCGGAGACCTCATAAAGTATATATATTCTGAATCAGGATCACATTCTGAATCGATTTAGCCATGTCCGTCTGTCTGTCTGTCTGTCTGTCTGTCTGTTGAAAGCACGATATCGCCCAAAGTAATTGACGTAGGTGAACGAAATTTGGTGAAAGGACTTCTTTTTATCGGCGTCAGGTTGGTATTGAAAATGAGCTATGTCGGTCAAATAGTTCTGGTACCTCCCTCACAAAGCCAATTTTGCATGACTTGTATTCAGTGGAGGGTATCAAAGCATCGGCCAGGCCGATGATAACACTTTTACTTGTTTTTTATCTGGTGGTCTCTTGAAGTGATTTTAGTGCAAGACAGGTTGCCGTTAAGAAATAAATAAATAGTTGGCGCAACAGGCCCGTAGGAACCCTAGGCCTAGCTTCTCGCAACCATTCCTCTTGTGTGAGTTTTTAAGGACGAATGAAAGATTTCTACAATTTGACGCCTAGTCCAAACGGCCAATTGAGAACGGCCAAGAATTATACTCTCAGATGTTTTTCACTCAGACGTCCGCTAGAGGTGCTGCAGTGGAAAAGACCTTAAGTTTGAATTTGGTTTTTTTTTTGTAATCGCAGTTGTTTGAAGAAACTGTCAGCTTAGTAAGATAGGTAAAAGATGTGAAACTTCATGCGATGCAGTTAGATGCCACGCTGGTTCACAAGAATTTTAAACCTCGCAGTTCATCTCTGTATTCCGTACAACAATAATCTTCGGAACGATATCGTTTTTGAAACTCTGATGACCATAGAAAGTTATATTCTGCCCGAATTTTTTTCACTACCGCCAGCGTTCATTACATTTGTGGGAAATGAACTGGAATAAGGTCTCAAACTCGTAAAATTGGCAGTTTGTCAGTTGCTTCTTTTGGAGGTCTATCGTTTCGACGATAATCGCCCTGTATTATTTGACAGTATTTTTACGACAAATGACTCTTGTTAGAGATAATCCACACCAAAGCTGTCGCCTTTTCATTTCCCTCCCACGTCTTGTCATGCAGGCTATCCACTCTCGTTTTATGTCTCTTTTTCGTTCCACCGAGCTTGGATTTACTGCCAAACGAATTATGCATTCTTCTGGAGTTGTTTTCTGTCTCCTTATCATTTTTTTGAGTTCGAAACTGCTGCCCAACGAGTCATTCGTTCTGCCTGAGCCATTTCTTGTCTCTTTTTCGTTTCATCGAAGTTTAAAATCGATTGCGATGAGTCAAACATTCAGCCCGAGCTATTTCCTGTCTCCTTTTCGTCCCATCAGAGTTTGAAATCCAATGCCCAACAGTCCGTTTCGTCAACTTAAAACTTCCGAACATTCCCACTCTCTCATACAGTTTTGCAATTTAAAAATCTTGTCAGTTGTCACTTTTGTCACTTGAGTTGCTTTTTAACCGCTAAGTACTTTATTTGTATAAAGCTTTATCTTTCTTAAGGCGCAATTAGTAAGGTTAGGCCTAGACTCTCTCGCCGAGATGTCACAACTTAAGTCGCACAAGGTAGCCATACCATTCACCGCCATCAGTGGGTCACTAAAAGGAGTCAAACACAGCCTCTTATCTTAAGCACGGGCGCAGCGACTCTCCCGCGTGTCCCTTACAACAGCATACAAAATCGATTATTCTTATCAGTATCCATCCATGTCACTGAGATTGTTGTGGCAACCACTCCCACACTCACCGTCACCATCGCCACCCCACATGTGCAACATCAGAAAATTACTCAATTACATGCTAGAGGGAGCCGTGCACAAGATCGATCTGCATCCACAGCTCCGTATCTCCGTTTAACATGCTCGCATGTGCATACACTTCTATCTGCCCTCAACTTACACACACATGTAGACACACTTCACTTCAATTAGTTTTCCATCGATAATTACAAAGAAATACGGCGAACATAAATTCACTGAAATAGACTTTGATTGGAAGCTTTTAAGGAAGGAGGTGTACGTGGAGCCCGTAGATCGTACACGCGCGCTGCGAAGTTGGCAACAGATTGAGTCATTACTGTGCAAGAATGAAGTCGGTTGTATAACGCATAGCACCGCTTTTGGAAGGCGTGTCAGGATGAAATATTGCTATTTGCTGGTTATACGCTTAAATGGATTTTAATTTAAAAACAAATCTTTGTCTGACCCATTTAGTGGTTAATGATAATTATGTGGAGCTACAGCGCGGGTGAATGATTGGGCACAATGAGCTTCGAGCTACCAGCGGAGTTGTAAAAAATAGCTCTGTGTGATTGGACAGAGCTCACCTTTCAAACTTTGTTACAAACCAATTATTGTGGAACATTAATTGGAATACCAGAAGTTTTTTTCTTGACCATAAAAGCAGAAACATTAAGCTGCTATCGCGGTAGTCATGACCTTTTCACAAGTTTTTTTGATTACCCAAGATTCACCAAATTAGGGAGGAATAGAAAACTTTGGGAGCTCGTTGGGCTTAAATAGATGCGATTAAGGCACTAATGGGGTTAAGTGGTTCTTCTCTGCTGTTTTTAGGGGGCGAAATGTCAAAAAAGATTGATTTATGTACACACACATATATTTTCTACTCAAATTTGGTGGTGTGGTGGGTGTCACATCAGTTGACAATGACGGCCATAAAACTGCCTCCGTGTGTTTTGATTTG
This sequence comes from Cheilosia impressa, assembly GCA_948293265.1. Classification (NCBI taxonomy): domain Eukaryota; kingdom Metazoa; phylum Arthropoda; class Insecta; order Diptera; family Syrphidae; genus Cheilosia; species Cheilosia impressa. Next base: position 52,589,688 of record OX411883.1, on the reverse strand, counting down.
TGGCAGTTGGCCACACAGTTTGCAGCTATTTCACAATTGAATGCCAGATTTTTACGATCTTTGAATGGGATTTTATTTCCTGTCGAATATTGATTGGGACCCACATTAGAGGAAGGTTAACGTGGTCGTAATGTGCAACTATACGGACGTTGTCCTATAAAATATTGAAGTTATGAGCTTGTTTTGGAACCATTGGAGTTTCGATCATAGGTCGGTACCTACTTCTTTTTGAAATACGCCTTTTAGGGTAAAATTGTTTCACTACCTATAAATACACCACGTGGTACATATTGTTCGAATTGTTGCTGCGCGATACTTGTAATCGTATTTAGTGTCCTGGTGGATTTTGCGAACTCACACTGGCGACAATTTTCATATTAAATTGCTCATTGTGACCTACTAAATGTTTAGCTGGAAGGTTAAAAATGATTATTACTTAGACCAGCTGTAAAGCTTTGTCAATGAATACGAGAAGCTCTGACAGTCACTGCAAATGTTGCATTGTAGTCCTTTTTAAGTAGAACCGACCAAGAAATGGACATGATTTTTACTTGTAAAATAGCAAAAAAAAACCCAGACCTGTCAACAGTTCTTATCAAGTGAAAAGAATCCACAACTCAGGAGCTATGTTTGCTATCCTTATCTGGCGGGGATAGGTAATCCGGTCATTTGCCATAAAATTATGCAAATTTACTGACAACGCCTTTTGTTCTCAGGCTTGCAGTTGACAGTTGGACTCGCGAACTTTTTTTTCTCAATTATTCTGTTGGGAAAAGGCGAACCTATGAAGCTTTAACAGCGCCCTCATATGTGTAAACCAGACACGCATAGATGCAGCTCTATCAACGAAGTCTGTAAGGCATTACCAATTTTATTTATTTAGCTCAATGCCTTACATTCCTATATTTCCAGCGACATGCGTTCGATCCAACTCAAGAAATCGCATGCACTTCCCCAACGCTGTTCATGATTCGATTTTTTTTTAAATTCATCTCTTTGAATATGTGTGCCAAACTTTTGACCAGTTGGATGGGCGCTTCAATTTGAGAAAAATAAAAAAGGGAGTGTCCCATAATTCACGCAAGAATCTGAATTTTGCGCCATTTAATAGTACAGTGATGCCAATGGAAAAAAGATAACAATGTGACAGCTGACAGTTCGGGATTAGTAAAAATGGAGCGCTATACGAAGGAACGACGCATTTTCGTAGTTGAGCAATATTTTTAATGAAGGCTTGTCAGCTACAGTCCGCAATTTTCGAACAACATCATCTTCAGTGATGAAGCTCATTTTCATCTTGATGGCATCGTTAATTGTCAAAATTGTCGCATTTGGGGTTCAGAAAACCCACGAGTAGTTGTTGAGAAAGAAATGCATCCACAACGCGTGACTGTTTGGTGCGGATTTTGGTCTGGAGCCATTGTCGGACTATTCTTCTTCGAAAATGCGAAAATGGTCAGGCGTTAAAAATGAATGGTGTTCGTTATGTGACATGACCCAGTTTTTAGTGCCTAAATTACAAGATATGGATGTGACCAACAAGTGGTTTCAACGAGATGGTGCCACAGCCAGAGAAACAATTCAGTTAGGTACTGCATGAGTAATTTCCTAATCGTGTAATTGGCCGTTTTTGCCATCAGAATTGGCCAGATCTATCCCCATTGGATTTTTTTGCTTTGGGATTTTTTGAACTCAAAGGTCTATGCAAACCAGCCCACGACCACCAACGCCTTGAAAGAGGAAATTGGGAGGTGGATTAATGAAATTCAGACAGATTTTTGCGAAACGGTCATAGAAAATTTCAATACAAGAGTCCGTACTTGCCAGCAAAGCCGTGGCGGCCATTTATCCATACATAACCTCAAACTCTATTCTCTATGAATCAATGAAAAAATGTAATCTTTCCAATTGAAAATAAAAAAAATTTTCTCTCAAAATTATAATTCGCGTTAATTATGGGACACCCTTTAAAAACTGCTTCGTACCCCAATTGCACTACCACCCTTGTTAAACCGCGATAACCAACAAACTCTTATAATCGCGTTCGGTGTACATAAAGCAAACAAGTCTCAAAATAAAAGCCAACCATTCACGAGCGCAGCAACAATTAATTATAAATAATAAAAATAATTATCGGCCAGTGACTTATTATCGTATCCGAAAATAAACCATTTACCTGAATTCCGTTCAACTCTTTGTAACAAACAAAAAGCTGCCTTCAATCTCCATTGCTCAGTCCGGCCCAAATAGAGTTGTTTATCTAGCCAATATTTATTAACTTGTTTAATAACCGACCGAATGCAAACATTATCTGCATTTTTATGATCCGTGCCGCCCCAGTGCAATTACAGAACCATACGCTACTCTGCGAACCCATTAATCACAGGGGCACACACATAACTTGATCACAGCGTTTGGTATATAAATTGAATTTACAGAGCTTAGCCCGCGCTGGCTGATTAAACGAAATCATCGGCTGCCAGAAACGATTACCCACAGATTGACCAATCGATTCCCTTTCGCATTTCAATTGGCAATTCTAAAATGCAATTCAATAGTTTGCCATGTGGACAGATTAGCAAATGTCCATCAGCCGTTCCAGCAACAACGGCAACGGGGCGATTATATTGTCAAAATATGGAACATGTGCCATGCAACTGTAAATCAATTGAGTTTGGATATTTTTACTGCATCCATGGCCTGTCGGTGTCTGTCTCATTTTGTGGAGCAGTTTTTCTTCGCCCCGGAAAAGCAAACAAGCTACTTCAGTAGAAATACGCGCACGCTCTTGCTGTACGTCCCAATTGCGACTAAATGGTCAATTTTAGGTCTCTAAACATCAAAGAGTGCTGCTGCTCGAGAGCGCGTGCGGACGGAGTGAAACGAGAGATCCATGACAATCATGCGAATTCGGATGCGAGCTCTGGTATTTTTATCCTCTGGCGGTGTCGAGTGGCACTGGCAATGGCAACCCTCTAAACAAGAAGTCAATTATCCATTTTCACCCTCGTCACTTTGATGATGGTATAGAGTCTAGCGAGTGAATGGGTGTAATCCAAATAAGCGAATGCGAATGAGTGCGTGTTGAATGAGGGCGGTGTTGAAGACACAAATGGGCGTGCAACTACAATAAGAAAGATGTGTTCCCGGAAGATCTTTGTAAATGAATGCAGGCAGCAATTATTTCCATAAACTCATTCAGAAGTACTTCTGGTCATTTGTGGCAAGTGTTCGTATTCCCAAAGTTAACCGAGCAACTGGGCACATTCAAGAATGTAGTTATCTTAAGTCGACTTTATTTGGTCGGGATAAGGTGTAACATGAACGCAAAAACTTCATTGGTCGGGAACGTCAGTGTTTCTACGTCAGCCGCATAGCGAACTGCGAATTTCTTGACTAAATTCGTCGGCAACCCCTCCATAAACGTCAACTGAAACGGCTGCTCATTTGACCGATTTCAGCCAATCAAAACCGAGATACATCTAGTCAGACAGCTGTCAGACTTACTAACTAGATAAAGGGTGATTTTTTAAGAGGTTTAGAACTTTAAAAAAAAAAAAAACACGAAAAATTCGAAAAAATGAATGAAATATTTATTTGAATCGATAGTTTGAACCTTGCAATTTAATGTTTAAAGATAATTTCATGCAAATGTTGACCGCGGCTGCGTCTCAGGTAGCCCATCCGCTGAGTCCAATTTTGGCATACTCTTTCACACATATCGGCCGGTATCTCACGAATGAATGCATGGATGTTGGCTTCCAGTGCGTCAATCGAAGCGGGCTTGTCCCTTTACACATTAGCCTTGGCATACCCCCACAAAAAATAATCTAATGGTGTCAAATCGCACGATCTAGGCGGCCAATTGACCGGCCCGAAACGTGAAATTAACTGTTCACCAAACTCGCCTCGCAATTGCGCCATTGTTTCGCGTGCTGTGTGGCATGTGGCACCGTCTTGTTGAAACCACATATCATGCAAGTCAAGAACTTCCATTTCGGGCAAAAAAAAGTTTGTTATCATCGCTCGGTAGCGTTCGCCATTGACAGTAACGCTGCGATTCGCATCATCTTTGAAGAAATATGGCCCAATAATGCCGCCGGCCCATAAACCGCACCAAACAGTGGCTTTTTCGGGATGCATTGGTAGCTGTTGCAATGCTTCTGGCTGATCTTCACTCCAAATGCGGCAATTTTGCTTATTTACGTACCCATTCAACCAAAAATGAGCCTCATCGCTGAACACAATTTTTCGATAAAAAAGCGGATCCTCGGCCAGCTTTCCAAGAGCCCATTCACCAAAAATTCGGCGTTGTGGTAGGTCGGCTGGCTTTAGTTCTTGCACCAGCTGTATCTTAAAAGGCTTTACGCCCAAATCCTTCCGCAAAATTTTCCACGTAGTGCTGTAACAAAGGCCTAACTGCTGGGAACGGCGCCGAATCGACATTTCGCGGTCTTCTGTCACACTAGCTGATACGGCCGCAATATTTTCTTCACTACGCACAGTACGTAAACGTGTTGGTGGTTTAATGTCCAACAAAGTAAATTTGGTGCGAAATTTGGTCACAATCTTCCGAATAGACTGCTCAGAAGGTCGAGAATGCCGATCATAAAATGGAAGCAGCGCGCGATGAACATTTCGAACCGAGCACGAATTTTGATAGTAAAATTCAATAATTTGCAAGCGTTGTTCATTTGTAAGACGATCCATGGTTAAATTGCAAACCAAACTGAAGCTGTTTGACAGAGACACAAGGTACTAAACACACGTCAGCTGTCAAAACCAGTGTTGCCAAAACCAAACCAGCTAAAAAATCACCCTTTACATGAACGTCCCCACTGTCTATTGAGTTGGCAATAAGGCTGCATGAGCTTTTCGCTTGGTGAACTTCAGTTTTGACGTTTCAAAATGTTGACATGACTTATCAATTGCTTGGAAAGCTTGGATTGTTTAACTGACTATTCAATTGTTTTGAGTCACATTCTGTCAATCGCAAATAAATGGAGTTTGTCACATAAGACGGTGTTTACATGGGCGTCAGCGGACTGTTTTTCCTTTGACGTCTACAAATAAGTTGGCACAGTGTCACGTTAGGTGACTGTCAGATGTCTTATAACAACTTTTTGGCTCTTTTTTGAATGATTTCCCTTTTTATTCCTTGGCTTACATTTCACGTTACTGTCAGATCCATATCTGTCATACGTAGTGACAGATAGTTACGGTTGCATTGCCGAGTTATTATATTTCGTTTCTCGATCGAAACAGCATACTGAACAGAGCTCTAGTGCACTTTCATCATGCACTGAACCGAGCGATTTTATTATTTACTTTCGATGGACATAAGTAAATGTCAACTCTAGCTGTCATTTGACTAATTGAAAAATACGCAAAATTAATGATGTATAGTGGAAGAAATCTACCTTTTTAAATTCTTTTCTTTTTGTTTTTCTAATCCAGCTGTCAAAATATATTCAAATTTGCACGCATACTGCTCAGTTTGTTAATTCTGAGTTCATAGGGTGCGCCCTGAAAGAAAAAATAAAAGAAAAAGAAGAGTCACGCTGTCAATTTAAAGCTTTGAAATGATAAAGCCCAAAATGAATGACAGAGTTCATGTGACACACTTAAAAATGTCTGTTACATTGATCTGGGTAAAATTTGTATCGACTGACAAAACTCCAACTGAGTGTAAACGAACTACTCTATCACTTCGACAAGCAGCCTCTGTTCAGATCGGCGTCTTACACCGCCAGGGTCACTGCGAATCTCAACGGCGCATGTCTTGCCATATACCCATTACGAAACTGTCCATGTTTCCATCATTCTCACGCCGAAGAGCAGCCTGTGGTCCCCTTGGGCAACTTGCCATTTCCAAAAGCAGTCAATCCATCATAATTCGCCAGCTAAACATGACAGATCTTCCAGTTAATCATTTTTCTATCCATGTGTAGCTGTATCCCCATGAATTGAAATTGCCAACTGATTAGCGAATTAATCGATCGCTTAGATCACCTCAAAACAAATTATTACCGCGCAGTAATGAACCAACAACCCATCGATCAATTGGCGCGATTCGCTGATTGCTTGTGATCATCGCATACCGCACCGATATATCTGATTGATTTAAGTCTTCCCGCAGCTAATGGGCGAGCGACGGCTGACCTTTCGGTTAGTCGCACTTGGAAGAAATGGAAGCGCACAAATTATCAACTCCCATTGGAAGAGCATAATGAAAGTTGTTCGCTAGGTGTGCCTTGGAGTCTGGTGTCTGAAATGAAATTGTGCGCGCACCAAGAGAGAGACGAGTTAATTTAGAAATTTTCACTCTGCTGGCCGCGCACGCCCCAAGGGAAACACAACGGCACATGCACAGACAGAGTTGCGAGCACGGAGGTCCGCCAGGCAGCAACTTGCCAACCGGTAGCCTAAGTAGCCTAAGTGGAATTTATGTGAAATGTGACAAGCCAGTCGGTGTTTATCTAAATTTATGTAACTCGGCTAATTAACCGCAGAGATGGCCACACTCACACAGGGCGACCTCTGTGTACCTAATCAGTCTTTCACCTGTTCAAGTTTGTGCGGATTATTTATTGATCCTCCATCTTCCATTGTTTGGCGCGTCCCGTCCGAGCATGTGGCATCTGGATTGAATTGAAAATAATTGCCCCATCCCTTTCCTTTGATCTGTCGGTCGGCTGGCAATGCACAGGATCACGCGTCTTGCTGCATTTTGCTCGTTTTAGATCGGCGATCAATTTGCATAACGTGCAGGGTGCAGGCAGCAGATCCAACTGCAGAGACAGACATTCTGGAAGATCTCAGAAAGTAGAAGACTGCTTGTGGAACCCATCTGCAACAGACTGAGGAATTTTAATTGAGCGAAATCTGCGCCCATGTAAACAATATTTATTGCCATTTAAAGCGATCCTCTCGCGTCCCCTTTTCATAACAATTTAATTGAAAAGGAGAGCAGAACTCTAATTAAGAGCGCACACTTTGCGTGGCGCGCATTAAGAGCAATTTATCATCCATCCAAGCAGCAGATGAGACCGAAATTGCATTCAAAGATTGATGCGTTTTAAATTGCTCGCCGATTGTGAAGACCGGATCGGGGGCCTATAGATGGCAGGGGGCTCCGTCTGAAGATCGCAATTAGAATGTTAACAGCGGGCATACAATTTATGAACAAAGTGACTCTGACGACATTTAGTGGCTGCAAAAAAACACACCTGCCAAAAAGTTTCGACCCAAAGTCCCTCGGGGCCTGACATTCTCTCTAAATAGAAACCAACTCAGAGTTTGAAGTCGTGACACCGCCGCAGACGCGTAGGCCGTGCGGATAGCACCGAAGACATCCTCTTCGGTTTGGATTTGTGTCTGGAAAAGTGAAAAGCCGGCCGTCGCTGTGTGGTGGACCTGAATTTGTACGACTGACTGTATCCATTTGTCGTCATCACGAGCCAGTCGCACTTTATTTTGTTTTCCTTCGCCAGACCGGATCATTGGATCTTGTGCGATCGTAGGCGTTCTTCATGTATTTTCGCAACTGCGCGCACTCTCGGCTCAAGCGGAAATAAAATCATACCAACGTGGGCTTGTCGATGGAGTTATATATCTCATTGAACGCTTTGCATTCGATTCATTCATGGATTTTGGAATATTTGTGCCAACGCACTCTGCTGCGCGGAAGGTACGTATGTATGTAAACCGAGTGTGCATATTCGGATGATGGGGTTGATGATGTCATTGAAAATGGCGCGCGTGGGCTCGGCTGCGTTGCCTACACATTCCTAGTGCTGATTTTGGTTTATGGTAGTCTTTAGGTCAGGTTACTCTTGTGTATATGTATGTTTGGGAGTGTCTTTGTGTCTAAAGGTGTTTTGTTTATTTTTTTCGTTTCAGAGTGCCTCTGCAGTCCGGTCGGGGCGATTACTCTGATCTGCGAGAAGCGGTCGGGGCAGTGTCCGTGCCATTCGAATGTCACCGGCAGACGCTGTGACAAATGCCGTTCGGGTCATTGGAATCTGACTGCGGGCAGCGGCTGCTTCGACTGTCGCTGCGATCGGTTCGGGTCGCGGGGCAGTGAGTGCAATCCCTGGACAGGGCAGTGCGATTGCAAGATTGGTGTCGCTGGCCAGCGATGCGATCAGTGCCAGGAGGGTTTCTACGGCTTCTCGAATGAAGGATGCACCCGCTGTGAACCCTGTCCGGTGGATGGTCAGGTGTGTGATCCGTTTAACGGTAGGTGTATCTGTCCGCCGAACAGTCGAGGCTTGAGATGCTCCCAGTGTGTACCGGGAACATGGGGCTGGCAGAAGAGAGTCGGCTGCCGAGACTGTGACTGCGATATGGTTGGGTCGATAGGACAGGTATGCGATACTGTGTCCGGGCAGTGCGTTTGTCGCGAGGGATACTCGGGGCGCAAGTGTGAATCGTGTGCAGTTGGCTACTTTGGGTACCCGGAGTGTCGACGCTGCAACTGCGACCAGCACGGGTCTTTCGTGAGGGCCGATGGGCTGATAGCGTGCGACGCGAATGGGCAGTGCCCCTGCAAGGCGTTGGTTATAGGCCTGAAGTGCGACACCTGCCGACAGGCGACGTTCGGGCTGTCCAGCTTGAACCCAGAGGGCTGCACGCGGTGCTTCTGTTTCGGGCGATCCGATGAGTGCACACAAAGCGAATGGTCCTGGGGACACATCCGAATGCAGGCGGCTAGGAATCTCAGTGTGCAGTACATGCATCCTGCGTCGGTGCCGAACAGCGACTTTGAGTATATCGTGGTAAGAATAGAACGGTTATCCTCGTATGAACACGTGCTAATGGCTTGTTTTGTGTAACCCTAGATCATCCAGATGGAAGGCAGCAAGTCGTACCGCGAGGACGCCGAAATGAGCATGATGAACAATCTGAACTTGATTCCGAAGTCGACGGGAAACATCTCCATCGGAGCCTACACCACGTTCTACTATCCGCTGTACTTCCAACTGCCGCCACAATTTTACGGCGACCGGACAAGTAGCTACGGCGGGAATCTAGTCTTCACACTCCTCACAGAGGGTGGATGCAATCCGCTGGACCGGAAGATCCTCCATGAGTTCCCTTTGGTACAGATCCACTCGCACTCCAAGCTCATCATAGACTTCTTCGAGTACGAGGAGAGGACCTTTGTGAAGAACGATACGTTCAGCGTGGCCTTGCACGAATCGTTCTGGAAACTGCACCACAACGGACACGATGTGGATCGGCCGACAATGATGGCTGCTTTGCAGAACATTAGGCACATCTTCCTCAGAGGGACTTCGACGTCGGACTTTGTTCAAGTTGTGTAAGTTTAAAACAAAAACGAGCTGCCGGCGGATGTAATGCGTTTGTCCTTTTGTAGGATCCACAACGTCCACATGGACTCGGCTCTATATGTCTTTGGGTCGACGAACATGATCGCTAAGGGCGTCGAGAGGTGCAAATGCCCGAAAATGTACGAGGGACTGTCGTGCCAGGACCCCGGCCCTGGCTACTACAGGTGGAAGAACACAACCGAAGTCCAGAGTGTGTTCATAGAGGACTTGATTGGGCGCTCGGCGCCGTGCCACTGCAACGGGAGGAGTAGCGAGTGTGAGCGCGAGACTGGAGTTTGCCTGGTAAATATACCGTGCACTGAGTTTTGAATTTCTTTTAACATCCTTCGCTTCCTCTAGAACTGTCGTGCCAACACTGGCGGCGATCACTGCGAACGCTGTGCTGAGGGCTACTACGGCGATCCCAACATTGGCAGCTGCCGGTCGTGTCCCTGTCCAGAAACCAGTCGAAACTTCGCTAAAGGCTGCACGGTGTGGAACGGAGAGGTAAGCTGCATATGCAAGTCCGGCTACACAGATCCCCTGTGCGATCGCTGCCGATCGGGCTACTACGGTTCGCCCAGATCGGTCAACGGAGCATGTAAGTCTTGCGACTGCAATCTGGACGGCATCGTTTCGGACGAGTGCGACGAGGAAAATGGACAGTGCAACTGCCGGCCTGGTGTGACTGGACGCAGATGTGACGTTTGTACGAAGGAGCGGCATTTCCTCGAAGATCGGCGGTGTAAACGTGAGTAGCGCTTGCTGTATGTTTCCCTTTCGGTGTAACTTAGGTATTCTTCCATCCAAAGTCTGCGACAATTGCACCCTGCTGCTGCTGGACTATGTGGAACTCATTGGGCATAAACTGCGGCGTGGCCTGGCGCATGTGGATCTTACTGGTATTCCCCCACCGTGGCTGAAACTCGACGAGTACGACACCAGCCGGGTGGCCATCGGCGACAAGTTGCACGACTTTGTGGATGCCCGGCGGACGTTGCGGAACTACGACGACAATGGCCTGCAGAAGCTTGAGTCGTACGCCGAGAATTCCAAGTTTCAGTCAAGAAAGTCCGCGGCAACCGCGAGTAAACGGGCAGAAGCTGCTGCAGTCTTGAGGAGAGAGTCTGCCATCAACTACGTGGATATTGGTGGCGTGCGATCCGACATTGTGGACACCATCTTCAAGCTGAACAACTACGGTACGCAGGACCACCACATGAGCTTGCCTACGGTTCTGCAGGAAGCGAAATTCTACCTAAACCAGATCCACCAGCACGACAGATCAGTGCAGGACACGCGCAGTACCTGGAACAAGGCGTGGGATCTGTTCTATGCGTATGGGAACGAGTCGGACACAGCATTCGATCAGAAAGGTCGCGTGGAAATGTTCTGGCGGCAGCTGAACCAAACGAACTTCCGGGCCTCCGACGCCCGAATGTTCACCGATAAGACTTTCGAAATGCTGAACGAAATCGACGACATCCACGAGCACATCGTGAATCTGAAGAGCTACCTGGTCGAGGACTACGGACAGATTCAGGAGCTCCAAGCGGATGTCATGCAGTATCAGAACCACAGCTTGGTCTCGGAGACTGACGTCTATCTGAACATGATCGAGGGGAAGCAGGAGCAACTGTATGGCGAAATCGATACGATGGAGAAACTGGGAACGATTTTGAACGAAACAATGGTCGCGAACGAGGGAGTCCGAAGGGAGGTCCACAAGCACTGGCTGCCAAAGGCTCAGAAGCATGCAGCGCGGCTTTCAGTCCGCTCCAACGAGTATATGAGGCAGTTTCAGCCAACGAAAGACGGGGCGAGAATCGCCCTCCTGGCCAGCTCTGCGCATAAGAATATCTCGGCTGCGATAGCGGCAGCTCGGAGGGCATCCTTGGAGGCGAAGGAAGGAGTATCCAATGCACAGGCGCAACTGTATCCCGTCGATGGAAGCTCTGTGATTGAACGGGCCAAGATTTCCCTGGGACAGTCAAAGGCTCTGCAGAAAGACGCCCTCAGGGAGATGGACAAGTCGAATATTCTAAAAAGCAAAATCAAGGTCCACGAGGACAGAGTCGAGGGCATTAAGTCGCGAATTTTCGATGCAGGAGTGCGGACCAATAACATATCGTCGACGCTGGCAGCGATTAATAGCGGCGCGGCCAGGCGAATGGCTCTGGAGAGCATCGAGATGGCGGCCAGAGCCTCTGAGCAAATGAATGCCGAGCACCGAAAGGCGCTGGAAATCAACGACGAGATTCTGAGGCTTCGGGACAAATTCGCCATGCTCGAGCCGGAGTGGGAAACAAAACTGGGAATGGCAGAGGAGAACATCTCGCTGACGAAGACCAATATTCGTTTGGCGAATATATCGCTGAACTTATTAGAGGAGCAGACCATGAAGGCCCATCAGAAGTTCGATGCGTGGAACAACACGATGTCCGAGCAGCTGCAGGAGTTGAAAGACAAAATAGCCAAGGCCCGCCATGCTGCCGAAGGGGTGAGTAACAGTGATGGGAAGTGTGGCAACCAAGTTTGATTTTTTTTCATTTTACAGATTAAAGTGTCGGTGGAGTCGCTCGGACCCAAGTGCGTGCGTTCGTACCTACCGTCATCGTACGGCCTGTCCACCTCGAACTCGATCAAGCTGAGCTTCGCTCTCAACAATCGCAATGGCAATTCACCGCTGATATACATGCAAGGTCGCGATGGGCGCTACATCTCGCTGGAGCTCTACAAAAGACGAGTGCGCCTTCGATGGAATCTTGGCGGAAGCACAGAGACCATCACGCACCCTCTGGAAATCCAAACCCGAGATCCGAAATACGATGACGCCTGGTACCACGTTGAAGCGAACCGCACCTTGAACATTGGAAGCTTGCTCGTGCGCCGGATGACCAACTACGGCACTCTGGCGCATTCGATTCCTGTTACCGGTGTCACTGACCTGGAGTATACTCGCTTCTTCCGCACACTGGCGGATAGAATTTGGATCGGTGGACACCCGATCGAGTCGCGCAGCAACGATCCGCTGATCGGAGAGGGCCTCAATGTGGTCCTACATCAGGTGGAGGTGGAAAACAAGCCCCTGGGCATTTGGAACTTTGCCCACACAGAGGGCAGGTGTGGAGGAGCTATGATGGGAGCGCAGGAGTCGATGTCAATGTCAACAGCGCGGTACTTCAATGGGCTGGGGTACGCCGAAGTGAAGAAGTCGCGACCTCGACCATACAGAAAGAACCTCTTTGCGTTGCAAATGACATTCAGGACGCTGGACGAGAACGCGTTGCTCTTCCTGGCGGTTGACGATAAAAATGTACAAATAAAATATTTGCCACTTCATTACTGGGGTAAATAACTGTTTTTCTCCTTTCCAGAACCGCTCGGTTTCAGTGACCCTAAGCCGCGGACGTATCCTTTTCCGCATAGACTACGGCGATGAGTCTAAACTGGAGATCAACACCACGAAGAAGTACAACACGGGCAAGTGGGTGAAGATTGAAGCAGCCAGGGAGTTTGTGCCGAAGCGGGGAACGGAAAACGGCAGCCTACGGGTTAATAACGACACCCCAATCACGGGATCGCCCACGGTTCCGATCAAGAGTCACATGCTGCCCGATTTGTCGAGGGCTGTCTACTACTTGGGAGGTGTCCCTCCTGGTAAGCAACATACAGTAGGTGAAGTATTTCTTTCTAAACCAGGTGATTGCAGGCTTTAGATCGGGCTCCACAAAGGCGCCAGGGGCCGACAATCCGTTCATGGGCTGCATGATGGATGTTCAAATCAATGGAGAAACCTACGATCCGCTCGGCAGCTCAACATACTTCGGTGTGGAGCAGTCTTGCAAGGAAACCGTCACCAAGTAAGAGCTTTCAGGGTATTTTTTGCAAAATGTATGTGCGTCATTTTCCTGCTTGATTTCAGAGCTGGCTTCACTGGCAATGGCTTTGTCGAACTATCCTCCCAATCGTTGCGCAAACGATCAAACACTGGCTTCGTCTTCCGGACAATGCAACCGAACTGCCTGCTGCTTCTGTCCGCCTACCCACCTGAGGTGAGCGGGGACTACGACTCCAAGGACATCAAGGGCAACTACTCCATCAGTGTCGTCGACGGACACATCCATGTTTGGGTTGACTCTGGTCGCAGCCCTATCAAACTCGCATCGAACTTCTCCGTTAACGATGGCGAGTTCCACGTGGTCAACCTCATCAAAAACGGTAGGCGATTCGATCTCATGGTAGACGATGCAATTCAAGACACAAAGTCGCTGATGGGCTCCCCCACCATGGTTAGTATGCCCCGAGACACAGGTGGTCTGTACATCGGCGGCGCTCCGGAATACGAGGATTACAAGCTGCTCGCACCGACGCACATCCCGCTGGAGGGAGCCATCCGCGACATCGTATTCAACAATAAGACTGTCAATTTTAACCAAGCTTTAAGCTTCTCAAATGTCCAAATCGGACGCAACGGCCCGTCGATGGGCAGCTTCAATGGAATGTACGACGTTCTGCTAAAGACCCAGCCAATTGGAAAGAGCTTCACCACCGCCCCAGAGGGCTGCCAAAGAGTGAGTACAAGAACCATCTACAGTTTTTCTTCCCCCTAATTCTACAGCCCCGTACTTTCAACTCTAATGGATCCATCCCCCAAACCCACCCACGATAATTTCTTTAAACGAGTCTTTTTCTTTTCTCTTCTTTATAGGACTTTAGTTGTTAAACAAGGCTAAATTTAAGAGCTTTTGTCACACACTAATCGAATAGACAAAAAGCTCTTCTCTATGGTTGTGGTCTTAACTAAAACTAATGATGGCGCTGAAGCTTCTCAAAAACTAATTTATGTACATATTTTTAACTTTTAAAGACTTTTTTTTTTCATTATTGCACTCACTCGAAGACATTTAATGTTTTTAATTTTTATCACTAGAATGTAATTATTTTCATCTTTTTAATACACACATACATTTACATATATAACTGCTTTTCACATCATGGCTTTTTGTGTACGTTGAGCTAGATAAGTGTTCTCAAGATATCATTTACAGAAATTGAATTTTTAATAAAAAAAGACATGTTTATCATGCAAACAAACTTGAACTAAATCTTTTATTTAAAATTGAGACTTAACATATAAAACTCCATACCGTACTAAATCGCAAAGAAAAAATGAACTAACAAGCGCACATGACTGTAGCTAAACTAACACAAAACGCTGTGGGGGGAAAAGTAGGCTTTTGCGGGCTCAGATTACTAACATTAACCTAACTAGGCGCAAAATGTACCCACGTCGTTGGTGCGCGCCTTCAAACAGATCGAAAAGATCGCATAGTTCTCAGTTGCACGTAACAACTCACGCACTTCTTTGTTCTGTAAGCTCCGTTCTTTTGACGAACGGAGGTATTCTGTCCACACACACAGTAAGAGTCAACAGTGTATATCGTCGATCACTTGGACACATTCACATAGTGTTTTCTGATCGCGATCAATAATTTCGTAGACTCACGGATAAATACGAAAGCTACAAGCTACATGCGCTGACAAAAATTTTGGTAAAAAAGTATTGAAAAAGGATCGGAGATCCATGATCGTGGTGATCGACTTTCTTTTAAATTGATCTATAGTTAAGCGGCAGCAAGTCCAAGTTTTGGTTGCGGATAAGTTTGGTCGATAACATTTTTTCTCTGATCGATAACATCTTCGGAACTCGATGATCGGTCGTACACAATTGTCAGTATGGCGAATTGAAGAAAAATTTCGATCTGCGGATCGAAGAGAAGATAATGACATTCTTAACCTATTCTTCCCGAAAAGCTGATCGTTGAAAACTGATCGTTGAAAACCGATCGTTAAATACCGCTCGCGGTTGCCTACTTAACCTTGAGGAAATAAATTCAAAAAATTTTATAGAGCGATCTCCGTCTCCTTCTCTCAGTTTGAAAAGAAACCCCTGTCTCTCTTGATTTTTCAACGATGGTGAAAGCATCGGCCCGAGCTGAAAAAACGATTCCAACCAGTTCTCCTTTCCCTTCAACAGGTCGGCAGCTACTCATATGAAGCGAATGCCTTTAAATTCGGTGACAATCACAACAGTCACTCTCAGCTGAATCTACAGTTCCGGCATTTCTGGCAGCGGAATTTCCACATAGACTTTGATTTCCGCTCCTTCTACCCGAACGGTTTGATATTCCTAGCACCCGGCACCAAGGAGAAGCAAAAGCACTACGTGAGTCTCCTGTTGAAAGATGGCCACCTTCTACTTATTGTAAGAGGTCGTCGGCGAGAGGAACTCCAGTTGACGGCAAAGTTAAACAACGGCGAATGGCATCACGTCAACATAAACTGTCAAGATCGGAAAGTAACAATGAGCGTAGAGATCGGCACAACCGATCAGAAGACTTCGGCCCAGATGAAGGTGCCCAAGAAGATCAGTGCCTCGTCGGTGGTTTATGTAGGCGGTTTGCCAGAGCAGGCACTGAACGTGCCATCTGAGTTGGCGATGAAATTGGAAGGCTTCAAAGGATGCCTGAGAAAGATGAACATCAACGGAACGACACAGGACTTGGCGCGACCCGGAAAGCATTCGAATGTTGGACAGTGTTTCCCAAAGGTCGAGAAGGGATCGTATTTTCCAGGCGATGCTTATGCGGTTTATAGTGAGTTGGATGTTAGATTTATGTGCTTAGATGGACTCAAATGTTTTTATTTTGCAGAAAAAAACTTCCACGTGGGAAAGTACCTAGAGCTGGAAATGGAATTCCGAACATCGGAACTGAATGGAATCCTCCTGAGTGTGTCGGAACCGGTTGGATTTCCGGCGCTGTCATTGGAGATACATAGCGGAAATGTAAGTCAAGTTTGGGCAGTATTACAACTTGCTGTCACCTATAGAGTGACGTAAAAGATCAAATTTCGTAGTTTTCGTAGTAAAATGGGCACATTCAAGAATCTAGTTATCTTGAGTCGACTAAATTGGTCTGGATGAGATGTTACCTGAATAGATTCATCGGCCATATACTTGAACTGTCAACTTGGTACTCAGTCACGAATTTCTTGTCGGCTATCCCTCCATAAACGTCAACTGAAAGAGCTGCTCATATGACCGATTTCAGCCAATCAAAACCGATATACATCTAGTCAGACAGCTGTCAGACTTATTAAACTAGATACTTGAACGTCCTCTATGTTTGAAATGTCAGATTTGAAAGACTGAGGTTACATTTAAAGTAAAGTGTCATTTATATAAATATTCTCCCAAGGGACATAACTATAGAAAGGACTAACTATCGTCCTAGTTTTCTTATTTTGTTATTCGCCAAACTGCAGCTGATCTTGTAACCGACTAATAATCAAATTTCCCATTTCAGGTGATTCTTTCCTGTGATCTTGGCGATGGAAATCCGTTCCGCGTTCAATCAATACTCCCGTCGAAATACGCCATTTGTGACAACAAATGGCACAACATTTCAGCCCTCTACGACTTTGAACAGATCGCACTTCGCATCGACAACCATTCGCCGATAATTTCCCTTGCGCAACACCGCGTCTCCGGAAAGGTTCAAACAAAGTCCGCGCTCTACATTGGCGGTATACCAGGTAAGCCTTCGCAACTTTCAGCCAAAAAGAAAACCCCATCTTATGATTTTCACTTCTAGACATCGCACCCAGTGGCACACTGCTTACCCGCGAGAACTTCAAAGGATGCATACGAAACGTGTCCATTCGGAATGAACGACGCGACTGGATCGACATGGATGCGCTGCACAATGTCCTCCTCAGCGAGTGTTTGGTAGTGAATTGATATCCCAAAACCCGCCACGCACCACCAACCAAGAGACCGACTTAAACTGATTCGATTTGTTTGAATCACTGCCATATACGCTTAACTCTTAAGAATTACTCGTAATTTAACGAAAAGAAAAACAACAAAAACCAACCGACTGCCATTTTTAAAAAGATTTATATAAGTTTCGTTAGTAGGCACAATACCAGTAACTGCATTTCCGTAAACTTCCAAAATGACGTAGAAACGAATTTCTATTATGAGACAACAAGCAAAGCTGAACGAGTTGAGAACACAGCAATAGTACACAATGAGGCTTCTTTTTTAAACTTTTTTTTTTGTTTTATTATTTTGTTATTAATTTATGGTTTTTCCTCTTGATTTGAATTTATTTATTTGTTTTTCTTAGAAAAGGCCAACACACACGAACGAATCTCTTCTCAAGCATTAATTTATATACACACACACACATGTTATTGTAATATAAACTATTTAGTTGTTTAAAGTGATGGAAAACAATGCATTTGTAAATAATACTTTAAGTGGTTAGAACATTAGAATGCATTACATAAGATAACTGAATATAGTAGGTACCTAGTAGTAGTTGTAAGTTTGTACGTAGTAAAAAGTACGTTAGGCTTAAGTTTTAACAAATCTATCGACTTGAAGCATTTTTTTTAATTAATTTATTTTGATGTTTTGTTAAGTGTCATAAATAGCAAAGAAACGAATGATAAATAAACCAATACCAGCGGGTGTATTAAAAAATATTATCACGAATGAAATTTATATTTATGAAGGTTTTTTTGTTGTTGGAACCAGAGACAGAGGCAAGAGGATTGCGAGTTGGGGGTCTCAGTATGATTTGTCTCTGGTTAGAACAAAGCAAAAGCAGCAAATCGTCAATTTATATCGCTTTTTATGTTGACTGCGTGTGTTTGTTTGGAAACCAGGTAGGTACCTACCGAGAATCGTTAAAACAATTTCGACCTCGGTTTCTTTCTTTTGCTCTTTTCTGCTTTTTAGCAAGAATTCCGCGGTGGCTGATACATCCACCAATATCCTAATCCCGAAAGCCAGGAATCGCGGATTTTTACTCAAGAATCGGGCCCTAAGGGAGAAAATTCACGAAATTTCACAAAAATTGTGAAAAATTGCAAAACCGAGATTTCCCAAACGATTATAAATAAAATATCAATCAGACTGCTATAAGTGAGTTGAGATTCATGGTTTTACTTCACTTTGGCTGAGATATGACGTTTGATTTGAGCCGCACAAGAAAAACAACCGAAAATGGACCATTTTATAAGAATTCCTACCTCCGTCGGTCTAGGAGTTGGAGTCTTAATTTTTGCATGGACCAAAGAGGAAAAACCCGACAAAAATAAAAACGCAAACAAATCCAAAAAAATACTCCAGATTAACGAAACTTTTTTCGAAATTCCACAGGAAAATCGTGAAAATCTGGCGAACCGGCGTTTTATTTGTAATTTTTCCTAACAGACGATATGTAAAAGCTCCTAAAAGTATGCGCGCAACAAAGTGGGCGGCTGCATTCCATTTCAGACAGAACTGTACCTACTTGCTTTAGCTTCCATTGCATACAATTGTGCGCAACCATCACTGTGGGGCTTGCCTTTCGATTCGTACCTATATTTAAAGTTAGTAACTTTTTAGTTTCAACTACCTAGTGGTGACTGGTGACAGAAGTCGATAACATTCGCCTTCGTCCGGTGAATTTGTGCGACGACGTCCCGACGTCAGTTAATTTAGTTTTGCATGATAAAATGAGGTTAGGGTTGGTTTTTAACTAGGTATGAAAATATTTTTCTGTATTATTTGAAAGAAGGAGGGTTTTTCTTTTTTTATTTATGTACATTAAATACACACAGGTGCACAAAGTTTAACATTTTATTTGAGGTTAGGAGAGACATTTTACTTTGGGATCTGATTGTTGTCGCTTGTCAATGTTGATGTTCTGTGCCGGATGAGATTTTGACAGTAGTAAATGAGGTTCTGCTTCTCGAAGGGTGATACTTCAGTTGACTGGTCGATGAGACTCCTAGTTCCGGTGAGTTGTTGCTCTTTTTCGGTTAGCGATGAGTTCCTTCAACTGCAGAAATAGGTGTCTGAGAAGGAAATCTATTTGACACTTGTTGAATGGCTACGAGTACCTATATACAAATGGAAATAAATATTTTTTGCAATAAATTTGCAAGGTAAGAAAAACAGATAGGTGGCGCAAGTATCTAGTTTAGTAAGTCTGACAGCTGTCTGACTAGATGTATCTTGGTACTGATTGGCTAAAATCGGTCATATGAACAGCTGTTTCAGTTGACGTTTATGGAGGGATGGCCGACAAGAAATTATTGACTGATTACTAAGTTGACAGTTCGCATATGTGGCTGACGTAGAAAAAGTGACGTTCCCGACCAATCTAGTTTCTCCGTTCAATAAAGTCGACTTACGATTACTAGATTCTTGAATGTGCCCAATGTAAAACTAATCTGACACTGACAGTGCTGATCTGTTGGCCATTTGACAGACGGTCTCATAATTTCCTTGTAGCTATTTGCATCCATAAACCAAGTGGCAGTGGTTCAAAAATGATTCCGAAACGCAGTTGCTACGAATCGTGCTCCATACACACAAGCATATTCTGGAAACACATTTTTTTTTTTATGGAAACAGACCAAATTGAGTGGTTGCCAAAACCAAATTGAATGGAAATTGTAATAGTTCGGGTATTTCGGTGTGAAATGATTTTCTCTGGAATTTTGGGGCAGTGAATTTTCAGTATGGATACATTTGCATTATTTGTTTGAATGAAAAATCGGTTTTCATTTTTACCACAGCACGAGTAAGTATAGTACGTTTAATGTAAACAAGATCTGCATCATTGGTGGATGTGAAAAGCGCTTCGGATCCATGGCAGCAGACAGCAGCAGCAGATGCAATAATGTGGAACGCGCGCGCTCTAATGGCGTCAATTGGGTGTGTGGTGTTTGCTGCTTGGTGTGTGCGGAGCAGTCAACATAGGATGGCCTAGAAGACGGTCTTTTTTTTAAGGCAAAGTGCAGCTTTGTTTATGATGGGCTAAATGTTTTGCTTTCCCTTTTTACAGATGCATTACGGAGATCATGGCCTCCCCCAATGTTTACTAACAAAAGCGAAAATTAGAGCAAGAGGATATTTATGAAACGATAATAGTGAGATGTGTTTGTAATCATCTTCGGGGATACACAGTGGGGCATGTTGTCTTTGAAATCATTTCGCAACGGGAGGCAAATTGAATCGATGGTAAAGATGGATGTGGCTCTCAGATCAAAGCCAGCCAACATCTGGGCGAAGGGAAGTTCAAATTGTTGTCGGAAGCGATGTGAATTGACAAGTGTTACAATGGCCATGGGGGGAGCTGTAAAAAGGAGTGTATTGACCTTTATTCGGTGCGATGCGGTACATAAAAGACGCAGCTTCTGCGGTATGCACAATGGTTTCACCTTGGTTTGACAGAAGGCTATGGGGACAATATGACATTGCTGAAGTTGGCAGATGTTTTGTTTATAAGATCCACTGCCAACGAATTTCACGTCAATAACATCTGTCATCAAGGAATGCTATCACATTTGAAAATGCCGCCCGACCAATGCAACTGGAAGAGTGGCAGTCTCATGTGATGATATTTATGCTCAGTTGTCAGTTCTGCCGGATGACAAGGACGCATTTCTCTTTTGTTTACCCTGCTAACATAAACATATACTTACCAGTGTGACATTGAATGACAGTTGGTTTAATAAGGAAATAAAATGCATCGTCCATGCGGTTATCTCTTGTATACCACACAATCAATTCCCTTTCTGTCACTGCGCAACACGTGATTCTACCGACACGTCTTAGTTGCAACCCTTCATGTCTTATTCACCCCTCTAAATATAGATTGGAAATTTTCAAAACGTACAAATACATTGTGTGTGAAAAGCGTTCAGCACAAATCACTTCAGGAATGTTTGTTGTCTCTTCCTTTTCAATCGTCAGCCTTGAATCCATATGCATATATGTGTCGACAATGTTTCCATTTATTGGCACGAACTTTACACCTAACTCACTCCCCGCTTCGCATATATTATAGCAATGCGAATAGAAGCCCTAGAAAATGCCAACAATAATTAGTGGTTGAATATTTCAAAGCCAATATGTCACACATATGCATGAACAAAGCAAACAACTAAAAACCGCATCGCAAAGTGTCAGTTTTGACGTTTCCACTAGTTTCACTCATTTGCAAGGGGGCGAATGAGTAATGAGAAATCATTAAAAATGAAAGAGAACATTGCATGCTTTGGCTTTGAGTGCGTGCGTTCTACTGATGTTTGATTGGCCTTGACAAAGCGAATACAGAATGCGTACAGTGCTGAAAATGATTCGAAGGACAGTCTGACATATTAGACATGCACATTGAAGAAGGGTTCATGAACGTAGTCTCCCTTAAATGATGGAGTAGTGCCCCATTTGACAGCAGTTTTAAATGCTTCAATTGAGAATCGGAGGAACGAGTGCCAACCAAAGCCACGCTACAACAGATAGAGGTAATTGAATTTTAGTGGGTCAATATATAGAAATTTACTTCAAGGTTACAGCACAGACTTGGAACTGTAAAACAAATGACAAATTTATTGTAGGAATGGTGAACACTTTTTATCGTTTTTTAATGATATACACGACGAAAAATGCTTGGGAACATTGAAGGGCATCATGTTGATGATATAGAGAATACTGAAGTCAAATAGACAGTTTAACTGTCAAAATAAATATACTTAAAGCTATACGCACAAAGCGAAGAGTGAATTTACAAAAAATTTGGGATGGAAAGAGTGTTTGTGGATCATTGTGGTGTATTCTCCCCTGGGCAATGAATTACTTTCCCGTCCTTTCATTTATTTCTTTTGAATGCCTAATAATGTGTCAGATGACATGAAATTATTTCACAACATCGTTCTCTTAGGGTATTTTGTCAAAATATAAGTTCATCATACATCTGAGGGTGTTATAACTAAATTATTAGTTCCCCTTTATGTTGATAAAATTTCCCACTAAATTTTCCCCTTTTCCCATCGCATAGTGACCGATGAAGGTAAATTTCCCAAGATACAGCAACAGTAGGGGGAATCGTCCCATTCGTGAACGCGGTTCGTTTGCAAAATCGCGGTGAATTGCGCACGAAATAAGATTCAATTCATAGTTGACTGAGGAGACGATGTTTCTGTTAAGATGTCGGTCCTAAAAACTAAAAATAAGCCGATCATTTAATCGTGAACGTTTCCATCTGTCGATTCCGCAAAACTTATAGCACGCACATGATTCACGAATCCCCCAAATAATAACTTCGTGTGCAAACGACCTTAAAGAGCTTCGCCGATCAGAGTTCTGCAGTTTTACTTATTAAGAGGATTTTCATCTGTCATTACCGATGAAAATGCTACCAAAAAGGCCCACGTTGTGACACCGAAAAAGGCAGAACACCATTTTCCACAGCTCTTGTGAATTAGTTCCCAAGCTACAGAGATAAAAAATATGTACAGATAAAATTTCTTTGCAAATAAAAACCTTATAAATTATTAAAATCTTCGCGCCAACCTGTACTAAAATCGTTCTACCTATACTCTGTATCGTTACCTTTGTCTCCTTTGCACGCGCTCGAACGCAACCCCATTTGATCAATTATCTTATCATCCGATCACGCCAATCAAATGAACGCGCCCAACAGCTGTCAATATATAGAATGTATTTTTAATGTGACAGATGAGTGTTGCAAAATTCCGCTACCTATCGCAAGTACGTATATTATAGGTAAACTTATTTCTAGAACGTGTTTTCAACGACAATCTGACAGTTCTGTTTGACAGTCTCCAGCTCT
Source organism: Cheilosia impressa (assembly GCA_948293265.1). NCBI lineage: Eukaryota > Metazoa > Arthropoda > Insecta > Diptera > Syrphidae > Cheilosia > Cheilosia impressa. The sequence goes on along the minus strand of OX411883.1, from coordinate 52,566,653 downwards.
CAATCCCAAACTAAGCAAGCAACTTCGAATGACTTTTGCAGCAGCTAAAGCACGCTGCCTTGTTATCCCTTGACCGGTAGTGCAACTTTCTATAAAACCAAACATAACATGGCATTATCTCCACATCTTACTTGTTAACAATTTACTAAAATAGGGTGCAACACCCTCTTCGCATGAAAATATCGCTGTCATGCACCGTTAAGCCGCTTACACACATAGCTCTAAACTATGTAGAACATGAATATACTCTTAGCAGAGTTGAAGCTGATTTTCATTACCAACATGGAAGCTAAAAATAACCACCAACCAGCAACTGCACACCAGTCAACGATTAGTTGTAAACTCTCGACACTGGCCGCGACTATAATAGGCGCTCGCGTTCAACATGAAAACGTGCGAATCGCGGAAATCGTTGCGGAAAACAAAAACAAAACTGCAACTAAACAAGTGCAATGCGATTAATGAGCGTCTATTAGTGGAGAGCGACTTTCTTCCCGGCCATATTTATGCGGAAATGCTGTTTCTTTGTACGACAACCAAGCCTACGAGACAGACAGCTACAGAAATGATTAATTTGCATTTGGGTGGCAACAAATGCTTCACTGTGCGTTCATCACGCTTCGCGAGTTTAATTGCGGAGCCAAGACTAGAATCGTTTTCCATCCGCCAAACCTAGAGCTGAGATGATACTCTGAATCTGGACCGGCACAAGTTCAAGGTCTGTCATCGGGTAATTAATGACCACCTCAAGCGGCTGGCATCAGTCGACTTCGAGCTGAGGGTCTGCCGCATGGCAGTGGCAGCCCCGTTGCAGACGAAAGATCCCCACAGATTGCACACACAGATTTGAGGCTAGTAATTTATTTGGCAGACAATTGAGCGTCTACTTCGGAGCTGAAGCGCGTTCTGTCTGTGTGTCAGTGATCAAGGTCTTGATTTGCGCGGCTGGTGGGTTATCCAATCTGACGCGGGCTGCAGTACGTGAGCTTAATGCGAATGGAAGTAGAATGTGGTCAGGTGGAAACAAATGGCTGATGGAACGCATCCAACAGGCGAATTAACATGCGTGGATGAGTTCAATTTTGTTACACTTTCACTCTTTCGCACGCGAACGGAAGAACGGAAAATCGTTTCGTTTTCGTGGCGTATAAGCTGCGCATGCATTTCGATCAGTGGCGCATTGTCGCAATGCCAGTTGGCTTGAAGTCGTAAAACCATTTAGGGGGACTGGGATAGGTTGCCAAGTACATCAGACAGGAAGTAGCCGATCGTGGGTGAGTTGCGGGTATCTTTGCGTTGCATAACCAGTGCTGCCAATCGATTTGAATAAATGTACGTTATCAACGTGAAAATTGTTCCGTAATCTGGTGCAGACTAAACTGAGCAAGCGTTCACTCTATGGAACCGTCTAAAGACAGATGGTTACTTGTTCTAAAAACCTATATTCATGTCCCCAAAGAGCGCTCATTAAGTGCACTCGAGGCCAATTGCCTTCAAACAAACAGCGTGTGGTTGCAATCCGATGCTCGACACTGTCAAGTCCTATGACTTTGTAAATCCCCTAATGCTCGCGTTACATTGCACCGCGCACAGCCTCCTATATAATTTCGCGTCAACAAGGGACGTCCAATTAAAATGTTCCAAACGAAGTTACGAATGACTGTGCCTTACCTGAGCTTTTTTCTTTTCAAATTACGTTGACATTTTCATAACGAGTACACACACCATTGTCTACTCGGAATGGTACCCCCGAGTGCATGTCCTCATGGTCCTGATTTCCATGTGAGTCTGAAAAAGGGTTCTCTAGAGATTTTTATCTCATTTCTATGAGGGTTATGCGAGAATTGTTGGCGGACTTTTTTTTGCCTTTTTTTAAGGGTCTAAGCTAAGCATCCCCAACAACGTCCTTTGAACGTTTTTTTTCTTTCTTTATTCATTCGCCGGCGGAATAGCAGAAGGCTTTTTGTTTTAAACTCGTAAATGATGCTATAAATTTTAGTTCCATGTGCACCAGAGTAGGCCATCGAAAAGGGCTGAGTGATGAGGTTTTACCTCAAATGAAAGCCTTGAACTTTTCAGGTTGAGTTTTGCCTTTCACGCAGAGGAATTTTACCTTTTTGTGCGATGTAGTAGTATTATAGCTACCAAATTAGGTAGATGGAGTTGTGTATTTTAAATGAAAGAGGGGGATACCACAACTGAATTTCAAAAATATCCGTTGTCCTTTGTTTGAAGCGGTCTTACGTTTCGGAATTTCTAAATAATGAATAGGATCGATTTTTATACACTCATTTGTGGGACCTAATTTAAACGCACCTTTGGAGATTTCATGGGCCCCAATTTAAGGATCGCCTGCAATTTATTCCACGGAAAAAAAATTAATTTATTCAATTTTATTTCAGTGATAATTTGACACTTTTTTTCAGGGGCTGGTCAGTCTTTTGTCAGTACAATTTTAGTATGACGCTTCCCTACTGATGAGTTACAAAAAAACAATCAGCAAGGTGAATTCATATACGAACTACCAGGCTTACATGCCGGAGGAAGAATCGTGAAAACCCACGCGGAAGAAGGAAATGCGAACATCTAGATGAAGCTTCCGTAAGCTTTCAAGGGAACGTATACAATTTTTCCAGAGTTGATCAGGTAAATTTATACATGCGATTTACAAAAGAAATATTTTTCAATGTCGAAACTTGTTCTTTGGTCATAATATTGCTCATCGATCGCTCGACTGAATCGCTGGTATAGAGAGTTTTAAACTTTAATTGGAACATTTTACAAAAGCTGAACGGATGTCTCAAAGAACTGAATGTTGTTATAAAAGAACGTGTGGAGGTACAGAGTCGTGAAAAATTTATTCACCTGTGAAAATTCGAGCGAATCCTACAGACTCGCAGAGCGTATGTCCAGATGACTTCCAATTCCTTGCGACTTCACAATTTTTCCACAGTAGCCCTTTCAGAAATTCTCGCAGATCAGAGTCGCGTGAAATCACAACACTCCCCATCACGTATGTATTTAAAAAAAAAACTCCATCAATTCCAATTAATTTGTCCTTCTATTTACACATTCAATTCGCCTTGGCTCTCGCCACACTGCCACATTAATTGATCGGAAACGATCCAAAAATCACATCTGCTACACTGACTGACGTCTGTATCAACCTATATCAACCACCTTCTCTATGCAAGTTCAAAAGTATAAAGCACTCCCAGCTGTTTGTACTGGGTACACCATCATTCGGTATTGTTTCCGTGTGTGTGATGTGTGATACATTACATTAGTCACTGCAAATCGATTTTGTTTACGAACAATAATTGAGATCCAGGTCACAATGCCTCAAGACAATAACAAAGCACTCACCATAACTTGGTCAAGATTAAAAATTGCCAACATGCACAAAAACAATAGACATATGCTCCAATATCACCACGTGTGCTGGATTGTCCAAAAATATTTGTGCCGTAAATAGATCAGTGTAGGTACCTAGAGAACACACTGGTGTGTGGGGAAGCTTTGTCTAAAGAGATTAGAGATGAAATAGAATCGTCTCTATGACGGACGGCACAAGTGCTGGGTGTCCAATTGTTAGTGAGGTAGCCAAAAAATTAATCATCGCCCGAGTGGTGCTTATGGAAAAGTGACAGATAGGCGAGCTTACTGCTTTGGTTATTTTATTGCCAAATGACTGAACACAGAGATGGATCAATGAACGCGAGGCAGAACTCTGAATACAGTCTTACAAAATATGGACTTATTGTGGACGGCGGCGTTCGGGTTCTGCAGGGCTCGCGCTGCCACACAGAAAAATAAACCTAACCTTGCTTCTATGGTGACTTTCTTTCATATCAGTTCGGAATGTTTGTAGAAAGACCACTGACAGTAAACATCTTTAAACGAGCTTCAACGGGCGACGAGCGACGTATTAAATTCAGCTGCAAAAGCCGCATTATCTCAAAAAATTCATTCTTTTGAATATTTAACTGTCGCTCACTGTTGAGGAAATTGCCAGAATTTAGAATTACATCCTACTCATTATGTTGGACTCATATCTACGTATATGCGAAAAACCTGTGCTGTGGAACGTATTTCCGGCAAAATGTCAGTAATATAATTCCATCCGCTGGGTTTGCAAACATATCCAATTCAAAATGTGGAAGAAACGTCCCAAAACAAATTTCCACGAGCCAACTGTATTCCACTTCTATATTTTTTTAAACTTTATCTTTTCTAACACATTTCCTAGAATAAAATTCCGTTGAAAGCCATCCTTAAAAAGGACACTTTCTGATAGAGAGTCAAGAGAAATACATATCACTATCGAATCGACGTTCAAAGCCCAAATCGTTTAACAATCACTCAGAGAAGTCGAATGATAAATTAGTAGTCGAGCTCCCAATTGCAATGTAATTCCATCCGAAGGGTTTCCAAACACATCAACAGAAAAATGTGAAAATAATTTTACAAAAACAAATTTCCACGTGCCGTTTGTGTTCCATTTCTATATTTTTATATACTTTCTCTTTTGCAGTGTATATCCTGATAAATTTGTCACCCTTGAAAAGGACACTTTTTACAGAGCAGTTTTTGCAATAGAAATACATGCCACGAATGAATTGACTATCAGAACTCAAATGTTTAAACAAACACTCAGAGGAATGGCACTAGAAATAAGTAGGTACATAGTGCAGTTCGAAATTGAAGTATAATTCCATCCGCAGGGTTGCAAACATATCAAGAGAATATTGAAAATGTAGTTCAAATTTGAAATATAATTCCATCCTCAGGGTTTCCAAACATAACAAATTGAAAAGGTGGAAAAAAAACTTTCGACACATATTCCCACGGACTGTCTTTGTTCAGCTATAGTATATTTCTTATATTTCATCTTTTCTAATAATTAAAAATTCCTTTTCGAATATTGCTTCCTGTCAAAAAGTCCTCAGCCAGGAGCATGCATTCAACCAATTTCCTCTTGAAATTCAAATGTTGCAACAATCACTCAGAAAATATTGAAAATGGATAAGCAGCGCAGTTCAAATTTGAAATATAATTCCATCCGCAGGGTTTCCAACCATATCAATTCAAAAAATCAGCAGAAAACTATTTAAAATAAATTTTCACGGACATCGCTTCCATTTTAGGCGATAAAATCAATTACTCCACGGGTTTCCCAAGAGTCGTGAATTTTTTTGTCCAAATTTTATGGAGAAGATGTCTACCACCTGCAGTTCAAACCACACATGACATAATGACAATCAACTGTTGTTTTGAAGTGCCTCCCTCGCACCAAAAGGTAATTAACACATCACCGGCTGTGCAATGAGCTAAAGCCTCGCGTCTTATTTTCTCATTTCTTACCTTACATAACAGCTAAGACAGTCAATTATAAACCATACACATATCAGTGGAAGATCTTCATTTCAATTATTACAAAAATATATTCGTATCATAATAAACACCAGCTAACAAAATAAATATTACCAACAGACACATCGCTCACATACTCCAGTTACAGATACGATGAACGAAATGCTTTATGACCCAACTGAGCAATTAAACGTTAAACTTTCTTTTCACTAGATATACATATGGCAAATACAATTTTTACCCAATTATGATGCATTAATGCACACGTATGTATACGCGTGTTGTTGTACACGGACGGATGGTGTGTAGCTGTGCAGCTTCTTGCTCATTAATCAAATGAAAGTGAAGAAAGAAGAAAAAACCTCTTCATTAACAGCACTCTTTTTGTTGGCTTCCGTTTCCCAACTTAATTGCCAATAACTGAAGATATGGAACCTGGGTGTGTACGAATGGGTGATGTACCACTAGGGTACGCCTTGGGACCGGCATTTGTTTCCAAATCGCAATGCCAAGTAATCGCGGTTAATGAATCGGGGTTTCTTTCGGTCCCAAGCACGGGAATAGGCGGCTTAGAAGATATATAGCACTGGGGTGGGAGTTGGGACCGGCATTGTTTCAAAATTGAAATCAATGATTGGTACTCGCTGATTTTTGAAATTGGCAAGAGTGTTTGGTTAGCTAAAAGGAACGCTTCGCTGGGCATTGAGAGCGCGCTGGGCTTTACAGAAATGCTATTCACTTCTGTGTACGGTGTCTGCAAATGTGCGCTAACGAGCTCGCCATCGCCACCGCACACATTTGGCCATGTGAGACGTTCAATGATCAGATTATTATTTTTAATTTAATTTATTCGACTGTAGGATACTCTGTACTATCCTAAATCAATTATTTGAACTACCGTCAGGCGAACGGTTGTTGATCTGCCTATTGAATTTCACGTGCGGTCATTGCACGAAAACGAAGTGAAGACATGTCCAATTACTCAAACGCCGCACACAGTCAGGCAAAATAAATAGAAACCAACACTGATGGTAGTGACAACTTAAACAATTCGAATGGAGGAAATTAGTTACACCCAGCGAAGGCTTTAATTTCGCTAAAAGCTTGCGGATGGTGATGCTCCATCCCTTTAAGCGGCTGTGAGTCATCTCCCGTTAAGGGCAGCATCGAAAACCAACTAGAAAACTACTGCATGCGGATGGAGAAATTTTATCGATTTCCCTCAAAATTTTTTTAGCTACATGCGGTGCAGGCAGAGGGTTATGCGAAGCGATGGCCTTTTTTTCAAAGCCCCGGATGCTGACTTCCTGTTGCCCCGCTAGCAACTCCATATAGCTGTTCAATGTTGAGTTCAGGGATTTCTCCTCGCCATATAGCCAACTATCCGTGGTGGTGGGCAGAGTTCGAACGAAGGCCAAATAGTCTCGGCAGAGTGCGCAAGGTCCGTATATCCCTAGAATCTGTGACGTCGCTTGTTGGAGGGAATTTTTCGCGTGTAGGGGTATCCCGCTTTGAGTGTGACGTCAGTTCTTCGCAAGCAATGTGGCGGCATTTGAATTTAAATCGATTGTGTGTTTGTTTCTTTTTTCTTTTTCTTTTGTAAAGGGAGCTGTCTCCATCATGGGGCTTAGGAACTGAGGCGAACTTTTATAATGGCCTGAGAATTCAAATGTACGTCATCTTAAAGACACACGTAATGGTACTTTAATTGTATCTAGACAAGCAGGCTCCACAGCCCCCACTCTGTTGGCTCCATTCAACAGTATTGTATAGTCGATGGGCTTCTGTCTTCTCCTCGTTTGTTGAGACAAATTTATGTTTTGTCACGCAAGTTATTAGCAAAGTTGCCCACACTCACGCACATAGTGAACTCAATTATCCGGAGCCATACTCAATTTGTTTAAAAATTTTTCAAATAACTTTGTTAAGTGACGACTGGGACAAGTTGGAGTTGCGGAGAGCCTCCTGGGAAAAGGTTATTTATCGGTTGTCCCACGTGCGCGCACCAAGAGATATATGGAGCGAAATGAGTATCCAAAAATAGGCATAATGCAAACGACTGCCGCACGAACATGAAGGTGGTATGAGCCAACACAGATGATGAACGACTTGTCTAAGGCTGAAGATGGTAAACCATGTGCAAGTGGTTTGGTTTACGTGACATTAGCGAAAAAGACACACACGCATGTGAGTTGATTTGCTTTTAATTGGTATCGGAGCATAAGCGGATGTGATACGTGCTTGGGCAAGGAGCATAAGGCATGAGGGGGGCATAAACACAGAAACACCATGTGGAGGGGGTGAATATACAATATTTTTTTTGGAAGTAAAGTGTGGGTTTTTTGAACAGAGCTCAACAATATACGAGCTGTCTACAGTCGACACTATGCCTCATGCTAGCTTAATCAGTAAAACAAACAAGTAAAAGTGTTATCATCGGCCTGGCCGATGCTTTAATACCATCTACTGCATACAAGTCATGCAAAATTGGTTTTGTGAGGGAGGTACCAGAACTACTTGACCGACAGAGCCCGTTTTCAATAACAACCTGACGACGATAAAAAGAAGTCCTTTCACCAAATTTCGTTCGCCTATGTCAATTCCTTTGGGCGCTATCGTGCTTTCAACAGACAGACAGACAGACAGACAGACGGACATGGCTAAATCGATTCAGAATGTGATCCTGATTCAGAATATATAAACTTAATGAGGTCTCCGGTGACTCCTTCTTGGCGTTACAAATGTATTGGCAAAGTGAATATACCTTCCTGTGGAGGGTATAAAAAAAGAAATCAGCTCAGACGGAATCGGAAAATACTTTAAAATTATTGTACCTATTTTACATTTCGTCCTTTTTATGTTTTGAAAAAATCGTCAAAACAAGATTTGTTGTTTCTGAAAAACAAGATTTTCAGATTTTTCATCTGGGAACACTGTTGCACGAAAAGAGTAGTGTGGAAGTTACACCACGACTTTTACCGTAAAACTGACCGTAGCTCTATTTGAAAATACGCGACGAAAGGCTGAGGCGGTTCTTTGCTCGTGTCGAATGAGGTTAAGTATTTTATGCAGCTAAAAATATGGAAAATATGGATTTCCTTTTATTATTTTGGAAATTGCAAACATTAATTAACTGAAGGGTTCTTTTTTAATTAACCGTTTGGAATATTTATAAAAAGGGTGGTGATATGACAGACTGAATTGTCAAACGTAATAAATGGACAAACACAGACCACGATCTCCAGTAAGAATGGGACCACTTAAAGCGCAAGACGGCGGTGCTTAAAGTTACATTCTGAAACCTTTATAAGCAGCGCAGCAACAGGATCCGATCAGCCTGTGTATAAACTTGGAAGCTTTCAAAGTCAGGGATAAGTGGCAGAAGGAACTGATCCAATTCATTATTTTTTTGTACACCTGGTTTTTGAATTGAACTCACTTTCAATGTAAACAAGGACACCTATTCAAATCGCGACTAACAGACCTGAGTTGCCATCTATCGTAGATTGACTGTACTATTGGCCATTCTTGGCACGTAACGCAAGCAACAACTTGCCAAAGTGAATGGTATCTACACCTACTCAATTGAAACACGCACTATCCCATAGACATTGACGTTCAACGAAGCAGCGTCCTTATAGAGCACGCGCCTGCAGCAAAACCGTAGCAGCCCACTGTAGACTGACAATCTGGACAGCAATTTGCCATCGACTCGTAACACCAATTGATACTTGTTAATGGAATCGTTACTTTCAAATCATTTATCCGTAAACAGTATCTTCAAAGCATTCAACGATACGAGTACCTCAAGGGTATAGAAACGTATCATACATTCACAGCCCCATTCAACGTAACCCAATCCATTTGTTAATCCATTCCCCCCCAGTGTGGTAAGGTCTCGAGGTATTGCAAATGCTCTTACATAATGGCCTCTTAGAGAAGTGCATACTTGTAGATAGCAACAAAACCATAATCGATTCCTTGAGCAGATTACTCGCACATTGTCGGTAAGGATTCTATGGAACAATGAAAGCCAAACTGGGTTTTCGTTCAAGCCCAAGAGCTAGATGTGGGATTTTATAGAACCAAATGTCGAGAATGAATGGCGGATGATTCGATTTTGAATTGAAGCCGCTTCATCACTGAAGATGATTTTATTCGAAAATTGCGGACTGTAGCTGACAAACCCTGATTATTTTCAAAATATTGCTCAACAATGAAAGTGCGTTGTTCCTTCATATAGCGCTCCATTTTTACCAACCCCAAACTGGCAGCTGTCACATTATTATCTTTTGTTGCGTTGGCATCACTGTACCTACTTTTAAATGGCGCAAAATTCGAAATTGCGTCAGATTTGCGACCACATTTGCAACACAAAAGAACGATTGTTGCAGGTGTAACAAAACCAAAAACAGGTCTTCCAAATGCAATAATTTTTTGGGAAATCGTCAGGGAAATGCGAAGCTTCGCAGTTTTCTTTTCACGTTCACATTTGTATGTACATCAGCAGCATTACATCAACCACCTAAGCTGTGTTTGTGTCCCTGCATCATTTTATTCTAATCAGATTAGCAACGTTAACATTCGTTTGGTGTTTTAATTAAAACGCTCCCTTCGCACACGTGCACCGACCGACGTTCTTGTCCTACTTCTAGAACTGCAAAAAAAGAAACGGAACCCCCTCTAACGGCAGCCATTCGTATGCACAGACAGTTCACTGATTAAGATTTTACTATTTCACACCCTCGTCACGGCCTAATCCCGGCTGACTGAAGCGAAAATCATCGAATAGATGGAAAAAGTTTCAACATCAAGTACGTGCACTTTCCCCTTTCGACCAGGTCAGAGATTCACGAATGCGACTTTCCCTTGCAATAAATCTGAAGCCACATAATTATTCGGCCGTAAAATACCTATACGCCTCCCCAAAAGCCCAAATTGCAAAGGCAGCAGAAGGCCTTACAAATATTTACAATAAAACCGCTTACGAGGTGCGCCAACATTAATAAACTTAACGATTATTGATTGACGTGCGCGAAACAGTGTTCGGGTTCGGGATGAAAGGGTTCTTCTTATGCGTGCGGTTCTAGCAATCATCCGTGACATGTAGGCACCCCTTACACTCGACTCGACTTGACTCGACATCCATGCGAAGGGAATTAATGAGCTGCCTTCCGCAATTGCAAGACGGGCCATAAATTAAAGTGAATAATGACATGCCCCCTGTCGTCGGTCGGGGGATTTCCACACATCCGGCATATTTTCGTGTGTGTAAATAAAAAAAAAAACGCTCTAAAAATAAAGTTCCTTATTTTGAAACAATATCTCCGCCCAATGTCACAACTTCTGCGGAAGAGTTTGTGTCTCCATTTCTATGCGCGTCTTGTCATGGTCCAGGAGAAATAGAAGGCAGACTACTGCAACACTGCGAGTGCAACCCGACACAATCAATACGCCACGGAGTGTAATTCAAGTCTTGCTGCGCTTAGATAAATAAAGCAAATTTGTTTAATTTGTTTTGCTATTGGGAAGAGGGAAGAAGACGCATTACATTGACCTCTAGCGGTGCGAGTGGGCCGTGTGTACAGCCTTCTTCTGTCAAGACGTACATGATGAGCAAACACACTCAGCCACTAGGAAGTAATTACACTTCTTCAAGTTGCAAATGAATGCATAGTATCTCCGACAAAACAACAAACAAAAGTGATGTACATTTTATTAAATTGATTAATTTTACCACACAGAGGGACAGAAGACAGAACGTGAAGATACGACTGAGGCGCACAGTTTATCATTTGGGGGCAAGAACAATTAAGTGAGATTGGATCGAGATGGTGCGGCTGTGTGTGTGTGTTTTATCAGTGGGAGTGCAGGCAATTCCATGGACAAACGGTTCATTAATTAATGTCATAACAAAGCCACTGTGTCTGCGGTGGTGCCGATGACTCGATTGGATCATTGTGTTTGGCTTCCTGGGTAGAAGTTCTTACTCGTAGCTTGGAATGTCCCTGGAATTGGACTAATCTTTCGGGCGGCAGTGTGAGAATATCCGGCGGCTGATGGATTCCCACTCCGCCCGGTGCTCTGAACTGTCGATGTGTTGCAGAGGATCTCCAATCAACTATGGAGAGCTGATAGTTTTCATGGAGCTCTTTTTGGGCTACGCCGGGCGATAGGTCGGCAGCACCTTGATAATTGGCTTGAAATTTGATACGCGCTTAGGCGGCTCTGCTAGTCCTTTTTATAAGATTAGATCAGATTGGATTTTGAAGCGGTATTGAAAGCTCTCCCGCTTCAAAATCTCTCGGCTCTGGCACTGCGGCTTCTTGGAGCCTATTGTGCCACTCCAGATGCAGTCAGGAAGACAAAAATCTTCTCTGGGTGTAAGTCATCCTATTCAGTCTTTTTTCCCTCAAACTTCAATTACCTATTCATAAAATTGAGCACAAAGCGCTTGTTTGTCCTGAATACGTTTCAAGAACTTGCGGGTCAAAATAAATTCGTAGGTGTCAGGAGGAAGTTATAAAAGCGCTAAAAATAAATAAATTTTCGACTTATAAGTTATAAATGTGGCCTGTCTGACTTTTGGTCCTTAATACGTTTCCAGAATCTATATCCAATCTTTTAACTGTCGGTCGTTATAAATTCGTAGGTCGCAGGATTGCTCTGAATTTTTGTTATAGAATTCATGATTTTATTTTAATATTAAATAAAATGAAAATTTCACTTAAGGGAAAAACAAAAGCTTATGCTGGTAAAAATAAGGGGAAAACAGTCTTCCAAGTCTGCGAACACTGCCGATGACACCTTCCATAGAACAACAAAAACCAAAAGCGATGTATCCAGGACAAGAAAGTCAGTTTAAACACAGCTTCTTTGGACTTGTGGAAGTTGTAGTTTCGATTTTTTTACATTGATATACGCGAGGCCAAGTAGTTCGAAAAATGTGACCGAAGAGTGGTGTCTTTCACACAGTAAAACAATCAAACGCACTTCCTTCGAAATTTCACTCAGCTGGGTCAACGAAATTTGGACCTTGAGCGTCTATAAGAAGCATTTTTGGAAATACGGTCGAAATTGTACGACTTTCTATACAAAAAACGTGGCTAAAAGAAGGTATATCGGTCTTTACAAAATTCGCCACATAAACCGATATTGTGAAGCTTTCTACGAAAGGTGGTCCAAAATGGAAACAAAATCAACAAATTATTACCAAATTAGTAACAAAGCTGCAATATTTTGTTTACGCATTTTAAGAGAAATTTTCGTTTACATGTTTATTCTATGTATATGACAAAACCACCTTTAGCTAGACCAGTGGTGGATTGTTCAGTAGCAAAAGCTACAGGTCCAGCGCATTTGGGGCCCCGCGCACCAAAACTTTACGACCGTAAAAAGGTAGATATCTATTTAGCGAAGAACGTCTTAATCCCTAAGTGTAACGAATATTGAATCCCCTTTAAGAAGATAGGTCGACATGAACAGTATAATTTATAAATTTGCCCAAGTAAAATCCAGATGCAACATATTTATAAAAGTTTTGTAAAATACCCAAATAAATAAATCCAAGGACCCATGGATAGAATTTGCTAAAGGCCCCGGCATTGAGCTGGACGCATTCAATGTGACATACCAATTCCGGGCGAATTGTGGAATAGTAACCAAGATTCGAATAGACTTTGGGTACGACTCACTTACATCTGTCCCACCCGCGCCAATCTTAATTTCGAACGACTTTCATTTTACTAGCTGTTTCCAATTACAAAACTTCTTGGCCGAAACAAAAAAACAACAGAAAACTTTATCCGCCACAATGTCTGCTCGTTGCAGCTGCGGAAAGCACAACTCCTACGATGAATTCCAATGGTATTTCTTTGATACCAGAGTGGGTTTCGTTTTTTTTTTTTCGTCAATATGTCACAGCGAACATCTGTTTTTCAAAAGTTTATTCATGACTCCAGTAAACCCCGGGGCTGTTAAATAAGACAATTTTTATCCGGTGCATTTAAAAAAAAAGTCCATAACCACAACATTTAAGTAGGTACGAAAGTACGCCCTAAATTAAATCATCTTCAACATGAGCAAGCATCTTAATTACTTCTCCCTGCACCTTGCTGTCGGTTTTAACTATATCTACTCGTGCAATATGCATCAAAAGAAAACTACCTGCCTACGTATGTACGCTAGGCTGCAATGCGCACTCTCCAGTCAGCATCCTGAGCAGCATATGCATATAGCTCCAAGCCATACTATATCGAGAGTGAAATTACATGCCAAAATGTTTTCTACTTGTCTGTTTGTTTGTTTGTTGGAGTATATCCTGCGACAAGATTACGTTTCACTGTTGCAGCAGTGCCATGGACCATCCCCCTTAGCAACGCGAAGTGTGTGTAATCATTTCATAAGTCTCTCAACTCTCTCCCCCAGTTGGATAAATAATTGAAAAGTGGAATGTAAACAAATCTAATTTCGTTGGGGAATGTCTAGATTTGGATACACACATCCACATGTCGAGGAAGCAAGCATTTTCCCACATTTTTGTTTTATCTTTGTTTGGAATTTGGACTATGGAAACGGAGGGGTAATCACTCAAATTGGTCCCAATCTAGTCCTAGTGTAGAACTTGTGGCTCGTGGGTCGTGGATAGAAGTTACTGGTAGCGAGAGAGCTTTTGTCATGCAGAGTTGCAGAGCATTATTGTCCATGTTCCCTCACTGAAGTCTGTACTCTGTAGTAGCCAAAGAGTAGTAGAAATAACAAGAATAACCATCGCTTCGATACTCGAAGGTAGCGCCATTGTGATTTGTGATTCCCCTTCTCAAGCAATATGGCTGTCAAAATTTTTTATGAGTGGTATGGAATGGTATGTCAAAAAATTGGTGCCATGGATAATAGTTAAATGTGAGTAAAAAATTAAAGGACAGAGTTGTCACCATTTTTTAAAATACCCATATTTTTACGGATCCACCTTTGAAAGAATGGACTTTTTTAAGGGCTTATAACTTTCGAACCACTTATCGTAGCGATGTGAAATTTCACAAGCCGACAGAGAATGGAAAATAATAGGACACGTGTTTCAGGAAATTTCGATATAAGCGCTGTGTCCCATTTTAGGGGGGTCAACTTCTAGGGGTTGAAGCATCTGTATGACAAAAAATATTTTGTCTTTGCAATTCCTTGCATAACTTTGCAAGACTTATGTTTAAATACCTAGGTGCCTCTTTTCAAGCGCTTTTTAACATTCAACCTCTGAGGGGTACAAGGCCACTCTTTCTTACCGTCTTCGGAGGGCGCCTTGATTTCAAACTTTACAAGTTGGTTGGAAAAATCAAGATTATTTAACAAATATTTAAAGCCATATTTAAGAGCCTTAAGGCGCGACCACATGAGGGCACAACCTGCAAAAAATCTCGTGAGTGAAGCTACAGATGACTGCTTTGAAAGATAGGATCAATGGCAGGAAGCTCCTACATCCGAAAGATCTGTGCTCCGGCCTCCAGACTACCTGGTTCGCCTCTCCACTGATTCTTAAAATCTACTAAATCGATGTATAAAATGGCGATAAATACTCTTAATTAGTTAACTCTGGTTCTTTATTAGTAGATATAGAGTCTTAATAAACTGTAAATGGCATCGCTCACCTTGTACGTCAGACAGCACCTGCTTCATAAATTATGACAGTGACAGATCTGACAGAATCCGAACTCCACTTTATCGATTCTCGAACCATCATGTGCATGTAGATAGACTTTCGTAATTCGTGACTAACGAAAGAGAGAAATACAATACAAGAGACAACGGCAAAACATTTTCTCAAAGTTCCAAGTTCCATGTTCTGCTTCTGTTTGTTCTGAAGTCTGACGCCAAGAGAAGCAACAACGCGAAAGCACCAAGCACAAGCAGCAACGCAACCACCAAAAGCCAACGAACGTGCGCCTATCAACGGAATTCCCTCTCTGTTTTGATATCACATTCTCCGCGTTCGCTTTGCTTCTATTTCCGCGCGAAGAAGGTGAGGCTGAGGCCGAGGCGCATGCATGCAGTGTAGAATAAAAATTGATACCCACCGCCACCACACATACGTAGACGTACACACTGACAGAGAGAGAAAAAGTGTGTACTTGAATTAGTGTGGGTATGTCTAAACAAAGTGCAGACAAAGCTTTCTATTTTATGTTCCACACAAAACACAATAAGGGGGACTACGCTACGAACGACGACGACAAGTCGTCTTGTGGACTAAACAACTCTGAGACTTTTTCATGATCCTCCAGTTCCGGACGAATCGCACGCCAGTGAGGTTGGTGTTTGCACATAGCTAGCCCCTCAAATGTTAAGTGTCAAACACGGACGAATAAAGTGTTTTAAATAATATTAATTAACAGTGAATAAATAAAATAAAATATAAATCAAACAAAATAGTTGATGCAACAGAAAACGCGTTCTGTGCAGCCAGCCATATTTGTGAAGAAACAATTTTCCTTTTTTCTGCTCTCTCTCCTTGCAACACCCCTTTTCGCGCAGCAGAATCCACAACCACAAAGGATTCTGTTTGAGAGCAAAAAAGGACCCAACAAGAGCAAATGGTACACAGCCCCAGCAGCATCAGAAAGTTTATTTTTTGTTCGCATTTCTGTTGAATCCTTCATCAAATTGAAGCCGAGTGCAGATGGTCGTAGTGTGCGGTTGTTCATATTGAGTAAGGGCGATTAAAAAAAAATAAAAAAAATACAAAAAAAAATCAAAGTGCAAAATTTATAGAAAAAACGGAATAAAGCATCCTTAGAGTGTCTATGTATGGATCTGTGAGTGTGCAAAGCCAAGAATAAGATGTGAAAAGAGTTTTGTGTTTGTACGCGTATGAACTGGATTACAAAACCGTGTTTTCTCTCTAATTGAAAACGCATCAAAAGATACATATATACATAAGGAAACGATATATAGACGGTATACGAGTATACAGGAGGAATTTCAAGGATACTTAACCATAATCACCGACCAATACCACCACCTGTGTGATGTTATTCGGCGTAAGTAGCTAGACCTACCTTTATTTATTTAACTACCTATAGTTGTTAGAGAATGTGTTGCCCAAAAATTTGTGCGGTCCTTTGTGGACGCTGTGTGTATGCAAGGGTGGTTTATGCTACTGTATTGATGGGAAAAATAAATTTGTTTTTTATGTTAAGGATATAAATAGTGTTTTGGCGCGGTTTGGGGGATTTACGGATTAATTTGTTGTGCAAGGCGGCGGTGTTAGTGAAATCTGAAAACACTGTCGAAAATGGTGGTTTTTGAAAGTTTTTCACCAGCATATTGTTGGCTGGAATTTAACGAATTGGATTAGGTACCCCTAAAATGGGACAGTGTTGTAAGGGAATTTGTAACCCCAGTTTAAAAAAAAATCTCCTACATTTAGGCAGACATTTTACTCCAGCTCCTGAACTAATCGATGATATAAGAAAATAAAACCACACACAACTTTGTTAGATGCAACTACTTCTACCTCCCCCTAGAGTGTCCAACTGTGGCAATCAAACACTCGAACCTCTCAGTACATCGTACATGACAAGTGAGATTGCAAGCTACAAAATCAATTTATCAATTAATGCAAAACCGCGCATAGCCCGCCTATACCTGCACGCGTTTACTCTGAGCAAATTCCACCAAACAAAGTAAACAAATCTCCTCTGGTGGTAAACAATTTTAGCGGTCACCAGAGAAGCCGACCAATACCATCAGCTTACCGACCATGCGTGACTATATTGCAGCTGCAGGCAGAGGTGCTTCCCATTTCAAATGACAGCCATTTCAAAACTGGTAGGTACTCATTTTTCATTATTTCCAACTTATGTTCCATAAGATTGAGATAACGAGACATGCCTCCGTTCGCTTATCTTTGCACATTCGGCATTGCATACCCCATGTGTATCTGTCTCTAAATTGAAATCAGCGAATTTATATCTGTGCCCCCTCAGACGTCCGCTTAAACAAAGCGCTCAAGCTACCTACTTGATGTGGTGACATTTGCGCGAGTTCTCCTCCCGCCTCTGAAGTGACAGAAACTGTATACGAGTCAAGATCTAACGCCGCATAGTTGCTGCCCATCTCAAAACCAAACAGAAAATTGTGACGTTCGCCGCTGGGGCCAGACATCACTTACAACGTGACACCTGCTAAAGGCACGAAACGAACCACGAAGAAAAAGGGAACCATTATTATGCGCACACGTTCCACTCAAGTTCCACAATAGATTTCTCACAATCACGCGGCTTTTATTGTCAAGCTGATGACGCGGTTAATTAGAAACCAACCTCAAGCGAATCTCGATAAATTTAAATGAATCTCCGCGATGAATAATATTTCCGGCCTTTGGAGGATACCTCAAATTGCTGCGCCAATCCGAGAGCGTGTAAATCACCTTTCAAATAGATTGCGGAATTTCACACGAACGCGATGCGGAGTCATAGCCGCATATTTGCTGTTGTTTTGTTTTGCCTTATTTATTATCAGGAATTATTGGCTGACTGATAAACCAGTTGACGCCGTAATGATATGCCAGATAGCCAGAGGTATCTCGACTCCGTTTCATATCGTATATAGGTAACAGATCAAAGGTTCTTTTTCTTTGAGATACAGGTTTCTGTGTTCGCACACACGCGAGCTCTCTCTATTAGCTGCGAATTCTGTAAGGCTGGCTGCTAATTTGGTCAACGACTTTTGGAGCTTGAGAAACGAGCTTCGAACTCCATTTCGTGCCGATGACGTCTAGGGAATGTATAGGTATTTGGAGAGTTCGCCTCTAGTGGTTGCTGCTTGGCCATCAAGAGTGGCGTTCGGTTCTTGATGTGATTGTGTTTCCCTAGCCTGGGGGTAGATAACAATTTTTGCGGGTGCTTGAACTAGTTTCTTTGTTTCCAAGTCGGTTAAGGGGGTCTTGTACCCTACTGAAATGCAAATAAACGAGATGCTTGAGGTTGGGCTAAACGTTACCTACGAGTGTAATGGGTTGCGCTTTGTGGAGACTCGAACTCAATTGGGGAGCGCCATGATTCGGCGCTTGAACTCAAAAGAAAGTTGGTTAAGAATGCGACACCTGTCAACTCTCGCGTACCTATATCTATCAAGGCTACACTGGCAACAAGTCGAATCAAAACATTTCAGTCACCTGTCGGACGTGTATACAGAGTCAGAGGCTCACCTAATCAGGCAGAGCTCACTGCCTTTGTTGGCTGGGAAGTACATCGCCCGGCTGATGTAAAATCGGTCTATCGCAATCGATTGAGTTTATCAGTCCTTGATTTCAAAAGCAAAGAATAAACACGGAAGCCGGTGGAATAGTTGACGCGAAGTCGCTGTCAAAACGTGTGTTTGATTTTCCCAAAATAGCGATGATGCATTTTCGTGAAACAGCAATCCGTTCCCACGAACACGATTGCCAAATCGGAACGAGACTACATCATCGTGGTGGTTGGTGCGGCAGTCATCGATGTGCGGTCTCTTCCATAATGCATTTTCAGCCTACGCCATAATATCCAACACGCAAGATCCGCAGACATTTTGTCATTTCTTTGGGCTGTTTGTGACAACATATACAGAGCCCACCGCTGACATTACCATCGCTGCGCATCGGCCTCGACTCAACCCGTTTAATTATGTAAATTCGGATTTAATTACAGCAATTGTCTGGGAACCCATTACCGCACTAACGAGTGGAGCTCTTGCGAGGGGATATGGATAGCCAACTACAGTTGGATCAATTGAACAAGCAGCTACAGAAATTATGTTCCACACACCGTCACCGAACCGACTGCGGAGGCTGCGGCGCATTTGGGAAGCTCAATGATGTGACCTAGTTGAGTCATCAGCTCTTCGCTGATCAAGTGTCCATCCTTCACAATGGTATCCTTCTGTATGGGAAAGAGCAACAAACCAGACACGTTTTGCTTTGTCTCGCTTCGGTGAAGGTTAGGCCGCAGTACCTGGCACCGTGTGGTACTCTGTGGGTGGCGTGTGGACAACTTTAAACGGTACTCGCGTAATTATTACTTATTACTGTCGATTTCGTTAAAAAACTAAAAAAAAAAAAAGAAAACCACTCTTGACTGAAGAAGAAGGCCAAACGACAATGAGTAGGATGCTAATTTTGCCAGGTGTGCGTCACGTCATGACATACTTTCCGACTCGCAGACCTTGGACTGACTTTCCCAAGGGTTAGCCAGCAAGTTCTGACTCAGAATAATTTCATCGGCTTCGGCGTTACTGTGGTTATAGCAGTTTGTCTCACTGTATGAGGAAGTGCGACACTTGTCCAATTAGCAAGCTCTCACGAGGAAATCACTTCGGGCACCTATTCATTGACCAAGATGAAAATTTATCGATTTTCGAAACGTCTGCATGTCGGTGCGCAAACACAAAACAATGCAAACGAACAAACAGAGAGGACCCATCTGAGTAACAATCTGTCCAAAGAAATAATGCGGGGAAACAAAAATCGATTTGCTTGCGCAACTTCCAATTAAGCTTGCTTTTCCCACTTCAAATTTTACTGAGATACTTCATCTCTCGCAGCAGCAGGGAAAAAAAAATCAATTTCGCTGTTGTTGTCTTGTTGTCTATTATTCATGTAGTGGCAGTGGGGCGATTTTTTTTTTCTGTTGTCACGCCATTTAAGCCGGATTCAGATTGCGCCTCGGAGAGGGAGAGGGGGAAAATCAAAGAAAAGAAAATTTCTCTGCACAATTGTTTTTGTATACTCAAGCACCGCTATAGGAACACGACACACGCATCATAAATCACGTATCCCCATTCATGCGATTGGCCTTTTTGTATTTTTTCGCGCAGTCACACTTTGAGTGCAATTTTAATTTTCGTTGTCTGGCTGCTTCCCGCATTAAATTTCAATTTAATTACCTGCCCAAGGTAAATATATTCGCGAAATCCCACCACAATCGGTGCTGAGTTCGAACTCTCGAGCAGGCTTTCACTTTGATGTGCCAAAAGTGCACAACGTAAATTGAAACTCATAACTTTGCATTGGATTGGAATATTTATCCACCTACGCAAATTGAGGGTCCTTAATTTTTTTATAAGGCGGCCAACGACCACCCGAGTGGTGTTTGCATTTTGGTAATTCAAGTCCCTTGCGAAGATAGATTTAGGTTTATTTTTTGTGTGCACAGGATGCAGATGTCGATCGGTTGGAGCGCACATCAAGGAGGAAGGGAAACTGACTGTTTGTATTGAGTTTCATAAACAGCGCGTTTATTGCGGAGGGTCCGGCTGTGCTTGGGATGCACTCTGTCCTCATATTCTGGGTGTACGTCACCGAGAGCGGGAGAGAAGTGTATAACTGGTTAGATTTCTAACAAAGACTCCTCCATACTTCCGCCCTCTGGTATATGCCGGCAGAACAGTGCAGTGGACCAAGAATATTGTTGTGCTACCACTTTTCCGTTTGCACACACGGAGAGCGGTTACACTAGGCAACCGGTTTTTTCGGTACCAGATTCTTCATTTACCAGGAAGTTCAAGCCATCAAGCAGGCAGGGGAACAAGTACGACTGTGGATATCGGGCTGCTGGAGGAGGATCACCCTGGCGGAGACGATTGCCACACAATCAGTTGCTGGTTTTAAGGTGGTTCGTGGCGATAAGCTGGTTCGACTGTGCTGTCAAGTCAAGTATGGAGACTTTGTCATTGGGCTTTAGCAATAAACATTCTTAGTCTCGACTTTAATTTTGCGAAAGCTCGCAATTGCAAAATTTGTATGGAAAATATGGCCACAGTGAACTACGAAAATTTAGAGAGTCGAGACTAAAAATGTTTATTGCTAAGGCCCAGCGTTTCTCACAGCAATCAAATTAAATAAAATTTTTCAAATTTCAGTCCCAACAACAATCAAGTTCGTGGTTGATTTATAGCCCACACAGAGTTTGATAGGTACCGCCACATCCTTACTACCCAGAGTCTCATTATCAACATTCAACAACAACCAAGTTCTTGGTTCATTTACAGCCCACAAAGAATACATTCCCACAGTCTCAGTACCCTCAAACTTGTCCTCTAGTTGACCAACATTGATAGTTCGATACGGATGTCAGGACTTTGCAAAGTGGCCGCCATCGAACAAGCCACTTTTTTTAAAAACTCTGCAACTTTGTCTCAGTTGGTATCCATTTCTGAACGCACTCTCCGATTTTTTAGATTGAATTATTTTTAAATGCGCTTTGGCAGCACCTTTTTGGAAGATTTTCTCTTTTTTTTTTTGAACGATTGTAGGCAGCTAAGCGGGATTTAATTTTTCACACAGCGTGGAAGATTTTTATCAAGAGACACGGACACTCCAAAAGTTGGAAAACCGAGTCCAAAACATTGGCGATCAACTGAAAAACCTTTATAAAAAGCGAGGCTAGATCTTCCGCAATTCTGTTCGCAAATAGTGTCAGCCGTACCTGAGTTAGGAATACCTTCCACACATACCTTCCACTATAAGATCAGTAACAATTTGTTCTTCATTTCAAAACTCTCACTAATTGTTTAAAAATGCACGAAGACTCACTGCCTGCTAGTTAAAAGATCGAAACATTTTTCATATCTACTTAAAAAGTGAAAGATCGAGTCGAGTGAGATTGATTGGTCTTCCAAAGGAGAAGTTTTTATCCTGAAGTGACAATTATTTTTTAAAACACAAAGGGCCCTACTAATAATCATTTTTAACCTTCACACTTAATATTTTGTAGGTCACAATATGCGATTTTGAAGGGAGAATTTCACGATTGGGAGTTCGAAAGTGTTCGCGGTAAGTGTACCCACTTCAGCGGCTTTAACGCTGACCTCCCGTTTTGTACAATTTTGGCCAAAACTTTATAGATACAAATTCGACATCTTACTCATTTGTTTTCGAAAAAATGTTGGTCATAATATATGGGTAACCAGTTTTGCTGAATTTTTGAAGTATATGTACTTGGAAAGCTGTTATCAGCACGACTGCGGTTTCCAATTAACGATTCAGTTTGATAACACTTCAAATTCAAAGTTTATCGGCTGTAAAAGTCATATGCACTTATATAATTTTAGTAATCACAACTTTGTTATATTTTTCTACCGCTTTTTTAGCTTTGTTTCGTCAAAAAAAAGTATAAGTCACGAGAGTTAAAAGATTCGAACTTATTGATTGGGCTCGAAAATTGTTTAAATGTATAGAAAAGGCATGACAAACATTTGTAAGTACAGAAGGCATGAGGTGATCAATATGTAAGTTTAGCTTGGTCTTAGTTTTAACTAGAAAAATGCGACTCACTAGAACTTTGTCGTACCTAATAAAAGTCTCGTTCGAAAACGTCTTGAAAATTCGTCAATCTCTTCATTTTATACGCAAGTTTTACGACCCAGCTATTGAAGAATTTGCTTTTAAATGAGCCAAACTGAAAAGCTCCATGCTTCTAATTTATAGGCTAAAAGTGTCCCATTTCTGTAAAAAATTAAAAGCGACCTTTTGTGTCCACTGTAATTTTTGCTTAGGCATTTTTGGAAAATTTTTAAAAATGCAAAAGCAGAGTTCAAGAAGCTGTTGGGGGTTTACATTTTTAACCACAGGCCAAAGTACTAGTACTGAGTACTACGCTACTTTTGTTTTGCATGAAAAATCCAAAAAATTCGGTGGCGTATGGCTCGTTTACGGATACGGTACTTCGACCCCAGATCTCTCCTGAAATAGGGTCTAACTGGCGCATAGCTCATTTCTATACAACTCATCCATGTCCATCTTATACTAGTACAACTCATCCACAAAGCAAGTGGAACTCAGACCAATTCCAAGACAGTTTCACCATTTTTTCGGCGATAAGCCTGCCAACTTTTTCGTTGGAACTTGGAAGCCTACACCTGTGCAACAAACCAGCGTGGACGAACTATCCATGGATGAGTTGGCCCGTTTACATCGTTTTGTAACATTTTTTCACACTTTTCTCCTGATGAACAAATCCACTGAACAGCTGTCATTCAATTATTTTTAGCTACAATTCCAAATTCGTTTCCAGACAAAATCCGAATGAAGGTCGCAGAGATTAACTGAAAGCTATTCCATGCATAAGCCCCAATCAATTACACTGACCGACCGCACCCGAGTTGACACAGTGGCGAATACAAATTAATCTCACCAGCCTTTTAGAGTCTGTGATAGAGACACTACCTGAATCGGTATCGGTACTGCTTCACTCCGTGCGCTGTGGTTTTCGGAGAGCTGTTGCGGTGCCTCTGCTGTTGTCCCTAGTCTGCATCTGCATTTGTAAATATTCCCCATCCTTTTTCGTTTGTCGCAGGCAAAAATCAGAAAACAAAATAAATCTTGAAACGGAAGTCTGACCGGTTTGCCGTGGCTAAGTGGACCAATGACCCTTTTTTCGTTGAGAAGATTTCACCACACCAACTGATGGAGTGATGTAATTTAATAATGCGCCTTTAGGGGTCATTATAATTTAAGGAAATGAAACATGTTTCCCTACTTGGAGGAGACAGAGCCGACAACACACAAAGGAAGATGACTGGTTTTCTGTTTGGGAGTAAATTCAACCCAAAACACTGTCAGGTCATTAATCAAAATTCCGAGACACATCTGAGTCTGAGTGTATCCGAACAACATCAGAACGCGAGACAGTTCTCTTTGTTTCATAGACAAACGATCGGTTGTGGTTGTGGTGAATTGCACCTGGTGCTCGTGTACATACGACGCACATGTGCATTTAAAATGCAATAAGCGCCTTTGTTCCTTTGTCCAGTTTGAGCGCACACGTTTCCTACAAGTATTACACTTTTCCTTGTTGCAGCATAGCGCAGTTTCGCAACAGAACAGAGGAGATACTTGAGATACTGGCTCCATCAACTGCCTTGGGTATGGGGTTCACTTCTGGACGTGATTGGTGTGACCAGTCACTGTGTCGCTGGATAGTTGTGCGCTTATCATAATTTATGGTAATAAAACGTCATGGCTGTTGCGTTTTTTTTATTCGCCTTAGCATTCTCTTCTGGATTTCGCACGGGTATAGATGCAAAACAGTGGAAGTGCACTTTGTGGTTAAGTTAATTTCGTTATGCGAATATGCACTCGGTTAATGCGTATACTACCATCAGGGTTAGGAGTATGTTTTCTTTTTATATTCATTTTATTAAGCAAAGCGGGTAATTGATGATAATTATTAAAGGAAATGGCATGGCAGCTGTATAATTAAAAAAAAAATATACCCGCTTGGACAAATGTTCATGGGGCATCAGGAATCGCTCTGAAATGGAAAGAAAACGAGTACTCATGTGAGATTTATGTAATTTGCTCATGGTTTTTCCGCCCCTTTATCAGAGTTTCATGCTTCGAGAGGAACATGCGCTGGGCCCCGATAAGGACGGCTCAGTTTGGAGGCGTAGCTTTGCAAATGGGAAATGCGAATATTCGCTTAATTGCGACTTAGAATTTTGTTTTTAATTAGAATGTGTTTCCACCTTGACTCTGAATGCGAATATGGCCTTGGATGGAGTTTGCAAGTGCAAAAACGGAACTTAAATCACAGCTATTCACACGTTTACAAGGCACGTGTTGGCAAGCTGTTTTGCATAGTAAAACACATGAACCAATTAATCTGTTTACAGCCCGAATCGGATAACAGAGGAAGCTAGGAAGCGATAAACAAAGCAAACTTCAATTGCCAATAACTTACTGATGTCACATGTCACAATCGATGTTTATTTATTGTTTTGTTTTGTACAATTATAATAAATCGCCTTGCACCTGGCTGGACCTGAAGTTAAACGCGAAACTAACTACCCAATCAGCAGAAGTTAATCGCATCGAGAACTTGTGAATCTTTGAAGAGAGTCGATGCATAGAGCGCCATCTCTGAAAATTACCCATACAAAAAGAAAAACAATATTTAATGGAACCCATTGTCCGAATATGGAAATTGTCAGTAGCGTGTGTATTTTTAATATACACAAACTGAATTATAAATATTCAATTTGATCAGAAATGCTAATGAGTGCGATCGGTTTTATTTTGACGTAAGTACTTCTTCAAACTTGTTTTGTTTCTAAAATGATAATAGTTTCACTTAATTTGCATCGTCGGAGCAGCACCATGTATGGGATAGGTTCACCGTGTGCATTGACTGCGCAGAGGCACACCGATTTGTCATGAACTTTGACAAGGTACGAGTGGCTTTAAAATAATATTCATACTTAGATAGACTTTTAAGGCGGCTCCATGTGCTGGAACACGTGAGAAAAGTCGAAAGAAAGCCATTTGAGCAGTGGGAAATGGATGTTTGGGGTGTGTGGAACGCATTTGCAAAGGAAACATTTTTTTTTATTTACGAATTGGCGATACTTTTCAATTTGGACGGCAGAAATCGAAGCTTGCCAAGATGAGTCTCTGTCAGCTTGGAATTTTACGATAGGTGAATAGTTATAAGTTGAGAAATATGTTTTTTTTAAAGACCTATTCTGCATCTCTACATATGAAAGTAAAAATAAGTAATACTCTGGCTGTGGGTTGTTTTGCAGACGCTCGCGAGAGGTGGTTCAGTAGAAAAGCATTAAAAAATCAATGAAAGGGGTAAAATATTGGAAATCATGCTAAGCTCAGCAGTATAGCATGATTTTTTTAGGAGTGCTAAAAACTATGCTAAAAATTTTTTTGAAATCAAAACCCAAAAAAATAATTATAATGATTGAATCGAGTTGGTTCGGTCAGAATTTGGACAGAGTTCATCCAGAAACGCGATTGTCCAAAAACACTTTGCTTAAAGTCCATGATCGTTTTGAGGTTTTGTTTAAAAAATCGTTCATGATGTCATTACCGTGTGTTTGACATCGGCACACAGTAAACATACAGCACCCGCTCATAGGCGCATAGGTTTTTTTTTTTTATATGGACAAAGTCAGATGTTGACATAACTCACCAACGCGTTTACCAATTTTGTTCAAACTTTAGATAAACCAACTACACGACCATCCAAACAAACCCTAAAATTTTGATCGAATTTGGTTTGACCGTTCGTGAGTTATAAAGTCACAACGCTTTTGCAACTCTCTTTTATATATATAGAGATTGGTCACACTGCTTCTGGGGAGCTTAAAATCAGAGACAATACTGAGACCACCAACTTCGGCCGATTTCCCGTTACTTAGCCTACAAGCTATATTTCTATGGGGTGGCAAATGCCAGCGGCAAGAGGATTGTGAGTTGGGGGTCTCAGTATGGTTTGTCTATGCTTAAAATGTTCCCGTAAATAGTCCACCTCGCTCAGAGTTTTAATAGATATTGTGGTAATGGAGTCTTTGGTCTGGTAAGTGCAACTAGTTCCACACCGCATTAGCTTCACTTTGAACTCTTAACAATTTAGGAGCGAGGTTGGTAAGCTTGCAAAATTATTAAAAAATCTTATCTGCTGACACTCTGATGTAAATTTATTTTGGGCCTTACCAAAAAACATTTTTAGTTTCGACTCTAAATTTGGGTATTCACAGTGGCTATATTTCTTATAAAATTTTTTGCAATTTTGAGCTTCCGTTGAGACCAAATTTGTTATAAGTATACGGCTCTCGAATTTAGTCGTGATCCCTCGATTCCCTCGGCTTGCTATCTTCTGTTGGTTTTGATTTACTGACAGTTTGTACCGAAACAAAATCCTCGGATAATTTGTTAGAATAATTTCATTCGAACCTTTCGTTTTATACTAGCTCTCCAAGCCTTTTTAAAATACCCCTGGGTTCCCACTTCCCACCGCTTTTCCACGACACATTTTACCAGCAAATTTTGAAAACTTTCCACCTCTAAAAGACCGGCCCTTACGACTTAAAATGGAGAAAGAAGACTCAAATAAGAAGCCACTTCACTCAAAACCCCAATCCACAAATAGTACGCCCTCCGTTAAATAATAAAAATTAAACAATCTGACTTTGAACAAACAATCATCATCATTATCATGACATAAACCACACGCATGATACTTCTCTTCACAAAAACAAAGTCAATTAATATAAATTTTCAAAATAAAATGCTTAATGGCCCAATTTCGAAATTCAATCCACAAAGACTTCTCCTCCATGCACGATCAATCATTTTAGGTTCAATGCAAGTGAATCGTTCAAACACCAAGGTCCTCTGTCTAGCGAGAGTGACTAATTGAAACAGAATTCCAAAACGGATTTCCCAACATCTGCGGCAAATTTCAAAATTAATACATCGATTTCTTCTTTCTGTTGTAACCCATACCCCTACTACTCGAACCATTACAAACCCGTAAAATGATGGCAGAAGGCGTTTTTAACTCTTTGATTTTTCATTTTCTTTATCTAATTCGTACGCGATGTCGCTTCGTCGACGTTTTTATTTTTTTTATAAGATAAGACGCGTAAAAACAGAAAAAAGAAATGAGGCAACAAAAGCGCTGTTTCTCAATACTGTCAACTAAATTTTTGTCCTTTGTTTGCACCTATGTTCTGTTTGCTGATGCATACGCTTCTGATAACCGTTTCTACCTTATCAGTTCTAAACCTGGGAATTAATAGGTCACAACTTGTGCAGAGTTTTGCGATTTGTTTTAATTATCTTACACCCAATAAGAGTTGGATTGCCGAGCGTAGTTATTTTTAGGGACCATGAAACGATTTGGGAAATGCTATCGTTGTTATCGGTCTTAATTATGTGATAAAATGGCGACTAACATGTGTCTTACTAAATGATACATATGTATAAAGCTTGGTGATTCATTTTAAAACGAACGTTCCTTTAAAAACGCACCTAAGAAAATCGGTCAACTGTTTTTTTTAGAAGAATGTACTTAATCAAAGATTGCACAACGTTCAGACCATGAGTCAATAGAAAAAGCATGAATTTTTATGTGACCTTTCATGTCCGTACAGCCGAAGATGAAATTGTCATCCCAAACCAAAAATATTACATAAATCCCCAGCGCCTTTTGAAGCATCCTTATCCGTTCCAAAAATCTAAGTCTTTGTAATGGGTTTTCAAATTTCGAACCCGGTTCCTACTGCAAGCAGCTCTGATTAAAGCAACAGCGACTTTTAATTATATTGCACGTGGTATAGGCCCCATCTCGGCTAACCGCTCCTCATGTTGCACAACTGATACTTGTATATGTACGATTTTAAGTCGGCGACGCTCACTAACTCATTAACTAGCCAAGCTGACAGTTTTTTTTTTTTTTGCTTTTTTTTGTTGTGCTACCTTTGTTTTTATGAGCATGCGGTTCTTCACTGTGCTACTCTCGGTGTATTATGTGCAATCTCTGGTTTTGTATGTCGCAACGGCTATAGATTACAGCAACACATACTTTCGCTTAAAGCGACTCGTCGCCGTCGTTTAAAAATTGTTTGGCTGTGCAGTGAAAACGATTTCTAACAGAAAACATTGCAAAAGTCGGTGTAGTAGTCACCGCAGCCCTTCTGATGGTGGGAAGCTATACATCTGGTCGGATGGACTTTGTAAACATGTGATAAGAGGGTTGCAATCAATTACAGCAAGTGCCGGCGATAAGAGGGCACCCCGCAGCCCTTCCAGTGATTTATACACCATCGAGGAGTGATTATCAAAGCGCCGCAGGAGTGTTGGGGGATGAATTTGAATTACTAATAGAAATATGGAAATGGGGCGCTATAAATGGAGAGAAACACATGAGGGATGAGGCCCGCGTTCACTTATGCAGATGGGTCAAAGTTGCAGCGAGTTGGTTCTGATGAGTTCAACGACAATCTGTCTATGGAAATAGCTCGTTAGTCGTTAGTGCGGAATCTGTGGCGGGAGGGTGGTTGTTTGAATTCACATTCCACTATAGTCGGTCAATGGACTGCAAGTTGATGCTGTGAATTGATTGATAAATGGAACGGAACGGATGCTTTCTGATTGCCAGAACGTGTGTGCGCAAGGAATTTATTTCATTTTGCATTCAGTTAATGCAGACCCATAGAAACTTTATCTTTATCTGAATAAATTTAATCCCGATGACCGTCAAAACTAAACTCTGTCCACAATAAACCAGATGACTGCCCACGCACATTTGCAAAAGAACCAGTACACAAATATATTAGTCTCCTACCTACTTCAGCATGTTAACGGCAACATTATACAAATGCCGGAGCATTTTTTGTCTACCCCGGCCCTAAAGCAACCCCCAAAAAGCGGCCAAGTATTTCGGCTTTACATGCGAATTTATTAATCCCACTCCCTTGGAAACTCACCCCCAAAGCTGCCAGGGTGCGAAAATTTGCGTGCCCAAAATACGAAAGCGAATTTTGTGACTTTTTCCTATCCCCTTATGCTAACAATTTGTAGAGGCTTCCATCAGAGCAACAAGTGGTAAGGACAAATGTCGGCTGTGCCTCCCCTACTTAGAGCAACAAGAATATCTGAAGACAACTTAAAGGCGACCGTTGGAGGGTGCTTTAAATTCGCATGAAGTCAACTCGATTCGACTTTGTAGCTGGTTTTAATGAAAATACTTAGCGAAAGACTGCATAACAGAAACCGTGAGACAAGGAAACAGAGAAAGCAAATAAAATGAGCTTAATAAAGTTTGTCCTGTCCCTGCGCCCCTCCTTTGGGGTGGCAAGGACTGTGACATTTTTGTTCTTGCTATCATTTGGAGTGTTTTCAAGAAGAAAACTTTTTCTTTTGTTAAAGCCATATCAATTGGCTGAGTCAATTTCCCGGCAGCCAACAAAGAATACACCGAAAAGGCATTAAACAAGTTCCACATACGTTCCAATCATGCTTCCGGCACCTGTAAGTGAACGACAATCACTTTGATGCACGGATATGACACAAGAGGATGCAAATATCTATATATACACACAGAACGTCCTTATAAGGATACATGGAATTATCTTGTTCATTGAGTAATGCGTGTGAATGAACGTGTCCGTCGTCGTCATAAATGTCGTGTCAAAAATAAGTGGTTTTTCATTCTTTTCCGCAAAAAAAAAAACGAAGATGAATAAACAATACAACACAATTAATACTCACATGCCGCCCACACAATTCCACTGAACCGCACACCCCTTTCCTGCCGCACCGAGGGTGAGCCGAGTCTGCTGTACGTCGTTTCGTTTTGTGTGTCAATGACTTTTCAAGATGTTCTGTTGTTTTTTTCTCTCTCGCTATGTTCTAATAAATTTTCTCTGAGCTAATTTTGTGATATTTTTCTCTTTTTTATAGTCGAAGAATTAAGAATAAATTAATCATAGTGCCAAGCAGACTGCGCGTTGTTGCTTGTCTTGTTGAATGATTGGCCGGACCGGGCCTGACACAGGCGGACGACTTTGCTGTCAGATTTATTTCGAATGCGTAGTAGATAAATTTTGAGTTTAGCTATCAAAAAAAAAAAACACGAGAAAACGTGTACACATAAAGCAATGGTTAAGTGGAACATAAAAAGCGAATTAACGCACAAGATCGCCTTTTGGCTCGTTAAGTCAAGAGTTGTGAGATGTATTTTGGAAACTTTGCGCGTAGTAGATGCTTGGCTGCGATATTATGATGGGAAGAGATCGTGCTGACAGTAGATGTGTGAAATATATTGGTACCCGCCAATGCGTGTGGGGGTAGTTCCGTATCGCACATTCATCTGTATCCTTGGACAAAATGTGACCCTTGGGACGACTTTTATTTATTTAATGTGACCACCCCACGCCCGTGATCCTAACAATGGACATTGGACAGCCCGGCAGTAATGACGTCTGTTGGGTTAGGTATCTGCCTGAATTCTTAGAAAAGACGGTGGTTCCAAATCAAGCACTGTTTAAATTCATCTGACACCCTGACAGTTGCCATATGATAAAAATTCCATCCTCGAATGTCTACTCTATGAAACTAGTTCAAACGATCTCTCCTCCACCTGCAGCATATCAAGTCGCGCTCAAGGATCCACTTTTAAATTCGATACACTCAACCGAGGGTCTATCTGCCATCAGGTGAATGGGTGATCATCTTCCATAGAGTCAACAGGCAAACTATTTCAAACAAACACCGACCTTCGGAGCATAGAGGAGAAACAGAGTTTCATATAAATAAATCACGACTTCCTGCACAAGTTTCCCATTTCAAATGCATGGAAAAGTATTTCCATTCCAAAGCACCAATTGTCACGTCCACGTGCAGGTATACACTTCGTGATTCCCCACGCTGAGTACAATCGAGTACGGAATACAACGAAACATTGTTTTTCTTACAACAAAATGATTGCTGCTCATCCGTTCTCTGGTTCGTCCTCGAACGAATTCATTCACATCGGTCCGTTGACACAGAGTGTAACTAGAACACAGCTTCCTGCTTTTGGCAAATTTCTACTGCAAAGTTTGCCAAAAAATTTCACCTAATTTCTGTGAGATAAAACGAGCATTATTCGTCTACAAAAGAAATCTTATGTCATTCGACAAATGTGGCTAAAAATAGTCAGCCCGAGTGGGGCGACATATTTAGTTTTAGCACACACGGTGTGTGTGGCCAACTGAATGCGAATTTAAATGTGCGCATTTAGCATAAGTTGAAATTGGCAAATTGCAATTGTCAACTGTCAACCTGTCTGCAGGGAGTTGCATCCTTGGATGGTATTTCTTTTTTGAAACAAAGTCTGCCACAGCAGCGGTACGTGACTCGAAGGCAGACGCGCCGGGCGCATTCGATTAATTGAGGTTAGTCCCCTCTTTGTTTACACATAAATTTTACGTCACTTACTGTCAAATTGTGTACAGCAAAACACAATGTTAACCACCATCGACACGCGGTGTGGTTACCTTAAGCGGTCTTGTTGTCATGACTATTTCCTGTAAAAACATTTCTAACTGCATTTGGAAAATAGATTCATAAATTACACAGCGAGAGAGAGAGAGAGAGAGAGTAGGAGAACCCCCAATTGCATTGTCATTGCACACAGTTTTGTAACAACATTGTTACTGATATATTCTGACAGATAAGCGCCAATTAAGGGTTGAGGTTACCGAAAAATCAGGTGAACCCCCAAGCAGAAAAAAAAAACGAAAAAAAAAATAATTTCCTTGGAAAAATCGGCGGCAAGTCGACCCCAAATTGGCATATATCCGTATTTAACTAGTCATGTTCATACTGTACGTGACTCTGTCGCATTGTTATTAAGTTACAGCGTGCGGCAGGAAGGCAGGGGTTGCAGCACAAATTTTAAATGTATAAGGGAAAACTTTGTTTGCGGGCAAAAATCAGCGTGAGTGCACCCGTCGCATGCCATTTCCTTTATGCCATAGCACGACACTCATACTCGAGTCATATGCTCACGTTAGCTCAGCTTAGCCGGTCGGTCGTGCGGTTGTTTGAAAGTCAGATGCCGGCAAATGATAAGCGAAAGTTTTGACCTTTTACAGCTCGCGAGCCGCAGTGGTTTCGCGCAGGCTGGTGTGCAATTGAATTGGAAATTTTTGCCTAAATTGGCAGCTTGTTGAAATTTTGGTTCGCAGTTAATTGTCGTATTGATTTTGCGGCTACCTGCGAGGACACGGTGGTTGGATAACAAATTCGAAATAGGTGGGTGGAAAAATGAAAAACGGAGGCGTATGAGTGACATTCTTCGCGTTTGGTTTGCGGGAATGCAGTCAAGGACAGATTTTAGTCGCCCGTGGCACTGGTTTTCGTGGGCAACGCGTACCTATGACGTGATGCGGTAGGAATGGTGCAATAAAATGGAGCTCTAGTAAAATATTTGACGGAAAAATACGCGATGTGAGTGAATGTGAAAGTAAATACCTTGCAAATTTATGGCTCCGAGAAGTCAGTTACAGTGATTGATAGTTGTCTGCCGGTTAACTTCGTCTACGTACCTAGTTCCCTTCTCAAAAGTTTTGAGCTAAATATCTAAAATAAGAAAATAACTGAAACATGCGAGTATCTTTTCAGTCCAAGTTTAATCCTGAACTTAACTGCGGAAGAAATCAATTTTAGTGACTGATAACTATCTGCCGGTTAGCTACTTATACCTGCCTCCGTTCGCACTATCTGCTGGCCTTGGTTAAACGAAAATAAAGCCCATGCTACCAGCCTGTGTCTGCAGGTTGGATTCGGCCCTTTTTGAGGTTATGCCCTCCATATATCTGTCAGTTTGTTAGACAATGCGGGCGTAAAACGCTGCAAATCGTACTACATCCAAACCCTTTTACCCCCATTTCCATGGAGAGAGTTCTTCCAAAAACTCCCTTCACATATTTACCCACAATTTACCGCAAAGTGCACATCAAAAGCAAGTAAACACTTCACTCGAGCCTTTTATCCCACCAAAATCTCGCAACTTTTAACACCCCATTCCAACGACGTACAATGGAACTTGCGACAAAAGTGGTTTCATCTTTGGCTCTCTCTCTCCAAACATTGTAAAATAAAACCACTGCCCCAGAACACACATACAGCTGAAACTGTGTGGCAAATAGTTTTCGTTTTCGTTCTTTTTTTTCGTGTTGTAACTCTCACGAAAACTTGACACAGAACTTTTATGTTGTTTATGTTATTCTATGTCATTTCGTGAAGAAAAAGCAGAAATGAAACAAAACCATTCTCAAGTGACCGAAGCGAGGCGGTAACAAAAATAGGAAAAAAAATAATTTGAATGTATGAAAAACCTGGTCACACGGATAGACGGTTTGCCATCCGCACCCTCGATTGTTGGGCTAAAACCAGGACATTTTATAATTTAATCGGCTATTAACCCACAAAAGGGATATGGAAAGAGCAAACGAAAAAGTACAACTTCCATGAGGCACGGTTACATGTTGTCTGCATGGTTAGTCGTCAGTGTTGACACGTATTTTCCTTTTCTTATTTCATTTTTTGTGACGTACTTTCTTCTTTTTTTATGTCCAAAGAATTCACGAAAAGTGACGCAAGAGTGGAGGAGCTTTAATACAGAAATACGCCAATGGTTCGATTTTTGCTTGCCAGTCCATTAAGAGTAGTGAATCCAAGAGTGGCGCATTTTTAATACAGAAATACGCCAATTGTTCGATTTTTGCTTGCCAGTCCATTAAGAGTAGTGAATCCAAGAGTGACGCATTTTTAATACAGAAATACGCCAGTGGTTCGATTTTTGCTTGCCAGTCCATTAAGAGTATTGAATCCAAGAGTGACGCATTTTTAATACAGAAATACGCCAATTGCCCGATTTTTGCTTGCCAGTCCATTAAGAGTAGTGAATCCAAGAGTGACGCATTTTTAATACAGAAATACGCCAATTGTTCGATTTTTGCTTGCCAGTCCATTAAGAGTAGTGAATCCAAGAGTGACGTATTTTTAATACAGAAATACGCCAATTGTTCGATTTTTGCTTGCCAGTCCATTAAGAGTAGTGAACCCAAGAGTGACGCATTTTTAATACAGAAATACGCCAATGGTTCGATTTTTGCTTGCCAGTCCGATAAGAGTAGTGAATCCAAGAGTGGCGCATTTTAAATACAGAAATACGCCAATTGCTCGATTTTTGCTCGCAAGGCTATTAAGAGTAGCAAATCCAAAAGTGGCGCATTTTTAGTACAATAATCCGCCATGCGAATATTAAAATTTTGTTCGATGATCAATCGTCCCTCGGACACAATATTGAAGAAGAAAATCCGCCTTTAAAAACAGAAAGTTGTTATGGAACTAAAGATTTTGTTACAATTACAACATTTACTTCAAAAGTGAATTTACCCTAATTTACTACCCTTTCGTGTGCGAAGAAATTGTGAAGGTGTTTGTTTTTACATTTCACGTGCCAAATGCAAATGAGTTTCCGTTTTTAATGAGGCCTGCAAGTGACCCACGAATTATATGTTTCCATTGCCAAAACGAGTGATAGAAAGGCGAAAAAATTCAAGCAGATCCATGTGGAGCGCTTAATGCAAAACCCAATCCAATTCAGCAAATGAAGAAATAACTATTTCATGCAATCCACTTTATGCGAAATTCATAAACATTTGTGAATAATTCACAAAGCCCACTCAAGCCTGACAGAAGCATATACTCTTCCACTTGAGTTCCTTTGGAGAATTCCACACACACACAGCGTGCGTGTGCGGAACAGACAAACTGTTGTGAAAAAAAAACTTCTTGAAATCGGGTAGACGAATTTATTAATTACTACAAATCAAAAGGGAACCCCACAGTTGGACGGGGAATTGTGAAACACATTCGCTCTGTGCGAGTACGACATACGATCCACATTCATCATAATCTCACTAAATGCAGTTTAATTGTCAAAGTGGTAAACAGCTCAGTTGGCTGGCGTATGTCAAAGTGGTTCTTCTCTTTTTTTGGGGTCTTGCTTTGACACAGTTTCTTTTTTTATGACCCACTTTGTGACAGCACTTCAAGTGGCTCGCATCAATTCGCCGCGCAAAGGGCACAATAATGCGAGGCGTATTTGAAAATTGCCTCAAATTGATTGCCATGTGTGTGTGTGTGTGTGTGGAATTGACTTGCAGCGTGCTTTAAGAGGTCACACGGGCAGGTCCGTAATTCAAAATGTCGTGGTTTTGACACATGTCACTGTGGCAATTTGCCAACTGATACAGTTGACAGATGACTTGTGAGAATGTGGTCGGACCACAGGTTTGCACTCGCAGACCAATACTTTTTAATGAATATTTGATTTATTGCACAACCCGATTGCAGGAAAAAGATTAACGCACGCCAAAGAAGATACCGCGAATTAAAAATAGAACTACTTAGGAGGCCCGCTTTCTTGCGCGCCGCAACCGACATTCGCAATCGCGTCAGGTACACCCAGCGAGAGTCGCTCTCAAGCAATAAGAAACTGAGAAACCACCTTGCGAGTGTAATACGTTTGCCATGACAGCCAAACCAACAACAACTGTGTTGAGATATTTATTATTGCCTATGCTATGTCTGTGTGGCTGTGATTATAGTGTTATAAATATTATTGCGCTGCCAACGCGTTTTGTGGTCATAGTTATGCAAAGGAGGTATTTCTTTTTCTTTTTTTCGAACTCACACCGTGCGCCCAGATGTTTACAGCATCATGATCTGCTCCCGATACAGACGCACCGAAAGCGCCAAGATTTAGGTTAGTTGGCTAATTTTGCGGAATTCTAGACGCTCTTGTGCAATTATTCTTGTTTGCCTATTTCAGATTGTCTGTAAATGCAATTCAGCTGCTCTGATTGTTTCTTGCCGTCTGTGTGAGGGGTGAAGTGTTTGAAATGGTAAAAGGTCAGCACCGGACTGGGATTGATAGGGGTCAGCGGGTCCCTCTGAGATGTGCTTTCAGATGGATACGAATTAGGTCCATGGAACTCCCATTGACATTCCATTGATTGAAATTGACATGTTCATATATGGATCGAAATTCAAGCTACTCCCGAAGACGGATACCTACACTTAAAATCTCTTACCGCCTGATTGTAGGCGTTCATGTGGTGGCAGCTTTAGGGGGAACAAAATTAGCAGCGCAGAACAATCAATCAGCGTTAATGGTTAGAAAAAGAAAAACCTGGCCGGAGGCACGTTGTATCTGCGTGTGGATCGTATTCAAAGCATGGGCGGAATTAATCCGCAACTTTGTCATCAGACAATTGGGAATCTTTAGAAATGCTTGTCCATCCACTTAATCTGCATGTGCAACTGGGCACTGGGGTCATTTGTCTGCCTCATACCATCCCCCAGTCGTTCACTTTTACCTAATTGAGAAACATTTATCCATCAGATATGCTAGAAACGAGAAGAAGAAGTAGAATAATTGAATCAAATGGGAAAATAAAGAAGGCTGCCCGAATGAACTGGGACTTGAAGGAAAAACAACAAAAAGAAGAGAAAAAGCTGTTCGACGGTCACCATCACCAGCACTTTAATTCCCATCGAAGAGGACGGAGCGTGGACTGTGGACTGTGTGCCCGCGCATGGTCTCTTACAAGTAGGTATATAGTTGGCTAGACCAGTTTAGCTGGTTGGACAACGATCTCGATAAAAGTGATCAACAAAAGACAACATGAGTGAACCGAGATGTGTGGCTGTGTGCGTCTTGAAATATATCCATGCAGATGATGGCGATGGTGTTCGCGAATAATAAGGAATATAGAGGTGGACGCAGAGCGCGCACACACAATAAGGTTAATGCACTTTGGGGTCGATGGATTCATTTGCTCTTAAACTGCCCGGAGATGGCAACACACAGATTCTGCGAACATCCAACCAACCACCGCCAGCCCAACCAGCAACCACCAGCAAACTCGTAGTCGTATAGTCGGGCCAGTTAGTCAACTTTTCAATTATGGCGCAGCATTAGTGATAATGAATGGTTTTTGCCCACAGTATTGCCACTGACACTGGACACTGTGTTGTGTACCCATGGCCGGGTTGACCGGGGAAAAGAAAGTTTTATTTGGAGTGGAATGGCGAATTTTTAAATTGTCTTTAGATACGAGTATACTGGGGCTGAGGCACCGACATTGCAAGGGTTAATTAAATCGAAAGCGCTGAGCACAGCGCGTCCCGGTAGATGCCAAATGGGTGCATGTACGATTTACGATGATTTTGACGCTCAGCATGGTTGGGTAAATTGCAAAATTGACGCTTCTGATGCGTGCACGCATAAATCAGGGAGTGCGAGCGACTATAAATGGCGCTGACTTTGGATGGGCGACGGATTGTCTGCCGATGCAATCGGAACAAGGTCTTGAAAAAATCGTTTTTGACATTGGTTTCATTGCGGTCGCCATTTTTTTATGTACAGAACTGTTCCTCGATATCGCAAAACTCTTTTACAGGGTGAGACCCTAGAACAGAAGCCCTCAAGGACAACATTCGACAGGAGTGCGAGAATCTGTCGCCCGAAGTTCTCGCCGAAGTGATGAAAAATGCCATAAAACGAACCCGTGTGGCAATTATTTGTGACGGCGCCCATTTGGCCGATATCATCTTCTCGACTTGAATTCTAAAGGTTCAAATAAACATAATCAAAAAACAGAATCGAAGTTTTTCATGTAGAAAAAAAATTAGAGCCAAACAACATCGGATGACTTCTTTTGACCCACCTTGTAGTATCAACTTAACTTAATGATGGAATTGCAACATAAGTTGCAATTGTGTGATATCATTTTAAATATATGCAAAGAACCTTCAGTGAACGAAACAGTTTCAGACAGTTTCCCGAGACCCAGTCCTGCACGCTCTTACAGCTGGCTTAACTGCGAGGAAAGCAAAATGGAGGCGCAGCCCAAGATTTGTTTCCTCCTCAATTTTAAACGATGCACGGTGCTAGAGATCGTTTTAAGTAGCCAACCTAAAGCTTTTGAGCTCGCAATGCCAAAATATTCCATACGAGGGCAAAAATCAGGGGTCCAATCGCCACTTCCGTGAACGAGCTATACGTTCACGGAACTAGGTTGGTATTACTATGAAACAAAAACAAATTCCGTCACGTAATGCTCGTTCACGGAAGACGCGATTTTGACCCATATTACATTTAATTTGGGCTGTTGCTTTTCGCACGTCGTTCGGGACACGGCTGTGTAACGAAATGTCAAAGTTAAATCGCGGCAAATGAGGATATAAGGCTCGCTCAGCTCGCTAAAAACCTCTCAAGTCCAGTATTTCATTTTTGGGACGTTTTTAAGGTCCAACTTTTTTCTTAAAACACTATTTTTAATGAAAATTCCACTACGTTCCGTCAAATAGCCGTGTCCCGATGCCAGACAAACGTCACTCAGTACAAAAATAACCTGCGAATAGCCACTTCGTTTAATTTGATGGTTAGAAACGACTGTTTTCGTAGAAAGCTGACCAAAATCAATCAATCTCACTCTGCACCACTGCGCGTTGACAGTCTGATGGAAAAGACGAACCCCAAACGCTTGGGCAAAGTTATGCTGAACTCGATTTAGTAATGAATAAGTTCCACAAAAAGCTATTTCACTTCAGAATTCCATAATTAACCTCAGTTCCAATTTCCATAAACAGCTAATTATTCACATTCCTCTGTATAAGTGCAGTCGCAGCCCTTTTATTTCCCTACACTCATTTGCATTCTTCTTCCCCCCTATCTGTACTCGTCACAGTCCGTTGGGTTCGTTTTTCAGTCTTTGTTTTTGCAGATTTTTTTTCTTTTAGTCATTTGAATTCCACAGCAGTTCAGCTTATTAAAAGCTGCAACAAAAGGAACATGATTCGCCTATCCAAGAACACAAGCGCTTCTCTAATTAGTAAACAAAGCGCACAACATTTATAATTTACGATCTTTCTGATAGATGAATCGATTTGATTATGTTTCGGTTGTCGAATGAATGAGTGAAAACAGTAAAAAAAAAATAATAATAATGCAATCAACCTCAAACTCCAACTCCACGTTTGGGTAAAATAATTTTTCCGCTTCGTTTGCCACCCCTTTGCACTCGATTTGCTATTCACTCTGTGACCATTTTGAGAATTTATGCAATTGCAACGTACATATACTTGACTTTTTAAGGGGCGAAACGCTTCCACAAATTAAACGGGGCGATTAGAACAATGGCATTCCTCGTCCACACTCGCAGGAAATAAGGGAACGCAGTTTTTCACTCCGGTTTTGATGTACCACCTATGCGCGGCAGGGTTCTACTTAGAGGACGTTCAACTTTTGTCGAGTACATCATGCGCCGTGTAACGAATTTTAGTCTCGACTTTAAATTCACGGAAGTTCACAATTGGGAAATTTTAATCGGAAATATAGCCACTGTGACTTACTAAAGTCGAAACTAAAAATGTTTATTAGTGGGGCGCAATAAAAATAATAAAACCAGTTAAACATGGCACATCTGACACGTGCGGAGGTTAGTTTCGCTTGCGGAAATTTAACACTCGTAAAAATTTGGAGCTTCTGCAGAAGCAGCAATTAAATATTTGCGAAAGCAAAACGTGACGACAGGTGGGCAATGGGCATGTTCGACATGTTGCTATCAATATGAGTGAAATTCTATCCTCTAACGCGTTGTCAAACATTTGGCAGTGATCTTCACTGACCTCGAGACTAACCAAAAACTTTGAAGTGAAGTTTATTACGAGTGGTGGTGAAATCTGGAACAAAGTCATTGAACTCTTCGCGATGGAAGAAGGAAATAGATTTTATCTTATTTCGGGGTAAAAATGAATCACGACAGGTGATGTGTACACAGCTCGAGAGTGAGTCAAAGAGATGCGGCGAAGACTTTGCGATGTGATTGGATTTGTGTACAGAAAGTGGCAATTCGAATTGCAAGTTTCCTTTGTCGAGTATCATTCAATTGATACTGAAAGTGCCATATAATAGAGGACATTTTTTTTTAAGTAAAAATACGTATACAGTCAAAAACGGTTAAAGCACACTTTAACCATCAAAAATCGTGTGTTTTTGTAGGTTTAATGAAAGGAATTGACTACCATCTAACTCCAGCTCGCAGTCTCGCATATTTCTCATGATAGGAAGATGGTCTGTAGAGGAGAAAGACGACATTTTAAAGAAGAGGACAATGTATTGCTTTCTTTTAGTAAAAAAATCAGAGAGGTCACAGTACGGAAAAGAGGACGAATGGTCACCATAGACATACAACGCAGGATGGACCGTTGCGACTGAAAGTGTCGCACAATTTTTCACAAATCCACTGCGAGTTGTTTGCTAAGGTTGCTCTTAGTTGTTACCATTTAATTTCCTTGAAACGAACGAGATGTAATAACTGAACGAGAGGTTACACACCCCCCCCCCTTATTTATAAACATCAGATAGCATACAAAAGTTTGACGTATAATAAACTGAATAACGAGTTGATAACTTTTACGCAGTGTTTATTAATACGCGGGTTCGAGTTTAGGGCCAAAGCAAATGCGGGCATGAGTAACTAGAGAGACGCTGCAAGAGTGTCCCATCTCAATGAGACAAGGCAGCTTTGAAGGATACTCCCACCTAGGTAAGACAAGGCAACATAGCGTCTTTCAGCGTTTCAATGGTGAATCCTTCCCCTATTTTTTACCCCCTCGGCCTTGCCCACATAATTTCTAGCTGTGAGTGACCTACAATGAAATGAGCCCCCTTTCTAGAAAATTTTTAATTCAAATACCTTCTAGATGAGTTGACCGATTTCGACGAAATAAGATCGCTCCATTGAGCCCTCTGTGATGTGTAAAAAATTGATACGGATTGTTTGAGCAGTTTTAACGTGAAGCTGCAACAAACAAAAACCCACTTACAAACAGTAAAAGAGTCATTTTCGGTGCACAGTTAGAGAAGAGGTTGTGGAACCTAAGTCACTAAATGCTATAAAACAAAAAATGCCGATGTTGCCAATGATTTAATTGCTTTGCTGCGACAACAGTTTTCATTACTGGAAAATCTGTTGCAATGAAGCCATTACAATAATCTAGAATTTCAAACAAATTAACCCACAAACACCCCTCAAACTACTTCATTTAAATTTATTAAATAAAAGACCCTCCCCACATTTCCACGAATTAGCTCAAACAAGGTGTAACTTCAACAATCTTATCCGGCTGTCATCCGGAGTTTCAACACTGCTGCAGTGCGAAATCAAAACAAACGTGTGCCTCTTGCTTACCATAATCGATGGCAATTAATCGTCCATATAAAAAAGGCAAAGAGCGAAAAATGTAAAGAATTGCCTGACCCCAGTCAACTTGTCATGTCTCGGGTCTTATAGCGTGCCACCTTATTATTATCAGCGGAAATTCACAGCCCATCAACCCTGACCGACATGAGAACTACACACCAGCGACCCTTTTGTGTGTTTTTTCTGTCAAAACACTTGGCTGTTCAGCAACTCGAATTGGCCACTCTGTACCTGCATGTGTTATAGGGTGGTTAACTTCCGCTGACGATTTAAGCAAGAACAATACGGCGCGGGTTAGGGTTTTTGGGTCAACAGCCTCATTAGCTTGTTGCGGTATTTTACGTTTGTTTACATTTGGACACATGTCACCCAGTAGGTATATAACTAATTTAAGATCAGTGGACCAAAAAAATAAAAGCTCCCTACCACGAAATTCCGTCCGTGTGGCATTTGTGTCGTGACGCGATTACCCAAGCGATGACATTTTCAACCGCCAGTAATTGAGGTCAGCACTCCTTGGCTTTGTGCTCATCTTCTTATTAAAATGTGAGGATTATCGTGCCATCCGAAGGCCGCGCATCTATTCAAATAGACATCTCAATGTCGGATTTGTGTGAATGGGATCCACACGAGCAAATCTCCACTTCTGACTCAAGTCTCGCCTTCCGCTTATTAGAAACGAAAACAAAATCTCCCTCCCATTGTTGTGTCACAAAGGAGTCGAGAGTTAAGTAACACCTTCTCGTCACCATCTACGGATAAAGTAAAACAATTGACCCACAACACCAAACACACCATTAGTTGGAGTTAATTTCTGATTCCACAGCTCAGCATCTATTGGTTTCCACTTGGCGGTTGTTTGTCTAACGATTTAAAAGTGACAACCCACGAGTCTAATTAGCTTGGATAAGCTTTAACAAGTGTCTTTCTCGCTCTCTGTTGATGAGATCGTAGATCTACGAGATGAATGCGATTTTCTTCCTCACCCAAATGTATGCAACGAAATTGTATTGATTGCGATTTATTTCTTGTGTTTCAGGTTCAGATAGACAACGACAAATGTCGTCGAGAACGGGAATCGACGCGTGTACCTGCCTCCCGGTTGGATCTGCCCAGCCTGTGCAATGCGAGTAATACGACGCGCACTGCACGCTGCATAGACTCGCATAACAACACAGTCATGACTCAATTGAGTCCGCAACCCTCGAATAACAACAACAATGTTGGATCACCCATATCATCGACAACTGCCTCGTCGCATACGACAAACAGTTCCACTGGCGGATCGG
The DNA here is from genome assembly GCA_948293265.1 of Cheilosia impressa. Taxonomy (NCBI): domain Eukaryota; kingdom Metazoa; phylum Arthropoda; class Insecta; order Diptera; family Syrphidae; genus Cheilosia; species Cheilosia impressa. The sequence goes on along the minus strand of OX411883.1, from coordinate 52,523,400 downwards.
GCATGATGACAGCTCTGTCGGCCAAATCGAATGGCTCTTCGTCTTCGTCGAGCAGCGTGGATGGCAAGGGCGCCAGCACCCCGATGACGCCATCAGGTAATTTACTATATCAATCAATGTTCGGGGACGCGAGTATGTGATGGTCCCATTCAGTCATTCAGTGGGACGCATGACAGTTGTATGATGGACATTGTGTCTTAGGCTTAACGAACGACCCCAATTCGGTCAAACAAAAGACGGACACAGTGCGAGCAATTTCGGACTTATTCCATTCGGCAGGCCTTTTTACCAGCAGCAGACGAATGATACACAAAACCAATAAATTGTTGACTCTGCCATCAGCAGTCTGTGCGGGACGACGTAATTCCCACCAACCGTCGGTTGTGTAAATGGGCATCTCCCTACTCATAAATAAAATGGAAATAGTTTTTATCCCTCACCGCACCCTCTGCACCCAGACAGCACGGCACAGATTATGACTGTTGACACTTTGACGATGTGACATAAAAAGGATTCACAGGCTCTTTGCAAACAAAAAGCATCCATTTCGCCCCCACATATACGCCGTCATATTTATTTAAGCCGCACGGCCTTCTGCTCGGTGCTCCCTCGCTCCATTGTCACTGTTCATTGCGCGGAATTCATAATAAGCCCGATGAGGATGACTCGCACTAGCACCAGGATTACAGTCAGTCAATTGCAGAGTAGGGTGGCGGTGCGGACACATCCAGTGTTTGCCTTGCGTAATTAAAGAACAATTCATAGACGACGTAAAGGATGCGAAATATTCACAATGGAACAGCTTTAATGAGATAAATGTCAAGGTGAGCCAGACAGATTGACAGAATCCCGTCATTAATTAGGCTCTGTCAAATTGTCTCTGGGGAAATATGTTTTCAATTGAAAACGGCTCCAAATCCTTGACCTTTCGCATGGGGAAATTATTTAATTAGCTCAGCTCATAGTAAAACGTGTCGCACGGATCATGTGGAATGTGAATTTTTATTCTGTCATCTCGCGTATGTCCTTTGGGTGTGGCCGTCAGCTACATTTCGCACGACTTTTGTTGACACACACATCTCGCATCCTTGATATTTGTCAAGGTTTTATTTATCTAACCATCTTCTTCTTGCAGAACTGATTAAGAAGTACAACAGCTACTTAACCGAGATGGAATTCGACGAATTGAAGATCTACAAGGAAATCTATTACTTTGGCCAATCGGCGAATAAAATCTACGCAAAGTCTTCATCGAATTTAAATTCAGGATACGACGACGAGAATGGAAATTACAAGATCGTGAGTTTCAAATGGAAACCGTATTGTCGTGCCAAGTAAAATTGATTTATTTTTTATTTTCAATCCTTTAGGTGGAACACGATCATATTGCCTTTCGTTATGAGATCCTTGAAGTAATTGGAAAGGGCAGCTTCGGCCAGGTTATCCGTGCATTGGACCATAAGACAAACACGCATGTTGCGATTAAAATTATACGAAACAAGAAGCGTTTCCTCAACCAGGCCGTTGTGGAACTTAATATCCTGGACGAACTGAGGGAGAAGGACGCCGATGGATCGCATAATGTAATACACATGTTGGACTACACGTACTTTAGGCAGCATTTGTGCATCACATTCGAACTGATGAGGTGAGTTTGAGTTTGTTATCTCGAGTCGATTCCAAACGAAGTGGAAAATCAAATGGTGAGTTGTGCAGAAATGCCCAACAGAAGTTGTCACGCTCCCTGAAGTAGGCAGGAAGTTCCCCCAGGGAAGAGGATTTTTTTCGAAGTGGCTATTCGCACGTAATTTTTGTACTCACTGACATTTGTCTGGCTTCGGGACATGACTACGTTTTTGACGGGACGTAATGGTATTTTCAGTAAGAAATAAATTGGGCCTTAAAACGTACAGGATCGTGCCCGAAAATAAAATACTGGAGTGCAGAATCCTTTTTGCGAGCGAAACGAGCCGCATACCCCCACTTGCCGCGATTTAACTTTGACATTTCGTTACGTAGCCGTGTCCCGAACGACGTAATAGGCTTAAAAAGTGCCCAAGTGACGCTATAGTTGTACCGAACTCAGTGAGCCACAAACACTATCCCTCAGCACATCTTCAGCTAGTGTAACTAATTGAACTGAAAAAGGTTTCACAAATTTATACGATAAAAATGCGAAGAGTGTGCAACTTACATTCCACAAGGACGTTGCCCTACCTCTGCCCAGGAGTAACACAAAAGCACAAATATTTCTCGTCCGAAAAACCCTCATATTCCCAGCAGGAAGGTAAAAGCGAATATTTATGCTCCACACACTGGTCTGCGGGAAAAAGCGTGTCCCTATAAAATACCCAAAAACACTTTGTCCCATGCGACTACACACTGTTTCCTTACACCCCCATACAAAGGCAAAAAGGTCGCTCTGAGTGGACCATAAAAATGCTCCTCCTCCGTGGGGAGTGATGGAAATCTTAATTTGTCTTCCCAGGCAGTATTGTAGGTCCTTACGTACGTATACATAGGTGATACGTGATAGTTATTATTTTTCTCTGATTCTCTCCTGCTCCATCTCTCGCTAGAGCCTACACAAGTTCACCGGAAGGTCAGTGTAGGCGGATGGTACCCATCCGCATATGGGGCTTATGGACTTTAACTCTGCTCGCACAACCTTGTGCCGCATAATTGAGTTAGGGAAGAACGTCGTGTGTAGCAGGGGAGCGCGGTGCTGGTGGCGAGTGTGTATCGCGTGATTATCGACATTTGTGTCCCGGTGGCTTATATACTCGTATATCGTGCTAGAGTAACAGGTAAGCACGGTTTTCCAGAGAGTTCTTTTGTGTCTGGCACACGTGACACTGTCTATCTTGTTAACATGAATATAAATTGCTGTTTATCGTAAATTAGTTGGGCGAACCTTTGCAAGGACTGCCAGTTATTAGATTAGAAAGGTTTCTTCATTTCCAGAGGCAGATGTGTGATCTAGTGGGCTTTAATTACCGCCAATGAATGGGGAGCTACATCCCGGGGTCTTATGCCTGATGGCATGGAAAGACGAGTTTGTTTGTGTCCTTTAATCGGAATATTGACACGAATTGTGCTATAAGCTGGGAGGCGTCTATTTTTGGCACTGGAGCACCCAGCGTAAGTGGGTTTCACGTCCTCGTATATAACAAGATATCGCTGAACAACTGGTATAGGTTGCCATTTGTACGGTCCCAAAAAAAAAACCGAAGAATTTTTAGTGAGAGTAATCCATTTAAACCAATTTGCGACAAAATGATGCCTCGGACAGGATTAGTCGCATATTTCTCCAGTCAATGGTCCATTTTTGACACTTGGCCACAAAATCCTATCATGGTTGACCCGTAACACTGATGGAGGTTTATTCCATTAAAAAAGACACCGAAAACCCACGTCTTTCAACTAAACCGAGGACAGCCCCTCGTCATGTCAGTCCACAGCCAGCTATACCCCAGCGAATCGCCCATTAGACCAATTTTTGTTCTGTAAAATTCTCCAACCCCATATAAATTTCCATCCCTCCAAGAGGCCTGTAATTTTTCCCATCATACTATTACTTTTATTACTATGGCAAATTAAATGCCATTCCAGTCGAGTTTATGACAATCGAATCCAAATGAACTCTTCTCTCGTTGAGAATGATTGCTTCTTTGGGGACTTTGTTTACCCATAAATTATCCGTTTGCCGAGTGCTGCTCTGTGGTGGTGGTGGTGGTGGATTGTTGGTGTAGAAAGACGAATATCCTTGCGTGCCAACGCAAAAACAATGTAAACACAATGCCACTTTCACCAGTTGCTGCGCGTTCTCTGGCGCTCTGTGTATCGGGTTGGATTATACCTGATGATCCACATGGATTATGGTATTCGAAGAGGCACCCCTCCCACACAATGGCCGTATAAACGATTTTGCTATTCCTTGCATACTCACCCCTCTCCGTGTATTCGTAGATGATTTTCGTTGAGTTGTTTTAATTAAAAGTTGACACATGGCATCGAGTGCATGTCTCGGAGTCCACTGTGCCATTTGGTGAATGACATTTTGATGTTGCAAATAATGAGATTAAAAATTATTTTGCCAAGGATGTTGGCACAAAGAACTCCGAAGGATGAGCGGACTGAATGTCAAGTTGGGGGAATTTTTGCAACTTTTAAATACACAATTCGTTGTCAACTGACGTTCGGGGGTATAATTGTAATTAATAGTTTTCAGTAGAAACCAACGTGAAATAGACGACTCTCTGTCACGAGAGTCGACTGACACGCAAATTAACAGTTTGTATGTCATTTCGGAGCGCATTGTCAACCTCTTAACAGTCTCATGAGTTTGACATTTATAGCGTGAATGGTTGTTTTAGATTTGAGTACGTTATAGGGGGTAGCACTTTAGCCCACTTAGTCGTTGCTCCGTGGCACGCTTCGTGAGATTCTGTGCACTTTCCCCTTCGCTCAACCCTTCAGCGAGTCAATTTCAATTACACAAGTGCGTCACCCGCCCAAACCGCTCCGTTGTCCCTACCTAAACCAACGCTAATTAAACGGTGTCGGTTACATTCGCCATGCGAAATGTGCAACTTTCCTTCGTCTCTTAATATTTCCACCTCTTGATATTTCCACCTCTTGCCATTTCCATCTTAGGTACGGAAGATATTTAAGGAAATATCCCAGGCGGGGTATACTAGCACAAGGCTGAGTTCGGTATACTAATTGGCACTTTTATCCCAACCAAGAGCGCACACCGCATCGATCCATTTGTCACTTCTCCTGCTCTCTGCCTAAATTTAACTCTATAGACCGTAGAGATACCTGTCTCTACGTCTGAGCGAGAAGAAACTTTCAAGGTAACCGGCAGATAATTTATCATAGGTCAAAAGGTGTACGTTGAGAGAAACTTTATGCGGCATGGAAAAGTTTTGTCTCGCAGAGAGAATCCTTAGAAAAAGTGCAGGCGAAAACTTGCCCCAAATGGTCCTTGACTTGCACATAAAAATAGCGAAAGAATTTCCATTTTCTGTGAAAGTTCAGATGTGTCCTGTCGGCCTCGAGTTTTGTTGATATCTCATAAACCACTCAACCGGATTTGCTGTAAACGAGTGGCAATCGATTACAGGCGGCTCTCTTAAATGAATGCCCAAGAGCCTCATGTCATGGCATGTCAACTAAAATTTACAACAACAGGTTGAGGTGTAAATCAAAGTCTCTCCATCATTAAAAATGTTTATGCTTCCCTCATCTTTAATTAGTCGGAAGGATTTTGCACCAAAGCAGGACCAGAACGATGGTCTGACGTCTGATGCTGCTGATGACGGCAGAGCAAACGATGTGGTATCCGCACCCTTTTCTCGCTTCCAAGATGATGGATTGTCTGTGGTTTTGGGGGCGGTAAATTCTGATTGATGGTGACTCGGGTTTTTCCGTATACCACAGTTCCACTTAGTAAATAACCATTCCGCCAATAACTATGCAACAAATAATGAAACTAATTTTCATTTGTACTTATTACCCGACTGTTTTTGTTATTCTGATTACCTCCCAAAGATAGCAAATCAATAATAAAATTAAACTTTCCATTTGAATGTATAAATATCCCCAATTGCAGACAACAAACTTTTCGTATTTATTTTGGAGAAAAATCCTCGTAGGACTTAACCTCGTGCACAACCAGAAAAAAATTGAAAAAAACGAAAAAAAAAACACCCGGCCAATAGAAAAGTCATCAAAATGCAATAATCAGGATATGAGGCAATTGATTTTTGTTGCTCTTTTACTTCCGTTCAGAATCACCCTTGAAACAAAAACCATCCGTCTATATACTCGTACAGCAGTGCACACTGCCGCCGTTACCGAAAACCGAGTGCAGAGAAAGAACGAAATAATATGCCGCCTAATTTGATTTGACTACGATAAATTTTTATTAGACATGCAAGCGGAAATTGACGACTTCTCCCTTGTCCTTTGGCAAGGCTGCGACGGCATTGAAAAAAAAAAGACGAAAAATCCAATACCCGACCCCCATTTAGAGTTCATTCGGCTGAGCCAATGTTTCTTTTATTTTGTTATCAATGAGACAGACTATTCATTGGCAGCTAAACCAATGACAAGGACAAAAGGGGAAGCATCTGCATTACATGGTAAAAAATGTCCCATCCACCCTAAATAAATCCATTTCGAGAGACACATCTCATTTGAAAACAAATAAAGATAAAAACCAGCATCAGTCGGCATAAAAAAAAACAAAACAGGAAACGACTGCCAAATGACGACACATGATTACGTGATTTAGCAGCGACATTTGATAAGACAGAAACACGATCATGGGTCTCGTTTTATCATTTCACCTTCATCATGACACTCAATAAAAACAAATCAAGGAAGACACCGAAAATCTACTCCACAACGTCCCCATTGGGTTTTGCCATTTGCCACCCCTATTTGAGAAAGTTGAACGATGGCAGTGTGCATGTAGTTGATGGAAATGGGAAACCACCAATCTGTGATTTGTTAGACACTTGAACAGAGATTCCCTGTCGAAATCCTTCTTTTCATGTATGCACTGAGAGAGCATTTTATCACACTTCTGCCAGGGTAAACCGCATTTTGTACAGTGAAAACGCGCTGCACTTCAGTTCGGTTTACCCTTTACTACAATCACATGCATAAGGACACGCTGTCTGCAGCTAACGAATCCACTATTGCCACATGAGGAATATGCAATGCATGGCTTCTGGTGCTGGAGGAACAATTGAAATTTCATTGAATCCCCTTTTGGCATTCAAATGATATCCGCGCGCATTCAAAACCCATGGGAATTGAATTAATGATAGGTACAGGAGGGGGAGCTGTTTTTCTGATTCGTTTGCAGCTGTAAAATCGAGTTCGTTTATTTTAGAATGCATTCAAAGGGAAATTGGTTAAAGTATTTATGGGTCACGTAATTTTGCCTTCAGTTTTGATTTTTTTTTTCTGAAATCAATCACTCGCATGAGTAAATGCTTCTGGGGATTGAAAGTTTTAAATAGTCGATTTTTCAATTCGCATTCGAAGTCATTTGCCCGTTCGTCGTGGCGCAGATAAAGTTATTGGCATCGGTTGTGTGAAGATGTGCTTTGGAGTTTCAGCAGCGCTGCCATTTTAAAAGCAATGTTGTGTTCGAAAAGTTTGCAAATCGATTTTGAGTCGAATCGGCCCAGAAGTGGCTAAACTCATCAGAGATGTTGATACCAACGATTTGATAATCAGCATTTTAAGCCAGCAACCTGGATATCGACGGTTCAACCGAATTTTATACCAGACGACCAAAATTCGGTCGCTAGCTTTATTAGAATTTCCAAATTTCGATCGAAATTTTCGTGATTCGTCGATACTGAAAAAACCTTCCTTGAATTGTCGGTTAGGATTTCAACATATTTCGGCCTAAAATTTGACTCAAAATTCAGATATTCTTATTTTAAAACTTTTACAAGCAGAACAAAATTAGAACCTTTCATTACCTTTTTTAAAGTACAATTCATAAGCCAACAAGTTGTTATCCGGCAACATAAACGCAGCCAGATTTTTGGCCGCCAGACAGGAAGTTCCAAACTTTGTTCGGAAGAATCGCAACTCCGCAAAAAAGAGCTTGGGTTGAATGTGATCTTAACTGACAGAGTCCATTCATCATTCGGCAGACATTTTGGATATTTGCCAAAAATGTTTGCATATTTGGTCTCCAAATTTTGTGTCCAAATTTTGTATAAAAAATTCGTGTTCAAATTTGGAGGGGTCAAACTTGGCTGTAGCATCACTGGGCACTTCTTTACGCCTTGTTCCCAAATATTAAATTTAAGTTAAATTCGACCAGGAATGGCAATGATCGTCAGCCTGCCATTACCACTTTGAGGACCTAAATTTTAGAAAAGGCAAAAATATATCAGTTATTTCGAAGACACCCATTTGTTTCAAACTCTGAAAATTTGGCCGCCAGTCAAAGGTCGTACCCTACGAAATCGAAAGCAGACCATGAACCCAATGTCAGCATAATGTACAAAATTTCTCGCGCTTGGGTGTATCTTGCGCATTTCATTTTCGTTTCCAAAGTTAGGGCAAACCGAAAAGTAACAGCTAAGAAAATTCGTCCTCGAGTCAAATTAGAAATTTCAAAGCTTCGGTCAAAAATTTCTATCTCCACTGAGAAGAAATGTACGAAATCAGAAATCTTCTCGACCTCATGCAAACTAAAGACTCAAACAAGACCCTGTTCCGTAGCCAAAAATATAAATTCCCTCCCGAAAAAGTTGAATGAACTTTTATTTCTTTTTTTATGTTGCAATACAATAATTCGAACCACTTATTTATGTATTCTTTTACCTTTGTTGCAAAAAATTTGGCCCTCAAATCCCTTGATGGTATAATTTGCAGAAAAGGTCACAAGAGCAGACTTCAACCTTCGTACCCGTCAGCGTAATGAGTCCTTGAAACTTGTCACTCGCTAATAACAAATTAGTACAGCAGTTGTTGTCTTCCCGAACTTCTGTTGGCCTCGCTCATTTCTTACCACCAACGTCATCCAAGGCTAAAAACAATCCCAAACCCAATGTCAACCACAAAAATGTCCTCAAAATAGTAAAAAAGGCACCACAAATAGTATCAGTTAATTAATCGCGAATTTGCAAACTTTTTTCGTGCAATTCAACTGTTTGTTCGTGATTTCTTCCTTCTCAAGCGCCTATGCCATGAAAAAAGAAGAAAAATACAAAAAAGGACATCCCACGCTTCGATTATCGTTTACGCCCCCCGCTCGTTTCATTGCGGCAGGCACTTTATTCCGTGTTTATTTCCTGCTTAAAATGCCGGTTAAACTGCGAGTCATGATAAAATTGCTCGTTCCCCGAAAATACAAAAGTAATGCATCCCTAACAAGGCACGGATGGAGCAGGGGCAGAATCTAAACAGAGTCACCCCCGCCAGCCATCTCTCTATATAGGTATATACGTAAGGAAAACTAATAAAATTTAATTTATCGCTTGCGTCGTTCGGCGACGTTGTTTTTGTTGTTAAACTGCGGCCAAATTGACATGCTCAACGTCATACTTTATTATTATGTCGCCCTTTTTGTTGCTACTCATATTGAAAGCCTTTTGAATGTTGTGCAGGTATACACCGATAAACAACTTGTTAGAGGGGTGATTTTTTGTTCCTTGCGTTTAGTAGGCTCTTCATTAATAGTATAATTTTATTACTTTGACAGTTAACTATAATTTATACGGCTGTAATGGGTTTTTGCCTTGTTTACTTTCAGTTTAAACCTCTACGAACTGATTAAGAAGAACAACTACCAGGGTTTCAGTCTTAGCTTAATACGAAGATTTTGCAACTCGATTGTGAAGTGTTTACGACTTTTATACGAGGAGAATATCATTCACTGTGATCTCAAGCCAGTAAGTATTTTTTTTTTAAATATATACAGAAATTTTTTTCAGCGGTGTTTTAGGTTATGGTCACTCGGGAGTCTTTTGTTAAGTTTGACCCTCCAACGCATATGGGTTTGGCTTTTGCAATTACTAAATGAGACGTTAAAAAAAATACCCATTCGAGAAAATCAACCATAAAAATGCGTACCCGGTTTTCCGGTATTTTTTAACCGACTTTTAAACCACCCGAAGGCGTATTTTTCATCCCATTCCAACCGGAAGGCTCTTACCTCTAATAAACTCAATCAAGACACAGATAGATGCCGCCAGCACTCGTAAAAATCGATTTTCGAAAGGACATAAATCCACTCTACCGGTGGACATGATTTACCGTTACAACGGCGATGTAATAAATTCTTGCACCTCCCGAAATTACCATTTTCCTTACCCATATCAATAATTCGTTTTACGTCCTTTTTATATATAAATTTTTATCTCGTCTTTCTTTTGCAGGAAAACATCTTACTAAAGCAACGTGGCAGTAGCTCAATCAAAGTCATCGACTTTGGCAGCTCGTGTTTTGTTAATCGGAAAATCTACACATACATCCAGTCGAGATTCTATCGGTCGCCTGAAGTTATTCTCGGCTTGCCCTATGGGACCGCTATCGACATGTGGAGTCTGGGTAAGTTTCCAATCATGATGATTGCATTGCGGGAACAAATTAATGGAATACACATTTCAAATTGAAATTGTTCAAACACATATGAGTGTGTGAGTGCTGAGCAAACAATGAGCACAAAAAAAAACAGAAAACAAATTTCAAAAACTTTATGTTGGTTCTGCGATAGCGTTTGTATACATAGATAGATACCTGGTACAACTGCAGTTGCGGTGGCAATTGGGAACAGGGTGAATTCCATGTCCATGTCCATGTCTACTGGCAGTGTCAGTGTGGGGTGTATTAAAAAAAAAAACGAGTCAGATTGTTATTTATGGGGATGCTCTTGTGCTTTGCTTCCCCTGAAATATGCAGTGGGATAATAACCACAACACAATGGTGCATACCAACACTGGGTTGCCGTTGTGCGACGAAAGTTGCGAGCTAATCAAATTTACACCACTTTAAGCTGGATAGAAATCTTGAAAAAATTTGCAAGGCCTTTAAAAAGGTCGATTTGGGTTCAATTTTTAGAAAAATCTTTTACTCGTTAACTAGCGAATGCAAGTTCGTTTTCTCGCAGAACTGTTGTTCCTTAGTCTGTCTTTTTAAAAGACTTGATTCAGAAATAATTGGTGCCGCTTGCAAATACTTCTCCGGAACCAATTACGTGGGCTTAAGCAAGTGTCAAAAATGAATCAAAATCCTGATTAACTTTGCCTTGGAATCGAATTACGGTCACAGCTTAAAATATATTTTGATTCGAATAGTGCATCCACTTAAGCTAGCTTACTCCGGTGAAATCCAATTATGTATCTTGCAAATCCTAAATATTGACATAGAAAAAATATTTACCAAAGTTCTGCGAAACACTATTCGAAGTAAGCTAGCTTACTCCTATGCAATCACATTACGGATCTCACTTGGCTTAAATTGACATGTGGCAACCCTCTTCAGCGAGTTAGCTTTATCTTGAAATAAATATTTTATTTTCTACTCAGAAACACTCATGGAATTTTCGAAAGAGTGCTGCTGCAAATGCAATCAAGGGGAACGCCTAAGAGGTTGTGGTGAAAGTTTTAAGTGCAACAAGACCATATAAGTTTACCAGCGAAATTTTAGCGTGAAAGTTGTTTATTTTTTTTGGTGAAGTGGTGCAGATAATGAAAGGCGAGCGAGGGAAATAGACTGAAACCGATAATCACTTGGGCTATTGCCAATATTGTCATTGACAAAATTTATGGAGGTCGAATTGAATATTAAAATTCGGCTAAAATTCGAATTAAAATATTCCACATATGTTGATAAAACTCAAGACCAATTTAATAAAATGTCCCGCGTTTCTAATTGCAATTTCTGTTTTGCGATTTCCGTCGAACGAATTTTTCATTTGTGGAACGTAACTTTAACTATACATATTTTGACAATTCTCAAATCGTGATTATAATGATTTTCAAGAAGTGTGTTGGACTATACGTAGGAAGAGCGTTCAATCCCTGGAAATACACAAAATACATTTTAATGTTTTTTTTTATACACTTTCTCTGGCAAACATCTGACAAACCTCTTAGATGTCCTGGCAAAGTTTTTATTTTCAATCATTTGTGTTTGGCATAAAATTGTAGGTCCCTTCTATTCGCTCCAAAAATTAAAAACTCACACAGCAAATGATTGTGACTTGATGCACCTTCGGAATATTTTTAACGAGTTTTCAAAAACAAATAAGTGTCGGACAGAAAAAGTTTCATGCATTTTCGGTCAGTATAAGTTGTTTACTGACAAATATGCATGAAACTAAACAGATTTGAATGGAATTTATTTTCATATTTAAGGCTGGCAGTTTGATATAACTCGCAGCAAACTTTTCTCCAGTTTCCGTGCGGAATGTCCTTGGAAATTCCACATGCCATTTAGAACCATATTTTTTTTATACTCCAGAAAAAAAGAAACAAATTCACATCCACGCAGTGTAGTAGGAAAAATAAACTCCAAAAGTCCTTACAAAATTAAAAGGCGAGTTGTATACATGTTTGCTTGCCTTCGCTTTCAATGTGAACAAAAAGTGCCAACTCGAAAAAAACATTTATCCAGCCTCATTAAGCCACGTCAACTCATTCCATGTGTGGAAAAACCAACTAGTGCATGTCCACAAAAACGAACCCCACCGCTAGGACTTCCTTTGAACGGAAAATACATTTTCCCCTATTTTCATTAATGGCATCCCCAGTATACGTGTTCAAGGCGCCACTATCCCCACTACAGACAAATTCTCAGTGCAAACTACTTTCTTTGTGTATAATTCAATTAAAAGGATGTCTTTTCTTCGACCAACTAAAATCACTCATTTTACAAAAATGAAAATGGGAAAGAAATTTTGTGGAAACGTCTGAAATCTATTTCTGGTCCATTGTAAGGAAGATTTCAGTCTCCTTTGGATGTGTTCCAAAAATGTTGTTTAAGGTTTTTGTCTTTTGTATTCTTTTGCTCCGAATTTCTCCCTTCGATCTGGTGACGCTAATACTGTGTCCCACTGGGGCGATGTTAGTCATCCCCGGCGGGGGTCTTGTGGATAGTTTTTGGCAGCGAAATGCATGCGGTGTGAATGGAAAAGGGAAAATTTAAGAAAGAGGATATTAAAGTTTTCCCTCAGTCCCAATAAAGTGCTTTTCACTGTAACACCACTAAGTGGGGGTTGTTTTTTCAGAATTCAATGATTAAAAGTTCCTGTAATTACTCTCAGTCGAAGGAATTCACAACACATTTCGCTTACAATTGCCACGCTCATCTCATTTGCATAGAAAAAAAAAGAAAAACATTTTAAGCTTTTTACAAGTGCCGACAGCACATACAAATGACCAGGCACTAAAGCCTGCCTCCATGCTATTGTGCTTCATTCCACATGCAGAACAACAAAAACCGATTTTAACTCGCGCACAAAAGCACAATTGTGACCAGAGCGAAACTCATTAACTAAGCGAAAAGGAAATTGTTCATTTGATGCTATCCCCCCCCCCCACCCCCCCATCAGTATCATGTTTTTAATTGTGTCCTTCTTGCTTATCCTTACACTACAAACTGGGCCATGAAATCATGGCCATGAGAGATGAAAATGAAAATGAAAAAGCAGTCAACTTTGCACATGTTTTGCAGCAATGTCGCTGTTTTGTCTGTCCGACGTTTAAGAGTTCCTGAAGCCCTGCAGCATCTTGGTGGATTTTTTGGTTGTGCGGTTTTGTCACAATGACGAGAGGACAATTGGATGGGGGTACAGGGGCGAAATCCATTTGTGAGATCAGATTTATGTCCTCAAGTGTCCGCCTTATCTGTGTTCGGGAATTGTTATATAGAGTTGCTCAATTATTTTCAAATTTTTCGACACTCAGTTGGCAGCGAGCCCAGTCGCCGCTACTTAGGAGCCTGTGGGGTTTGAAGCATGACCTCGAGAGGGGAACGTTGGATTTATTAGCACACGTGGGCTGTTATAACATTGAAATGGATATTCCAACACTGCACTACCGCCCTTGAAACTTAAATTGCAACCATAGACATTTTTTGTAACCAACCCCGTTTTTCTTTTAGGTTGCATTCTGGCCGAGCTGTACACTGGCTTCCCGCTTTTCCCCGGTGAAAACGAAGTCGAACAACTCGCCTGTATAATGGAAATCTTGGGCCTGCCGCCAGAGGAACTCATCGCCAGTGCCACTCGCCGCCGTCTGTTCTTTGACTTCCGCGGCAAGCCGCGCTGCATCACAAACTCCAAGGGCCGCAAACGCCGACCAGGCACTCGCTCTCTCTCACAAGTGCTCCCGTGTTCCGATCGACTGTTTGTGAACTTTGTTCGCTGCTGCCTGGAGTGGGACCCCGCGAAGCGCATGACCCCCGACGAGGCCGCCCATCACGAGTGGCTGCAACTCAGCTCGACATCGTCCTCGTCGTCGTCATCGTCATCTTACAAAGTGTCAAAACTAGGCAGTGTCCATCAGACTAAATACTATAACATATCATCGCCGCAGAACGCAATCGCCAACAACAACACAAACAATAACAACAACAACGTGAAAAGCCAAAGAACAACTCTGACCACATCAACGTCGAATCCACAGCCCACAATCCTGCCAGACATAAAGATCTCCTCAAGCAATAAGTACGGCAGCATGCAGAAGATCGCCGTGCGATCAAAGATCACCAACACAGGCCTGACATCATCAGTGTCCGATCTGGAGTCGGTGCAGCAGTATTCCCTGCATCGAATGTATCACCATCAGCACGGCAGCCATGCCGAGCCATCAATGACCATGAGCACATCGGCCAGTCACCGTAAACTGCTGACCACAAGCGGCACCATTGCGCACTCGTCCAAGTACAGCATTTCGACGAACAACAATTCGGTGGCAGCGGCGACGACGGCGGCGAACGCCAATATGTCCCACTCGCAGAGTACCGGTGACGTGTCGACGATTTTCGGGCGAGCATGACGTGTACCGCGCCCCACAAAGTTGGAACTCAAGAAATGCAAACTAGTCAACATGGTGGATCTGTGGAGCTAAGGGTAGTCATGTTGAATGGCATAGACGCGTGTCCAACACGCAACTCGGAAACATACAACACATTTTTTACATATACATGCAAGTAGCATAGAATTCGTGTTCACGTATTTTGTTAGGGCCATGTTAGTCGAATTTAAAGGATCTATCTTCTTCTTCTTCTTGTTTTTTTCATTTGATAGACTTAAGCATATCTATAATTTGAACATGAGATCATTTTGCTTCCATTAATCAAAGAGAACTATAACTTCCGATTCATTCAATAATATTGACACACAACAAGAGAGTTTTACTTCAAATAAATTAATCTTATGAGTCTTAGGATTTCTCGTTTGTTATAATATAATGTAAGACATACAAGACAGAAGTAGATTAGAAACAACGAGGGAGACGAGCAACAATTACCGACGATTGTAATGTAAAATAATGACAAACAATTAAATCATTATTATTAACTCAAACTAAACTCTATTAACTACATTATAAACGTATAACAATATTTAGTGCTAGTTGAGTATTAGTTTATACTTAATAACAAATTTAAATGAATAACTCAAATAAAATCAATAACTAGTTGAACAGTATATTTAATTATGAAATGTATTTAATTTTACAATCAATGTGTTTCGAGACAAGCAGTAATTAATTTAAACAAAATAAAACAATATTATTACTTATGATTATAATTATTGCCTAATTTAAAAACAGAATAATAAACAAATGAATAATTACTGTGTAAGAAATATAGTATTAGTGGTAGTATATATACAACAAAACATATACGAAAGAAAAACAAAAGCAACAACAAAAAAATCAATAAAAACTTTTCAATTAAATACTTTAATTGTTGATGGGTTTTATTTGGAAATGTCAACAGATGGGCCGAATGGGTATGGCCAAAATGCCATCCACAGCGGATTTTCTTAAGAGAAAATATTACTAACCTTCGAATGTTTGTAAAAGGAATAATTTGGTAGTGAATTATCGAGGCATTTTTTAGGAAATTAAATTTTTAAATTACTTACATTCGATTCAAGTTTTTACATTCGATTCATAGTTAAAATAGGAACCAACTTTCGAATCGAAGTATTTACATAGGTGACCCCTTCAGGAAAAGTTCCAAAGCCATTGTGAATCATTGAATTAGTTTATAATTCCTTGGGAGGTAGTTTTTTCAATTCATTTTGCTATTGTGAGCTGTAGTAAATTTATAGTGGAGTTTAGAAAAGTTTTTACCAATAAGGCGCAACCTGTCAAAGCTTGCTTTCAATACTGACAATATTTAAGTGTGCTCCTCGACGAGGTGAAGATCAAAATACACCCATTGGGCTGAAATATTTCCCATCGTGAACTACGAAAAAATATCATTTCAAACAGGAGCCAGTCAATTTTCGGCAAAATTTTATAGAAGAAGACATAAACATTTTTAGTTTCGACTCTAAATTTTAGAAGTTCACAGTAGGCCCTACTAATAATCATTTTTAACCTTCACACTAGGTCACAATATGCAATTTCGTGTGGAAAATTTCACCATTATGAGTTCGAAAAATTAAGCCTGGACATAAAAAATGATTATTAGTATCTCGGAAAGTAATAACAGGGACTAACTAAAATACCTAATTCAACTAGTGTCGGCAGTAGGGACTTGCAAAACTTAATGTTGGCATCAAAAGAAATCCGTTTCTAACCATAAATTCCACTGAGGTCATTATACCCCTTATTAATAATTTTTTTTCGTTTTTAGTTTCGACTTAAAGCCGCTTTCCATTTTCGGTTGTGATTTATTATACCCTCCAGAGGAAGGTATATTCACTTTGCCAATACATTTGTAACGCCAAGAATGAGTCACCGGAGACCTCATAAAGTATATATATTCTGAATCAGGATCACATTCTGAATCGATTTAGCCATGTCCGTCTGTCTGTCTGTCTGTCTGTTGATAGCACGATGGCGCCCAAAGTAATTGACGTAGCTGAATGAAATTTGGTGAAAGGTTTTCTTTTTATCGGCGTCAGGTTGGTATTCAAAATCGGTCAAGTAGTTCTGGTATTTTGCATGACTTGTATGCAGTGGAGGGTATCAAAGCATCGGCCAGGCCGATGAAAACACTTTTACTTGTTTTTGTTTTTATTTGTTCCTGAACTTTTAAAGGTCTATTCCACAAGCTCTTCCCGGTCACCCATTTTGTCTGCTGCAAATGCAACCCTTATCCAAACAGTCGACATGAAGTGCAAAATATTTAAGCCCTGCTATTTCGCCGTACTGACAGATCTGCAGGTAAAATAAGGTTATCCTCTCAGAAAAATAAAAGGGACTTCATCGAGGCAGACACATTCAAGTTGAAATCGCATTGATATAAAGACTTTGTTTTCAATTACTTGAGTCTGTCTTTGGCAATTTTTTTAATTAAAAGGGTTGAAAACTATTGCGCGATACCAAGTCTCGACCTTAAATTTACGGAAGCTCACAATTGCGAAATTTGTATGGAAAAATTAGCCCTGTGAACTACCAAAATTTAGAGTCGAAATTAAAAATGTTTATTGGTAAGGCCCAATCAGTAATACTCCGATTTGTTTCTTGGAATTTTTTTAAATTCAATCCGCTACACTAATGATCATGTTTAGTGTCCCGGCTAAATTTTTCGAACGGACAGTGGCGAAATTTCCAAAAATTGTATATTGTGACCTAAAAAAACATATAAGGTAAAGTTTAAAAATGATAACTAGCAAGTCCCAATTTGCCTTAAACTGTCCCCTTCTTTTAGGCACCACTGAAAGTGTCGTCTGTGCTGTAAGCAATTAAACTTCTTTTGACTGAGACGTGTCAGAGAGATCTTAACGCACACTCTTCCCAAAATGCACCAGTTCACTGCACTTTCAACAGCAGCTGAGGAATGTCAAAAAAAAAAAGAGACTCGTACAGCCCAAACTACTGGACTGGTGCGTAACATACCCATACGAGGAAGTATCTGCGACCCGGTCAAAAACTTTATGGATTGACTTATGCACATGCTAATGATACTACCGGTTGCCTATAGACAGATCCACAATGAGAAGCAAAATGAAGTCTTCAAAAAAGCCCACACAACCAGTGGTTACATAAATGTTTACAATTCCAGTTAATACGCCTTAATCTCTGTGAAATGCATTTAAAAGCGCATCAACCACCGCTTACGTGATGCGTCAGTGGAAAAAATACGAATCAACGACTTCGTCCATCTTTAGTGGCAACAAAATGACTCAATAGATTTTATTTCAATCGACAAAAACTGAAAATGATTTAGCAAACCAAATACCGCGGAGACAATTGAATAGAGAAATTCAGAGACAGCAGGAGAGGAGTGCCAGTTGCAAGTGCGTCCAGCATCGGCAGTCTCAGTTTGGATTTTTTACTGTGCCTCAGCCTTGGTGAAAGTCGCACTCAGTGCGACAATATATTGTCAAAAAACAAGTACGCACAACACGGATCAGATGTTGTTGTAGAGCTTTCCGAGTTCGTTACGGGTTTGCAATTTATTACGTTTTTATTGGCGTTTTAAGGTGAGGGAGCGCGCTTTTTTTTTAACTTGGTCTTAGTTTTGATTTAACAATGGGTGCAGTGCCTGTGAAATTGCTCAGTTGTTGATGGTAAGTTTTCGCAATACTGCTGGCCTTAGAGTGCGGAATTTTGGGGGCATCTATTTATGCATTCCTACTTGTGGTTGAGTTCAACTAATGAGTGTTGCGTGGGAGCGTCCTTGTCTCGCTTCGTCGAGAGCAGCATCAATTTCGGTTGAGTGGAGCGATTGTATGACATTTCCCATAAATTGTACATAAATTTAATTCAATGAGTCCGTGAATTGGTAGTGTGTTTGTTACAACCACTTGGGGGAGTCACCTTTGCCAGATTTAATTAAATAAATAAATAAATGTTGGAAATGTTGGGTAGAGGAAAACTCGTATTAAACCGCGCTTAAGGGTTAACTTCTTGCAAATATTGGTTTTGTGAGTTTTAATTTTTTGGAAAATGAACAAGACCCACAACTTGGAGTTTGGGAAGTTAATTTTTAAAATAGTTGTGTGCCGCAGTGGGAAAAGGACTGTTAGTCTGAATAAACAATTGCTTTTGGGTTACCGACAGATTTCATTATTTTTTGGACCAACCCCTATAAGTCATCCGATGTTGTTGGCTCTCATTTTTTTTTTTCTAAATGAAAAACTTCGATTCTGTTCTTTGATTATGTTTATTTGAACCTTTGGAATTTTATTGGTCAAGTCGAGAAGATGATATCGGCCAAATGGGCGCCGTCACAGTTGATTGCCATACGGGCTCGTTTTATGGCATTTTTCATCACTTCGGCAAGAACTTCGGGCGACAGATTCTCGCACTCGTGTCTAATGTTGTCCTTGAGGGTTTATAGGGTCTCGGGCTTGTTCACGTAAACATGGGACTTCCAAAAACCCGACAAAAAAGTCTGGAACGGTTAAATCGGGCGATCTTCCAGGCCAGTGCAAACTGCCAAAATGAGAGATGAGGCGACCTGGGAACGCCGTCTTCATAATATCGGTTGTGGCTCACGCAGTGTGTGCCTCAGCTCCGTCCTGTTGGAACCACATGTCCTCCAGTCCTAATTCGTCCAATTGCGGCAGAAAAAACTCGGTTAACATGGCGCACCGTCCATTGTTGTCATACATCCCATTGCTAAAACGAGCCCGTAGGGCAATCAATTGTGACGGCGCCCCTTTGGCCGATATCACCTTCTCGACTTAACCAATAAAATTCTAAAGGTTCAAATAAACATAATCAAAGAACAGAATCGAAGTTTTTCATTTAGAAAAAAAATGAGAGCCAGTCAACATCGGATGACTTCTTTTGGTATAACAATTAATGCTAAAAGCAAGCAATTTCACATTTTATTTAATTTTTTCAGAAGCGAAAGTAATACCACATGTTCGACATTTCTTAAGCGTGAATTAAATTCCCAAGTTCACCATCGATTTCGATTTTCATTAACGCACCACGCGGGAGATAAATTTCAATTAATTTCGACTTCAGTTCTCGGCAAAAGTGTCCAAATCGCGATAAATCAATTTGCTTGCTACATCGATGTCAAAAGGGCTGCATTTTTATTTCTGTCAAAATGTGTTGCATGTGAGGGCCTAACTTAAAATTTATCTTTTCCATTGTCTGCCGATTCATTGCGTAGGTAAAACGTAAATATTCGATTTGAAATGCAGATGTGTTTCGTAAATATGCAAATACAACTGACTGCAAGGTGTAAATCGCGCACACGATTAATATGCCACAAGTGTTGCTTCGGATGGACTACTATTGACAGCGCGATTGAAATGCCTCCGCACGCAATTTAGCAGCAAAATTAATTGTAAACATACAAAGCTGATGCCTCATCATCCCGTCAACAGTTCAAATGGATTCATTTTCACTTCGAGTTGGATCTTTTGATAGCTTGAAATATAGAAGTGCCCGTGTGCCAAGAAGTCGGCTGCATAACCAAACTCTTGCATACTTTTAATCTCACCACTCAATAGATAACCATCTCCAGGCGAATACAACCGCAACAAGCACATTTCCCAACCCCATAAAGTAAAACATTTATTCATGCTTTTCCACTTTAAATGAAAATTAATTAAAATACATTCCCCAAAGCAAAACTCATGCCGATGCTGGTGATGCACATTTATTTAGTTCCTGTTCCCAGGTCGACAAAGAAAAAACAAAAGCGCGCGCACTTATCAACTCTTTTGGCCATCATTAAACGATTAAACATAAACCTACACAAAAGCATTATGCAAAACTAAGAAACAGGTAAAACAAACTTAAACAGACGGAAAAAAAATGCAAAACTGTCTCTGGTCACAGAGAAAATAAATACCCAACTATCGCTATCATTACAAAAGATACTTTTTAATTAGACAAAGTTATGACATAATAGTCTCGCCCGTCTTTCTCCCAATAGCCGCTGTAAACGGGCATGAAGCTTACAGCTCCACTGACCACAGTTGAGTCGGCCAACAAACACGAAACTTTAAATTGCAAATTCATCATTTTCAATTCCACTGGCCTGAATTGTTGCTGTTGCTGCAAAAAAAGAAAAACACCTCAAAGTGGTAAGTACAAATAATGTATTTAACTTTGCTGCAACTATGGGAGATTAAGTGAAATGATGTTTGGAACTTTCTTGCACAGGCAGGGAGCAATTTTGCGGAATGGAAACTTCACATGCGAAATATGTATCAAATGGGGTGGCGAGTGATAGGGAGATTGTTGATGCAACTATATTATTATATATCATGCAAGTCACGATTGAATAAGATCGATTTGAGTTTGTGCCAGGAACTGGCGTGTACAGCAGCACACTCTACATACCTCCAGTTTGAATGCGTTTTTGATTAGATGCTATGCAGGCTCATTGGGCGTTATTTTAGAGTGGTTAATGAGCATGCCTGCATAGATGCTGCTCCTTAATTAGAAGCAAGAGGTTTTTGAGAGCGCACTATATGAAGAAAGAATTATTGTTTTATCCAGTGACGTTGTTACTCCTTTGCTCCTTATTCAGTGAGTGAAAGCTGTCAAGATTTAGAAATCTCCCATAGCACACGGTTTCCTCACCTCAATATTCACAGAGGAATATAGAATTCGCCACATCGATCAAACTGGCCATGTAGCGATTGACGCAAGGCACTCCACCGGTATTCTAGATGTCCGGACATTCCGAGCTGCCAACTTAGACCCGGGTCACTAGCTTTTTGTAGCCAAGGTATGAATGCGGTTATCACAGCAACGAGGAAATACTCTGAAGATACTAAAAACGCATCAAACCGCCAGAACTTTTGCCGATCGCGTATCCCTTAATGTCCCGAGAAGCCCTTTGCAGCCAGCATCAAGTGCTGAAGACCAGTGGCATCGATGGCAAGAAGCCACAACTGATGTATCAAGTTTCACCAAACCGCCCCCACCATGAAGAATGCCGACAAGCGCATGCAGCAAAACAACGTACGTACGAAGCGGCGCTGAACAAAAGAACAAGAACAAGAATGAGCTGCTCGTGAGCTCTAACCAGCAAAAGCGGGACTGGTGCGTTCAGCACACAAGCGGCAAAAATGGGTTTAGTGCCAAAAAAAAAAAATGAAAATACTGGAACACACAACTTCGACGAATCGGATTGAACTTCACGGAAGACACCTATAACTTTGAGGTAGTTATGGACTTTCCCTACCTCGACTTCGCTGCTAACTCTAAAAATGGCATCAAGTGGAGAGTTACACTCTCCAATCGGTGTTACCTTGGCCTAAGAAGAGAATTGACTAGGGCCTCGTCGAGAAACACTAAAGAGACCCCCATCATTCCAGTACTGTTACTGTATGCCGCAGAACCATAGACGTTAACAAAGGCGGATGAAGATTGGATGCAAAATTCTCACATGATTTTCGGTCCCGTTTGCGTTGAGGTCTTTGGAGAAGGAGATTTGAACTCCATCAATCTATTCCTACATATACCTTCTCCAGAGGACCTCCATCGAGTTTTATTTATTCGAAAAAAAATTATATCCATAGAGCAAAGGTCAACACCACAAATATTTATGCCTTTGGAAAATGTTTGTTGATAAATTTTATAAATTAAAAATCCAAATTCCAACTTAAGGTTGTTTTCACTGCACCACATCCCGCGAAAGTCTGACAAACTTCCGAGAGTATAACTGTCATGAAAGAGCTTCTCAATTAGCCGGCATAAAATTATAGATCCCTTCCATTCGTCCCGCAAATGAAAAACTCACACAAAACAAATAGTGAGAAGCTTAGGTCTATGGTCCTTACGGACCATTTGTCCCGGACGGGACAAATTATGGTAAAAAAATAAATAAATAATGCGAACCTCCTCTACACTTTTTCCCAAGGTCGTAGGAGCGTGGCATTTATGCCAAGGCATTGCCCAAGTGTGTTCGACTCAAGTTCTGTCGCGTGCATTTATTGTCAATATATTTTCCTGTTAATTTGTTCAATTAACAGTTCTTTTCGAGACCCATTAACACTCAAGTTACTCCATTATTAGGCGGCTGGGAAGAACAATGAAGCGATTGTCGAGAACTGATCAAAGGGGAATAAATTTGGCCACGTTAATACAAAAAAAATATGCAAAACACTTTTGTATCGAATACAACTTCCACTTATTTGAAAAAAAAAATATTTAAAATTAGCAGAACATCGGACCAAGCTAAGTGATTCATTTATAACATCATGTGCAAGAAAATTACAATTCCCATATTTTGAGAAATGCCAAAAGGGGGCTTCTGCAAGAAAACAAAAATTCAGGACGTACCTTGAAGGAGGGAGAGAGTTTAACTAAAAATGATTAGGTAGGAATTTAAGAAGCAAAATTCAACACCCCTTTGAATACTTTTTATTGTTGGGAACCACTAATTGATCATCGTGCTTCTTGCAGCGATTGTTTAAACAGTCAGTTCCTCTGTACTCTCACCAACCATGGTTGTCATTTGGAGCGAACTTAGCACTTCGTAACTGACTAGGCTGTTGGGAGGTATATAAATATACAGAAACCTTCATAAGACTCGGGAAGATCACAAATGGAATATCAAACTTGATCCGATTAATGAACAATGTCTATTCCGCTTTTAATGTTTGTTTGATTCAAGTCGGAAGCTCAAACGACAACTTATCAATTTCGTATTTTCGCAAGTTGCTTGGCATATTTATTTTAAGAGTGCGCCACACTACAGCGAAAGTGACTTTTTGCTTGTTAGTTTATCTCCGGCCGTCGGCAACAAATTTGAGAGAAAATACTCCCACTCAACTGTCAAAAAGCCATCTAAACAAATTGACACACGAGGATCAACGCCCTTCAAATCGCCCAAGTGCATACCGATCGCGCAGCCGATTACACACTCAAGCCACTCCTAGCAACACGAATATTGTCCCCGGCGGCGTCTGCAACATTTCGTGTTATCAACATCGCACATCTTCAAAATGACCACAATTCACCTGCTTCCACCACCTCAAGCCGATCACGGCTCATAGCTTGTTTATTTGCATTCTTCTTTCCGACCCGTTCGTCGCTTCTTCATAGGGAGAAAAAAAAGAAGAAGACTCACCTACCATCTACCACTGGCAGCAGTTGAGAAAGACCATCGTGTGGACCCAGGGCTTTTGCCAGTTTGCCCGTGCTGCACATTGTACAAAATTGTAATCGAACTGAAAGCGAATTTCAGTCGAGCGCCGTACTTTTACCTGACAAGTTGTGGTTTAGGACAAGTCCCCACACCATTCCACCGAGAGCGACACATTCGGTTTGTTTGATGGTAATTCTTAGACGGTACCATTGCTGCTGTGACCATCATCCACCAGAGTGCTATCTACCAAAGTGCCAGCTTCTTTTATCGCGCTTCGCGTGATTGCAAGCTTCATAACTTTCCATTAATCTTTTATTAGAATTTGGCGGACGTACGAGTATTTTGTGTTTTTAATGGTTGCTTGGTTTTTCATTTCCTTCGCTTAATTAATAAGACCATCGGCAAAGTTTCGTTCGAAACGACACACTAAGAGATTTGCAGTTTTGTTTTTTTCGTTTTAATGAGATAAAAAATAAAAGAAAGAAAAAATAAAAATAAAAGTGAAGGAAGGATCGGCTTACGGTTTGGTTAAGTGTTTTCGTTCGTGGATTTTACTTTCATTTTCGATAAATAATTCAAGTGTGCAACGTAAGGTTTGAAAGAAACTTAAAAAGAAAAAAAAACATAATTTGGAGAGAAATATGAGGTTGCAATTGGTGCTGTTTGGCACTTGTTGCCTGTTTGCGGCGACATGCTCTCAAGGATATAACAATCGGGTGGCCAATGAAGTGGTGAGTTTGGTATTTTTTTTAAAAATAATATAATGGATGTAAATTTTTTTGTGTAACCGGAATGTGCGAAGAGGGGCTTGTGTTGCTCTGAAGGAAAGGGGATTCATTTCAAGTGGATAAAGGATGCCATTTTGAAGGGAGTCTAATGTATATTTTTGAAAGAAAAATATGAACATCCGGGAGACTTTATTCAGAGTTAATTATATTAAGAAGGGTTTCAATTGAGTGGGATTTTTCTGGGCTCCAAAAACGACGATTTCTACTTATTTAAGGACTGTAAGTGACATGAACTCTAGTTTCCTCATTCGACCTGCTGCGAATAATGCCAACTTTTGTTCAACTATAAACCGACATCCTGCAGTGTTATTATTAACTTTCCCTGGGGTTCTGATTTCTACAAGTTTTTTGTGGTTAAAAGGAGCTTCACCTTTCAAATATTATGCAGCTGATGACGGACGCAATGTGGCTTGAAATAAATCAAAACAAGGCGAAACAGTTCCACGTGGACCCTCAGCTCGCGAGAAACATTCATAGCATAAACCCAGTTTTTAGATGCCTGTAAATGACAATACATATAAAAATGTTAGAAAGCAAGAAGTTACCTATTAGGTTAGAAATAAAAAAAAGACACGTTATTCAATAAATATATTTTTTAACAGCCTTCAAAGTCCTCATCGAGAAAGCTACTTGCGGGGACGGTAGAGATGTAGAGTCCAAGCGTCCTCAGGTATGGTTTTCTTTATTACTTTAGCCTGGGGTCGAACTACCGCATCCTTTAACGAGCTATTCACCACTGAATTGTGCGGATTTTATATGAAAAACAATCAAAAACTCAGTCATGTAGTACTTGATCAAAAAGGCTGCAATTTAGCTCCAGGTAAAGCCATCTTGGTAACAACTCCAAACGGCGTTTCTACGGGTCTAGGTAGTGGCATACGACATACACCAAATTCTATTGTTTAGTTGTCTAACCGTTTAGCCGTATGTTGAGGAGGAAAAACATTTGGTTCTGTACAAGGCTCTTAGATAGAGTCTTTGAACCCTTTAGGCCTTACTAATAAGCATTTTTAGTTTCGACTGTGCATTTTAGTAGTTCACAGTTTCTTTATTTTCCATACAATATTCGCAATTGTGAGCTTCCGTAAATTTCAAGTCGAGACTAAGATTTGTTATTAGTACGACGCTTTATTCAGATTGAAGTCAACAAGGACTACGAGTAGAAAACCATTGCAAGTGTAGTTTCAATTGTGTTACCCAACAGTGGTTTCAACTTCACGTCCCTACTGTAATGAGTTGTGAAATCCCAACCACTCATGTTTGATGTATTATTTAAAAAAGGTCCTGCACATGCAGCTTGACTAGGTAAAGTTGGTGGATAGAGTAGATAATTCATTCCATATCGACGATTATCAGCGCTCGGTCGAGTTCGTAAAGTGTGCGGGAAATAATTGTCAAAGCTCTTGGATGCATAATTTTTGCCATCCATCTCAGCCCATTTTCAAATGATTTTTAGTTGAAAAGTGTTATGGGTTTGGGTTGTGGGTAGAGTAGTTTTTCAGAAGCAGCTTTGGTGTGAATTTTAATGTACCTTTCGGCCACGAAGGAGTGGTCTATGCGGCGATTCAATACCACAACTGAAATTAGATATCGGACCAACTTCTTGCTCATTTAACAGAAACTATTGTTAAAACCTTTGAAAACTTTTATGTGTAATAAGAAGTGAAAAAACAATTTTTTCTGCTTGAAGGCACAAAGCCAATTAACCAATAAACATTTTTAACTTCGACTTTATATTTTAGTTATTCAAAATAGCTACATTTTTCATGCAAATTTGGCAGTTGTCAACTTCCGTAAGGAAGTTTATTTTATTTTTTATTATTTTGTGACAACTTTTCCAACTTGTTTTTTAATACTTCGCTTGGGTTAGTCGAACTTATTATTAAATTGACGTAGGTTAGAGTCTTTTAGAAATAAGTCTTCAGGAAGTTTCTTTCCAAAGCTTGTTCCTAAATGCGAATTAGTGGAAGATGTTCTTTGAAGATGGGAAAGAGGTTTAATTTCTATCCCTAAGCGAAGCACATTCTTCTACAAACTGCAAACTGTCGGAGGTTACAGAAAAATATACATAAGTGAGGTTTTTCCCAGTTGTTTTTGACATTCGTTATGATGTCATGAACTTATTTGCGTCTTACGTGTATTAATATTCAAAACAGCTCGCATGGATTTGAAAAAGCAGCCTTACAAACTGAATACAAGCGATCATCAACCATTACAAGTTCCGACGCGAGTTTTTAAAAAACATCCCAACAAGCCACCACTCAATTGCTTAAATGCGTACGCAAAAAACCGATGAAGACTCAATTATTGAACAAAGACCAGGCGCTAGTTTGTCACTTTACGTTGTCACAGGCTTTTAACCAAAGCCATATTTAGATAAAAATACAAAAACAACTTTCTTCATCAGCTGCAAAAATATATTCTCTCATAACAGCTTGTAAATTTTACTTTCCACAAACACGAGTACATCCAACAGCATTTGTCACCTTTGCTAGACATCACAATGAGGCAACTTTCCATGAATCACAGCCAAACAACGAAATCGCTCTGTAACCCAAATTTCCACAATAAATAAAATATTACAGAAACACAATAAAATCTGATTCGCCAACTCCTTAATCAACACAACAAAAAAAAAATCACCTTTTGAGTGGCATCTGCTGGCCGAACAATACACTTTTCTCTGCTACCAATTCAGGCCATAAACGGACGGAAAAAAAAACCAAAGGCTCATGCAAACTTTACAAAGTTATGCAACGTTATTGACAGAATTTGGGTCGCAGTTAGCATTGAAATTTGGCTAATTCCAAATTCAGCGGTTCACCTCTTTCAATGATGATACATTTTCGGACTGGACGTTTGCCATGAACTAGAATGCGGCCAATTTGCATGGCCAACCGCAAGGAAATCGAAATTTATTGCCAGTGACAAATATTTCAAGCTCATTGCCCACTTCCTCATTTCAAACTTTCCCCGAAAAATGCTGCCATCAATAGCAAATCCCATTCACAACTGGAACGATTAATCCCGATCCAGAGTTCAGTACACCAATAAAAATTAAAACTGTGTGAAAATAAAAAATCAGCCAAGTGCAATCGAGAGCTTGTCAACAACGAAAGGGAAACAGAAAGATCCGGAGATACGTAGCATACCCAAGAACAGGGTCAACAAGTACATGAGGAGGCACGGTCAAGATTCTCAAGAAAAAAAGAAAAATATATTAAAAACAGAAATGAAAACAATGTGCGGTGACCCGATGAAGGTGTTTGTGGTGGGTAGACCTTTTTTTTCTCTGTATCTCCTAAGAGATTCATTTCATCATGAGTGGCACTGGTAGGTGAAGCTAACGAAACAGATTGGATGAGATGCGCTTTGGGGGCAGAGGAAGGGCCAACATTGTCCGGGTATTTCAAAATGTTTTTATTTTGCGGGGGATAAAGAAATAAAGATGCGAAAAGTGCTTGTGTTTTGAAAGATTATTTTCCGGACCAGTTAAGTGGGTACTTGCATTGTTCGGAGGCATGTTGTTTGTCTTAAGCCCTTAGGAAACCAATTCAGCTGAGGTGCACCCAAAAACTGGTCTCAACAAATTCGGTTTGATAAATCGAGTTAGTTGGTTGATTTAAATCGAGTGCTCCTTATTTGAATATATTATTTATAAACCTAAAACGGAGTTGCTTTGAATTTGCCCTTCCATCAGAAGAAGATATTAGAGACAACTGCATCCGCTCAACTCTTTTGTTTATTTTTTACAACTACATTTACGTGTGTCCAAATTACTCAATTTATTTCTTATTTGATAATCGCGTGGAGCGAAGACGGACAATTGGACGCACTTCACTTTTCATGTAACGAAAGTGCTCACTCAAATGGAAGCTGTGGTAAGCGATTTATTTGATTACGTTTGTTACCTCAAAACGGTTGCAGATGTAACAAAAGTCCTCTTAAATGGAGATATCTTCGTTTTGACCCCCATAATGGTTTGAAGGCATTTCCTTAAGCCAGAGCTAAGCACCATTGTAAAATTGGACAGTAAAACCACCTACGTTGGGCTGACCGCAGTGAGCATGAGCCAAAAGTTGAAAGAAGAAGTGACTGAGAGCGTGACCGTTGTCACTTTTTCCGAGGGCCTGCTAATTTTTGTTTTTGCCATTTGAACCCTGTTTTTAGTTGGAGAAGGCGCTTCATAAAATTTTCAAATGCTTTTATTTCCAAATAAAAATCTTTTAAGTGTAACGCAGTTGCCTCTGACAACTGTTAGTGTCTAGCGAGCTAATCCTTGTTAAATATCGTTCAAAACTCTAAATAAGCTGTTCTATGCTTCAGAAATGAGACTTTTTGGCCATTTTTCTTGTGACTGCAACGGTCACACTGCTGGTAGGCAGCCAGAAATGGATCAGCATCAGTAAAAAAAATTCTCAAAATTTAGTTTTACTTGGAAACTGATAAAACTGTCGGAAAAGTGCTACACTTATGGATGATTAATTTTCTTCTAATGTCGAAGAGGACCTTTGAAGAACTTTCGTCAGCCTTTCCGCAGTCGAATTTTTTTTTTGGGGGTTCGCTGGAAAGAAAAAACCATCGAAAGGCATTGCAGAGTTAGAACGCGATTGATGCTTCTGCAATAGTGAGGGATTTTAACCCATCTAAAAAAAACCTCCCTGGGGGACTGAATTTCGTCATCCCGAATGCCGTTCCACTAATCGGTAAATTATTTTTGAATTGTTTGAAAAAGTGCAGCCAAATAAAGTAAAAAGTTAGCACCCTGGGCCAATAGCTTCTAAGTGTCCTTCTCCTTTTAATTTCGAGAGCAATGAAATTGACGATTTTAAGCGTTTTAAATAGTTTTTATAAAATCTCTCTAAATATTTTATACAGAACTTGTAACCGACGTAAAATACCCACGGATATATGACGGTTCTTGCCTGTGATCTTAGATAGAGGATGTGAAAACGTATAAAGGACAAACAGACAGACTTTCTATCTCCGTTGATTTCACTTTTTTTTTTCAAAGTTTCAGAAAAGCTACTTGAATTTAGTGATTCTAGTTAGGGTTTAGGGTAAGTTTGCCACCATAAGTTACACAAAACTGCTTCTAACTCTGAACAGAACCTTCACGGTAAAACTGCACTTCAGAGTCTATATTTGTAGGAGTTAATCATACGACAAAAATAAAAATGGCATCTTAAATGATCGCAAATGACTTCTAGCGAGCTAACATTAAAAAAGGCGACTTAAAATAATATAATAAACAAATAAATAAAGACCTAGCTGCTCCCAAACATTCGTTTTGTGTGAGTTTTTCATTTTGGGACGAATAGAAGGGATCTACAATTTTCTGTCAAATCCTAACGACCAATTTAGAAGATCTTTCACGACAGTTATACTCTCGGGTGTTTGTCAGTGGTTAAGTGGTTTATTTGCTGGACTACTGCTCGAGGAGTCTCAGTTCTGTGCCCGGAAATAGACAAATAACATTTTAAGGTTAAGATTTCAACTGCGCCACCTCTCGGGAACGTTTGACAAAACGTCCGGGGATATAACTCTCTTTAAAGAGCTTCTCAATTATCCGTTCGGACTCTTTTTGAGAAAATAAACTCTAGGAAATGCAAATATTTTCCACCAACTAATTAATTTTCTTATTTAAATCAAGCGACGACAGCCACATGCGCATACCTATCCAGATAAAAGAGTTGACTTGCGTCAGAACTGCGGAACCTGCCCCCCAAAACATTAGAAACTCTCTGCTAACAAAATTGTTAAAAATGTCAAAATTCAGTGGCTCTTCGAAACCAGTTTGTAACAGAGTCTGTAAAGAAAACTCATCACTCTCCTACAAGCATTAGCTAACGTCTTTCTGTTGGTAAAAACATTCAAATTTGACCCATTATAAGACCCTTCAACCGACTTACCACACAGTTTCGCCAGCTTACAAAACAATTCAAACTTACATTCCACAAGCCAATTTAAATGTCAAATCATCTAACTAAATTAGAAATTAATATTTTTAAGATAAATTGTTGCTAACTAAAGTGTTATTAGTCGAAACAAAATATAATTATCATAAATTCCCCATGTGAAAGTGATTATTGTTTTCGTTTATTTTTCTCTCTCGTGTCGGACTATGTTGCATGTAAATTCTGCTACAGACAAATGAACAAACAAAAAATCTGCACAGAAAAAAAAAACATACCACCGTAGACTATATGTTTAAAAAAAAAATATAATGCGTGCTGTAAAACATTCGCTCAACACCAGCAGACAGCACATCACATACCCGAAGCGACATGGTCCACTCATTGTTACATGCGTCATGTACACGTACATGGTGTGTACAACATATTCTCTGCAAAATGCACTACACTGCACTGCACTGCACTTGTGGGGCGAAAATGAAACGAAAATCACTCGGGTGTAGTAGTTTTCTTTTCTTTCTTGCATTTAATTGCATATTTCCTATTTGGCACTCTGGGATCCAATTAAATGTCGATTCATTAATTTTAAGCTGCACTCTCCTGCAACATGTGCACAGAGACAATAAGCAGAGAATTATGATAATTACAATATAATTTAGACTGGCAGCCATTATTTAATTTTTTCTTGTTCTTGTTGTGTGGAAGATGAAAGTTTCCAAAGTTTCCAAGCGACGAATCCAATTGAATGTGCAAACACGAATGTTGCTCGCAACATTTTTCACTTTCTTTCACATTTTCTGGGGATATCCGCGATTCTTTCGATACCGCGGACTGTTTTGACAGTGAATTGATATTTCGAATTAGCTGGAATACCGGAAATTTCCCGCCTCATCAACATCGGCTGTGGTAGAAAGTGAAATCCAATTTTCTGAGTCACGTCTGAAAGGGTAGAGTTGTGGGAAATACTTTTGATCAACCGGTTAAACATTTGGTAACTCGTGAAAAATGTCGGCTAATACATATTAATGCAGCTGCTTGACTTGGCTATTGGTTTAGTAAGCAGTTACGTCATGTGGACTAGTATTTTTTTTAATCGATGCGCCCAAATTGGTGTACAATGAGCCGCGGTAATTGTGAAAGGGATGGTGGCGCAGAAGATTGTCTGTTAGGTAAGGTTGATAGATAACCGCCTTGAGCGGTCGAGCCAACGCCGTTCACACGCTCAGAAATATAAGGTCGTTAAAATGCGAATACGCAATCGTATGCCAATTTGGACAGTTGGGGAGTATTTTAAATATTTAATTAGTGGCTCTTGGAGCTGGAGCTGTATCTTGATTCGGCAAATAAGGAGGAGTGGCAGCATTTATTTCATGGGTTGCCATCGATTTTAATTTGATTGAGAGAGAAATCTACTCTGAAGATCCTTTGCATCCTTTGTATTGCTGAACTGGCAGTGAGAATGAAGACCCAAACCCGAGGTAAATCGTTAAACTTGCAGACATTCCGCTCTTAAGCTAGTAGTATGGTTCTTAATTATTCAATAGAGTTCCTTATGCAATCCTGAAGGCTTAAGCCAGTTTCTACAACCTACCAACTTGTCAGTCGTTTAAATAATTTCCCCATTCAGTCAGTGATTCAATTGTTTGCTCATAAATTATCTTCTGCATAATCGATACCCATCCTGACGTTACTCTGCCACATTCCCAACCAATCTAACCGCTCAAACCCCATTGAGCTGAGAAAGCAATTCATTTTATTTCACTGACATCCGCCACATAGATCATCGCTGAGATTGGGTCATCTCACCCACAACCATTTGAGTGTAGGAAATTGCCTAACTCAACCCCGGAGACATGCCTTTAAAAACCCATCACAGTTAAGCCGCCAGCAGCGTCAGCCACAAGCGCGGTGACAGCCGCTCGATCTATGTATATCAGTGACTTCATTTAGAAAGCTCCCACTTGAAACAGGCCGCTTGATTGCCAAATTCAGACACATCAAACGAGAACAATTGACATCTCGTGTAATAACTAATTCAGTAGTGGGAATCCGAAGACTATCTCTGATGAACAAAATCAGCCGTGGCCATGATCGAACCCGAGATACGTCCAACGGACAAAGCAAACTAAATTCCCATTGATCGTGACCTTAACTTGTTGTCGCATAGTCACCCTGCTGACTGTTAACTAGATCCCAGCAAAACGAGCAGCATAAAAGAACCGCGCAGCAACAGAGACGGTTGTCCGCGCAGCCGCCACCACCGCCGATTAGAAAACACTTTCACTTCGGATCGTCATGTTGCAGATGTTGCTTGTTGTACTCATGCACTTGAATTATACTTTGGCGGTTTCTCCACAGCGCACTGGAGATGACCTTTGAGTGGAACTTCTGTTTTTTCTTTTGGGTTCTAGGACCACTGTAGCACATCAGCAATGGCATCTTGAGCTCTCAGCATATGCGGCAGAAATTTAGGTCAAAAACCACATTCCACTGCAGCATCTTTTTATCCCACGGAAGATCCAACCGCAGGCGCACAAAATTTACTTTGCCGATTATACAACACAAGGCAAACGACGACGGTGCCGCCGAGAAGAAAGATTTCACTTTCACAATCGATATATGGGTGCTCAGCGGCGCGCCTGTCTCTGCCCATCTATTGGAGATGATGACGGCGGCGATAGCTATAAAGCATGAGCCACCTCTCGGTGGTAAACACGTTTATTAGGTTAACACCGAACTGGATCTAAGTGTCTTGTTATGTTTTGTCTGTTGTAATCTTGCGCAATTCCTCGCAACCAACTGTAGGAACACTCGTATCAGTACAGTAATTGTAACAATTGTTTCAGTGGAATCGCTGCATTAAATGATTTATTGGAAAATTGTGTGCAAAAATGTCGTTAAACAGGAGAAAGAAATTTGTTTGCCACAAAACCAGTTACGATTCTGCACGATCTTACAATATGCCACCAACATGGTTGCACGATTAAGTCAGACGGTTGCTGTGATGATGCTGGAATATTTTCACTTGCTGCATTCCGCAGAAGACGATAATGGTGCACACACAGGCACACAGTCGCACAGGTTCCGTGATGCGATGTCTTTTGGGGGAGCAGTCTCAAAAATACGAGTATCTTCACTTTCTTCAGTTTGTTGCTGCTGGTTCGAAGAGGTCAAAACACTACAACCGGAGGCGGGCAATTTTGTGGTATTTTTTTAAAAAAAAATCACCAACACATGTGCGCGCAGTGAAATTCGGTTCGATTTTGACTGGTTAAATGGTCAGAGTGGTTTGCCGAGAGATTGAGTGTGAGATTATATAAATCTGCAGGAATATTGCAGGCACCAGCAAAAGGTAATCATAATCAGTGGTCCTTGATTTGAATGTACGCATGTTGCTCATATTTAAATTTTTTAAGAAGTGAAGCACAAGTCGGGTAAAGGGTTTTGATAGCAAAAATGACAGACGATGTCAATTTAATCTATTTTTGAGTGGAATCTAAGTCAAGTGACTGTGGGGTTTTTTCCTAATCGTAGATCCCATCCGATCGGTCACAAAGACAATAAAATTGATGATTGGAAATTGACAAACACTAGAGAAGCTCCTTTGTTTTGAATGCAGAGCTGGAAAAATAAACCCTGGCTTCTTTATCGTCGGAGTGGAATATTTAGCGAATTTCGTGGGCGTATACGTAACTTTTTTTATTTTTAAGAGCACTTCTCTGTGCAAAAAACCGAAAGAATCGTGAAAGCCGGTTTACAAAGCCTCAACGCAGCAAAATTTTCTCTATGACGAACAATAAATTCAGCACCGAACTCTAGCTTAAGCTCCTTAGGTATAATGGGAGACTTTTCAGAAGATTCCGTCTTAAAAACAAAGCAAAATAAATCAAATTTGTGGCGGTCCAGACTAACAAAAAAATAAGGACGCGTAGGAAATATTTTGGCTCACCATCAGTCGATGTAGGTCGCAGACCAAGCTCCTTAAAGCCAATCATCTGTTCTTTATATTTCAGACGAAAGGCAGGGGGACCTTAAATGGCCCTCTCCCGACTGTAATACTGATGAATGCCAGAATCTTATGAGAGATTGAGCAATGGGAAATTGTCAGGGAGTTTGTTTTATGGTGATTTTCTTGTGACGAAATAGTCACCAACAGAGTAAAACTTGCAACCTCTGGCTAAGTAGCCAACAAAAGAAATAAAAACTGATTTGGCGCCCACAAAAAATTTAAAAACCTAGAAAATGCTAGTCCATGGTACTCTAAAAAATCGTTCAACCGTTCAAATCGTTCAACCTTTTAAGTGAAATATAAAAACGCTTCGAAGGAAGCAGTATTTTACAGCAATTTTCTTTCCCCTTCTTTCAGACTTTAAACAAAGATACACTTTACGATCCACAATGGATCGGTGTCAAATCGTACTATTTCTGAACAACCCTGTCATCCTGTGTTGCTGAAAATTCAAATAAAACCCGCTCCAACTGTGAAAAAACCACTATCCTTGCTGAATGTTCCTTTTTTTTTTGTCGGTGAAGTTATTTTCTGTTTAAATGAACAACCCTATCCACCTTTTTAGGCACATTACCATCCAAGATCGCTTTGCATACCCAAGTAGGTACTGCATGTTCTCAAAAGCCCATAATCGCCCACTACACAGACTCTTCTTGTTTTGTGGCAACCTGCACCCACCATCATCCGAAACAAAGTTGTGTAATCTCCGATTCGTTACATCTCCAAATGGCCAACTCATGTAACATCAGCACTTCCATTAAATTCCATTAACGAACCACGTTTAACGGCACAGATCAAATTTTATCTTAACTGCCTTTTTCATCCGATGCGTGTTTATTCTTCAAAGAGACTTCTTCTTCTTCTTGTTGTCGGTTTTACGTGTGCCGTCCTAATCGCCACGGTAAGCTCTTTTCCATTTCCCATATTACAACGAATCTTGGAGTGTATCTCTCGGGTACACCGTTGTCACGACATCTCTCGAAAAACTACCATATTGCGTGATCACGTGCGACTCTGTATCTGTATGACATTCTCCTATGAAAATCGACATAGATGGCTCACAATGAACCCAAACTAGGTTGGTTCCATGCGCAACCGAAAGTGCAAGTACCTCTGGGACAATGCACATGCGAATTATGCTTTTCAATTATGGTCATGCATCATGAACAGAAATGAAAGGGAACGCCACTAATTAAAAAACACAGAAACGAAAAACGAAAAAGAACCAAAGACCATTTTCGAATTTGTCAAAGCCTCGATAGATAATTGTCTTCGTGTGGCCACTATCGCATTAGGCACTGCACAGTGTTCAAGCCGGTGGAAACTGCATTTAATTAGCGGTATTCGGTGGATTGAAAAACGAATGAAAACCAGCAATAAAATTGCTATTCGACGCTTGTCGATTGCATGCCTCTGAAATGCATTAATTAAAATTGGGTACAACATTCCGCTGGAGGTATTTGGCAAGGCTTGGGAAAATGCAAGAAGCGAGTGGAGAATTGCAGCAAGAGGTTGTGGTTTTTATTTCCTTGAAGTGGGACTTGGGTCCTTTGGGTGAAGAAAGGATTTCAAAAGAGTTTATTTGTTTTATTTTGCTGCAGAAAAGTATATGGCATAATGGGGTTGACCGACTTAAAATTTAACAAATTATTTGTTCAACCAACAAGTGGCTTGCCATCAATCACCATTAACCGAAACGTTGAGCGATTAGTCCGCCAGCAGTCCACGGGTCAAACGTGAAAGCACTTCAAGCAAAGGATGCCAAATTAATTTACCATTGCGGTAACCATTTCTGCAAGCAGTCTATTAGCCACATCTCGTTTGGAAGCATAATTTTCCTCTCAGCCATCTAAACGAAATCAATCATCTGCAGAAGATGGAAATTTGGAATCATAAACAATGACCACAGATGGGAAAAGTTTGTTTTAAAAGAAGCACAATTAGCAACCGCCGCTTGGTAGTGTAAAACAATTACAACTTTCTCTCTGATCGATTGCGTCATGTGCCCTTTGATTAATTTATTCCCAGTCCATCAATTTAATTACATGCGTAGGTCGGCATAAGACTCGTGCCGTGATCAAATTCACACTTTAATGTGAAGTACACTTGTTGCCAACACCGTGCGCAACATGTGTACAATGTTTTTAGTTTATTTGTGAAGAAACTGAAACCGTCGGAATGACGAAGCACTTCAAGATCGTCTTCGTTTATCGATTATAAAGTCATCACATCACACGCAGCCCATCAACATGTTGCAAAATTTCACTCTCTTCGTAGTTTATGCATCGCCATTCGACACAAAAGTAAAATATCTCACTTCAACGGTCAATAGCATCGTGATTTTTGTAGCTTTTATTGTTTTTTTTCTGTTTTTCTGTCAGCAGGTTTCACTTTTGTTTCCCTCTGCGGGACTTGATACGATCAAAGTAATGTGCGCGGGAGTAGGTACCGCGCAAGTGAAACCCAATGGAAACCAGTTTCAAATCTATCTATCAAGTTTTGTGATAATCGTTCGCTTTTCGAATTCGGCGCAGATAAATTTACTTTTTTCCTCTGCGTAGACAGACAGTTTGTTTTGACCCAGTTGAAGAAATCCGCGATTCATTGTGGCAAAAATGTTGAGATGTGACTCAGTTCACCGAAGGTGAAAAGCGTGAAAGGAATTCATATCACAATGGCCATCAATTGGCAATGGTCATTGGCAAAAACAAAAAAGCCATTGCCGGTCATGTAGTCATCGTGATTTCTTGCGGATATTCACAAAATCGACCGGCAGATGTTGGCCGAATTATAGATCAAAATTTAAATGGACAGTTTGACAGACGAAAGTGTGCACGTTTTTTGCACCGTCGCGACACTGAATTCATTCATTCTGTCTTGCGTTTCATTTTCGTTTGTTCCCGTCAGTTCCCAAGTTCGTAATTTTTCCTCTCAGATATAGCTTTTCTAATTTTTTTTGAAAAGTTTTCTCTGAAGGGAACTGGCCCGCACTTTTTGGAAATGGCTCTCAAAAAGGCAGTGAATATTTTTTTTCTTTGTTTTCTTTCTTCAACGCTGATCGAGAACTAAAACTTGAATATAGCGACTCGAACTCGACTTGACTTTGTGGCTGAACTTTGACTACTCTCAGCTATCAAACTGGCTGAAAAATATAATGCCAACTTAAAGAATAAACTCTTAAAAAAGCACTGTAATTTTGGAACAGTTTTTCGGTCGTAAGTCTATTGATGGTTAATCGGGGGATGCAGGTCTTCTGCTCACATTAAAATGGCAAACCTGGTCAACAAATTATCACTTACGCCTTGCGTTGTGAAATCAGAAACCTACTATAAACGAAAGGGCGGAATTTGAAAAGAAGCAGAAAATAACCTCAGGCTCGAAGTAAAGAAAGTCTATAATCGGACAATGCGGAGGTTCAGCTTCAAAAAAGCGTCAGATTTTAAAAGCCTTAAAAAGGGTTAAAAACTAAAAACCATATACAAACGAAAATAAATGAAATCAGTCGGGAAAGGCTTGCAAAACTGCTGATACCAAAAAGTCGTTCGCAACGAAAGAACTGTCGTTTTAAATGAATGCAATGCGAATGGTCCTTTAAGTAAAGGGGGGCAGTTACGGAAAACAAAGTTTCGTTGGCGTGATTGCTTAATTAAAGAAGAGGGAGATTTGCTTTTGCTTGTCTACATAGACCTTTGACTTCAAAAAACCCCAAGCAAAGAAGTCTAATGCTTTAAATCGAAAGATCTGGATGGCCAATTGTGATGGCAAAAACGGCCGATTACATACGATTAGGAAATGGCTCATGCAGTAATTGAATTGTTTCTCTGGTTGTATGGCATGTGGCACCTTGTCTTGTCAAAACCACATGTTGGTCACATCCATATCTTGTAATTTAGGCACTAAGAACTGGGTTGTCACGATAATGAACACCATTTATCGTTACTGCCTAGCCAGCCGCATTTTGAAAGAAGAATGGTCCGATAGTGCCTCCAACCCAAAATCCACACCAAACAATCACGCGTTGTGAACGCATTTGTTTCTCAACGATTACTCGTGGGTTTTCTGAACCCCAAATGTGACAACTTTGACGACTAACGAAGCCATCAAGATGAAAATGAGCTTCATCATAACTGAAGATGATTTTGTTCGAAAATTTCGGACTCTAGCTGTCAAACCTTCATTGTTTTTAAAATATTGCTCAACAATGAAAATGCGTTGTTCCTTCGTATAGCGCTCCATTTTTACTTACCCCGAACTGTCAGCTGTCACATTGTTATCTTTTTTCCATTGGCATCACTGCACCATTAAATGGCGCAAAATTCAAATTTTTCGTGAGCCATAGGAAACCCTTTACATTATTTTCTTAAATATTTTTAGGGGGAGATATTTTAAGTTAATTTTTTTCTATTGAATATTTATATTTACTTTATTTATTTCTACTTGAGTTACCCCACTTTATGATAAATTGATACATTTAAATTAAAAAAGAAGCATTTAGACCTAATTCTTAGAGAGGTGTATTTATAAGAAAACATAATGAAAAAAAATATGTCAAAAAAGTGTCCTTTTTATTTCAATCTAGGCGCAATATATCCCAACACTTAACATGTTCTTATATTTATAAGAGAACGAATTTTTGACTTTCTTCGTCGATTTATTAACGATGCGCGAATAATTGCCTTCGCTAACAAATTCGCTAAAAAAAAAGTTCAAATTAGCACCATTCGGTGTGGAATCAATTTCACTCCGCCAATATTAGGAGCATAATCGAAAGTGTCAGTTAAAAATCGTCGACTACGAAAATTCATAAACATAATTCATTTTTGAATGCCGCAGCCACCACAGGGCAAAGGTACTCGTATCTATATAAATGAAAGTCGAACCAACGGATCAGCAATTAATGAAGCCAAACAAACAATCAAAAATTCACCTCTCAATAGTGAAATCGAAAGTTAACTGAGATGTCATGGGATTCATAAATGTGAATTCAACGTCTCAAGCGCATTTGCATTTAATCAAACCGCCTTTGTCGATTTGAAGACACACCCTGCGGAGGGAAAGAGATTAAATTAAGTTTTGGTAAAACGCTGCTTCAGCAAAGCCGGAAGTTTGCCTCGATGTTATATCACATCTGCAATTATTGCAGAGATTTATCTGAAGCATTTTGGATTCGCCGTTTTTACTGGCGTGCGGCACATAATCTTCAATGTTTGTGTAGCAAAAACTTGGCCAAATAGTTTATGTGCAAAAAAAAACACAAAACTGGTCGGCCCTGTCTTGACGGTAGACAGACGAGGGAAAATTCCATAACATCCCGACCAGCATGTTGGGTTATTCAATTGTGCGGTTGGACACATACGTACATGCGAAACAATTAATGCCGCACGTTGCGTTGTACGTCTTGTATGAGACGCGGCGTGATGTGAGTGAGTGGGTATTGTTGTCTAACGAAGAGTTTTTGCCCTTGTTTCATGGATTTGCATACCGGTTGCCTGCAACAAATGCGAGATGTCTTACATAGCCCAGTTAATGTTTACTAATTGCTACCGGGTTTAGGTGGTACGCGGCAGACTACTATTACGCGGGGGAACGATGTGACAGCATTTGTGTGTTGCATGCGTCGCTGAATGGCAGAGATGTTTCCTTGGTCGATGTGGAGTATAAAAGCCAGTTTCATGCGACGTTGTTTTCAGTTTTAACAAAGGAGTTAACATCATGAGGTTTCCAACAAAATTTCAGCTCGAATTAGCAAAGTTTCGAACCAATTTTAGTTCTGTTTTGCCATTTTAAACGGAGTTAATTCCCAGGCGAACCACTGTGACTTAAACGATGCAGTTTTCCCGGCAGACTCTCCCAGTTACTTGATGAAAACACACTGAGGCGCGCTGACAAGTTTGACGCAATAATAAGCAAAGTTTCGAACCGATTTTCATTCTATTTTTCAACTTTAAAAGGAGTCAATTCCTAGGCGACCCACTGCGACTAAGGCGATGCATTTGTAAGCAATTTTCCCGGTAGACTCTCACAGTTACGGACAAGTTTGACGCTCAGCAGAAAGTGACCTGTCAGGAACAAAATATTTATGGGAACTTACCTCGATTAGCATTTCATCAAATTGAGCCAAGTCCTAGAAATACTGTAAGCATAACAAGTTTACCAATAAAATTGCACTTTTTATGAAATATATTAGCAAAGTTCCGAACCGATTCGTCTTCTTTTTTACTAGGCCGAGCTGTGTTAGTTCCCCGACGACCTCCTGGGACTAAAGCGCCAGTGAATGATGGCGGTTTTCTGAAAACAGCTTCAAATGATCTCGATACCCTGAAGCCTTGAATATAAATAATTTGGAAATTGGTTTTTGTAAATTATTTAGTTAAATAAATAAATAAATAAAAAATGGCGGCTTAAGGGGCTATTTAGGCGAGTAGCCTAAGGTAGGGAGGGTAGAGGCAAACTTCTTGGCGCAAAAGTCTGTTATAGTTTTTTTTGTGGTTTGTTGTACGGACCAAGGGTCATTACCCACACCCACCGAAGAGCTACGAAGGTGAGCCTGTCGGCCTGGCAACAAAATGTCAAATAAGAAGATTCCTGACTCGTCGAATCTGTGAAGGGGTAGTCAACAAATCTAGCCACGAATTTATGAACTGTGTGTCTCAGTTTTTACGATTAGGGGAAATCTACCCCAGACAAATCTAGTCGTCTTGAATGTGCCCATTCCCAATCAACCAATTGAAGAAAACGAGACGCGCTGACGAATTCAGCAGCCCACCTATGGTAGCTCATCTCGAACAAGATTTCACAGAACTGACAACCAAACTAGGCAGCAAACTGGCTCATCGCGGAATCCGAAAAAGCAACTCAATTGAATGCCGCACCAAGTATGGAAAGTTTGCGCCGCATTCCACCATCAACTCTGATGCAATGCGCCACTTTTTCCCAATAGGCAATCCTCGGCCATTCTCTTTATGCATTTCATTCAATTTTCAAGCAATTAATCAACCCGACTGCCCTCTCCGATCACCTCACGTCACCTGAAATTGATCACCCCAGAACATGACATCCATTCTGCCCGATTAGACTGACGGTTAGATGACTGTCCAGCACAAAGTGATTAAAAAATCCACCGCTTCACAAGCAGGGATGTGATGAGGTAATCTCACATCGAAATTGCCCCAACCGCGACGCAGCAACAAGTGGAAATACACTTCTGCCCCGACATCAGTGT
This sequence comes from Cheilosia impressa, assembly GCA_948293265.1. Lineage (NCBI taxonomy): Eukaryota > Metazoa > Arthropoda > Insecta > Diptera > Syrphidae > Cheilosia > Cheilosia impressa. The sequence continues at coordinate 52,481,730 of OX411883.1, read as the reverse complement.
GCCACAGGCAAACAACATAAGCATCTTTAGTGATGGTTCTTTAATTCCAAGCCTCATTTGAAGAATCTTATGAAATCGCTGCCATCGTTACGAGCGACGACGGGCGCATGTCTAACCTCCTCTCTCATTTTAAATGCACTCGGCGGTTGCTGCTGCTGGTGGGTTTCATTTAGACCCAGTTCCTCGAGGCACTGTACGTCCGTCTGTCTGTCCATCCGATGAAGAGAAGCGTGGCCTGCATTTGCGGGCCTCATTGCAGAATCCAAATAGACGCTGTGCATTGCACAATGGGTAATTCATTTTCGTACTTCTCCGGCTGTACACCAGCTTCACTGAGATGGGGAGATCTACAAACGCATTTTGCGGTTCAAGGTTGTGCAGCAATGGGAAGTCTTTCTAAATCCATAATTTGTTTTCCTTGCAACACTTCAAATCGATGTGGAAGAAACCGATTTTTGTGCGATTTGTATTTGAAAGTGAGTCCTCTGGAGGTGGCCAAAACTGGTCATGTACGGCGAGGTGGGGGCAACGAAAACAAACGCCTTTCACTTTTCGCACTGCACTCTGTTGGATGTGGAGGGCTCGTGCGCTTCTCAGTGGACACATTATTCAGAGACGATTTTAATGCACGAGCAGCAGGAATTTTCTTTTTCTTTTTTGGTGCAGGTAGCTGCGAGTTTTGTGGTACTTTTGTGTTGCGCCATTGAAGTAGGAACTGGAAAGATCTTCAATAGAGCATCGAATTGTTGGAGGAAGCCAATATCCCTCCCGCTCAGCAACTCTTCGGGTAGATATTCCTCAATGCGAAACTGGTTACGAGGGGCATCCTAAAACTGCTCTGACCTGACATTGTCGGTAGCACATGTTTCGCAACCGCAACCCACTGTCCCATGTAAATCATTGCCGTTGACAGCTTAACATTAATTGAGACCAATTTAAATCACTCGTCGAACTTGTTTTAGGTAAACGACTGTTTTGTAGATGTAATAGCTGCGCACCTGTGGACCCACAACCCAATGGCACAGAAATAACTGGCTTCGAGCTGCCATCGCCAATTAAAAATGAAATTAAAAATGCCAACAACAATAAGAGCAACAATTGAGCGTGTGCGCTGACAAGAGTGCATTGACTTGTGACGCGCAGTGGATATATTATTTAATATTACAGACAGCCTCCTGTGGTTTGCCGTTCACTTTGCCATCGCTTAGAGAGTGGCGCAACACATGTCAATCAAAATTCAGGTGTCCTTCAGATTCTTAATCGTGTGCAATTTTCTTTTCAGCCCGGCCACCAATACCGCCAGCCGGCGACTACCCAGCAGCACATATTCTCGGATGTGCAACAGCATCAGCAGAGGTACAATGTACAGCAGCAACCTTTCTATGTGCAGCAGAGTCCCAGTGTGGAAGTGCCGCTAACGCAGCAGCAGAGGAGCCACAATAACCATGGCGGGCAGCAAAATGTTCGCTTTCCGCAACCGAGCCCACCGCAACAGCAGTATCAACAATTGCGAGCGCCGAGCAGTAGTGTCAGCCCCAAGGACCCGCTGATTGGTTTCGTTCCGAACTACGTTCCAGTTCCACAAGCTCTGCAATCTCAGCCGCCAACTAACCAGCAACAACAGCAGTTTCAGCGATCGGTGCAGAGCCAAGTACAGCAGCTGCCTATCAGTCCCTTTTCAACTGTAGGAACGCCCCCACAGGAGCAAGATATTCATACGCAGAACTTCCTCACCCTGAGGAATCTAGCTCCTCAAGTGGGTCCTCAGCAAAGTCTGCCGTCGAGATCGTTTAGCAACAAGCAGTTCCAATCGCAAGGCCCAGTCCCACAGTTCCAGCAACAACCGCAACAGCAGCAGCAACAGCAGTTCTCAGCAGCTCCTCAGTTCGATAATGTGCTACCGCCAGCTCAAACGGAGCAAAAACTGCCACGACAGGAAGTGAACCAGGCCTTCTCGACAGCGCCCCAGTTCTCGTTCAACAACCAACCACAGCCGCAGCCGCAGCCGCAAGCCTACCACCCACAGCCTTCGTCGCTGCCTCCGTCGCACCCAACGCAGATATACCAAGGGAATCAGCCACCGCACTACGTTCAGCCACACCACGGCTCCCATAATCCACACCAGAGCGCCCACAGCCCACACCACAGCTCGCACTCGGAGCACTCACCTCCTCACCATTACAGCGGCTTCCCCGAATATCAGCACTTTGACAGCCCATATGCATCACCCGAGCAGGAGTACAAGCAGAAGCTGATCCAAAAGCACGAACAGTTTGTCCAGAAGCAGTACGAGAAGTCGCAGAACAAAGTGAAACTGCTGCACGAAGACTTTGTCCACAAGCAGCACAGCATCAAGCAAGAGACTCCCGTGAGGCATCAGCATCACCATCAACCACAAGCCGCACCGATTCATGGAAGCCCGCCACGCAGCCGTCCCGTCCACGCCTCCGAAGTTGGACTTTTCAACGACGCCCTAAAGCAGTACCACATCGACCACCCAACCACAACCACCACGACAACTACTCAAGCTACGACGAGCTCAGCCAGGCCTATTCAGCGACCATCGGGCGAGAAACCCAAGTCCTCGAAGGCGAAAACCAAACCTGCAAAGACAATCGGAAGGGATGACCTACTCAAACAGCTCAAGGCTGCTTTGGCCGAAGCCCCACAGCAAGACTTGGGCGACAAGCCGTTCGAGGAGATGGATTTGGTACTGCCAAATGGCGAGAGAGTACAGGTTATCCGGACCAAAGACCCAAACCTTATCAAGGGACAGCAGGCTCTGAGCCAGGATCAACTCAATGCCCTGATAGCGGGCAAGGGTAGTTCGGGACTTGCAAGTGTTGCTCCCGACAACTTGAAGGACCTGGTTCTACCCGACGGACACAAGGTGCAAATTGTACGGGCACCCGACAATGCAGACGCAGGTGAGGGCGGCCTGGATTTGTCGAACCTGGCAAGTCTCTATGGAGGAGGTGGCGCGGCTGCTGCTGCTGCATCAAAGGGAGGCAGCAACAGCATTGCCAGCTCCGCCGTGATCTCATCCGACTCTGATGAGCCTCCATCAATCGAAGAACTGGCCAGGAGGGGACTCATTCCAGAGGGCTATGAAATCGAAGGTCTGAGCTCTAAGTCTAAACCAGCACCCGCTCCAACAGCGCCCCCAAAAAAGAAAGCCACCTACGTCTACCTCGAAGAGCAGTCTGACGGCAGCTTCAAAATACAGGGCGTCAAGGCTAACGGCGAAAAGGAAACCAAGACCACCGGTGCAGAGGTAGAGGGTATCTTGGAGCGCATCAGGAGTGGGGAGATCAAACTGCCTCCCTCTGTGACAAGGCTCATTTTGCCCGACGATCAGGAAGTAACCCTGGATAATGGCAAAATTGTCCAAAGAACAAGCACCACAACCACAACTACAACCACAACGCGCCGTCCAACAACCGCTTATACGACAACCACAACCACAACCACAACCCCAACTCCCTACACCCCTAAGAGGCAACGAGTTACTATCTCCAGGGACTATCAATCGCCCTACTCGACCACAGTTGGGCCTCTTATTCAGCGCTCCAGCAACGGGCATGGCCTGCAAGAAGCGCCCAGCACCTATCGCAGCACAGTCCAGCCTCAGTACCAAAATGCTCCAATCTCGTACGCGACCACTGCGCAGCCGATCTACGAGCCAACAGTTCAAGTGAGCTCGACATATGCGCCGGTCACAGAGAGATTGACCGTGACAACTGAAGAGCTACAGATACAACCGCAGCAACTGAGCCAACAGCAACAACAAGAACAACAACAGCAGCTGCAAAACCAACAACATCAACGACAGCCAGAGGGAGTCCAAAATCTGAGCGCGGACCTGCTGCAGATTCTGAAGTCGAACGGACTGTTCGCGATGGCCAAGTATTTGAAGCAATCCGGCTTGGATAGCATCTTGAACGAAACCGGACCCTACACGATCTTCGTCCCAACGGACAAGGCTTTCAAAAATCTCCTCATCCAGCTCGGAGGACCTGAGAGAGCCGAAGAAAAGTTCAAGTCCAATCCGCGACTCCTGAGTGGCGTAAGTCTCTTTTGCCCAACCTTTGTCCTGCTTTAACTTTCACTAAACTCCTTTTAGCTCCTCTTGCACCATGTAATCCCGGGCGCTTTTGAGATTTCCAGCCTCCAAGACGAGATGACAGGTGTTTCCCTGGCGGGAACTCAACTCAGGGTCAATCAGTACACAATGCACGATCAGGAGTGGAACGATGTTGTGGTAAGTCTGCGCAGAATTACAGTCCTTCGTTCCGTATTCACCTCGTTCGTTTTAGCTAACCACCATTAACGGTGCAATGGTGGTAAATGACCGCAAGGACATTAAGATACCCCAAGGAATCGCGCATGCTGTGGACCGTGTCATGTTCCCCCTGCCAGTAGGAGACCTGCTACAGACCCTCCAATCTGATCGAGAAGCGAGGTTCTCCACGTTCCTGAAAGTTCTGTTCACATCGGGCCTCTCTGAAAAGCTCCAAGGAAAGGGTATGATGTTCCCCCGACACCCAAGTCAGACTCCCTTACATTTTCCCTTCTTTTTTCAAGGCATCAAAACCTACACCGTGTTTGCCCCGACCGAGAAGGCTTTCAAGGACCTCGAACTCGATGTCGTGGAGAAGCTGCTCACGGACAAGGAAGCCGCTGAAGAATTTGCCACCAAGCACATTGTGTCGGGGACACTTTTCTCCGCTGGCATGAGGTTCTATCAAGTGAAAGACTCCCTTCTGACCGGCAAGACTGTCATCCTGCAGAAGACCAGTGCTGGAAAGATCAAGGTCAACGACGCCCAAATGGTCACATCGAACATCCCCGCCACGAATGGTGTGATACACGCTATCGACGGCGTCCTGTCGTGAACGGAAAACCCCACTTTAGTCTCTTAGCACCGTAGTCTATGCTTGCCTTCGAAAATCTGTCACAAAATGGGAGAGCTTGTCTCTGTCCTGTTCTCCCCATTACAAAAAGAAACCACACACTGACACTCTGCCATTGATTTTATTTCTTTTTTATTTATTGTTTAAACTGTGCTTACGGTTAGCAACTGGTGCAATTGGAACACCCCCAACCTCCCCATTTATTCACAAACGTGTTGCAGCCGACAAGGAGTCAAATAAGGTTCTTTCAAACAATTTCTTGGCACCAATTTTCTCTTTTAATTTATTTAAATAATTCGATACTTTTTTGTATAAAGAAACGATTCCAAACAGAAGTTAAAATATGTGTTAGCCCTAAGGATTAGATTAAGGATAAGTATGATTGTTATGCTAAAATGTAAAAATGTTTATTTTATGAATATAAAGTCGAAAAACACTGGTTGCAGTTTTTGTGGTTTGTGCATGTGATCTGGTGGGTTTTAAGCTGAACTCGGATTTCCATTCAGTTACAGCTTTGTATAAATAATTATGCACAAAGGGTGCAGTGTAATGCCCCACGAGGTATTGGTTTCAATCTTAACTATGATTTTCCGTAAAAAATTAATGGCCCACGATGTATTAAATACTCGAACCCGCTATTTGCGTATGTTGTGAAATGTAGATGGCGTCGCGGGTGTATTCAGTAGGCAGATTTCGAATTTCAATTCGGGAACATAAACTGACGAGCTACATCGACCACCAGCACAACATGTTTCAAACATTCCATCGTCAGTCGCCCGCTAGAGTTCTAGTGTCAGCAAAACAAAAATGGCAATTTCCACTCGAAAAATAAACTTGTTTCCAATGATGAAAAAATGTTTTAGGCCGTTTGCTGACTTTGTTCCAAATTGCTGTGAAGAATTCCACCTCCGCATTTGTTATAGTTTTCGTAAATTTGTTTGCTTTTTATTCGAATCGCATTGACAGCCCCGATTTTTCTGTCACTCTTTAAAAAAAATTGTTTCTGCTAGATTGAGGAGTTCCCCTTTTAAGAGAAATGTCACATTTTGTGCAGAGCTCTAAAACAAATGGTGAACTGTCAAACAATTTTTTTCTCCGTATTTTGACGTGCGCCATTCACGTTCGTGAAACTGAATGTCAATATTTCAAGTTGACTTTCTTCAACAATACGGTTTTTCGCAGAGCTCTTTCTTTCATAAGATGGCTATCTTTTCGCTATTGTGTTCAAAAATAGAAGCGAAATGTGTAAACGACTGTTGAACAAAACTAGCGGGTCGCCATTCTGTTCGGCGAAACGTTCAAACTTTTTCGTGTGGACGTACGATTTACTTCTGGAACTTAAAGCATACTCGTATCATTCGTGCGACCGAAAACTGTTCAACGTTTCCGCCATACAGAATCTAACCGTAGGCTTCGGGCATGTAAAATAACATTTCCTGTGTCAGCTATATAAACGAACTGTCAACTTAGTACTCAGGCATGAAGTTCAAAGTTCTTGACTATATTCGTCGGCTGTCCCTCCATAAACGTCACCTGAAAAAGCAGTTCACATGACCGAATTGGGGACAATCCAAACTGAGACATATCAAGTCAGTCATCTGTCAAACTCACTAAACTAGAGACTTAAACGTGCCTTCCTACTAACTCAATGCAAAAACTCGCCCAAGTGACACCTATGGGTATGACATCGGAATATTTAAAAACGAGAAAGATGTTGATACTTCTGCCTTCTGCGTGCCCTGCAGTTCTTAATTCTACACATACGAGTGAGGGTGTTGATGATTGTCACTTACTATCAGTCTCAATGCAGCAGGAATATCATTTTCGGACATCATTGTGTACGATTATTATTAGAAAAAAAAATGGAAATGTCATTGCGTTGCGTCCATTACGATAACTCGTTAGATGTGGAAAGGAGCTTTACTCGCTTAAGGGTTTCTTTTAATTTTTTTGCCTGTGCAGCAAACAACGCATCATTTTAGTTACAAACAGAATAATTCTTCTGTCGTTCGGTATGTCACAAATGTTCATTTTGTAAACGCAAAAGATGCAATTGGTGGTGGGTAAACAAACCTTTACTTTTAATTTCCAGGCGGTCAAAATATGTGCCAGTCTATAATGCATGCGTTCTGTTGACTTAGGCGCTTTGGTTTTTCTTATGCAAACCGAAAAATACTGAAAAAATATTTTAGAACCTAGCTACTACGAAAAACTGAGTGTTTGTCACTTTCAAATGGTTGTTGAGCTGATTTGTATTTTTTATAAACTGGAATTGGGCAAGTTTCGTGTGGTGGAAAACATTTGAAACGATCTGCCCCCTGGTTTTTCTGACGAGACCGGCGGCTTTAAAATAAACAGTATGATAGTTATTTTTGTAGCTCATAAAAATATGTGTCAGTTTTTTTTTAACGAAAAGTTTTCGTTAGGTACTTACTTAGATCTGCGTTGCTGGTCCAACAGCCGATTCACGGTAGTGGTTGGAATGATGCTGCAGATAAGTAATTTTATAGCTGCCTTTTCTTTTTACTCGTTTTTAATAATTCAAAGCTTTGTCAGCTCCAAACTTAACGTACATTTGTTAAGGGTTACACTGGTTACTCAAGAGAGGTTACAGGCTATATTTTTATAGGGTGGTCACGAATTGGTATTGTTACATAAGAATGCGTGTTGACAAATGTCACGTATCTTAAAAAATTCCGGCTCACCAAAAAATATGAGCCACTTCCGCTGTGGGCAAAGTTGCTGGCAGTGTTCATAGAATTTTATTTGTCATTTGAAATTTTTCGTTACGTGTAGATAGTATTTTTTTTATTTTTATTTTTTTGAACAAGTCTAAATTTGCATAAAATTAACAATGAAGGGAAATAAAAACTTCTTCTTCATTTAAAATTCACATATGAAATCGAAGTTAATGATATCGAAAATGTGGCATTTCCGAACTCTATCACATTTCCCCACGGTTGGCAGCATTTATTTTTGAATTTTTTGAATGTTTTTGCATGTCACACAGGTTCTAATTGACATAACACCGATAGGAAAACAAAATGGCGGAATTTGAATAAAAATTGTAGGGTCAGCGGCAAGAGGACTGCGAGTTCGGGTCTCAGTATGATTTGTCCATGGCCTGTAAAATGGTTCAGCTCGCACTAAAAATGTTTTTTGACATATTTCCATTTGAACAAAGCATGGAAAACCTTTTTTCTTGTAATGAGGAGAAGTCACTTTTGCAATGGTTTTTAAATTTAGCGTCCAAAAGCTTCCAATTCTTCAAACCAAGAATTTTAAACACAAAAAGAAGACGTCACCTCTGCTCTCAGTCGGTGCTCCCACTTACCACTCAATCGTCAATCCACTCCTCGATCCTCCACCGCTGCAAACAAGTTAAACCTCTCTCAATTTGTTTTGTGTTTTTATTTAATTTATTATTTCTTTCCGTTTAGATTATAGATATTTCGCAATTAAGACAAACTTTCTTCGTTTTACTTGTTCTTAAATATACTCCTATATATATTTATTTGCGTATCTAAATGGTTTGTTTTATTTTCTTACTTGTTCGACTCGTCTATTTTTAGTTTTTGTATTGTTTTAATAAAATGGTTTCGCCTTAGGTACATGCATAAAAAAATAAATTAAATCATAAACATTGTAGCTAATTTTGATAGAGTGCCCTGATCTTTTTTTTCTTCCAACAAAAGGTATACCGAACTTAAAATGAAATAATAAATATAAAATGAAAAACAACCACTTAACATATTCATATATAGAGATTTATTACTTAACTTTTAAAACTTGTATGTATTTTGTTTTTTTTTTTTCTTTTTGTGTATCACCCTGTGTTGTAGTTAAAATTTTTCTTTTTCCTTTTCTTAACGCTAAAAGCCATTTATAATTTTAAATTCTTGTTATTTTTTTTGTCTACTTTTCAAGTATTTTTTGTTTGTTTTTGTTTTTTGTTATATCGTAATGAAAACACGAAAAATAGTTTTTGTTCTTTGCTTTTGTGGTTAGGAACAGCGAACGGTTTATAGTGTCTCAGGCCCGTGTGTCTGTGTGCATTTACTGCTGCTGGACCAATAGTTGTTCGACTTGATCAGCTGTTCGGAGTAGAAATGCGGCGCTTTCTCGATACGCGGTTATCACCTGCCTTGCGGCCGTTATCTCGTTAGCACTTAGTTTGTGTGTGACTAGAGGTGGTGGGGGTCTTGCATTCGGGCTTAGGGACGACGAAGTAGCCGCAGCAGTGGATGTTATCGATTGCGTTGGTTGTTGCACCGACGACGGCTTCATCGACAGATCAGTTGGAGTTGCTGCAAAAAATAACCACGTTAGAGCATTTAAGTTTTGAAAGTCGTTTGGGGTTGGTATTACCATTGGCTGCTGGAAAGTAGCTCGGATAGGTTGGTGTCCGTGACGCGTAGGGCGACGTGGATGATGGCGAAGTGAAATCCGTCGGGCGATATAGGGGCGACGAAGTGGGTATAGCGCTGGCGCTAGTCACTGTTGTGTTGCCATTGGGCAGGCCAGTCCCCCCGCCAAGCATTGGCTGTGCCACCGACGCAGTACTCAGAGCCAACGGCGAACTGCGAGCCGAAGAGCTAGCACCTTGTGTGGATGTTGTGGTTGGTGCTAGGACGTCAGATTCTGGAATGCTTGGATTCGGAGTTGAACGGAATCCACTTGTGAATGGCGTCGAAGTTGTTGCCACGTCGCTGGTGGCCACAGTGCCCGTGGAGCTTGTGGTTGTGGTGAGTGGAAGTGCCTGAGTTATGGGGTCCAATCCGATGCGCATGCGTTTGGCATTCATGCTCTCATTTTCGCAGGCTATGGCCAGAATTTGCTCGGCCTGCACCGACGTCAAATGAGCTGGTGTCGGACGAGTCTGCAAGGGGGAAAGGCACTTAGAATTTCATTCTAAATGAATAAATAAATGTACTTACGGTGTTGTCCCATCCCTCCCTGGCTTTCTTATTGCGACGACAGGACTTCAGGTAGGTCCGGATGCGTTTTCGGGACCGCTCACTGAACTCCGGAAACTGCCGTGCACAGGAATCGATTATGGCCTGGATTTTCTCCTTCGGTTGCTTGGAAATCGGGATAATCCGATCGAGGTTCTCGTCGACGAACAGACGGACAAACATCTGCAATGACCAGCACACCGAAGTTAGACATGCCAACTGGGATGCAAAAAATCTGTACTCACGTTAAATGCTTTCAACCGCTCGGGGTCATGCGCTTGCTGATCCAGCTTGTCATCTAGGTCATCCTCGGAGCCTTCGTCCTCGTCTTTCTGGCCCGAAGAGTTTGTTTCATCCTGGTTTTCCATTGGCGACGATTCCTCCGCCCGGGGAACTGGCGAAATGGACGTCTCCATCTTTGTGACATTCTGTGCCAGGGCATTCTGATACTGAGCCCACAGGCCGCCGACCACTCCCAGATCTGGCCCCTCGGTACCATTGCGAACCGCATTCGAGTTCTGATAGTTCCAAGCCAGCAGCATCAGCTTAAGCTTGTCAGCGTCCTTCATCAGACCGGCATATGGGTCCTCTGGGTTGCCATCCGATGCCGTGTCGGGTGTGGGAGGTGTGGGCAACGGCGGCTCCTGTAAGATAAAAAAAACTCAGTTACAGTTGTGTGTCTCAAAGGGGGGTGAAAAAGAAAAACATTCCACAGCCATCGGTATATTGAATATAAACTCGGCTACCTTGTGGCTGATTGTCACTCGAAAGTCTCCGCAAAACACGTTTCAATATCCTCATTCAGGTGCAAAAGAAAATTGCCATGTCCAAGGAAATCCAAACCATCCTACCCCCAAAAAGTTGCTTCTTGAGATGCGGTGTAGGTTACGGGTGGATCTCTGAGGTTTTCCATCGAATATCCGTACACACACACACATGAACAAAAATGGAGGCTTCCTTATAATGCCAACCTCAAAATGTCTTTGAGTCGGCTAAAGAAGTTTTAGACATTCCACCCGTTCCCCCTTCCAGCCAAGTAACTGGCTTTGTGCTCAGCACTTGGGATATCACATCCTTGTTTACTTCATTATACAAGGATACGTGTATGTACATAAAAATAGTGAGTAGATGTGTGCACACAGGATGTGTGTGTACATAAATCAATTGACGGAGTAAGTGAATCGAACGAGGGTGAGCACCGAGGAGTGGAGGTCGCCTCCACCCATGGCACGAGGTAAGTTCAACTTTCTTCAAGACAAGTTTCCCGATCCACACGTATATCACCCACCGGGCGGACCGACATACCGAAACTCCCGGGGTGGCAGGATTTCATATTCGGTACATATACCTAAATGAATTGGGTTTCGGCGGCCGGAGAACGGGGTGGTCTAGAAACAAACAACAAGCCATATGTGTACAGAATATATTGTACTGTGTGTTGTATGCCTAGGAGCATTGGCGATGACACATTTCAAATGGTCGTCGACAGAGGGATGAACTTGCCAAGGTGATGGAGGTGATGGAGGGTTGCGGGTGCGAGGGCGCTCATACAGCTAAGACGAAGGATAGTTTTATGGTGTACCGAAAAACCCCAAAAGCCAATATTTGAGCATACACACAAATGTCCTTTGGCTCAAATGACGACGGCGAACAAAAAAAAGAATACCTACACCAAGCGAAGAAATAAGTTGGACGAAGGCATGCAGGGATAGATAAAAGGAACTCTCCCGTTCCCCCCAACCAAAAAAAAAATTAAACAAAAACCTCGCATTCACCAGAGGGATAGAAAATAAGATGAATACCATATGGCGGGCGCACGGAGGGTTGTCTGGTTACGTACACCCCTCTGAATCCTTTCCACACCCTCGATTCACAACGTTCTATAACTAATCATTCTCTCGACGAAATGCGGTCGTCGGAGGGGGTGGGACGCACAGGAAAAAGGTCTCCGTCCTTCTTCGAAAAATGTTCAAAACGTCTGCAAACAACCCCAACCCAAAGCGATATCCCACTGTCTTCCATCGCAGCTCTCTGTGTATATCTCCTCAACAGGAAGAACAAAAATGGGACGGGACGTGCAAAGAAAGACAAAAGCAAAAAAAAAAAAAACTTAGATCTGAAAGGGATGGGGTGGATGGCCACCACTTTTGCCCTAGATGGGAGTTCTGCCTTTCCAACTTATTCAAACCAATGTTCTGTTTTCTTTCAAGGATCTGCCTCCGTAAAAGCCAAAGCAACAATCCAAGGAGAAGCCAAGATTTGACCATAGCTGCTGCCATTATGTCGTTCGTCAAACGAGGGTTCCTCTTTCTCTTCTATATACATGGGCCCTACTCAAAATAGTTCGATTCAGTTCAGTCCTGCGGTCATAGGCATTAGGGTGCCTGCGAATGAAAGAGTGCCAACTGCATATACGAGGATTGGTTTTTCTTCTTGTTCTGTCGCTCACCCAACCCCCGTTTTAAGTGTCGTCTTCCGACTACGAGGAAGACAGACAACTTAATCGATTTCAGCGTTGGGAAATTAATTAGTGAGAAATGCAGACCGTTCGAAGTTTCACCGAGAACCCGCTTCGTATAGTTCCGCCCGGTCTATTGACTCTGCACAACTTTTTGTGCAGTTTTTGGGGTTAAAGTTGCGCCATTCCTGTTCGGTTTTTCGTCCGATTGAATGGGATTGGAACTTGGAAGTTTTGCAAAGGTTTTTAGTTCTTTGCTTTCCTTGAGAGGATTTGCAAAATCAAAACAGAGAGCACACCACAGCTTTTGACGTGGTCAGGTTGACGGTCGGAGAACGTCTTCGGGACGCAGTTTTTTGTTCCGCCCATTGTCCGGTGGGAATATAAGGGAGGTTATATTTATATTTGCCCCCCTCTTGTCATAAGTCAAATCAACTCCTTGCTTAGTTGCCCAACAAGTCCGAAGGTCGCTACCATATCTCCACTTTCAATCCAAAATTTTGAGAGAAGCATTACTACTTCACCGCGTGTTATACCTTCTATCCCGCATGTAGTGCCCATCAGGAAGTTCACCGTCTCTGTGGGTTTATAATTAAAATTCCTATTTCCGATCAAAGGCATATTATGGCACCCCCACCCCGAGAGCCATAGTTTTCTTTTTAGTCGATGTTGTGTTGGTTTTTTTTCCAGATCCTTTTCTCTTTGTTTGTTCTCATTAAAAGGGTTGTTCATTGTCCAATGGGGTGCACATGCATTGAACGCGTAGCATACGCCGGGTACGGGCACCCGTGGCGGCACCGCTCTCCATAAAGGACAACGTCGGCTTGGTCGTCATGCTCATCAGTAGCGCACACTGCACTGATGATGATAGCTCTCTCTTACGACAAAAAGGCGATGTCGGTAGGAAAAGTTTTCTGCTGTCCCTTGGAGTTGGTGCGTGCGTGTAGTATTTTCAAATTGAACCGAGCAGCGTGGAAGGGGTTGTTTCCATTATCCCGTCCAACATCCAAATTGGTTCCCAGTTTGAAATACATATTTTCTTTTTTTTTACTACTTGTGTACACACAGCGCACAGATGAGGGTGTAGTGGGTATGAAAGTATAGGGGCAACAGAGTGTTCCTAACTAAGTGGGGGTTGGGTAGCTGGTTTTCTATACTTGATTTCCCACCGCTTTTTGTATTTTTTTTTTCAAGAGTGTTAGTGGTCACAGGGGGAAGGTATGCGAATACGAAAATAAAAGAGATTCGATTGATATATATAGGTCGTCGATGCATGTGTACATGCAGGCATGCGAACAGCATCCGCGTGTCCCAAATAAGGCCTACCTCCTGATCGAAAGGGTTGGCAGCGCGGGAGCTGTATTTTTGTTCGCCGCGTGGAATGGGTAACTTCATAACCGAAAAACACAACAACCGAATGAACAACTATACTGCGAGCCGCATTCGGTGTGCTCTTCACTTTTTGTTCGTCCTTTTTTCACGTTAAGGACCCCAGCAGCTTTTTTTCGCGTTGATCCTCTGTGAGTAAAGGTTAATTTCATTTTCCTCTCGCTATTGGGGGGCCATACACCAGTGGTTGGGTGTGCAAACACCCTCAACTCGCGTCACCCCAATTGAAGGTGCAACCGAAAATCACCCGTGAGTACTCGAAATCGAACCCATAACAGCAGACACAGAGTTTGGGGCTGCACATTTGTTGGTCGGTAATCGCTGCTGAGCAAAAAAAAAATGTCCAAACTAGGAAGAGTGTGCGAGCGAGCGCGAGAATGAATAAATGAAATTTCGGTCACGACAAATCCGAGTGCGAGTGGCGGGGGTGGTGCGGTCGAGAGGCGACTGCATGCGAGGCGGCATGTCGCGTGTTTGGGGCACTGCGATGTCGATTTTTGGGATTTTTCCGCCATTTTCCAAGCGAATGTTGCTGTTGGTTTTTTTATTCTTTTTTTTCGTTATTTGTCTGTTTTGCTGATGGGTAGACTAAGCCTGGCATTTCTATGATCGGAAAGGGTACAAATGAGTTTGTCGGTTGACAGGGATTAACGCAGGGGATTAAGCACACTGTGTGGGGTAAGTGTATAGTTTTTTGTGCAGCCACTACTACTACCACTGCTAACACTATGTGCCCCGATATATCCTATGGCGATATTTACTCGTGTATACCCTCGGAGGAGGGTGGGTGATTGATTGGTTGGAATTATCATATTGAATGCCAATTAAATATCGCACAAGTGGCAGTAGAAACAAGAAGAGGTACATGTGCACTGTTCCGTATTAGGCGGGCGGATAGCGCGATTCGACTTAACTTGTTAAACTCGACGAAAGAGATAGAGCATAAATATTTTCAAGCTTTGCTATTTTATTTTCCCTGCACATATCAATTTTTGATATAGCTCGAGAGTTTTTTTTTTATGAATAATTCCGCGAAGGGATTTGAACAACAAAAAAAAATCTGCTCCACATAATACTCGCTAGCAAGAGTTGTTTGTATATTTTTATAAAATAAAATATTTTAGTTATAAGCCGAATATTTTAAAATAAAAACAAAAAATAAAAAAATGGAAAATCCGCCGAATGCTTTCATATTAAATCCTCATAAAAGTATGCAGCAAAAAGCGCATTCAGGGGAGCTATAGATTTGAAAAAAAAGAACAGTCTGTGATGGAAAAGGTTTTTTTAGGAAGCAGCACTTTGGACAAGCCTTCTGAGAATTGCAAGCAACTGCCCAGGACTCGTAGAGATGCGGTTTATTTATCTTTCATCAAGGTAAAAGTGAGTGTCGATGTAGACTCGAAAAAAGGGCAGCTAATGTTGACAACTTTTTTATGTTAAATTAAAAAGAGGCCGGTAAATTTGACAACTTCGTTCAATTAAAAAAAAAAATATGTTGCTAAATTGTTTACGAATGATTGGAATAAATATTATCCTAAAGAAGAGGGCGTTTATTGATACTGCCTATCACTGAACTTACAAATCCGCCACACTGCTTCAGCGGTCTCCAAAACCTTTGAAAACTATAGGTTGTGGGTTAGCAGTCTTTGCGAAGTTCAATGAAGGCAAAAAACCGGTGAATTGAAAAGAAGAAATTCAGAAACCCCCTTCACAGGACCTGAACTCTTCTGCGTTATTCCCAAATCGGGTGTAAATTTCTCTATAAAAATCAGGGAACATGGCATCTCATATGGGAGCAACGAGTTGGGGTTAAAATTCCTGATTCTGCTTTCAAAGTTCTGTTTTTTTATTGTTTGCAGAATTTTGTAAAACAGAAATTTGGATTTAACTCTGCTTTTCTTAATTTTTATTTGTGGCCTTATAATTTCCTCCTTGGAAGAAAATAATAAATCTCGTGGGTATTTTTCAAAAATCCGATTTTGTTTTATTTTCATTACAGAAACACGAAAGTTAACAAAAGAAGCGACACTGCTTCTGATATGTTTTAGGAAGACTGAGGAAGAGTCCTTGTCTGTCCACCAAACCATCAATCGCAGCGTAACAGAACTACAAGGAACCTCCTAAGAAAATGGCCTTAAAGTATTTGAAGATCCTTCCGAGTCACTTTTCCAATGAACTTTGATTAAACAACATTTCGGCCGTCCTTTTTAATACTGAATGAAGATTTTACATTTGTTTTAAGAATTAAGCTTTTATTTATGTTCTTTGAGCTTTGCAATGAAGGTTTGTATTTTAATTTTGTCATATTCAAAGTGATTAGCAATTTCAAAAAGAAACAATTAAGCAGTATACCTATTTTTGTGTGAAAAGATAGAATTTTGCAAAAGCAGAATTTTGAAAGCAGAATTTCGACCGAATCCCGGAATCAACATCACTGGTCGAAGACAATCTTGAAGACCGATTCAACTCTCAATAGCGATGTCAAGAGATTCCGAATCTTACGATTTTAAAAACCGCCTTAAGAAACTCCACCTAGTCCACTCCCCGACTCGCCGCCTACGTTTTTAGACAGACTAAACAGCTCGTCATATGTTATGCGAATGTCCCGCAGTAGTTAGGAATGCATTTTCAGCGGAAGAATCGTCCTGGAGAACTAGAGAAATCTTCTGCAACATTTAGACATTCATTTTTCTAAAAAAGATCTCCCAAGTCGGCGTGCATTCTTTCGCTTTGGGGAGTGCGAGAGAAACAAAAAAAATTAACAAGCGAATTTGTACAAAGGAAAGGATTTGTCGATCTTCTTGTTTAGGTCACTTTTTTAGAGGGAAAAAATATGAATATGTGACCTACTGGAAAAACAAATTTGAATGATCACATGCAAGACCGTTCCTCCTAAAAGTAAACAACAATTTTCAACGATATCTAGGCTTGCACAAGACAGATATATGGAGAGCAACTGCATGGAATAATGCCGCAAGAAACGCATCTAACTTCTTGAGCAGTCGCTCTGAGACATCTCCTCTGTACATGGTGTTTTCAGGTCATTTGGGCAGGAGCTTCCCTTAGGTTTCCAAGTGAAAGACAGCCCTGTACCCGAATCCACATCAGCGTATTAGTAAAGCGAGTGTTGGTTCACTCCCTCTATCTGAATTTTTTTTCCTTCGTCACAGGGGACACATCCCCGGATATACACACGCACAATTCGCATTCTATATATATAAATGCGGCATACGGTGGAAAAAAAGTATATTAATTATATTTTGCTTAAAGTCAGCTAGCAGCCGAATTGGCAACGCCCTTTTAAAGCTTAAAATATTTTATTGAACACACTGCATGAGTTAAAATATATATAAATGAGATGAAACTTACCCTAGCCGTAATATGTATTCGCAACGCATAATACCACCCACTTCACCCGAAACGGGGATAAGCACATCAGCAGCAGAACGGAACAGAACACCACCTGCATATAGCCAAAAGCAACGACCGAATATCTCACCTCCCTGCCCCGCGCAGCACCATTCTTCGATGCAACTTGAAGCAACCAACTACCTATTTATCTCATTAAATAGTGTTTGGGGTTACTTAAGCGCACCTACCCAACACCCCGTCCGTACCCACTGCGTGTGTGTGTCCCCATAATGTGCACTCACTCACTCGCTAACTTACTCCTCGTCGCCGTATATTCAGTTAGCAGGCGAAGCAATCATTGGTCGCAGTGGTATGAGGTGTAGAATGCAGCAGATTGAACCTACAACATCATCATGGTGCACACAGAATTCTGGTCAGAAAAGGCGAACACCACCCCCATCCTCGATGGTTTCATGAAAAATTGCGTACACCAAGGATGTAGCCGGCCGGAGAGTGCAGGGGAGCGAGGAGCATTGAACAAAAAACATAAAAGATAAAAACGCGAACGCAAAATAAAGAACTCATCATCATGCGTGTGATTGCAAAAACAGCCTCCGGGCCAGTTTGTTTTTTTTTTTTTTTTTTTGGGTGAGAGAATGAGGTTCCAGCCTTGGAATAATATGTACGAATCGATGGGGCATGGGGGGGGGGGTTGCACGATGGGTGCACACAACATACGATAAAGTGAAATGCGTACCCGAAGCGCTCGCACATATCCGCGTGGATTGTAGCGCGCTGTGGCATTATGTGCGTCGGTCGTTCGTTACATAAAAAGAGAGAAAACACTCGCATGACAGGATACCATATCTGTGAAACACCATCACCAGGATTCGCGTAGGCGAACATGTGAATTCCAAAGGCCTTCCTTGCCTTTCATATATCGTCCCTCGACGCAGTTTTATCAAACCGAACGCAAAAATTGCGGTGGAAACGGAGGCAATACAAAAAACCCCATATATGAGTGAATGTCGGGTTTTTTTTTTGTCAACCACCCTCTTTGGTACGGGAGCCGAACCGAGCCCAGCCCCACCACCATCCACCATTAACCACCGCCAGCTCGACCGACAGCTACGCGCACTATTTGCTTGCCTTAGTCCCCCCCTGCACAGACCCCCAATATCAGAAGCAGCACTACTGGGACTGCCTGTGTGCATAGCTGATGAGCAAGTGCGTGCCGGATTTTAGGGTTGGCTCACAACGAATGTGGGGGGTGGGGGAACTGGTGATGAATGGAGGCGAGTGGTGTGTGGAGCATTTACGCACATTTCACATAAATATTTCAACAGCCGATGTAGCTGGCTCTCTGCGGAGGAAGGCTAACCCTGCCCGAACCCGTTGGTTTCCGTACCTGATTGACGTACAGTTATGTAACTTCCTTGCATTATAATAATAGCTGAGCGATGGCGTAGGGAGGGCGTCCGGCCTGACAAACGCACCCACTTTGCCAGAGAGCAAGCTACTGCTGCACCTCTTGCGTGCCAGGCACACGCACATGCAGGGCGCACTGTATAAGGCCCTCCCCGGGAACACTATCATCATCATAATCATAATAATCGCTGTATACGACTGGAAGGTGGTGCACTGGGTCAGTACCCAGTAAGCCTGCTTACCCTTCCCGCCTTTTAATTACGCAATTTCGCACATACACTCGTTCGGCGCTCGGGTGTATATGGGTGCCTCGTCCGAAAAGCACGAGCGGCCACGACCCTCCGCCGCTAGGACACTGCAAACGACCTCCTGTGCTTCTATAAATATCCGTCCTCTTTACTTTTGTTGTACCGTATTATGGGGTCGTGTGATATTTAGCTCGCCGCGTGGACTGTGTGAGGGGGCGATATCATCATCATCCGTCGCCGCCACCGACTCACAGGAGGCGGTTCAGGAAGCGAACGGGCCTATTGCATGACGCACCCTGTTTTTTTTTTTTATTATTCTGTCTTCTTCATACACTCCTGTTTTTATTTCATTTGCTCGTCCACCCCACCAACAGCGGGTATAAAACTGCGAAACTACAATAAACGAGGACATTTTTTTCGACATGCCTATGCCCCATGGGCCATGGGCAGTATGTACTACATATATACGAAAATTCCACATTTTTTTTAGTTTAAACAAAAACATCAAACTAACGGTGAAATAACACAGAGGGAATCAATCCCCAAACCTGAAGCCCAACTAAGGAATCCAAATTACCCCAAAAGGGTAAAAATGTTCACCCATAAGGGGGAGGCGAACACAAAATGCAAAAAATGTGAACAGCGGCTAGGTAGATAGAAATTGCGCGCCTACTCTTCGGGTTTGAAGCAGCGGTGGAGGTGATGGTGGGGGCAGTTTGGGGGATGGTAAAATCACACCGCACACACAGTGGGTGAGTTTAGTTTGCGTGCGCTGCAGCTGAATTGGAAATCCTCGTTGCAATGACGATGATGGCTCCTGCAGGTACACATGCTAATGCATGTGAATGATTTTGAGTTTACCGAGCAAAAACGACAAAAAAAGAAGAAGAAAAAAACCGAAAATGGTGGTCAGAGAAAAAAGTACATGGCGGCGATTGGAGACAAATGGCGTTGGTAGTGGAGGAGAAATTTTCAAAATGCATTTTTAGTGCAACGCATGATTGGGGCAGGTACTGCCCTAAAATGTAAAATGCTGGCGCCATAGGTAGGCATATTTGTTTGATTTCCGTCCCGGGCAGAGGTCATCGAATGCGGAGGTGCAGCTGTAGAGTAGAAATCGGTTATAAGAATACCCGAACCGGAGATAATCGGTTCTAGCAATCAAATTCTTTAAAAATCGTTATAAATGAGGTCTGTACTGTACCTACATGCGCATTTGGAGATTGTAGAAGGTTACATTTGATTGCGGCAAAGCTTTCTTCGTCCTTGGGGTACCTTTGTATTTTTTTATACCGCTATCATGGGAAGTGCGTCTGTACATAAGAAACCGAGGGCTACAGCAGAAGCTTTCTCAAAAAAATGCTACTTTTGGATGTGTTCTGGAGGTTCTTTGAATCGTCTGCTAAAGTGTAGAGCTATGGAGCTAAGCGTGAATCTAAAGATTATCAAGTCTTGCCTTAGAAATAAATAAGCAACAGGCCTAGGCCTAGCAGCTCATAACATTTCGCTTTTCATTTTAAGGACGAATAGAAGGGATCTAGATTTTTATGCCGAGTCCAAAAGGCTAATTGAGAGGCTCTTTCAGGACGGTTATACTCCCCGATGTTTGTCAGACGGTGGCGAAAGGTGGCGCAGTAAAAAAAACCTTGAGTTGGAATTTGGGTTTTTTCGTGAATCGAATCGAATCGAACCTGGGACCCCTCGCTTAGTAGTCCAGTGCACTAACCACTAAGCCAATGTGCCTACTCGCCTTAATGAGGAATTTGTGCCAAAAGACTGAAAATCTTTTATTAAAACATTTACACACAAGCTTGTTGTAAAAAGAACTGGAAACAATCGAAGACAACTTGCAGTTAGCTTTTGTATTGGAAAGGCAAAGCCCATCGGACTCAAGCTGAAGCTCCAACATTTTTCAATAACCGTTTACAAAAATTTTAGCAACCTATTCCTTTTTTTTCCATCTTATTAGGATGAAATTGAAAAAGGGAAAAGTCGTCTTTAGCTTTAAACTGTCTAAGGGCCGTTTGCTGATACGACTCATAGCGAACTAAGTTCCACATAAACTCTTATGTGACAGTTTATGCCCTAGAAAAAGTAGCCCATAAGTATTTAAGTAGAACTTAAATCGTTAAGAGTCGTATGAGCAAACGGCCCTAAGTGTTTTTTAAGTCCGCCCATACTCGCGGCTCCCATGTTCGATGTAAACCATGCCTATGAAGAATTTTTGACACGCCCACTTCTTGGGGCGATTTTCGATTCAAATATAAAACTTTTGGTACATTTTTTTAAGATAACCAAAAACAAGTCTCCTTATAATAGAGACAGGCATTCGGTTTTAATGCAGCTCCCATATTGGATCACAGGCAAAAGTATAAGGTATCAAAAAGTCCACCCAGCGGATTAGCTACATTCACAAACGTCCTTTTTTAACATCACATATATTAAGCATGTCAATCATGAACTGGTTGCTGAAGCCTTTTGATATATCTCCCTCACCTATAAAGCAGTTTCGGAAGTCTTGTCTTTAACAGGATGGTGTTACATGCCACACAAGACGTTTAAAAATCGATCTTTTGGGCCAAAGCTTCTATAATCGTGCGTATCAACCGTTTTGATGGCTTCGCCTGGCCTTCCCGGAGCTACGATTTCGCGCGGTTCGAATTTTTGTTAGTGGTGCACCATTTGAAGCTACGATTAAGGTACCGCACAACTCAAAATTTGGTGGAGCTATTTGTAAAATGCGGACCATCGGAAATTTATCTGTAGAAACAAGTAAAAACAGCACACGGCATTTTGAGCCAGGTTAAAGGTTTGACTATGGGAAGACAACTTATACGCTTTTTTCTGATCCATAACACAACAACCGTGAGAGATATTTGAATGAAAAAAATATGACAATTAAAACAGGCTGCTTGACACAAGTCGACATATGGTTCCTGGACACAGATATGTGTCCATGGGAATGGCAATGAGCCCGCTATGGCTCCAGGTCCTTAGTGACGAAATGCCACATTTGGCAAATGTTAGGAAGCTATCGGCGTTATTGGCGTCACTGAAGGTAGAACACTTTATCAAACGGCAAATTGCGAAGCTCTTTCATGACAATTATACTCTCGAAAGTTTGTCAGACGTTTGCGGGAGGTGGCGTAGTGAAAAAGAAACCTTTTTGCCACATTTACGACGATTAAAATTCCTGGCTTTTCGGTTCCTTCCGCTTTAAAAAAGACTCATTTACTATTTGTCAGACCTGTTTAAACCTTTCAGTTGAACAGCGCAGAGCTCTCTACCTACCAAAAGACGTAACCAATGGCTCTTCATTTCACTTTCAACTGCTAAATGCTTCGTTCATAATTCGAAGCAATGACCCCAAACCACCAAAGTCAACTTCTTAATTAGGGTCGATTCCATCCACCGACAGCCCTGTTGTGCTATCACCAACCACCAGCAGAATACGAATCTGTCCCCATACACAGTGGGTTGGCTGCCAGTGTGGGCTGCTTTCGGTTATTCCCAGCCCAAGCACCCGAAGGAGCATAATACGACAAGATAAATGATCCTTTTACCACCCGGCTGAGATGCGCAGAGTTTTGACGACATCTCTCTGTGAGACCCTACCACTGTGCCGGTCCTTCTAATAAAAAATCCTTGCTGGATACAACTGAGCGAACAATGAGCGGAACTCTTTTTTCGGCCTTATCGGGGGGTGAAGGTTTGCCTTCGTCTTAGCTAAAAGAACGATCAAAAACGGGATCATCGCATCGATCATGCTCGTAATGGATACAAATACAGTTTTATGGGTTTTTCTTTCGGTCTGCTGTTTTGTGCCCTACGGGGTTTAATTCGCCCCCCATCAGCGTACACAAAGCAAGATATATAAAAACAAGTGTGTGTACAAGAACTGGCACATGTCCTATGGGATTTGGTGTTTGTATAAGTCGGCTTGGAATGGGCTTAGCACACGCCTACTGGAATGCAAATGCCGAGGCACAAAGGCGCCCCTACGTCGAAAAAAATAAAATAAATAAATGAATTTAAACAAGAGAGTGCCGAGGGGAGGGTGACGCGGCGGTTCTCTGTAAAACATAACGCGCTACTATACCCATAACAAATCGCATTTCCTACACTACCGTTTGAGCCCATCTACCACCTCAGACCCGAGCCGGCCCAGCGCACCGCACAATAGGCACGGCACGCAATTTTAAGGCGTCATCTATGCGCGCCATCACATCACCCTCTATATGTATGCATAGAAGCGAGTGTATGTTTTTGTTTTCAGTTCTGGTTATATGGGGAGCTTCCCACACTTGCTGCAGAAACCCAGAGGTACAACAAAAAACGAGTGAAAAAATATCCATTTAGCTCTAGAAATTCAGAGGAAAAAAAACGAAACCCAACGCCCGCTCCTGTCCGAGGGGGTGGTGGCTGGTTGGATGTCAAACGTCGAGTGTGTGTTGTACTGTGTGAGCCGGGGGTAGAATTTCAAGAATAGTTGGTGCGGTGCGCTAATGCGACTGTATGAGCACAACCCTCACGGCCCTATTCAATTTTTGTGCTCGTTTTGCCGCTGCTGCTGCTGCACCTCCTAACTCCACGAAATGGAGTTGCAGTGGAACTAGTGGTCATTGCTTATGACGAGGTAACAATGGGATGCACCTATCGACGGGTGTTTTCTGCTTTCTTTTTTTTTCTCTGCACTTTTCAGTATATTTTATGTTACTCACACCATCGCGAAGCGGTTATCTGGGATGATTGGGTCTTTTGGGAGCCGGACTGGTTTTAGCACGCATCCCGTCCGGGGGTTGGTAATAAAGTATGAGGCTAATTGGATTTTATTAAAAAAAAAAACCTTTGGAAAAACATGCGAATGGCATTCGTAGGTGGACTCTTTGATCCGTACCGTCTAGGCCAAACAAAATCTAAAGAGAGGGAAGCTCTCGCAATCTGAGACGCACGGACCTTGTTGCTGTCTAACCACAAATGTGTCGCGTGACATTTGCCTCAGCCCCAAGGAGAACCTTCAACGCTGCCAAGGTGACAGCGTAGCTATACCATGAACCGGCTATATGAGGGTGGAAGCTGTGCTTCTCAACCTTCGTTGTATCCGTGTCAAAGGGAATGATTAAAGGCGCGCAGTTACAGCAAAACAAAGAGGAACGTTGGTCCCCGAAAGAACAAACCTTTCCTCGATAACGCTCGAACACATTCTTACAATCCACCACCATTGCCGCCGTCACTACGCTTCGACGAACCTTGTTTGTTGGCAGTGCTGCTGTCTGTGTATGGCAGTGGCAGCAGAACCCTTCCCCAAACCGTCATTTCAACTTTATTTTTGGGTTCGAAACCCAAGGATTTCTCGTCAGTTTTTTTTTTCTTTTCGTTTTCGTTTTACCTCCCTCTCGTCTGGGATAGAAGGTGGTAACGAGAACGGAGAGCAGAAGATATGAAAGGCAAGTTAGGTTATCTTCTCTTCCTCCGGTGGCACCACCGCACCGCCTAAACCGATTTTTTGTTAAACCCAGCACTGTGTGCTGGCTGTGCGAAGGGCGATGTGGAGGATGGAGGTGCTTGACGGTTCTGCAGTGGGTATGGGTATAGGAGGACTACAAAGGGGGATGATGAATTACCAAGAGGGATCTGGGCGTTGCGGATGAATTGATATGAGTGGGTTGGGTAGATTTAAGGGATCTCTCTCCGGCATTGTTGGGTAATTTTTCGAGATGATTTCTACACGGGTGTGGAGTGGCGACGACGCGGCAGCGGAAGAATAAAAATGGTGGAGCAACTTCTGCTACTGATGATGATGATAATGATGATGATGAGTAGAATGACGGAGGACAACGCCAGAGCAGCGACGACGACGCTGAAATCTGACGCAAGCTGTATATGGGGAAGGATAATACACACAGTGCCCTGCCACTTTGAGAAACCACTCTCTACCGACGCGGTACCGTTGGCTCTGTGTGCTTAAGTCCCATCCTCCGCCTGATATATACCTACATGTGGAAGACGACCCATAAAGTTGGCGGCTACTGAATCCAAATGGAAGGATTGTGCTCGGCGCGCTCTAGCGAGATGAAAACGATTTTTTGGGATACCCCCGAACCAACCTATAGGTACTGCTCGGTTTTCTATTTCAGGCAACGCTGAGTTGTCTCCGAAATGCGGATTTCTAGCTACGCCGAGCGGCCACCCTGCGACACGACACATAAGAATTTTCATTCCACTCGTTGAAGGGTTCTTCGGCATTTTTTCTGTGCTGCTCTGCTCTCTGATGGCGTACGTTCCACACACCCTCGCCGAGAGACGAAGACCCAAGGAGCGTTTTTGTACAATGGATTTTTTTTTTGCCGTTCATTCCATTTCTTCTTCATTTTTTTTTTCGGTGAACAAAGCGGATGAAGTAAGGGTCGGCTACGACCGGTTTTACTCTTTTCAAGAGGACGACAGTGATGACGGACGACGGAGGAACATTCCTGCTGATTTTAGCCCTCTATAGAAGCTGGTATAGTTTCCACTGCTACTGCTCTACTATACCACTACTGATGATGAGTTGTATAAATGAATGCTGGCGCGGGGGAGCCGAGGTTGTGGGCACCTTAATTTCGCCTTGGATCGACCCTACCTACTACACCCAGCCCGGCTGGGTTTCTTTCATCATCGTCGTTCCCGTCAGAGTTCCCTTCGCTGTGTAATCGGCACGGGAGTATAGGGGGTTGATGTGGTTACCCCATCAACCCTCACCATCTTCGGCTACATGCTGAGTGTAGAATAAAATTTCTAATTTTTTTTCCTCTTCTTCGTCCTTTCTGATGTTGCGGAGGTAGATAACAAAGGGGGCGAACAGGAAAAAAAAAAAGAAACCGAAATAAAACGAACGTAGCTTCGTCTTTTTTTCTGAGGGATTATCCGCTGTCCGAACTTTTTCAGCAGCGGGTGGGGTGGGGTGGGGTGAGTGGGTGCGAGGGGTGAGTGGGTGCTTATTGCCAACGGAACACACAAAAAAGGGGGATGGTTATGAATTTTTCTTGGTTTCGTTTCTTTTTTTGCGCCTCGCAGCCCGAGAGTTATTTTTCTTCTTTGATAGACGACGGCGAAGGGGGGAAGATGGTGTCGGCGACGTCGTCGTTGTCGACGACGTTTGGGCTGTCCTCATTCTTTTTGTGTGTGGGTGGGGGTGGGTGGTGTGTTGCCATGGCACACACAACCGGCGGGTTTCCGAGAGTAGCGTTGATGTTGATGAAGATGATGGTAGCCTCCTGGTGGTGGTGGTGGTAGTAGGTAGGGAGGTTTAGCTGGCTGGCTGAGTGTTCTATCTGGATATGTGTCTTCCATTTTTTTTTTTGTTATCTAGCACCCCCATCACTGCGACTATGTGTCCTTGTTCTCGTCATACAGTCGTGTGTGGTGACTGTTATTTTGGGTTTTCTCTAATGGCGGGTGGTGTGACACCCTAAAAATGCTCTCGGTGGTCTTGAAGGATTTCGGGGGTGTAGGATATGTGATCAATTTATTTTTGCTCGCTGCCTTTCATCAACGGCTGTATTTTTATGTCTTGGCATTTCCTGAAAGTAATTGGCCAGCTGATTTGTTGTTCTTCCTCTATAAAGGGCGATGGTCCTCGGCTTCTGAATTTTATTACTACAACTGGGGGGAGGGTTGTATTCCAAACTAATTTGGTCACATAGCTGAATTTTTTTTTCATTACTTTCTCAGGATGGACACTCCTCTGATTTGGGCAATTTGTCACAACTAATGAGGCCTCCGTCACAGTGGTAGGTATAGAAAGAACTGCAGTCGAGATGAGGTGCAATCTGAATGAGCTCTGAAATGCGACGGCCTTTCTTTACATAAATAATGAAAGGTGGCACATACAAGTAGCCGTTCCCAGAAGGACTAGAATTTGCTATACAAGAATATGCAAATGGAGTGAATTGCTTAGTTCGTAGAGTATTGCAAGACCATCTTAGGAAAGAGCTCGCGAAAGAGCCAAATATGAGTTGAAAAATCCCCCGCAAACTGCTACAGGCTGAAACACAAACTGAATTGATCTGAGGACACTTTCCACCTGAAGCGGCCTGGCTATGTTCAGTTAGATATGGACCTCTTCGGTAGAATGGAATTGTAGTCTGATAGAAATGAGTCTGCCAAAAGGTCTGCCAATAAAAGGGCAGCTTGGTTCCCCAGAATTTCAATAGACAAACGGACTATTTGGGAAGCCGTCGCTTGGCTGGTTACATGTATGCAGATATTAAAATTTAAAAATAGCATATCCTACCTTGTGCAAAAGTACAGACGCCTTCCGTTTCGCTGCCATTCTCGCGACGACAATAAATCACTTGTTTGCACTGGAGTCACTTCACTTTGTGCGTGTCACTTTGAGGTTTCTATTGCCTCTTTTTGAACTCTATATTATGACTGGCTTATCTGGGCGACTTTCAGTCAAATTTTAACCGCCAATTCGGCGCAACTTTCTTCACATTAACCAATGTCAAATCCACCTCCACTTGACTTAAGCACTGGCAGCTCTATTGAGTTTTTTTTATTCACACACAATTCACACTGGCAGGATCTTGCCAATTAGTTGAAAGGAAGAAATGACTGCTGCCCACTCATTAGGTTTTGGTGGGACCAATTCCGATTTATCCTCAAGGACGAGATTACCAATCGGAATAAGAATCAACTGCTGACTGACCAAAACAGAAACGTGCATCAACGTTTTTAGTTAGAGAAGAGTGAATGGAAAACGCGAAGGACCTGCGCGCAGGATTCACTTATCCAGAGAGAGAGGACATTTGTCTCTTGCCTGTGTGTTGGTGTGAATTCTCTTTCAGTGCTGGGATAGGATTCCCATGTGCGTTCGCCTAATGGGAGCGTTGGTGTGTTGTTTTCCTTTTTGGTCGGCCTACGACACTGGGGGTTGATGTTAATCCCCCTAACCGGCTTGGTATGGAAAAGGAGACGAGCAAAAAAATTCCAAGCATTTCGTTTGGATTTTCTTTTTTTTTTGTTGTTCGTGCCGTGGAACGGACTATTAACAAAGGGGTGCATCGTTGCACGGTCCATCGCACACGCAAAGTAAAGACAAAGTTCCAATTTTTACCTAAAGCACCCTTCTTCGACTGATGCAGTCAGAGGACGAGAATATGCAGCGAATGTGTGGGCTAAGGGATGAGATACCAAAAACCATCGATGATGATGATGATGATGGTGATATTCTACTGCTGCGCCCCGTTGTGTTCAATTGGATTTTGGGGAGGATGTTAGTATAGTGCGAGACGAAGGACTGCACTCCTGGTGAATAATAAAGAAGAAAAAAAGATATACAGATGCACTCTACACGGGCCACCGGCAGAAGTAGGATAGGAACACAAAAAATGTGTATTGATGAGCTCGCTTCCCTGATTGAAACGGTGACAGAGATGAAAATGATTTTTGTCTTCTTCCCTTTTCCCTTTTTTTTTTGCGTATTTTCGGCAGTTGCAGTAGATGACCCTGTGGAGGGTGACAGTGACAGCATACAACTACAGCGGGATAGGGTTTAAATGATCGACGCTTGTGCTCGCTCTCAATTATAACGAGGACTTTGTTCGGGTATGAATGGCGGGTGAAAGGCTTTTCGTTTTATTTGAATTTGCATTTTTGGTCCTTTTGTCTGGCGAGAAGGGCATGCGACAAGGACATTTCCATTTTGCCACCCTCGTCTTGCTACTTCCTTCTTCTTTTTTCTTCTCTCGACTGAATAACAAAGGAGATTGAGGAACTGATGACGATTCAGTGGAGTTTGGGTTCTTCAATGCGTAGATGAATAGTAATTAAAAATAGTCTTGTAAGGGTGGATGCGTTCTGTCTCTCATTCGGGAGTGCAGGGAGCGCTTATTAATTTGTCTTTCGATTTTCGAAGACACTGCGATATATTTGGGCAAATAGCCGAAGGGTTGATAGACGTTTGACGAAAAGTGTGGTTAACTAAGTGATAAACTAGTAAGCAGTAAGCAGTGGGCTTGAAAATAATTTGGAAGGCACTGGAGTATTTCAACTTGTGTTACACGCGGTTTATTTTGATGAAAGAGATAACACTTGGCGGGGTTTATTGAGAGAGCTATAAAGCTAGACCGAGCTCCAGATGTTGAGCAATGCGTTGAACGTAGGTGGTACCCAAGTGACAGACTATAGGACCCCTTTAACAGCAGCAGCGACCATAAAACTGGCGACGATAGCTGCAGCATCACTTTCAGTATAAAGGGTGGGCCATCTAGTAGTTTCTTTTTAAATCAAAGGTTACTTTGACACTGACAGCTGTTTCCCGCTCGAAAGCTTGACAGAAAGTCAGTAGCATACCTCCGCGGAACGTAATAAATCGCTTTACGCTTGAACAACGTTGGGAAATATTGAAAACTTATTTCCAAAGTGATTGTTGTTTTGGCCGAACTGAAGCACCCACCGCGGCTGCTGTACTCGAGTTTGTGCAAATAGTTCCTGAGACTGGTATGCTAGTGGACAACACTCATGGTCCCCGTCGTCATAGGAGCCAATGCGGATCCACAGAGAGTTACAGTTTGGTGCGGCTGAGGCTGAACGTTTCGGTCAACGGTGGCCGTTACAGAGCCATGTTAACCGTTTTTTTTTTTACTGAAATTGACGACATGGATTTGGACGACCTCTGATTCATGCACGATGGCGCTCCATGCCACACAGCACATGCCACAATTGATCTTTTGCGCGCCAAATGCCCAAATCGTGTTACCAAACGACTTGGCGATATCAATTAGCCGCCTCCGAGCTGCGATCTGCGAATCCCGTGCCCTCAACATTCGACACGACTGCGAGAATCTGTCGCCCGAAGTTCTCGCCGAAGTGATGAAAAGTGTCATAAAACGAGCCCGTATGGCAACCGATTGTGACGGCGGCCATTATTCCGATATCATCTTCTCGACTTGACCAATGAAAGGTTCAAAACATAAGCAAAAAACAGAATCGAAGTTTTTCATTTAGAAAAAAAAAGAGAGCCAGCCAACATCGAATGACTTCTTTTGGCCCACCTTGTGTTTGGCCCACCCTGTATAGGTATTGCCGCCCTTAACGCAACTCATGTCACCGGAAAAGCCAAGAAGTTGAGCAACGCGTTGAGCCGATAATGTGCAGCAGAATATTTTGAAATTTTTGATGAACGCGATAAGCAACTATTACTCTTGAGGAAAGATCAGCAGCACAAGTTTGTTGGACAGAGTTCACAGCCTCGTACCTCGTATAACAGAGTTCAATGCGTTTTTTCAATATTGATGAGTTGCGCGCATAGTGTACCACAGGTATCATGGCGCTCCTACCTCCAAGCAAATAGCAAGACGCTCCAACATACATAAGAATAGGACTGCAATTATGGGAGATTGTAAGTCGCACTTAGTATCGTATATCGATTCCTTGCAACTATACAAAGACAGTAAGGAGATTTTCCATAGCGTTATGTTGCCTTGCAGTTTAATTTGCAAGACCAGTTCGGCCGGAAATAACTGAAAGAATCATCCCACGGAGTGCGGTAGGGTCTATCGGAGGTATTTTTTACTCCAATTTAGAAGCTACAATTACACATGGCACTTTTTATGACAAATTTCGACATGCCGATGACATAACGACGTAAACCTTTGTCTTAAATTTCTCACTTCGTGTGATGGCCTTTCAAGCCTCTAGTCACTAGGGCTGTCGGAGCGCACTCTCACGAAAGAACGAGTGGCCGAATTTTTGTGTCATCAGCATGTCAAAATGTTTCCACGAAAAATTGACCGGTGGCTAATCATATCTACAGAGTTGTCAGTGTTTCCTATAAACCGAAAGAGCGGCCTTTACTCAGAGTATGAAATAGTTCACAGAGACTGAAATCACAACGTCACCGCTTATGCAGTGGAACCCTTTCCCCTTGTTTAAAGTCTGCTACGCTCTTGGCAATATTTTGCAATGCGGTCAGTTAAACACCGGACAATTATACAACCTTTTGGATGACTTATTGCACGTCTTTCGCGACCAGTGAAATGTGATACGAATGAGATACGAACGGCGGTATTTTGATGACCTGGAATGGAACTAAATGCAATCGTTTTCACTATTTCCCGTCATAGGACTCTATTTAGCAAAAGATGAGTTTAGAACCGAAATTCGGTTCCTAAAAAGACCCACTTAGTTTCACTTGACGAAAATAACGAAACTCATTCGAATCGCCCAGAATGTAGCTGTTCCATTTTAGGGATGGGTCACCGCATAAGGTAATTTGAGACAAAATTGCATGGCAATGCGGGAGGATGTGGATTATGAGGCTGGTTTGCTGGTCCACAACAGCATGATTTCCCCATGCAGTACTTAAGCACTACGCCGCCGCCCCAACCCACTTCGGCACTACCCTCACACTATTTCGGACTACTTTTGGGGGTGATGCGACGGGCAGTACATATACCCACTTATTCGGCATGCAAATACACAGATTAAAGTTTACTGTCTTTAAGACTGTGCTGTCCAGGTGGGTGGCAATATAGCGCAATTGTGTGTGGATGCCATTTGCCGCAGATAAGACATTTACAAGAGCCATCTTCTTCCCTCTGTGTTTGTGCGGCATGGTGTCTATGCCATTTACCGCATCATCGCACATAGTATAGGCATGCACTCCGCCTGCTCTGGGGCAATCCATGGTAATGATGTCGATGATGCGATGTGATGAAATTTTCGAAGGCCTACGAGATTGGAACCAAATATTATATCACCAACTCCAAGGTGGGCCCAATGAAGGCGACACACCGGAGCAAGGCAGAGTTTAGGTGCGAGATTTCTAAGTAACATACAGCGCACGACCTAGTGCAATAAAGTGGTCTCTCTACGTTATGTACAACCACACATTGGTGTGCGTATACAGACAGATGGGAGTTGCACAAACAAATGTATGCCGCATGCGACTACAGTGATAGCCATGATGATAACAACTCAACGAAGAAGAAACAACGACAACGAGTGATATCCAATTCGAAAGATTCCGTTTTGAGAATTTTTGAAGCCCACCCTCTTTCGAGATACCGCACAATCATCACACTCACTACCACCGCCGGCATCTTCAGTCGCCGCTGCTGTATAGATCTATCTTCCACTCGATTCGTCCTTCAGCTCGAATGAAAGTTGGAAAAAAATATCACAGAAATGAGACACAGAAAAAAAAATGCTGAAAACATCTCTCCATAGAAGCAAGTGAAGTAAAAACAAGAAGAAAACTGCCCAAGAAATGAGAATTGCAAACCCCCCAAAGTGAGCGAGGAATCACCAAGGGATGGATGATGGAGCCTTACGAAAAATGATGGCACAAACATCCCTTTGCGAGGAAAAAAGAAATCTTTGCACAGAAAAAAATAAGAGAAAATGATTGTACAATGTTCATCTTCTCTAAGGGGATATAGCACAAGTCTTCTTTCAGTCCGAAGGAAACCATAGAGATGTTTAGTCCTCTTCTGCCCATGGATAAAGAGGGACAAAAATCGTGAAGCCCCCACCTCAATTCATCCCATCGGAAAGGAGGACACGACCGAGGACCGAGGACCGACGACCAGAGAGTCCCTGTCCAAGTTTCATTATAACCCATAGCCTAAGAGCTGTAGTGGAATAGGTTTCGGTTCTCGTCGTCTTGGTGGGTCTGGGCACTCCACTCCCATGGGTATGGGTTGGTTCTTGGTTCCGGAGAAGAACAATTCTTGAATTTCGTCTTGGTGCGCATAAAGTTGTCGGCGGAATGGGGGCCAGAGGCACACGACCACCCATGGATTTCGAATTTTCCTCGAGTACCACATCCAACTCTGAACAGTTTTGCTATACTCCTTTGATTGTATGAGAGTTGGTGTGTGTGTTTGTGTGTGTGTACGGGGAAGGGGGGAGGGCGGCTTGTGTTAGACAGTTTCTTGCAAGGATATTTCTCATCTTCCACTCTCTGCAGCCGGCACATTTGATATGCTTGCCTGCTGTTGCGCTGCTGAAGATGCCATCTAAGGAGCTGCTGCTGGTGTTATGCCAAAGCCTTTTCATCCGCTCCACCCCAACTCCACAAATGCCCATTCCACGAGTAAATCCACTTCGTCGACACCACCAAGGGAAGGACGGAAAATAGCAGTCAAAGGCAACAGCAGCAGCAGCATCTGTAGAAGGCCGTCTAAGATTTTGGTATATCCATGATATATGCAGAAATTTTCCATGTATGCCGCTAACACCATCACCACCCACACTGTACCACCACCACCATCGCACCTCCCCTTTGAATTATAAGCACACGAAAATATGTCTTCCGATCCCCCAGCCCCCTCGAGCGGGGTTCCATGTCCCTTCGTCTTAGGCAGACTAAACTCTCTCGGCTGCTTTGCAGGTGCATTAAGTCCTAAATACGGTAGTGGGGTGGTGGTATGCGGTACCCTCAAATTACATTTTCCTATTGGGGATGTGTTGCCACGTCCCCCGCCCCCAACCAGTCATCGTCGTCGCACGTATGTACGTATATATGACTGTGTGCCTTCCTACGTCTTGGCCGATTTTCCTGGAGATGGGAGAGTGACTGCTATGGGGGTAGTAAAACCGATATATGTACCCTAAAACTATCGGTACACGAACAGCACCAGAAATAGTAGTCTGTCGTCCTTTGCCTGTATTTCTCACTTCAAGCCCCCCTCCTCGGCCACCTTCGGCACTATGTACAAGATTTTCGATTTCCCGGAACTAAAACCCAAGATGATGGCGCCCGACTTCCCAACGTGGGTGATTTCTCTGTCGGTGGGGGCGACCGGAGGAAGGGTGGAATGATGTTTCTGGCATCTAAACTTAAGAAAATGTTGTGTGCCCTTGTCTTAAATGAATTAGGGGGTGGCTCTAAGGGTTTGATTGCTTCTTATACTCTAATGCTATGTCTATGTTCTCCGTATACTATCCCCCCACTCCAAACCACTTTGGGGGCGCTACCTACTGCCTTTGCTGTATCCTCAGAAGACTCTAGCTCCTCTGCTATATTCCTGTTTCCATGCTTTGGGGATGAAGCGAACAGATGAAAATAAAAAAAAAATCCGAAAAAGTCAGAAAAAGAAAAAAAGATGAAATAAGGGACTGGCACAGCAAAAAAAAAAAAGAAAAACTCATTCATCGTCACCCCCATGCCAGGACTTAATTTCTTGATCCATCTCTCCCACCGTTACCTACTTCTTAGCACTCCCACATCCAAGCAACCCTGAGATAGTAAAGCGGAATAAAAAAAAACATCCTCTTCGTCGTCGTACAGAAACGAAGAAGGAAAATTTATTACCAAGGAGATGGATAGCTTTAGGATCCTTTTAGTCAGTGTGGCCAGTGGACTGCCTTCAATTTCGTTCTCCTGCTGCCTGTTCCTCATCAACGATTCACTCTCTATACCACCCCCCAATCAACCGTAGGGGGAAAAAATGAAACAAGAGAAATGAAAAAGCAGAAGCACTGGAATATAAGCAAAAAAAAAATTAACTCAGAGACAGGGACGAAAATCCAACCGTGGATGAATTAAGTAACAAAACCCTGCTACTCGTTTCTGTCCCCATCCCCAGCGAGCGACCGTCGCCATCACGAGCTATCTTTTCGTACACAACCTCCTTCGAGGAATCTGTGTGCTATAAAAGCGGTTGGGCGGGGGAAGAAAGGCAAAAAATCCTACATACAAAAGAAATTGGGCAAGAGGAATTAAAAGGATATACCCAGAGACCCACCCTTCTAGCAGGCGATGACAAAAAAAAAAAAACAACAACTTGGAAATGGTCTTTGACAGATTCTCTTGGTCTAGTCCCAGAGTACACGTCGTCAATAGATGAAAGAAAAGAAAAGGACCATCCTTGGACATTTCCAGACTCGCTCCACTCAAATTATAATCCTCTCCAGTGTCCTCTAAGACTGAGAGAGGGCGAAATGGAGAGGCTACGGCTTAATCTGAAATTGGTGCATTCGCAGGCTCTGGGTAGGACAATGTTTGATTACGAGCCGGTCTTCAGTTCCTTCACGTCAACAAAAAACCTATAACTAGCATACCCAGCCTATAGCTATCTAATAAATCGGTTCATTTGGCTACGCAGTCCAACATTTAGAAGGTTCTTAGACGCGCGAGCAAGCCACATACAGCTTGCTGTGGGGAATCATGCATTTTTTTTAAATTTAGCGTTCGTCCAGACCGTGCAGTGCGTTTTCAAATGTCTTTCAGTGTTGCTTTCTGTTGCTCGTCTGTTTAGAACCTCAGTAAGCGAGGCGGCTTTTCTAGAAGACAGTCCAGATCAATTCAACCTATTCGATTATAGTTTTTTTTTATTGTTTGGATGGTGCCACGCCTCTTATTCGTTTTGAAAAGTGCTTGGTATTTAATACATAGCCTCGTGATTCAAATTTGGCCAATTTTAATTGCCAACATAGTTTTTTAAGTGTTTATTGTTGTTCCGAAGGTGCCACGCGCCGTCTTGCAATCCCGGCCAGTGTTTTATTGATTGTTTAAGCAATGCACCTCAAAGTTTCAGATCCTACAACCCTGAGTGTCGGAAATGAAACCAAATTCACATTTTGAAAACAAATTATAACCAATTCCAACTGGAAGAAATTACGAAATGCATTCAAATACGTGACAGATCGCAGAGGAAAGACCGTGGATCAGCTGTCAAGCGACCATTACATAGAAATAGAAATAAAATACCACGGTTCTCATTTCGCAACTTTTCAGATGATTATCGTCGAAGATAGACCTCCAAAACTAGCAACCAAGTGCTAAAATTACAAGTTTGAGAGCTTAGTTCAGTTAATTTTCCACAAATATAATGACAGCTGACGTTTGTCGAAAAAAATCGAGCAGAATATGACTTGTTTTGGTGATGAAACTCTCAAAAACGATATCTTTTAGACGATCGTTGATTTACGGAATCTGCCTTCAGGCTTTCTTGAACAGATGACGAATTAATACAAAAGTATAGCCAATGTAATTTTATTTCGACTGGAAGGGGGTTTTTTTCAGTATTTCCATTTCACCGACATTTACTTGAGTTATTTCCATAAAAAATATCCAATATTATGATTTTTCCATTCTCCTTTGGAGTTTCCAAACCCTGAGCAGAACGAACTAAACAAGAACAACAAAAAAGAATTTCGAAAATCCATCGTGAGTTCATCCGGAAAAAACACGCATTCTCAGTTCTTTCAGAAGTTCCCGATTTTCCGCTCAACTTTTCGATTTTTCTTTCCGTAAAAACCCGATTCGAATTAATCCCAAGTGATTTTAAATCACCCCTTTAGCGTAAACTTGCATCACTTTCAAACCTGTTGGCAACGCTATACCTGTCATCGCAGTTCAGTTTTCAGCTCGCTCGTTTTCAGTGGGGCTCGGTCGAAAACAATTAAATTCGCTTAGTTTTGCAAGCAAATCTTTAGTGTTTTTATTAATTAAAATGTAGCAATTAGTTTAGTATGTGTTTCGGTCTGTTTCGATTACTAAATAAGTGAGTTTTTGAGATATTTGTAAATTGCAAACTGCAAAGTGTTTTTTCATGCTAGTGATCGGTTGAACTAGAGAAAGAGAAAGCTCCGTTGAACAACCGAAATTCGTTGAGTTGAATTTGAAATTTGAATTTCTAAATCACTCTTGTGGTGAATTCGTAGTTTTAATTAATTTATTTTAAAAATGTGTGAAGTAAAAGATCTCATCCACATTCTAAAGTACCATATTTCGAGGTTGGTTGCGGTTTTAAAAGAACACATCAAACGACACGGACTCCAAGCCGCCGATAACCGAAATCGGGAACAATGATTTGGACTTCTCCATTATTCACAATTCGTCTTGCCGCGCCGCGAGTGCTGACTTATTCTCTTTGCTCTTAATTCCATTCGCAATTATGCACCCCCGGTTATACGTAAACAAAAATCAAAACATTGCCGGCGAAAAATACACGAAACTCGAACTCGAACAGCGAACAAAACCCACATAGAGTTCTCTTACAACGAAATGTAATATCCATCACCGCTAAGAGGCTCTCGCCTCCTATACATAACCTTGGTCTCATCTCCAGTTTTAACCAAAACCAAAGGATCAGCCGAATTTCGACGATTCCTTTTTTCTTTTGTTGGTTTGGCTTTTATCAATGTTCCTCGTGTTGTTATTGTTTTGTTTTGTGCCTTTTTCATGTTGATGGTTAATTTGTGTCAAGGACGAATGCATAAATTTATTTTCCATTCGCATTCCGCAAAAATGTTCATTCGCTGGCTGGTATACGACTGTGATGAGGTTCGGTCGTATATAGGCTTATGCTGAAAGGGATACAGCACACACGGTAGTATAGCAAGGGCCTCGTAGATAACCGGAATCTGTCTTTTGGCGCCACTGCGGATATCTCTGTCGGGGAAAAACCAAAAAGAAACATGTGCCTCTTGCTTTTTATTTTAATTATCCTTTATTTTTGTTTTTTATTTGATTGCAAAGGATGTGAGCCAAGTTGTGATTTTTTCGTTGTTTACGCTGTGCGGTGCGATATAATGCAGTGGTTTTGCCAAAAATTCGGTGAACGGGAAAAATGTCTGGGGATAGAGTTACAGGGCTGGAAAAGGAACAGCGCACACTAATGCGACGACAAACGAGGTCTACAAACAGTGGCAGTAGGTTTCCTCATCAATTTGGGAAATTGATTGTCTGATTCCTTAGAGTGAGTCTCAGACTTGATGCAGTTGGGCTATCTATTTTTAAAAGCAAAAGGTGTGTCTCTCTGATAGAACGCACGTCCTTAGAGGCGCCGCTTACAAACTAATTGTGGTAACGAAAATTTCACACGACGGCCCAACTACGACCATGACGTCCCATCCTAAATTCCTTCCTGCAGGCCTCAGTAAATCGAAATCGCATCGATAGACAAAAAATAATACGAGTTCATCCCCCGCCCCTGTTCGCTCTTGGTAATAAGCAGGGTACGAGTACGGTTACTACGTCTGCAGCTAAACCCCCGCTGAGACTAAAAGAAAACC
Organism: Cheilosia impressa; assembly: GCA_948293265.1. NCBI lineage: Eukaryota > Metazoa > Arthropoda > Insecta > Diptera > Syrphidae > Cheilosia > Cheilosia impressa. The sequence goes on along the minus strand of OX411883.1, from coordinate 52,443,977 downwards.
GTACGAAAAAATGTGATATCCTCCCCGATGGAGAGGGAGAGAGTGAGAGGCTTCCTCAAAGAATAAGCCCCCCGTTCAACCCAAGAAACGAAATAAAGAAGAATCATCCTTCAACCGAGAGCCATAACTTGGTTGTTGTGTGTACCGCCGCCTACACTCGCCCCAGTCGAGAGGAAAATGAGTAACCATCAATGCCAAGCGGATATCTAGCTAGCTAGCTGGGGTACATATACATTATATCATTTTTCGACAGAGCGACCACCATAAAAATTCATCCTTCCGCTGACGTCCCTATATAAAATCCATCCCGTGCTCGTGTGGCATTCTCGTCGATTGGATTCGGGGAAAAGGCGCCCAACTGTGTACTGGCGTAGTACAGCAGCGACAAGGATGAACGAGGACGATAGCGCTGCCGATGGTGATGGTGACACATGGGGTGGAGGTTGCATGCAGACCTTCAAGCACATGTCCTCTTAGTTTTTACGTATAGGACAAGCCCGTTGCCCCCGCCCACCCTTGTCCTTAGACACACATGTACCCCCTCATAGAAGTAACCTTATAGTATATCCGTGAAGACGGGGTATCTCCTCACGGTTAGAATGGCTGTGCTTTGCTATATGCTAGGGCTGGGTTCGGTGGGGGACGAAGGGGGACAGGGCAGCCCACTCCCACAGCATAATTCCGTCCGCTTTTTACCCGTTATCTCCGTTGGATGGCCCAAAAAGGAATTTTAACTTTTTTGTGTGCTTGCTTCTCAGAAGAAGCAACGACATGAAACGAACGGAACTCGAACTGACTAGAATAGATGAGGGATGACAATGACACACACACACATCGCACCACTCACAGAACGAAGAGAGAAAAAAAAAAGGAAAAACCCCCCAAAGGGTGAGTCCTTCTTTGGTAGAATAATTTTATTTTTTCTATTTTTTTCCTGTCGTTCATATCTTTCTTCATAGAAGCCCGTTAGCAGGGGGGTAGAAGGACTATAATTCTGATGACTATGGCACACTAGGGTGGGAGTGTCAGTTGTTGTTGAGTATTCCGTGTCCTTTCCACATTTTGCCTTCTATATGTATTTTTTTTTCGGGCAGAGGACAAGGGTAGAAACAACTTTATATTATCTCAAGCGAAGTGGTGCACCCCCGCGCTGTGTGGAGGGTTGACACACTCCCAGAGTGGTGCTGATGACTTTCGGATCGAACGAGCAGCGTTTCTGTTTTTTTTTTATTTCTTCTTTCCTTTCCAGCATTTTTTCGGATAGCCATGTGTGTGCCAAGAGGACAGAGTAAGCGCTCGAGTCGGTTGGGCATAGTTGCTCGTAATGGGGGTGCACCGTAGCGAGTGTACATTGGGGGACGACGACAAAGTTGACGTATGAACTCAGAACTCATTCGACGGAGGGATCTGTTTTTCGTCGTGGTCGTATCTTTTTCGCAGACGAGAACAAAGGCGGCCACGTGGTGGGTGGCATGAGGCTGAGAATTGCCCTGCACGAAAACCAACTCCTAAGCAATGGGATTCCATCATGCGGGTGGCAGAGACGTGTGCATGGTGGGTGGTTTATTATTTTTTTTTTTTTTTGTGGCTCGTCCACTGCCCTCATTGCCACTCACGTCGCAAATTACTTTCGGAACCCCCTCAAAATGCTCTTTGAAACCATCGAACCACCACCCGCGTTCTATTTTCATTTTTCCCAGCGAGAAGGAGCGGAAACCGAGCCAACTTTTTGACGATAACGATGATGATGGAATAAAACACAAGACCCAAAAACGGTAGCCCCGGACAGGGGAAGGAAAATCGACAAAATTTATAAGGAAAGGACACCCTTTCCAGCACATTCTTCATGGAATTAAATAACAGAGAGAAAAAAAAGCAATTAACTGATGCGAGGATGGGGTTAGTCTTAGCACTCCTCCGTCAACTCTGTGTGTGGGTTTAATCAGAGATGACAAAATTAAAAAAGGGGTCGGCTGAAAGACCGGCGTCATATTCCCTTCTTTTTTTCTCGGTCCTTCGTCGCAGTGAGGCACTTTTTGGGGGACAGCACGAAGGATGTTGGGTCACACGCTGCGCTAGTCGAGTTGCTCAGCATGCAACTTGCGGATGGGTATACATTTTTTACAGAACCAACAGGCGAAACGGTATTTTGTGGATATAATCGTTAAGGTGTCTCAAATTTGAAGGAGGTATTTCTAATTTAACCTTCGTCGTCATTCGTTTTAACCTACGCATTTGTGCCTTCTATTGTTATGTGACTTTGAAGCTAAACCCGTGCTGAATCCTACACACTTTTTAAAAGTTCTGGTGAGCTATAAGAAACGGAACAACCAAGTAAGAGCTTCAGGGTGGGGGAGTCGTGCTACTCTAGCAACGCTATTTGGAAGTCTGACGTAAAACGAATGTGGAAAAATAGTTGAGACCTGTAGAGGTGATTATGAAAGTAGAGTTTTATGGTGTCAAGTCAGCATTTGGAACAGTCATTTCTTCAGACAGACATGGAGGACGACCTTAACTAAACTTGGACAGTGAAGGCAAAGGATTCGACAGAGATGAAGTCAGGATAGCATAATATTTTAGCTGCTAGAACGAATGGTCTATCTGCCCAACTATTAAAGGAGCATGAATAGACTTTGTAGAGAGCGTACACCCATCCAATTTCCCAGATTTCGGGGGCCGAAAAGTGTCCCTGAAGAATGCGAAACCTCAGCACAGGTGACCTTATCAGGAGCTTCTTCGCAGTGCCTACAAAATATTTTGTGAACTCTCGATAAAAATGTTGCTCCCTCTTGAGTTAGAGTGGTTTCTAAGGCGCGAGGGTATTTAAAATGAAAGAGGAAAATATTTGATGGTTGGACTTGGAACTCGTCTTTAAAAAGGCAATCATGCTTACCGCTCTGCCTACTTATCGGTGTACACTAAGATTTTGATAAGAACCTTAGTAGGCTCTCAAGGATCCCAACCAGCAACCGTTTTTGGTCGTTTGGTCGATCTTGACTTTTACGGAAGCTGTTTGCCGTGAGGTAGCGTTCCTTCTTTTGCTTCCAGTGATAAATGGGACCCAATTAACTGTAACCCATTCAAAACCAATGGACGATCCTTCCAACGTTCATCGAATAGCCATTCATATCCTCGTTTATCGCATAGCCACTGTCATCGCAGCTCTGTTCCCTCCCCCACGATTCCGATTCTCCACTAGATACGTAGGTACTCTACTCACTCCACAAAACCGCACAATCACGCTGTCGATGTCGTTCGCAATCATGCTGTCATCATTAGGTATATAATTTCTTTTTTATCCTGAATTTGTGATTAGCGCCTATATCCCCAATAGCCGGCATTCTACCGCTCACCACCAATGAGAATGTTTTCCCACAAACACGCAGTCAATGCCACAAAGAGAAAAGTACACAAAGAAAAAAAATCGAAGAAAAACATAAATTACCCGATTATCCTTGTGGAAAGAAAGCAAAGAAAAAGCGACAACAACAAATGAGGACTTCGACAACTATATATACCAACAAACACCTGTTGAATGACACAACACACAACGCACACTTGCCAGCCAGACAATCATTCGCATACACAAACAAACAAACATACACACACCTACACATCCACTCGAGTCAATCCGACCACTTTCTTTCAAGTGCATTGTATTAAAAGTTTTCTTCTTCTATTTTTGCACCACCCACCCTCCCGTGGAAAGGATATCAACACACAGAGAAGCCCACGAACAGAAGAGTAAGCGCAAAACAATAACAAACATGTGAAAGTCTCGAAAAAGGACTTTAAATTAAGTTTTCCAACCAACCGCCCCGCGGAGAAGTGTGTGTACAGTGAAATACCGTCTGTACATGTACTACATCACGCTGGTATGGTGTGCTTATAAATTGCATTTTATTTGTTCAATCACTATCCTTTTTGCCGAATGCGGAGAGCAAAGAGAGATTCGCTCTTTCGGGTATCGTCATATTTTAATAGAATCTTTGAGAGACACACACTACACACAGAATGAGACGTCATAGAGAAAGCGTGAGAGAGGAGGACAGCGAGAGAGCGGCAAGGATATTTGAAAACAACGTGCTATGCAAATTAAGTCATGCAAAAGTGGAGTGTTTTGATTTTCGCTCGAAAGTCGTTTTCCTTGGCTTTCATTACACGTGGGTGGGATGCCTCCCCGTCCTCGATCGAATGATCATTTCCCATCAATCAATCAGGGGTCCATTTGTTCATAAGTTTCGCCAACCCCCCGCAGTAATCTTTCTGTCTAACAGCTGATTTGTAGGTTGGCTTGTTTTCGTCGCGTTCTCTCTTTCTCCGGTGTGGCTGCGATTTTCTCCCCTAAACAAAATTCAATTCATATTTTTATTTTGTTTGCGGTCTCCTTGTGTGACATGACACAGTGGCTTTCCGCGCTATTTTCATTCTTTTTCCACGTTCTGAGGGTTGGCGGGGGCCATGTCTCTGTTTATTTATTTATGGTATAGACAACGTGGTTGTATTTCAGTTTTTAAGTACACGACACGCCGACGAATGTGATTTGACCTCGTTTTACGTTTCTTTTGCAGTTAGAATCGGCTTTCATGAGCGAACGAGTGCGCTCTCTCTTGGGTTGTTTTTTTGTTTGTCTGTTTTCTTTTTTATGACTGATGGTGGCTGATTGCATTAAGGGTTGTTGCGGGTTTGTTTTCGTTCGAATGTGTGTATAGTTTTAATTTTTGTCTTTCCCCCGAGATAGTGGGTGGTTTGGTAGTATGGCTCGGATGAGTTAACGGTGCGGTAATGGATTTGCAGACACTGAGGAGTGTGCTGGGTTTTTTTTATATTTTTATTTCTTTATAGTATCCTGTTTTTCCTTTCACTTTTCGCATGACTGCTTGCAGACCACTTGACAATTAAGTAGAATAATGTGGTACGCACGGTTAGGAAATATTAGATGGTGGGGTTGCGTGCGGTGACGACGCGTAATCGGGATGGTGAGCGCAATTGTAACAGTTTGCAGGCAGTTGGTCGGGTGATTTAGTAATTACGTGTAGTACATTTGTGCTGTCGTAAAAAATACTACGAAAGGTGCTACATAGATTGTAGAGAAAAGAAGAATTGGGCCGTCCTAAACCAAACCTCTTGACGGCAAATTTCATAAGGGAGTCTTGTTTTATCAATTTGTCGGTAGGTGGCGAAACACAATCAAGTAAAAGAGGAGAATGTCGCATTTTAGTCTTAAAACGGTCAACTAATTTAAAAAAAGGTCAGTAAATGAATTGAACCGAAAAAATGCCAGCTGCGGGGAAGCTCTTTTCGAAAAGTCTACTGCGGGGGTAGCGGCTTGTCGATTGGGACAGATTTGTCGTCCGAGATATACCTACCTACAGACACAAATATTGCTTAGAATCTAGGTCCCCAAATCTTTCTGTCTACGGACCATAAGTGCGAGTAGACACTTTGACTTTTTATTTCGAGAAAAGGCAGGCCTTATGAAACTAAAAATAAATAAATAGTTGGCGCAACAGGTCCGTAGGTACTCTAGACTTAGCTTCTCACAGCCATTTGTTTTGTGTGAGTTTTTCATTTTCCGTACTTAATTGAAGGGATCTAGAATTTATTGCCGAGTTCAAACGCCTGATTGAGAAGCTCTTTTATGACGGTTATACTCTTTCGAGACCCCTCGCTTAGCAGTCCAAAACACTATAGACTAAGCCCCTGCGCCATACCTATTCATCTAATTAAAAGGACTTTTCACGCCGCAGATGGTCAAATAAAGAGGAACCGACAGTAGGTATAGGTGTACTCCCAATCCTACAGCAGCCTACATTTGAATTGGGAGGCTCGCCACCTCAGGGACTCAAAATTCACTACCGGACGGTAAAAGAAGACTTCAACCCCAGAGGTAGAAAAAGCTGCAACTCAACGTAGATGTCAAAAAGGCGGATATCTTTAAGAAAAGCCTTGAAAGTCCATCCTGGTTTATGCTCCCCACCATCATCAGCTTGAAAAAAAAAACCGAACCTCCATCTCATCGCCAGAATATGGGAAAAAAATGAGGAAATTTCTGAACCTGAATAGAACTGCGGGCATCGTTTAGACAATGCGACCGCTGATTTTGACGAGTGAAGCTATGTCTCTACCCCCGTCCATCATCAGCCACCAGTGCTCATACTTCTGGTACGAAATCGGAAAGAAAAAGAATATTTCAAGGAATTTAGAACGATTACCGAGCACCAGTGGTGCTCTCGGATGGCTGGCACTGGTAAATAAAAGGGAGCAATTCAAAAAATGCACGCGGACAGGAACAATGAATTGCCAGTGTTTTTTTTTGTTTTTAAACCTGCGAAGGATAAAAACGTGGCCAGGTCGAAGTTTGACTTTAACGTTGAGAGCAACGAATCGCACTAACCACTCCCACACTTAGCAAAAACGAAAAACATAAAAATAACAAGAAACAAAAAAATAAAAAACCAAAGGAGAGTAAAATACAAGGAGAAGTGGAACCGGAACGTTGAATATCCTGTAGCACGGCACACACAACGAGCAGGAGGTGGAGAATGAAGACTAAGCATTTGAAATTAATGAAAGTCAGTGGTGTCCTGGAGAACCCATTTTCGTTCGTCGCCGGGTGGAAAGATACCTTTTCTCCCCCCCACCCCCACACCATCTACGATGAAAGACGGATCCTTACTCAGGAGCGAAGGAAAAAAAAACACACCCAACCAACAACTTGGAAACAGGGCAAAAAGGATTCAAAACGGGGGTGTCCTGTCCGCCTTAGGATTCGCGTGGAAAGGAAGCTGAATTTTTATGGCCACTGTTTTGCTGCCGACACCACCCCCCACCTCACCCATCATTTGGCAACCCTTAGGGAACCATGTCTACAAAATGCGAAAAAGAACGACAGCAGCACACAAAAAAAAAATCCCGATGGGGGGTTCGGCCTTCCTTTAGCAAGGACTCCCACACCCAGCTTTAGCTCGCATAATTTTCTTCGTCGTCGCAACAGCAGCACCAGAGAAAAGCGCATGGTAGCGGAGGGGGTGAATTGGGGTGGAACCTTTATACGATGCCACAGCGACTGCTTCTTCTTGCGATGATGATGAAATGAGTTTCCAAGAATGGGGTTGAATATGGCGCCTTAGTCTATAGTCCTCGGTTATCCGTCTCTATATGCACACCCACACCCATCAGGGTACGACAAAAAAAAAAAGGCACACATTGTCAAAGCGGCAACGTTATCCAGAAAGAAAATGGTTATGGCATGAGACATGACCAGACCATGGCACAGTAGTAGGAACACAGCAGCACACACATATGCCCCCATCCACCCAACGAAACGAAATAAAAAGGAACGCCATGACGAGGCCTCTGCGCCTTTATTTCCTTTGCCTGGTCTCCTCCTGCCATGCATGTTATCATCATCGCCGTCGCATGTACAGGAAAAAAAAAAAAAAAACAGCGAGTTGGAGACAAAGTCGAACTGACAAAACTCTTTTGGGGCACCAGCCAGCAATAACAGCCAGAGCAAGGCACATTACCGCCTCCAGCGTTGGATACTTGAGAAGTGTGTACGTATAAATGCTGATGGCACCGAAGCAGCGCCGCTGACTCTGGGGTGAGGTCTATGGAGCGAGGTAAAATGGGATCGCACACGACAAGGATTAAGGTTTAGGGGGGTGGGGCGGGCTGTATGTCGGCTGTGCCAGGACTTTCAATCCAAAGTTTTAGACAATTTCAAGAATATTCCATGGAATCGGCGTATGGGGTGTAGGTGTACATGTACACCGAACGAATTTGGACGTCGTTCCAATATCCAGCAAACCTATCTGCGTCAGTGTACACGACATCACCCTCGCATATCTGCGTCTATTCCGGCAAAACCAATGATGGATTGAGGCAGAAATTCACCCCCCACAACCGCCACACTGCCATGAAGGACGAACAATATGTGTGGCGTTCCCAAAAGTGCGAGCTACACACAGCGCACAGATAAATGTATAGAACAGAATATAGTAGATGGATTTTCTTTCTTTCGATGTGTCTGCGATACAACGAAGGATATCAGGGATGCTGAACGGGGATTCTTGAAATTTCTTGGCGGCGCACATATTTAGACGAGAGCGTGGGGTGACTTTTCGGAACAAAGCCAACGGGGTAGGTATTAACATTTTTTTTTGTTGTTTTTTTAATTTTTACCACCATCCTTTGGCGTTATGGCAGCCACGCTTGTGCTGGTGGGTAGTAGTTTTGATCATAGTGGTTCGGCTGAAAAGGGTTTAGGGTTCACTGAGGTGGGGGGTGCGATGGTTTTGTTCGACAAAAAAAAAGTACAAATGGAAGACGAAAGTTGGGTGTGGGAAATAGCAAAGATGTGAACAGTGAACCAGCGACGAAAATAGGATGAATGGCTAAAGGGTCCTTATCGTGGATTTTTAAGGGGTTCGCTTCTGTCTGTTTCCTATGAAATTTGCGTACGCGTTGGGGGTTGCTATCCAACACCACCATCATACTGCGTGTTAATTTCGCATTTTGTCCTATACCTCCTGTCAGTGATAAGGGTTTAATCCACACTGTCGAATGGAGACCCCGTCTAAAAATAACCTCCATCCACTTTGCTTGAAATGGCATTTTTTTTTCTTCTGCTCTGTATTTGCGTCCTGAACCATTTTTTTTTTTGCCAGTACCCTTCGAACCGAATCCTTTAGTTACATTAATTTTTTGTTCTCATCTCCTTTTTGTTTGGCCATGGTGTGCTGATGGGTGGGATGTATCCTTTTGAATAAGAAACACTTTCTATCTGCAGGGACGTGTTGTGAACAAAAAAGGGATCCATCAAATGGTGTAGGGGTGGAATAAGGGATAAATCGTCGTTTTTTTGTTGTTGTTTTGAATTTAAATTCGGAAGAAAGAGTTTCGGGTCGTATCCACATGTAAAATGAGGACCGGGGCACATGGAGTGACCGTCCTAATCTAATCGAAAACTAATAACTTCATCACTCAATGGGGTACGAAGCGACGACGACGACGGGAAATTTATGCAAATTCAGTAGGTCGCCCACCCCGTGGGAGTGGCGGAGGAGTGGAGCTTGCAGCTTCCTTTTGAATATAAAGGATTTGCCTTTTGCAAGAAATTAGTTAAACGAGGAAATAATTTGAAGCAGGGTGGCGAGTGCCGATTGACTTAAAATGTCGCCTATTTTTGGCCACCGCAGTTGGGGGTCACTGGGGGGGTTAATTAAGCGATGCGCTGCGGAATGGGGTGTGTTTTTTATTTTGTACCAAATTCTTAAAGCTCAACAGATGACTTTCAATAATCTTTGAACACTGCTCATAGCCTGCTCCGAACTGGTAGCGTCTTGGAGACGTTTCCCCTTCCATCAAGGTAAAGAAAACCAACAAGACACAATTAAAAACTCGTTACGCCGCTTCCCCCAGCAAACACTCGAAAGCATATCGTCGTAATGGCAAACAGCCGACATTATTCCAGACCTGCTAGGAGAACTGATTTCAGTTCTGAGGACTTTCCGAGACTGCGCCTGGGTGTGAGTGTGGAGCGGAGCAAAAGACAAGCAGAAGGACGATCCTTGGGTAATGGTGGAAAGCGATAATGGCAAACTGTTCACCAGAATACAGTAGTCAAAACCTAACCACTGTATCCGAGTCCTGTACCCATCCCTTAGATTCGAAATGCACATACACATGTGTTTGGAAGAAACTTCCCTCGGTTTCTGTGTCTTAAGGCACATAGAGCAATGGCAGCCACCACCTCTGCCATTACCAACGATTTATGGACCACACAGACACAGGAGATTGTACCGTGTGTTCTTCGATTTCTATTGAGTCCTTATAGACGCCGAAAAGAATATACACACCAATAGGATGTGTATTGCAGATGGGGGACATCTTCTACGTTGCTGCTTGCTGTGTGCGGGATGTTCCCTTTTTCGGGGGGCAAATTAAACACACTTGGGTACCAACACAGTTTGAAGACATTAAAGTTGCCTTTGCGGGTCCTTAAAGTCATTCGCATGAATCAAATTCAAGGGGAAGGACCATGTAAATGTCGAACCGAATGTACAAGACATTGCTATGGTGCTAGTCGGCTGCAAACATGGACCCCAATGCACTTGGCGACAATAAATCCTTTTTATATCTGGCTCGGTTTCGCTTTAACATTCACATAAATGTATGTGTGAGTATGCGGAGTAGGTACATCTTCATTAGGGAATCCCAGACCCTTTTCATTGCAAAAGATCAGATGTTGTTCTGTTCCCATGACATCCAAGTGTCCAAAGCTCTTACAAATTAAATCCATCCGATCTGGAGCGACCCTCAACCGAAACCCTTGCCACTCATCCTTTTTTTTGCGTTTTCCAAATATATATACTCTTTTTCTGAGAAATGTAATCAAGTCTCCTTATAATGGGGTTAGAGCAGGGAGCCCCGTCACACCTACCACAAACTGGAAATTTGTATCTACTGGCAGGGTTTCTCCCCCACGAAATCGTTTTCCTTCTGGCGGATAGGGTTGGCACTTGCACTCCCGCAAACCATGTCGAAGACATCACCTTAAGGGTTGGGCGCCATTCGGACATGGAGAGGATAAGACTTTGGTATTTCTCGTTTTTTTTTTTCTTTGTGCATGTCCCGCAACTAGAGTGGTCTCTCGATATTCTTCCGGATGGGATCGAGATCTTTCCTGGGATGTCGAGGTTTTACCTTCTTTTTTCGTGCTTCACTTCTCCTTGGCTTGTCTTGTGAATTTTGTTTTTCTTTAGTGGTGGCAGGAAGCAGAGGAATATTTTCTCTATTACAGGGCTTGGCGGCGAGTGCAGGAAGGCGCTGTCGAAAAAGGATCCATTGGGAATGGGATTTCTTTTTCTGTCTCATTTTTTTTTTTTTTGTGAAGTTTTTCGAAATAACTGCAGAAGGACATGATTTGATGAAAAGAACAAAGGGTTGCTGGATTATTTTCTCCATTATGGTATAAAGTCCTGTTTGCGGTATTTAATACTGGGCTGCCGTTTTTTTAATCGATGGAGAGAATGCCTGGCGAGAGAGAGCCAAACATTTTGACAACAGGGGAGGAGATTTTCTTGTGAATTAAATTTTGATTTGTTTTTATAGAATGCGCCTAAAAATATGCATCAATGGAGCTAAGAGCTCTCAGGTTCAGCCCCCAAGAGAACAAATATCACACCTTCGGATTTTATTTTTAAATCAAGCGACGAAGAGGATCTTACATGAATTCGATGCATAAATTTGATCCAAAAATTGGCGTTTTAAAGAACAGAACAGTGAGAGTGAAAAGGGGGCCTATCCGGGAGAGCAATAGATATAAGACCTCGCGGGTCGCTAATGCGATGAATATGGCAAACAATTTTAAAAGGAGTATTCAGAACTCGTGAAATAATTCACGCAAAATGTAATTTTGATAGAAAATACAGATTTTTAAAAATTAAAAATCTTAATCTGGCAGCTGTCACATTGTTATCTTTTTTTGTTGGCATCAATGTACAATTAAATGGCGCAAAACTTAAATTGAATTATGGGACACCCTTTAGTTTGAAAATATAAATATTAATGAACAACAAATCGCCCTAGTAAAACTCGGTATTCGGCAATGGTAAGGGTAACGGAGAAAACGTTCAAATATTTTAATACTTTAAGAAGTTAATGAAGCCTTGTCACAATGGCTACAAAAAAATTTGTCTGTCATTCCCACCCACTGAGGTTAAAGATTTGACATTCCACAGTTGACATTCAAAAGTCGTTAAGTACAGGGAGTTCCCTAATTCAAGTGGTTAAGCATAAATGTGTTTAATATTTAAAATTTATGTATAAATCAAAAAATCTCCACCACTTTTTAAATAAAAACCCCCTCAATATATTTAAAAAAGCACAACAGACCTTAAAATATTAACAAAAAATTTGCACAAGCATTTCTACATAACAAAAACCACGTACTTGCCTTTGATTTCTGAAATAAAACAACTTTCTTAAAGATAAATATAAAAAATATATTTTTTTTCTTTTATTTCATCAAGCGAATTAATTCTCAAAGAAAAACAAAATCTTTAACAAAGTACAATAAATAAGCAAAGCGATTTTAATGCACAAAATTACAAAAATAAATAAATTAAACAACTAATTTATGTAAATTATTTTATTAGCAAGTGAAAAAAAAATTAACTATATTTGAACGTCAAAAACTTAATAAGGTATTTATCAATAAAAAAAAAGCATTACGAAGCGAAGCAGCTTGTGTTTCTAGAAAAAGTTTGCGTCAACAAAGCTCAGCCGTAATAAAAAACATGGAAAAAACATTGAAATTGTTAATAAACTGTTAATAATGGTATATTAAAAAAACGCATTGAAAACTGATTTTATAGGGTGTACTTAAAGTCATTACTCACCAAGTCGTCCAATTTCAGAGCATCGCTGTCACTTAGGCCCATGCTCCGGGTGAGCTGGAGATATGTGGACGTGATGGGCTTCAGTTTCCGAAGATCCAGTTGATTTGGCAACTCCTCAGGCTTCGGTTCCGATACAGCGGGCTTTGATGTGCTTGGCTTCGCTTTTCGAAGATCCAGTTGCTGGGAGGACACTCCCGACTCTGGCTGCGGTACGTACCTCGAAGTCATGGGCTTTACACTGCGAATGTCCAGCTGGGTGGGAAGCTCTTCCGACCCCTGGTCGAGCTCTGGAAATGCGGAAACATACTCGTACGACGAGGTGAGTGGTGGCTTTACTCGTCGCAGATCCAATTGCGATGAGGACTGCTCGGACCGATAGCTGGAAAGAGATTTTGAAAGATTAATTGCACATACTTGCTGGGGGGGTTCCTGAACCGATACGGAATGCATGGCGATGGACGCGGCGCTGGTAGTTGGCTCATCATCGATTGTTAAATCGATTGGCGGCGTTTCGATTTCAACCTTTACCGGCGGTTTTTGTTGACTCGGTCTTGATGGGGTCGGCACCGATTGGCCGTACAGTCGCCTCATGAAGTCATAGTATCTGAAGAGACTCTGGCGATTTAGCAGACCAAAGTTCATCGGCGCACCCAAACCACTACCAGCGCCGGCGTCGGGCGCATCAAAACGAATCGGTTCGGAGGTCGGCGGTTCTGTCTGCAAAATAGGATTGATACGAATTTTCTGAAACATTGTGGGAGGAGTAAACACAGTTGTCTCGGAATCTTCCTTCAGGAGTTTGGCACTGGGAGTTCGGGATTTGGGATTGGGATCCATGGGTGTTGTGGTTTCGGTTCTTTCGACAGGAGTTGGGAGCTTGGAAATTTCCGTAGGAATCTCATTTTGCGAAGAACTGTTCATGGCTTCTATTTCAGTGGAACTCTCATTGGGGGCTTCTTCATCGGCCGTCGACCGACCCGGAGACAGTGGACGCAGATTCTTTTTGCACTCCGGGCATGCTGACAGAAATCTAGTTACCGCTTCACGAGGTAGAAACGCGAACGTTTCAGTGATCTGAAAGGAAACCTGGTATGAGACTGGAAGGTATGGAGGGAACGTCAAACTCTTACAATGCGATAGGTTCTCTTTTGGCCGGCGTGCCTGCCACTGCGACCGCCCATCTCGACGTGAATATTGTAGATGATGTTGAAAAACTCCTCGACAACGGCTACCTTGCGATAGGTGCGGTGACCAAAGTCCTGAAAATTCAATCAGATTAGCAGGGCTTACAAACAGGCGACGTTTTGCCAGTGGAACCTACCTTCGTTGTGGAAGCCACATACAGATCAATGTTGTTGGGATATTCGGTATTACTGCTCGCGGGGTAATCCGGTTCGTTCTGGAAGCACTCTGGTCTCTTGGTAGTAAACGCTATTTGAGACAGAGATGTTTTTTTTTTTCATTTTTGGAATTTTTTTTTGAACTTACCTTTCGACTTGACCCAGAAGCGAAACTTCGAGCTGTCAGGTCGACTGTGTTCCTTGCCTTCGAGTGCTTTCAGAATTCTGGCCTTTTTGCGAAGGGTTATGGTTTTGGTCTTGGCGTGGTCGCCATATGTTTTCAGGGCCCATGGTTGAAAAAGCTGTTGCACAAGTTAGAAATTGAGTGGGTTTTATTTTATTTATTTATTTTTTTTATTTTAATCGTCAAGAGAACTAAAATTAATAAGAAAATTACTGGGGACGTTCAAGTATCTAGTTTAGCTAGTTTGACAGCTGTCTGACTAGATGTATCTCGGCTTTGACTGGCTGAAATCGGTCATATGAGCTGTTGTTTCAATTGACGTTTATGGAGGGGTAGCTGACGAATCTAGTCAAGAAATTCCTTACTGAGTAGGTACTAAATTGACAGTTCTCATGCGTGGCTGACGTAGAAGAAGTGATGTTCCCGACCAATCTAGTTTTTCCGTTCAGGTTACTTCTTATCCAGACCAATCTAGTCGACTTGAGATAAATAGATTCTTGAATGTGCCCATGCCCACTGACTTCTAATTATTCAGACTGTCAAATGTTTTGTGAACAGTGATTACTTTGCAAATAAGAGAAGGAGAGTTAAGGGCCAAGTTGTGCCACTTGAGCTTCGCAATCGCTGTCGTATTTTTGTGGTCTGCTAGAAAACTGACACTTTGAATGCCAAAAATCTTTCGTGCTATTTGAAATTTGTTGTTAAAAACTGACAAAATAAAAATGACGTACCCCATTATTACATAACAAGTTCATTACCTAGTGCACGTCAGTTGGTACACAAAAATTTGACGTTACCGCTGTTTAACCAGTTTAAAACTTTTACGAAGCCTTTAAAAGAATTGGGGGTAGGATAGAATCAACTGCAGTTATGCAGTTATGCAGTTGATTCTGATTAGTTGAACAAGAAAGTTCAGAATGCTTTGTTAAATTAAACAGTGTGACATCTGTTGTTTACAAAATGAATCCAATAATTGTGTCTGGAGCTCTGGGGTTTCTGCAATAGATGGCACTGTCTTTGATGAACGATTCATAACATTCCGAGGCAAAACTCACTCTCCAAGGCGAAATTGAAGCGCGCCATTTGTTCTTTTAAGCTTATTCTCTATTTGAGGTATTTAAATTCACGAAATAAATCTGTCAAAGCTGCTCTAATAGAGAAGGTGTCAAATTTCAATGTTTTCCGTGAAAGCTGCTAAAATGCAAACTTATTATTCACAAAGCTGACACGATGAAACCTCCTTATAAATTACGATTTCAGCAAATTTACGTACTTTCTGTTAATGCCTACTTGACATTAAACTAAGACGATGAAGGTACCTAGTTTGTTTTTCATTAAAAGACAACGACACTCACTCGTATTCACCGTCAATGTCGCTGCTAAAATCTACTTCGTAGTGCTTTCAAAAATTAATACCTCAACAAGCAGCTTTCCCCATCCAATAACAAACACTAAAACTCACCTCAAACATTTGCTCCTTCTCCATGCATAGCCTGGGCTTCTTACATGCCGGCTGCATTTCCATGTTGTCCCTCTCCGATGTGCCATCGACACCACCATCGCCGCCATCACCGTCACGACCCATTGCGAACATCAACTTTCGCTTGTAGTTTGTCGGAGCCGATTCGCTAGCGCCGCAACTGCTTTCGCTTTCATCCTTTAAGACCACGTGATGTGACTGCAAATGTGCTCCAACAGTTGCAGCTCCGCCAACCGAAGCCGACGACGCACAAACAATATTCGATATCCGTTCATCCTTGATGTTAGCAACGGCTGATGGCACTGTGGCGGCGATGTCGATGTCGCCGGCATCCTCTTGCATTGTCGAATATTTGGAATTTTTTAGCTCAGCTATCATAACTTCAATGTAACACACTTTGCACACACGCAATAAACAAAATTATTTGACAGTAACAAGAACAAAAACAACGGCAATAACAACAAAAAAACAAAAAAACAAAAAGCGAAACAAAAATCTCCTCTCAACGTGCGCGGTTATCGAACTCTTTCCTTGAAAAGATCATTCCCGTGCAATTGTCAAAAGTCGACTATGGATGCAAGGATTTAAATTGATATCAAAGGATTTTTTCGACCCGACAAATTTAGTGGTCAATCGGGAGCGGGAACTGGATTTCCACAGACTCACATAGATGTCCTGCGATTTCATTCGACAATTAAAAAGTCTCATATGCTATGGCAGAACAGAACTTGTTCGGTGGTGGTTCTCTGTGGCTGGTCGGATTTCATTTGAAGGTCATTTGTTTGTGTGTGTGTACAGTTTACCTGTTGATATTTATATGAGAATGTGTGGAAATTATGCAAAGGCGATTTGTGAAATTGAATGGCGGTGGTAGAACGTAGAAGATGCTGTTCTTTTTTTTTGTCTTTTTCGTTTGTCAACCCCTTTGGGGTGGGGAAGTTGTCTGTCAACGGATTCTGGTTCAGTCCCTCTATTTGTCTATTTATCTATCTTTTGTTTGTAAGATCCTCAAAAGATGGTTCCTTGTGTCTAAATTTGGTTGGCTAGCGCGATGTCGGTGGAGGGGATTTCGGGTATATACCCAGAGATTGGTGGAAAGCTGGCGTGCGGACAAACCTGTTTGGCGTTGGACCTATTTGTCTAGGATCTAACGGAAAAACTGCTTTAAACTATCATTTATGTCCGGAGGTACTAAAGTGCGAGAACTATTGATCGCTTTTTTACGAACTTTTAATACTGTCATGTGGGAAACTTAATTCTACGGTTCAAATAGCTCATTCTTTTCATTCGAAAGAAAAGAATGCTACCCCCTTGCTGATCCATTCCCCTCAATTTCTTGGCACTTATATGAGGTATAGCTAATGATTGAAAATCAGCGAGCAAACGTCGAAAATTGCAAGCAAATAAATACGTATGTATCTAATCTGTGGTCATTGGTGGAAAATACAAAAAAAAATGTGAAGAATACTTCTTCCCCCATTCCTATTCCTACTTCTCTGGTAGAGAACCACCCACAAGCATAAAAATCGTCTGTCATGTACACCGAACAGGGAGTAGAAGGTCTGGTTGCTATCCTTACTTACCAAACACAGACCCATGTCAAAAGGGATCCGAAAATTGTATACCGAACTCTAAAGCCTCCGTCACACCCGGTATGAGGCGGATGGGCACCTCCTCCCTCTATATACGTATATCCACGGATCTAAGCCATGTTTATTTTCCTTGGATGCTTCTTACAATTTATTTCGTTTTTATACCCCTACTGCAATAGGGTAGGTTAACTCTGTTTGTAACATCGGTGAATTATACCCCAAAGTATACCGTAAAAGAGGAACGGGAGCACTTTAACTCCAAACCTTCCCAAGGAAGACTATAGCTTAGAAGATGCAGCAAAATTCGGAGCTTGCTTACGGTGATTGATCTATGTACTGTCTTGAGTGTAGACAAAGCTGATTGAAGTACGTACCGAGTCCGCAGTTTGTTTTTAAAAACGATAGCAACATTTTTAAAACAGTGCAGTCCGCCATTCCATTAAGCACTTTTCACTCGTCTTAGTGAAATAGATCTTAAAATTGAGTTGAATCAACCACAATCCCGAAGTCTTCTTGGAAGATTCAAGATTCAACTCAATTTTGAGATCTATTTCGTGCTTACTATTTCAAAAAACACACCATGCCTAGGGTATTGCACGTTTCGTTCCACCAGACCGCTAGCACGACTGCACGTTCTCTCGCATTCACCTTGCTCCTCAGAAAATCCAACTTTTTGCGTGATTTTCTGCTATACATCCAAGATCCAGATCCAACCGCCTTTGACTCCTATCTGAATCGAGCGCCCGAACCCCAGCCCAACTGACGAAGGATATTTCACGTTATTTTCCTTCATCCATCAAAGGACAATGCAATGTGCAGAGTGTAAGAATGGGGTGGCCAGAGAGTCGTGTATATGAGGACCGAATGCCACCTACTCAGACTTTTCATGAATGGGAATAATTTTCATATCGAATTCTCGATGTGCGCTCTCTTATCCTCACCAAGGACGAGTGGAGCGACGTTGACGCGCATGGGGGATGTGTATCGTAGTTTCGTTTTGTTTTCCTTCC
This sequence comes from Cheilosia impressa, assembly GCA_948293265.1. Taxonomy (NCBI): domain Eukaryota; kingdom Metazoa; phylum Arthropoda; class Insecta; order Diptera; family Syrphidae; genus Cheilosia; species Cheilosia impressa. The sequence goes on along the minus strand of OX411883.1, from coordinate 52,425,964 downwards.
TTTACTTTGCAGCTTTTTGTGTTGTGATGTTGTTTTCTTGGGGGCGATGTTGTGGAATAAATACTGTAAACGAGGCTGGAGGTGTGTCTGGGTATCTTCGATAGGCTACGAGGATGATTGAAACTGTTTTTCTGTTTCCTTTCTGAGGGGGGGTAGCCAATTTTTTACTTTTTTATTCGGAGAACTGACAGTGCATGAGCTAATCGTGGTAGGTATGTGGAGATCTGAATTTTCGTTGCAGTCTATTGACAGATATTTTCTTTAAAATATCAATCCCCCAGTCACAGCTTTTGAGTTCGCTGCTCAGTTCTTACATTGCTAACGGTTTCAACGTGACAGCCAATCCCCTGCCCTTTGATTTATTCACCTTTCCATCTCAGATAGAGCCGTGAGCCGGTTTTTTATCTCATAGAAACTGCCGAAGATCATCGTTTAGCAACATCCTCCAGGATCTGCATCCCTTTTCTTGATGTTGGATGTTATTTTTCAAACATTTCTGTACCAAAATCTGTTGCACCCATTAAAACAGGATTTTTTTTCACATTTTCCCCCTCATATTGCCTACAATTATTATCCTGCTGGTCAACTGAATCGTTTTCGCTGTTGGCATTTTTTTTTTTATCAACAAAAAAAATCACTAATTTCGGACTTTTCAACCCTTTTTGCATAGGGGTGGCGACTAAATGACAACAGAAAAAAACTGGTTCTCGGACGCAAGGACCGAAGATTCACACTGGTCATCTGCTACTGGATGCGGGTTTTTGTTTTTCTGGTTCTCTTAGGATCACGGCTTCATGCATCAGCATCCGCAGTACATGCGAATAAGGATCATGAACTGAGACTGTGAGGAAGAGACACTGTTGAGTTTCTTGGTGAAAATTTAATTGCATCTTGCTAGGACGAGGGATGGTTTTACTTCCAACTCCAGCATCCCATATACCAAGCTGGGTCAGCCAGGGTCATCGGTGGTCCAGTTTGGGCAGGGTTTTGAAAGGATTCTAAGAAATCCATCTCGAAAGGATGTGGAAGTTGAGCAATTTTGAAGAATTCCTAGAATAATTTAAAAAAGTCTCTGTTGGGCCGGTTTTTCTCCCAAAATAGCGTGAGAACTGATTTTGGTTCACAAAACGAGTTGTGCCGATGCTGGGATGTTGCAGTGGTGCGAGTTGGTGCTGAGTGGTGAGCGCTGAGAAGCTGTGAGTTTGAACTGAACCCTGAACCCTGGGGGAAACGTTTTTGAAAAGATTTATTGTGAACCATCGAACTTGTTGAGAGCGTTACAAGCGAAGACGGGCTGTATTTCTGAAACGCGGCTTAGTCTTCGTACAGCCTGCGCTTTCTGTTACGAGATTTCGTTTGAAAAAGGTTTGATTGGACGTTTCTGGAAGGACGGGACATTTCATGGAGTGGCAGCTTCGTTCTAAACTACTGTCCGACGTTTGGCGAGAAGGTTGTAAACAGATGTGGACCCTAGCATTCCCGTCAAATTAAGTCACTGAATCCTTTATTTTTATTTATGAGTTGAGCCATCTTATGGTTTTCGGACCTGAAAAAGTTCCTCAATTAAGCCGCTCAAGGCTGCAACTGAGCGTTGCTCTTCCCATGACAAAAAAGGTACACGATTTCATTTGTTTTAATATATTTTTCGTCATTCAATCGCTCGTCGATTACCGTGTGGCTGAAGCTTTAAATGCACTTGGTTTTGGACCCCTTACACACCTCTAAAACTTATTGGACCGGTTTGCACCCCTACAAGTTTGCTATACATTCCTCGATTATCTGGACTAAGGCTGCGTATTCTCGTTCATTTGTTTCCATAGGAATAGGTGCGATTTCAGCTATCGTGGGGAGGTTTACGTACCTACAACTTCAATGGGAAAACAATGTCAAAGTCACCAGTCTATGCATTGGTTGGCCTTCATTTATATTCAACTTGCAGTCTTCTCAAGATTTCTAGTTCTCCGTGCTTTTCCTCAATTTCATTCACTCTTTCCAAAAGACTACAACACTCGGTTCTTTAGTTTGCTGTTGCTTCTCTATCCAACTGACCACCTAAAGCCATGGGGCTACATTCTCCCGAGTGAGTAACTCCCCACCTCCTATAGCCATCTCTTTTCGTGACTCCAACGCAGGCGACCATCACCACCTGGTATAGCAAAATAGAAAAACATAAAAAAAAACTACCCAAACCGACGAAGACGAAGTTCCCACTAATCCCTTCAGGAGCCCGGGTGTGAGCCGTTTTATATACACCTACATTTTTATATCACTAGCACCACTAAGTCTGCTTTTCCTACTCCATATCTTCATAAACCACCCACGCCCATATACACATCCAACAGAAGAACAACAACAACGAAATGCCCCCCGACGACAAAGTGGAAATAGGTGTGGAGCCTGCAGTCATAGTCGAACACCAAAACACAAAAAAAAAAAAACCCAAAGAAAAACACGTGACACATCAAAACATTTTTCCGTGCCAAAAAACACCCCAAGGATTTTCTGTACTTTTTTTTTTTGTTGTGCCTCTTCCTCTGTATAGCTTCTGTGATCCTTAGAAGAGGAAGGTAACGCGCGAGGCACACAGCGGAGGCCTCCTGAGCAAACACCGACTAAAAACCTACGCTGCTCCTAATTTTCTTTTTTTTTCCCCCACACCCCCTGCTAGTCTCTGTCCTTTTATGTTTTCCGATGAACTTTGTCGACTGTATGAGGAGTTGGGGGCGCCGGCCGGTGTAAGTGGGTGCGGATGATGGCCAATAGGGTTTGGAATGTATTTTCGACGTACGTGCATGCATATTTTAAGAGTGGCCGAGGAAAATGTTGTTTTTATTACAAGAGTCCAATATCCTTGGGTTCAACTCTGTATATACACGGGCGTAATTAGAATTTTGACAACTGTGTGTTGATTGACGAGGGGGTATTAATTGAAATCGAATTTGAAATCAAGTTGTCTTGGGGGTGAGTCAAAAAAAAAAAGGGACTGGTGCTCGGGGTTAATGCATAAGGAACGACTTTTCTGAAGGGATTTCCAATAAATTACTGAACGTATTTGGATTTATCTAGACGTGGTGATGGTTTTAATTCGAATGGATGAATAGTTCTTGATGCGCGTGTGTGTGTTGGGTGCCTTTGATCGATTATGGATAATGAATTATTAATTTCGGATACGGATGGACGGCTGTCCGGGTTCTATGTCTTGAGTTGAGATTGGTGGTGGGGACATGTTTTTGGGATTAAATGCCCTTCAACTTGGGCAGGGGCGCAAGCAAATATATGTGGTTTGGGTGATTGGAATGTTAATAATATCTGCTCGTCTGCTTTTCTGTTTAAAGTGGAACAAAAAATTAAGAGTGATCTGCCAAAATACAATCAAAGCCCATACAGCTCATTAACTGAACGTGTGAAGGTTTATGTCTGCAAACTCTCTAAAAACAGGATCGGACTCTGTCACTAGTCTCAACTCATTTTGCTTGCCCAGAGTGCACATAATTTCGAATCAGTAGGTCTATTCGCGTACTTTCCCGAGCAGAGCACTAAACATCTGTCAAACTAAAAATATTGAGCGTAATTTTCTCAGAGATCTAAAAATATACTCCAAAGTACGTGTATAGACTTCGAGCTACTTTGAGCCACTTTCATCTTTGACATCAAATCCATATTGCGAATAAAAATATAAATCACCTTTTTGCACCTGGGAGAACATTCGACAACAGCCGAATTTACTCTATTTCAATATATTAAATTTTTGTGAGCAATTGATTTTTAAAAAAGGTTTTGATTTTATTTCTTGTCACCTTTGTGGATTTGACAAATGTATTTATCAGAACTTGCCGGTTGAAATTCTCTGAGCTGTTTCGAGCCAAGAGAGGAAGTGCTCGTTACTCGTTATTTTCCTAATTTTCTCTTTTTCTGTCATTGTCTGTCGTCGCTTTTCAAAGGGCGCCAAGAACGCGTCAAAAAACCCTTCCAAAATCGGTCCGAAAAGGTGTAAAAATACTCAAAAAAGGGTCCGAACAATCACAGAGGAACGCATTTAAACATTTGTCAAAAACGCACTAAGGACCAATTTGGAAAACGCGTAGAAACTTGCCAAATACGAGTCAAAGAATGCGTAAAAAACGCTTCAAATACAAGTCGAAAAAATTATCATAAAACCCCGAGAAATGCGTGGAAAAAAAAAGAAAGCGGGAAAAACGAGTTCAAATTAAAACAAAAATTCACGAGTGCTCTGCTCGAAATTGGCAGGGAAAAGCTTCAGGAACTAAGTGAACATCAGCAGTTTCAGTTGTCTATGGATATCGTGAGGGGCCAATTTGTTTTCCATTCAATAAATGCGTCCATTTATTGGTGGGCTTGTTCCTCTTCTTAGCCGCAGCTAAGTCATACATGCCCTCAAAATACAACCATGGCACCAGCTCATCAAGAAAAGTGCTCCAACTATGGGACAACTGCAACTGATTGCATGATTCTAAACATACAAAATTCTGTATTCGAAAAGGACGTGCTATAGTTGGAAATTAAAGCTGCGAGCGAAGCGAGCTATTTGGCACAAAAATTTGAGGTAAATGAAATGTCCGATGGATGAGTTGGTCTGAAGTTCAGTTGTCTCATAGATATGAGTTGTATATGCGTGTGGAACCGCCATAGCTGTGGAAATGTAAGCTTTACCCGAACCCTTTTGAGTACGGGATAGATAGTTGGATAGATATTGCTGCTGCAAGTGCAAGTGATCCGAATTTAACGATTTCCAGGCGTTCGCAGCAACTGAACGTGTCACAAACCTCACTATGGCGTATTTTGCATTTGGATTGAAGATCATGACTTGGACGGGGCCACAAGCCACACAACACGACCAATTATGGCTTACTTTCGAAACCGAAAAATGAATGACCCTAGAGCTATCGATCCTTCCAATAGTGTTACCCATCCACTGGCAGTTCTCTCGTTGGACAATTGCTCATATTGGTTCCTTCCCATTTGGCAAAAATAGGGTTAAGACGTCCTTTGGTTGACTTTTAAGTACTATATGCAAAATTAAATGGATTTCGCATGTTAGCAGTGATGCTGCTTCCATTTAACGAGGTCGCTGATGGCTGATGACAGCGGAAACGCTGTCTTCTTTCGATTGGTCTATAGGTACCTACATTATCTGATCAATCAGTCGGTAATAAAAAATTAAAAGAAGTTACATTATGTGACAGTAGCCCGAAGGATAACAACGACCCCCAACTCCAGCAATGAACCTGCCCATCTGAATATCGCAGCCAGTTTTGCGCAGTATGAAAAAAATAAATTGAACTTTCAACAGGGAAAACAAAACTACACACCTACACCTCTACACGAGCGTTCTGTTTTATTTCACCTATACCTGCGTCTATATTCAGATAATAGGTAAATTGCTGGCAACTAAAAAAAAGAAACTATGGTGCATTTTCCGTTCTATTCATTTATTGCATCGTCCTTTTTAACTGCAAAAGCAACATAATAAACATTATTCATCCTAAAATATATAAACGACAAAAAAAAGAGTTGAATTCCTATCCCAAACCACATGAACCCATCCCTACGGCCCACCCCTCAATCGATCAAAGCGCAAAAAAATCCACAACGACCGCCACCACCCATCCAACTGTACCGCCTCCCATTCGCATGGCAGGATTTGAACGAAAAAAATAAAATACATAAAGCGCGCCACCAGAACCCTCACTCCATTGCAACACAATCTCCCTTTGGCGGATTCGATTCGACATCCTCCCTCGGGGGGCTCCAGCTAACAATGGGAATCACTAATTATTTAAATGTGCGTACACTCTCAAGCTCAAACTGGAATGTCGCCCGTCCTCCCGCTGCGGATGTTAGTGCACAAATACATAAAATAACAAAAAAGTGGATGAGTATCTGCGGCAGTGCTACTCGTACCCACATATTTATTTAATGTCCAACCACAGGACACCCTTAAACCTCCCGAAATAAAATAATTAAAAAAAAAAAGCACGCACACAACAGTTCCTCCTACGTCCGCCTGCAATGAATTTCAATTACTAACCCAATTAAAGGTCCTTATTAAAAAAAAAAAAAATGAAATAAAAATAGTAGGAGGCCGAGCGGTTCCACAATAACAAAAAAAGACGAAAACCTCTGTGTGCGTGCCTGTCGGGGTGGTATCTATAGCGCGGCGCTATTTCGCGTTTTTCCCACGTAACCATGCAGAAGGATGTGAACATTATGCGTGTGCATATGTACGCCCCGCAGGATATCCCAGCATTTTTGCGTAAATAGCTGGCCTCTCCAATCAGGCAAAAAGGAAAAACAAAAAAAAAACACACACTCAAACTCGCGATGCGACGGAAAACAACGCGCACGATGTGTAACCCTGTAATTACTCATGGAGCGTTATCCGCCGCACACAAAATAAGGGGTGGAGGCTAGCGACTGTACTTGATGGCACACACAGGACAATTATATGCAATGCAACATAATCAGGCAGGATGTATGGCAAATGAGGAGAAATATATCCCATCCATCGAGGAAAAAATTTAAAATAAACGCACACCGAAGGACGAAGGAACAAGCGAGCAATTCAATTCGCAAATAAATCAATTGTGAAGTGCATAAAGCAATTTTGTAGCTGTACGCTGTGCCACATCAAACCATGCTGCATGTCTGGGTGGACTCCTTAATCCGGCAACAAAAAAAAACCTGCACCATGAACGAGGATCTGTTTGTAGATTGTTGGATTGGATATGTGGGCGAGTGCCGCTTGAAGGCAATTCACCTCACTTCATTGCCTCCTGCCAAAAGTATTCAACAATTTGCAGTGCCAGAATAATTTATCCTGGTTTATTATTTATTTCCCATTCTCCTCGGTGCTTTTTTGGGTGGATTTTCGCAGTCCTACCTCAATATTTGCACGCGCATACAAACGTTTGTGTTTGCGTGTGTGCGTGGACGATAATTATTTGTGCGTCGACAATCAGGACAACCAAGTGGGGCAGAGAGAAAAATTGTTCTTCATAAAAAGGTACATACACTAATTGCAAAAGGGGGTGGCGCAATACACCCCCGGCGTGTGTGTTCTAAGGTACCTATATCGATGATTTGGTTCGCCCTCGTCTACGAAAAAATCGATGCAATAGAATTATCGGCCGCTGTCCTTGATGTAGGCCGCATATTCTAAGAAGATGCTTTGTGGTTTTTCAACTTTTTTTTTTTACTCTGCCCTCCTTCAAGGACACGTGCAATTGCTACCGCACAAACAGAGAAACTCGAGCGAATAACGTGTTGATTGTCGTTGACGCTATGCTGCGTTACGTAATATGCGTACTGCGGAGCTCCCAACGGGGTCTGTAAGTAGAAAACCGGGGAAGCAATTAAGTCGTGTCCCTTCGGAAGGTATTTGTTTTTTTTTTGTTCCTCCTTCTTGCGAGGGTAAAAAAAAGGAGTGGAAAACGAGCGTTACCAGGGATGAAAAGGAAGAATATTCAAATTCCTCTTGGGGTTTTCAATTTCTTTTTTTTTTTTGTGGTCCTTAATGAATCCTTTCTAATGTTCTTTATATATAGAAATTCGAATATGTACTCGCGACTTTTTTCATTTTGTTTTCCATTGGCTGCTGGGAGTTTCTTCCTTTGATACCTCTGGGTGGGTTCCTGTAGAAAAATATGAACCCGAAGTCGCAAGGGTTGGATAGCAGCTATCGTAAGGGGACATTCTAGTGCTTTTTTTTCTGGGACTCTGCGGCCAGGAAAATACTTTTTATACACGTATATTATGTGAATTGTTTTTGACATGTAAAAATAATTACATAGGGAACAACTGAAATTTTTGACACCAACTTTTCATGCTTTGAAGTCGCTCAAGCTTCTGCAGGCACATGGGATGGGGATAACTCACGGAGTTGGAAGGGCGTTTGAATATTTTAGTAATCGCCTTGAAGGTTGCAACTTTTGTGAGCTGTTAAACGGTTGTCTTGGTTAATGTATCAGCCTAGCTACAAACTAGCCATATGAAGGGGGTTTCTTTTAGAATACTTTTTTTTCGAATTCGCGACACCTTTTCCAACAAACAACCAGCCTGACAGCTGACATCTGGTTAGAGCGGATTTTAGTTTACCATTTTACCAGAATTATACAATACACTCAGTTAAAAAAGGAAGATTGTTAAGCTTGTTAAGAGAAGAATATTGACCCCCGTATTAATAAACGCTGCGTAAAATTTATCAACTCGTTATTTAGAAGTTACGGCAAATTTTTGTATGCTATCTGATGTCTACTAGCTAACTAACTTGTGCACATTTGTTTATTAATACGGGGGTGAGTTTTTAAAAATTTAAAGCTCAAAGTTCTTGCCTTAACTATTTTTTTCTTGTAACAAGAACTGGTTTATAAGTTTCGTTCAAGAATCAAGTCATTCAGTGTTGGAATAAGGTACTCTCCATCGCTATTTTCCCAGTCTTGTCTGTATTAAAAAAGTCCATGGACTTACTGACTTCAAACGAAAACTTTCTGGTTGCTTGTTAGCTGTCGATTTTGTAGTCGAAGCTAATATGCGAAGTAGGTGAGTCTTTTTCATCGGTTGCTATAGGTTTTAGAGTACCTACAGTAAATGTGATATCATTCTTAAACCTTGGTAACCTTTTTAACCTTTTATCTTAGGTTTTAATTGATTTTAACTATCACGGGTAGGTATTTGTTGTAGAAACACGCTGAGAAGAGTTAAAATGATGGAGTACACAAATTGGTTCGGTGGGTTTTGGCGTCTTTCTAACAAGGGAAGAGTTCAAATTGATTTTAAGTATATATTTCCGAGCCTCTAGCAGGAGGAGGGAGTTGCTCGTATACCACTAGTCAGTCACTCGTAAAACAATCTAGTTCCAAGGCAGGGGCGATTCCTCTCAGTTAGCTAGTTTAGCGGCGCTAAACCAAGAAAATAAATTGAAATACATATACGCACAATACACCAAATAACGAGGTTGAAGTAATTATGAAGATTAATAATTGCAATAATCAATGACATACTAAATAACAAAACTATCATTTACAAATAATATTTGCCTACCCAAACACACAACACAATACCCCCATGCAATAAGTTTCACTTGAAATACTCTTTAGCGTTACAACTTGAGATATACCTCAAATTCCCTGCCTGCACGCACACGCACAATCTAAAACTCCCATAGAAAAGTCTCCTGCTTGTAGCATTTTAGCGTAAAAAATTGCGCTACCAAATTTCCTACAATCTGTATAAGTGTGGAATTTGACTACCTCTACCAGTCGTAAGCAAAGCACAGGAAAATATACGGAAGGGTAAGCGCAAACAAATGCGAGCGGGGCAAATGGCTGGGTTTCCTCTTTGACAAAGACTTCGTTAAGAAAAATCAACGATTTGCCACCTCGATTGTGCACCAAGCTTGGACCTGTACCCTTTAAGTGAAGCCGGAGACAAAGCAATAAACTTTAAACGCCCATTGTTCACATTTTGACCCGGTGTTCGATCCAAATTATGAAGCTAGAATATTTGGTTCATATGATTAACCAACCCTTAACAGTGATGTAGACGCTACACATGATGTTTAGGGCCTGATGTCGGTTCTTCGGTAGCGCAGCAACCAGCAAGATTCTCAAGTTCATAGAGACTCTGACTAGACGACCGTCGGCCCAGTAACTTAGTGGTTAGTGTGTTGGACTACTAAGCGAGGGGTCCCAGGTTCGAATCCCGAGAAAACCCAAATTTCAACTCAAGGTTTTTTTTTCCACTGCGCCACCTCTTGCGAACGTCTGACAAACATCCGAGAGTATAACTGTCATGGAGAAGCTTCTCAATTAGCCGTTTGGACTCGGCATAAAATTGTAGATCCCTTCCATTCGTCCCAAAAATGAAAAACTCACACAAAACGAATGGTTGCGAGAAGCTAGGCCCAGGGTCCCTACCGACCTGTAGCGCCAACTATTTTTTTTTTTTTTTTCTGACTAGACGACCAACTTACTGACCATTGATAGTGTTTCTCCTCGCATTTGCCTCTTTGTTAGAGCCGACAATTTGTGCTTCCATTTCCATCATCTGACAGAATATTGCGGCGATTACAATGGAGTGCAGCAGAGCAAGTTGCCAGTGCAAGCAAAGATGTAATTTTTTCCGTCGGCTTTTGCAGCCCAATTCAGTTCACGGAAATAGATGAGTGTGTCGAACTTGCTGTTTCCGATTTATTGTATCCTGCGCGTTTAAAATTCAAAGTTCCCAAGAAGAAAATCCTGTAAATACTCAGATGCACTCACGAACGTTCGCAAAATTTGGTCCACATGACAGCACGGTCTAACCTTTCGAGTGGAACTGTTTTGTTCGAAAGACGGATTTTGTTTTATCAACGTTTGCTTTACTCTGCATATTTATGCAGAAAAATAAGTTACATGATCTCATAGATGGCTATCCCCTATCCCTACAGCCGACGACTTTGGTCTTTCTCTCATGAAGGACTTAAACAGACTCCAAAAATATGCCGGTCGGTTGGTAGCTAGCCTATTAGGTAAAATTTGCGAGCGACAAATACGACTCTCCATGTCTGACATTTGACAGTCGTCATAACAGAAGTCTGTTAAGTAGCATGGCTGCTGATTGCGAAGTGCTAGTAGGTGCATTGGACCACGCTAAAGAATAGCTAATGACGTGATATACAGAGTTGTTTGTACATAAAGGGAATATTTTGAAGCCTCGCACCTGATTAGCTTATCGAAAAGTCAAACGTAGTTCGCCTGAGCTGGTCCACTCTTTTAGTAATGTTTTCAAACTTATGCATTCTTGTATACTGTGTGCCTATTTGATGTCATGATATACAATGCGTGCGACAATTCCATCTCTCATGAGTTGGACTTGGGACTTACTCGACTAGATGTGGATTTTTCAAAGGACCCGCTGGCATTGACAGTTTTGATTTTTCTAACGTTTTCAGAAACTCCGACTCGCATAAATGGAATACAAATTCATGCGTAAGACCTCAAGATGTAAGCACACTCAGATCCTATACCTAAAAGGTGCTCAATCTAAATTGCCAGGAATGGAGTCTAAAGATGACCTTTAACTATAAGCAGCTCTATCGTTAGCCATTGCCTGCCACTTGATCATGTAGCCCCCTATAAGGACTTGGCTCCCTAGAAAGATTCAGTAAATTCCTATTTATTCTCATGCCAGCTAGTAAAAGCTGTTAATATTCATCGAGCGCGTTAACCATTCTTATAGGCCTTTCGAGTGATTCTCTAGAAACACCTTCTCTTCCGTGGCATCCGCTTGGAAACCTCAATCACGCTCTTCCTCTTCATTGAAACGTCATTTCCATTCATGTGGCAGGAAAATCCATAACCATCGCTCCCTGTTCCTGTTGTGTGAGCGAAAATTCTCCCATTCGGCCTGACGACATCAAGGAAATGCGGTTGCATTTGCAAAGGTGATGGTTTAGAACGCATTCGCTAGCACACGAACACGGGACCCCCCTTTCGCTTTGAATCTCGATCAACTTGGAGAAAAATTCATTGCGAACATCCTTCGCCAGGAAGAAATGTTCACCCACTCCGCCTTTGTTTCCAAGAGTCTATATGAAGCTATGATGGAGGCTTCGGGTGACGGATGAATATCCGTCCTTTACAGTGTTTTTTTTTTTTTTCTTCTCCATTTCTGTTCCCATTTTTGCGAGGGACCCTTCTTTAGACCTTTTTTTTTGTATTTTGTATGTGCTCAAATGTGAAACGGAATAGGAGATGAGTATACGGCGACAGGTCCGCAGCTTTGGTTACTGATGTTGGCCTGGTGCGAAGGAGGGACACAGAGATACGAGCACACCCCCTCGGTGCCTTTTCTCTTTTGTGAAATATTCTTAAACAAACCTTTAGGACGATGTCGGCGCCGGCCAAGGGTGGTCCTCGGTTAGAGTCAAAACGAATACACATAGACCGCTAGACCAGCGAACCTTTGGCTCCGTTCCTTTGAAGCAAACAAAACAACACAAAAAAAAAAGATTTCTCGTTCTCTTCTTCTTCTTCCATCCGTTCGCCTTCTCATGATACCGAATGCCCTTTGTGCGGGACTAAAGTCCATGGAAAAGGACGGAAAAAAAATGAAGAGAAGTGAAAACAGAGAAGCTCTGCCAAAGGTGGTTTGGGGATAGTGGGTAGCGAGTTTGAGTTTTAGACGAGGGTGCGAGCAAAGTTTCGAACTTTTCTCGAATTCCTTTTGTAGAGGTTGTCGGAGTCGACGGACCAACTGAGGCGAATGTGTGGGCTCTTTCTCTGTGCTGCACGCGGTAGCGGTATGCATAGGAGTGGGTCAGGGTTTATTTTTATCGTCATTCTTTTTTTTTATTGTTTAATTTTATTTTTCCTGGTCCTCTCTTTTTTGGGGTAAAGCCGATGCGAGGTGGAGGAACGTGGATGTTCGGGTTTTGAGCAAGGTGCGGCGTTACTATTAATAAAGGGTGCCTAAAGATTTTTATTCATTTGGGGGCAGAGTACAGTTGAAGGTTGATGAGTATCCGCACAGAAAGATGGGGCAAGATGGGTGCAAAAGGTCATATTGGAATTTTGCTGACCAGAGGGTGTGAGTCACAAGTTTTACAAGTTTTGTACCAAGGCGTAGGTATGTTGTCCCTTCCATTAGTTTATAGCTTCAGTTTTAAATGTCAAGTGTAAAAAGAAATGTCCTAATCAACTCTTCTATTGATTTATACTCTAAGAAATTGCTTCTAATCTTACAAAAAAAATCTCACTTCACCCCCTTTCTCGAGCGGCGACCACTATGAATAATTTTCAATTTTCCATCATCGCAATAATTCTGCCTCTTCCCAGTGGATGTCCGCTGTGCACCCCCAAATTAAAAAAAAATGTCAGTTGATTCCTATTCTTCCAGGGACCGCTCATATTTCCTCTACCCTTTGTCGCTCTATATCTATGTACCTTCCCCAGCGTTTCAAACTAAAGAAAAACATCAAACTGTGGCAGAAAAAAAAACAAAGTTGACAACGAGCACTTTCCTTGCGTAGCCTCTACCCTCTTCGAAAGGGGTGGCGTTTAACGGACGATTGGGTGCATGACGAAAGAGTATAAGTTACCGACTGGTCTTCCGCCCCCCTCGCGCTCACCATACCCAAAGCAATTCGTTGGAAAATATATTTTTATTTTTTTCTGTTCACAAAAATTCGCAACTTTCTACGACTCATTCGAGCGCAATGAGTGCTGCTGGATGCTGCGGCTGGCAAGAGGTGGTTCAAATGATGGCAGATGGACGTGGAGCGATGCCAGAGTTAGATAGAACATCTCTCTTGTCATCAGTCACACAGTGAAAAAACGTGAAACGATGACCAGTGTATGGCAGGAGTGTGCTTGTGCTATGATCATGAAAAAAGGACGAAGATTTGGATATACCGGGGATGAATGTTAGTTTTAACTTTGAAGTGGTCGTGCGGTTGTGGAATGATGAAAGATATGAGGCAGTTGAAACCTTTGTACCTCGAAAAGGACAGTTCATTTGGCACCGGAGTTGTTCTACAATGCCGGCTGTAAATTGTCTTCATCTTTCACTTTGTACTTTGATTTGAATACCTACCAATTTAACCATGCAATCTAGCTTGAAAAGTGGATGGCGGCGACATCTGTACGCGACGATTGACCGGTTTGTGGTAGTTTTCAGAGTCATTCCTGGTTTGTGTATGTACTTTAGAACATTTTTATGGGAAAAATTATTAGAAGACTTTATTAATTTCGGACATTGGAACTTTAGGACTTTTTCTGGGAATAATTTTCGATTGGAACATTTTCCTGATGGTTGTTGTCTGGGCATTGTGTATTGTTAGTCTCTACTGGAAAGCTTAACAGCTTTTAAATGTGTGGAACCGATTCACCAGGAAATGCACAACGTTCCTGTTGAATCTCCCTTAAGACTTACTTAATCCGGAGTTTTTCTTTTATTTTTATTGGACTCCCGGTTGGCCCAGGCAATAATGTATATTCCAACCGCTAAAGGGGGAAAATAGGTCCCCAAGAAGCGAGTTCCGAGTTTCCTTGTTCTGCATTCATTCATACAGAACCCCTTCTGTACAAAGTGATGTCCTCGGGGTTGCCAAGTGTACTGATGGATGATGGTACCAACATTGGTTTTGTTTTAAAGGGTGCGCATAGGTCTCCTGGCGAGGGAGATGTAAATAGGAAGTAAATATAGATAGGTATCCACCAAAGACTCCTGCAATAATGAGTAAGTGGTTTAAGAATATTGATTCCCGGATAGAATGTGGCTCCTAAAAGCAGCATGGATTCCTTTGAAAGGTTAGTTGTTTATTTTAAGTTGTGGCAGAGTCGAAACAAAAATGAGGTGAGCTGTTTTTCCTGTGCTTGAAATACAAGTAAGTCTTCCTTTCTCCACTTCAACATTATTTGCAGGCTTTCATTGACCAGTTTGCTGGCTTTTTCAGCTGTGCGATGTATAGTTGCATTCGCAGACACACTGTAAAATAAGAAAAGCTACACATAAACTGTTATTGTTCGTCGGCCAAGGCTCCCGTGCCTAAGTGTCCAAGATTTATTACGTATCGCAACTCATTGCACTGTCTTCTTACACGATTTCTCTTCATCGAATGTAAACGGTCTCGTTCCTTAATTTTTTTCGCTGTGATACATTCATGTGTCATTTGTGCCGTCATGCCTATGCAGGTGCCTATTCCAGCTACAGTCTTTTTCGGTTGCAGCAACGTTGCCTATTTACCTAAACGACATTGAATCACAGCACCCACGGACATTTTATATACTAATTACCTTCGCAAGTTACGCTACTAAATGCCATGTGATTTAGTACATTCATAAAAAAAACTACCAAACGCCCAAAACGTCACGTAATTGTTTCGATAAGTTTGGTTAGGGGACCATGCAACACGCGCCGATTTTACATTAGAACCAACTGTCTTTCTATCGAAATACAATGGAGGCTCCAGCAGGAGCTGTCAAATATTAAAAACAGGCAAATTTAAATGCTGCTAATAAGTCTGACAGCTTGGTGACGTGATATGCCTCAGTTTTGATGGGCCTCTATCGATCGCAGGAACAATTTTTCCACTTGACGTCTATGGAGGGGTCAATCTAGGTGAATCTTGTCAAGAATTTCGTCACTCAATACTAAGTTGACAGGTCGTATATGCCGGAAAGTGACTTTACCGACCAAACTAGTTTAAGGCCAAGTCCAGACCTGTCTTAACAATTTAGGACTTATGTACGTTTTTGTAGGTGCTCACTGTTTTTCTTTTAAGCTACAGTTTGAATTCCCATAAACATTGAGCCTTGTCAATAATTATTTTTAACCTGCAGCTTATATATTTTGTAGGTCACAATATGCAATTTTGAATGGAACTTTTCGTCATGTAGCCTGGACACTAAAAATGATTACTAGTACCTATCGCTAATTGTGTTTATTGAATAGTCCATTAAATTTGAATCACTGCAGCGGTGTGCTGGCTGAAATCTCAACGCAGGACTCACGCGTGAACGTTTTAAAAATCTGCGTCTATCTGGTTGGTCATTAATAACAAATTTTAGTCTCAACTTTACTCAAGTTCACAATTGCGAAATTTGTATGGAAAATATAGCCACTGTTAACTAATAAAAGTTAGCGTCGAAACTAAAAATATTCATCAGTAGTGCCCATTGACTCAAAATGAGTTGAAATAGCTACTTTCCAACCCTACTGTTGCTGTC
The DNA here is from genome assembly GCA_948293265.1 of Cheilosia impressa. NCBI lineage: Eukaryota > Metazoa > Arthropoda > Insecta > Diptera > Syrphidae > Cheilosia > Cheilosia impressa. The sequence goes on along the minus strand of OX411883.1, from coordinate 52,410,236 downwards.
TAAAAATATAAAAAGCTCTCAGTGCATTCGCCCAAAGCAGATGTTCTTGCAGCATTCACACAGCACAGCGAGTTACATTTACACCACCCCATCCCAACCCAACCCATTCCCATCGTTTCCGTCATCCTCCTCGAGATCGAAATATTCGAAAGCATTCACCTTCTGCACGTGAGCGCAATCTCCTGCTGTAATTGCACACACCTTTGCCGACCTACCCCATGTAGGAACGAGGAAATCATTTTATTTTTTAGTACACACACGAAAAGCTCCTCGGAGAACACAAAAGATGCCCTCCTGCAAATGCATTTCTTCCATTTCCATCAAACATCTGGCCCGTTGCTATGCCAATAGAGAACCAAATGACCCATTCAGCGTGAGCGAGAGAGCGCAGAAGAAAATTCTTTGTAACCAGCAAAACCCACACAGCTCAGCCAGAGCCAGCAGATAGTGTGTGCAATTGCAAAGCTCTATTCTTTTGGTGGTGGCGTGCAGCACATGGCGATGGCCCGTGCACAAATCGACAAACGACGACGCAACTCAACGTGCTCGTGCAGCAAGCACTAAGCAGTAACATGGGCAAATAAAAGAACTGAATTAGAGCTTTCGTATTGCATACACTCAAAGCAGAGGCAGTGGCTGTGGCAGATGGCAGGCAAAGCAGAAAGCACAATCAGCGTACTCTCAGAGTGTTGCCGTCTCTGCGGCTTTACGATATTCGGTCGACGATGGCGATGGCGATGGGCTTCTCCAACAACGAACCGGATATTTTTTTGTCATTATACGTTCAGCCGTCAGCGCGTTCGATGGGTGGCAGTGAGCGAGAGTAACGAGTTTGCGTTTGCGAGTGAACAAGCCAAATGCTGTGCTAGAGTAGTCGTTGTCGTATAGTGTGTGCTTCGTCGTCGTCGTTGGTCGTTGTCTTCTACTAAAAGTGCCAGTGCAGTGCAGTGAATTTTTGATTTCATAAATGATGATGATGATGAATTTTATTTAACTTGGTCCGAATCGATTTTGATTAAAAATTTTTGTTGTTGTTTTGATTAACTACCCGCTGCCGACAGTTAACTCGCCGGTGAGTCCGCATTTAGTATTATATATAGTGGAGGCTGTGCATTTTCTTGTCTGATATCGTAAATCAGCTAGCATCCCAGTTCCCAGTTAATAATCTATATCCTCCGGTGTTACATATTTTACAAGAGGACTAGTGTGCGAGAGTGTGAGTGCGTGAAAGGGTTGAAGAATTGCAGGGCAGCCGAGGAGTGAGGACTTGAGGCGACTCGAGAGTGTACTTGACTGTGTGCGCTTTAGCAGGCCGGTTACTGAAAACGAAAAGTGTAGCAGCAGGCAGAGGCACGCAAGCACCCGCATAAGCCAGCAGGGGGCGGCCAGGGCCGAGGCTCAAAAGAGTAGCCATCAATGGTGGTGTGATGCGCCAGTAATATCGTTCAGTTGTATGAGTATTGCACGGGATGGGAGCGGGGAACAAAAAGCCTTTTTCCACTTGCACCAAAAGCAACCACCGCTAGCTTCGGCTTTGGTTTCGATTTCTGGAAAAGGACTTTTCATTTTTATAGGAGCACCTATGTTTTATTTTGTGCCTACTTCCTTTGAATTTGCATTCGAGCACACTTCAAAGCAAACACCCAGGCTAGATCCGAGGTGTATCTAGGTATATCCTGTTTTACTTGGCCCTGTTCTGGGCTGCTTTCCGGGCATCTCTACCTGAGTCTGGGTTTTCAGATTTCATCAGTGGGCAGTAATGACTGCTGAAAGTCGTCCGACACTGATCGTGTGCCGGCACTGTCAGTGCACTTTTTTGCATTCAGTTTTGATGTCCTATCCTCATCTCCGAGTAATTTTTTCCCCGTGACACACTGCAAGGGAAAGTTCATAGGCATATGTAAGGGGGGAGGGAAAACACCGGTAGACCTCAAGTTCACCTTCAAAAATTCACCTGTGCCTTGTGTTCTAATTATACTCATGCAATTGTATGTAACAATTTATTTTTTTTTTTTTTTTGTTCCTTAGTGATATTTTAACGGTATTGAGAGTACAATGTGATTGATAGGTATGCCCACTTCATTTGGTACACTGTTTTTATTAAGTTTTTGACAAGAGTGACACTGTAGAGCAGGGAGGATCGTGTTTTTAGCTGACGCACACACATGGTTGGTAAGTCGTAAATTTTGCTTTTCCTTTTATTTCTTGTTCCTAATCGCTAAACTGCTTAAGCTTTGATTCAGTTTCGACTTGAGTCATCGGTGTTAACATTGTAAACGTAGAGAAGGTAGAAGGTAGAAGTTGTGAACCGGTTTCAGTAGGTATTGCCATTGAGTGAAGTTTCTGTTTTTTGTTTTCTATGGAGTTTGGAGTATATTATTAGTTGCGGTAGAGAGTAATAAAAGTGATGGTCAAACAACAGTGAGAAAAGGAGAGAAATGTAGGAAAAACGGTTTGGCGGCACTGAGATGGAGCCGCAGCAAGATTGGATGGCCAACAGCAGAACACGTTTGTGACGGATGTTGGCGAAATGTCACTTGTAAATGAGGGGATACAGTTCTAAAATGAGTTGTCATTATGGGCAGAGAAAACGACTGGCTCCGAGTTAGAGGAATATGGGTTGGAAATGATGTGGGTTCAGTTTTCCTTCATTTCCATGTAGAATTTTTTAGCAGTCGGAACTTTAGTTAACCATTTTGTGTACTCAATGTCATTTTGATATATTAAAAAGGGTACAGGACTTTATATCCCGCAGCAGTCAGACTCGAATGTTGTTCCAAGTGGAGGCGATTCCTTTGGTGGAGAACCTCTGATAATGTTGGTTTATCTTTACGGTCAGTTTCAGAAATGCTGCTGCTTGTTATGGAGGTCAAATGTGCTCCGCCGGGCTAACGTTTTCAACAGTTTTTAAGTCCAAATAAAATGGAGCTCTTGGTATTCAGTCCCTTTTTTAAGGTGCCTACTACTGGCCGACCTCCTTTCTCATCACCATCATTTTCAAAATGCACCCTATCCACTGTAAGGTTCAGGGAAAGGATGCTCAAGTGGACCCTCTATAGTTGTCGATCGTCTGCCACAGAGTCGAAATCATCAGAACCAATAAGAGCTCGATTGGAAGGCTTTTTTAGGGCAGGTCTACTCTTTGATTTCTTAGAGGCTTTCGCAAGAGGTGGGGGTCAGCAGAAAACACATTTAGGTTTACTTAATACTCATTTTTCAATAGTTTTATATAATATATATTATTAGAGGCATAGGTACCTCTGCTTAATGGGTTTAAGTGATTAAATTACAAAGTTTTGAGTGATGAAATTGCAGAGGCTTTAGTGATTAAATTAAATTACCTTCGTGCAGCAATTTAGGGAAAGTTGGAAGCTAAGATTTGCTTTTTGAATAGGCAATTGGGTTATTAAAAAAATAAAAATTCAGCTTTTCTTAAACTGAACTTAAGCCCTACCCCGCAAGCTGCGTCAATGCAGCCTGCAGTAGCGTATTCTCGTTGAGGATTTTATTACTTCGCCGGAATATCGATTTACATCCATTCTATACAAGTCCGGCCCATCGTTCGTTGCTCAATCGCCTGCTCCAAAACCTGTCATTCCAAACGGGGCTAACTCTAGCTGCGTACATGCTTTTGTTGCCCCTCTGACTACCTTTTGACTAATCTTTGAATTTTTCTTCCTTATGATTTGTAAATTCAAACAAAAGTTTGTTTCTTTTTTGTATGGCAGCTCAGTTTCTGTTATAACTTAATCCTTACACTAGCACTTGCTTTAGAATCTATTGCTAACCACCTTGAAACGCCTTTCAAAAGAACCTAAAGTAGGTGACGCCTTCCAAGTTGAAATGTTCAACGTATCTGAAATTAAATCTACTCCCAACAGAATCACAAGGAAACCAATTATTAGCTCTCCCACAAAAGGCCACAATCAATAACCACTCCAATAATTTGACTCCAACTTCTCAGCACGCAGTTGTACAGTCTTTTGATTATGATACAACAAAAATAATAATAACAACAAACGCTATTACCAAATAATGATGCCTCACGTGTGGCCAACTAATTTATGTAATTATCACTCTATAACTGTCTGATTCCAAAAATTGATCTTCCGACTTGCTATATAAGAGCTGAACTAGTTTCGGCCAACAAAGCCAGCTTAGCAAATTGATTTGTGTCAAGCAGAAGAAGAAAAAACTAACAGACAACAACCAATTAGTTTGTGTAGTAAAAATAAACGCTCAAGCGTGAGTAAGCGATTTAAATTATTAAACCAGTTCAATGCAATCAAGTGGTTGAGATATATTTTGACAGCAGGCTTCCCTTAAACCCGCTTAGTGTAGCAATTGCTTCTTTCAACTCTAGAGACAAAATTTTCGTTTAAAATCCTGCACAGAATGAGAAAAATGTTTCCAAACTTGCTTAGTCATTAATGTTGCCGGGATTTCAATTGGCCGAACCATTAACCCTTTCTGCATACTCAAGCCACCTGTTTTTTTCAAACCCTGCATGTTTTATACATTTAAAATTCACTTATATACAATATTGCATTTTTTATTACGGTCTTCTTAACCTAATACTTCTTTCAGGCTTTCAGTCGTGGGTATGGTGTTATTATTTCTTTGGGTCAACTTTGACAGCTCGATGTTGAATGCACGTAGCTTTCGTAATTTTCAGCTGTCATTTACACAGACAGTGGTGGTTTTTGACTTTCTGCAAATAGCTTGGTCGGAATCAAAGCAGCTTCCAATTACAACACCAATGCGTCCATTAAATAGTTCCAAAACCCTTTGCATCGAAGCTTGATATAAGTTCCTGTTCATGCTGGATTTTTGCATTTAAAAAATTGAGGGCTTCGGACATTTGAGGTTGGAACCGTCGTTCCCGTACTTTTTGATTATTTTGTGTCATTGTGAGATAATTCTCTGGGAGAAATATGACATTCAAATACATTTCCATATCATCACAGGGTCGTCCAGTCGACTTCCTTTCCAATTAAGCCCAGATTTCCCTAACAAAGAAATACAGCAGAACGTGAGTCGAAAATCTGTTTCCACCCGAATGCTAATGTCCACTTTTTCTCCATAATGCGATAATTTTAATCCACTGACGGCATATTAATTGCTTTGTACCACGCCACAAATTAACAACCTCATTCAATTTCTGACACACAACGCTTGTCATGGACGTCTAAATTGCGAAATAACCACCACAAAACGTCATACGTCATGTAAGTGCGGTTTTCTGAATTATTCGCTTCTTCTTATTTTCTTTTTTCTGGACCGCGTGTACTTAAAAGTGTTGAGCAATTTCGCTGATGAGTATCCCAAAAAAAAAACGGGCACACCAACGCTAAAACTAATTAAAAGTTCATAAATAAATATAGAGAAGAAAAAACCACACAACTCTGAACAGAGAAGAAACAAAAATGGCTTCTTAAACGAACGTGTATATGTCAATTCGTGTAAGAACTCATTTGTCGTATTATTTTTAATTTTTTTATTGGTTGTTTCTGGAGGTATTTAAGAAATTTTTAAATTTTGGTGATTTATTTTTGCTTTTTACGTATTTTGCTGTTGACCTTGTATCTTGGATGTGGTTGGTTAGTTTGACGGGGACTCCATAAATGACTTAGAATGCTACAGGGAGCTCTGTTCTGAGTTGTCAAATCACGATTTACTGGGTCGGTGCGATGACGTGAAGCTGGTTGGGAAGGAACAACATCGTTGTTGCTTAAACGTCATCATTTATGGTCGTTATCATTTGACTCGTTCGACGCCGGCCACCTATGGAATGCATGTGTAAACCTGAAACTATGTCACACTCAGAGATTTGAGCTAAAAAAGTCCGAAAAGCCAAAGCCTTTGGCACTTAACTTTTTTGAAAGACGTGATTTGTTTGCGCACCTTTCACTATCACCCCCATTAAACAGGCATTTTTTGACAGTAGGAACTGTCAGGAATGTCAAAACCTGTGTGTGGTTTCCATTTGCGCAATACAAGGTTTTCCATACACTTTTTTTGACAAGAGTCAAAATAAAAGTTTAGACTCGCACAGCTGTGCGAATGCCGGACTGGACTGTCTGTGAAAAGATCTTTGACTTGATGACGGCCAATACCTCCGCGCGTACATTTCTACATTTGTCTCTCTCGCCCAATGGCAGGCACAACATGGATTGTGCTGTGAGCTATATATAAATCGTGACGCGTCCCATGATAATTTTATTGCTGGAGCAGGCAGGTACCTACTACCGCCACTGCGACCGCCACGACCACCACCTGCGCTGTTGCGTTTGCATTGGATTTTTGCTGCTCCTTCATCTGACGGAGAAGACGACGACGTTGATGATGATGATCGTGATGATTATGCCGGTGGTTGAGATCATGGTGATGCGTTTTTTCTTCGTTTTTAAGCTGTCTTGCTACTCAAACCTTAAATGATCTCCGCAGACTCCAGAGGTAAGGAACCGAGAAAACCAAATTCAAAAAAAAAAAAAACAGAAAGCAAAAATAACAGGTAACATACCATGAGGTGATCTCTCTGGGGATCGATTCGCGGTTCGATCCGGACCATGCGAGCCAAAGACCTCAGTAAAATATCTTAACTTACGGCCACATATGTTATCCCCCGGCCGCCCCCTTGTGATGGTAGTAAAGTTGTAGTTTTGAGAGGCGTTTGCCGTGCTTTTTTTTTTTTTTTTTTGTTTCTTCGTTTCTTTTTTGTGTGTTTCTTATGTTGATCTCGCGTGGTCTTGCGGTGGCGTAATTTGGCGGGCAGTGGGGTCAAGTTTTTGTGGTCTACAAGTGTTCGGAGCAGACAAAGATCCAGTTTACCAGTTTGCTGTCTGTTTTTTGTTTCGTTTTACGCTTTTGCTTGATTGCTTTGGCATAGAGCGCTGTACGGTCGTTTTGCAGTAGGAACGCCGCTCCGTGTCGATCGTTCGACCGCGCCAAATTGGAGTCTGACATCTCGAGTGTGCAAAGAATAGAAACGAACATTTCTGGTGAGGGACAACGCGGCGGGTGTATGTGGACAGGAATGGTGGCTCTTTCGACTTTTGTCAAATGGGTTGTTAAATTTTATTTCTGTTCTTTTCGATTGGTTCTAGATGGAAGGTTATTGTACTAGTTTGTTCAAGAGTCTTTTGTTCAGATATCGCTATCAATGGAAGCTATTTTAGCGACTCGAAATACAAGTTGTGTTATCAGTCAACTGCATAAGTGCAATGAAAGGAGTGGCACACAGGCCGTACCACTGTGCGCTGATAAGGAAAGGTTATGATAAAAGTTTCCACCAGAACGTGAGTATGCATGTACATAAACATAGACGAGGTTATTTTTAACAAGGGAAGTACTTGCAGTTGTTGTTGAAACAGCTGTAATTGGTTCTGTACTCGAGATTGTAGTCAGAGGGGCGATACTATGGTATACAAGGCTTTGCTGATAGGAAAATCTAATTGTTGCCTGTACTTGAGAGGTTTAATTAAATGTGTTCGAAAATCTCTCAAACAAATGTGTCATGATATAAACAATGTCGTGAGATATGTCATGCAATCAGGTATAATTAATTGTCGACTCTTTGCCTGTACTTGGGAGATAGAATTATGTTTGTTCAAAAAGCTCTTCCAACTATGTCTATGTCGTCACATAAATTATGTCATCAAATATATCATGCAACCTGAAAGTAGGTGCATTTTAGTGTTCAACATTCTGTACCTGAACAATGACTTAATTAATTTCTATAGCATGATATAAGCAATTATGGCAGCTTTGAACGCGCTTGTGCTCGTTACCATTGCTGCAATTTTATAGCATGATATATCTCAAATTGTGATAGCTATTTCATTACTCCGTTCTTACACAATAATACCCAAGAAATACATATATAACGAACTAAAGAAGATTGTTTTAGATTAACATATCTCGTGAGAGAACTCTCGACTTGAAAGTCTCAACTTAAAACTCTCGCGAAAGTTTTTTAAGGTCAATACCCTTGAACAGCTCGGCTTCGGTTTAAAACACTGATCGGGTGTTTGTCTATCGTTCGCTTTGTTTTGATTTGCCTACCTGCGTGGCTCCCCTCCAGAAACCAATCACCACATCATCCCACAGCTGTTGCACCTTCATCTGCATTAATTTAATTGCATCTCTAAACGAATGTAAAATAATGCAAGGCACACGTTTCCCGCTATCATCGACTGAGACGACGACCAGTGATTCGGGGTTGACGGCGATTTTCCCTGAAGATTATCCAGCGTCTCAATGCGGGTGACCGAATATATACCCATACCCACACCAGTGTGTAATAATCATCAACAAATTGCTGCTCAACTCGGTCCGTACTTAGTCGTGTTGTATGCTAATCTGGTTGTATCCCGCAAGAAGAAAAGGCGAATCTCTGCGCGGCAATGCAATTGAAATTCTAGTTTGCAAGGGGCCGGGCGCAAAAGATCGAGGGGTAGAATCCATCAAGATAATCCCCCATCGAGAGGCTGTACGGTCTTTGCTCTCCGAAAAGGTTGCTGTACGCGCACGCAAATGACAGACGGACAGAAACATGCGGCGCAGCAGCATGCAGACACTTTTTGCAAATGTTATACAATCGTCACAAGGAGGAGGAGCGGCGGCGGCTGCGATGATGCTGGTGTCTGGACGGCACACCAGTTTTGCAGAAAAACCGGATTGATTACATATTGTTGTCGGCTGGGAGGAGAACAGAACAGCACGGTTTTGTCTGTGCGGAGAAAAACAGGAATCCAACGCGGAGGAGGATCAGCAGCAGTCGCCACCGTCGCCACCAGAGAGATGCAGCCGTTTCCTAAACACACTCACTTTCCTGCTCCATCGATAGATTGGGCAAAATTGCGCAATCAAATCAGAATTCTTCTTCGGTTTTCCCCCGTGGGGTGCTGGATATTTGTTTTTCTTTTGCGTTTTCATTTCTTTTTCTACATCGCTGCTGTTGCTGGTCTGGATGCAACAGCAACACTGCACTGGTGCATCCCTGGCAGCGATCAATGACCTTGTGATGGTATATTGCTGGTGCTGCATGCCTGCCTGCTGGTGTCCAGCTGTGTGTAGAATTGCACCGAGAGACGGAGCAACCGAGGGTCATTGGACGTCCTTCGCAAGTGCACTGACCCGTTCGCCGTTCGTACGTAGAGTGAAGTACTTTTGATTTAAATTTAAATGAATACATCAAATCAGGCTGGCAGGCCATCACTAGAACCGTCCGAGTGCTACCCGCGCCAGCTGAAGTCTTCGCCCTCTCTCGTTCAATTTGGATAATTGTAAGAACGCCAGAAGGAGCGCAAACGAAAACGATTTTCCTTTCTTTTTGTTACTATCCTTACGCTTGATTTCCTTTGGCAGAACACAATTCAATTACAGATTGTGACTTTGTACGAGTGGTGAATGTCAGGTTCAGCGGTGGGTGGATTGACAGTGGCGTTGAAAACAATTCTACGTTTCAGCTGTCTTTTCGATTGCACTCGTCCGAACATTTTTTTTCTTAAATTTCGCTTCATGAGTTTCCGTCGCTTTGTTTTCTCTGAGGAAACGACCTCTTGACATCTCTGCAACCGATTGATGCATTCTTAGGAGTTCTCCAACGGCCATTAAGCTCTCTCTTGGATCGTGCCGGAAATATAGGGGACACCATTTGCAATGCAAACGTCTTGCTTGATTTGATTTTTTTTTCATTTTTAAATATTTATATGTACCTCAGCAAATTAACAAATTAACAATAACAAACAGAACCAGTCACAAGGCACAAACAAAATTTGTTTGCATTTAATGCTTCCTGCTATAGCTTCCCAACCACACACACATGCTTTATCATCACGCCAGATCGTATAGCTGCCACGAAAAGTGCGGTCACTGTCAATCATCACGCGTATCGAATATCGTCTTCACGCCATCACTCAGATACCCACATTTGTGGTGCATAGAACACGCTCTGCCTAAGAACAGCTCGAACCGGCTGCCACAAGTACCTACAGTTTGATACAGAAAATTATGCGTCATTAAAACGGTTCCATTGTGTACAACAACAATCGCAACTCACCGCATCTATGGGCGCAAAAATTATGCAAATGACTACGTAATTCAACCCACGATTATGGATGATTATAACTGTACAGTTCCATTTCCGCATCGAAAAGCACGAATTGTTTTTAAATGTTATGCATTTTTTTCTTCTTTTTTACAAATGAAGTAGAAACCAAAAAAAGACAGCACAAAAAATGCAAAGAAGAAGAAACAGCGCGTAATTATATAATTCAATTCTTCTCCCCTAAGCAACACACAGATGGTGCGGAGAAGTTTCATTCAAAAAGTATTAATGGGTTTTCGCCTTGCCTGCTCTGCAATGGGAGAATTCAAATGCAGTCAGTCGAACCGAACCTGGCATTCCTTAGCTGCAGTTTGCAGTAGCAGCAAACGCTAGAGAGCGCGAGCAAAATTTTTGTAAAAAGATTCAAAAATAAAGACAAGAATACAGAATGTAAACAGCTACACAGAAGATGATGTTCGGATGGAAAAAAGTTTGAATTTTTATTGTGTTTGGATTTGGTTTGGTTTGGTACAGTGAACGCTAAAAAAATACCCCAACTTTGTAGTTTTTTTTTTTAAATTCATCACTTAGTCAACCAGGAAAGAGAAAAATGGATCTTCCAACCATTGGGGCAGTTATAAAAAAGTTTGCTGAGAAAAATTCGAAAATGTTCGAAAATTCTGCACAAAAATGTTCGAAGTTTAAGTGAGTCGGCTTAGAAGTGCTGAAACGTCATTAGAAGAGCAAGGAAGTGTGTTACTCATAGCTCCTGTTGCATTGCTGGCAATGATTATGAAAATTCATAAATTGTACCGACTAAAAAATATTGCACCAACTTCGAAAAATCAGAAAAGTCAGTCGAGAATGTTCGAATTTTGAATTAGGGGTGTGCCATGAAAATAAGCTCGCGGCAGTGGTATAGCAATTGCTTTGTAACAACTTCGAATTTCGATCTTCGAAAAAAATGCAAATCCATTTATTGTTTCGAATTCATTCTTGCTCTCCGCGATCGGAGAGCTTTATATCAGTACAACTTTCGATGTTAAATCTATTTTGGTGTCAAGCTGTTTTCAGGCCTTAGTTGATCCTTTTAAAATTTCCAATTCAGCATTTCATGTTGTCAACATTCCAAGTAGAAGCGTGTATGTAATCTAATCACAAAGTGTTGATGCCCATAATACACAATGAATCGTTAGCTAAATTTAGACACTTAGCACTTAATGCTGCCATAATTAACTGACATCAAAACGTCTCTGCCAGCCAGCAGGATAAACCCGTCCGACAATACGTCGGCTTTTTGTAATCTCTTCCAAAAATCCTTATCCGTCCGACAACAATCCATTTCGTCCCTTTCAAAGGTTGAATACAGAGGAGTCTTCATTATTGTGTCCCTCGCTCTCTAGAGAATTGCACGTATAAATATAAATATAAACATACCCATCTCCGTTTTGCAAATTCATTGGCCCTATTCAGTTACCCGTGTGTGTGTAGCTATTAACAAGATTACACATATTTAACAAAAACTCCAACCATCCCAGCTAAAAGTTTGATGCGTATTTTCTTCTATAAAGCAGCACACAAAGGGCCCACGAAGACACAGGAAGGATTATGTGAGAATGATAAAATATTCGCTCGTGTAAGCAATTTGCTGCGACCCTCTCTCAATTCCAAAGCATAGGGTTGTTTATGGGATGGTGATGAGAAGTCTCAAGGAAGTCAACAGCAATTATCACTCTAAAATAGAATCCTCTGGAATAGAATTCGAGAGAAAAGAATTATTGTTTGCTTTGTGTTGGAGTTTTTAATTCCAAACATCCCTTCTCGAAAGTTTTCTTATTTTGAGTCGTTCTTTGTCTATGAATTTAAATAGGTCTCGTTTTGTTGCTGTTTGCAAAGACCGAGAGGGAGCCTTTGAGGTATTTATGTCTTGTTCTGTACAGAAAGGCGCATGGGACAGACATGATGCATCGAGTCAGAAAATTGCCTTTGGTACATCTTGAAATTTAGTACCATCGACCTTAAGATGTTGTCTTCAAATTAGCAACAGGAAAAGTTAATCAATCCCATTCCAGGATCCGAAGGAGCTAGCAAAAAGCAGATATTTCGAATACTTATAACAGAAACTATTGGACTTTTTATTGTTTACGAATTTGGTCTTAAAAATGTTCTTTTCGAATACCTCGCGTGTTTATATCTACTCCGAAATAATGCAATCATTTTGTTTCTACACGTTTTTGAGACCGCACTCGAAAAATGTTGACAGCAAATTGTAAGACCAAAACTGTACAGAATTTTATTTCGTACAAGTTTCGTAATCATTTCCAGTCAACAATTGGAAGTTGACGAGTTTTTTTTAACTCAACCAAGCTCCAAGCTCAATTCAAGATGACAGGCAACTCTTTCATAGAATTTGGTCCGTTTTTTTGAGCAGCTGGGGTCGTGTCTTCTACGTCTATACTGTCGATGAAATGCCAAACAAAATTGTTTGTCAACTGTCAAATCGGCTGTCGCTGAAAAAAGTTTTGCCATTTAAAAAAAAAATCTTAAAAAATTAACACATTTCACCCACCCTATTAAAAGTGGCGCCGTCTTGTGTTAAAGACCGGACGAGTAGTCTTGGGACACAAATAAATTTGGCGCATTTTTCTAGTCTTGCATGGGACTTCCGATACGATGTTCGTAATAGTTTCAATTAATTGAGTTCACGGGTAGATAGCTCTCGTAGTTCAGAGTTGCTCTGCATTTTTGGGAATTTTGTGGCCCCCACTGTATGCCATGTGGGGTGTTTAATGAGGTATCTGACCAGACTATGTGTTTACCAGCCATGTTAGGAAGGAAAAGCCCGAAAACTGAAGGCGATATTAAATTTATGTCCCTCCAAATTTAATTTAAGACCTCATGCCTACAAATTAGATTAGATTAAAGAGCGGGACAGCCATCAAGGGGCTCTGGCTTCGATTTTAAAAATGATATTCCCTCATCGAAACGTCAAAAATATATCTTTTACGACCTTTGGCATGAAATCTTTCAACAATTCCAAATATGTAATTGTAGCAAAACTTTCTCCATTGGTACCCAACAATTCCGATTCCTTCGACAGTAGGTCTTCATAATTTCCGCAAAGTAAAAGTAACTTTTCCAATCTAGCAGAAATGCGTACATCGTCAAAAATGTTGACTGCCTTATTTTCCCTGTTCAAACTCAATCAAAAAGCACTTTAACTGTCTATCGTCTATCGCTATCTGACTGTCTCTTTAATGTCTGGTTCTTATATAGCCTCATGTCGTATTATTCCGTGGCAAAACTTAATCAAAAAGCACTTTGACGACCCTCTGATAAATCATGAAAAAAAAACATTAACAGCCGACCCAAATTACACGGATTTCTTTGTTTTCCAACTCGACATGATGCTATTAACCGACCAGCAAACAAATTAAGACCATCGCAACAACCCACAACCGTTTATCCGCGAGTAGCAAATCAATAAAGTCCAGTTATGATGATAGGCAAACCACAAAATTGTCAGCGGTCTTGTTGCATAACTTCACCTACCTATGACCTTTCTTCAGATGCTCGTGCTCGTTAGGACTGGCGCGCGCACGATTATTCATCGCAGACGAAGATGTCAAAACCGCGAATCTGCGTGTACATTCCACGGGTATACGTATACGAATTCAAGATTGGAGGGCGTGCCGATGCGATGTATCACATCCTTCACAGTCGAGGTATGGATGCATAAAGCCGATAGAAACCCACGCAGCAGCTCGGAATAATTGCAGTGGGCAGGCGGTATTTTTGAGACTTACACAAACAGCGCGCTGCCATTATCATATTACGCTAATGCCGGGTTGTATATTTATATGAAGCGAGCGGATTATGGTTTTACCGTGATGAGATTTGCATTCGGGGTCCTTGGATGATACTGCGGATGCAAATGACTGGGGAGAGGTTTATGGATTGCCGACAAGAAGTGTGTGCCCCGCGGAGGAAGCGGATAGATTGGTTTTCGGCTTTTACGACTCTTGCGATGAGTAGCGTATCGTTTGTTTGCTTTCAAGTGGGAGGGTGATGATTATGCTGTGGCGTTTAATTGTTTATCCGTTGAGTGAGTGCGTCGATTTTGTGTGCTAAAAATAAACCTCATACTGACAGTTTTCTTTGGTCTTACTGGTAGCTAGTCACCTCGGTCTATATTAACGGTTTTGAAGCCCTTCCTCCGTGCATAACAAAACACCCGTCGAAAGTTTTCGCTTGAAAAGATTATTTCCACCCTGTGTACTCTACTAAGCTGTCAAAAACTGTCAAACAAGATTGTATTGATGTCTTTGCATGACTCTGCTCGAACTTAGCCAATAATTCACATTGCCTCAAAATGCAAACAAAATGCTAAAGAATGAGCAAACTTTGAAACAACAAACAACGCCAGAGACAGACATCCAGGTCCGGTCAATATCCATTTCCCTACAACACACCATCCCACGAACAAGTATGGAAGGGCACAATGTGTGTGCACAGCAAGGGATTGTGTTTGCTCAACAGTCTAAATAGATATTCGAACTTTGTGCAGCAGTAACCAACAGCATCAACGCCAACATCAGCTTAGCATATCAGTTTTCATATTCCGAAATGTAAATCAATCATCAGGCACGCTGCAAACGAGTACTCGTACCATCAGAGGATGTATGTGTTTGTGTACGGCTTCTCTCTTTCGATGTCCTTTTTCGGTGGATATACTACATTATACTGAGTAGTGTTACATTTTCATTGCGCCAGAGTTTGATTAATGGCAAAGGGATTCGATACCAGCAGAAATGTAATTACTTAGCCACTCCTTCGCTGATAATACAATTTGAATAAATATTAAGTTTCACAATGCAGTAGCAGTCGTAAGACTAATTGCCACTCACTCAAGTCTGGCATATTTCTCAAAGGATTTCACAAAAACCACCACCATCGAGCGCTATATATACTCGTATATACGTACACAGACCGGCGACATTATAATGCGGGTTGAAAATCCAAGTTCAATGTCAAGGATGAAATTTACCACAGCAGCGGCGAACAGCTGGGAGCTGTTATGGGATTTGTCATTCACTCTCAGTGTTATTAAGAAAGAAGGAATATCGATTTTTATATTCGTCACTCAATTTGCTATATAGCCTAGTTTTTTACGAGCCCCAGACCAATTTTATTGTCGCTCTGTGTAGAGTTTTATCGCGCATTGTGTTGCTGTGCACGGGATTTAAATAAATGGGCATATTTTCGCCGTCTATACATTATTTCGCTGTCACTTACGAATGTCGGTTGGAATAATAAAATTACCCTTAATGGGCTGTTGCTAAAGGAGCGTTAAAATTTGTCGGTCACGAAAGGCTTCCATTCTTTTCCTTTTACCAGTTTGTTGCTCCGTGTCAATGAGTGTGTGTTTTCCATAGATGATTTTGCCCACTGAATGTAGTTAAGTACGATGCAGCTTCTAACGATTGTTGCCAGGTGGAGGGATTTTTTTTTAAAATCAAATGGTTAATTAGTTTTGTTGGCTTACATCATTTTTATTACAAGGGAACGAACGATGAAATGGGCAGTTTTTCAATTCAATGTAATATAAACGCAGCAAAAACTCTACTCAGTTTGGGGAAGTTTTTCTGCATGTAGAAGTCGGTTTAATTGTGCTGGTAAAATGTTCATAAAATCATGTGAAAATAAGTGACTGGGGTTTACTTAATTTGTTCCCATTTTCTTTTTAAGCGAAATGGGATTTTTGAGGCTTAAGCTTGGGAATTTAAATCCACCGCCGTCTGCTAACACTGGCGCGAACACTGTTTGCCAGCAGCTGCCTTGTTCGATAAGTTTTGCTACTGCTGGCGACTTTTTTCTGTAGGTTTTGTCATCTCATCTCGTTGCGGATCGATCGACTGTGTTCGAAATTAACAAACATTATTCAGAATTAGAATGACGAAGAAAACCGCACTCAAATTTGTCACGCCCTGTGCACTCATTCTGTAATTAGACCTCCAAAACTAGCAACTAAGTGCTAAAATTACAAGTTTGAGGGTTTTATTCAGTTCATTTTCCACAAATAAATGAAAGCTGACGTTTTTCAAAAAAATTTCAGCAGACTTAGTTTGGTGATTTCAAAACGACACCTTTTAGACGATCGTTGATATATAGAATCTGCACCCTGAATTGTGCACATAATTTAAATGTGCACTGCTTCCCAACTTTGGAAAGGCTATCATGTAAAAGGAATGGTAATTTTTTCCTCTGAATGAGGTTGTTTAGATGTTTCTAAAACGTATGGTGTTGATCTGTGCTTGATCTTTTCACACAAAAAGTATGTACACGTGCAGACCGACACTATTTTTACTATTTCACCTCCCCTCAAGTGTTAAACATTTTTTGTACCATCCCGCTATTCTCTCGTGCACTCTGTCACGTAGGCCACTGCCCCTGCAATAATTCACTTTGAAGCTTGCGAAAAAATCTCAAGCATTTTCCGTTTTCGTTCACGATTTGCCAAAAATGTTGTAAAAAAAAAATTAAAATCCAATTTTCGCCTTACGGTCGATTTCGTCGTGTCGAAGAACGATAATTTTTATTCATCAAAGTGAAATGGTTCTCACAGCCATCGTCCTCCGTATGTATCAACTGTCTCTCTTGCCGGTGACACCTTTAACAAATTGCCTCTAACGATGACTTGGCGTTTCTTAGCCCCATATTGACGCAATATATATTCAACCTTTCGTGCCAACCACCCTTAGTTCAGAGAATTGACGCACCCACCATAAATGCGACTTGGAAAATGCATTGCCCACTGGCACACTGTCGCAGGCGGTACTCCTCCCCCGCGCCCATTCGTTCGATCGCTAATGACTTCCGTCCCAAAATAGAAGCAGGAAATTGGAATACAAAAAAGCACACACCAGTATACGAGTGGCGTACGTATAAAAGGAAACTACCCTGTAACAGCCTTTATAAAATAACCGTGAGGGAAATTGAATTTGAAGTCTTGTAGTAGGTTTCTATCGACAAAAAATAAAACGAATTTCTAAAAATACCTTCAATCATTCGAAAAGTGACGTGTTTAAGTGAGAGCGCGCGCACCAGCTCCTTATACACTCAACCTTGACCATGAAAAGATGCACCCCGAAAATAAATTCCCCACAAAAAAAGAAAGACGAACTAAATGATTATTTTTTTTTTTTTGTATTTAAAACGAAACGAAAATGAAATTGAGGCACCACGGAGTATAAACGGATACTGAGTCTCTGTGTATAGTTGATTCTCACATACTCGACATGATGTAGAGATGATGATGCATCGGGCATATTTGGCAACCGCTTTAGACGGGCGGGCGGTGGAAATTTGTTTCTGACCAAAAAAAGTATTCTTGGCACTTGTGTTGGGTAGTTTGTTTTTTGATCGCAAGTTTTGGCAATATTTTTCACTGTTGGATGCACCGCGTTGTTGCTAGCCGCTTCATGCGGGACTGATTATTTATGATTTATAATGAGGAATTTCGAGGTGAGATGGCGTGGATTTTGTCTGCTTGATTTTCGCTTGCGATTTATCTGTAGTTGACGAATTTGTGAGGAATTTCACGACCCACAGACAGTACGAGTTGATTGATTACTAAGAGGTGTGGGTAGAGTTTTTGTGCTGAGCAACTTTGCAGGTGAAAATTGCTTTAAAAAATGTGTTGCCATCAACGCCGTAGTATATTTGGTCATGCTGGGTGCTGGTCTGTAGCTCAGCTTCTAGGTGGAGCAGAGAGCTTAAAATATTTTAGGAAACGTTGACTGCCTTGAGTGTTCTTAAGTGATTCAAAATTGTTGGAGTGATGTCAAGTTGAAGGCGGAAAAAATTGATTTGGCCACGAAAACCTGCAAAAGAAGTAGGCGTGGCAATGAACGTCATCGACCTGCTCTTCCCGGAGTTTTGGCCGCCATAAATATTCAGTTGAAGGCATTGGAGGGAGGAAATTGTACGTTTTGGTCAAAAAATGCCCTAAAAAGTAGGCGTGGCAATGAACGACATAGCCCTGCTACTCTCGGACTATTGGCTTCCCCAAGGTATTCAATTGAGGGCATGAAGGCAGAAAAAATATACCTTTTGGTCAAAAAGTAGGCGTGGCAATGAACGACATAGCGGAGCTCTTCTCGGAGTCTTAGGAAATGTTTCAAAATATGTTTAATTGAAATCTGAGCAGTCACATCTTGCGTCAGTCGGTAACAGACACAAAAACATCTACAGCTTGATTATTTGTGTAGATTTATGGGTGTAATCTGGAGGCTGGCGGTCTCCGTCTCCGTCTATTTTATTGGGGAGTCGTTCTCATCGCTATTACCCTCCGACCTTAAACTCGTTCCTCCTTCAAGTCCTATTAATATGGCCCTGTTTTAAATCTTTTTTAATGGGCCTTCACAAATAATGTGATTGCAATCGCAATGTAAAATATTTCCTGTCAAAATATAAGAAAGAATTGCCATTTAGGCCTTTTCCTTTTGTAGGGACGACACTCATTTGCTTTGCAAATTGTTGGCTTTGTTATCATTTTTCCTAATTTCAGCGAAACGCCTCCATTATGAATGTCAAAGACCTCGTTTATCTACCACGATTTTCTTGCCTTGAGTCCCATTTAATAACCCACTTACAAATATCCCTCCCCGCTCATTTCGTGGGGAAACTCCTTCAGACTCTGAGTATAATTAAAAGAAAACCCAGTCTCAAGGTCGCCGACTACATGCTATTGTCCAATTCTTTAGAGGTTTTTTTTTTGTTTATTTTGTTTTCGCCGCTCATCACTCTGTTAACATCGTCATCGTCGTCGGCGTCATCTAAAAGCCACAGTGAATATCAGTCACGCTACTACAACAAATCATGCATGCCCAAATGTCAAGAAAACAATTTTCGACTTCTAACTACCATGGACGTGGCCACAACTCTGATGAATGATTGCTTAATTCATTATATTTTTTTTTGTTTACACAAACAAGCACATTGTCAAGGATATTCCAATAATGATATCTAACCGAACGATATGTGAGAGCATGAGGTCGTCTGTCGCACGCAAAACTCCCCAAAATGTATGTGAATCATAGACCACTCCAAGCTACAGTCAAACAAATGCCTCTGTGAATAATAAATGACATCAAATACAATTTGACTTGGCAAATCAAACGGAAATTAAGATTTAGACATTAAAAATGCAAATGGGGGCGAGGGCCTATTATTGGATGTATTCATCCGGCAAAAGACCGGCCGGCGTGACTCAATGACCTGTGGCGGTCAACTGCTGCGGAGAAAACAGAAAATTTAATTCGAATCGGGGTTTGATTATGTTACATGACCACGCTGTGTGCGTAAGGGTGGCGATGAGTATCATTTTAATGCTAGAGTGCTGTCAGACATAACTGACTTGCTGGGAAATTTTAGGATTATTTTTTTTTTTGCCTGAAACAGGAGGAGGCGATTAGGGGTTATGTAAATTTTATGCCGAACTTGCCTACAATGCAATGATTTTTTGATGATTTAATTGGCATCAACTCATAGTCGTTTTAATTCAGAGACACAGATAGTTTTTTATAGTTAATTTTCCCAATAAAACGATCCCCAGTGGCTTACAGTTTTCCACAGCTGATTTTCCCAATAAAACAATCCCCAGTTGCATATTCGTTTTAGTTTCTTTTCCCCTTCCAACGAAATTACTTACCTTCATCAAAGTAAGTAAATAAACAGACCGGGCATGTCCTCGGAAATAATCACAAAATCCACTTGATGTACTCCCAAAAAGGTAAATCCATTTCACACACAGAAAACCAAAACCAAATTCGATTTTCTGGAGAACAAAATTTCTTTGCTGCTAATGTGATATTTTTTTTTTTCACCAATTAAACTTCACAGCTCCTTACCGTATTAATAAAACGATTGCTTATCCCCACCATTGAGCATCGATTTATTTTCGTTTTAGAGAAAATACTTGAAGAAAACTGAATACAAAGTTGAATCTTCAAGTTGAACCCGCCTGTAAAATCTCTGCGTCAGATATCCTTCAGCGATATATTTATATACTCCTCACTGCATCTGTTTCACATAGAAACGACGACGACGATGATGGAGGCAAGCTGAAACTTTTAATGAGCGGGAGAACTTTCACTTTGTGTTCTTACGACACCTTAAGCATTTCTACCCATACCCTTACAAGTTGAAAAATGAAAGAAAAACACCTGCCACAAGAATTTTTCGCAGCGCCAAAAAAGTTTTTAACTAAATCTAGAAAAATGTTTAAGTTCAGTAAGCTGAGGGATTTCTCTCCGATACTGCGATAATTTAATTAATGTACTTGCGTTCCTCAAAAGGTCCTTTCTTCGTTGAGTTTTTTATTTTTTTTTGGTAATTAAATGCCAATAGCTTTTGAGAAACCTTTTACCTTTTCGGCTTTTTGTGCTGCGTGGTAATTAGGTCAATCGATGTCAGACTGCGCGAAGCAGGACCTAGACTGCCAGGCAGGAGTTTTGTTTTTGAGGAGAAGTCAAGCATTTCTAACTGCTGTAGCAGTCGTTAAGGGTTTACCAGCTTACCCAAGGGGGCTTCGTCTCTGACATTGAGGGAGGAGTTAGTGAAGTGGTCGAGGTGCAGAGGTGGGCTTTAATTTGAGGTTAGACTTTGGGGTCGCATCGCTTTGAAAAGCGATTTCAAGTAAAAGTGCGTCCTTCGAAAAAGTGGGGTTAGGTAATCCAGACAAAAAGTAGTAACAGCCGTTTAAATGTATTTGTAAAACCTGAAACGCGTTTTAAGCAACACCAACTTTGTTAATCACTACAAAGGACTGGTCTCATTCCCTTTTCTCTATTTCATTCGTTGGTCGGAAAAAGAATAACAAAAACAAGAGATTGTTGTTTGAAAAAACCTTACATCTCATGACGACGGATCTTCCTCTCGTTCGCCTTGGTTTTCCCTGTCGTTTGATAAGTTTTTGAAACAAATTCGATGCCAAGAAAAACAAACACCTTCACAATCTCATTCTACACAGCTGTTGCTAATTACACAGCACCAGGGCGCGTTTTTCGGCAGCCACCTTCAGCTCGTGTTTTCTTTGGAAGTCTTCGCCAAACACAAACAGTTTTGTAAAAACAAATTGTGCGCCTCCATTAGTGTTGTACAGTTTTCCTTTCACGATTTATGTCGACCATTTCTCTGCTGTGTCGTAGCGGTTTTTCCTATTGGAATGACAGTCCACATTGGCAATTGATCTGGTTGAGTTCGCTCTCCAAACAGCCCGACAGATGTTTATCGTCGCATACGGTCCACCTCCCATTTCCCTTGGATTTATTCCGCATTTCGGTTGTCTTTTCAATAATTTCCCTCGCCACGTCCTGACGACAATTGGTTAGTAGGTATATAATGTCGTATTGGTTGATATATTAATTTATTTTGGCCCGACAACCAACTAATTGAATAACTCTTGGACTTGTGTCGGTGTTAGACATACTGTCGACGACACCCAACACACACTGGGCGCGATTTCGGGGGCCAATTTATTTCATCTCTTCGAAAAGAAAAGAAAAGGCAAACAAAAAAATAAAAACCCACTTAAATGGATCGTCTCTTTTGATTTCTTTGACACTTTGTCACATGTGTGTTGTGTGTTCTGTATCCCTGTGCCAAGGTATTTCTGTATTCTGAATTCTTTCTCATAAAATATGGAGAAAGGAAACTGGTCATAAATTTCCAATCGGTTGGATTTTAAATGCGAAATTTTGACAATTAATGTGTTTTCGTACAAATAGCGTGTGAAAATAATTGCGGAATTAATTTAAGTTTTGAATTTATCAACAAATTTTCGGTCTAATGTTTTGCCAAAGAATATTGCTTCGAAGATGAGGGTTGAATAGCTTAATGTGTTTTTCTTTGTGATATTTTGCTTAACTTGTATTTGTTTTTTTGTTTATTTTCAGAGAGTTACGTCTTTAATTTTGCAATCGGTAAGTGAACTTTACATTTGTTTATGATAAATCAGAAGAGCTGATTCTATTGATTTTGTAAGGTTATAACAGTTGATTTTTTAGCAATTATTCATAATTATATAAACGATGTTGTGACTGTCTTTAATTTGCATGCAAAGTTGTTTTAAAACTTGCTTTTCACTAGTTCGGACACACTCCATGGTAAAATCTATGATTCGAACCATTTTAGGGAAAATACTCTTTCTTTATTCAGTTTTATTTCAGTGAGAGATAAACAGTTTTTAATTTAATATCCATTTATTTAAAAGTTAAGTTAGACTGCTGTAATAAATATTAATTAGGTTTGTTTTTATGTTTTTTTAGATTTATTTTTAAATAAATATTAATTAAAATTGAAATTGCTTGATGGAAAAGATGTTAGTTGCCTTAGTTTCAAAGAAAATTTCGAAGCTCATTTTTAAATCGTAGTGAATAAGTTAGCTCTCGCAAGTTACGTGGGAGTTTAAAAATTACTTGCAGTGGCATTGAATTCAGGGGAAAAAAATCAGTTTGATGAAAAATGCTTCCAGAAAGTAGGCGTGGCGATGACTGAAATGGCCAAGTTTTATCTAAATCTGTTCAGTAGTTTATAAGACAACTGGCAAGAGACACAAAGGGCCTTAATAATCATTTTTAATCTTCTAAATATTTGGTAGGTCACTATGGTAATTTTATACAGAAAATTTCGTAAGTTCGTAAAATCTAGCCAGGACACTAAAATACGATTTTTAGTACAGTGGAAAGCGACCTTCGTTTTTATTTTATATACAAATTGCATAGTTTTATGTAACTCGGTGGGAAGTGTCGGCGTTTACGTTTCGATTTTTCGCGACTTTAATTTTGCATAGAGTTCGAAGTACTATTTCTCTCCCACCTTGGCAGATTTTTTGGTGTTCTTGTTTTTTTAAGTAGATATAAAAAAGGCTTGTGCCAAATTGTAGCTGATAATTGTTTTTCGAAGATTTAGATGTCGGGAAATACAAGATTTGCTTAGCAGTGATTGTGATTTCTGTATGCAGTAGGACAAATTGTTTCCAACAGTAGTTGGTCCGATATTGAGTACAGAAATAAAGGGTGTATCATAGTCAACGCAAAATTTAATCCTGATAGAAAATACTTATTTTTAATTAGAAAGATTCAATATTTTTTATTGATTTATAGAGTATGTAGGGGTCATGTATGGAATAGCACACCGGGTAAATGGCCGCCATGGCATTGTACGTGCTCTCTTAATGGAATTTTCTATTACCGTTTCGCATAAATGCGTCTGAATTTCATTAATCCTCCGCCCAATTTTCTCTTTCACGGCGTTTAATGGTAGTGGGCTTCTTTGAATAGACCTTTGACTTAAAAAAAACCCCAATACTGATCGCGAAAACGGCCGACTACACGATTAAAAAATGACTCATGCAGTAACTGAATTGTTTCTCTGGCTGTATGGCATGTGACAACCGTCTTTTTCAAACCACATGTTGGTCCTATCCATTTCTTGTAATTTAGCCACTAAAAAGTGGGTTGTCACTATAACGAACACCATTCATTGTTACTGCCTGACCAGCTGCATTTTGGAAGAAGAATGGTCCGATAAAGCCTCCAGCCTAAAATCCGCACCAAACAGTCACGCGTTGTCGATGCATTTGTTTCTCAACGATTACTCGTGGGTTTTCTGAACCCCAAATGCGACAATTTTGACAATTAACGCTGCCATTAAGATGAAAATGAGCTTCATCTTAACTGAAGATGTACGAAAATTGCGGACTGTAGCTTCATTGTTTTAAAAATATTTCACAACAATGAAAATGCGTTGTTCTTTCGTATAGCGCTCCATTTTTACTAACCCCTAACTGTCAGCTGTCACATTGTTATCTTTTTTTTTGCGTTGGCATCACTGTACTGTTTAATGGCGCAAAATTCGAATTTAGCTTGAATTATGTGGCACCCTTTCCTTTGGCCCCCCTCATCCGATCTCTGCGATTCAACCCAAGAGCGAAGGGATCTCATTTTCGTTGCCAAATCTCACAACCAAAGCAGCTCGCAACAAACACCAACTAAACAAACTTTCAATCGCCACCAAGTTCCGTGCACAGTAACAGTAACAACCTGACAACAGATCGACCCAGCTGTCTCCCAATCGCTGGCTATCCAACGATTAAAATTCAAATCAAACAGTCACAGTTCTTCGAATCACCGTATATTCTAGCGAAATTCCAAAGTCACAGTCATCCCTCTAAGTAAGTCAACGAAATTCTATGGAAAACCTCTATAAAAACACTCAGCGGCACCATACGATTGCCAATATAATTTCACAACACATTCACTGGCATTACAGCACACTGCCAGTTCTTATGGCAGAAATAAAACCCATTGTGTGCGATTGCTTAAACAATTCGCCCATGATTTCATGTAATTCCCCACCCCGCCCATGTTTGCTTTTGCTTCAAATAACTACACAGTAACAGTAACAAGTAACAACCATCTAACGATCATATTTAACGCGATTTGATATTTATTGCTGGTTTTTGCCACTTGGCACATATCGTAAGCCAAGTCCTTCCATTAGATTTTATAACAGTATTATAGCCGGCTGAATGGAACTCATATATCGCACTGCGTTCCCACTGCTGCCCCGTTCAAATTTAATTGAGCGACAAAAAGAAAAACGCTGCAATTTGCATAAAAATATCATAATCAGCTGAGCGGGTTTTTTTTTTAGGCGGGCGAACGACGTGTGCTTAGCAGCTTGGTAGCAATTGACACAGAAATTTCGCCTCACTGAGTAGAGTCGAGTATATGAACGCTTATTGAATTTAAGACTCTTTTTATTTATAATTTTCTTTCATATTTTTGTGGGCTGTTTTTTTTTTCTACCCGGCCTAATGCCCAAATTCAAAGGTGGTCGGTGGTGGTTTCTGGCTTGTTGGACGAACGGGTTAACTTCGATTGGCGCTAATAGTCGACTTTTTTTGGGTGCACGAGACGGATCCAATGTGGGAAGCTGTGTGTGCCAGCAGAGATACATTTGCATTTGCATGAGTATATACAGCTGTAGATTAATGACACTCGACGGAATGAAGAAAGCGACAAATCGAAATGAAATCAATTAATGTCGACGGACGTATGTTAATTGCTGGGGGGACACTAATTTATTTCTTCGAATCGTGATTTTTCTCGCAGAGGATTGTTAATGTGATTTACGGGGCCCCGTGTGTGCGTGTGTGTAAAGTAGGGACCGGTTTTTAAACAAAAATTTTAATCGATTCGGGATTTAATTTCGTTTTATCGATTAGTTATCGATATAATGTCATAGATAAGTGGATTGGCTGAGTTCTGGGTGGCGGGCCAGAGTTTCTAGAGCGCATGGACTGACTTAGACTTCGCTTTAGAAACTAGGGACGCACTCTGAAGAGAAATCGAATTTTCAAACCCGGTTAAAAAATTGATAGCTCAGTTTAAGAACGTTTAGATATCTGCTACCTATGTACTAAACACAAGCGTGTCCAACAAGATCGCGTGGGACAAAGTGTAATTTATGCTGATCTGAACAGAAGTCGGGGCGTTGATTATAATGCTATTAGGAGACTGTTTATAACTCTGAGCATTTTCACCCACACTCCAGAAACTGGAAATATAAAATCGGAATTATTAAAGAGGTTTGGCTATGAGTGGTGTAATCATAGTCCAAAGTTAAAGTCCACGTGTCTATTTAACTTGCCGGAGAAAAGACGTAGGTAGCTTTTATAAAGCCTTATTGTTTGGGAACTTTTCGGGCATCTGTCTATGAAGCGATGGGTCTCCTGAATTAGTTTTAGTGCCCACTTAACAATAATTTTGGCAGCAGGAAGAAGAACGGCCTCCGACAATTGAGCAAAGTCATCCAGAAAAAACCTTGTGGCAGATTCCGTATATCATATATCGTTTTTGAAACTTTGATGACCAAAATAAGTCATATTCTGCTCGAGTTTTTTTTGACAATCGTCAACTTTCCACAAATTTTGTGGAAAATTAACTGAATTCAGCTCTCAACCTTGTAATTTTAGTTGCTAGTTTTGGAGGTCTATCGTTTCGACGATAATCGTCTGAAAAATTACGAAATGAGTGCTCTTATTACGGTCGTAAACGTTTTGAGAACGATATCGTTTGTTCCCAGGCAAGCCACCATCCTCAATAAAGCGAGTCGGACTCCATCACTCATGCATGTATATACGAAGATCTTAGGAATGCATTCCGCACATGAACTTCAAATGATTTTTGACCTTTTTATGTCTTCAAGCTTCGATAACTTTTTAAGGCGATAGGCGGCTTATTGGCATAAACCTGATACTTCAGAAAAGACCACAAAAAAAAAAACTATCGGAGTCAAAATGCACGATCTTGGTGGCCAAATCCTCTAATCGTTCAGATTGTCCCTCGTGGCATCTGCCGTTCTGCAGGAATCATATGTCGTCTACCTTCGTGTCGTTCAATTTGGGCCAAACAAAATCAGTTGGAACTTGCCCCACTATTCCCTGCTGAATTAGTCAAGAGAAGTAAACTGAAGGATTCAGGCTGTTTATTTTCCCTCGTATGCTACCCCTTCCATCAGTGTAGTAGCCTGCAATCAAAAAACCGGTGTAAATCAATTTACTAGCCCTCTTTTAGGAGGTGTGTACAATCAGGTCACGCTCTTTAATATTTAACTGTCACAGTGTCACGTACAGCAAACAAGAAACAACAGCTAAACACACAGAAATATTGTATTACCGCGCCGTCAATTTGCAACGCAATTGTTCTGCGTGAGTTAAACAGCCGTAAAAGTCGTTCGATTTGTAGAAGGGTTGCTACGCACTCATAGCTTGTAGCGCTGTCATCCAATTTGCGAATGCCCTTGACTATGGAAATCGTTTGCACAGTCGCTGCTATCGTATTACAGCCATTTTGCCAGTTAAGTATGCATAAGTCGTTGTAATTTCCTCAAAGTGTCAATGCACCACTCTCCATGGCAATAAATGTCAAGAAAAGATTTTTTCCTTTATAACTTTTCGTTCTCTTTGTTTCAATTTGAAGGGAAACGCCGCACCAATCCCAAGCCTCCGCGCGTTAGAACAATACCACCTATGGAACTGTTATTATTATTATTTTTTGTTTTCCTTTTATTCTCTCGTATTGTGTTTTTGAATTTTTAATCAACTATCCCATTAGAAGTGGAATGCAGTACCCACCACCAGCACCACCTGGAAGCGCAGACAAGCTCTGCTCTCATGAGGTGAAGTCTTTCCAACGGTCAAGAACCGTTTAAGGCCTTCGTATATATGTCCAGTAGCTCTTTTTAATTTCACTGGCACGTATTGTCCCGGTCTTGAGATATTCGTTTTTAGTATTCATGGAACATAAATCAGTTATTGCCTATTGTTTGTATGGGGAACGACTTGTGCCCGAGTGCCGCCTCTAGATGAGTGTAGGCATAATTTGAAGAGTTTAAGTTGATCTTATTATGCACGTCGGTGCATGAGTGATTCAGAAAGATGAGTAATACAAATTGACAGGCGCTGGCCGAAAACGGAATGACTCATTGGGAACATTAAATGCCGCAGCATATTGCGCATCACGGTTTCGGATTTATTGTCGCTAGATAATCCTTGTTGTTTTTTTTAATTGCTTTGGAGTGGCATTGATGGAGTGAGGCGTGATGTTTTCAGTTGTCTAAGGTTCACTATTTGTGCTTGGCTGTTGGTCGAATGAGTTTTAATTAAAAAGATAGCAGTATTTCGGTGGATGGTTTAGTTGTGTAAACTTTTTGATTATCGTGATTTGTTGTAAAAATGAATTAGTTGCTATATATAGATAGCACGTTTAATTGGATTTTTTTCTGTCTTGCAGGTTCGGAAAGGTATTAGTCCTAAGTTGTCTTTTGTTATTGTGTTGTCTGATGATCGGCGGCGAAAATTGTTTCGACCTTGTCGCTGTGTTATGCTTTGAAAATGACACAACACATGAGGCTGGTCACTGAAATTTAAAAAAAAAGGAAAGAGGGCGTTCTTACTTTCATAATTTGTATGCCTGCTTTGTCTGAATTGTGCTGTCTGGGCGAACGTTTTAGTGTCACACTTCTCCGCAGTTGTGGAAATGCAAATGAGAAAGAAACTGTCTCCCATTTCCTCTGCAAATGTCCGGCACTAGCAAGAGTCAGATTGCGGACACTGAAACAACTTTTTTCGACGACCTTAGAGACATTTCGGGTAAAGGGATATTAGATGCAATCCGTTTCCTCAACTCCACAGTGCATCACACCCTTTGCAATCATCACAAACTAGGTCGCACGAGTCGTGGTACCAAAAAGGCACATCAGTGCTACTTGGGCTCAAAGCTTAGCCGCCACTTCTACCTACCTAGTGGATAGGCAGCCTTCTTTTTAAAATTGCAACGAAATAAACACTGTTCCATATATATATATGTTCCGCAGCCGCGGTCAACATTTGCATGAAATTATCTTTAAACATTAAATTGCAAGGTTCAAACTATCGATTCAAATAAATATTTCATTAATTTTTTCGAATTTTTTTGTGTTTTTTTTTTTAAAAAAGTTCTAAACCTCTTAAAAAATCACCCTTTACAAGGTGGCGCAAAACCTTACCCGATGTTCTTTGGCTGTAATTTTTTTAGGAATGAAAAACTTTGGTCCTACTTTTGGACTATTTTTATTTGATGTTTTAGATTTTTTTCCACATTAAGTTTGGAAAACGATAACGGCTTAGTGGCCGCTGCCAGAATTGATGACTATTCGTGCCCGATTTATGTCATTTTCCATCACTCTTGGCAGAACTTTCGGCGATAGGTACTCGCAATCTGGACGGACATTCTCTTTGATGTCTTCAACCTTCAAAAGTCTGAGGCTTTTTGACAGAGAATATCTTTCGATACCACCTACCTTGTTTTTATAAAAAGCGCAGCTTTATTGAAGGGACTACACCTTCCAAAGAGTTTTGGGACATAACTTCATTCCACTGACAGTAGCCCGTCGTGTCGACCCAATTGTGAAGAATTCTAGGCGTGTTTTTTGAGCTTCGGTCTCAGCAAAGCAAAGCAAAGTAGGATTTTCAGCACGCAATTACAACAACTACTTTGAGTCCTCGAAGTGTCAACGTCAGGTAGAGCATAGTTCTTGTAATTGCGAAGCTCAAAAAAACCTATTGTCGAGCTCTGCTATTTTATGATAAGTTTGACCTATATTGTTCCTAAGTGTCTGAATCGTTGTTGGATTCTCAAATGTCATCGATCTTACGCTATGTCCCACAAACAGAAGCTCTAGGGCATCCAAAACCAGGTCAAACTTTCCTATTTAGCTCCAATTTTCAGTGATTAAGAATAGAGTGTGGGCCAAAATAACCAAACTAGTTTGAGTAGTCTACTTTGTTTTCGTTCAAGGTCTTTCATTTTTTTTTAACTCAAAAAGTCCGAAGAACCAAATAAATTCGCTCCTTCTTCAAATAATACGTTCACCAAAAAACGTTTCGTAACAGCAGCCGCCTGAGGTTGTGTCAATACCAAAATCTTATATTTTTCCAATTAAAGTCAAGGCTAATGACTTAATAACTGACTAGGATGCAGATTGGGCTAAGAAAGATATTTAATTGGGTTCACAGTTTTTTTTTTTGTAGCCCAATTAAATATCTTTCTCAACACACTCTGCATCCCCATTAGTCATCACGTTAATACCCATGACTTTTGATAATTAAAAACCAGTTCCTATCAGAGGTAACCCTCTCTTAGTTAGTTGAATCAGATATTTGATCTCGATGCTTATGCAGAACAGCTGTGCCGATCAATTTGACAAATTGCCTTTCTCTCCAGAAGAAACCGGAAATCCAACGTTCGAGCTCAATCGCATCCATTTCGTCAGAGAGTCTTGCTATTTGGTGAAGTCTAAACACCTACCTTTAAAAGTTTAAAGTTCAATACTAAAACGAGTGCGAAAGACAATTTTCAAATAGACCGTAAAATTGATGGTTATCACTTGTTCCCGCAGAGGACTTGAATTTTATTATCTTTGTTCTTTGTTTGAGTGTGCAGGGAAAACACATAAAAATACAAATTATCCTTCCAAACCTTGTCTGTATATCATTGGATAATCCGCTTGAATGTGCCACTTTTCCGTCCTACGTGCTTCGAATCCTCGGAAGAGGCATAACCACTTTAAAAAATATTGTTTTGTAAACACACGCATGAGCTACTAGGCCACAAGCCGGGGAAGGGGTTCCTAAATTTTACATTCCTCGTGTACGCATTTGAAAATTATTTTCAACTTGCAATAGAAGTTGTGTTTCTTTTTAAGAACTGTCAAAACCACTATTCCGGGTTCAGGCAAGTGCCACCTGAACGTAACAGAAAAATGCTAATGCATTCAAAACACGTACGCATGACTCCGCGACAGCATGACAGTGCTCAAGCCGGACACCAAGGGAGGGAATCCCCTAACCTGATTTCTCAAACACGATTTAAAGAAACAATAAGTTAAAAAAAAGCAATTCCCGAAAATGAAAAGCCAAAGCCAAAAATGAAATATCTCTTCAAGAACAACGACGACGCGACGGCGGCGGCAGCGACGGAACAGAACGATATGACCTATCTAGATCTTTACTGTGTTTCTGCTTGTTGTGGTGTGAGTTGGGAGTCTTAATTAAATGCTAATGTGGATTTAATGTTATCCCCTCACATGTGGTGCTACGCGCGGGAAATCGCTTTGTGTGTAGCAATTAGAATAACGGTGGAAATGAGTTCTATATCAGCTTGAGGTCTAACACCAACTATGGCCATAGGTATGGTGATGGAAACTTTGTTGGCACAACGAGTCTTTAAGCCTTTTTCTTCGTGCCTTGGCTTTTCTTCTTTGTTGGCCATTTTCCTATATATTTTTTGTTTGCTGCCATTTTCGCCTTCATTAAGGTACCGAAATGCAAACTAATTTGTTCGTTTTTTTTTAGCAGTGTGTGTGCTTCAATCGCGAATCTGTTGGAGTTAGACGGCATTTAATGGAGGCAGTGTTACGGAACCGTAAGCTACCGTTTCCATTGTGCGAAGTTGTAGTCTTTTCTTCTTTTTTTTTTGTGTTTTTATGGTCGTACGCAAATGCTATAGTTGACTAATGATGGAGCTGGTTTTTAGCCATGGATGGGGTTTCCTTTTTTTTTTGTTATTATTATGCGTATACGTGAAAAATCCGATTGTGGGTTTGAAGCTGTCTTTTATACATTTGGAGCATAGATGCTGGAGAAGTAATTGGCCATGTCACAACTGGGTCGAAGTTAGTAGTGCAATTAATTGTGTGTCTCTTCGTTTTAAATGAGCATCTACCTAAACTCGAAATGGCTGACAGAAACGTCGGCTTAATCGCTTGCGGGCTTTTTACCCGTTTCGCTCTGGATTTAAACCTCTTCACTTACTGCCTCCAGCTGCAAACTCCAAGTAGCTTGGGCTTTCCACTTGTGTGCGTGTGATTGGCAAGTGCAATTCTTCGCTTAATTTACGAATTGAATTTCTAGCAGAGCGGAGATAGATAAAGTCGCTAACAATCTCAGAGTTAAAGCTGTCGTCAATGACACTCAGTTTGACTAATTCCGCACTCATTCCGTAATTTTTCTGGCAATTATCGTCGAAACGATAGACCTCCAAAAAGCAGCAACTAAGTGCCAAGATGAATGGACGAGATCAGGAAGCTTTTGAAGGCAGTTGTGAAGATAGGTGTTACTTCTACTCTCA
Source organism: Cheilosia impressa (assembly GCA_948293265.1). NCBI lineage: Eukaryota > Metazoa > Arthropoda > Insecta > Diptera > Syrphidae > Cheilosia > Cheilosia impressa. The sequence continues at coordinate 52,378,448 of OX411883.1, read as the reverse complement.
AAGTAAGTTGTAGACCTCTGGAACTAAGTATATGGACCCCAGCTATAACAAGAAGCAGCAAGTTTGTCCATAGGCAGCTTTTTTCGACAGTGAAGCTGTGAAGCTCCACTTGTGCATTTCTTTTTGTTTAAACTTCGAACCTAGTTCCTTGTCCTTTAGCCTGTTTAGTAAGCACCCTCAGACTACACATACTCGTTTACAAATTTTGTATGTCCGTCTTATTTCTATGAGTTGAGTTTACCTTGTAGGCAGAAGGTATCCTACCTGATCAACTTCTAACTAGAACTCTATAGCTGGATGGTGTCGAAAGTTTTGTGCGGCGATTTTGTGCGCCTTTCGAGGTCGCCTGTATGTCGCACATTTCCCAAACTATACGTGCTTGCACTAAATATTCTCGATTTGATTATCTCGCAGCCGCCTGGCTTTAAGCACGTACTCCGGACACAGCCGCTACCCATGCAATAAGCGAAACCGAAAAGCATTTCATACAGCAAAGCCTACAATCATCATGACATCCAATCAGATAGGCAAATATTTAATACCGAATTATTCACTCGACCATATCATTGAGCGACTCAAATCAATTTCCCAATATCAATCTCATGATATCTATCTTGACCATATTCTCCCACCCATGCAAGATCGCCGCGCAGATAAAGTTGCCATAAATTGATTAACAAGTCGAGCTCCATTCGAGCCGATAATCGATTATACTACGGCTAAGCTTGCGCGCGAATAAATTAAATCTCATATCTGTGCAGATGTATACGTGGTATGGTATCCTTCACTTGGAAACGAAGAAAAAAGTTGTCGTCGTGCCAAGGCAATACGCGTTTACACTCCAGGCCCAAGTGCGCGCGCTGATGCCTTGATCAACAACAAAATGAACCTCATATAACGAATGGCAAGATGAAGCGTGGGTCGCGTGTATCTACAGCGATTTCCAGTAATCAGGTATATCGCGCACGCCACAACAAAAATATCCAATTCATCATTTTAGCCACCCTTTCCCGCCAGCAACTACTCGTTTATGCGAGTATATCTGCAAAAGTTTACTAGATCCAAATCGAATCTGCGGCTTAAGTCGTGCGATCGCCACACTTCATAACTCATGACATGAACAACAGAAACGGAGTACGGCCGGCGCGGCGCCTATGCTATGCGCAGTATGCACCCAAGGAGATCAGGAAGCCCGGTGGTATGTGCCACAACAATAGAAGTGAATTAGCAACGACCGGCAATTTGTTGTGCTCGCGTTATCTGCGTAAAAGGGAAACCCAGCCGGTGACACTTGATCGATTGATTTGTGGCCAAAAGTGGCTTGGAATTTCAAACTTCAAAGTGACATCTATTACAATTGCGGTTGCTCTTTTCAAAGATTTCGCCACTTACTAAGATGCTGCCGGAAGATTGCTTACAAGCTGAAGCCCGAATGTCTAAAATCAAATGAGTTCAACGCGCTTTTATGCGGTTCTTTTGTTTGCTGCGACTGTGTAGGTTGAACCTAGATTCAAACTCATAAAGTGGGTTATTTATCCTCTGTACTGTTCTGAAAGAATGCGGTCTGTCCACATGCCGGGTGGTCGCTCAGATTTGAAAGTGTTACTTCTTGTGGACGCATTGACACTGTGTGAAGTCTGTCTGCTGCGGGCGGATTCTTAAAAAGATTAGCCGTTGCGAAATGGCTTAAAATGAGACCATGGGCAGGAATTGAAAGGTACATTAACGATGGCTCTTTTTCTGCGCGATGACTTGTTGTGGAAAGTGGATCACTGTGATGTTAGTGCGTGTGCATTGTACAATTACCATAAACGAGGTTTTCGGTTTTATTTTTTTTGTAGACCAGAGTTCTTGTTGAAATTGTATTTTCCTACCTGCACTCGCAAGTGTTTTCTTTTGGGGTTTTGTCAACCCGAATTGAGTACAAGTGAATGTCCACTACAGCTCTACGAAAAAGTCACTATAAAAAAATAAATAAATAGTTGGCGCAACAGGTCGGTAGGGACCCTGTGCCTAGCTTCTCACAACCATTCGTTTTGTGTGAGTTTTGAATTTGAATTTGGACGAATGGAAGGGATCTACAATTTTATGCCGAGTCCAAACGGCTAATTGAGAAGCTTCTTCATGGCAGTTAAACTCTCGGATGTTTGTCAGACGTTCGCGAGAGGTGGCGCAGTGGAAAAAAACCTTGAGTTGGAATTTGGGTTTTCTCTGGATTCGAACCTGGGACCCCTCGGCTTAGTAGTCCAACACACTAACCACTAAACCACTGCGCCGACAATAAGTCACTATAGGAAGTTTTAATTTAATTTAATTCTTTATTTCAATAAATTATTATTACAATTATTTCTTATCAGAGTTGAATATAAGAGGCACGTGGGTAAAGCTCTCTGTTAAAAGCAACCCATTGACAGAGGACAGACACCTTTTTTGTAAGAAAAAGATATTGTATTTGCACGGTCACCTCAATATTAATGGTAGTTCCCATACCAGTTTGATTTGTTCGAAAACGGCTTAAACGATTTTAACCAAAATTGACATTTAAGCTTAAGTAGGTATGGTTTACATGACTGCATACTCAGTTTTCCGCTAAAAAATCAAATAAGGATACTTTTGAAATTTTGACATATGTACCTATCTTAAAAACGGTCCATACGATTGTTACAAAAATTCATCTCTAAGGTAATATGGTCATATCGAACTGAATGGCAAGCTCAGTTTTTCTCTGTGTTATCGTAAAATGGATTTTTGAAAAAAGTAATTTTTTAAAAATGTAGTTTTCTTTACTTTACCTGAAAACGACAATAACGATTTAGACCAAAATGCAAACTTGGAGCAAAATTGATGTTCTCAGAATGATTGCGTCCTTAATTTTCAATTCGAACCGCTAATTAAAAAAAAAACAGCTCATATCTCGAAAATCCCATTTTCGATTTCGATAGAACTTTAAAAACCAAGTGATGCTTACATCCCGAACAATAAGTAGTTAAGCAATAGTATTTTTCAAATAAACATTGCAATATTTGGTACTTTTTTGTCTGCCAAATTTAACAAAAACCGCTCTAGAGATTTTGATCAAAATACGTACCAAACATGATATCAGTATTCTAAATATGATCCCGTGCTTAGTTTTTCTCAAAAAAATCAGCGTTCTAATTGTTTCTTAAAAATGACTACGCAAATCCCGGTCTGTCTTTGAATATTTTTTTTAAAACTCAATTCTACTGCCATATACAAGACCGAAAGTCTTTTTTTAGCAAATATTTCACACTTCTATTATTTTTTCAACCACTTGAAGCTTACACAATCAGAAGCTCCCACTTCATTTGCACCCCCAAATGCGTTCATCGGGATATTCAGTTTATAACTGCCAATGCAAGTTCAAAAGGAAATCCCTGAACTCTTACAAAGATATCAGTTTATGGCGATCCCTACTTCCACTTCCGATCATTAAAACAAGCAGATCAGAAAACAGAAACTCCTGCTTCCCTCCTTGTACTCAAAAGTCTTATAAAATGTAAGAGCCACCTATTCTTATATTTTACGTACAGTTTCTTCTGAACTAAATATTTACCTACCTACCGATTGAGTCAACTTAACTTTTGATGAACGAGAAAGTTTCGTTCGACCCAGTCGTGCACTTTGTTTTAAATCGAACCTGGGTAGGCACTTGAAGGCGAATTTCAGCTTCGCAACAGTTTCGAGTATGAAGCTTCTCCCTGTGTATGTGCGATTGCTAATTCCTAAATAAATAAAATGCCTTCCTTATCTGCTTACTTACTGTCAATCCAGGTGGCTTATGCCACACTTGCATGATTACGTACTAGAAGATTCAATAAAATGGGTCAAGCGACACACAACACTCCATTCAGCACTCCACTCCATGCATTTGACCGACCTTACCTCAGCCGTGCGCTTCCAATTGCAATTATCGTGTCCCATTTGACAAGTAGAAAACGTCAAGGCATCTCCCACCAAAAGGACGTCAACCCAAACCACTTATCCAGCACAAACTACACCCATAGTCTATACATCAAAGGAAACGATTTTTTGTTTCTTGTTTAATCTGATGTTAATCTCTACCATTTCACTTTGTTATCCATGCTTATATGTAAACAAAATTAATTATGAACAGCACTTATAGCTCGCCTAGCCCCCTCGTTTTCAGCAGCTATACGATATTGCTGCAAATTAAATTCACATTGATGCATTGCGCGCCTTTTGGCTGACGATATATTATACACAATAACCTCGACGCGCTGTGTTGTGTGCGCGAATGGATGACATCATCCAAAGTACTATTTTTATTTTATTTTATTTTTTATGTAGGTATATAGCCAACCTCTCTGGTTGGAGTAATAAAAATGAAAAATGAACATTTCATTTGAGAACGACCTGCTGCAGCAGCTCAATATTCTGTCAATCAACTTACACGAGACTGAAATGATCAAATTTAGTTCACCGACTGAACACTACCCTCAAGAGTGTGAGTATATAAGCTCTTACTTTTAGCGGAAGCTATAAATTCCCTGCGCGTTGAGTGTCTGAGTTCTCAGATGCAGGGAGCATGGTTGGGAGCCCACTCGAGGACTTTTCGTTCCTTGGAGTACTGTCAGCTTGTTTGGCTGTCATTTCAGACGCACTTGCAGTACGTATTTCTACGTGTGACACCTTGATACGTACATAACATCTATGTCTGGCTTTATCACTTGTCAATGCTTGTAAATTGGGAATTTTTCGTACAAATGCTCTATTTGCGAGTGCGAAATGCTGACTGCGCTGTCCGAAGGGTTTTTCATGTATGTATTTCAAGTGTGCATGACAGAATGCAAATGCACGGCAAGTATGCATTTTTACAGCTTAGATAAGTGCGAGTTCCACTGCTGTGCTAACATGTACTGCACACGATGTTGTAATAGAAAAATAAAATCAACAAACCCACCCCTTGCATACTGACAACGACGACGACCACTTGGCGTATGTAGCTAATTGCTGACAAACATTTAGACGACGAGTCATCGGTTGGACGTGAACTCTGCAGTCAGCCATAGTCAGCACTGTTGCGGAACAATTAAGCTCATTGAATAGGTTTCGAGTTCAAAAGGGTATACCGCCGTCATTCTTGCCCACTGTATAAATACGCTGAAATGTTTGAGGATTTGGACGATTTGATTTATTATCTGTCTGTATTAGGTATCTTTGTTGGAAATTAACGTAAGCGGCATGGCTACTGGGTCGGTATCTTATCAGTTGTAATAGCAAAAGTGATTCCTTTGTTGGCAAATGTGCGTCATATCAGATAGCTATGTTAAATTTATAGTACAGAGGTTATAAATGATTACGAGCACGTTGACGAAACGCTGTATGAATTTTAAATATTTTTTTTCTTGGTAAAGATTCGCAGTAGCTTCCCACAAAATTATACACCCACAAGTTTTCAAAGCAATTAGTAAAAATTGGTAAAAGTTTTTTTTAAAAGATTATAGAAGGTTTAAAAAAATAAATCAACCACAAACTTTCAAAGCAATTTTTCCATAATCTCATCCTGAAAAGCCTCGTACTTTAAAAGACCTGGATCCGAATCGACACATCCGTGAACGAGCTATATTTTCACGGAATTATGCCGGTTTTACACACGAAACAAAAACAAATTCCGTCACGTATTGCTCGTTCACGAAAGACACGATTCGACCCCTTGCAATTTTTTTTAAACCGCTCTACGTAATTTGCATTTCTTCAGTACCTATCTGAACCTAAAAAGCCTCGTGCTTCAAAAGACCTGTGCAATTTTTTAAACCGATCTGAGCCTATTTGATGTGAATTTTCATGACAAACCTGTAGCTTTCTCACTGTTTATCGACCCGTAATTATAAGACTCCGTGGGAGCAGTGGATCGGGGTTTAGTGTGCCGGAGCGAGAAGCTCAGGTTCGGTCCACGAAAAAAAACAAGTTCCATCTTAAGGAACATCTAACAAACATCCGAGAGTGTGACTGTCATGAAAGAGCTTCTCAATCAAACTCCACATAAAATTTTAGGTTCATTCGTCTCTAAAATAAAAACTCAAACTCAAAATGGTTGCACGGAGCTAGACCTAGGGAACACCAACAACTATTTGTTTAATTATAAAATTAAAATGCACAAAATAAAAACAAAAACTCCTCACATAAGCGACTGGGGGCCCAGCGCCCAGCAGCGAGATAAGAAACCAAAAATAGTGTCAGGCGAAAATTCGCTGGGTCACTGCCACCGAGTTGTTGCACTTGTGCAACACCTTTTGACAAATCGCAGCCCGTTCCATAAAAGTCCGTTCGAGGCATCGTGCACCGAATTCGACTCAAACCAATCTGTCCGTTTTCGCATTTCTCACACCTCTCCACGGGCTGTACTAGTTCCAGACGACTGTTTCGTGGCCGTAATTGGTGTATAGTGATTTGAAACAGTTGGTCGAAACAATGTGACCTTGAGGCGATCTATGTGCAGTAGAAAAGTATAGCTCCAATTAAATACTCATTACCTCCACTGCGAGGGTCGCACAAATATTAATACACACTCGCACACAAGCGACCGAGTTGAATTCGAAGCGGGGCAACGTTCAGTTACTAGTTGTTGTTGTGTTTTTTGTTTGCGGTCGATTGTCACGTCACGTCGCATTCGGTACGGCCAGCATCACGTGCCCATAGACAACATCGGTTTGAATTTGAGCTGACGAGATTCATTGCCTGACATATTTGATCATCAGTTTCACAGTCGGTCGAGTGAAAAACTCCAAAGAAAAGGTGCTGTAATTAGTGCGCGCTTTTGATCATATGTTTCCAACTGGCTGTTGTTGTGGTCGCAGCAGTTGGTGCCCGTGCATGACGTGATCCCAATGAGGGATGTTGCAATAGCTGCAAGTCGGTGAAAATTTCCACAAATCCTAGTGATGATTTTTTTCTAAGTCAACCTAATTGTTGGTTTGTGGTCAACTGGATCCGGTTTCGAGGGCAGTGACAATTCGTCTCAATTGAGGGGCAGATGCTTTGGTCAAACTGGGTCGCCCATGTGAATCCTTAACCGAGATCAAAGTGACGGCGTACCACCTTTAGCCAAGTAACCCCGTTCCCAAACGATTTTCTAATTACACACAGACATTGCTCAACCGGCAAACAGATGATGCATACGGTGCATCATGGCATTAGTAGCGGCAGCACCACCAGAAGCCGGTATTTGTATTGCAAAATCCAGTGGCATGTTTCGCGTTAATTTTCCATTCATTCGTCGCTGTCGTTGTCGCTGTTCCTTTCGTTTCGTTCTCCGAGTAATTAATAAAATTACCTGCTCAGCGGCAGCAAAGACAAGATGCAATTTGCCAACAACATGGATTCAATCACTCGGTCGGTCCGTTCGTTGGTTTTGGGCTCTCTTCCTCGGTTCGTCATGTATGGCACTTTAAACAAGTTGCCTTATTGTTTGTCAGAACATGACTCGGTTATGTCTATCTTTCGCTGAACTTGTGCAGTAGCGCAGTTGAGCGGTGGCATGCAGAACGAGGAACACACGAAAAATGTAATAAAATTTCCTAAATAAATATGACGTGATTGCCCAAACCCATACACACAGTCAGATGTCAGAGGCGGCGATAATTCCGGTATGGATGCATTAAATATTTCAAAAATCACTGAACATTGTTTCATTCTTCGCCTGGCAGTGTTTGTAGGTTGGACCTGGCTTTGTTGCTGTCGAAGACAAAAGAATGTCGCAACGACAAACGAAACGAGTAACCGGAGCCAACAACACCGAGGGTTACATTTTTGCATGACACTGGTGTTTGCATGTTCCGAGGAACGCAACGTACCTTTGCAGAGCTGAATGCATGTTTTGTCGGCGCGTTCAACGAAAATTGCATTTTTACTGAGATTATTAGTTTTCCCTTTTGCTACCGAGACGACGACGACGACGATACATGTTTGTATGTGTACTAGTGGGTAAAGTGTGTACTTTGATGTCAGAAAGGGGGTTACCCCAGCGAGAAAGAGAACTAACTCGGTTGTCAAGTTACGTTACAGGAGGTACCATCATTTTTCATCAAGTTTCAGTTTAAATTTGAGTTTGAGTTTGAAGTTTGCGTTTTCGTTTTCGTGTGCAATGCGACTGCAAGATTGCATGAGCTTTCTTGGGTTTTCACTTTTTCACTGACTTCCTTCTCGCTTTGTTTTCGCCATGCAAACGGTTATGGTTATACGCTGGAGTGCGCTGGGGGGTATGTCCCACTGATGCAGACGATGGCGAGTTTGACAAATGGGGTTTTGATTATATCTGCTGTTGGTAAAAATTGCGCTAGCTAAAATAAATTAAACGATGACGGAATATGATGAATGAATGAGTTTATGAAAGTTGCTTTGCTGTTGAAATCTGCTTTACCGTCCATCGAGCTACTGTCTGGGGAGGAGTTCGTACCCCTTTGTGAGAATGGTATAGAAATTGACGAGGATAAGGTTCACCTATCTCGAAGCGTCAATTTTGTAAATGACAATCTTACTGTAGAAAGAAATGAAGAAATGCATGTATTTGGTGGAGTTTTCAAACAGCTTAGGTCGCAGCTTTTAAGTGTAAAAGGGACATTCGCTACTTAGACATAATGAGAGCAGCGCAAGCTTTCCATTTACGGTGAAACCTGTCGAATTGTAACGCTTTTGGGGAGCGAACAACTTGGTTGAATTAGGACCAGTTGTGCCAGGTGCCTTAGGAGCGGTTTAAATATAAAGCTATACCCTCAACAGTCAGAGAGCGATCCTTTTCTTGTTTTCTACTTGCTGATCCTTCGATGGTTCGTTTCAATAGTCAAATTTCATAGATAAGCGTCACACAGCAATCTGTCTCTCTTCAGACAGTCAATTCGCCAGCCAAACCGACCTAAAGCCACTTTTACAATGTCTCTAAACGTCGACAACTAGATTCGGAGCTCGACTTTTTTAACGAGAAGCAGTTTGCGAATCCCCCGATAAAGAAATTTGACATTGGAAGCCCTGGGGAACCTAGTCAGAATTTTATATATCAAAAATTAGAGCAACCACAAATTTAAAAGCAGTTTAAAAGGGTATACCTTCACGCGAATAAATTTCCTGGCCGACAGTCCCTAAAACATTCTGCAAGTGCCATTCCCAAGTATAGTCTTCCACATAACAGACAAATACCTAGAACAATCAAAACGTCAATGTGATTGGATCCATTTATCTTTCGAGTTACATTTGTATACAAAAACAAAAAAAAACCGTTTGTCATGAGGGCAATATCTGACAGCTTTGACATCGGTCAACAATGTATTATTACACCCACAACATGCCCCACACATCAATTGTTAGTTTCATGTTATAAAATAGTCCATTAGCCGAGTCCAAATCCAAATAAGTACAACAGCAAATACCCCAAAGCCCATCGCTCTGAACCTATATATAGACGTGAAGTTCTACCCCTGTCATGAAGCCAAACAAAGCAGTATACGTAGTTGTACCGCTGCTGTTCTGTATCTGTACTGTACTAGACCTCGTGCTCTCGTTACCGCAAAGTGATTCACCCATTCTCCACTTTTCAATTGAAATCACACAAACACCATAACAGCAGCAACTAAAGCGATTTAATCGAATTGCAAACAATACAATAAAAATGTGGAAAAAAAACACAACCAAGAAGGAAAACAATCAAATAAAATTGTATCTCATTGTGCCCATCTGACAGATCGCAGGCATCCAATGCTGATGGTGTTGGCCCCAACTATATATATACCTACAGCAAAGGAATCCAACAATTGTGTTGGGTACACATTGATGAGGACAATGATGCCACCAGAGTGCACTTTGCACTTATCTACACTCACACATGCAGGTTGCAACGGAAGCCTAAGCAATTGCACCTAGAAACAGGTTTTTATCTTCTCACAGATATTAAAAGTGAATTAAGTTCGGTTTTTTTTTTTTTGTTTGTTCAGTTACCTTCCGTAACGATACCGAGTACATACACCCACTCTCTGGGGTCTCTTTGGTAAACATTGTTTCATTGTCGCAATCGAAATCGAATAAAACAAAAAAAAGGTAGTCGAAACGAAAAGAGTTCAATGATTAATTACCTCCCGCATTAAGTTCAATTAATAATGGGAATACAATGAGCTGCTACAGAGAAATATTGAAACAAGTTACGAAACTTAAGCTTTTCCCTCTCGTCAAGCCTGCTGTTTGCTGTGCAATTGAATTTTTATTTTTTTTAATTTGATTTGGATGGGCACGGCACAGAGGTGATGTAAACCAGGTGGTATGGAGAGAGAGACGCACCAGAGGCACTCGGGCCTGAGTGACAATAACTGCTGTCAAGTGTTTTGTAATTGTGGAAAATGTTCTGTCAGTTTTACAAGGTCTCTCGGGTGATTCAGGTTATTGGGTGTCGGAAACTTGATTTTACACGAGCGTGTAATTTTTGTTAAGTGATGAGTTGAACTTGGAACTGTCATAGTTATAATCGAGCTTAGCTTGTTTAACTTAACCGTGGAACTTATTCAATTCGGGGGCAATTTTGGCCGGTTTTTTGCCAATTACCAATATTGGTTTCACTTTTTGACGAATTTGCATGCGTTTCGTGGTTTTTTGACGAATTAACATGCCTTTGGTGGTCTTTTGACGAATTTTTATGCGTTTTGTGTTTTTTTTTGTAGTAGAACACTCTTCAGTCATATTTGGCTTTCGTTTTTTAACTTCTGCGGGAATATATTCAATTAAATAGTTCAAAAGTAAAAAGTCGTTTAGATTCTCAAAATTCAAGTGGATCATTTCGTTCAAAATTGGTATCTTCAGTTCTTCAAGTTGTGTTCCAGCTTCCTCTGTTTTTAGATATCTGAATGGGTCCGGCTTTAAAAATGTATCAATCTTGCAGTCGAAAAGGTTCTTAGGTGGGGTTCCTAAACGAACATTTCATTTCTCAATAGCGATTTTTGAAAGAAAGCTGCGGGGGTTTTCAAACCTGTTAATCGTCGTTTTATAAACTATTGTCTGTCTAAAAAGTCTTCCAGTGCCTCTTCGGTTTGAAGTATACTTTAGCTCCACAGTGTATAGACCTTTCTCTAAAATATTTTCTATAACCTCTATTAGAGTATATTCGGTTCTGTCCTCTGGCTTACAATCCTCTCTTAGATTCAAGTAATTCAAAGCCGATCAGGCCTATTAAGCTGAAACTCGAAACAGAGCTGGATCTTATAAAAAATAGGCGCAAAAATGTATTTTACAGTTTAAACCTGATAAGAATGGTTGCCGTGCAAGGGTCCAAAATTTGTCATTTATTCTGTTTTCGAATAGCTTTTTATATTATTTTTTTTGCACCTCGAGGGTACCTACTGGTGAATGTTATACTTTTGCCATAAATGTTGATGATATTTTTAATATTTAAGCCGAGGTCGGGCTGGTTTTATAAAATTGAAGTCCTCTTTGATCCAACATGTTTAGAACTACCTTTAAAAAGTTCAAAGTCATTTTTGTGGTCTAAAAAGGAAGAAAATATGAAGCACAAGACATGGCAAACTTCCCGTATACTTGACTTGATTTGCTCTGGCAACCGATTCCTTTCTAATTTTTCTCAGTTTATGGCGAAGTTTTCCCTGGAGCAGCTTCCTTGCAGCTCATTCTTTCCTAAATATAGTTCTCTAACCTTAATTTTGCTTAACACAAGCTTGAAAATCGTTTCGATATTGAATTCTTTTTGTTTCCATGAACCATTTCAATTTGCAGGCCCAACGACTGTCTCCTGTGGCACCTTTCCTATTCCCATTCAGCTACATTCATATATGATATCATCGATGCAAAGGAAAATCTAATTTAACAAAGGCGACGTGTCAATTCGCAATGTGTACGACGACGATATTTGGAAAACTTCAAAAGAAGAAAAATACAAAAAAAAAATAAAAATGAAATGGGAAACTTTTCCCCTTCAATGTTGCCAAGCAGCCCAATTATTCTTTTTTTTTTTTCTCTTTCTCAGTCGCTTTTATCCTACAGCCCTTCAACTCCGCGTGTATACTTATATAACACGTTTCGCCATGAGTGAATTTGCATTCCCATGTGCATAAGGATTGAAAGTTTGCCTCTCTGAAAGTTGTTATACACATTTTTTTTTTGTCCCTCCTCAACACTCATAAGGCGTATCCTTTTATCCTTGAAAGGATCCATTCGTTTGCAATGTTAGTACTTTAGTCCATCTATCCGACCAACCACCCGCCCACTGGAACACCTTTACATCCGGTTCTTGTGTATGCCCGTGCATTAGATAGATAGAGCCCTAAAATGTGGGTGTACCACGTACGAGTATAGCATTTAGCACTCGACGTTATGTGTGACACATAGTGTAGTCCTGTCGCATGGATATGTACGCTTTGGAGGGTGCCAACAGGGACTGATACTTTCAGTTCGGTGCGGCTCGGGCTGAGTGGGCTTCTTTTTGTTGTTAAAGAAGTCAACGCCGCGCTGTCGAATGTGTGTGGTGTGTGCCTGTGCAATGGGATGGGTAATTAAAATGTTCCCTATGCGAGTACCTTCCACACAACTGATGCAGTAGCTAAGTCTTTGAACAGTTTCATTAAACTTACAAGAACTGATATAATGCCCTCCATATAGGGGGAGTGGTACATCGTTCTGGATGTATATATGCACGGTGGGCTGGGTAATACGTTGAAATATACTTTGAACCAAGTCTCATGCTGGGAGATGAATGGCAGTCGGATGGATGAATATTATAACCTGTCGTATCGGCTCTTGCCAAAGATCACGACGGATGTGCCGAGTGGAAGTATTTTTCGGTTGCAGTCTGACTCTTTGGGGATAAACAGGAAATTTATGATTTGGCTAAGGATAGAGTGTCGGGATTAAATCGATTTATTTGGTATAGATTGGAAATTTCCAGCAGTTATCCTTGTGCATGTACAAGCGCGATATGGCTTCGCAGTGATGTTCGACTGAAGTTGAAGTTGTGCTTTGGTTTGGATTTTCTTTGGCTTGCTTGGGAGTTTTTCTTTAGTTATTTTTTGTGTAAGTTCTCATGATCCTTAAGGGGGATTTTAAGGCCTTAACAACACGGATTAACTCAAACTCGGGACGTCCTTAGAGTTTGTTTCGATGGTTTTTCTTTACCCTTGAAATTGTTGCCTTTTGTCCTTGAAAATTTGTTCAGTGACTGTCATTGGAGTTAAAAATTCATCCGCCTTAGTCTATTTAAGAGCTAGTACTCCAAAAGCAGTCAGTTGTCAAATACATAAATATACCCACATCTGACAGAAAGTTATGGCCTGTCTGGCAAACTTCTCCATCACTAGCTCTGCCTGCTTTGTTGTGCTTATTGTTTTGACTTCTTCCCAGAAGCTTACGCAGACGTTTACTGTCCAAAAATTTAATGGATAATTTGAATCATTTGAATCAGTGGTGGGACAAATTTCCAAAACCCGCCCTGGGACCCTAATCTCTACTTCGTCCCATTCGAAATGGCTCTCCCCTTCTGTTTTTAAGTAGGTACTCGGTAAAAATTTCGGAATTTTAAATGCGACATAAGTACATTTCATTCCGCTTTCGAAATACACAGTAGAAAAGGTTCGTTTTCGAAAAATTTTACTTTCTGAAGAAGTTGGGCCCCTGAATTTAAACCAAAAGTGTGATTCATTCAAAACCAACCAACCAACAGAAGAATAAAAAACAATTTGTCTTAATTTCAAGCAATTTCAAAACTCACCACCACACTCCATCAGCAAAGCGAAACTTACAGAGTCAGTGTAATTGATGCAGCAACCATCAGCATGGGGGCTGATCGCCTGCTACTTCGCTGCACTATGCAGCAAATGATGCAATTCCTAGTGCGGACCAATTCTGCTGCTGGGTTCCATTGAATTGTGACGCGCCGGCAAGGATGCACCAACGACTCGGATTGGATATAAGGGGACATAAAGTGGTTTGGTCGTCACCAGCAGTAGGTAGACGTAACAAAAAAAAGAAAAAAAAACCATACTGCTGCTGCACACCCTAATTTGCACACAATCGGCCAACGGATGTGATTTGGTGCGACAACAACGACTGCATCAGCAGCAGATACACATTTTGGTGCAATTGACGACCGACGAAGACGACAATGGTGATTGAATTCAGTTCCCTAACTTAAAGAGGAAATTTCCACTTTTCGTTTAATTCAATGTCTTTCATTTGTTTTCCGAACTGTGGTACGTACTGGGCTTTGGCCGGGGGAACAAGAAGGCGCACCAGCCACATTGGCATGTCGTCCACTTGCGCATTGTACGACTTATGGAAATCTGATCATTGTCAGGTGGTAGAGACTATACACAGAGAGACTTGGGCTGATGGGCGGTGTAGAGTTACCTTTATGCAGCATTCGAGGAATACCAATGCGAAACGTGCTCATAATATGAAATTTATTTATTGAATCAATGGACAATCGATGCCCATTTCGTATACACGTACGGATACTCATACAAAGCGTAAACGGATGGCTGAGTTTTCGGGGTGTGTGACCATCATCGGAGCCGGTTTTTTATTTTTTTTTATATTGTGTTCGTGATATTTTGACGTGCGTGCGTGTACTCGAAGAAGACGACTTTGACCAACTTCGATAATGTTGATATTTTTGTGCTGAACAGTGAACACCTTTAGTCATATATTTGGGGAGGGGTGGTCAGGTAGCGGTATACGAGGTGCGAACCGTTTTACGGGTCATTGAACAATTGCGTGAGCCGAAGACATGCTTTTTCGATTTGTTTTCGAAAAACAGTTGAGGAAGTGGTTGGATTTCCATGTTTTGACAGGTGTTGTGTGTGGTCGGAGGTACAAGCAGACTACTCCTCCCAGGTGAATGATTTGGCATTGGCCCAGCTCTTGTTATGGTCAATGTGGTATCACGAGCACGACCATGCTGTATTTGAAGCCCAAAAGTCACAAAGACTTTAAAATATAGTTCAATTTAAATAAAATTTTAAAGCGCACATTTATGTGCGCAACCAATAAAGCGATTTTTTGGCCCGTATGCATT
Source organism: Cheilosia impressa (assembly GCA_948293265.1). Lineage (NCBI taxonomy): Eukaryota > Metazoa > Arthropoda > Insecta > Diptera > Syrphidae > Cheilosia > Cheilosia impressa. Next base: position 52,363,408 of record OX411883.1, on the reverse strand, counting down.
TTGAGGATGTCACTTTCAGTTCTACCAAGCCGGCGCACACGAATTGCTCATTCAGTTTTTGCGCACATAAATGTGCGCTTTCGTATAGATGGTTTCGAATTGATTTATTGGCATTCAAAGATAGTAAACTCTGCCCGTAGTGATCGGGTATTGAAACATTTGCGGATTCAGCGTCATTGTTTTGTAAAAGAACGCCGTCAAGAAGGAAGCACTTACGATGAAAGCTATAAAGAAGAGCAGACAGAAGATGCAGTCCTTGTTCATTTGCAGGCAAACTCCCAGCGTTAGGCAAACTTCTCTGCAAAGTTGGGCTAGTCGGCTGGGACGTCGTAGTTGTAGTTCTTGATTCTCGGGTGTTTCAATTTCAGTTCCAATCGATTCTATGGACGAGCTACGGTCCAGGACTATTGTATTAACTTTGCAGCATGCGGACTCGTGCGCGTTCTCCTGCAAGGGTGGATAGCAAACCCCACAGACTGGCTGAATTTCTTTCTCTACCTTGATCTCTGTCAAATCTTGAGAGTCTATTTTTGGGAAACTCAATGCTCGTTGCTGCACATCTACGAGTATGTCTGCTGGTTTGGTTATTTGCGATTTAATGTCCTCAATCGATACAGCACGAAGAATCGCCGTCGTTTCTGACCCCATAACTTCGCTCTCCGAGGTGTGCGAACCAGGCAAGGTTATATAAGTCGTTGTCGCAATAACAGTTTCACTCTCTGCATCACTTGCGGGACCCTCCATTGTGTTGCGGGAACTTTTGCGAAATTTCAAAGTCAATTTATTTAAAAAAAATAAAGGAAATACGATTGAATTTTTGACAGGATCTGCAAGTCACTATGAAAATGAAAAATGGTTTTCCAAGTAAAATTGACACAGAGAGAACCTAGAAAGCTTATCAACAATTCATGAGGTTATGTATAGAATACATTGGGATGGACAAGTTGGGTTTTCCTTTAACGAGCTACCCAATATTTGTGACACAGTTTGATCGAAAGCGGTCGCTGTTATCCCATAATAATTGTACGACTTGATTCGGGGCACTGACACGAGGGTTATTTCAAATTTTAATGAACCAAACGTCCTTTTCCCTCACTGTGGGGTTCCTGCAGAGCACAACCCAACCGAATCATTAAAGTCACCACAAGTAACCGAAACGACGGCACAGGAGAAAAGGAAAAAAAAACCAATAAACAAAAAACAAAACGAACACATTTTACAACTCCTCCTTTGAATCCTTTAGGGGGGTGCCCAGAGTTCCCACTGGAAATGTGTGCACTTAAACTTTAAAAGGATGTTCCAAGTCGTACGTTACACGGTTACCACTTCGCGGAATATTTTCATTGCAACCATAAAAGTTAAACTTATAGCGTAGGACTTGTCTTTACCACCTCTTTTGTGTTTTGTTTTGTTGTTGATTTTTTTTTTTATGAACTTTAATTAACTTAAGAACGAGTAACGACAACGATAATGATGACGGTTTGCTTTGGTGTAGATCTTAAGAAGTCTGGAGGTCATAAAAATTCAACTCACTCCTCGCCACACGAATTGCATTTCAGCGCCGCGACGACGTCCGTCAGTGTACTGCAGATGATACCAGTGCCAGAGAGAGACTCAGTCAGACAGGCCAGACCCGCAAAACTACGCTCAACTAATGAACATCGTTCGTCATTAAAGCTGTGGGAAAACATAAATTTTGAGCAGCAATAAACCAAGCCAGGCAATTTCGACGATGGGGGCAGAATCGGCGCTGCATATCTTGTCTGCAGACTGTCTGTGCTCCCAAGATTCTATGGTCTTCCTTTTTGCTGTTGTTGTTGTTGTTCCTTGTTCATCCTAATTTGGAATTAAACTAAGCCAGACGTTTGGGGTGTGGTAAGGGGCAGCTGTGAGCTTAAAGTGGCAACGAAACGCACTCGTAAATGTGGACTGAGATGTTGTGCCCTGGGGAGGTCTAAATTGATATTACAAATGGGGTGGTATTCATTTTTAACTCTTGCAGGTTGTACTTTGATAATTATTGTGTGGAAAAGGTTTTTTTTCCATTTATTTCAAGTCACATTGGCGAACACCTTTAGAAAATTTGCCATTGGGGTGGCTCCGACTGTTGGCAGGCTCGGCATTCTGTAAGGCGAAACGTTGAAACGTTTTCCTTTGCACGAATGACTTCCTTCTGTAACTTGGAGCAAATTATTCGTGCACACGAAAACGTTTCAACGTTTCGCCTTACAGAATCTGAACCCAGGTTTGCGGCCATTTCTCACCGCACCCATGAAGTACCCGTAGTACAATTTAATCTGCCTACAAACACCACATCCGTCGCACAAACGAAACAAAAAAGCGAATCTTTCCTCCCAACTCTGCCACCTTCGTGTAATTATCAGTCCAGTGTCAGAACAAGTTCTCTACATGTATGCAAATAAAGGTACACAACGGGCACGCGCACAACCTGTGCAGATATACCTTTGTCTTGTCGTGGGCCTTGTACCTCTGATAAGGCCAGTCTAATAAATTTCAAATCACCTAAGCGCATCGGTTGTGTCGCAACACGGAATGCGATAACTTGTCATTAATCATTTGGAGCTGCTAACGCAACAGTCTGATGTCGTCGTCCAACTCTTGCAAGGAAATGTGGGAGCCTTATTAAACGGGTTCGTAAGAAGTACGTGATAAAAGTAAAATTAACACGAAGCTCTGTACAAAAGGCGGAGTTCGTTGAACCTCTTTTGCATGTGCAGCACCCGAACCCGACCACAGCACATATTTAGCTGAGTGCTTGGTCGGTCTGCTCATAGTTCAGAGGTAAGCTTTTGTCGCACACATGCAATTGCAATAAAAAAAAATAGTAAATAAATGCAAGGATTTATCGGAAGGGTCATAAATTCACGGTTTAACTTGGTTTATGCCTGTAAATTTCAGTAGTCGGCTTTGTAAAGGAAAACGAGTGGATATATGCAACCGACCGAAGGAAGGTGGGCAATGACTTAGGACGGAGATATATTTCGGGTCCATGTGTGGGCTCGATATCGAAGAAAATTGTGCAAGCACACGAGATCAGCCTCTTATCCTCGTTGTGTGAAGACGCTGGGTACCTAACGCACCTGCGTCCATAACTCGCAGTCGTAAAAGTTTCGTGTTTAATTGTTCGCTTGGGACGGGTGGCACTCCATTGACCGCATTGAGGTCGGGAACAACTTTTTTTTTTTGCAACATCCTTTTCTGTTTCAAATGCACTGCACCTCGCTTATGTATTCCAATCCCCTTTGTCTTCTTAGCCAGTTCCTATTCTTTCGCTTCCCTTCAATTGATTACCTCGAGGAAATCATAAAAATCTCCACCGACCTAAGTGACACTGGCTCACCATTGTGTATCCCGTCTACTTAATTTTGCTGGTGTATTTATGTCTATCCACCGTCCTTGGTGCTTGACATCCTGTGCGGTGGATATTTATGACGATACCAATATAATGCACTTGTAGGGCGACTTCCCTACTCAGAATCCAATTTATAGTTCGCATTATTTTCGGTTTCCATTTTCTCTTAGCCATCGGAGCCAACAACAAAAATAAATCACTTACCATTTTTACGAACCTAAAGTTAGTCAGTTGTGAAAAGCCGAACGATGTCGACAATGACGGAGACCGCGACTACGACTACGACGACGACGACGAGGACGGCAACTACAGGAATGGCGGCATCAGCATCACACAAGATACAGGACAGAATTCTGTCTTCTGTGCATTTTACGACTTGAAACCATTTTCCATTGTTATTTTAGTACGCACACATATTTTATCTTTTGAAAAACAAAAATTTATGACACTTTTGAGTGATGGCAAAAATGTATTTCTTCTTGTTTTTATTGTTTTCGTTGTTCTTCTTTTTTTAGAAAATGTTGTGTTGGTGCTGCATAAATTCAGAATGCCGATGACCTAAAAGTTTTTGTTTTTTTTTATTACACCCCACCCAGTCAAGGTAAGACAAACACTGCGTCTGTCAATCTTCACACTCCAAATTGTAACCACTTCTTGATGGCAAATAATTGCCCCTAAAGTGACACCACCGCCAGTCTATGGTTGGGTATTAATTTTTGTATTTCTCAGCAACCGATTGTGTAACGCTCTCTAAGTCGGCTCGCGTGCGTGCTGCTGTCAAACGAAGAAAACTAATTAGTGTGTGCATTTTTTGTTGGATTTAGTATACGCAACGAACAAATAAAAAAAAAATATCACTCTAATGTGTCTACGGACTGAAAAACAAAAACCGAGTAGAACAGCGTGGTAGCTACAAATTGTCAAGTCGGTTTGGTTCATAGAATTGGAAAATCAAAGGGAAATTTGCAAAATTACACCCATTTTGCTGAACACATATAATTGACGGTAATTTCCGACAAAGACACAAACCAAAGCCAAAGCCATTCAAAGAGAAACAAGTTCATTTTTTCTTTTATTTTTCATTTGTCACAATTTCTCTTGTGTTCTTTACAGCAAGCGTGCGAAATATCATCAAGTTGATGACTAGTTGGAGTAATTCAATAATTTTCCTTTAAATTGCATACCATTTGACTAATTGAAGAGATTTGCCAGCGATATGCTCTGCAGCATTTCGAATACGAGTGCGTGATTAACATTTTTTAAATTGAATTAGTTAACATTTGCGTGAGAGCAGAGGCCTAAATATACCCGCGTCGTGTGCTTACACCTTCTTGCAACAGCTTCTACAAGAGGCGTCATGAAATTAAAAAAAAATTGAGTTAAATTCTCGTCTGAAATGAAGATTGTGGACTTCAGCTGTCAAAATTGATTTTTGAACTATGTAGTTCGTTTCAGTGGCAAAGTGGTTCATCTACTTGATAATCGAAGAGCGTACTCTGTATATAAATTTGGTAAATCAATAGGGTGTGGCTTAAACTGACCTCAAACATCATTTTTCTGATTGAGTTCTTTTTGAGAAACAGCTTTGAAAAAGGGAAAAATTTTTCTGTCATTTTGACATCATTAGCTATTTCTACAATTTTGTACAAACTTACCTTTACTTCTGAAGTAAGAATGGAACTGTCAAAACGGCAGTGATGGGGACAAATTCTCCCATGGAGAGACACACCTACGGAAAATTTAGGGACCGCTTTTGTAGTAATCTGTGAAAATGACAGATTCAAAAATTCACAAAAGTGGTACGAAAAGTCGTTAAATATCATAAAGCGTCTTCCAATGAAAGGTGTTATTGTGAATGACCCGCTATTTTCACTTTTGAAGCTTTTATTCTTTGACATTTGACAAGAAGAAACTATGCCATTACTAAAAATGGAACGATACACGCTTCAACAACGCATTGATTAAAATTCACTACAAAAATGTTGAAAATCTTGCAGTCACAGTTCGCAAAACTAAAGCATTTTTTGGTCGTCGTGAAGCACCTTGTCGGACCGCAATACAGAAGTTGGTGGAAAAATTCGAGCTGTTGGGACAAGTTAGTGATGTGAAGAACAAAACCCGTGCACGTCGCTCAAGAACAACTGCGAATATTGCTGCTGTAGCCCAAAGTGTTGAAGAAAACCCAGGTTTGTCCATTCCTCGTCGTTCTTTGGAATTGGGCATTCCGCAAACATTTTTATGGTCGGAGTTGGATGGTGTTGATCTGGACAACGTTTACTTTTAACAAGACGGCGCTACGTGCCACATAAGCAACGAAACCATTGATCTTTTACGGGAAAAGTTTCCGGACCGTGTTATCTCTCAAAGAGGTGATCACAATTGGCCACCGAGATCTTTTGATTTAACACCTTGCGACTTCTTCCTTTGGGGCCACGTGAAAGATAAGGCGTCGATTCAAGACCTCAAAGATAAAATTCGTGAGGTATCGAGGACATAGGGCAGCCACTTTGCGATTTGGTTATGGAAAATTTCATGAAAAGGATATGGTCCTGTATGAGTGCTCGTGGTGGCCATTTGGCTGATGTTGTTTTTCATTATTAACGGCATACCTTCCTCTTTATTATGAAATAGACATCCGATCATTTATCTCAAAAAATGATATTTTTCTTTGAATTCTAATATAACACCTCTTATTGGAAAACCTTTTATAAACTGGAAGAATTTGCTTATTTACGAACAAAATTAGTTGATTCATCTACCTAGCGATTAATCTTAGTATAATATGGAAAAGTTTGTACTGATTAAGCTACAAGCACTCGAGAATTAAGAATTACGTGGAGGAGATTGTTTTTTCTTACTCCTTTCAGCGAGGAAGAATTTCGTCACCACTTTTGAAAAGAATATAAGGAAAACATTGAATTTATTTTTCGCCTTTTGATACGAAATGCACTCATATGTCAATTAGGACAAAAAGTTCAAATCAGCTGTAAATTGAAAGGTGACTGACATGTAAGACCAAGAAATTTGTTGAGTAAAAATCCGTAAGATTTTTTAGGGGGGTACTATCTTGCTCTCTCGATGCCGCTTTTTTTACAAATTTTTCGAGTTAAGGAACGGCATTGAGGTAAAATTAGTAAAAATTTTTAAATATTCGTAAGAACTAGTAAAACTTCGTAGAATTTAAAAAAAAGTAACAAACTTACTCTTAAAAAAGGAACCCTAAAAGGACGTTACAGAAATAAAGATTGTGGTCAAAATTGATTTTTGAACTGGTTCGTTTCAGTTCGCTTGACAAAAGTCTTTTTGGAACTAGTTCCGTTCGTCAACTCCCCAATTCAAATGCGGAGTGAAGAGATCCAATTTGAGGCATTTACTTGCCAGTTGTCACTGTTACGGACCAGCAAATCTTGTGGTGAGCACACTGCAGATGTACCTTATAAAAAGAGAATCCTACTACAAAAATCACCCAACCACTTGCCTTACGATGCAAGGTTCAAGGACACAATTTCCCAAAAAGAAAGCTCTCAGCAGATGGTGATTTTTCCAGCCAAATTTGGGTATGTATGCCATGCCCGCGGCACAATAAATTCGTCACTTCGACTATATCTTATCCAAATACTTATCGAAATGATAACATTCACAAGGTCACGCGACACTTCAGTACAATAAATCATCGTAACTGCCCTGCCACTTGCCCCCCCACTAAGCAACTTACCCTCCATGTTTACATGGTTCTGTGTTCTGTCATAACATATATTTATCCTCGAACAACTAACAATCACAAGGAATGCAGAACAACAAAACAAAAAGTAACCCACTCCAATGTTCAAATGTCCAATTTTTGGGAATTTGTTTGAAAACTTTTGCCATTCGTCTGTTCCTCCAGTGGTGCATTGTGTTTGCCACCGAATACACACAAATTCAGGTGAATGGGGACTTGGGGACCGAAATGAAATGAAGTTTTTTTTATGATTTATGTATCTCGTATAAATGCCTCTGTCATTGCAGAGACAAGTGTCAAACGACTAATCAGAACAAATGTCATGTTTGTAACCTTTGACTGGTACAGTTTCACTTAAGCTTCCAATTTCATGCGGCATTTGCAACGCTTTCCAACACCCATTACGCCGTCTTATTTTGTTATACGTTCATCCCGCAGCTTTGCTTTTACGGCCATTGAGACCTGACAAGCGGAGGGCATTGCCTGCGTCCACTGTTGTATGAGCAACAGTGGACCTCTACGCTTGGTGGTGCGTAGAGGTTGGCTTTTTTTTATGTTTAATCGAAATTGAAACGTGAGCTGATCATAGTAACAGAAGTTCAAGACATTTCTCTTGCCCGCCTCTATGCGTTCCGTGTCTGTGGTGAAAGTGAGAGGAGTGTGGTGAAGGTGATTATGGGGTAATCTGCATTCAGCAGGGCGTGCCGCGTGTTTCAAACTTATTTTCTTTGTTTTTTGCATGACTACTGCTGCGCCTGCCATTGAATGATAATTATTTGTGACAATTCAACTGTCATTAGAGAGATTTTCAGTACGCGCGTAAAATCGCTGAAGATGGAATGGTTTCACTTTTGTTTCGGAAGAACAATGGAGAAAGCATGTTTATAGTTGTTGACATCGCTTTTCGGGGGTCGTGTGGTGTAAATGTGTGCAATTAGACCCGGAAGCGAATACACGAGTGGAGAAAATCTTTCAAAACTGTATGCCTGGCAACACTCCGCACACTGGGACTTCTTCAATTGCAAATGTTGCCACCATTTACAGAAGGAAAACTTTTCTCCCGAACCACCCCAATTCGGGGAACAATTGTTTGCATTCAGCTTAACAGTTACTCAATTCAGGTGTCTGATTGAAAATTCTTCACGACAATAGCAAACGACGAACGAAAAGGAGAAAGGAAGGTAAACTTTTTGATTACGTAAGAAAGTTGCCGCTGGCTGACGTACATGGACCTGAGCAACACAATAAAGTCACGAGGTGGAGAAAGCTGTGAAAATCTATACAGAGTGATGCCCTACGTCTAACGACCTTTCTGTGCATCCTTGTAAACTGCCGACCTACCGTTGACGGAAATCACATTGTATAAGGACAATTACTTTTTTTTTATCTCTTTTCCCCCGCTCAATCCAACACGCAGAGTTCATTTTTCGCGGTCAATAACTTTGAAGATGCTGGCGTGTAGGAAGCTTTCACTTGTAAGGGTGCGCACCAAAGAAAGCCCATCCGAGTGACATTTTTAAGGCTTTCGCTTTTTCTGCAATTGAAAGATAGGACACACGAGATGGGTGCGAGTTGGGCCCATCAGATAAAAGGAAAATGGAATCCACTTTGAAATGTCTCCTTGACGTTTAAGGCTTTCCATTCAATTCATTCCGGCAACAACCGCGCGACTGTGAGGTACATTGCTCGTATTTCTGATGTGCGATGTCAAAACTTGCGACATTTGATTCAATAATGTCATTCGGTTTTTTATTAACGTCAGCACATTCGAAAATAAATTCAAATCGCTCCGCTTCCTACGCAACTGCTTTGCCACGTCAGATGTGACATTTTACACACAGCTTGTGCGGGAAACGTTTAAACTATCGACTGTTTCATGTTTTCCAATTGAGAAAACTTCATTAGCTGACCATTATCGTGTCAACAACTTGTCTTAATTGGCCATCGCGCATTAGCATAACATACCATAGAACTACGAGTATCATGTCACAAGTTGTATAATAATTAAAAATGTATAATCCCATTTCAATTAGAACGACTTGAAGCTAATCGAGTTGTGTTGTCGTTAAGGGATTTTGTGCATAGAGACAAGAGGCAACTGTATAAATAAATGCGTGCGTGCAATGTCATTTTAAGGGTAATATCCGGCGGTGTGTTGCTCTCTCACTTGTGATGAGAAGTTGGACTCTCATTTGGTATGCACATTGCCAGTTCTGGCAGATTGGGGGCTTTATCGTATTTTATTTAAAAAAAACGATAGAAATGTCTTCCATAAGCGCATAACACAATTTCGGGGCTACATATCGTTTAAAGAATTTTGTGTAAATTTTATTTGTTTTATTCCTTTACAAAACTACAAAAAAGAAATATTTTCGAACACACCCGCACTCTAAAAACTTGGCAGCACTCTTACAGTCAAGTGTCATCGAACAGTCGTTCAATTTGCAGGCCTTTTGACACAAGTACACAAGCCACAAAGGCCAATTGCAGAAGAAAGTGAGGTGGGTAAGTGGGGAGAATACCAAATAAAAGTACTTAAGGAATTGGGAAAATTTTCAACGATTTTTGGGCTTCTTTCTGGCCAACGATTTTGGGCTACAATATTTTAAAGTTTGGCCGCTTAAAGCAAACTAAATTCTGACAAACCTGCTCATTGCTGCTTTTGGTCTAAATTCTAATTTCAAAACGAATCAGTTTTGGTTAGTGACAAACAAAGTTTGACATTACTTGCCGCAGGCACTGTGTCAAAAGGTAGAAAACAAACTACGAAATCGCTCGTTCACGGATCAGACGTTCACCAGTTCAAAATCAGAGTCACTGCTTACCTGCACCTAATCATTTGGCTATTTACATTAAAAAAGTATATTTCAATAAAATGCATTACATTTACTGCATTATAGACTCATTGGATTTTCATGAGTACTTTTGCGTACTATCTGTACTTGTGGTCAGTGTCCAGCCATTTGTTAATGAAATCTCTGTGGTTTTACCACAAAATGAAAATAATAATTTTATCGCATTAATTTATTAATTAAGTATTTAATTTCCTCTGTCGCATTATTGACGTCAAATATAATTAATTCGTACTGATGCACGGCCCATTTAATCTCATTAATCTCGCAAACTGCATATAAACCGTCGAGTATCCCAGCGTGACGAACAAATTTTCGAGTTTAAAAATTCAATCAAAACAAAAAATTAATTGATATTAGCAATGCAAACGCGCGTCAAAGTGCATACAAAACTGAAATGGAAAACCCCATGCGACTCGTATTTAATTTGATTCCATTTCTGTTATTTATACGTGCGCTCTGCTGTTGGTTTGTATTTTATTTTTTTTGTATGATTATTTCAGTCCTGCCCCAAGGATGAATTTGCTAATTAAAAGTTTTGAGTTTTCGCTAACCCGCCAGCACACCACTATATAAACCGCGTGATGATGATGATGACGGTGAGAGTGCTCGGTTGTGAGTTAATGCGGGGCAAAAAGTTGTTGGAAAAACCACAGTTGTTGTCGGGTTTCTTTTTTAGAAACTAATTTATTTTGATTCAATGGCGATGGCGATTTGCCTGGCAAAAGTGTCAATATACCTTTGCACCTCTATAAACCTTAGAATCAAGGGATGTTCATTGTAAATGAGGCACTATTTTCCACGCCTAATTAGCTCTGCCAAATGCCGGGCCACTCTCATTTCCTCAACAGCTCCGTCGTCCTTGCGCGATGACTTGTTTTTGTGTGACGACCAATTAGGGATGGCAGTCGTAAAGTTTATGCCACAGCACGTCCGTATTGACTTGTGTAGCTATGTAAGTAGCTGTCAAGTTGGAAAATCTTATCATCGTCACTCTTGTCGAAAGCGAAAGCAATTTTCCACCTATTCTGCATAACAAATTGCACAGCCAATTACATGGAAGAAATTCTTCCTCTTATTTGTTAGAAAACTTGAAATGTCCTAAATTCCTCGAATAGAGAGAGAGAGAGAAACACAGAGAGAAGTTACACTGGTGCAGTGCGCTCCTTTGTTTCGCCGATAAGTTGAAAGAATTAATGGCGCAATCTACCCAGTCAGGCAGTCAGCCAAAGCCTGAAGTGTAAATGAATGCCGCTGCTCCCTGCTAAGGTAATCAAATTGGAAAAGTGTCTAGAAAGTTTTTCATTTTGCCGAGAAGCGAAAAAAAGAAGAACCTTTGCGCGTTTGTGAGCGTCGAAAGTTTGTTTATTAATAAAACTACTGCTTTGTGCAAAAGTGCTGCGGAGTGCTGCTTTTGCAACATTACACATCAAGACGAACGCAGAAGGAAGCACATTTTATTGTGAAAGGTCCTTAATTTTCGTTTCCGGAAACTGATGGGTGAAGTGCTTCAAAATGGGTGGTTTGAGAACGTTTCAAGTTCGGAGTACAGTCGAACGGAGGTGGTTTTATATACCAGTGGGTATTCAGAAGTCCACGTTGATTGATTGAAGAGTTTCGGACGGTGTGGACTTGCCAATTTCAAATATAGGCAAAGTAATCGTTTCGTAATAGCTCAGCATGGGTATGGTGACCAATCGTCCTCTTTGTGAGAGGACTGTCCTCTTTTGTCGTACTATGTCCTCTTTGATTTTTTACTGAAAGAAAACAATTCTCTGTCCTCTTTTTCTAAAATGTCGTCTTTTTCCCCTAAATACCACATTCCTACCATAATAAATATGCAAGATTGCGAGTAGGCACCTACTCAAGTCGTACAAAGCTGGAGTTAGATGGTAATCTCACTACAAAAACCTACAATTTTTTATATTTCAAATGTTCTTTAACCATTTTTGACTCTATACGTATTATTACTTAAAAAAAGTCCTCTTTTATTTAATTGAAAAAATGGTCACCGAAGTCATGGGGGATTTTATTGGCAAACGGGGTTTGCATAGTTCTGAAGCTTCGGCATTTTTTGACTCTGTTTTTCATCTTCTGTTGGGCTGATTTTTACCACTTATGCGGTAGTTTTTTAAATGACTTATACCACAAAAAGATCCACTCGTACTGAAACAGAGAAATTGCTGCAAAGTCAGCCTTTGATAGTTATGCAGCTGCTTGGGTCAGGCTCCTGCCAAAAAAGATTCTTTCAAGATGATTTCGAAAATTCAGGTTGAATACTTTTTGAAAGACTCAAATCTGTGCTTACAAAATTGCAAACAGTCAGCTTCATTACAAACAGTCAGCGTAACATACAAATAGATGGCCCCAACACTTTGAGGTAGGTACCCTAGGCCTAGCTTTGTTTGGCTGAGTTTTTTTGTTGGGTAGAATGGAAGCCCGCTTCGCAGCTCCTACTCTAAGGTCTTCGTAAACAATAACGTCAGCACTTCTAAGTGCAATGGACTGCCACAGGGATCAGTAAATATGCAGATGATAGCATAGCCCTCGTTAACTTGTACAATATTTGCATGCAACTTGGGTCTTACTAGCTCCAATGGAATATTTAACAAAAATCTTGGCTGCTCCACTTGGGAGGACATTTCTCTTGTTTACCCTTTTAGAAAATGAGCCTCATATTTCTTTGAAAAGCGCCTAAAAATGGTTAAGTTCTGTGGAAAATACTCTCCACTTTTCACAATCGGACATCGGACTACCATTGACTTCGGTTACCGATATCTACAGAAATCTTTTGATGAAAATGGGTCTTTGATTTTTAAAAGGGCGTCCAATTCATTGCCTTTAAATGCGAGGCCTTATTTTGAATAAGCTACCAGAATGCTGGGCAATCTGATTTTTACATCATTGTATTAAAAAAAAATCGTATGCTCATGGCTTCCTATTTAAAAACATCATTGAATTATTTTTTTAATTAAGTTTAACTTTTATAAGGGTTTGTATATAATAATTTCCTACCTTTAAAGAGCTTTTAAAGTAATTTTTAAACAAATCTGATAAAGCAAAATCACCCAATCCCTTAATAAAAAATATGTACTCTTATTTTGTATACGCAGGTTCTTGAGGTTTCGGAGGACCTGAAACTAAGCAGTATTTTAAACTAAAAAAAACACGCAAGTAGTTTGGATTTATTTGAACTTGCGTATTGCATGTTTAGAGAAAAAACAACACCTCCTGCGCAGTTATGGTGAAAAACATCCCCACATGTGCCTTATCAAAATGTTTCCACAAAACTTGTGTTTTTTTTTTTTTGCAATTTTCAAATTAAAATTCAATAATTGCAAAAATGTTTTAAGTGAAAACCCGTCGTTCGTCAAGCTAAATCAGGTCATACCACTTAGCTGTGGCAAAACGTTACGTTTCATTGTAGGAGTTTTTTTTTTTTGTTTTTGTTTTTTATTTTCTCATCTTTGCGTGTCAAAGAAAATATATATTTTTCTTAGTTTTGATAAATGTGTGCTAAATTTTGTAGAATGCCATTATAATTCAATCGAACCGGCTTCCACTGCATGAATGTTATTTATCACAAGAGCAAAAAAAACAGTATATCTCTTTATCCTTACCCGCTGTCGTGATAAATTTTCGCAAATGATATTACTCAGCGAGAATTTCAAGAATATAAAACCAAAATACTCCTGTCAGCTAAAAGACAAACTCTAAAAGTATTTTATATTATAATGATAAATTTTCTATTATGTGATGAGAAAAAATAGGTTTATTTCGTGTTTTCTTGTTTTTTTGTTGTTTTTTTCCGGCTGTTTGCACATCACGTGGGCCACGGCTTGCGAACCCTATCCCATGCAATCAGATAAATTTATTTTTCTCTTTTCTACATTTTTGTTGTTTTTTTTTTTTGGGAGTCGAAAGCTATGTGACAGGTACGAGATTACATTGTTATTCGAAGGGAAAAATAATGTTTTATTTTTGTGAGTGTCGTTTTTCTTTGACTCGGTGTCGGTGTGTGCGAAAAGGATACAGTGCAAATATTTTCATTGTCAACGTTACAAAAACAAATCGAACAAAGTTTTGAAATCTTTGCTGTTTTGATTTATGTTAAAAACAGCCGCCAGCCAGCACCTTTTATCATCAGAGTGATCAGTTGGACGTTAAGATTCGTGACAGGCCATACGGGTGAGATATACAGTAAATCATCAATTATTTTTACGGCCCACAAATAAACTTCACTCGCGCTCATTCGCTTGGGGGCATTCGGCACGAAAATTAATAAAGAATCTTTGCACAGTGTTGCATGTATAGGTTGGCCATGTTATATATATTTTATTTCGCTTCGAATTGATTATTTCATTTTTATAACTGTTTGCTGGGATCGTCAGACGTAACGAAATGACCCCCGGAATCACAGCTGCGATTTGTGCCGAAAAAAAATTAGGGAAAACGTCGGTTTTATGGGGTTTTGTGCCGCCACGCAAGTACGGCACCCGTTTATGAGTTTTCAAATGTGTTTTATGAAGAGTACATCTAGGAGGATGTAGTTGCTGGGGGCACGTTCAGGCTCCACGATGAGTAAATGTTTACGTATGGTTTGAAAAGAAAATCACAGCGGAATGGAAAGTGGTACAGCGAAACTGTTTGGGAAATCGGGTGAACAGGCCTTGTACGAATTTTATTCTAATTTTAAGAAATGTGAATGACCCGCAGCCACAGTTTTGAGCGCTCTGATGGTGGGTATAGAGTTGCGGGTGGTTACGGGAGGGTGTTCCCTTGAGTGAATAGGTATAGGCAACACTCCGAAAAAAACTCCTTTGCGAATACATAGTTGTGTTGACTTAACGAAACAGATTCTCAGTTGACTATCTCTTACTTCCTTGGAGGCCTGGTACCTCTATTTTTTTATCCTATCTTGGTCTGACTTTTGTCAAAAACCTAAATTAAGGCGATGATGCATTGAAATAAGACCTAAAGTCACTACGAGTCTTATTTTCCCTAAAAAAAAAAATAGCCCACGGGTCATTAAACTGCACCTAAGGCACTACCTGTGAATACCCCTCGGTCTGAGGAAAGCATACGCATTATTAGCGCGCCAAAAGTTTTTACTTTCAACACGAAACGTTGACTAAAATATAAAAAAATGTCTTCCTCATTCGACATGTTTTTTTTATCGTTTTTGTATTTTTGTTCGCCTTCTTCTTAGAGCTAAGACCGAACTTGCGTAACAGACAGTGGCTCTACATTATCGGACTGTGATCAGGACACTGATTCGGATGGCTACATTCCATCTTGTCCATGAAACCCATTCCCGAACAAAACAGAAAATATAACTCTTAACGAAAAACAAATATTGGCTTGTATCGAAAGACTTTTTTTTAAAAATTTGTGCACTCCCTTTGTCAAAAACACTGCCCTCTATATCGCGCACAATATTCCAACTCCCTATTTGCATGGTGCTTTTTTAAATTCAAACTTACTAAGGTGCTCAGGCGTAACATAATCATCTACAGCAAGTACCCCACCCCACCGTCATTTGCAAGTCATATTCATTCATATGGTGTTTGTTTAGCCTATTTCACCCCGATCGGGTCGCTGACTGACGGAATTCGTTGCCATGCTCGCTGTACTATACAAAGCATCATTCATTTCGTCTTTTCCATCCCACCACACTCGTATAGTATAAACTTTATTTATTTTTTTGCCTGCCACTGGCGTGCCTGACCTACACCAGAGAGCTACGCGTTGTGTGCTAGTTTTCCCACTATTGCGTATAACAAAAAAAAAAAATAAAAAATTATAAAACATTTATCCATTCGGCACGTTCCGCACGCGAGGCGGCCGCTGATGAACCATTTTAGACGCACATCGTAAATTTTGCGTTTTCGCTCAGACCTCTAGCTTATTCAACTGATTAAAGTTGATGTAATAAAAAAATTGTTTAAATGGCAAAAAAATAATATTATAGGCTCGCTCAGTGACGTTGGCAACAAGTTTAGAAATGTGCCGCGCATACTTTCGTATGGCTGCGCTAATAGAACATCCGAATGGAAATAAATAAATAAATTCAACTGGGACTATAAGATGAGATAATGCAAAAAAAAAAAAAAGTTGTGTGACGGGACTTTATAAATTCGCTATAACTGTTGCTGTACGGGCAAACGGGTGTGTCAGTGATTGATTGATTTTAGATGGATTCACAGAGAAAAAGAATAGTACAACGCACATGGATTCATGGTGACGGTTTTTTTTTATTTAATTTAAAAGCGGAGTTAATTTTCGCTTGAGGGAAAGTTGCAGTTGGACAGAGTGGCGATTGGCGAATTAAGGGACCACTTTGACGGGATTGAATATTTTTTTATTGCACTTGGTGAGAAAATAAAGCATTTTTGAAATTTGCGCAGGTAAAAATAATATTAAAAGGAAATCTTCTCACAATTTGATGCCTTCCTCGATCGGACTGTATTGGTCGACTCCTTTTTATTTGAACGGAAATGATTCCAATTTGAATTGTGCAAGTTGTAACCTATTGTAATTAATTCTGTTCATCTTCTGTAAAAGAAAATTGGTAAGATTTGATCTAACTCGCTTACGCCTTTGCAATCACTGAATTGACTGAATTAAGGAAGGTACATCTGTATAGCTTTCAGAAATGTATCAGTCGAATGCGATTTTAGCCACATTTATCCAGAGTGACTTTCTTAAGATCCGTATTGAAGTAGCCCTCCCATCGCCGTGAGACCCCTTTATCGCAACCAGCAGTAGCCATTATTGCCCATCTTAATGATTGCTATCTCATTACTCTGACGACGCGAGGTCAAATCCTTTGCTGCGACATCGTGTTAAATCCTTTTTATGTCTACATAAATGTATTAATTTTTTTTCCCAGAGTTTTCTGTAAGAATATCTGCAAATAATGCCAGATGGTGCTTGTCTATCGAACATTAAAAACACATTACACTTATCCCATACCAAGACCCTAGTCCGGAATAATCTGCTAACAAACGACTCTTCAATTATAACTTATCGGCCACCACAGTGAAATTGCCCAAAATAGGCAATCAACCCCAGCAACAGTATAAAAATCCTTTTGTTTTTATGGCCCGCACAGAGAAACTTACGGCTGGCAATTTACGGCCGGTTTGTGTTGTTCTTTTGCCTCTTTTGCTTATTTGGTTACTAAATTTTGTTAGATGACAGTTGGAATGGCAATCGATAATTCAATATTACTTACCAATTGCCCACCCTTACACTTGCTTTCAGCAAGGAACTAGGAACTGCTTATGTGTATATATCATTTGCCGTTTAATGATGGCAATTTCTGCAAAAATATTCCCTCTACTGACCGTATCATTTGTTTCTCCTTTGTGGCATTTGGAATTTCTCGCTTCCGGTGGTAGTATATTTCTTTTATAGGAGACTGGGGCGACCCTTGCATAATACGTGTGCTGTTGTCGTCATTTCCTTTGTGGTCTGCTTTTCCCCCCCTTAATTGGTTTGTTAGCAACAAGTCTTGCCGATTCATGTAGTTTCTTGAGCAATGCAAACGAAATGATTGCCTTTTATATTTGCGTGTTTACGAAAAATTATATATATCGTCAGTAAAAATGACCTTTGGCTCAGTGGAGGGTATTTCCTCGGAAACCGCTCACCTGTGGGACCAATTAGGAAACTTTTTCTGCACAGTTCACTATATAGTGTGTAGCAGCAAAATGCTGAAGGAAATAATTGGTGGTTACATATGGTGAAAGGATGGCAGGGAATAGAAAATGTCGGCAAAGTGGAACAAACTGAAATTGCTGTCAATGAATTTTGTATGAAGCTCGCTTTGACTGGAAGTGCGGTTAATGGTCGTCCTTATTGTGTGCTGGAAACGATTTTAAGTAATTTTCTTCGGAAGGAAAAGACGCAAAGAAACAGGAAGCTAGATATTGCTTCATCACTTATTCAGTGGGTCTTTAAACATTCTCATGTTGCATGAAATTATAGAGGCAGCTGTTTTATTTTCGCCAATTAAAGTTGTTGCAACCGAATTGTTTCTTTTGAGCTTTAAATTTCATTTAAAACTGCACTGCAGCAAATGTAAAATAAAGAGCAAAAGAACCAGCACAGTGGCAACACTGTTTTCCTATTTCAACGTTTTATACCTATATTCTTTGTTCGAAATCACTATAAACACACAAGTCTAACTAGTTCTTACAATTTTTTTTTATTTCCAGATCGCACAAAGCCTAAAAAGTATTAACTATGTATTAAAATGTGAGTATACATTTTTGTTTTCACAACCATTTCTCTAATTTAAGATATTTTCATAAATTATTGATTTAAAAACAAGGAAGTTGAGCATACATAAATAATTTACGACTGGCTGACTCCATTTTGTGTAAATTGCAATTAATTTTGTGCTCGAAAAGCAAATTGACCATTAAATAAATTACCAAAGTGCTGTGTGTGAGTGTGCAGGGCAGGGCGGTAGCTGAAGCACTTTTGAATTAAATTTTATGAAAGTTTTATAGGGAACGTTTTATACAGGAACGGTTGTGATTTATATTGCATATTTTTATATGCAATGACCCACAAAGGCTAAGGAAGGGACAAAACGTTTCCCTGATAGGTGTATACTCACACTTTGTGAGTTTGTTCTCTTTGTTGTTGTTTTTTTTTGTGATCGTTGTGGAGGGTAATAAATGTAATTTATGAATTGATTTCGATTTGCTAGTTTTATAGCTGAAATTGTGTACGTAAGTGGTTGAAATGGGGAATAATTTATTGACATGTGTAGGTAGGTTTGTTGAGGGTTTGTAATTCAATTCAATGAATAGTTGTTGCTTTTTGGTTTGAATAATTGCATGCGTTCTGATTGTGTGCCTGGTATTGGGGCGTTGTAAATTTATCGAGTGCGGCTAGAAGAAAATTGTTTTAGGGACACTTGTGGCGAGTGGATCACTCGCTGTTTGTTGTGAAGTGTTGAGGAGTAAATTGCGGATAAGAGGTATGAGAAATGGTGCGGACTGATTTTCACAGTAAATTTTTTGTTAATTTTTAGACTTATGCGAATATTAATCGACCGTTGAAAGATAGAAAAAATGAAGTTTGCGAGAGGTTGCTTGAGTACAGGGTGGCACGAGAAAATTGCGATTTTTTTTCTGTTAGTTTTGGTATTGAAAATATTATTCTCTGCGGATTCGTAAAACTCCAACCCTTTGTTGAAACCTTTCATCATTTCTGACCCTTAAATAGGACTAAGCCTTCCGTCGAAGGTCTGTAAAAAACTTGCGATTAATAGGGTCTCTTTCACTATCTCCTGGGTTTTTGCAGAGGAGCATCACTTCTTAAATGTCTTCTCGGCGTAATGAACCAGCTAATTTGTTTCGATTAACAAAATTATTTTGCCAATTAGAAAGCTTAATACTTCAAAAGAATTATTCCCATTACATGAGAGATAACAGGCTTTCCATCCACAAATAGGCCTCAGGAAAAACACTGAGGTACACGCGGAACGAAACGCCGTTGTTGCTCTCGACGTCAAAAATGCCTTCAATTCGGACGGTTGCGTTAAGGTAACCCTAAGTCCGTACCACAACTAACTGGCTACTTTATGAACCAACTTGTTTTTAGAAACTTGAGAACAATGCACCTGTAGAGGTTTAAAACTATAGGGCTTTTAAGGTTTTCTTCAATTTGTATATCTTGCGAATAAACTTTCTGTTTTTCAAGGGACCATCAAAATTTAAATGGGACAGGGTGATTTGTTTCTTAACCTCAAAGCCTCTAAGCCTCCGTCGTTTCAAAAAGCTAAATGGGACAATCACATGTGTGCAACCTCTTTTAAGCCTCTATAGTTTCGATAGGCTAGGTCTGCGGTCGAATTACCGCATCCGTAGGCCAGAAATACGGCGCTGAATTTTGTGGATTTTACATGCGAAACAATAACAAATTCTGTCATGTTCAGCACTCGATCACGGATGCGGTTATTCCACTCCTCGTCTTCGCTCCATTAAAACACCCATTGCTAGGCTATAAAACAAACAAGCACAGCTCACAATGTAAGCTGCCCATTTCTGAGCAATGAATTTTTATTCCACCGATAGACGACCGTTTTACCTACAGTAGGCTCCATCATCACACGGCTAAATAAAATTGTCAAAGTCCTCTACATCTAACATCTCGTGATTTTCCCTGTCAGGTCCCCATCTTCCGTCATAGCTTGATCCCATCTATCGGCCAATAAATAATGCCGCCCCTGTGTCATTAAACAAAACTTTCTCGTTTAATACATATTTTTGCATTTCAAAACAGATCACACAGGCCAAGGAAGACAGGAAAATTACTTAACTCCATGGAAATTTATGTGTTCCGTCGCATAATTAAAATCACCTCATAAATATGAAAAGACACCACACTGCGCTGCTGTGGCGCACTGTTCGTTTCTGCTGCAAACGAAGGCCGCAGAAGAGTCTCGCACTCTTCCCTCCCGCTCCCAGCCACCGCAAACTATTACTGTGTGTGCCTCGTGAGATATTTGTTCTACGGATTTTTACACTGCGCCATTTTCCTTCTGTTTGATGACTGGTGGTTTGGGATCTTTTGGTTTTTTACTCCAATATATGCTGAGCGCATAAACTCTGATTTATGTTTTTATGGTCCCGCACTCCGAAGACTACGGAGTAATAATCTGCGTCAAAGAGTTGGTCGGCTACGTTTTTTTATTTTTTTGTGTTTCGCTTAAGAAGCAATTTTGACGTGTGATAAATGTGACGTGATAACATTTTATCACTTCATAGTCACAGATAATGATGTGATATCACATTAAACGCCAACAGCCTTACTTTGTTGGCGGCACAGTCATTCGAACACGTGTCACGCTACGTAAAGGTGCCGATCACGTTCGCAATGCACCGAATAATTACAGCTTATTTAATTATATACTGATTTACGGCGGCAATTAAATATTTTGAAAATATTTCCGAGCGTAGTTGCAACATTGTCGGGGCTATTACAACAGTTGAAAGCAAGCAAATTGCTATATGGGCCCTTGCCAAAAAATCGCAAGCAAGTGCAGATGCACAGAACGTATTGACAAAAGTGCTTCAATCATTATTATATCGTTTTAAGATACTTACAATGTCTGCTGTGGGTAAATCATCGTGCAATTAAATTTTCGTTCAATCCTGTAAAGAGTGTTGCTGGTAGGTGAATTGAATTGGAAATGAAATCATGTTTGGGAGTGGGGGTACATTCATTTCTTTTATTGGATTAATTATTCATGATGCCAAAGGCGAATTGAAGGACGTATTCTGTAGCAGTGTTTGTCACGGAGAAACAAGCAACTTAATCTTGGGAAATATTTGTAAAGGACAAGATGGGCGTCTTCGGAAATGGACGAAAATATGATTAAGGCGGTAATTTTGGTCAGTTGTTTTTATATCGGAGCAACGTGCCTTGGTGTACATTCGTGTATGTTGCTCGTGTATTGTGTAGGTACTTACTCACACCGTCCCCTGCATTACCCCTCTCTCTTTTCGTTCTCTACCTTGGGTCTGTCGCCTTTTCGTTCCTTCCCTGTCGCTTTGTCGTTCGGAGTTCAAAGTTGCTGTCTGAGGACCTGTCGCTTTACATCTTTATCGGTCGCTTTTTCGTTTCTAACTTACTTACTTAGGGGGCGCTGTAGTCGGGGGTTGACATGGGAGCGATCTACATTTTATCGGTCGCTTTTTCGTTTCTTAGTTACTTAGGTGGCGCTGCAGTCGGGGGTTGACATGGGCGCGATCTTTGTCTGTAACTGCATCCAGTTGCGCTCTCCAAGTTGGTTGTGGTCCCCTTCCACTTGCAACGCCACCTAAGGCGACGATGTCTTCCTCTACTTCCTCTGCGTTGTCCCTTCGGATCGGAATCGAAGACTCCTCGGGCCGCAACGTTCTAGTCCATTCGCTCTACATGTCCCAGCCATCTCAAGCGACTGATATGTACTTTTCTCACCAGGTCGCTGTAGAGTTCGCTGTTAAATCGACTCTTCCACATCCCTTCAACGCAAACGGGACCGAAAATCACTCGAATAATTTGGCGTTCAAAGCAACCAAGGAGATCTTTACCCGCCTTTGCTCGAGTCCATGCCATAAAGTAGGCCTTCGATGATGAGGGTCTTTTATAGGATCTCCTTAGCATTTTCGACAAGGCCTTACTAATCAGTTGCCATCGCAGGGCAAAGCAGGAACGATTAGCAAGTGTAGCTCGCTTTCAGTTTTAATAGCAAAGCAGATGTAGACAGAGACCTTAAAAGTTATAGCTGTCTATCGTGACGTTCTGACCTTTTCGTTGCATCTGAGTGTTTTTTTTTTGCTTCATCGGAGGTCGAAACAATTGCAACATAACCTGTCGCTTTTTCGTTTCATCGAGCTTCACAATTCCTGCCCAAAACGAAGTTCTACTTCAAGAAAATAGGAACCTCCATTCGAACTTGAAAGCTTTACACGTTTTTTTCATAGCTCAGGAACAAGCCAACAAGAGTCACTTCTTCGCCGCAAGTTTATTCAGTTCAATTACAAATTTCGTAGCCGATTCGCAAAATACCAAGACAACTAAAAGTTGTAATCGAATTCAGGGTTGTTCTACCCACTTTTCAATATTTGTGTCTCCCCTTGATTTGTAAAATGAAAGGACACTTCAATTGTATATAAAAAAAAAATATTACGTATACGCCATACGGTCCATTTCCAAATGCAACATATCCAAACCTACGCAAGTAAGTGTACAAATTAGCAGCCAAGGTAAGGACCAGCCCTAGCAACGGAGACTCGAAATAGAATTGTGTTTTCCTATACCATCGTCTATAACAACTCGTTTTATCCGACTTGGCGAGAGATATGATTGCCACCATCTGACCGAAATAAGATTCAGGTCCAAGCCAATTTCTCGCTCGATGGCGCAAAGCCGCAAACCATAAATTTCATTACAGTAGTGGTCCGGTCAGCCATGGCTGCTAATTTACCGAAAGACACCCGATATCATTCTTCCTAAATTGTGGGCTGTTTAAATTAAATCACTGGTTGGCCAATTTGGGGCGAAGATTTCGCATTTGAAAATCCCAATTTCACCATCCACCTTCTTTGTATTGTATCCTTGACAACACGTGATTAATGACACGAATGGCTATTTCATTATTATCTTCCTCTGCTTTTCGCCTTTCCAATTTGAATTGCAAATCCTTATATATACTCGTATATAAATTGGCCAACAAAAAAAAGATAATCTCTCCTACAATAGGTACAGGTGGAAAATCCGAAAATACAGATGCCCTTCTCGCGATTGTTTTGTCCTTTTTTATCCGGCTTTAGTTGAATAAATTCTTTCTGAAATTCGCCGAAGAGGAAAGGGTTGGTTGATGATGGTTTTTCCCCTCCATTCACCTTAATGTAATAGTAATCGATTTTTATTACCATCCAGTCTCTTTTGCCACCAAGGCAAATAGTGCCGGAGTGCACTTTTCCAATGACGTAGGTAGAAGAGCAGACGTACGGGAGCGAGTGAGCGTTGGAAAAGCACAGGACTTGTGTGTGTGTGCTGGTAGTTTGAGTTTCAAGGATACTCCGAAGGGAACGTAATCTTTCAAGGACGTCCGACGTGTAGTAGTCCACAAGCGCAGCGCAAGCCCGGAAATTTATTTATACGTCAAGGGTTAATGGTTAGGTTATTTCGTTTGTTTTCGGCGTGGGTAGGTAGCAGCAATGGATGTGGGTTTCAAACTTTGGCCAGCACAATTTGCTGTGGTTTCTCTCACAAGTGATGTTCTGACAAATGGATTTTAATCTAAAATTGGGACTCTCATGTCGGTATTCCTAATTCATACGAATTTGTCCCCTGAAACGAATTACATCTCATTATACGGAGCCAAAGTCATCTCCATTGAAACAGTAAACTGTCTTTTTGTGCGTCCTGAATATAAATCCCAATCCCATTCACCATTCCCACGTCACAACATCCCTGCCAATTATGTTCTCTTCCAAACGGATAAAGTGGAATTGTTTTTTTTTCTGTCGTTGTTTTTATCAAATCTAAATATTTGTCTGTCTCTGGGTTTTATTTCTATTGTCTTTCATCCAAACGCGCACGTCTTTATAAAAGTTGGTCTTCCCTAATGAAGCGAAAGAGATATGTTCTGCTATCGCTCGGGAATAAGATATTATGGAGACATAAGTCGCTGGGAATTAAGTTGAGGAAAAGCTGGATAATATGCACACCACCGTCGACTTGGCACAAAAAGAAATTCACATAACTAAATCATGCATAAACGAAGGGAAAAGGATGAATTTGGAGGGACACCAGGACACTATTTTGACGCGTGTTTTCAACTGAATTATATATTAGTACGAATTTTTCAAAAGTAATTGAGGGAGGGAATATGAATGAGCATTTTTCGACTTATTTTGATGTCGCTGGGTTTCGGTCAATGGTAATTGAAATTCAAACTCCATTCACCAGCCGAGCAGCGAAGTCCTGCGAATTGCCGACTACGCAAAACCGAAAACTGGTCAAGGGCGGGGGAGAACGCCAGATCAGATATCTGTAAATGTAACCATGGCCCATAAATCATCCTTTCTGTCTCTTTTTTTTTTTATTGTTTTTCTCTGCTCCTTGCTGCAATAAATTTTCAATTTTCCCGAAAACTGATTAAAATGTGTTTTTCGTTCGCGCTGCCAAGAACAGATTGAAAATCATAAATTTCTTACAACTTTTTCCTCTCTCTCTCTCTGTCTCTCTGTTTTCGGTCCTTGCAATTTAACCTTATCTATAAATCTTAGTTTTGTTGCCAAACGAATTACATTTGCCAATTGATAATTTATTATCCCATACCCCTCGGTGAGAGCCATCCACACCCGTTTACACAGTTGCACGGTATTCTTTTTAAAAATTGTACAAACAAATAAAATAGTTCATCAAAAAATAATAAATTAAGGCTTTTTTTTTTGTTTTATTTAGCTCGAAGACATTGTTGCGGGTCTATATCTGTTTTGCCATATACCTACGGCTGAGTTTCTCAATGTTGGCTAAGACCCATGCGATAAATCCACTCGGGTGCACAAATTATTTTCTTATGTCACTTCGCTCTCGGTTGCGCTGTGCTTGGCTAATGGATGTTGTTCTCTTTGTTGGGAAATTTCACTTTCATCTTCGTCGATTTGAATTGGTGTAGTTATAGGGGACTGGGTGAGTGCACTCACCACACTTACGTATGGGGGTGCAAGACGCGGAAACGAACAGAAAAATAATTGATGAGCCCTGTGACTTTGTGCGAGCTTATAAAGAAGTTGGTGAGGAGGTTTATAGTTGGATGGAGATAAGGGTTTGTTTTAAGAGGGAATGAGTGAATGGGTGGTTAGGATATTTCTCCCTTGAATATTCGTCGACTGTTAATTGTGGACAAGCAGTATTTTCTTAAACAAATTCCCTTCAAACTTTCAGTCGGTAAATGAAGTCGCTCTGCTGTGGGCTTTCGGGCATTGGGGTACCAGCTTTATACACCGAAATGCGTTTTTTTTAATGGTCGCAAGTTCGCTAAAAATGCGCACATTCAAAAAACTAGTCGACTAGATTGGTGTGGACTAGATGTAACCTAAACTAGATTTGTCGGTGCTGCCACTTTTTCTACGTCAGCCACTTATGCGAACTGTCAACATAGAACTCGCAGTCACGAATTTCTTGACTAGACTCGTCGGCTACACCTCCGTGAACATCAACTGAAAAAGCTGTTCATGTGACCGATCTAAACAAAGGTCCGTAGGGACCCTAGGCCGAGCTTTTTACAAAATTTCGTTTTGTGTAAGTTTCAGATTTTTGCAACGAATGGAAGGATCAATTTTATGCCGAATCCACACGGCTGACTGAGAAGCTCTTTCATGACAGTTATACTCTCGGATGATTTTCAGACGTTCACGAGAGTGACCGATCTAGGTCAATCAAAACTGATGTCAGACTTCCTAAATTGCATACCTAAATGTCCCCAATGAGTCTAATTTAACATTTCCAGAATGGTCCGGTTCGGGATACAGAGTTTTTGTAAGCTGTTCACTCTTTTACATAAAACGATCAACCTATGCTCGGAATTCCGGATTTTTAGGACTTACAGGCTGGTTTTTATTTTATTTAACGATATTTTTCAAACCTAATCTAGGAAAATCTAATTGCACAAGGAATGAAAGATATGTGATGTTTATATTGTAAAAAAATGGAGTTAAGTTGTTAAATGCAACTTTTATGACGCTCTTTTTCAAAAAAGGTCATAAAATTTACCTCTTTTTTGTCTCACTTGATTACGAACAATAAGTCTACCTGTTAGAAGCCGACAAATATTTTTTTCTAAAACAGTATGATTGCTTGAAAAGCTTTCAAGAGGTTACCTACTTTAACGTCTCAATTAGCAAACTAGGCCCTGAGTTTTTACAATTCCGTCTACCGAAAAACCATTAATCAGTTTCTTCGCATGGCTTCCTAGCTGCGATTAGTCCTAAGCCTCCATTTCATCAATCTTAAACCTAGCGGCAACTTCCCACATCAAGAACAACGTCCCACTGACAGAA
Source organism: Cheilosia impressa (assembly GCA_948293265.1). NCBI lineage: Eukaryota > Metazoa > Arthropoda > Insecta > Diptera > Syrphidae > Cheilosia > Cheilosia impressa. Next base: position 52,336,885 of record OX411883.1, on the reverse strand, counting down.
CGACTATTTCTTTTGCAAGGTCACCGAACAGGTACAGCAACAAGCTCCCACTTGTTATTTTTTTTTTCTCCAATGAACACATATATCCAATTTGCAGCCTTCACGGCAAAATGGGTTTGCCAAAACTGCAAGTCATCTAACCTCTTTTCGAACAATTCTAGCAATTAGTCATACTCACACCTCGCAGCACTTTTCAATGTGCATTACAATGAATTATAGGAGCTATTTGTTCTCTTCGAAAGTATATACCCAAATGAACTTATTGTTCATAAAATTATTACAGGAAAAACGAGAACCTCTTTCAAGAGCTCTTCAGTCGTCGCGTCGGCCTGTCAATCATTAAGGTGACGAACAACTTATTAGCAACAACTAATCTCGAGAGCCACCCCCACCCATCGTAAGTGTACTGTGTAAACGTGTGCTGTTCTGGCTGATGTTCCACACCCTGTCTGATTGATTAACATCACACAAAATGTGGGAGAACAATATAAAGAAGGAAAAAAATGTTAAATAATCATGAGCTTGCAAAAGCGGGCAGATGAATGAACGCCTATACATCACAAGAAGAGACCGACTCGTCGTCGTCGTCATCGTGTCGTCGCCAACTTCAAAGGCGCAACATATATTTTTCGTTTGATTTTCTATTCTTATATTTTTTTATTTTGGAAACATTCTAAGGGTTTCGGGTTAACAGCACAACAATAGGCAAATAATTTCATTCAAGTTTGTATTGAGCCTGCTATGCCAGAGAGGAGGCTGTTAAACGTGGATTTGATTGATGAACGATCATCGATTGGTGGGAGTTTTAGTGCTTTCGCTGAGCGAATTAGTTTTCTGCGGGAAGAAGTTCATACTTCCATGCAAGCGGATCTAAGCCAAAAGTGGCAAATCACGGTGTTTATTATTCCTTTTTGTCTTCAAAGTTTCTGAGGAGTTTGTGGAAAGTGGTTTGTATCGCAGGATTGGACAGGAATTTATTTCCTTTGCGGGGAAATGATTTATTTGCTTTCGTTTTTTAGTTCGCGCACGGTTGTTGCAATAATTTATTGTCGTTTATAGATTTTGATAAATGGTGACGACTATACAAAGTCATTGGGAAAGTAGAGGGAGAGGATCGGAAAGCTTTGTTAGGCATCTTCTTTTTTGTTTGTACTCCTGGTCCTTCTTTGGTTTTTATACCCTCCAGAGGAAGGTATATTCACTTTGCCAATACATTTGTAACGCCAAGAAGGAGTCACCGGAGACCTCACAAAGTATATATATTCTGAATCAGGATCACATTCTGAATCGATTTAGCCATGTCCGTCTGTCTGTCTGTCTGTCTGTTGAAAGCACGATAGCGGCCAAAGTAATTGACGTAGGTGAATGAAATTTGGTGAAAGGACTTCTTTTTATCAGCGTCAGGTTGGTATTCAAAATGGGCTATGTCGGTCAAGTAGTTCTGGTAGCTCCCATACAAAACCAATATTAGACCCATGTGTCCCTCTTTCCGTTGAAAACACGATATCGTCCAAAAGAATAAACCTAGGTGAATGAAGTTTTGTGAAAGGACTTCTTTTATCGTCGTTAGGTTGGTATTAAGAATGGGCTATGTCGGTCAAGCAGTTCTGGTATTTTGCATGACTTGTATGCAGTGGAGGGTATCAAAACATCGGCCAGGCCGATGATAACACTTTTACTTGTTTTTTTTACATTCACCTGAGTGACAAAAACGTTGGTTTCGACAAGAAAAAAAAATATTTTTTATATGTATAATTTTTATTTGAGATTTTTCTGTTTTATATAAAGCGTACAATTTTTGTTTTTTTTTATGCGCTGCAATTTAAGTACCCCGCGCCAAGTTATGCAAGACCTTACGCACCTTGCCACTAACAGCTCAACCGCAAACCTATGACAGCTTATAATTGCTGATCAGAGTAGCTTTGGCATTACTTTTACACCACGTCTTTTCCGTTTTAAAATTCAGACACGGTCCTCAAAAAGTTGCCAAATGTCTGAACTGCATCATGCTTTTACTTTCCTTTACGCCAGAAAAGAATGGATGAACGTTGTGCTTTTCATTGACTTCGATTCAAAGAGGTAGGTACTCACCAACCTGGAAGTCAGAAGCTTATCGCCTTACCCGTCAACGAGCACTATTTGAGGGAATTTATTTCCTTTGTATGCAATGATTTTTTTTAAGAAAAATCGGCGTATACCTACTCCTGACCGCACTTCTCATTCGAAGATGCGTCGATTCGACACCTTGGCCTACCGAATTGAGTAACATTTTTCATTTCTATGCTACTCGGACTGTATAGAAGACATTCTCTCTTCAGGTGTGCAGTTTGAAAAATCCCGCATCTAAAAACGTCACTCTTGTACCTTTTAACTCTCGTTTTAGTGTTTTCCAAAATTTTGTTTGAGTTCTTATGCCCCAAATTGACGCAAATCCAACACATAATCTTCTTCAAAACCCTTTCATAATTTTTCTAAAGAACCAATTCAAAGAGCTCCGCTTACCATTGAATCCATTCGATATGATATAGACTTGGCCATGCACGGGAGACGAAGAAAGTCCCAAAAACGAACGAGTGCTCGCCTTTGCCCTTTCCCCATTCGCCATTATTCCCTTTATAATTGAACGCTTCTTTTGTCGCAAATTTATTAGATCTCAATTTCCTTTTCGGGTAGCCTCTCCCCAGAATATATAGAGTAAAACAAATTGCTAGCTGGCAACACAAGGATTGCTGAGGATTGCAACATTTCAACCCTGAAAGTTCTCTGGGTGATTTCTCTTTCGGCTTGGGCCATTTAAACGGATAGAAAGGATATTCAACTTTTGATAATAAAAGCGTCAACGAATCGGAATTGTGAGATAAATCTTTCGTTCTATTTTATTCGTGCTTTTGTTGTGTCCTTTCAATTAAATTAGGCGAAAGGACTTCTTTTCCATTTGCAACTTCAAACTTCCACAAGAGAATTATGGTGTTGGCTATAAATAGTTAACCGAATTCTTTGCGTGAATTATTTCATTAGAAATAAACAAAAACACACACACAAATACCACATACATTATGCTAATTGATTATGGACTCGGACTGAATATGTACATCCAGTCAAATTCATCACGAACATGAACACGACTGTAGGGGCAATGGACAGTTGATGTTGCTGTCCACATCCATGTGAGAATTATGGCTCATTAATTAAGAGTGCGACACACAAATCGTTAGTAATTTGTTTGATTTATTTACTGGCTGGAAGTTGGATTTCGGTGAAGGTCAGAGTATGAGAACGGCTTCTGCGATTACAACATCAAGGCGGTTGATCTTTACTCGTATTAGCTGAATATGAATGCTTTTTGTTAAATAGGCTTGTCAGCGGTCATTATTTTTTATGCAAAGTCTGACGAAATGTGCTGATTGGCCATTTGTGTTGCGTTGTAACTGCGAGAGAGTGCGGTGCTTCGTTCGTTTTGATTAAAAGGCAGGAAGTCGGCTTGGTAATGTTTGCAATCGATTTTCGACTTGAGATCGGGCTGACTTTTATCGGGGTCGAGTTGTGGCGAAATCGGAGTTTGCAATCCAAAGTGGTTGGGGCTGTGAATACCTGTTTAACTTTCCTGTAATTTGATAAGACGCGATTTGACTGCGCAGTGATTGTCACTGGTTGATGGACTTTCTCTACAGATCCATGGAGACATTTATCGATTCCTTTTAAGAGGGCGCAGCGGATCTTTCTTTTTAACCTAGAATTAGAAACCTGACAACTATATAATTATGTGGGTTTTTCCCGTGTAAAATTTGTTGTTTTTCTTACAAAAGGTCCACCAGCTTCATGCTAAATTGAACGACTGAATTGATCGGCTCTTCAGGAAAGTTGTACCCCTGATATTATTTAAACGTTGGCAAGGCGTGGGTATTGTAATTTAAGGTTTTCTTCCGGCGGCTGAACATGAGACTCGTCCTTCAGTTGTCAGTTCACTTACCACAGAGCCATGCACCATTTCCCCTAATCAAAGCCTTATAAGGTGCCTCTTATAAGGCTTTGAATGAGGGAAATGGTTCAAACAAAATTAAGCCTCATCATCTTAACTTAAAAAAGATGTATCGATCTTAGAAATTAAGTCAACCCCCATCCTCTTCATAGTCGGCGGTGAAAGCCACTGGTCTTACACAATTCGTTTCCAGGGACTCGCAATTTTTAAAGAAGACACAGCAGTCTTCTCATTCCATTCACTATGATTTGAACGGTCCTTTTATTCAGTTTGATATACCTGATGCTCTCGAGGGGGCGCCTCCTAATAAAGGCAGGAAACATACCTTGGGAGGAATCTTACCTATCATAAGAAAAAAGTCGACGAAAAAATATGCCAATATAAGACAAATATCCCCGGGAGTTATTGGAAGAAAAACCAATCGAAATACCACACACACATCACACATGTACAGATTCTATCGTTTTATTTGGATTCAGGAAGCTGAAGGCACACACGTGGCAGACCCAAAGCCAAAGCCAAAGCCACTCACCATATCGTATGAAGAATCAATAATGCAAGCGATTCTCGAGACCGGGAATGTTGCACATATATATACACAGACACATATGAGTACATACGGGATATTGAATTCGCCAATCTCGCCTGGATATATACCAGGAAACGTTTTAAATCTTCCCCACCGTCCTCCAATTTGCCTCTTAATTCATGACTTTGTGCGCGTTGTACCTTCAAAAGCCGGAAGTTCAAGTAAGTGTATGAGTCCGCTATGGAGATGAGTTAGGTGTGGCTTTTCCTATTTTTCCCCATATTTTTTGTTGCTCTTCCTTTGAATCGAAAGGCAAAGGTAAAGGCGAAGGCAAATTGCCTCTGCCGGCAGTGAGACTCATCTGTGTAGCACCTAATCTCATGAAATTACTTCACGCGCACGTTTATCAAAACAAGTTCTACTCGGCTCTTGGGAGCTCTGGGGTTCACTTTTTTTTATACAACTACCTATATCTGTATATTTTTTTCGTGGTCTTCCTATGGAGACGGAAAGTTGTGTCTGTCTGATGGTTTCTGCACGAGATTGGGCATGAATTTCGTCGTTAGACGCGATGATGCGGAAAAACTAACAAAACTGAAATAAATAAAACACAAAATCAAATTTTACAAAGCGGTAATTTATAAAAAAAAAAAAAAATACCTTCGGTTTTTTTTATTTTGCCAACCGTCTGTCGTTTGTATGTGCTTTCTGTGTGGGTTCTTGCTCCTTTTGGGAGGATATTTGAAACATGTTTGGCCGTACTAAAAATAACCAGTTTGAGGTTATGGTGGTTGTGGTCAAGTTAGTCCTTCTTTTCAAGGTAAACATCTTTTTTGTATGTGATTTTGGTCTCTTTTTGAATGTCTGGCTGGAGTTACCTTTTTCGGGCTAAAGATTTAAATTTGAAACCCATTCCTTTTTTCTGTTTCTCTCTTTGGCTTCTGTTTTCTTCTTCGGTAAGTTAACCTTCCTTTGAGATTTTATTGAATGGCATTTTTTCGTAGGATTAGGGGCAACATTTTGATTGTTTTACGTCCCATGGTACTTGCTTCGTCACCGTTGAATGGGCCTGTAATTTGATTAGACGCGATTTTTACGGCCAGAGGTTTTAGGAGATTACTTTGGGTTCCAACAATCAGTTGATAAATGTAGCCAAGACCAACTTCCTAATTTGCAAGGGAAATGCTCAGTTCACAGCCTGTCGCGTACAGCTGGTTACTAAAAAACCATCAACCAAAAAGTTGAAGTCATGTGCCGCTTAATATTATGTTAATAGTTGTTCCGTTGGTACACCAGCTCCATTGACATATGAGGCGAGTCACCAGTGCCAATATTTTCATTACCTAATCAAGTTGATTTATTCACAACAACTAGAGGGCAGTTCCCTTATTTGGAATCCATTAGATCACCCTGTACTGTGATAGGTTTTGTTCTCTTTTTTTCTGTGGGTACACCACATGCGATTTGAATCAACTATTCGTCAGAGGCGGCTATGTCATGTGGCTTTTTCGTGTTCTACAGTTCAGATCAGAGTTAGATGAGCTCAACATGTGGTGATACATATTTTCTTTGATTGCACATTGGACTTACTAAATATTATTTTTATTTTCTACTTCAAATTTAAGAACTTTACAAAATCTATATTTTTTATAGAAACTTTGCCGTTGTGATCTTCCATTTATTTTAACTAGGTACTTTATAATTTGTTAATAATATGTTGCAATATGTTTTTTTTTACAAATATTTAAAGAATAAATCTTCAATGATCTTTCAAGGAGTACATACAAAAAGTTACGCCATCTGTTGGTGTTTGGATTAACGAGCTATTTTTTTACGTATTCTTTTCGATTATCGGCAGTTGTCTTTACATTTTGTTTTAGGCTGAAGTAGAAGCTGTTCTAAGAATCGCTACTGTCACCGATTTCGACGACGAATATTGTCTGAAAGTGCAACAATAAATTGGCGCCATCTGTTGTTTTTCGTTTTAAACTGGTACCGAAATGGTTTTCGATTGACGTCAGCAGTTATCTTAAAATTTGTTGTGGACTGACGTGAAGGGTGTTCTAAAAATCGCAGTGGATTCCTTGTTGTAGAGGTCAGTGGTTTCGATCTGAAACAGTGATGGGACTTCTACCACTTAAGTGGTATTTCTACCACTTTTTACACTTTCGGAAATTCTACCAACCTGAACTCGAAATCTACCACCTTTTATTCATCGCTATAACTCGCTAATAATATTTCTTTTCCATCATTGTATTAAATTGAAAATTGTTCCTATACCTACTCGCCTTAGTTTTACCCAACACACTCAGCTTTCAGCTATCAGTATTTTTCTCTGCGAATTGCATCAGCAAAAACTTCCAGTCCAGTACACCATTTACTGCGCTAAAATTTATTTGACTGTATTTGTGAGGGGATGTTTTGCAATGTTTTTACATTTTGTGTTTAATGATGAGTTGAATCTATGACCTTTTTTCTGTAGTTTCAAAAACTTAAAATTTCTAAATAATATCAAGAAAATGAAAATTCTTGGTTCCTACAACAAGTTATTGTGCTTTCTCTAATGCTTGCATTATTTTAGTGCAAGTGGAAAATTCTATTTTCTACCACTTTTCTACCACCTTTTTTTAAGGCTATCTACCACCGTTTCGCTTTACTCAAGTCCCATCACTGATCTGAAAGCATAATAAAATTCTCCTAGCGGCAGAGTTTATAACCAATGCACCTAATTTATTTCTTAAATCATTTCCTTTCTCTGGAAAACCATTCAAATGTGTGTTTTCGTAGCTTTTGAAAGTTCTAAAAATCTTTAAGTGTCAAAATTACATTTAAAATAGATAAAAACCGGCAGATGTCGCAAGTGATGCCTTTTTAAGAGCTGTGGGTTTTGAAATAAAAAACATGTGAGCCACTGTATTTTCTATTTCGAAAACTAATTCCACTCCTTCAAATCTAACATATTTTACAAACTATCAAACTGTAACTGCCCCATCGAAAGCATCTAAAGATTGTCTCCCGGCGTCCGTTGCGTCTGTGCCGTTCCCATCACCAACTGTCTAAATTTAATTATTAATATATCCACTTCATCCATTGCAACATGCTCCGCAATCTCCATTAGGATGGCGAGTGCCACATCATATCAATTGTCAAATGGCAAACCCGGATCGAGAAGTAAACTCAACTCGCAACCTCAAACAGAGAAAAATACCCGCTCGTCTCTATAGTTTGCCGCCCGCCCAGTGGGGTGCAAAGTTTTTCCACTTTTCCTTGTCAGTGATGGCTTCCAAGTGAAAAAAAAAAAAAACGGAAAACAAAAGACAGTCCAACCCCAAACGATAGCTTTAATTTTAAATTGATTTTGTTTTGTTTTTCTCTCTTTTGAATTCGCCGTCTTTCACGGAAAATGCATTTGTCTGCTCTATAACCACCCTCCTCGGTACGCGCCGCCCTAAAAGTAAACCAAACGATTATTGCATCGATGATGTCAGATATAAAGCAATGCTATTTAGATTTAAGTTAAGAATCGACTGTATTTATGGTAACTGCTTTTGTTTGTTTGCTTTTCTCAGTAAAGTGTCCCGCTGGCCAGTGCCACCGCAGGGTTTCTTTATAAAATATACACACAAACTCCCACCCACGCATAGTGGATTGAGATATCTGGGGGGGGGGGGGAAGAAGGCACTTATTGGACAATGATGACAATTCGACATTTGGAAGTATAGTGGCCGTGGTTTTCTTCTGGTACATCTCGATGCGCGTGTGTTTGTGTCAAGTTGTTTGTATTTCCTGAAGCGACGGCTAATGGGTGCAATTTGGCTTTCGTCGTATCAGCGACGAGACGGCGGAACATCGGGGACACATTGGAAATCAACGAGCGAAGTGGAAATGTTTATTTTTCTTGTGCGAAATGTTTTTAAATTTGCAAAATAAACAATAAGCACTCTCTGTGTATCAGGGGGTGTTGTTGTATGGAGTAGGAGGAGTGTGACTTTCAGTTGGGACTTGGGAGATTAAAGTGCCATCGGTGGGTGTGACGTGAAGGGATATTCTGCACTCTGTGGACACAGGTGGTACCAGTTCTATTTCCGCATAAATGGAATATGCGATGCAGTTTTGTGATGTTTACCTTTGCGGCGATATATCGTTTGAGTTGGCGGTAAACAATGTTCGTAGTGCGACAGAAGATTGCTTGTAGATATGAGGAATAATATTATTTCCTTTGGAAAGAGAACTCCATTCTGCATTTTATGAAGACGATAACATAGTCAGCTGTACATTTTGTGATTTTTTATTGCGTTTTAAGTAATTGTGCCGAAGTTTGGGGTACTTCTTCGTAATAATTTTAGTACTCCCTCAATACTACATACAAATAAAGTTGTAAGTTCTTAATAAAAAGTTAAAATAATAGTAAAAGGAGTTACAAAAATTACTCAGCTTAATATTCTCTGCCCAATGTTGCTAATAATTATAAAAAATAATATTCTGCTTAATATAGGTAACTCAACTTCTATAATCCCAAGCAAAATGACAGCTTTTACCATTTTAACAGAAATACAGGGTGGGCCAAATAGAAGTTTCTTTTAAAAATGCAATGAAATGCAAATGAAAAAAAAAAAATGTTCTCCATGCCTTATGGCTTTATTAGTAAGAGCAAACATTCCCACTCATTATGGAACACAACGTCGTTGAAGTGGCTGGCTTCGCAGTAGCGCATTCTGTCACTCCGATTTTGCAAGACCTAGTTGATGGTGTCGGGCTGTAGCTCACGGATTGCTGATATGATGGCTGAATCGTTTCCGAATTATTGGCATAACATCGGTCCTTCACGGTTCCCCGCAAAACAAGAGTTCAAAGGGGTCAAATCGCAGCTCCGAGGCGGCAAATTGACATCACCAAGACGGCGGATAACACGATTTGGGAATTTGGGGCGCAAGATCGATTGTGGCATTGGCTGTGTGGCATGGCGCGACATCCTTCGTGAACCAGAGGTCGTCCAAATTTATGTCTTCAATTTCAGTAAAAAAAAAGTCGGTTAACATGGCTCTGTAACTCCTACCGTTGACTGAAACGTTGTTCCCAGCCTCAATTTTAAAGAAAAATTATCCAATTATGCCACCTCTCCACAACATACTTACTTACTTAACGGGCTCCCGACCCGTGGAGGGTCTCTGCCCGAGACACTGCAGCCTTCCATCCTCTGCGATCCCAGGCACGCTGCTTCCAGTTATCCAGACCAAGCGCTCTGGCATCCGCGAGGGCTTGGTCTTTGAAACGGAGGTTCGCTCTTCCTTGTCGTCTCAAACCTGGCGGCTGGGATTCGAAGATCCTCTTAGCTGGAGCATTATTGTCCATTCGCTCGATGTGGCCGAGCCAATGTAGTCGACGTATTTTGGCCTTTTGGACTACATCCACATCTTGGTACAGCTCATAGAGTTCGCGGTTGTATCTTCTCCTCCATTCGCCCTCCTCGCACACTGGACCAAAAATCCGCCGAAGAATTTTTCTTTCGAAGGAGCCCAGTATCAGCTCTCCCTTCCTGCTTATCGTCCAGCACTCGGCGCACAATCCGCACCAAAATCTCACTCGCAGCCACATTATCGTCTCCATGATTGTTTTCCACTAGCATACCAGTCTCACGAGCTTTTTGCACAAACTTGCGTACAGCAGGCGCGGTAGGTGCTTCATTTCGGCCAAAGCACTCACTTTTAAAATAAGTTTTAAATATTTCTCAACTTTGTTCAAGCGTAAAGCGACGCATTTCGTTCCGCGGAGGTAAGCTACTGACTTTCTGTCAAGATTTCGAGCGGGAAATAGCTGTCAGTGCCACCCTTTACTTGCAGGCTTTTAGACTGATTGCCGTCTTGTTTGAAACAACAAGTGTATAGTTTTATTGTTTTACTTAGTAATAAATTCAAATCAATATCCATCCACTAAACGACTGTCAAGGGCGGATAGGCTACCGCAGTCTATCTATCGGTCGCTTTATGTGGAAGGACACCCAGAACTGTTTCACGGACCGAATTATAAACGAGCTCAAAATTTTGTAGCTAAACCTAGAGTTATACTCCTTTTTCTGCAGTTAATAAATTTGCATGTGGTTGGTTTAAAAATATAAAAAAAAACAGTAAGAGTGCGGTGCAATTGGATTTCTGTCCGTTCTAGTAGATAATTTAAAGCTACCCACTAGGACCCAATTTTTTTTGCAAATCCCGCCACACTTTTGCTTATTTTATTCGCCCAAAAATCGATGTGTGGAATTTTTCTGGCTTTTGGTTTTGGCTCAAACCTCTCAACTTTCATTACTGAATCCAAACGTATATATATTTTTATTTTTATCTTGCTGTGTGATGTCCTCCACATTGTTCCGCTCGGAGGATAGAGAGGATAAATTATCCCCACGTGTCTCTTGCGAATAAAAACGAGAATATCGCGCATTGACATTCCGTTGTCAATACTAGCACGTTCGGTGTTTTATGTGCACTGCTTCGCTGATTCCCTTAAATTATAAACAAAACGATGACACGAAACGATTTCCCGTACTTGTGTACCTTTGGACTGTTTTGCATTCGCCCAGTGGTGGCTCTGCCAAACTTATGTAACCCTAACCATGCATCCGTGTAGGTATAGAGAACAAAAACCAAAATGAAAACAACAAAACAGGAGATGAAAACAGTTTGAAACTTTTGTTACACTATCAGGCGGACCTTTTGCTCCTTATGCTACATATATACAGTCGCATACTCCTTAGTCAGGGAGCCATGTGTTTGCATTAGCGTTCATGCGGCAGACGGGCTTCTCTATTCTATAGGTACAAGGAATTCATTCCTCGTTTTATGTTTTTATGATGTATCGTGTTGGCATAACCATCACAACAACTTGCCACTGTGTATTTCCATTCCGGGGGCCTAAAAGACGAGGCAAAACGTTGTTTATGCATCGCTTCCGCCAAAATATGACTTCGTTTTGTGAAAAGAAGAACCATCAGTCCCGCGGACGTGATATTCAGTCCTTGCCATCCGACAAGAGGAGGAGAAGCCCATTTACCTGACATGTCTGTTGTTGGCGAGAACAGTTGTTCTGAGTTGGGGAGCCGCCCTGGGCTTGGTTACCAAACCAATCAGTTGAGTTAATAAGGAGGTGGAACCAGATATATACATGTGAATAATGTGGCGGTGCCATTTGCCAAATCGTGAATTCATAGGTGGTAACATGTGCCAAGAGCATAGATACACGAGTACTCCTAGTTTGGCAGCACATTATAGTAGAGAGAGAGTCGAAGAAAAAAACAAAACCCTGTTGGCACTTTGGAAGGTTTATCAAAAAATGTTTCTCTGCTACCTTAAGGGCGTCATGAAGGTTCATTGTACGGCTCGTTTAATTGATTGAAGGAAAAAAAATTATGTAAAAATGTGCGACTCACCTATGTAAACCCGCTGTCAGTCAGTCGCTGCCCATCGTTGTTATCCATCAATACAAACTCCCGGGGGCATAAGACTGAAGCTCAGTGACACACTATACCCATTTTATAACTCATTACATGAATTTCTGGTCCCTCGACCTGCGTCTTGGTTACATTACCTGATGGCGATGGTGGGAAAGACGTGATTTTTGCCGCTTCCCTTTATATCATCTTCTTCTTTCACCGGACTGTGTTGTCGTTTGTCTGTTTGGGTTTCCCTGCATTGAGGTCTTAATGACCATCTTTCTAAGGGTCATTGCCATTTGCCGTCCATTCGTTGTAGAAATAGTAGATTGTGTTGTTGGATAACGCCAATTAGAAACCCTGTGATCCGCAATATCAGTGCGGGGTATGCGATCTTTCACAGTCTAGCTACATCTCAATTTTAGGATCTTTTGAGTATGGCCTATGCAAACTGTTCGGTTTTTGATGGTTTTGAGATCCGTCTTATGATCTTTTTTACAGTTTTTGCTGTGATTGCGAATTTAATTCTCTTTTTCCGCTTCAAAATTCGGATAAAGAAGACTCTTTCAGGTAAAACGTGTCAACGAAGGAAGGACGGACTTGTTGTTTTTTTCTCTAGAGGTAGCCTGGAGGTATTCGAACCTGCTAAACCAGGTTTGTCTAATATGGTGCCCAGTTCAAAAAAATTTCTGATTAAACAAAAAGGTTTCCCAAGAAAAACCACAAGTATGAGATCAAGATCAGTGATATTTTTCAAAGTTGTCACAGCCCACCCTCTCCAAAATGGACTTCCAGCCAAATTGATTTTGACAAGAGAAAAACAGTTTTTCCTTCACATACCTCGACTTAAAATGGTCCATTTCCGAACTGACATCCATCGTTTCTTGGTCAGACTTTTTAAAGATCCTTATCGCTCGTTGTTTTGACAAATAATTTATTAGACCGCACGGAAGCAATAAAATTAACGTTGCCTGTCAAAGTGTATCCAAGCCTCGCCCCAAATAAAGCTCGTTTTATTTTCGAAATATATAAAGTTGGTCACTTTGTGCTGTTGCAATTTTAGTGCCTATCTGTCCGACTTATCTGAGAATAGATTAGCTCACACGTAAACCCATTTGCTGGCCGCTTCAACTGTATTTTAATTATTCAAAGACATCTATTTGAACTGCGGCTAATAAAAGGTCCCGATAGCAACAAACAACGTAATTTTATATACAAAATGGGTAATTTGAAATATAATTGCACTTATTAATTTACAATTCCAAGGAAAACGGAAAAAAATGCTGTCACACATCACGATACGGGACGACTTGGCCCGACCGCGTTTATGGAACTATTTATATGCGCTCCACATATGCTAAATGTGTGAAATGATGCGTGCGTGTCATAAGCTATCCTTCGGGTCTATTATATGGCCAATGACAACGTCACGTTTTGTGGGAAATTTTGCATGATGTGCACGGTAGGCGGCTGGTGTTTTTGTCTGTTTGTTGTTGCCTGCATTCAACAGGAGAAATAAGTAAAGGATTGCGTGAGAGAGGTCACTATGTTGCGAAATAATACGGTTATGACAGCAATAATCATTATGGAAGGGAATTTTTATTCGTAAGAGTTGTAGGAAGGCTGGCTGGTAACAACAGTGTGGCGGGGAATGTACTTGAATGGGTGTTATTGACTTGATCCTCTTGATGGAGTGGGAACGTCCACTTTTCGATGTCCCATTTATTCGAAATTGACAAATTTGTAGTGAAGGCAGTCAGCATCTTTTTAAAAGAAAGTATTAGATGCCCTGTGGGTTTACGTCAAGTTTCTGCTTCGTGTTGACAAAAAGCAACAATTGACACCACCTTGGGGGCTAAAATCGTTCGCCCTATTCAGCCAGCAGTGCAAAATTACTTCGAACAGACAACATCTTTTGACAGGCGTTATTCTTGAACTCTCGCTTATAAATTAAAGAGGTAAAACCACGGACATTCTGCCAAAACGTTCTGAATGTCAATTCAAAAAGCAATGCCCCACAGCAACGACTGTTAACATTTTAAAAATGGCTTTGTATTCTTTTTTCACTTGCCACTAGATTTGCCTATTGTAGGTATAGTTTTTTATTTTTTTAAATTTTTATGCTCAAGCCTTAAATCGAACAGGTTCAGCAGGATTTTGTTGAAGCACCCTCTGGGCGCCGCCAGAAGAGCCAATTGCTACCGCATCTGAATGTTGCAAGTGGGCAACAAGTGGCCAGCCATTGACTGCTGATAGGCTCTTCCGTCATCTTCAGAGTTTATGAAGTGGACGACTTTCTTTTTCGCGGCTGTAAAAATGAAGAGTCTCTTTAAAATTTAGCTGTATGAAAACAGAAAGCTTATAAAATTCGCAGATGCCTTTAAATTGGGCTCTCAACCATTCAACTGTTGTTATTGTTCTTCTTTTAAGTGGTTCTCTCAGCAACTCTGGACAACATCGTTCCCCCCCTGAGACTCACACAATTCTCAGAAGAACCAAATGTATCACAATTTTGTGCGACATTCTCCATCGCTCTAGGAAGGAAACATCAAATAAGTAGCTAACTGTAAACTAAAGGCCTTCATTTGAACTAATTACCTACTGGTCCACAGTGCAATGTCTACCTACGTATGTGTTTCGGTCAAACGACCCGAGAATAGAAGATCAAGATTAACGAGGCAGAAGATGGAGAACATTTCTATAGATGAAGATTTTAAAGCTTCGCACGGAGTTTTTTATGAGAGTCATCTTATTGTTGGCCTCCATCATTAGCATTTCAGAGTTTAGAAAGGGAAGAATGGAAGTGAAGCATTTGCATACGTTTCCTGAGCTGCAAAATGAAGAATGAACCTGTTTCTTTTGAAATGCGGTTATAAAACTATAGACAGGTCTCGTTGAAGCTCTTTTTATTCGGAGAATATCAGGACAGCCATAGAAGGAGGCTGGAGATAGTCAATTTGCTTCATAAATTCATAGCTATTTGCAAAAATGAGAACAAAATTGTAGGCGCAAAAGGTCCAAAAGGCTTCTAAAAACTGTTGGTTTTTGGGGCCTCTCCGTCCGTATCTTCATCTTCAAGTATAGATCTGCTTAGAATAAAGCCAGTTTATTGCGATATTTGAAGCCTGAAATCTTGTCTGATCTATGATCAGAGTGAGAGGGGGATTTGAGTCGAAAATCCTAGCATCATTGAGACACCGTGCTCACTAATGTGTTACCCAGAGTGCCAGAGCCTTGAGCCAGAGTACAGATTCTTCAGTATACGAAAAACTGTCATTCCTTTGAAAACGGGTTGAATATAAATCTGTGTATGTACCTCTTTTTTTATGGTGGGGTCGGTTTTTTCTTTAACTAACCTGCAAAATCTCTGCAGCATAAATGCTTGAAGTTTCAAGCGCTGAATGCGCTTGTGTCTTAGAAAGCTAAAGAACCAAATTCAACCACCAGCCAGAGCCTTGTAATCTGAGTCGTACTTTAAGGTTTCAAATAAATCTCTAACCCCATCCATGGGACTCTTTGCAAATCAAAAAAAGCTGTTTTACCTCCATCCATAGATAACAAAAGCTTAATTCATAGTCCGGTCCATTCCCCCCACTCAAAGATCACTTTACAAGCTCGTAACTCGTCTAACGTGTTATCAAAGATAAAACTTCCGCCATCCATTCCGTTTGCCGGCCTCTATGCCGTGCGATTAAATCCCTTTCAGTTACACACACCACCTCTCCATCACAAATGGATAACCATTAAAAAAACAAGAGAGAAAAAAATACCAAACCCATTAAGATAACAATTCTTAGAGAATACACACCGTAGACCGTACATCTAATTACTTCCTATTGTGCAGCGCAAACAAACCACTGTGGTGGGGAACACACACCTGGTAACAAGAATATCAGACAAAAGCGGACCCCAGTTGAGATATAATAGGATACATTGTTATTTATATACCTTCGGCCCTAAATGAGTTCGTCAACTATAACTTATCTCGTTTGCTCAGAACTAACAAAAAAACTAAACTCTTTGGGTTGTCTTGTGATTGTGATGTGACCTTGTCAAGGCTAAGGAAGTAGAATATTTAATCAGTCACTCTCTGGTAGCCTTTTGTGTTGTGCAGAACCACTCGTATTAGCCAAAACCAATCGTGACCTCAATTCGAGTAGTTGGCTTTGAATTTGCCTATTAATAGGATGCGGCTATTTCACCTCCGGGCCGAAGCCACATTTATTTTTATTGTTAACTGTTTTGTTTAATAGAACTTCACGTATATGTATTTTTAATGATTGCGGATACCAATTACTCGGAGATGGTTGTGGTAAGTTGCGATCTTCCATGCTGTAGTTACCTAGTCTCCCTCAAAGAGTTTTATGTGAGGTTTGGCCTCACTTGAGTCGAGAATCCACTGGCCACTTGAAACGTGAATTGATACGGAGCTTGCTTAAAGTACAGAAATCGAATGCAATGCGCGGCACTAATAATAAATTTAAGTCTCGACTTTTAAATTACGGAAGCTCACAATTGCGAAATTTGTACGGAAAATATTGCCACTGAGAACTGCAAAAATTTAGAATATAGAAACTTAAAATGTTGAGTGGTTAGGCCCAATGAACCACTGGATGTATAAGGTTGACGGTTCTGCAAATAATGCCCCGTTGAGCTAGTGGTCATACGATTGCATGATCTTGTTTAATCTGCGAACGCTTGGCCACCTTTGAAGCCATTTTATTCGAATTTGTAATGTGTCACCTGACATGCGTTGTGTGACAGCTAAAAGCCGACCTTTCAGAGTAGTTTTCAATGCACAAACTACACGTAACTTCTGTCCTTAAACTACAACGTCTTATCAAATATCCTAAAATATTTCAAGCACATTCTTAAGGATTCCGCGCAGTAAATGCAACAAAGGTGTACTCCCTCATCAACTGCTGAGAAGCAGCTCCAAATCCAAATTCAACGCAATTAATTTTACTATTTAATTTATTTCTGAACACACTCAGTATAGAGTAGGAGCGAGCACAAACCAAGTGTCTCCTCTCGTTGTGTAAGCTCCTTGTTTGCGTTTTATATTTCATTTCTTCTGTTTAAATATGAGAGTCTCCGGCTTGGTAAAAGCAAATCCTGCACCCGCAGTGAAAATGGAATTTTTAATTAACTTCCAACGGCAAATGTATTCCAACTGCTCGAGCGAGATTAATGTGTACACATTTACTATGCCTGCATAATTACACACACAACTAGAGGTGGATTTCTAGCGCCGCTCCGGTCGGTGGAAATCGCTAGAAATCCACCTCATCTCCTTTCCCATCGAATCGTGAAAGAAGTATTAAATATCAGACAGGCCACGTCAATAAAACGAAATGCATGTAAATGCTTCAACCCATTGCAAACTGTCAATCGGAAAGTGACAGCAGCTATAGTGAAGTAGCAACAAAAAAGAAAAAAGAAAAACTCATATGCATGTCCTGTCATCTGTCTGTCAGCCAAAACGCATTCCACGTAGCACCTTGAGGTTGTGTAGCATGGCAGCCCAACAAGAACACAGAAGTACGCGCACAATATGCAAGTGGCGACAGAGCTCAACGCCCTCGCTTTTATCGCGAAAATGATTGGCACTTGACACTCACTCTCTCTCTATACACTTGTGTAAGGTGGCACTTTGTGTGTGCGTTTCCAACTGCTTTTGTTGCATATCCTAACCACCACCACCACAATATACCAGCTGCACACCGCACACATTGTACAACTGCTGACTCTTTAAAGCAAACACAATAAGGAATTCCGTCCATGGAATCCACGCTTTTTGTATTCCCAGCAACCTGTAGGCCCCCTTGTGTAAATGCTAATTAATTATGAAAATTGCGTAGACTACGTGTCCGGGTGAAATTCATGCGCGCTTACCTTCGCAAGCATTTTAAACCAAACATTTATTATTCCAGACCGTGCTGCTGCTGTAATCTCATTTTCGGCTCTAAAAGGATCCAAACAATTCTTGTTCGAGTAAACAAATACAAATAAGTCACCCGCACACGCATTTAACGTTCAATAAATTTCTGCTACTTGATCTGCCATTCACGTTGCGGAACCATTCATCAGAACGGCTTTATCTCACCCGAGTCATCGTCCTTTTAAATCAACGCTGATTGATATTAGACTTTTGCACTGCGATTTGGTTGAAAGAAGTTTGACAACTGTTTGATTTGAATTGATTAACTTGTGTCGGGTGTCGCCCTGGATGGAGCGAGAGGCAGCTTATTTTGTTCGAACGAATGGGAAACCCTTCGAGCTTTTTTTTTCGTCCTTCAAGTGATGGAAATATTTTACCGAGAAATTGTCATAGAACAGGAACTTTCGAGCACACCAATATCAGGGGTCGAATCGCGTCGTCCATTTGTTTCACATGTAAAATCAACTTAATTCAGTGAGCTCGCTTAAGGAAGTGGCGATTTGACCCCTGGTATTCAAAAATCTCCCATTTGGATCTGCACATATGATCAGGTCAAAAACTGCTCGATTGGCTATGGAAAGAAGTCACTAAATTTCACTAGGTCTTGCAAGCTCTTCAAATTGCAGTACGAGTCGCATCTCAATGCATCGCTTAACTCTCACCAACATGTACACAACATTATTTCGTTTAATTCAATCAATTAACCAAACGCATTAAAAGAAAAACCAAAAACTCAAGCTCCATTGTTAATGTGCACAGAAATTTCCACACAATTGCTGAAGCAATTAATTGCTAGTTTAACTGCACACATGCAGCAAACAAACTAGCAAATTTCAACAACTGCTGCTTCGCGCGCCACTGAAGTTCGAATCTACACGCTGTGCTACCTCTCTGTCGAAATTGCAACAATTGTCTGCCTGTTGTTGTTGCTTTATTTCTCGTTTTTGGAGGCTAAGCCCCTGCAAACTCGAAGCAACTTGAGCACAACAATCAAGCAATCAATTAGCCACAGCCATTGGACTGCATTCAAATTGCATGCGATCGTCATACTATTGACGGCCGCTCTGTGTTGGCCGGCTTAAATTGCAGCCAGTTTTGACTTTCCTCCTCCACATGAGAGATTAGATACGAGTACCCAACACAAGCACAAGTTCGCGTCATCTGGGTGCGCACGTGTTACTCGCAATTTATGTAGGTACCAACCTTCCCTAAAAAAAAAACTTAATTGAAACGGAAACTTGGAAAGCCTCACCTTTAAAAAAAAAAACACCAACCAACAGGATGAAAGAATATTTTTTTTTTTTAATTCATATTTGACAAACGTGGGCGTCAGGTCTTGAGGTCTTAACTCAGTTCTACCCCGCGGTCGTACGGTAGCCTGCGCGAGCTGTGTTGTTGTCATGTTGTACTTGAAACCTGATATTCAAGTTACTATGCTGTGTTCCGATTTTTATCATCGCCTTCATCTCCCGTGAGTGCCTCAAAAGTGAGACAAGAACCAAAATTAAAAAAAAAAAACAAAAATGGCAAATAAATCTCGTAAAAATGAGTGACTTTGCGCGTGCTCAGGTGTTGTGGATTGTCTTTATCTGCTGGCCGAAATCTTCTCGAATTTCAGGTTCAGAGACCCGCACTTCAAAAAGATCGAGAATGACATTAATCGCGGGCGTTTTTTTCTCTTTGCAATTTTCCACTTGAAAGGTATACCTCTCTGTGCCGGTGTGTGGTGTGTTGCAATTAAATCCGTAGTGTTACAGTGCCTTTTGTATTTCCTATGAGTGGATAATTACATCGTGAGAACTTGAGCTGAGTGCGAGTATTAATTGCAATCGCAATCCTTTGAGAGCTTCAAGAAACGAGACTAGGCAAAGCCGGCAAAGAAGTGCTTGTGATTTGTGAGTAATTGTATGTTTAGTTTGTGAGTAAGTGTATAATGAGAGCGGTAGTTGTTGGTTATACGGCGGCTGTGAAAAAAAAAACCTACATGCTGTCGAAATCGATTCTTTTTAGATGTAGGGTACGTTCGCGGCAGTAGTTTACTTAATCTAGCTGTTGCGATTTGTTTTTTTTATTATTGGCCTTGCATGATCGTGTAAGCAAGTGTCTAAGGTAAATTGACTATTTTAACAATTTTTTTTGACCGACTGTCGCAGTAGGCAGTAGAGTGTGTCAATTCAGGGTCCGATTCACAAACGAGCAATAAATAAGTGATTTTTGTTTCGTATGTGTAAAATCAACTAAATTCTTAGAGTTCTTTAGAACTGTAAATGCGAACTCGTTACTCGTTACTTTGTCACTCGTTATGTTGCTAATATTGCCTTTTCCTGTCACCAATGAGAACGTAAATGACTGTGTGCAGTTACTGACTCGTTACTTTATTACTCGTTATTTCGCTAATAGTGCCCTCTTCTGTCACCGATGAGAAAGGTAATGCCTGTGTGTAGTTAGTGGCGATTTATATCGATTGTGTCCGCGGATGGACCCAATGGTTGGTACAACAAACCTTGACACTAGATGCTTGCGCCAAATGCAGCGGTGTCATTATTTCGCCCGCGTCCCAATTAGCATTTTGGCATTAATTATTTGAGTACATAATCCAGACTGCAGCGTTACATCTACACGTGTATTTTAATTTAAATTTGTTGTTAGCAAAACCTAAGCAAACTTGTTCTTCGTGTCCCAAAAGCTGTTTAATTATAACACATTTTTACTCTTGAGTGAGGCTTACGTGTGGAGTTGTATATTCAATATCTTATGTAGGTCGCTTGACAAATTTTCATAATCAATTACCGTCAGTTTTACAAATCGGTTGTGCTACTTTGTTTCGCTCTTAAATCTTTCCAAATCTACAACTGCCCTTGTCGCGCATAAACGCCAAACTCATTTCACACCCCAATCTAGCTCCGAAACCTTAGAAACACCAACTGCACACAATGACTCGCCTTTGATTGTCTCGTAAACGCACTGGACCGAAACACTTTATTATGCATCTCTAATTTGAATAATTTCACTGACTCAATCCAATATCAAAGTATATTATTGCATTTTCGGATTTATGCTTACAGACATCCATTTTCCTGGAGGAGCAGAATTTTGTTTTTCTCTCTGCGCAAACATTTTTACGATGATGGAGTTTTAAGTGATTTTTAACGAGCATCAACACTCCTTTTCTGCCACCATTTTGACCCAAAACTACACTCAGTTCTAGCGGGGGATAGATTGTCAACAATTTGAAAATGGATTCGGTTGTTTACCATCACCATTTAGTATAAACGCCACTATATAAAACCAATTTCTAATCCGTTTGCAAAACGTACCCCAAAGACGACGCCAACGCCTCCGATTTTAGTTTATGATCCAATTTAATGGTAGCACACGACGATCGACGGATAATCAAAAATCGATTTACACTCCTTACGGAGCGTTTAAAATTTCTATTTGTGTCTCTGGAGGTGGGTATTGTGGAAACGCAGCAAAGTCGGCCGCCTTTGAACTTAGAGTCTCGCTCTCTCTCTCACTCTCTGGCGGGGTTTAGTAAATTTGTTTAAAATCGCTGTCCGAAGAATTTAATGCATTAAATCGCCAAGCGTTTGTAATAAATTTGTCTGTCTGGTGTGTGGTTGTTTCCTAAATATTTTCTTTAATGGGAAACCATAAAAAATTCCCTAATGACTTTTTGGAATTGTGAAGCAGATAAATTAATATTTCAATTGTTAAATTAAAATTTTTCGCTCGACATTTTTTTTTTTTTTAAGTGGGAAGTAATAAAATTTAATTAGTCTGTCTAGGTAGGAGTGGCTTATGCCATTCGAATTTTTTTAAAAGTAATGAGAATTGAAAAAATCACGAAGCGAAAAATTCGACTTCGAAAAATTTGTGGTTTAATGTACTTTTTGACAAAGCGACTGGTGTTCTTCACCTGTCTCAGCTGAGGCTTATACTTTGCGAACGAAATAAATAAGTAAATGGTGTTCGCAACAGGTTCGTGTACCCTAAGCCTATCTTTCCGTACAACTATTTGCATGTGTGAGTATTTTTTGGGACGATTAGAGGGACCTACTATTTTATGACGAACCCGAACGGCTACCAGAGAAGCTCTTTCATGGCAGTTACACTCTCGAATGTTTGTTAGAAGTTTCTTAAGATATAATTCTTGTTATTTCCTGGGATTAAACTATAAGACCCATCGCTCAGTTGTTCAGCACACTAACCACTTAACCACTGCGCACACTTAAAGTTGCGATAGTGATATATATATTTCAGGGCTGTGTTTGTCATGGCTGTGTGCATGTCAATCATGAAAAGGTCTACCTATGCAACTGTGAAAAACGAGGGAATCTACTTGTTTGCGAAGAGAAGCTGTATGGATCCTCTGAGAGCCCTTTCAGATACGGCATACAATAGTAGGTCCTTTCCGTTCTCCCGAATGGGACTGGGCGAATCCATTTCTGGTGCAATCCATTCGATATTTCACTCCGTTGTGTGCTCTACTCCCTGCATACCGTTCTGATTCTTCCATATCCTTTGAAAAAACCACACAGGGAAAAAAATCCTTTACGAGTGAACATTTGAGGGGCTGTTTTGATCGATTGAATAACGGCAGCTACTCAGAAGGCGCACAACCATTTCATTCAAGCACACGCCTCGCTTGACACACAATTCTCTTGAGAGAGATCCTATTTTTTTGTTTGTCTTGCTGGGGTTCAAATTGAGTGCAACTGCAGTTAATTAACAGATTTAACTAAATGCGCCTGCTGCAACTGACACTATTTGAATTAATCAGAATTGGCGCTACACTTCCCCGCACATGCATGCGTTATCCAAGTCACTTGAGGCGAATTGGTTGAACGCGAAGGTCATTTATAAACAGCGTTCAATTGTGCAATGCATTTGAAACGTTTTGTTGTGTTCTTTAATTTTTACAAGTTAATAAGTGCATTCATATGTTAAGTGCATCTCGTATATATCTATAGACCCTCACCACACCCGGCAATATTACAAGCAGCTAATTGTGGAATGGGATTTTAATTCGATTTTCTCTATGGCCATAGTTACAGACGCAGATCTGTATACATACATTTATATAGAAAGGAAAACCACTCGGAATTACATGACCGTTTGAATTAATTTGAAAATTCGATGGTGACGAGGAGATAAGGATGGGTTGGGTGGCCGCCCGTTCGTCCGCCTGCTTACAGCACGAATGGCTTCATTTAAATTTGCAATCGCTTCGGTCGAATAGCGATGCGGAAAATAATTTAATTTTTATTATACGAGAAGTTAGTTAAATGCAAATACGCTCTGTATACTGTACTTGAAACATAATTGATGTGTTTTCGAATTTAAATTGTAATTTGTAATTGCATTTGCAGTTGTACCCAATGCGATGGGGAATACGTGATGCGCCAGGCCCAGTCCCAGTACCATTCCCAGCTCCACTGCGTAGTACTTTCGAGAAATTATTTTCAATTATTGCCTCATATGCGAGTTCATGTCGACGGTGACGCCGATAATCGAATCGTTTCGAAGCCATTCTGTTCATTGAGCTGTGAATTAATGTTAAAGACCGGCTGGCAGGTAAATGAAGAGTCCTTTGCCAGCTGTTGGTTTGACGAATCGATTTTGGTGTAACCAATTTGAAAATAATGTGCTTAGCTATTCGAAACTTCAGCCAGGATGTGTTTCAATTGCAATAGGCACATCCTACTGTGTATCTGCGTTTCGATATCAAAATTGCAGCTATCACATTTAATGAAATAATTACACACTGAGCTTTTGTTTCACTATAGTCGATGTCACTTGGAGCCACAATATACCTATTGTGCACACGCATAAACACATGACTCACAAGGGACCAAGGTACATTTTAAAATTTAAGCATCCAGCATTGTAAGCTATACCTGTACCTGCCAGTAGCAGAAGCACTCATGCAAGACATAGATACACTCTACATACGCAAAGCGAATGAGAGTTATGCAGAGCGCCTAGACAGGATAACGACATTTCATGTAATCATCATGAATAATTGGATTCCAACATGCCGAGGACATTTTCCATTATTATTGCATGTCATTGTGAAATCGAGAGGCAGGGTCGGGTCTATCCCCATGTAATATTGCCCTTCAGCATACACACAGCAGGCGAGCCATCAGGTTTTCAAGAGGTGCACGGAACATTTGCCTGTTACGACAACGACCAACTAACACAGACACACACAACGGGGAAAAAGCTCCTCAAGGCGAATTTCATTATTACCTGAATTAAATTATAGCTTTAATTGAAATTTCACCGCAGACATCATAGAAACACACACAGTCCGGTGAAGGACTTTTAAATTGATGTCTGCCTGCGCTTGATCTCCTTCTGTATACTGGCTACGTCTAGTTGCGCAGCATTCAATTTTTATTTGTCGCATACTCTTTGTGCCGTTTTAGACCCAAACGGTGTTGAAAATATATCCGCATGGAATGTTTTCAGTCCGATATCCCAGCGACGTCCATAAAAAAAGGGCCGTTAAAATGGAAATTGGAAAATCATAATTACGAAATAAAAATTGATTCCGTGTGAATCAAAGAAGAGAGTCGTAAAGCGGATTGGCTCCCTGTATGTGCGCCCCATATGATGGTAATCTCTTTTTTGCGAATGGCGAAACGAAATTGCATGAATTAAATTTTTCATCCACACAGAGGCGGAAATTGTGCAGCGTAAATTGTCTGCTTCGGATTCCGATGACGATTCGCGGTTTCCTTTCCGGTGTTATAACCTACGCACGCTACAGTGGCTTGAAATTAAAATTTATTCGAATTTAACGGCGGAATTTCATTTTATTCATTAATTACTGTAATAATGATGGAGGCGAAGTGAGAAGAGTTGTCATAGGGTGGCTGCGAGGAGGCTGTGACTAATAAAACAAATCAGGTAATGATTTTTATAAGCCTCGGGGTTCGTTTCATTTCGTGGTTTCAAGTTGGTAGCGCTGGGATTGGGCACCTGTCAAACTCAGCTGTCATTTGCATTTTTATAATATTAGTTGAAAAGTAACAATCGAAGATCATGACTTGGACAATATGTGGCTTCAAGAAGACGGGGCAACAAGCCACACAACACTACCAATTATGGTTTTATTGCGTGAGAAGTTTCCTGGTCGCGTAATTTCAAGTTTTGGCGATGTCAATTGGCCACCAAGATCGTGCGTTTTGACGACGTTAGATTTTTTTTCTGTGGGGCTATGCAATAGACCGAATAATCCCCGAACTCTAGACGCATTGAAAACCAACGTTACTCAAGTTATGGCCGAGATACCGCCCGAAATGTGTGAAAAATCTCAAAATCGCATGCTGCGAATCTTCCATTTGAATGATATGGTATTTCACACTTAATGGCAAAGTCTAAACGTTAGAATGAAATAAAATGTTCATCAAAAATGTATCGCGGTATGTGTTTTATTTAGCTTTACATTCGAAACCGAAAAATGAATGACTCTCTAAAAAACTGAGCTTGTCGCCTTCTTTTTGACCTCGTCCAGATGGGAATCCCAGATCAGGGTCTTACTTAGGTATTTTACCTTCACTGCTAAGTCGTTGACTGTTTTATTGAGCTTGACCGATTTGAATCTCAGTTTTAGGTGGATAAGTAGGGAACCCTTCAGGGATCTTTGCAATCAGTCATAGTAGGCCTGCTTTTAATTTAAAATCCAGCACATTCGACCGAAAACTCTTGCAAAAGTCAATTATCTACCCCCTTATTTGGACTAGACACGATCCCCTACGTCACAAGAACAGTGCTGGCTGGCCCACATCCACTATACAACCTTTTCACTTTGTTTACAAAATTCCGACACCCTTCTGTTGGCTGTTCAGTGTTCATGCCACTTGAACGATTAGCTAAATAGATGAAGTTCAATCATAATGCTTACCCCCAATTCTCTGCAGCACACCATACACGGGGGTTAACAAATTCAACTATATA
Organism: Cheilosia impressa; assembly: GCA_948293265.1. NCBI lineage: Eukaryota > Metazoa > Arthropoda > Insecta > Diptera > Syrphidae > Cheilosia > Cheilosia impressa. Next base: position 52,311,045 of record OX411883.1, on the reverse strand, counting down.
TGCATAGACTGTCAACCGGACAAAGCCATTCTGTCCAATAAGCACACAGAGCCCCAGCATAAAGCTACCACGCAGCAATATTATAGTTTTGCAAACACAAAATGTGCACCCATCTATAGATGTGTAGATGCACACTGCTCGTATTATGCATATTTACCACTCAACCTAGGTAGAGTTAAACTGCTCATATTGCACTTGCACCATCATCAGAGAACTAAACAAAGAACGAAAGAGAAAAACCATTGGAATGGATAGCCGACAGCCCGGCCGGCCCCCTCTGCTGCCCGGTTGAGTACATTTATGAAACTTACACTGAACTGACGTGGATTGATTGAACAGTTAGGCTGGAAATTTTAATTAAAATGCAAATATACACACTATACGGAACAAAGGCATAGATAGACTGACCGAGCAGGCGGATGGCTTTCATACTATGAAATTCATATACGAAAAAGAAGAAGCAAAAAGTTTCCAGCTCGTTTGGTTATGATGACCGTCCGTGTTTGGAACGCCACTGGTTATAGTTTTAGGCCCTTTTGGCTAACTGTATATGAAGTGGCAGTGGTAGGTGGATCTTTTGCGAAGCTTGCGTCAGTTATGGCACGTTTGCAGTTTTATAAAAGTTTTCTTTCTTTTTTTGTTGGTTAGTTTGCTACTGCCAACGTGCACACGCTTGTAGGATATCGATGAGGCAAGGCACAGAACAAAATGACTTTACACAGTGAAAGTTGAGAGAGTTGAGGGTGTCCGTCGTCGACCGATGTGTGTACAGGCGCACACACGAAATGAAGTTAACTAATTGAACTATGAGAGCGGGGAAGGGTCTGCCTTTGGTAGTATTCAGCAAATTTGGCTGAAGTCATCTAGGCGACGGAATGCAGTCCATTGATTTGAGAATAGTCAATATTTACACAGAAGACGCGTTTTTATAAAGAGCCTTAAACACTCACTGGAACAGTGATCAGAAAGCCCTAGTTTGTTTGTTGTAGTGATGGAAGGAATTCCGCTGTACAGACCGCTGTGGGCAGCTTTTGTTTGACAGTGGAATTCGTCCGAGTAAGTAATCGAACTATAACTACCTTAAAACTGTAGAGGTTTTTGCTTTAGCAAAAAGAGGTAAAGACCTCCTTACTATTTCCGGGTAGTATTTTTAACGCTATCCACAATTGGAAAGCCAAAACAGAGAAGCCCTTCTGCATTGGCCATTATTTATTCATCGTACATGTGCTGACCGGATTTTCTCTCCAACAGTTGTAATAGCGGTATAATACCGGCACACGATCTCTATTCTATATCAATCCTTTCATATAACAGAAATCCCTCAGTGGGATAACCCAGTAAGGGATACCCAAAAGCACTCTCACTTTAATGAAATTTAATTTTGTTGCGCCAACAAAAGTTGCAAGCGAAATAATTTTCACTGCTCGTTCTGATCCATAGCTAGAAATTGTAGCGACAAATTTAAGAAAAAAAATAAACGCACTGCCATCACTATGGATGTCCAAACTTCCAGTGGTTTGTGCAAACTTCGAGTTCCCTCTCCAAATTGTATATTTTGCTCAACGACTCTCTACACCATTTGTGATGGCAAACAAAAAAAGGTTCCAATTCCAAGTGTCCCCCCTCCTTCAATATACACAGACAAAATCGTTTTAAACTATCAAAATGCATTCATGTCTTCGATTCTTCGCTAAGGAATGGGTTCTATGTGCGCAGCACTCTTACTCAATAGAGGGATCATAACCTCCAAGTGTCATGTTCAATATGGATGTTTACATATTTCACTTCCTCTTCGCATCGTTGTCGTTTCTTAAATATTCAATAATTTAGCATGAAGAAAAAGAAAGCAGACAAAAAAAAAACTAAACAAAGAATATTTATACTGACGGGGGTGGTTCTTAAATGTCAGAGTGCTCAAGACCACTCGATGAGATTCGTAAAATGTCTCTATCGTCCTCAGCATTGCTATCGTCATTATCCTAGACAAAGTCGTATATACATAATAATATACCTATCGATTTCGTTTGCCGTCATGGCTGCGCTGCAGCAGTCATCTTCAGTTGCGAACCGTAGCTGGCATCCCTTACGAGTGCGTGGGTGGCATCAGAGGCAACCCTTTTCTACTGCGTCGTGTGTCCTATGTGGCATATGGAAACAGACGGTATTGGGAGGACCCATGACACTTTGTAAAATGCGAAATCTTGTGACATTAAATTTCATTCCATAAGTGTCAGTTGCAATGTGGAAATCCGCACGTTGATAGCTGCATCAAGTGAAAGTGTCAGGCTTTGAGTTTGTATATATATTTTTTTTTCGCTTTTATCTATTTTAGGGGAGCCTCATCCAGGCCGCCAAGCCCAGTCTCTGTACACAGCATATAATTGACTTTGACATAATTGAGTTGGCAGACTTTAGGAGCGGTCTCCATACACACAATACACTCTGCCAGTCGGTTTCATGAATCTATACGCAGCCATCAGAGGGATAGAGTAATAAAATGCGGTCTCCAGTTGGAGCGATGTTGCTATACGTCATTTATCTCCATGCTCTGCAGCTAATCGGATTTCTATTAGCCGCTATCCTCGTGTTGGTCTTTTTCTCCTCTCTTCTCACTTCTCACTTCTCACTGGAGCCAGCTAATTTCTATTCAATTATGCAAATCAGATTGAATTTTGTTGCGCTCATTTTATAATGCCTTTTGGTGGCGATGTCGGTTTGAGTGTTTGCGCACAAAGGATGTTCCGAGGCAGAGTATCGATGCCATGAATTTAGGTAGATAACTTAATATTTACAAAATTTTATATACCTATGTATTCGAAGTGCCAAGAAGGGCTGATTGGGCAAGCTGTCAAAATGGAACCTTTTGAGCATAAAAAAAAGAAAAAATGTCGTTTGTATACAGTTATGTGTCTCCTGGCAGAATTTTATTTAACTAAACAAAATTTCAGTTTAGTACTTATTTCAGATACTTCATGTATCAGTTTTATTTTGTTCAACAATCACTGAACGCACCCACAAGTGCGCATAAGCTAGTCTTTAAATGAAGCCGCTTTCGCGAAGCTGCGAGTCTCTAAGCACACCTATAAAAACAACAGAGAACTAGCTCCTAAGCGCGGTCCTAGGTTAGGTTAGGTTTGTGGGCCGGCGAGGAATATTCCCCGCCACACTCAGGTCAATGCTGACCCATTGTGATGCCCGTAGGGGGAAAAAGGTTTATCCCTTACCCGTAGTAACCTAAACATGAGGTTGAACTAACCTCCGTTCAGTTGACGGTTGCTAAAGCGCTACTTGGAAAATATTATATTGAACTTGTTTCTGTCCCCCCACTAGTACAGTCGAAAAATAAATTCGATCAAGCCGGTTTCTTAGAGTAGCATGCTCCATGAAATAGTTGCCATGCACTACCCACTATCTTAAACCCGAACTAACTCGATAGATGGAGTCTTTGTGTTCCAAAAATAGTGAAAGCTAAATTTTGTGTACACAAAATAAAAAAGGGGCAAAAAACACTTTCGGCATTCTGTATGATAAATCTGTTTCGTGTCACAATTTATTTAATTTATGCGAACCGTCCAAAAACGGATAAATGAATATTTTTTTATGTTCTTGTAGTGATTTTTATTGTCATTTAAATTCTATAATTAAGTGCGAAACATGGTCTGCTATTTATTTTTGTGTTCAACTCGGCGATTTGTTGTGATATGGTTTCATATTTTACTGATTGTTATGATCGTTTCGCGTGTTAAACCCCTGTCGTGAATAATATTCAAACCAATGAAGTTTGAAACGATTAATGACCAAAACACTTCTGTACCTACGCCGTTTGTGGAATACGAAAAGAGTGCGAAGGTTGAATGGATATTTTTTGCCATTTTTGAGTTGGGGAAGATTGTTAACGAAAGCTTTGTAATTTTCAATTCACTTGGATCAGTGTTGCAGGGCACGTCTTAATTGCAGCAATTAATGTCGATAGCATTCAGCCTGTCCTTTCAAGTCGGAGATAATTATGTGCATCACGTGTCCCACCATCAAATTAACTGTTTAACTGATTTGTATGCATAAGGGTTGGCTTTTATTTTTCAATGCGACGTAGGGTAAAGTTTTTGTTAAAAGAATATAACTCACACTATCCATTTTCTGGCTCTAACTATCCCAATATTCTGTCAATAATTTGTTTACTACATTTTCTAATCGAAACATTTTCTCCGTTTTTCATTTGCAGAATAAGTATTAGACTTTTTTGATGTGGACGGTGTGCATTAGCGCAAAATGACAGACTCGTTGAAATTGGCTGAAATGCAACGTACGAGCATTGAATTCGAGCGACAGCGTCATCTCGCCAATTGGTTCATCAAAAGTAGTCCACACATGGCAACACCTACGAGTCCAATGAATGGTAGTGGTAAGTTGAACTCGGTTTTCTTTTTCTTTTTTTCATGTAAGCAATTTGAATTTGAATTTGAATTTGACTTTCGCAGGTGCTCCACCAATAAATGGTGGTGGTCACGCCAACTCCTCCACACAGGGAACCACCTCAGGGAACGGTACAAAGAATGGAACAATCACCACAACGAATCCGTTGTTTTTTATAATGCCCAACAGCAATGGCAATCATCATCATCAAACAGCTGCTGGGGCTGCAGTTGGCAATGGAAGCAGTGCTGCTGGCGCCGCTACAGGCAAACCGGGCTCAGCAGTACATCCACATACATCCCATCATCCGCATCATCATCCGGCATTGGGTGGTAATTTAGTTGTGTCTAGATCCCAAATATTCACCTCACAAACAAATTTACCACTTCAAATTTTAACCGCATCCTCAGCCCAGGAGGGACGGAAACCAAAACTGCGTCGCTTCAATTCGCATGACACCTCGGCGAATATGTTTTCGGTGGCCGATTTTGAGAATGCAAGACTTGCGCGACGCAATGAAATCGAGATGAAACAGCGAATGCAACAGAGAATGAAAATGAATTCGCTGAGTTCTGGCGGTGACTGTTCAACGGGTGATAGTAAAGGCTCCAAATATAGTAACGATGTAAGTTTTCGCTGCGGCTAATTTGTGTCCTTCAAATGGAATGTTGTCTTATTTTTGTTTATTTGACAGTCGCAAACGGATCCTTTACCAGCTGAGGTATTTCTTGATCGATACTCGCTACCGCGAGTGGTTCGGATCTCGTACAAGATGAAATTTAGTCACGAGACTTTACAATCATCATCGTCGAATGGTTCGTCGACCTCGACGCAGTCATCGACTGCCTCGTCATCGGCGTCGGTGGGACATAGCAATAATAATAACGCCAGTGGCAATAAGAGCAGTAGTGATTTATCGAAAGAGAATGGTGAATTATTTCTGCTGTATCGGCTGATACGGCAAAGGCACATCTATCATGGTCACAACGCCAAGACAGGAGTGGCGAATCGAAAGAAGGGGGTGATGATACCACAGGAGTTTCCAGGTAATTTATTCTGAATTAGCATGTAGTCATCTAACTTTGTAGTGCGATCATTAGAGACACTCGCCATAGTCCGTTTCTATACTTGGATTGTATGGAATAGCGTTTACACGTTGACGGGCTGTGTTTATTGGCCAACTATGTTTTTTGGTGGTCTTTGTCACCGCTTGAAGAGTTGAAAGTATTCCCCGCGAAAGCACTACCTACACCTTTCGCAGCATTTGTAATTAGTAATAATTATTTTTGAAAAGGACTTGACTTTATAGAGTGAAGTAGCTCTGACTGACACGCAGTTCATGTTTCCTGGTCTTAAAAATTCACTTAGTTAATAAAGGATTACAGTTTAGGGAACACTTTCCTTCTCCGTATTTTCTGCGTCTGATCTCTGCTCTTATTTCTGAGAAGCTGACTCAATGAAATTTCCAGCAAAAGCACTTAACCTTTCGCAGCATTCGCAATACCTCTAGTAAGCGGTTCTCAGTACAAAGCTTTGTATACCACCGTTTGGCATACGAGGGAGAAATGTCCGTATTATTGTGAACACAACCAAAATGTCTTCCACGGAAACGTCCCTGGTTGCCCTAATTAACAGAAATTCCTCCACGTGTTCTTCGCTAATGAATAGGGTAACCTGCCTTGATTAATCCAACAACTGGATTCAACACCTACTCGCATATACATTTTGAATATCATTTATTAATAATTAATTATTTTGAACAAATTAAAAAACAGAAGTGATTAATAATTGCGATTACAACACAGTCGCCTTCATTAAAATGTTAACACCATAGCGTTCTCAGCGGTGCAACGATTTTTTTTTTCTTCACCCACTCCCGCAGCCCGGCACACCGCACCGCAGCGCATTGAATTTCGTAACGAAGCTAAAATTAATTTGTTGTGTTGCGCAAAGCTGGGGAAAGTCTCAAATGAAAACAGTTTCATACTTATGGTGTCTCGTTCATGTTTATTTCTTGTGCTAAGTTGAGTACCATAAGTGAGAAGTGAGAACAATGCGAATTAATTCGAGATCAAGGAAACGCAGAACTCTAACCAGAAAAAAAAGCACACGTCACACAGAGTTGGTGGAAAAACTATTCTTGCGGTTGCAACAAACACAACAAATGTATGGGAACATGCCCAGACTCTGGATGTGAATTTATTTCCATTTTCTATTATTATTATTTTTTTTTTTCGTTTCCACCCACCCGATGTGTGATAACGCCTGCGTTGAATGCCTCTCTGTCACCATAAAAGCTTCATTTAAATACAGGCAGAAAACAAACAGCGGCATCATCACAGCGGGACATGGGAGAATCCCAATTTATATTATTTATGTGTCGTTGCTCGTGATCCGCAAGAGGTCACTACTGGGACTGGCATAACAATTGGGGAGTACAGCCATAAATAACAGCATGATTCACATGGATGTGCGTCGAGAATCGAGATGTATGCACGGCATTAAGTGAGCCTACCCAGCAAAAAATCGTGTAAGGTATATCAGGTAAAGGTTTAAATAAGGCATAGACAAAATGGAAAATCTTATTGATCACCCATTATAATTCTGAGTTAAGCCTTATATAAAGGTTTACAACAAGAAAGAACACGATTTCATATCAACGGTAGTATATTTATTAAAAATCCAGACGAACGCCTTATCGTAAGGCATTCATAAAGAGTATGTGTGCTGGCGTCGCATTATTTTCCACCTCAGAGAGAACACTGGCGACCTAACGGTACTATATTCCTTAATAATCCTGTCGAACGCCTTATCGTAAGACATTCATAAGGAATATTTGTTCTGACGAGTCATTATTGTGCAAACAACCAAACTGAACAGTCCTAAGAGATATTAAAACTAATTTTAAAATATAAAAGTGATAGTCTCTTGACAGAGATAAATTGGAATGGCCGGAAAAACATGAAGCCGATAAACAGCTATAAATTTTTCCAATCGACGCTGTACGGTAAGTTTATATCAATATTTTTTTATTTAATTACAAATTTTTAATTTAAATTTTTTTATTTTTCAATATAGGGTGCATAAACAGATTTTATTCGTCATATGATGAATACGAAAAAGACGTCAAAGAGGCCATTAAAAAGGGAAAAAACCGAATTGACCAACGCAAGCACAAGTTGCGCTTGCAAAATAAAATGATTTTGTGAAATATTTATATTTTTATGATCCTAAAATTTACTTACTTTTACTTTTACTTTTTTACTTGTACCTACATTTTAATAAATAATAAATATGTTTATAACTGAAGAAGCAAACACGTATCTTGTTTAATTTATTATATATTTTATGCAATGTTTATATAATAAATAAGATATTATATAATGCTTATGTCAAACTGAGATTAAGCCTTAAATAAGATCTTATATAATGCTTATGTTGAACTGATAATAAGCGTTAAATAAGATCTTATATAATACTTATTGAAGCGAAATATAAGGTATGGAACCGTATACCTGATTCCGTAGGACATGGCTGTAGAAAAATAAGGGACAAAATAAGGAATCTTTAATGCAATGCAGCATTCCTTATTAATAACAAGCCTTACCTTCTAAGGAATAAGCTATATTGAAATAAGGCTTATATAAGACTTTCATTGTTTGCTGGGTAGAGCAGCATACGCAGTGCTCAGTGTGTAGTATTAAATGATGGCAACTGAGACCAAGTAAATTGCGTATATATTGTCAAGTTATTACGAAACGTAAGGAGCAGTCTTTTGCATTTTGGAGGTTGTACATTTCCAAATTGTTTAGCATGCGTAAAGATTTGTAATGAAGCAGGTGGGCTTGAGAAGTAAATCTGTTGAATAATTTCTCTCAGGTGCGTTCATTCAGAGGCAGTCGCTAAAGCCTTTTCTTAATCTTTTTTGTGAATACAACTGAAAAATATAAAGCTGCATATTTACATTGAATGGACTTACATTCCCAAGGGAAGCTTAACCAGTCGAAGTGGTAAGTGTAAGTTTAAACAACGCCTAGATTTATTGTGCTTCTAAAACGTACTTACGTGTTGACAATCGCTACCTTCGCCGTTCCCATTGTAGGTATCAATTCTCGGTGTTAATTCTTGCAGACGATATCCATCCGCCTCATGGTGCAACAGACAACAACGTAACCCATTTTGGGGAAAGTACTTTTCAGTTCTGGCCCTTTTTCTCTATTTAAGGACATGCCATATTTCTTTCATCTTCTGTGGCCGTGCTAAAAGAAAAACCACTCAGCAGAGCGATATGCAGCAAACACATCAATCATCTCATCTAAGTATGCACAGATGTATTATGTATTTGCGCACATATTCCGCACGTTTGAGTTAAGTGAATTTCCGTACCATTTGAACAATTGAAAGACTGGTTGCATTTTATCAGAAAACAGAATCGTTATTTGCCATTTTGGGGCTACAATAAATATTTCATTGGATATGTGTGTGCTCGTGCATTTATTTCAATCAAACCGAGGCGAAATCATTTCCACTTCCCATCCACACAACACTTCCTTTCCGTTTGACATTTTAAGGAGAACGAATATAGCAAAAAAAGGAAACTGTGTGTGTTTGTACTTATGCTCCCTACCTTTAAGTTGGAAAGTGGTAAGGAAGTTATAGGCATCTAAACACTTAGCCACACTGACTAATGGCATTGCCATTAAGGTACTAATGCACCACAAGCACTAGACAGTCATTTGGGGGCGATTTCTTAGAACGAGAAGAAGAAGACATTTGCAATAAATCATTTTGGTGCGTTATCTGCCATTCTCCTTCAAAAGTGCTTAACATTAATGACAGCCAATAAGTTTTAATGGTGCGCCTTGAGCTATAAATTACAGCTTTTACTTTTGGTCGAAAGACAAAAGCTTGGCGCTTGGGAAAGTGCTGCGGAGGAGTGTTATTATACGAAAATGTGTGGCAAATTATCCGCAGGCATGCATAGGAAAGAAATGAGATCTGTTGCGAGCATTATGATGACATAAAACGAAAGGGGTCGAACAGTTAGCGAACTAGGAAGAGTTTTTGTCAGGAGTTATGGTATCAATGAATCACATCCTTTCCTCCATGCTTATGTATATTTTATAAGAAATTTTAAGATGCCGTGCCTCAAAGGCATTTCTTAAATATTTTCCAAAGTCATGCCGTAGAAAAATCTCTAACTAGCAACTTGGTTCTCATCCTCAGGCTACTTCTCCCTCATCAACGAGAAGGGTGTGCCGACCGCAACTCTCTACACCACGCTCATTCAGTTGGTGCGAGAACGTGTCTACAAATTCGTCTCGGTGGACAATCTGCCGGCATTTACTGAGTCTCAAAACGGCGAAGGCTACAACGCCCGACCACAGTACATCAAGACGACCGCCCGATGTGGTCAAGTCTTTCGCCTGCTGGCAGTTTTCGAAGACGGCAAACAGCAAGAGTCTTCAGCCTCATCCAATAAGATCTCCAATAGTTCGGGACGTGAGAAGGAAAAAGGCCGCTACGCTCAATTGCTGAATGAAAACCGTCAGGTGCTATATGTTTCCCTGTCGACCAAAGGAAAATTCTACGAAATTGAACCAGGCATTCCACAGATTCTACAAAAAATCGGAGGATCCGAGGCGCAGAAAAAGCTCAATCCCGATTGTGTGCATAAAATCACAGCATTGATTTCGCTTAATAAGGAGCTGCCAGCGACACTTCGCTACATCTCGGGTCCAAGCGGCACAGCTAATACCATTCCGGAAAATCTCATCGTCAGTCGAATTTCTATGGAAAATGTCGTCATCGGATGTCCCATTGAGAGCGTTGAGGCCCAGAATCCGCTACATCTGCGCAAGTTGCACATCACTCCTGAGATGATCTTGGTGAAATATCTCCTAGGTTTCGAGAACGAACAGCGGATGTTGGCCAACCAAAATGTGCAGAATATGCTGAAGTATTGTCAGTTCAATTGTGATCAGTTCTTGAAGATGGTTGAAGTGGAGATTCTGCACAGGCCCGAGCGGTCAGGAAGCAAGAGTCGAGTGGAAGGACTGAAGATTCTTAAACCGCTTAATTTCCCAAAGCTCCTGAGGCGAGAGAAAACCTCTATAGCCCACGAAAAGGAAGATTCCATCATATTTCTCAGCAAGAACGACTTGGCCAACATGGAGGCCAAAGATGATCAGCATAAATCGCAACAGTCCACGTCTGCACACAACCGGATCTCAGAAAAGATGAAGGTATTCCAGTCGACAAAGAAGAAATGGTTCCGCCGAAATGATAAGCACACCTCATTGACCAGCTTGGATCTGGACGTTCAAGCCAAGCGCATGAGTATGGAGCGATATAATGACATGTCGAAAATGCTGCAGGAACGATTTGGTGCGAACTTGGAAAGCGAATCCATTTCTGAACGCTCCACATCAGAGATTGGCGTGTCGGACACAATAGAATCTAAAAAACCACCGCTGCAAAAGAGTTTGAGCCTGCAGGACGTGGACTTTGTGGGAAAACCGGACCTTTTGCCCAAGAATTTCACAGAGAGCAGCGACACCATGAACGATCACGAGCAGGACCATGACGACGAGAACAAACCTCCGCAATCGTTCATCACCCAAAAGCTCTACACCGAATTCTATGTGAAGACCAGGCAGTACAGCAAGTCCTCATCAAGCCTGCATCAGCTGTTGCACTTCTCGGTACCGCAGAAGATGAATGTTGTTGAAACAAAAAAAAGCCACTACGTAGAACCGAAAACACCAACATCAAAGAAACTGGAGTTCAATATTGGGGAAGAAGTAACGACCGGGTTTGACACCAGTCCAAACGGGATTATCGATGACCTTCCCTACAGCAGCGTTCGAGATTCCCTTCTCATATCCAGCGATGAGTCCTCGAACGAACTTTGCTCCCCAAACACGGCAAATTTAGCCCTAAATCTCATCGATTACACCAAGGAGAATATTTATGCGGAAATTTGTCATGGCGAAACTGTCACTGTGACCAATGACAGCTTCCGCATTGAGCCGACCACAGCAACCTCTACCAGTATTGGAGTTCTGGAGAACGGAACCGTAGCGGGCCCCTCCGCCGTAAGTCGGGTGCAGGTAAACTGCTCCAATAGTCCGGTGCTAGGAGACGGAACCCACAACAAAACCAACAAATTGTCGACAGTCTGTGATGAAGGCAACATTTACAATACCTTGAAATGATGACTCACAGGTTGGAAGGTTAAACTGGCGTCCATATTTTTGGCTCACTGGGCGCCGTTTTAAGTTGGTTTTCGGGCTGTTTTCCCATGAAGCTTTTTTAATTTTACTTTTTCGTCTTTGAAGTAATATCTTAAGTTTATTATTTTTTTTACACAAACACACACACACTCTGTATTATATGATGATATTAGATAATTTTTATTTTTTTTTCTCTTCTTTTTATAAATATTGATGTAAATAATATTAGTTTTAAATTTTTGGAGAAAGAAATAATGTATTGCTTATGTTTAATTTTTTTTCTATTATTTTATTAAATATTTTCCAATTAATATTAATGTTTAATTAAAAAGAAAAAATTGTTTAACAATTATTATGAGCGTTTTTATTTTTTTGTACTGCTTTTGTTTTGTTTAACCACAAAAAAAAATGGAAATCCCTCGTCAATTTTTCCCTAAAGGTTTCGTAAACACAGCACCTCATTAGTTTTGATATGGGAATTGATTTTTAATCAAGAGGTATGTGTGTTTATTTTTTCTAATTGCTTTGTAAGTACATTCGTGTAATTGGCGTTTTGTTTTATATTTTCAGTTTTGATGTTAACCTGGATTTCTCAGTAAATATTTCTTAGTGAGAACAACTAAAAGTATTGTGGTTGTTTTTAGGTTTAGTAAAACAGTGAAAGAGAATTTGCAAAGGATTGTATTGAGATCGGAACCGCCTGCACGTTTGGGTGATTTGTGCGTTAGCAACTTGTCGAAGAAAATCGGTCATGCGGTTCAATGACAGTGAGGTTACGACGCGAAAAATTAAATGCATTCGGGTGTGGTTTGTCCTGTTATTACACAAACTTGTATAAATTTTCGTGCATTACTGAAACAGATGCAACAATTGAAATCGTTTTCTAATTCCTCTCAATTTGTGAGGTTTCCAAGCTTTTCTTTCAAATTCTGATCGGGCTAATTCTGTTCAGTTCAAATCACAAAACTATCCTTTGATTTAACTAAGAACTTTAGCAACAAAAAAATACCTTAACAGAACAATTTTAGACTTACTTATGTAGATTAGAAATGTGTTTAAACAAATTAAGTAGTAGTTATTTAAAGTATTTGGCAGCAGTTGTACAATCTGCTAGATTTCTGCATTCAGAGTTACACGCTAAACTGTCAAAGAATGTAGTTAGCTCAACCCTAACCTTGGTTTCTCGAACGTTACAAAGTCAAAATACAAAGCAAAACAAAATCGAATAAACTCGGGCTGAAACACATAGCACAAACAGTCTTTTTTCCAAAAAAAAAGACACAAACAACATTTATTATATCTTAATCCATATAAATATTTAACAAAGTAGTTCATATAAATGTGTTAGGAGCTTTACAAAGTTATATAAAGCAAGAAAATTAATCAAAACACATAATACATAAAGAAAAAAATTTTTTTTAATTAAAAAATAAATCAACAAATGCAAAAGCAATTATATACACATACGAATGAGCATAATGTAGTAAAAAATCGCTTTGAATGTTTTTAGAAACCCATGCAAATATATATACATAACTGCATGTTCTATATACAAAATAAATAGAAAACCACTCATTCAAGTTATGCAATTTATTTCAAGTGAATTTCCTGTGCAACAATTATGTTAAACATGTGTTTCTTCCTTATCATTTGTAGTATTTAGGTAGTGGATAGTAAAACTTACCACCTCTTCTCATAAATGTGATAAAAGTAAAACAAAATAAATAAAAATTAATTTTTGACTTATCCACATTTAGAATACAGAATAAAAAAAAATATATATATGTATGTATATGGATGTGTTTTACATAAAATGAAACAAATGATAATAACAAGCAAACAAAAAACGGTATAAAACAACAACAAATTGAATTGCGACAGCTTTAAAAGCATTTGATCGCTTCTTGTCCAAAGTGATATGTAGGTAGAGTTGAATAAAACGAAATATTTAAACAGAAATGTTAACATAAAAAATAAACTATATATTATTAACCAATGGAAAAATATGAAAACACACAAATTTTACAAAAATTAACGCTAGTTCTAAAGTTCTAAACAACTAATAAACAAGCAAACAGACAATTCGTTGCATTGTGATATTAAAAATCAAGTGGAAAACAAAAATACAATTCTATGTGAACGGAAAATACCGATAGATGATCAAAGTGACTACGCCATATTGCGGACTTATATGTGTGATGATGATGAGGATGTTTGAATAGATGTTAATTACTAATTTTAAATGGACATAAATCTCTGCTCTTTGATTGTAGTGCATGTATTCCAGTTTAATTGTAATAGCGCATATTTTTAGTGCTTTGACAGAAGGGGACTCTTCATTTCAATATATTTACTTAAGAAATCGTTCATTTTCCATGACGATTATTGCATTAAAAAACAAAATATAAAACTTACCCAACCCTTCGCACACAATAAACCAACAACTAAAAGAAAAACTTGCTTTTTAAAACTACCAACCATTTTTCATACTTCATAAATGCTAAACAAAAATCAATTCTCAAATTAACAAAGGTAAACCATAAAATATGTCTTATGCATTAATTAAAAAAAGAAATATATGTGTCTAGATAGAAAGAAAAATCACAAACAGTATAGGATATAAAAGAAAAGATGAAAACAATTATATACATACATTAAGTAAACCAAAATCAATCTAATTGTCCGTCAATAAACATACACACAAAAATAGCCTTTAGCAATATGAATATTAAAACGAAAACCAAAAAAAAAACATACTTACATGCTTTTTCTATTTTATTTCTCGTATGCTTTTTGGAAAGACTGAAATTTTGGATGTAAACAAAACAAGAAAAATAAAAGAGTTCGTTTTAAGTTGGGATGCTTGTTTTGAATTTAACTTTTTAACAATAAAATTTGCATATCAATGGAGTATATATTATTATAAACAAAAACGTGTAAGAGATATAATTTTTATGTAATTCTTAAGGTTCGAGTATTTGAGAAAGTATCGTATACTGTGTGCGTGCATGAGAATTTTGTACCGAGGGAGAGAAAATTCCTATTTTCACACAGAAAACAAAAAGTAAAAAATAGGTATATTAAAACAACCCACAAAATTTATGAAAATCAGGAAAACAAAACAAAATTATGACAACTCCTATTGTTTGTGTTGTATTTCAATGGAAGATGAATTTATATATTATTTTAAATGATTTGTAACCACAAGGAATATTATTCGTAGTTATAAAAATAATAAAAGCAAATATTCACGTAATAAATATTTATTGAAATACAAAATGGCGTTTTTTTTCTCAACAAAAGTGTTGGAAAGACTGCAACTGACATGTAAGTTGTCAACCACACCTATCTTTAGCGATTCACTGCAATGAATTGAGATCCAAATCCGTAAGTTACTGCCATTCTGGATAGGGGTTCACCCAAACTGTTACACCAAAAGAACTGCACATATAGATGCAGCACTCGATTGAACCAAGGCTTCGTTTGAAACCGCGGGCGGTTAATAATATGAGACTCGCCCAAAGTGCAAGAGCCAATATCATCGCCAGTGGGTATGCAATGCTGTGACTTAAATTGATTCAAAGACGAATACTTTGCTGGCCGGTGGAGTTCATTTGAATAGCAATGGAAAAGTAGGTTAGGCACCGCTTATTTTAAACAGATCGATTATATTTATTCTCGTCAAGAATCGAAGTTGTCCTACGCACAGTTTCACAAGTAATCGAAGAATTGTGTGACAGTTGCGAAAAAAATATGCAGAGACCGATTGAGCCTAGTTTTATATCAGCGCGGACTGGCTAATTTGGTTGAATGTCAAAGAAATAAGTGCGGCTATTGAAGAAGCGGTTGGCGTATAGTAAAATTATTTATTGAAAGACCTACAAAATTGCGATTTCCTTCTTCGATTCGAAATACCTCAGGGGCGGATTCCATATATCAACGATCGTCTAAAGTCTAAACGATATCGTTTTTGAAACTTTGATCACCAAAATAAGTCATATTCTTTTGACAAACTTCAGCCTTCGATAAATATTTTTGAGAAATGAACTGGATTAAGCTCTTAAACTTGTAGTTTTAGAATTTAGTTGCTGGTTTTGGAGGTCAATCGTTTCGACGATAAACGTCTGAAAAAAGGTTCCCCCAAAACTGCAACACTAACAGAACTATGTGGAACAGCACTTGATTGCATCAAAACTTCCCTGGAAACCACAGCGGCAGATCCTCAATATTTAGCGCCATAAACACTGCTGCACGGACAAATTTTGGGGACATTGTATGGACTCGCATACATACGCCAAAGTGCTAGCCATTATCGCCGCCAGTGCGTATGCAATGCTGGAATCAAAATTGACTATAACACGATGGCATACTCAGTGGAGCACAACACCAATTGCAAAATTGCATACCCGCAAGAGTTGGCTTAAAAACTACCGTAGCGGCCCTGAACTAAAGTCGCCAAAAATACGAAAATTGATCAATTTATGTCCAGAGCCAGCTGACTTGGCTACTTGAATTTTGAAAGTCATATTTCCAGTAACCAGTAAGAGTTGCAGACCGTCGATATAAATCGAAAATTGTTCATTTAATCCCTTTAGCCATGTGCCCCCCCCATGTGTTACATTGCAGGACTTGGGACAGAGAGGAACTCCAGGGGCCCAACTCTCTATTTCGTCCCATTCGAATTAGCTTTCCCCTTCCGCTTTTAAGTAGGTACTCTGTTATAATTTCGGATACTACTTGTGGCGCAAGTACATTTCATTCCACTTTCGAAATACAGAGTTTCTGTCGGAACGAGATACAGAGTAGGGCCTGTATCTTCTTTTCGCAACTGCTGCTACCTTAGTTCAAGAGGTTTGTGAACATTTTTCTGTTTTCATGTAAGTGTCAACAGGAGGTTAATGTTTTAAAGAATCTCTATTGGGGATGGGGAACGTCTTAAAAAATAAATAAGAATTTTCAAAGAAATAAGGAAGACCAGGCAACTAACTCTTTATCGAACTTTGTATCAATTATTTTTATTGTGTGCACTTAACAAGGAATGAACTGTAAAATATTATGTGTTAAAGTTTAAGGGGTCTCCACGAAAACTAATCAGTCTTCTTATGTTAAACTGTAAACCGATCGTGTGAAATTCTTCGCTCAATTCCGATTCCGTTTGATGTAGTCCAGGAGGTTCATAATGTAGAGCTTTGTCCTGTCGGAATTTGAACTACTAACATGTCAGTTGCAATTTTCTTATAGGTGCTCACCTAGATCCTTGATTATAGTCGCCACTTTCTTCGGGAACAGCTCGTTGAGACAGCACTTCCGTGTCTGCTTTATGCACTTCCGCCTTTTGGTAGTTTCCCAGTTGCTTTTGAGCCAACTCTGAAGCATCTGCTGGGCCATTTGTTATCCTGGGTTCATCGTGCGGACTCTGATCCTCACTGTGGCGACCCAACAGGAGTTCCTCGCCTACGTAAGCCCGCAAAAATTTGTTTTCTATGACTAAAAATAGAGCAAATCACATCTTACCCAACACATTGATCAATTCATCGGACATCACAAAGAGACCTGTCGGTTCCGAGGGTAATCCGATGAAAAATCCATCCAGTTTGACGCGCAAATTTTCTGCCCCTTTTTGCCTCTGGTCGTACCTCAGATTGTAGTTATTGTCACCGGTCAGCAGATCAATTAGAGACCTTTTGGATGCAGGCCTCGTCAGTACCAACAGTGGCACCATGACCAGAAAAACAAATAAGCGCGAGCTAAATTTACACATTTCAAGCAGCAAAGAGGTTTTTTTTCTCCAAAGAACTGGTAAATTTCTATACCACACCGTCACCCAGAACGGATTGCACACAATTGAAATCAATTGCGCCGGTTAAGGTGCAACGAAGCCTCAAACGATCGCATTCAAATAGAAAAGCGCTTACCACATCCAGAGGGGAAGAGAATAAGAAGAGAGCTGAGGTGGGCTAGGTATGGTTGGAACCTCTTCCGCATATGGTATATGTTCCCCGGGACTGGGAAAGTTTGTTTTGGTGTTTTGCCAGTGGCGTTGAGAGGCACTGCAAACTGGGAAATTTACGTGACAGACACACTAACCAAACAAGAAGTACATTTAACCGAGAACTTCCCTGGAAGCTCAGATATGATTTACCTCTTTTGTATAGGTGGTGAAGCTGGGAACTCAAACAGCGCATCTCTATCAATTCTTTTTTCTTTCTCTTGGCGAACAACATTCTCTGGTAAAGTGGACAGTTGGTTGGATTCTATTAAACGCGGAAGTGTTTTCCTGCCATACGCCAGCAAGGTGACGGTCGCGCCAACATGCAAATGGGAAGAACTTGTTCAGGTATTGGTATATTTTGTGTCATCAGCATCTTTATTATAATCTTCTCCAGTATGCAGAAACTGGTTAATACTATTTCGAGAATAAGATTGGACATTATTGCAGAGGTCAATAATCGCATGTGACTTGGATAAACCTTAAGATAAATGATTAATGTTAGTGAAACCGGCGCGATGCTTGGGAATAGGAAGATGCGCCGTGCATTCTAATGTGTGGCGACATTTGATCTCAGACTCAGATTGAATGTGCGTGCGTTGTACGGTCTACTTTTCTCCGTGGCAACTGGCATGATCGGATTTCGTCAGTAGTAAATGGATGACACGTTAATGTAGAGATTAAGATTTATGGCGAAACAAAATTCGATTCGATGGCAGCAGTTAGATGACTTGATTCGCTTGTTGCTCGTATCTAGCGGTGAATGGAACGCGCAAGCGATTTGAATCCCGAATTTTGAGCATTATTTATGTGAAGCTAGAGAAATTCGCTGTAACCAAGTTGTAGCAACGCAAAATGTAATTAAAACGCCATCGAGAAAGAATCCATCCAGAGAAATGCATCACTGCTTCCACAACTCATTTGGGCAAATTTATTTTATAAATTTTTCAAGGTAGGTACGTAAAACTTCGAACAAATTCGTATGCGAAGAAACATACCAAGTGGAGGGAATATGAAAACCTTCGTCCGATTGTCACCTGCATACGAATGTGCACCGAACCTTGAGCAGCGATGCCGGAACAAAGATCATTCTTCGTTATTCCTGAATTTAAACCCATCCGCTTCAACTTAACTTACTTGCTAATTAATTCAGCCAATAAAAACTGAATTGAGAACATCCAGAACCCTCATAAACTTATGCACGTTAATTACCCCATCTTCTGAGATCACGTCTTTATTGCGCTTTGTATTTCGTCGGCGTCGGCGTCGGTGTGGTTCAGTCGGCCAATGGTTAACGATCTCTTCGCTTTGTAAAACCAATAAAACTCCCCCGAAACCGTGAGATGTCCCGAATTACGACTTGAACGCATCTTTAAGACAGATACACCTCTCCTCGCCCATCCATCGCCCCACATACGAGCCATTAGACCGCCCCAGTTCCCACTTCCCAATGGCCCAGATCTGTTGGTTAATTCTCACCCAGTGTTTTGTTTGCTATTTGATTACCAAAATTAGCCATTCGCGGATCGTAGGAACGTTTTTAATGTAGCGACGACAATGGAAAACAAACGAAATTGGGATTTCTATGTCAAATGGTAAAAATTTCTATTTCCTAATACGAAAAGCAAGAGACACCAGCAGCTTAGATAAATATCCAGATTACGGGAAGAAAACACTTCAATTATGAATATTAATGGCACCGAGGTGTTAAATTGCTCTCCAAATATAGATAAAGCAACACGAACTGGCAATTGCTTGAGCGAGACCGAAAGAGAACGCACAACAACACGAGACACAAGACACAACGCCGATACATGAATGGGTATCTTGAGTTTTTTGAACCCACACACAAGAGCAGAGAGAAAAAGAGGTTCAAGTCAAGTTCGGAGCATGGACATGATCATGATCAAGACCTACTTTGCGACCGAATGTTGCCGCTCTGGTGCGAAGGGATATGTACTTGCATCGGAGCAGGAAGTGAACCACTTTTATTCCACTGGATTAAATGATCGCCAGGATTAGTTGGCAAGGAGTATTTCCTGCTCTAAGCGACTTACTTCGGTGCAACGTTTAAATTGGACCACCAGCAGACTGCATCTCTCTACAATTACCTATAAGCGGAGTCTTTTTCTCTGGATGGAAGTCATTGAACCTGTTTTCGAATGGATCTGGTTATGATGATAATTGCATTATTAAATAACGTGCTGCAATGGTTAGAACCGGGCAGAGCACTGGGTACTAACTGCATCGGTAAACGTAATTGAACGTTTTGTATGTCGATTGCATAAGTACGGATTTGGACGCAGTTTGTTAAAGAGCAATAATTGAAGTGTGCCAATTAGCATGTGTCTTGAGGGAATAGGTGTAAGATGGACGGGCGGTTACTTTTGTGAATATTAAGGCCAGCGTACGGTTCTAACTGAAATTAAATATGTACTAAAGGACACATGTCTAATTCTGACGATCCTTAGCAAAACCAATCATCCAGACATATTTTAAGCACTTTTCTCGCCAAAGGCAACTATAATAGTTCAACAGGGTCCCGCGATGCCTGCAGAAAGGTGTTACTTCTGCAGTACGTATCCAGAAAGCGAGCTTCAACTTTTTGCTTGTCCTGTAACCAAAGAACTTCGGAAGAGTGATCTCCCCGCGGTTATCAAGTACATTCTAAGGTGGTGTCTGTTTTGTAAAGGGCCCTTTAATTAAAGGAATAATTTCCCACTAAACATCTGCCGTGGTGAGACAGGCACAGGTCAGCGAACATTCAAAAAACCTCTTGTACGAGGAAATTTATAACAAAATACCTCTTTAAGAGTTTGAAAAATATTGGAAGTATATCTCAATTGTTCTACATAAATACCCGCTCCAATTTCACGCGCCCATAACCCAATAACCCTTCTCCCCGCTAATCACAATGCGAATTTAATTTTCTACCTTTAGAGTGCATATTTCAATGCAATTGTTCTTCCACCAGTTCTTTACGTTAGGCTTTTACCATCACAAAGTCTTTTCGACAAATTTCCGAGAACATTTTCTCCCCAATTACATAACAACCGTTGAGCCTTTCTCCAAATGAACAGAAATTTTCTTCAAACCGAGTCCCAACAAAAACTTGCTATAGAACATACCGCGCAAATAAAAAAAAATAAAATCATATACCTACCAGCAGCAGAAAAGAAATGCAACCCACAAGAGACAAGAGCGTGCGGTCAACGCAACATCACTTCAACCCATCCCACATTAGCTATAACTGTGTGTAGCTTAAAAGCCAAACCGCAATTGACCAAAACCACGCACACTCTTTGCCCCCAGAATACGAAATCACTTTTACCACAGCCAGCGATGGAGAATAAATTGTAATAAAGAGGTGCAGTGCCATCTAACCGACTCACTGCTAAAAACCAGGAAGATACATCGGGCCGCATTCTAAAAAACCCGTCATCAAAACACAATTAATAGAGAAGAAGCAAAAACCATGTACTCACAGAAATATGAGAAAGAAAAAAAAAACCTCCACAGAGGTAATATCGTCCATTGCAGCGGCATTCATGATCAGTTCGGTTCTGAACTTGGCCGTGAGTAGAGTGGTAGAGGTAGCAAAGTGAAAATGTGGCGAATAATTTTCTGTGCAGTGATGTTAGTGGTTTGTAGTGGACAGTCGTTGGAAGAGAATCCAACAACTCCAGAGAAGGATAAAGAGCCTACGCCGTTGGTGGTGCTTCAGGAGAGTCCGACGCCTGTTCCGGCGACGCCTATAACGCCCACGGAACCTCCTCAGCCGCTGGCCGAAGTGACTAAACCTTTGCCAGAAACTGAAACACCTGCAGCCGCAACTCCAGCTGTCGTCTTGGAGGAAGAAAACGATGTTAACCCGAATCGGCGCACCGTTACATACGATCAGCGCCAGGAAGGACAATACAATATCCGGGCAGACCTAGAGAATTTCATGATTGTTCTCATACCGCCGAGTCCTATGGACGGCGTGAATCTCCTCGATCTGCTATCGAAATCTTCGAAACGCACAAAGTCGCATCACAAGAAGTACCACCAAGATGGCTCCAAGTATCGCCAGTCCTTCAAATCTGGACAAAACAGCCAGAATCTTAACTTCTTTGGACGACACCAACAGTCACAGCAAGCCATTCCCCATTTAATCCTTGAGGAGCAACCCTCGGCGAGAGTTTCAGAATTCATCGAAGGCCGTACACCTTATCGCGTGGACATATCCAGCTCGAACTCGGATTTGGAGCAACTGCAAATGCAACAGCAGTATCAGCCACAACATCCTCATGGGCCGCAAGTAGATGTTCTCCCGCCACCGTACCCACTGTCATACCACCACCTGATCAAACCTTTTCACCTGGAGGCCGAGCCCACGGTCATTCAAGCGCTTCCTCCGCAATCGCTAGCGAGTAGTGGAAAATTCATGGATTCCAATGGGAATTTCTTCCGAATGGCTCGTGCCATCCCAGGGGGGTCACTATATGGCCTCCTTTCGCTCGATGCCAACAGACTCCAGCCACGACACAGAACACCTTTCGACGAGCAACTCCTCAGCACTCCCAATGACGACGACGACGACGACGACGCAGATGAGGAGGAAGTTGGCGAAGGCCGCTCCATTGATCTGCCCCTAAGCAACGACAGCCTTGAGGAAGCTATTCACAACTACGTCTATCCGCCTTTGAATCCGCTGCGCTTCAACCCCGGCCTCCTGGATCTGCACTCACGATCAATGCAGCCAAACTACCCAAAGTACAACGAGGAAGACAATGCAAAAGCAACGCAAATCGAACTGAAACTACTCGGCGCAACAGAGGAATGTGGACCGGATAGAAAGCGAGATAGCTATGGGATTTGCCGATTCGCCGAGGGGTATTAAATAGAAAAATAAAACCGAACTGACTTTAACCACTTTTAGATTGTAAGTTAGCTTCTCTTTTAAGTGTGCCAAATGAGCGCAAACAGTTTGTATTACTAGACGAATGGATGCAGATTCTAAGTTTTGTGTTGTAGTTAATGATAATAATAAATAAATCAACTCCATGTGTAGACTTTTAGTCCTGTCGTTGAAGGCTTTCTCTTTTCCAGCCAGCAGCATCGGAAATAAAGCGTGTCACATGAGGTAAATCAGAGTTAAACGAGTTCCAGGAGGTGTTGCTATATTTACTGTCTGTTCTTATTGAAAACGGTCTTCTGCCAGTCAAGGGGAAACGTGTTTACGGCCATGTGCGAATTACTTAAGCACACGCATAGAGAGTTCTAAACAACAAGACCCTGATAATTTGGCCAACGATTACAACAAACGCTTAACAGAATTAGCATCTCCTGATGGACCTTGACAGGCTAACAAAAATAAAAAATCACCCATCTAATAAAGAAAACTCTTCACAGTTAAGTTGTTTATTTCTTTACTCTAAAATTATAGTCAAACCAAGTTCTAAAATAAAAACGAAATATTAAACACACAATTTTACAATGAATAAAGAACTTTTAATACAATAATTTGTGTCATTATTTTACTTGTTTGTGCTTTGTTTGTGTATAAAAAAAATGGAGATATCAGCAGCTAAAGGCTCCGCCATCTAGCGTACACATTCATAAACCTCTCAGTCAAGATTTACGGCACACACATCACGTATAGTCAGAGAACTAAACTTAAAACTAAAACTACCAACTTAAATTGAAAGAACAAAGCGTTTGGCGTAGACTTGTTTCGCAAACTTTGAGCTTGTCATGTTAATGACAGTTAATAAATTACGGCTGTGTTACGGTCTATGCATTTTAATGATAATGAGGTTACGAAATAATACTTTTACAAATAAATTCGATTCAGGAGATTGAAGAGATGTATGCAACAAATGTCTGTGTGTAGTATTTAACTTTAGTAGTAACTTTATGCGAGCATTGGATGTGCCCCAAATCAAACTTGGACTAGAAAACAATCGAAATTGAAAGAACAAAAATATAAATAAATCACGCACACACTCACGCCCTGAATTAGTAGAATTAGTAACGAATTGTATGCAACATACATTAATATATTTACTACCTGGAAGTTCTCTTGATTTTTTTTTTCTTTCTTTTTCTTTTTCTTTTGTTTTATTACGTATTTTACAATATTCACATGCAGAGTGTTAGCGTCTGTTTTGGGAACACCCTGAGTATGGATTATGAGGTGTATACAGTTCAACCGAACAAATAACTAAAATCTATCGAATAAAATGAATTACACTAAGGGAAACGGAAATGCAAAGAAGGCTAAACATAAACAATAGTTAATTGTACGTATAATCAGCGATAAGACAAAACAAATAAAATAATCTCAGATAAATGCATAAATAATAAAAAAAAAAAGAAATAAACAGAGCAGTTCCACTCTACGAAAATTAAAAGACACGGGGAAAATGAGACTATTTGACGAAGAAATCTATGCATAGGTATTAATTAGGAGCTTCTCTGATGGGGTTTCCTTCTTTCTTTTTTCAAACAACATCAGTCGACTGATTTCAATCGGCTTTAAGCAGTTGCTCCGTTTCACTCTTGGGAGGTGGTTTCGCAAAAGTCACTTTGAAGCAAATCCGATTGAAATGTTCGCACATTTGGTTGACGACACTCGCGCCATAGTGCCAATGAGCGAGCGTGGTCGTTATTAACAGCACGTAGAGTAAGAAACGCTCGAGGAATGGAATCCAGAGACCGAGACCAATGCAAATAACATAGACCGGAGTCATCCAATGATAGGCTTCGCAGCGGGTATTAGACATTTGGGAGACGATAAGGCGGCACTGAAAATAGATGGTAATCGGAAATATTAAAACAAGTATAGACAAGAAGTAACAGAAGTAGGTGATGGTCGTGTCGGGGTTTTTTTCTTCTTTTTGTGAATGGAAAGATGGTCGCAGAAAAATTAAAAATACAAAAATATGCACAAACTAATAACGAAGAATAGAGAACGAAAGGCGCTTACAGAATCTGAATACTTGATGATGGATGAACCTTCAGATCATGTTTTTGTTAGCATTGCAAATCCAATTCAAGAGAAAGTTAAAAGGGTGAGACATTTGTTTTGGTTCGGTAATAATAACAAATCCACCAATTTAACACAAACGACATTGAATCTTCATCATCAACGGTGGCAGTGGGAAACACGAAGACCTCGCATAAGGCGGGAAAGAACAGCGAGTACGCAACTGGATTAGGTTGGGTTAAGGACTGCCGGGCGAGAGACTTGTTACGAATCGTAGGAGTAAAGACAGTTCGTGTTGCTATACTTTGAACAACTCAAAATACCATGCGCGGTAATAGTAATCGTTTGAAGTGTGCGGGGGACATCATTTCACGAACATACAATTATCTATTGTGATCTACCAAATCAAAATATTCAAGGTGAATGTTAAAAATAATTTTAAACAGAGGACACCACGATAAGTAAGTAAATTTGACAGACATCTCTGGTTATTCAATGGCAGCCTTGTTGATGACTCGGCTGTGATACGGTCTTCCGTACAACCTACGAATATCCGCCAATACTTTCTTTAACCAGTTTTGGATCCATTTTACCAAAAAGTGAGTCAAATACACCCAAACAAGACCTTACTACTACGGCAAATCTAATAAATAAAGTCACGCCTCTGACGCGCGTGCTTGGAATCGAAGCACATAATAGGTTATACTAAAATGTTGAACCCGATAATCTATACCCTTATGATCCAAAGTTATCTACAGTTGAACTGAACATACGAGCGACGTGATTTGTGCATCGGTCGAGAGTCAGCCGATTTCGTATCAAGTTGATAACCGTTTTGGAGTGTTATTCGTTTTAAGTTTGGATTAAGTGCGGCATTTTTTCACATGCACAATTGTAAACATTGGGACTGAGAATCAACCCGACTTCCATTGACTGTCATTTCGCCTACACACTCCGAGTACACATCAACAATGTAATGTGGCGCACATTGGTAGTGTGATTTATTTTACCAGCAAATTGCGCCAAAACACGGCACAATCATCTGCCGATGATTCATGGAAAAATACAATTTAATTACCTAGCCAGTAGTTAACAGAGTCAACTTCACGCTGAATGTGGGTCATAGGAACGATTGCGAAATTAGTGTGCGACACTGATAACGATAAGAATGCTTTCCAAGTGCCGAAGACGATCAGATTCTAAATATTAACAAAGCACACACAAGTTTTCAATGTAAACAAAGTCTGTTGATTGTGCCGAAGGGCAGACTACAATGACAAACGCCGTCTAAATCAATAATTCATGTGGCTAAGCTTCGTTTCGGTTATGTCTGGTTTCTATCTGGATTAGTAGTGCCAAGCATATAAACACGTAACCCATAGGCGATCGCATCGCATACAAATTGCACAATCACAGCACACATAGAACTGCCACGAAGCTCTCGAGCGAAAGAACGATATTAACCGACCGCAATCACTTTATGGCAATTGGATTAATTGGCTAAAGTGAAAGCATTAGTCCCCCACCGAAGCTAAAAAGAGATGGAATAAGCTTTTACTCACACTGATGTTACTGAAAATGGTTCCGCTCAGCATAAACAGCGCCCGAGGGTCTGTGTCTGCGATGCCCGATGGCGATATCCAAGGCCAAACGAGGAGCATCACCATAAATACAGCGAACGGATAGAACGGACGTATTGCTTCGCCCAATGGTCGCATTTTGCCAGTTTTTTGAACATACGAGCTGGAAGAAATCAATTGTAAGCACGGCAACAACAATAAACAAAACAGGGTTACTCACTTGTAAACATTTATGATGACCATTGGCATATTTGCCAACGCGCTCACATGCAGCAAAAACTCCATTGCGATACCCAAAGGTATGCCAAAGGGTAAATCTCGCTTCCAGAACTCATAGCCAAAGTACCAGGTAATCAAGTACATAGCCGTTGACCCCCACATACTGAAATCATAGCCCCAGGGCAAATACAAAACTCCAGTGTTGTACTTCTCCCAGTGGGATACGTAGAAATTGAAAAACACCATCAAGCAGATGTAGTACATACGAATTGGAGGAATAGAAGCATCGCAACGCGCAAAAATGCTGTACAGACACGTAGGGATCAGTACAGCTGTATACGAATCCAACCCGTGGTCGAATAGTTCGCCCAATGGCCCGGCCAGACCGATTCTTCTCGCTTGTTTGCCATCAATGCCGTCCAGCGTGTAGGCTACAAATATATTGATGGCAGTGCACAGCCAAACCCATTCAGGAATCGGAGTGTAGCCAGGTTTGCCGGAGCTCGCGAAGAAATTCCAGTCATAGTACGAGAGGAAGACGAAATTTGCCACCGTAAAGAGGAAGCCGAGGAAAGTCATGACGTTTGGTGCGATCCATCTGGGGAAGAACTGCCATTAGAGGCAAATATTTATTGATTTTGCAATTTCGCACTATACAAATTCTCAATCTATCTTACCTGTACTGTCCAGTTCCAAAAGGGATGCATCACATGGACACTTAGTGGAGATGTATCCCTTGCACTGTACTATAAAAAAAAAAAAAACGAGGAGTCATCATTTTCCTTCACTTGCACGGGGAATACCCATAAACTACTTACTTTATAATTATCGAATCCGGCGAGATGCTCCTTTGTCAGGTAGGTGTACTCGAATAATTCCTGGAGTGCCATGATTGACGCTACAATATGCCCGCAATATTGATTTAAAAAAGTGTTCTATAATTTTTTTTTTTCCGAAATTAGGTACACGCTCTCTTTGTTGTCTCCGACAGGACTCGCAAGGATATGTGAATTGTTGAGTAGAACGCGACTCTACATTCTTGGATCTGCACTATTTGGACAAATCACCTGAATTCAATTAGCACTAATGTTGTGCTGGGGCTTATAATTAATAATTTATTTTAGAAAACAGCCGGTTTAATTAATTTACAGTCTCCCCCCTACTCGACGTGTGAATAAGATTTAGGAATTATACTCGAATGTGATGAAAAAAAGATTGTTGAGTGGGGGAGGTGGTGCGATATGCGATTCTGTGGAAATGTCAATTTGGCAGACGCATAATATTCAGCGAATTACTACTAGCGTGGCCTTATGGATGGGCAGTCGGTATGGTAGATCGTACGTCGATACGAATTTTGGCAGTGTTGTGTTTGGAGAAATTATGCAAAAATTCTGGAAAATTAATTTTTCTTTTCAATGCAAAGGAAACTACATAAAAAATATTTTGCATAGTAATTTTTTATTATATCTCACTTTCAGTTATCATATAATTCTTTGTTGTTTCACGTTATTTAAATAAATTGTGTTTTTCATATTTTATACTCAATGGATGGGTTTTGTAAATCGGACGTAATAATTTGACTAAAGACGTAAATTATACAAAATGTAAAAGTGTCTACGAATCATAGTAGGTATACAATCAAGTCTAGTTAATAATTCATTGTGAAAAACAAGTCACATATTGTTATATAAAATATATAAAACTATGATCAACAACCACAATAATGAAGTAAAATAAAATATGTAACATAAACTAAAATACGACTTTGCTAACTAAACTATACTTTAAAACAAATAGGAAACAATTCAGTTTTGAAACTAGCACAATTATTAACTAAGTACCACAAGTTTTGTAAAAATCTAAATAAAATATTTCTAAGTTTGTAACAAATCAATATTTGCGATACGTTTCTGGCGGTTAAACATTTCATAGTATTTAAGTTGTGTGTATGTGTGTTTTATTAAAATGACTAAAAATATATTTTAGATAATATACATATTTGCAATATTTTCATTTTTTTGTTATAACATTTCGTATTTGGTATTAAGCTCAAAAATTGTGATGAGATTTTTATTTATAATGTAATTGTATTTAAAATTGCACATTTCCCTAACGAGCGTTTAATGATAGTTTTATTGTAATTATTTTGAAATATCAATTGATTGATTTTTCGAAAAAAGGCAAGAGAGCGCATTTCAGTTATAAATTTTGCGATTTTTTTTACTGCTTAGCGAATGTAATACAATAATTGTGTGCTTCTTTTTTAATTTGTCTGTTTTTTCATCCTTCGACGGGCGTTACCTGGACAGCCGGATGAGCTCAGTAAATGCAGTTTCCAACCGCCATCTAAAGGTAAGTGAACATCGTCGTGGCAAAGGGGACAACGGGCCGCACCAGTTTTTAGCTCTAACGTGGTGTAAACAGAAATAACGTTTAGTGCGACGTTATAAAGAAAAAGAGGTGAATTTAATTTACTTACCTCGACAATAGTCCTCCATTTGATGTAGCTCGTACAACTGCTTGTGCACAGACTCGGTACAACGGTCACAAGTGATGTAGCTGTTTTTTGCTTCACACTCCTCTGGAAAGAAAAATGTTTTCATAAGTCCACCCATCGCTATGTTGTATATAAAAAAAATTACTTGTCAAGTGGTAATTGAGAGCGGCCACCTCTAAGACCTGACAGCACTGAGGGCACTTAGTCAGAAAAGGACAAGACTTCCAGTAGTGTCTGTCCAAGTGGGCTTGCTCCCCATGACAGGACCAATCGCAAAATGGACAACGTCTGAAAGAACACATTAAAAACTTGTAAATGCCCTTGCTAGTTCAACTTACATCACATCGGGTTCCTCAAGTGACTCCGAGTTGGAGTTCGAATTCGAACTCTTCCTTGAATTACTTGAAATCATAGACTGCTTCACTTTCTCGTTGTATTCCTGTTTACCATTGCATGCAACCCCAGCTGCGTAGCCATTGCTCTCTGCTGGCGCTGGGCCACTGATTGAGTGGCCGCTCTTGCTTTTTAGAATTCTTGTTTCCGAACGCCGCATCGGACTCGACTGGGAATCCGGACTCTTTGTGCCAAAGCCAAAACCAATCTGACTATCATACACTGTCTTGTCCACCTGCTCACCCCGCACAGCTTGCTGCTTTTCATATGTCCTGTTTGACGGCGGTGAAATAGGGTCACTGGATGGCCCTGAGAAGTGCTTGTTGGCTTCCAGCATCTCTTTCTTTCGTTCCATATCCAGTTTATCAAACTCGGTAAAGAGTTGTCGGTAGAGGAGATTCCTCCTGGTAATGTCATCGTCCGGGGGCAACTGCTTCCTTACTAGCCTCGGGTTCATTTTGTAGACCAGCAGCAGAATTCGTTCAGCCACTTTTCGAACTGGCTCTGCGGGATGATGTATCCCTGAACATCCACACTCCGATAAGGCGCGACAAGTGAGCCCGCTATGCTTATCCGTGCTGATTCCTTGGCTCAGCACCAGCTGCTCCAACATTTGCATGCGACTCAAGGCCAATCGCGGATGTGTACCGGAACTCACAGCACGGGACAATGCTGGTGCAACTAAATGCTGTTCGCAAACTTCTGGACATGCGGCTATACTCAGAATCGTGTGCTGTGCTAGAGTATGGATTCGTGGAGATGGATCTCCGCTCTTTGCCAGCAATTCTGGTAAAAGGCGATCCACACAGCGGGCGACTTCGCTTTGCGACACCCGGCCCGGTACAAACTCTAGGAACAGCACCCTTACAGTTTCAGTGGCCTGACTAAAGACTGAGTAAACAGCATCTCGAACGGCTCGATGCAACAGCAAAGCGGCGCTACGAGCTACTTTGTTCGAGCCAGCAGCACACTCGCCCTCCGTTTCTTTTCCTTTGAGAAAGTTGCGCAGCCGCATAAGGCCATCTTCACGGTCTTGAAACTGACGCGAGTAGAATTGCTCCACCTGCGGGAAGGCAGGATAATAAAAAGTTTTAACTTATCAGCAGCGTCAGCTTACCAACTCGTTGCCAAAGACCAAAATGGGAAGCGCGGCCTGTCTTCGTTCCCGGTCGTTCAAACGAGATCGCCCTCTGTTAGGATCCGCCTCAAGCAGCGCTGTGCCTTGACATTCCCTTAAAAATTCATTAGTATGTGAACTGAAAATTCAATATGATAACAACCACAACTTAAAGAGAACCACCATCGAGAGAGTATACAGAGTAATGTTTTATGCATGTTTATAAATGTCTATGTACAACTAAAGTGCTTTTAGCATCAAGACCCATGCAAGCTCGAGCTAAAATTAAATGAATCTACAGAAACAATTTACAACATCAATTTAAGCCCATTTCAGCTTCGCATTAGCCTCTGCAACTTACTGTCTTAGTGTGGGGATAGCCCTTTCTTCGTAGTCCTCGTAGCTATTTCGGGGGGCGCTCTTATTGCGCCGCCTAAGCGATCCCTGATGGCTGGACATAGGTGAGCCTCGGCTCGGGCTCCGACCTATATTCAGCTTAGGAGAGTTTGGGATATCATCGTGAGACTTTCGGTGGCTACCGGCCGAATGGGTGGAGTGTGTGTCGCTTGCGGTACTCTGTGCTCCGACACCGCCGCCACCCGAGCTCCCACCATCGGTTGAAGACTTATCTTCTTGTGCACTCTTCGGACTCATTGTTGCTGTAAAATGCGCCTCAGCCAATGCAGTTGCAACTTCCTGCAGACTCGGAGCTGTTGGTAGTGTCGGTTTATGTGAGTACATTTCAGATGACTGATCGTTGTCGGCCACAACCCCACTACGTTCCAGGAGTTGATCAACTAAAAGGTGTTTTAGAACGGATCCTCGATACATTTCAATCTGTTCTTTTCTCAGTTTGGCGGTAGTGAAGTCCTCCTGTTGCACAGCCTGTCTTTTTGCCAGCGAGTACCGCCCCAATCTCTCTCCTGCTACCTTCAAAGCTGTCATGCAGAGCTTCAGTTTCCTGGCATACTCGAACCGTTCATCGTTGACCGCCTTCAGCTTTTTCTCCTCCATTTCCCGAATGATGTCCGCAATGGACTCCTCCACATACATTGAGAACAACAGATCATCACAAATTGACGCCAGAACGGGTTCGCCGTTTTCCGACAGCTGAATTTCTCCCGACGCGTCTTCGCCATTTTGAATGGCCTCCACATCCTCCCCCAGAACATTAACAGCTATCAGCGCAATCTGTCCCTCCGTATTATAATCATTTCTGTGCGGTGTGCTTAGGCGTAATTTAAGATGGGTGCCCTTTCTAGGGTTTACCGTTACGCTTTGCAGCTCCCGTGATTTGAAATTCGTTCCCGCATTATCAGAGAGTGCAATAAAGCCTAAAAAGTCAAAGCATTGGCTGGAGGGAGTGCTTGGTATCCCTTTGGGAGAATAGTGAAGCCATATTTCGACTTTTTCAGCTAAAGAAAGGGGGGAACGGTTAGATATTTGGACGCGAGTGACCAATGAGTGACCTTACGAATCAGATACTGGTGGGCTAAGATTTGTATGCGACATATTTTGGCCGGTTTATGGAAACGTAAAACTATATCGTGTGGGCTGATGCTGCTGCCAGGACTGCTCCTCCAACCGTGAACCGTTGGACCGTGGGTGTTTAGTTCACTCGATGGAAACGATGAGTCCTCATCTGAAAAGATAACGAGCTTAAAAAGGCTTTTACAACTAGGTAGCTCGTGATATCAATATGACCACGTCAGACGAGTGTTATCGTCAGTCCCCGTTAGATATGCCGAAGGTTTGATAAGCCAACATTTTCAACAGTTGCCTCGCCAAAAAGTCAGTTAAACCATCTGCGCCTAACAGCCAAGTCGTGTTAAAAGCCATGACCAAGTTTATATCTAAATCGAATAAGGACGGGCAAAAAAAGCCTGCTGCCGTGCCAAAATGGATACAATTTCAACAGATTGCGAATAACGTGAATCACATTTTAATCCTGTTTGTAGCTGGATACATAACGTATTTGTGCAACAGTTTGAAATGGATAGACATAGCTACGCACACTTTTGTGGGTACAATTGGGGTATGTTATCTAAAAAAATAATTAATAATTGATAAAAATAATAATAATTAACGCTAGAGAAAATTTTTTTGTACCTAGAGACCTACGAGACCTAGTTTAGGTATATCGGCTGTAAATTTGAATCCGCTTTTAACAAAAAGCGGTTTTGGACAGAGCAATCAGAAACTGCAATTCATTTCTTGTCCAAGACTTCGGTATAATCAATTGATAATAATTATCATTTTGACACCTGCACTTCCAATAATCGAAGCTGACAGAGAGAGAGTGACACATTTTTCTATTTCGATTTTCTATGTACCTCATAAAACAACACTCCTTCCCCAGTTCTCCTATGCCTATTATTCCTATCGATCCCATTCCCAATCCAAATGCCCCGCTAATGGAGAAAAACAAACGAACTCATATCAGTCATTAGGTTGAGTTCTCACTCAATTTCATTTCGTTTCCAACGAAGCAAAGCCTAAGCAAATAGCAAACTGGTTTTCGCGCTCGTATATTTTTATTTGTTGAGTTCATATCGCAGTTTAGAATCGAGCATAGTCATCGGTGTCAGCAGCGAGAGAATCTACACCATGGCGCAAAAGAATTCAAATAAATCAAATCAAAAGAAGGAGCTGCCATCACTATCCAAATGGAAGCAATTGCAGAGGCTCCTCAATACGGTCAATCACATTTTGATTGGATTTGTCGTCATTTACATGGGGTTCTTGGCGAAAAGTTTAAGCTTCTCGGATACTTCATTACATGCGTTAATGGCCACCACCGGGGTATGTGTGTCTTTATCAATTATGTATATTTCTAAGTGGAATGGAACGTTTTTTTGTTTGTGTAGTGACATAATATCAACATACGATTGGACTACTTGCCGGTTGTATACGAAGGGGGAGACGTCATTCTAAAAATATACCTACGCATATTTACAATGAATTGAATTCCCCGTCTCTATGATGGACTTCCTTCGATAGAAAGAATGTAAATCAGAAGTCGGTAACAAAAGGAGAAGGTTATCCTTCGGTATCTAGCGAGGAGGTAGCCTGTTTCCAATTTGTTTACCATGACGATAGTGACGGCAACTAGTCGTAAGTAACCGAGAACATTATCAGTTATCTGCATATTTTGTGTTTCGGAAGTGACGTGTAGTCTGCGTGTCACCACACAAATGCATGCAACTGAGTTTCCATCAAACATTTAACTTAATAAATATTCCACACGTTAGCATTTTTTTAACGCTCCCAAAAAACTGTATATAGCGCAGGTCATATTTAGTGTCAGTTAGTTTCACTTGAACAGATAAGGCGCACATTTTAGTCTATAAAACTCTCGGGTGTTTAATGACAATGACCAAAGAAATTCATCTGCTCACAGCTGGAATATTTCCTTTGAAGTTAGGTGTTGCCAGCCACGGGCGCTTGGTACTTCGGTATCAAAAAATGATACCATTTTGTAGAAAGACACATTAAGTCCATTTAGTTCTAATATTTATATCTGCAACTCTGAGTGTGTGATGATAATAAAATTTTCCCCTTTCAGTTTCACCTGCTGGCCGCTGAAGCGCTCATGTGTCACTATCCAGAGAATCTGTTTACCAAAAATTTCTCGCACAAAACCAGAACTAGGCTGCACACCGTCCTACAAATTGTAGGCGGCTCCATGGGACTACTATCCGGAATTGGTAAAATCACAAAAACCGAAAAC
The DNA here is from genome assembly GCA_948293265.1 of Cheilosia impressa. NCBI lineage: Eukaryota > Metazoa > Arthropoda > Insecta > Diptera > Syrphidae > Cheilosia > Cheilosia impressa. Next base: position 52,276,902 of record OX411883.1, on the reverse strand, counting down.
CATTTCACAACTATCCATGGAAAATTCGGTAAGTGTTCGTTAACCCATCGCACTATTCTTCCATTTATTACGTTCTAACTTGCAGGACTCGCAACCATTCTAATGTGTCTGGCCAGCCTGCTGGGAGGTTTAGCAAATTTATACCCGGTGGTATTAAAAAAATTATTCAAGCCCGCTGAAATCAAACTGCGACACAATATATTTGGAATCGTCACATTTACCTTCGCGATGTCTACCATCTTTCTTGGCTACAATACAAAGTTTTTCTACAAGTACGTGGACTCGCAGTTCATTCCGTTTATTAGCTCAGTGACATTGATCGTTTGGCTGCTGACAATTATTGGACCAGCAAGGTCATTGCTTGGTAAATTAAAGATAAGGGAACAAAGAAAACAGCAATAAATGGTTTCCTATTTTTCTAAGAAAAAAAAACAACACCCTTCTTTCTTTTTCTCACATTAGTGTTGGGTAATTTAGAAAGACAAGATTATCCTTAAATCTCCTCGGTTCGATGTAAAAATCTGTTTTTATTGCTCAACCAGGGATTCCTGGCAGTCGCCCAAAAAGGAATCCTCTCCACCATACAGACAGTCGGATGATATTCAATTATCCTGACGAACGTACTCAGACGATAAAGTTCTATGGACTATTTATCATCGGAGGCAAATAATAGGACGATGCACATAGCTATAGCTACGTACACATTTTTAGAAGGTCTGTTTGATTGGGAGATTTATCTCTCAAATATCCGCAGTGGTGTAGGCTCGGGTGTATGTCTACTTGCATTGTAGCGAGGTTGGTCTGGAACAAACAATTGGGTCCCTTTTACATACGAAACAGAAAGAATATTCGCCGTTTATGGATCGGACCTTATCTACACTGAACCTTGCTAGGGACCGAACTAGCCAGAAGAGCTCCAAAACTTATAAAAAACGTCGTATTTATCTCCTTTAAAAAATTATTGATTGAACACTACTTGTGAGTCGGATGGTTGCGCAATTCCTAACCATACCTGGCTAAGGCTGCCTGCAGTCACCTATACCTCCTGTTGGGATTAAATAGATTGCTATGCGGTTTCCTAACAGCCCAATTAAATCTGTGTCGCCATATTCTTATTTTATTGAAATTGCCATCAGAGCATACTTACAACTTATGACCTAAATCGCTGTCGTCAGAACTCCTTCACTAATAACCTTCCTTAATAGCAGGTACCTATTCAACTCATTTCTAAAATGTGCATTCAAGTTTCCACGGTCGATAGCACTCAATTCAAGATCAGTCATGAGGACGCTGCTATAGAACGAAGAATGAATACCCTTTCCCGTTAGAAATGAATAGAAAATTCTTATCCTTACATGCTCATGAAGTATTTAATGTTAATTAAGCCACTGCCCTCCGCTTCTCACCATTGACTGCCCGAGCTTAAGAAAATTTCCAAATCAATATCCCAGCCCACCCTTTCAATAGAAAAAAAAACATTTCCGTTGTGATACATCATGCGGTTGAACCTCTTGGGTGCAATTATCACGTCAATCCATGGGGAGGCATTTATTAAGAATATAAAATCATAACAACCTCTCTTGGTTTTCATCGCCAGCTAGTTGCACTTTTTTCGACTTATCGATTTATCTAAAGGGTACTCGTCGTACTATGACTTATTAATCTCCAACAAAAGAAAAAGGAATCGCAGACAAACATCGTTTGCGCTATCTGCAACCACTCGGTTGTTCAGTTATCTAATAAATGCAGTGTCCTTTTTTCCAATTGGGTTTCGCTTACCTGATGCGAATACCACATTGAAGGGTATTTTCCTGGCCATACTCCAAATGAATCTTCAAGAAAACTAGCACAAAACTAATCTCTTATTTATACAAAAAACTATATTAAAACAACAAAATTGACTACTTTGTACACATTGCACGTAAATTCGAATATTTTATACTTTAAAAAATTTAAACTAATACATCCCGAGTTGCAAAAGAAATCAAATTTTCACTTTGTTTGAACTGAAAAACTATTTTAAATGGGAGCAAACAGGAACACTTTGCGGAATAAACTTTTTTCCCCAACTGACAGGACATCCTTTTCGGGAAACATGTCTTCTCGTCGAATAAAACGACCCCTGGCGAACGGGACGAGATTTAGAATTATAAGCCTGCGCACAAGCCGCTCATATGTTTCTTATTTTTACAACGGACCACGTGCGTGCCTGTTTGTTTATTGTTTAGGTTCTTGAAGCTATAGGGAGGTAGTATAGAAGTGAATCGGGCAAGCGGGTGGGGGCGGCAGAATATGCCTTTGTCATATCCTCGATGAGGGGTTGTTGGCTTTTAAAATTGTATTTTGAACGAACATACGTGGCTTGCATTGAATGGGACTGCGTAGTGCGTAGAAGGTGAAAAGAATAGCACCACAGTCAAACATTAAAAAAATATTATTAAAATAAGGCAGCGTCAGATGTTCTCATATCTGCCTTTCGAATAAAATAAAAAATCTTAGATTTGATTGGCAGTTTTGAAAGACTCATCGATATCATCGAGGTACCAACTGAAGGATTAAACATCGGCTGGTTCATTGAATTCACTTGACCGATGAATAGGTGGATTTATGGAACTAATCAAACAAAAATAAATTTCGTGAAAAGCTTTCAGCTGTTTCGCTTCTAGGTAGCAAAAAGAAAGGTGCCTTACATAGTACTAATAGCACTTGCTTACCAGCCGCAACTCCTACACAGTTTGAGGATGGTAGTTGGTTTACATTCCAATTTGTGTTGACAGTCCACATCCACCAGTTGTCAAAACACGTATACGGTGTTTGCAAATATTATTTGTTTTTTTGTTTGTTTAAATTTTAAAACACGGAATATGGGCGAAACCGACCACAAATATAGTATATTACTGCCAACTTACAATGAGAAGGATAATCTTCCAATTATCATTTGGCTTATTGTAAAATACATGAAAGAAAGGTTAGTGGCAGCCAGTTATCAATCAATAATCCTTATCAACTATGCGTTTTCTCTACAGCAATTACGAAATTATTGTCATCGATGACGGCAGCCCAGATGGAACTCAAGACGTTGCCAAGGATTTGCAAAAGATCTACGGGGAGGACAAGATTCTACTGCGGCCGAGAGGTTCAAAACTGGGTTTGGGTACAGCATATATTCATGGAATCAAACATGCTACCGGAGATTTTATCGTGATTATTGACGCTGACCTTAGTCATCACGTAAGATGCCCAATACCAATAGCTATTGAATGTTAAACACTTCATTTGTTCCCCTTTTAGCCAAAGTTCATTCCAGAATTTATCAAACTTCAGCAAGAGCAGGACTTGGACATAGTTTCTGGAACAAGATATGAAGGCAATGGCGGAGTATATGGATGGGATTTCAAAAGGAAATTAATTTCTCGGGGGGCGAATTTCTTATCACAGTTGTTACTGCGTCCGAAAGCTTCCGATTTAACAGGTTCATTCCGATTATACAAGAAGCATGTTCTGGAGAAGTGCATCGCTAGCTGTGTTTCAAAGGGCTATGTTTTCCAGATGGAAATGCTTGTTCGTGCTAGGCAGCACAATTTCACAATTGGAGAGATTCCAATTACGTTCGTTGATCGTGTTTATGGCCAGTCGAAGTTGGGCGGCACAGAGATTGTGCAGTTTGCAAAAAATTTGCTCTATCTGTTTGCCACCACATGAATGATTGAAAGTTGAAATATGTATAAATATACATGTATACATAAAAAGCACGCTTTTATTTTAAATCAAGAGGAGATATAAACAACCATACAATTATCATAAATTCCCTTGCCCTTATGCTTCTGCGCCAATAATAGATTCTTTTCTATTTCTAAAAAAAAGTTCTGTCCCATACACACTGTTTGCTATGACAATGAATCTTGATTAAAATTTTGACGAAATCACTATACCCAGTTATATTTTTACTCAGGTGGTACTGAAAATACAAGTATTTATTTTACTAAACAATCGTAAACAGATTTCTAAAAATTCAGTCATCTTGCACTTCCGCCTTAAAACACGGTCCACACGTCAGTGCTACCAACCGCAGCCACACACATCATTTCACAAAAATAAGCAACTAACAAAACGTCAATTCACAAAAAATACTCTTCTCGGATGGTAAAGTAAACTCTTGAAGCAAAAATCCACAACTAAGCACAAATTTTGTCCAAAACGTGTCCCTACGGAGATTATCCACTAAAGCATGTAAGTATTAACAGTTTATCAATATTCTTATCTTGTGCTTTTATATTTCTAACCCATAATTTCAACAGTAAAGCAAGCCACTCAATCCCACAGTCCAACTACAACATACTAACCAAACATGTCAGTGGACGACTTCCTGAAAGGTCTTCCTAGTCACAATGCAAGCAATTTCGCATTATTCAACACCGAAAACGGTATTCGCACATCACAAAAGCGTCCATCCGTATATCTACCCACTGAAGATTACCCAGCCGAACAGATCATCGTCCTTGAGAAACGCTGCATCCTACTACGCTATCTGACTCAACAATGGGACAAAAAGACGGTGCCCAGGAAGCGTGACCATTCAGCTGAGGGAGCGAACAACGCCAACAGTAGCTGTAAGAAGCGCCCGCGCATGGAACCTATCGAATTGAATTGAAGAGACTTGGTTTCCATTTCTATATTCGTTAAATTTTCCGTACTACCTTTTTCTTTTTATTTTTTTGTTCATACATGCATCTGTTCTTATGATTTGTAACGTAATGGAATACATTTAAACATATTTCTAGTTTTATACTTCGTATGTAAATTAATGCACGGAGCGCATTTAAATTATGTTTATTTTCGAGTGAACTAAAAGCAAGAAAATAGAATCCTTCTAACTCGGACTGGAACTGTAAATTGAATAAACGTTTAGTTTTGTCAAAACGCCGAGTACATATTAACTTAGTGCAGTGACCTTGAGAGTGGATCACAGCCTTCATTCTCCAATCGGGAAATAAGTTGAAACGTAAGTTTGACCTTAAACACTTTCTGTTTTAAATGGATGACAACCTTGGACAGTACGATGCTTCTTGGCTCATCATTGAATGTAATCCACGAATGATTGGAGCGTTGGAGGGAAGGGATTCATTATAATTGTCAAAGAAGGCTGCTAGGAATGCCTGCTGTGTTCCACGTGAACATTATTTGAATGGAACTTAGACTTGAACCCAATTAATAAAAATAACGCAAAACTACACAGAGCACAATACTCTATTTCCTTCCTCAAATTCGTTTACACTGTAGGTACAATGTATAATTATTATTTAATGATGACCAAGGTCCTTTGGGTCTGGCTTTCCGTATTGTTTCTCCCACATTGCAACGTACTGCTTCTTTCGTTCTTCGCGACGAGCAAAGTATTCCGGATACTGAGCCTTCTCCAACGGATGCCAGTAGTCCAACACCCAGTCTGGTGGGATTACTTCTCGTTCAAAGGCACATCCTCCGGGACTGTTGGCAACTAAGAAAAGGAGTGATATTACTGAGGATTGGTTCGTTGGATTCAAATCTTACATTTTATTGGTTGATAATGCTTGGTCTTAAACAATTGCTCTTCACCATCTGCGAGAATTTTCGCTGCCTCAGCCATATCGGTTATGTGACGATTCTTTTCGAAACGTTGGCGAAGGAGCACGGCCCGGTAGCGGAAGATATGTCTTTTTATTTGAAGGAAAAGCAATTATTATCCGCTCTTACATAAGTACTTGTGGTAGGTTTGTAAAGTTTACCTGTGGTCGTACCATGCTTCAAGATCGCGTAGAGATCGCTTATACAGGCTGCATACTTGTCGGGCATGCGAAACTATTCCTGTTGGAACCGACATGCTGAAATCGCCGCTATTACAATGAGGGTTTTTAAAAATCCAAATTTCTTCCTTCTAAAAATTATTCACTTGGATTTCTGCCTAATTTGACATCAGCTGTCAAAAAATTTTCATCGAGGTGCATATTGGTTTAATTGCATGGATGTGGTCAGTGCTGCCAGTTCCACTATGACGAGCCGCTGGATGGAATAATTGTGTTCATGGAAGACAGTTGAACAACAGTAGAAACATCAAGTATTCTGAACAATGCTATTTTTGCAAATGAATGAAAGAGAGTGATTGATTGTAAATAGTTCGATTTGGCTCTTCAGATTTTTGATGCTAAATCGAACATTAAATCCGAACTTTATTGGTTGTCTGCTTGAGTTGGCCGCAAAATTTGTTTCACACGCACTGGAAATGTATTTCATCGATTTACGAGCTTAAAATAACACGAAAAACTCATTTCCATACGTGTACAATGAATAATTCAATTAAAACAATCAAACATGAAAAGCAATCTCAATCAAAAAATAAAATTGTTTTAATCTGTTTGCCCAATCGAAAACGATATAAATCGCAAATATATATGTGCGTCAATCAATACACAAATGTATTTTTTTATTTTCAATATTTTCGACATAGCTAATGCTCTCAATCCTACTGACGTGCTTTATGATTTTTTAACTGCCAACTATTTACGAACATTTCTGCTCTAACTTTTTTTTTAATAATTTGTGGTTAAAAAAATAGAGAGAAAATAACTCTCTGTTTCCACCTTAAAATAAAATTCCGTTTCAATGTTAAAATTTCCCTTGCATTATCTCGTTTTACAAGCACCTACCAACGCCAAAAAACCAACGCCTAATCGTTACGATATTGCGCAACCATTTTCTTAGTCCATCTCTTTCGCACTCCTTCGCAACATACCTTCCCCAGCTCATCTGTGTATCTCCTTTTCGAAACAAAAATTGAAAAAAGACCGAATCGACCGAGGAAGAGAGAAATTAATTTTGTCCAACTCTCTCTTTCATCGCATTCATTCCACACAGCAGCATTCATATTTTTTTCCATTTCTGGCAATATCGACGGCAGCGCGGAGTGAGTGTCCGCCCTTTGGTCGGCCATTTTTTAATTTTGTTTACACAAATTCCTTGCAGCCAAGCGTTATTTTTTCCAAAATTGTGCAAAAATCGACCGGAAAATTGTTTCAACACCGAACAAAATGTCGTCCAACTCACCGCCGAACTCGGATAACGAAGATAGCCGGTAAGTTTTTTTTACTAGTCTAAAAATATCAAAACGAAAAAAGTGTACATAGCTATATAGAAAAAATATTTTGTCGCCATCGAATGAACAAAAAAAAAAATATTCCTCATCATCACCGTAGCGGGTCGCCATCAAAATGGAGTCGTAATCCGTTGCAGCTAACATTACTCGGCGTCGGCGGCGTTGGTAAGCGAAAGAGTGCTTTTCTTCCATACCGGCCTCAAGTGAACTCCCCGGCTCCCGACACCAGCACCAGTTCTATCGCTTCAAACACTACCCCTACCAGTGCGTCGAAATCTACAGTTTTAACAAATCTTCAGCGTGGTAATACAGCGGCAACCTTTTGCCCCAGCGATGTCCAATTGAGTTTTCACGAACGTGCAGGTCAGGGTGAACTCTCCGACGAACAAGTGAAAGTAGCAGCGGCATCTAAAACAATCGACATTACAGACAAAAATGGCTTTACCGCACTACATTGGGCGTGTTTCTATGGTCAAGTAGCAACCGTGGCCCAACTACTTGCCACCGGATTGGTGAATGTGAGTAAATTGGCACCGGATATGGTGTCACCGCTATTGTTGGCGGCAGCCGGTGGTCATCATGAAGTTGTACGATTGCTCCTTCAGCACGGGGCCGACGCTCGACATGCGGACATTGTTGGCAACACAGCGCTGATGTACGCCGCCGCTGGCAATCATCCCCACACCTGCAACGAATTACTTTCGAAGGACCCCGATTTAACAGCCACCAACGAACATGGCGACACTGCCTACAGTTTAGCAATGGAAAACTCTGCCAATTTATCACAGGCTGTTCTAGAGCATTACCTGACCGCCTTGCTTTCCATATAAAAAATATTCTAACTTTATAATTCATGCGAAATAAATATATCTACCAAAAACGAGGAAAAAAAAGAAAACGCCGAAAAAGAGCAATTGAAAAAAAATCTTTCATCGGCTGTAATACTACTACTGGCGAAATTTTACTACAACTACTACTACGAGTACTACACGCAGCGGCAAACCGACAGTCGATAGAGATAGTGAATTGTGTATGCAGAAGAAAAAAATAATCAGAAAATATAATGAATAAACGAAAGAAAACCGATAGAAGGAAGATGGATGGTTGGCTGGTAGAGCAAGAGGTGGAGTGCGATGGTTTCTTGTCAGAGGGGGTTGACGGCGGAGAGGGGTGGCTGGTACAGTCGAGCGGAAGGGAGAGCCGCACTACTGCATTCCATTTGAAATTCTTCAATCTGTTATACGAAAACGAATACCTACGATGTGTTGATGTTGGATCGTTGCGAGATGGGCGGCATACACTACAGACTGAGACTACACACTCCAACGAATAAGAAGAAGTAGACGAGGACGTGAAATAATGGCGCTGGTGCGTAGCGGTGGTCACGTAAACGGAATTAATACAGGTGAGAGATACAAACATAAATAAGAATGAAAAAAAAAAGAATACGTACTCTACCTAGTCGATGGGGAAGATGACTGGAGTGAGAAAATGAATGAGTGGTTTTTAAGAAGGCTATGGGGGGACAAAAAATGCAAACAAAAAATAACCGTGTTGACGGGTGGTTTCGGCAAAATTCTTTTAAAAAAAAAAGTGGGTGTACCTAGGTACACATTTATCTGAGTGGAATAATATTTTTTTTTTTAATTTTCCCTGTTGGATTAGTTAACATTTTTAAGTCGTTGCTTTTTCGGTTACAAAGTATAGGTATAGGTATGTACCTACAAGAGGATCCTTAATATAAATATAGTTATAATTAGTTTTCTAGTTTGGAACCAAAAGTAATGGAGCAAAATTAGGACATCTCCTTATGAAAAAGGCTGTTGCTATTCGCACGTCGTTCGGAACACGGTACCTACATAACGAAATGTCAAAGTTAAATCGCGGAAAATACCTAGGTGTAATGTGGCTCGCTTCGCTCGCTATAAGGACTCTAAACTCCAGTATTTCATTTTCGGGACGTTTTAAGGTCCAACTTATTTCTTAAAACACTATTTTTAATTAAAATTAATACCATTACGTTAGGTCAAATATGTAGCCGTCTCCCGAAGCCAGACAAACGTCAGTCAGTACAAAAATTACGCGCGAATAGCGACATCGTAACCAACCAGCCTAACCAAAGAACTAAAACGTTAAATAGCAACGACTTCACTAAGACGTTGCATACCTACCTGCCTACTTGGAAATGGTGGAAAACAATTTTTTTTTAAATAAATTTAAGTGCTATTTTGTATCCGGTTTTTGGTCCGCAGCTTGTTTTGCTTAAATTATCATTAATGAGGTGGTTGCAACCAAATCTCTGTTAATTGTACAATACCTAATAGTGAAGTGGTATTAAACTCAAACCAGAAGCACTTGGCCGTAAAACAAACGCCTTTTGTGTTTGGAAAAACTATAAATCAGCATTTTAGAAGGTTACGGTTTTCATTTGTTGTGCAAACCTTTAAGTAATTGGGACAGGACCTAGATATAAGTAGGTACACTAATGATCGTCAATATGCCTGGCATAATTTCCATAACTGCAAGCAAATGGAGTCATAAAAACTAAGTTAGTTAAAATGTTGACGCATACCTATCACCTGTTCCTTGCAGAATTTCGTCCATAACCTCACACGTTTTGACTGTTTTGTTTTGTATGCAATTTTCTTATCAACAGTGGGCCCAAGAAGTGGTGGGCAGGTCAAATAAAATTATATCTTTTGTAATGACATTTATCTAGTTCTGGTAGGTACCTATATATCTACCTATCAAGTGATTATATTCCCCTTAACCTAACATCATTACTACGGTGCCGCTTTTACCGCTTAATTGCCTCACGATAAACAAACACAAATACCATAAGATCAATGATCTATACCCGGTATACCTACCTACCTATTTTTTAAACATTGCGACTCGCTTAAGCTCCACTTTACTGTGCCATGCACCAGCCACACCACCACAAGTAGGCAATCTAATCGAAGCGACCGCATATCGCACTCTCCCACAACATGCCAGCCAACTACACAAACAAAAAGAAAGAATAACCGTTACTCATTTACTGCTACTCGCCGTCAAAATTCCAAACATTCCACCGAACAACAAACACATGAATGAATTTCCCATCATCGCTGCATAACAGGTGAATTCACACAAAACAAGAAAACGAGAAGAACGAAAAAATACAAAAAAAAAATAAAAATAAAAAACGCGCGGCAAACCCCACGCCAAAACAAACTTTTGATAACACAAGTACAGTAAATCTCTTTGCGCATTTTCTTTTTCAACTCGCTCAGTTCAATGACTGACTGAGTCGAGTGCCAGTGCCGCTGAAATGAAAAGTATGGGTAGGTATCTACCTATCCTACACGAAGGGATTTTTTGCATTTCTCTCTTAAGCTCTGGTCCATTATTGTTATTTTGTCTGTGCTGCGCCGACGATCATTGCAGCTACCTATGCACCAAAATTGAGGCCAATAGTTGAAAGTTTTTGCCGGCATTATAAAACACGGGACATTTCTCCATGCCACCTTCGAGCACTGACATGGCGTCAAGTACGTTAGCCTTAGCATTATCCCCATTTCGTGTTGTGTGTCGTTCATCGCAAACAAAAAGGAATGCGGTGTATTGGGTTTGGGTTTGGTGGGTTCACAATCAACAGCGAGGCATGAGCTACATTTTTTTCTTCTCCAAATTTTGGTATATCTTTGGCTCCAGCTCCATTAGTGGTCTGTACCTTGTACTGTTAATCTGGCGCGCATTCAAAACAAAGAGTTCAAACAGGCTTGTGTTTTATTTTTTAGTTCATTTTCGCAGTTATACAAAACAAAATAAACGCGTTTTCTCCGTATCTCTTGTTCTGGAATTTCTGAGATCCTAAAAACACCACATGCTTGAAAGCAGCGATAGCCAGACAAACACTTGTGCAGGTTTGTCGTCCATTTCCTGTTAGTTGGATGGTTTTTTTTTTCGTTTAATGCAAAATGAAACTAATGCCAAGGGGAGAAGAAAAAAAAGAAGCTGATGGAACGGAAAAGGGCAAGGGAACACGCAATCGTAGATATAGTACAAATACGTACAAACACGATGCTGCGCAAAGTTGGTTTCGAGCATTTGCTTTCTGTTTTTCGTCGTATTTTTTTTTTTTCTTTTTAGTTTTAACGTTCTTTACGGTTCAAACTCAAAGTCACCCTCCAATCGCGAAAACAAGAAAACAACCAGAAAGTGAAAAAAAAAATCCATAAAGTATGTGTGGAATGAGTAAAATATTAATAAAAAGAGATGCGCAGACGGGGGAGAGCGAGATGGAACTAAACACACCTAAATAAGAAATAACAGCGCAGCACACACATCGTATTCGTATACACGTGTGTTTGTGGTATACAATTTTTGTCCGTCTCTCTTTGAACATTTTTTTTTTGTTGTTTTTTTGGTTCAACGCCCTTGGTGTGGTGTGTTGTTGTTGTTGTGTCTCTTTGAAAAATGTTGTGTGCTGCGCATTGTTATTTTCCCCACATTGGTGCGTTCGCTGTGCTGCCGTCGTCACTCAGTCAGAGTCACTACTGAGTACACTACCCCTCCAATCTGTGCATGGAATGTATGTGGATTCTAATCATACTGGAAATTTTATCCGGTACTGTAGCTCTGTCTCGCTCTTTTGTCATCAATTCAAATGTTGTTTTTGTTTTGTTGGAAAACAGCGCCGCGCGGTGCGTGGAGTTCTTTTTTTTTTGGCGGGCCTTTTTGCCCCTGTCATTCCAGTTTGGTTGGAAGAATGTCATCCATTTTACGATTTGCGCTCTTGTGTTGGAGTGAATTTTGTAGGCATATTCTCTCTCGCTGTGGATTGTGTTGGTGTCTCTTCGTCGGTGAAGGAAATTTTATATGAAACATTCATTCTTATTAATAAAAATGCCATGAGAGGGGCTAGTGGTGAATTAGAATCGGGCTGTGTTATTGCGTCATTAGATTATTATTGTGTCTGCACTTTGAACTGGTTGTAAATTCTTGGAATATTTCGTATTAATCAGTGTGCCATCTGTCTCTGCTATCAAATAAAATAACTCAAAACTGAATTGAAATTTAAAAAAAAAAATCCTAATCGTACGCTAACCGTACATATAGATTTTAAAAAGGCGTGTTGTTAGCCAGCCGTGCCGTGAGCCGAAAGAGGGAAAGAGAACACGAACGGCTGTGGATTGGAGGATTCAATGAAGAGCGGTGGTGTATTTTAGTAGTAACGAAGAAGGTCCGTTTTACGATATTTTGTGTTTGCTTCTTCTTCTTCTTGCTAAGCTACATACGTACATACTTCGTCGGTTGGCTTCTAAAAAAAATCTAGCTTCATTCCGAAATTCGAGTTGTATTTTCCACACATATTTTTCTTGGCTTTGCCAAAAGAATTTCTCTGATCGTCGTTTGTTTTATTTTTATTTAGTTTGTGTGGTGCCTTCCTTTTTCGCGTGTCTCTTTTTCATTGGAATTTTGTTTTGATTGAAAAATATTTTTCGCTGTTTGGCTTGTGTGTTATGTGTGGAAAAAAAGTGACGCGCCTGTTTTTGCAGAGTTTTCTTCCCATCGATGAAAAAAGGACGCTTGTAAATTTTGTCTACCTTCCTTACTCGGCAAATGTTTGCTTTTTTATACAGTAGTGAGAAAAATTATGTAACATCAAACAGAAGTAATTAAATTGATTAGTGTCTGGTGGACATACGTATTATACTCTAATGTGGAGTGAAACGGCTTTTTTTTCTTTTCTTTTTTTTTGTGGAAATGTGAAATATCCGGTGCGTTGATGAGATAGTACCTACACTAGTATTTTTTTTTTCATTCTACACACACACTAGTATCTTTCGGCGTTTTGGGTATACAAATTTCGTACACATATTTTTCCTTCTTCTACAGCGTATAACAGTTTTCCCTGTATAGAGAGTTCAACAGTTTGGCGTGGTTAATTAAAACTTTGAAAAACATTTTGTATTAAATATTTGAAGAACTAGCCGAAAAAAATGGCAAAATGGGGAACTAAGTGAAGCTACAATTCGCAGTGTCAATTGTGGGATTTTGTTTTTTATTTTTTTTTTGTTAAATCTTCGTAGTACCTACGCCCTTTTCAACTATGTGCACGCTGTGTTGCATGTGTGCCTATTGTTCCCAACCGCAGTGGGGGAAAACCCCATTTCATTCTTAAATTTAATGGCTTTGAATTTTTTCCGTTGCAAGTTTTGAATGAGTAAGCCTACGTGATTTAATTGTAATCAACAAACGTAAACAGAAAAATGTGTGTACCTACTATCAATTCATAACCTGTTGTTGAACTAGTTTACACACACAAAATGCCTGAAATAAGGATTGCTTGCGAAACGAAAAAAGACGTTTTATCTCTGAAATAAGCGGCCATTAATTAAAAAAATACGAGGGGTTCATTTTAGCTCGAAATTTATTGCCAGGTGTAGGGTAGGTATACCTAGATGATGTGAAATTTTCCAGTTTTATACTTTCAGGAAAATTCCTTGAAGGAACAAAAAGTGTAGAATTAAACCAATGCAAGTGTACCTACCTCTTATACAAGTTCTTGTGTACCTTGAGAGGCATCATTCATTGGGAGACTTGAGGTACGTATCATCATGGGAGTACCTATGCAATTTTTCGGTGTTTTTAAAGTAACCGTGAATTGGTCCATTGCCGGTAACCCTGAGATTTTTTTTCACTCGGCTGTTTGCATTTTTAACTGATTTTAAAACACAATTCGCTGTAAATTTGTAAGTTTGGCAGCATTACTTAGAAGTGTGTCTTTGCTTCAAAATGTGTTTTTGCTTAAAAGTGTGTCTTTGCTAAATGATATACCTAATCTGGTTTGCCACCCCTTTTACTGAAATCGTTTGTACTGAACCACTTATGTTTCTTTCGTCTTCAAGTCGGAGTTGGACCTTTCAAAGAACCATTCTTAACTTCGACTTTAAATTGAAAATAGGTATTCATAAAAATATATCTACCTAACCTTTTTTGTCATTAAAATTTCGCGACTGCTCTTCCGTAAAATTGGGATTTGAATTTGAACGTGAAATCGAATTAGTTGTTTTTTCTGCCCTCTATTCGACTTTGCTGTGTAAAACCTTCACTTTCTATATTTTGTGGGTCACAATATGTAATTTTGTATTGAAAATTGCGCCATTGCAAGCTCAAAAACATTTTGCCTGGACACTAAAAATGATTGTTAACACCGCACATTAACTTAAAAAATCGTCCTCAAAAATACCAAACAAAAACGTTCACAAAAATCGTATACCTACCTATACCTAAGTACAATTATGTACTTTTAAACTTTAAAATGTTGACGGATTGCCTACGTAATGATTTGCTCTACTGTCTCAATTGGACTCATCAGTATTAAGTTATTTGCTGTGCTATTTTCTGCATGAAAAATATTTCCATTCCATTCCATCTCCAGAACCCTCGTCGAAGGATGACTCTTTAAAAAAACCTTTGAACAAAACACCAAAGTTTCGTTACGTCTCGCAACTTCATTTCCAAGACTTCTTTCGCAATTTGGAATAGGCAAAGGCATCAATAGGGGTTATCAACCTTGAAACGCGTTTACAGTCTTTTTTTTATGCTCCGACATTTGTTGGTGGAAAATGATTTGCAATGCTCAATACATTTTGTGGAAGTCATTGGCACCTACGCCTCGCTTTGATATCACTGGCTCCGAAATAAATCAACACTAAGGCGCCGTCTTACCAATTAAAGCGATAAGACCGCTGACCGCCAATGTCACACTTCCATTCAAAACACGGAATGGGAAGCAGTGGAAACAAATAAACCGCAAACAAGTACCTTGAACATATATTATGTTCATTGCACTCTCGCTTCATTGTTGTTTACCAAAACAGAACGAACCAAATGAAGACATCTCATTCCAATAATCATGAATGGGACTATTATTTCAAAACAGAGTTTCAATCCGCGATTTTCATACTCCCAACATTGATCCGAAGAAAGAGCTCCGAAAGGCGTTTGTGAATGTGCTTGTATATTTTGTATTGTTTGGCTGTTGCTAGTCGTCAAACGGGGGGATAATCACACATATACCTAATCTCTCGCCACAGTGCGTTATTATTTAGCCACTGGCATACTGACATTGCTCTATTTGACCTGTCTCCTCTCACACACAAGTGTAAATAGCGAGACGCGTTTTGCGTTCCATTTTGGGTATATTTTTGTTTCTGTATTTTTTTTTTGTTTCTTCTTACATTTCTCACTCTCTGGAAGCAAACACTGAAAATTGTCACATTCTTCAGAGTGGCTGCGACATGGTAAATTTTATATTTGAAACGCATATCACAGCCAGCTTTGAGGAGCGAGACGATTTTTCAAAAAATCATCCATATTAGCCAAGCAAGCACAGTCCCAGCGGCCACAACCACAAGAAGGATGAGAAGCAGTTGCTGCAACCGCACGGGTTTCATCCTTGCCAAGTGAATAAATTAGTTGATTGTCAAAGCCTCACAAAGTGACTGTGAAATGGTTAACGTTAGAGCGCATATCACAGCCAGCTTTGATGAGCTTGGTTAATCAAACTATTCGACGAATTTAGCGCAGATATTCACCATCGCTGGCGCCGTGTAAGGAACAGTATCCAGTTTAATTGTTGTATTTATTTATATATACATCTTTTTTATACAGCATTATATTTCAGATCAGTGCCATAAGAATAGAGCATCTCCAAAAATGTTGCTTATCTAAGCCTCATCAAGTGGTTGTGATATGGATATCTAACGCATATCACAGCCAGCTTTGATGAGCTAGGATAACCAACGGAAGACAACTACAAAGATACCTACATATTATATGCAAAAATAAAAATGAAGTGTTGTTACCTTGAATATCCTTAGAATTAAGAAAAACTGTTTAATGTGTGTGTGAACAAGCTTACGCCATAAGCAATTTTTTTTCTCTATTTCTCTTTCTTCTAGTAACACCCAATGTCTGAGGGGAAGAGAAGACTCATCTTTGCCGAACAGTAGTGTCTAGTTGATAAATGTTATAGAAAATATTGTTACATTAGTTTTTAAAATTGTTTTTGAAGAATTATGCACGAGTATAATTTTCTTTACCATGTCCCTGTTTAAAAAATCCGACCGAAATAAATGTTTATAAATCTGAAACTATTTTGTGTTAATTTTTTTTATCTGTCCATCAAATTGTGCAGCAAAAAGAGGCTTCCGGAGTTAATAATACGAGTAGATCGAACCAACACTCGTTCCATACGTTATTCAGTCAAATTCCGTCGAGGTTTGATAAAGATTTGTACAAAAAGCCAGTAAGAGGTGGTTACTGCCAAAAATAGTCACCGCTATTCAAGTTTTGGAAGGCAGAAGTCACATGCAAATTTAGCTGGAACATAGATCGCTTTAAGTCGGTATCGGCAAACACCCCAATTCGTTTTCTCTTTGCCTCTTGTGTAAATAAAGTTTTTTATGAAATTCCAACAAAGTCCTTACCTTTGGAAAAGGAAATGGGTCCAGCGTGGAATACAAATTAAATACCTAGCCAACGTCAACCGTTCTTGCAGCAACTTGCCATAGTTTACAGTATTTAAAATCGAGTTTCTCCAACAACGGTTAACAGAGACGTCCGCCATTTTGTTTCCTATTGATGCTACATATTTTTTGGTTCTTAAGGAAGCTGGTTGAATAATGAAGTGCAACTGAATATTCTATGCAAACTAGAAAATTCTTTGAACCAAAGTCTGCCCTACTAAATACCTACGTGGTTTACTTAAACCGGCCTCAATTTTGAGATGAAGATCTTCGAAAAGTTCCACGAAAATGAATGTCACTGAAAGTATGTCAAGAAAGATTGTGTGCCAGAACTCCGCTTAAAAGGCCCCCTGAAAGTCTGCAGTACAAAGCGTACAAATGATTAGTAAGGCGTTCGTCGTGGTATCACGAAAACGAATTGAGTTTGAGCGGTATAAACTAATTAAGAATTTCGGTAAAAAATTATTTATTACAGAATTTCCACAGCCTGTGTATGGCAGTCGCGAAAGGCCCATATATCGTTAGGACGAGGCTTCCTAGAGTTGCTATTCTCAGCACAAGTTTCATATCCGTAAACCAATTTTGATTTTCTGCTGATGCAATTTCAGCATAAACAGACGTGTCGAAACCGTAATACAAAGTAACAATAGCTACCGTGAAAGTAGCGACCCCAAGCACACCATGAATAGCCTTGTTCAGGATTGGTTGCAGGCAGTCCTTCGTCTTCACCGAGAATACAGCGCTACAGCCAAAAACTAAACTAATCACACAGAGGATTAGGGCTGCTAGACCTGCAAAACACACATCAAATATCGATTTTGATGTTGATGAGAACTTACCTAATTGTCCGTGCACAGTGGTGAAGTGGACATCATCTAGTCCCATTCGTATTAGTATGCCTGCGATACCCAATAACGATCCAGTCAGTTGCAAAGCAATATGAAGACCGATCCTTCCATTCCTGCAACATCCGTACACCGTCGCGTTTCCCTTGTAGTACGAAATGAGTCCTTCTGCCATTAAAAAGTTGAACTACACACAATGAATGTTGATTTTCTGAACTCGATTCAGGTAATGCCGAACTTACCCCAATCGTACAGAGCAAAGCGTGCCATGGCACATCCGTCCAAGTGCGCCTTCGCAAGCACAGCCAGCTTATGTAGATAGTCACAAAACCGATAAACATTCTGTGGATGATCCCCAGGAAGAACTCCAGTCTTTGTAACGTCCCTATTGCATCGTTTTTAGTAGCGGTTGACATTTTTTTTGCAGTCCAATAGCTAAATGTGACTGGGTGCGTTGAAGAGCTTTGCTCAGAGTAAATGAATGATACCAACGATCCAATTTATTTTTTATCTGCCTTTGTAAGTGCTTTGGCAAACAAATTATGGTACACAGGAGAGCCGTGTAATTGCTAAATAATTTCCTATATCTATCGAAGAGACTACAGTGTTGCTGAGGTGCACACTATTCTCAGTCAAATATAGGAGTGAGGTTTTTTTTTTTAATGTTAGTAGGTAAACAACAACAAGAGCTAGTTCTAGTTTATATATATTTATTATCCTAAATTTTTGAATATTAAAATCCCGATCGTCATTTCCATTCACTAAACACCTTGACAAATCACTCTAAGTAGGTAACACATTTATTCCACAGCGCGAGCAATGGTCCCAAACAGCTTAAAACCAAGGAGGCCAAAGTTATCACTTCAATCATGTATCGAAAGTCCGACGCCACGTACGGTTTGAAGCCTCCGCTCTGATATCCATAGTATTGAGCAACTAGCGCCGTAACAAACGCGGCAATTCCCAGCAAGTTATGCACCGACTTATTTAGTAGAGGTGCGAAGACACGTCGCAATCTACCAGCAAATAGGGCACTCAAGCCTGAAAGCATACTAAAAGCAGAAAGGATCATTGCTGAAAATCCTATTATCCATAAACAAAGAGAAGATATGAACAAAAGCAAAATTTATACGCAAAGCATTGCGTTACCTAAATTTCCATGAACTGTATTAAAATGAACGTCCACTTGGCACATTTTGATTATTCCCCCTGCAATACCAATACTTCCGCCGAGTGCCATCAGAATCCAGTGAACTGTGGTCTTTGATTTTCTTTTATAGGATAACAGAAGCGTGTTGCTGTCGTAGTGAGTCATCACGCCCTCAGCCATTAAAAACGAAAACTAGATTTTAAAGCAAAGTAATTAGATTTCATTAGGACCGAAAATGTAAACTCACCCCAATTGTGCATAGCCATGCATGCAGAGCTACTCCGCGCAATCGTAAGCGCAGGCACTCCCAACTCATATAGATGGTTACAAATCCAATCAGCATTTGGTTGATGGTGTGCAACACATACCCAAGGCGAATCCATCGACTTGTCGAAGGACTAACCTCAACCTCAAAGTCGATTGTGGTCTTTTCTTCAATTACTTTAGTGTCCATGGCGAGAAATTTATTTCTATCGACTGGTTCCTCTTGACGGCGTCTCCTAAACGCTTGGACTGCAAACTTTTCACGGTTGTGAGTAGGATTTATTAGCATTCGCTGTGCAGTATAAAAATAGTTACCTTTGTCTTATCATTTCGTTAGATAGGTATGTGCAGATAAGGCAGTGATCGATGGAATACGTTTTCAAACGTAAGGAATAGGGATTAAATCATTCGAATAGGCCACTTAACGTTGACGAATCATTGTATCATTGTAGGGTCAGTTGAAGTGGACTTTCGCGGCAGACTTCTTGACATTCGTTTAATCACAACAAGAGCTTTCGGCAGACTCTTCAAAGATATCTCGAAACTTATCATCAGTCGTATTCTTACAGTAATGGCTACTGGTCAAATAAAGGCTCGTTCTAGGGCGATTACAAGTCGGTAAAACCATGAAATTCGTTTGTGTACAAACTTGGGTAAGGTATGTGGGTTTGGCATGGAGTACTCCGTGTCTGTGTTCGGACAGACAGCAAATGAGTCATAAACACGTGCAGTCTGAAACTTGTCCAATGACCACCTTTTTACACAGACGCGGTTCATCGATGGTGGATTCTTTGCGCATTTCCGCCTTTTCGCTTTTCATTAAAGATGTGTCTGATAATTTGTCAGCCGGAGTAAGACTGAGAGGTGTAGGATTTAAGGTTCTGCTCTACGTACATGATTCTTTTTCCATAAAGTATGTTGCAAGGGTCGCGGGTGACCCTCTATAATTTTCGATATTCTGCCACTTTCTCATATAAATCCCCAATGGCCATTACACCAAACGGGTAAAGGACAGATGTCCCATTTGATGCAACCATCTAATCCAAATACATTTTATAAACGAAACAATTTTTATTCCAATAATTTGTTATAAATGTATCACTTTCCGGTTTCCCTTAAAACTAACTTATCTTTTTCTATTTTAAAGTCTTTTCAATTTGAGCTTGTGTCAGAAGTTTTTAGCTACATTTTTGCACTTATCCCAGAGCGCATTTAATGGGCCCCAACAGCTCAACACCAGGGACAGCAAAGTTATCACTTGAATCATTATCAGGAAATCCGCATCCACTTTCCGTCTAAAGAAGCCAGTCTCGTAGCCATAATATTGGGTAACCAAGGCCGTCACAAAACCGCCAATACCCAACAAGTTGTGAACAGTTTTATTCAGCAACGGCGACAAAATACGCCTCAACAGTGTAGAGTACGAATAGAGGGCGCTTAACCCGGACAGCATACTAGACCCACAAAGTATTATCGCTGCCAATCCTATACAGGAAAACAAAATCACAATCAAATTGTTTTCGATGCTTACGCAACACAAGCGCAAGAACTTACCCAATTTCCCATGGGTGGTTGTAAAGTGGACTTCTTTCTCGGTGATTTTAATAATTGCACCAGCTATCCCGAGCGAACCACCGAGCGCCTGCAACACCCAGTGGACAGTTGTTTTCGATTTTCTTGTGTAAAAGAATAGGAACGTGTTTGCAGAGTAGTGCGTCATCACTCCCTCCGCCATTAGGAAGCTGAACTAAAATATTCAAGAAAATTTCATTTAGGACCTCCAAATATATTTTGACGGCTCGCATAGCTTACCCCAATGGTGCAGAGCCATGCGTGTAATGCAGTCTTTTTCAGGCCCAACCGCAAGCACATCCAGCTGAGATAAATCGTTACAAATCCAATGAGAATGTGGTTTACCGTATTTATGACGAATTCGGCTCGAAGCCATTTGTTCCTTGTGTGATTCGAATCCTGATCAGGCATTTTTGTGACTCGTGCCGGTATTGACTGAAGGAAGAACGTATCGCTACTGGCTCGACCGATAGACGAATCAGTGCTAGACGAAGATTCGAATTTATTGCTTGTCCCGGCGTTGGCTTTCATTTGTCGGTCTTATCGGTTTACTATAGCGAGATAACGGCTTTTTTGACCCGATCTTTTGATAATTGTTTAGTTTTTCGGACTGTAATTGTTATAATGAATGATTTACCCGCTCTAATCTGGTTTGAAGTTTTGGGAAAATTCAATAGATAATCTGGCAGTGATAGATGTCAAATTTTGTTGTCAATCTAATCAAGTACTTGTGTATTCCAAAGTAAAAATTTGTTGCGTATGCATTTCGCTATTAGTATTTCAGTAAGTGTGCTGGACACCTAAACGAGGGGAGCAAGGTAAAGCCACAGGATGAACTTAAATCTCACTTAATGCTTTTACAACTTCTCTGGAACAGCTGACAAAAATCCAATGGCCCAGTTACCATGAGGAAGCTCCTTAAATCTTCTCTCAGATTTGACATTAAACTGTAGAGTAGACTCTTCCATAAACTGACAGACAAATGATTGCTACAATCTATGTCTAGGCATGCTCTGTCCACCAAGTCTTTTTTGTAGTAAAACTTTCACTTCAAAAATTATTTGCAATAGTTCTTATCTGAGCGTTTATCGTTTTATTAGTAGTAAACGTTGAAACTTATTTCGAAGAGCCCTTCTCAGTTTCGTGATAATAAAAAAATAACAATGAAAGTCTACGTGCCACTTGCAATATAACCCTCTTCACTTAATCTTTTAAATGCAAAGTGATTTATAGATTTGACGATTGGTGCTATTAACGAGCAACCTTTGCTTACACCCTCAGTATTGTGAGTCAGAAAATCGTTCATCACTTGAGTAAAGTACCCGACTTGTACAATGCTCTTGAAATTATGTTATATTGTTCAACTATCCCCGAGCAAACGTGCTCAAACTTATAATGAAAACAAAGTCCAATAAAAAAAAAAGATCGCAACTTATTCTCCCCGTCGAAGCTTACACGTAACTGAAAAGAAGACGGAAAACCCCCTTAAGTACAGGCACTCAGCTGACAACATTGAAATCAACATTCTAATTGCACTTGCACGGATTTAATTACACTCTGATCGTAAATGTGATATCTTACCCAGTCAGCCGTTGCCGTTAATATTACTTAAGTTTTGATATCAAAACTAACTCTATTCGATATAAAAGACAAAGAATACCGCCGAGTGTATGCAATAACGAAAAACTGCACTGACCACAGACTGAGTGCCACCCCCAACCGATCGATACTGATCGCCATGATCAGTTCATCTGCCAACTGCCAATATCCGCCCTCGATTTGCAGAAGCTCAGCAGATAGCTTTTCACAAATGCTTACTGCAATTTTATCACTTGTATAGTCGGCGGGGGTGTTTTCCATTTTTGTTATCTGCGGGGATATACAAAAACTCAAATTGACAAATCTGCAGTCGGGGGATGATGGAAGAAAAGCTTTTAAACCTTTCATTTAAATTATGGTATACACCTCACAGCTGTGGTTTCGCGGAGGCGACCTATCTTTATTCTCAAGGCAATTGCTCACTTACTTCTAATCAATTTGGCTTGTCGCAAAATATCAATAACTTAAGAAAGTGGATGTTTGTTTCAAGTGGCACGTATCTGTTATCGAAAATTATTTTCGAAAGCTGATAATCTTACTACAAATTTTATTTCTACTTATGAGGTTTGACTGATTATGAATGCGTGTATTTCTGTTCTCACGTACAACAGATGGTATTTTTAGATTGACGCGCTATCGATTGATTTATAGTGTAGCCGTACTTGAGTATCTATTTAATCTTCATCGGTTTATTTTGAAGTGGACATGACACTATACTGTCAGACCCTGCTAATCGAAAAATGATTTACCAAAGAAGAGAAGTGATAGATGGCGCATTCGGTTTGTAGATATATACAACCTTTGGAGAGTTCTCTTTTAGCGAAGAATGGATGGGACTCGAACTTCGATATACGAATATCAATTCTGGACTCATTGAGGATCGGTTTTATTTTTGACACAGCGAAAGGACATTCTGTTATCAGGACAACCATACTTGGTTTTAAAGTTAATACGTCGGTCTTTAAAGCAATTCTACCTATGGTACTGATCGAAAGAATAAGAAGAAGCTGCTTCGCTTTTGCTGGGTTGACTCTCAGAGATCGTATAAGGAACACCAAACTACTAGAGCAGCTACTTCTTCGCTTCAAAGGATGCGGAGAGTTTTTTTCTTGGAAGTGTGCCAGACGTTAGCAAGAGGTATTTGTATTTTGTTCGGATGGTTTAACTTGAAACATCTCGCTCAGTAACAAGTCCAGCCTTTTGGCCGTTTATCTTAAGGTAAACTTTACTTCAGACAATTTGAGAATGTGAGTGGTAAGAGTGTTAGCAGGTGAACCGCGTGGTGTAGGCTCAAGCCCTGGCAAAGAAATGCAAAACCAGGTAACCGTCTATAAAGGAAAACAAAGACTTGTATCAGAATATCTCCAACAGCAAAACGATTGAACCTCCTTGGAGTGCAATGAACCAAAAGATATCAAGACTCAGTGTACCCTTTTCACCGACGTAATGATAATTAAATGACACAGCAGCGATCTACTTGTGTGCAAATTTGGATATAGATACGAGGGACGTCGTCGTTGCGTTGAATTGAAATATAAAAAAAAAACAAATAATTTCGAGAATGACTGACTTCAAACGGCAATCTCCGAAAAATGTCATGAAGTACCAGCCGCCCAGGAATGTTAGCAGGTAAGCGGCTGCACATGCACAACGAAGTAATTAGGAAAACGCCTTGCAGTATGCAACGACGACTATATAGGTTGACAACTAGGTAGGAACTGTTCAACTCCTGTGAAAGCGAATAATGATAAGAATAGCTCCTAGTAATTACAACAAAATATCGTATGATGAAGCATACTCTCGGGTGCTTAACTCGATGGCTGTTTGCGGCACTGGCTTGCTACTAATTTTGCTGGGCACCTGGTAGTTCATGACATTTTATTTTCGGATGCTGTGGAAAAACAAACGATTCTAATTTGGCAAGAGTATCCCAACAATACGTGCGTCGGCTTTTCTGTCAGAAAATCGTATATTTGTTATAGAACTCAAGCTCCTCCGCCTGAGTAGTCAAATTAAGAAGTACAGTTGCTGCAATCTCGTGTGGTTTACAATAGAAAAGCTCGGTGATTCCGATGTGACGAGTCGCTATGCCAATTGCAAAGTTCTCAGAATTGTTTATTTATTTTTGTATTTTTGTAATTCGCCTGCTTGTCCAACAAGCACGTTTAAAACGCTTGCCGAAGTTTACACCTTGCAATGACGAAAGAAATGTGGGCAAATTAATAAACTTAGATATGTATCATATTTAAGGTCGATATTATTAGAGCGCAAAATCCATGTTTCGGAGTTATATTGCACTTGTTAAATAACATAAATATGAAAACAATTTCTCTAACGATAGCAGGAAAAGCCTTGCATTGCTGTTAAATGTTAAACTACTACAATTTACAATGCCAAGCATCAGTTTAAAATTCGTAGTTTCTGTGGCGAAAATGGAAGTCAGTGCGAAGGTAAGAATCTAGTTATCTTAAGTCGACTACATTGGTCTGAATAAGACGTAACCTAGAACGTCGCTTTTTCAACGTCAGCCACATATGAGAACTGTAAACTTAGTATGTACCACTCAGTCACGAATTTCTGGACTAGATTAGTCGACTACCCCTAAATAAACGTCAACTGACACAGCTGCTCATATGACCAATTTCAGCCAATCAAACATCTAGTCAGACAGCTGTCAGACTTACTAAACTATATAGATACTTGAACGACCCCAATATGAAGCAGTTTTCTACAGAGGAACCCATTAGGATAACATGGAATTATGCAGCGATTACACTGAACTATATTTTGTACTAGTGTGAGAACGTACTCACCGATCTTAAGCGAAAGCAATCGCCTTCGTCTGTTTGGCTATCGGGTCATTTGATATGAAGCTTCTGTCATTCGCGTTCAGTTTCTTTTTGATCATACTGTTGATGCTATAATCTTATTTTAATAAAACATTTCTACTTTTCATTACATTTACTAATTTATTTATGTATAAATGAGATACATTGAAGCACGAATAATAATTTAAGCCTAACCTAGGTATATTAGCTAATAACTGCATTAACGATATTTTTAACTGGTGCTATAATAGTAAGCACCACGGTTGCTATTGTTAAAAACTTAATCATAACTTTCAAATCCTGGTGGGCATTCCGTTTAAAAAAGCCAGTTTCATAGCCATAGTACTGGGTTATCATTCCCAATACAAATGTCGTTACACCTAAGAAGCTGTGCAGAGTCTTGTTGAAAAGCGGTGAGTAATATTCTCGCAGTTCAGAGGAGTACAAAGCACCGATTCCAGCCAGCATATTCACTGCACATATCACAGTGGCAGCGAGACCTAAAAAAAAAACATAAAAAAAAAATTATTTAAAGATTAGGCGAATATTTAAGAGTTTAAAACTATTGAGTGTGGTTATAAATGAATTGTGGATCCCTCGTCGAAAGTTGACACGAAAAACTTGTGGCAATAAACAGTCATTCGTTTGTACAGGAGTCTCTCGTTGTCGTTACTCGTTACTTTTCTAGTTTTCTCTGTGTTTGCTATATTTTACAAAAGGCGGTACTTTTTGCATTCGATTCAATTCGAGTATACGAACATAGTATGAAATAAATGATTTAAATCTTCAGCTGGCAACTAACATCTGTCAGAATACGGCCGAGTTCAGAAAAAGCGAGTACATGAAACATGATCTTATGCCTATAGTTCTACTCGTCTCTACTGCTTATTTCTTAAATTTAGAGTCAGTTAGTGTATGAGTTATACAAATGGTCGTGTCTTACTTTGATTCGTAGTCAGTTCTACAGAGAATCAAATTATTTAGATACCGTGTATCTACATTTGCTACCAAAACTGTCTACAAAGGCGGTTTTTTATTTAACCCGCTTGTCTCTCAGACCATTGATTTCCATGGCTTACAACAATAACACGAGTTGTTGTAAACCATGGAAATCAGTGATCTAGATCATGTGGGTAAAATAAGAGGTAAAGGTAAAAGATTCTATTTTCTATAACTGACTCACAGCTCGGTTCAAATGCCAAACTAAATGAGTCTAGGTTAACGAAATGGTCCTTTTCGAAAGTGTTTAATTCAACAAGGTTATTATTCAAAGGTTAATCCGATGGTCAATGATAATGACACAAGCAATACTTAAATCATTTCTGGAGAAAGGTTGTTGCTATTCTATTGAGGCTAAAAATAAATACAAAAAAAAAAACAAAAACGCTTCAACCTCGAAGCTTATAGTTTAACAATAATAGTTCATAAATGCGTATAGATAACATTGCGCCACACACTCAAGGTATTTCACTCATTGTACAACTAGCACTGTATAATTTTTGGGCATTTTTGTTTTTCATCTAAGGAGATCTACAATCTTTATGCAAAATAGTCTACACTGATTTACATACCAACTTTCCCATGTATTGTCGTGAAGTGATTCTTTTTCCCAAGAATTTTCTGCACACTTCCGATGATGCCCAGAGTCCCACCAACTGCTTGCAGTACCCAATGAATGGTTGTCTTTGCCTCGGGGCTAAATGGGTGCGTTAAAATGTTTCCCCGGTAGTATGTCATTAGACCTTCAGCCATCAAAAAGCAAAACTAACAGAAAGCAAAAAATGTATAAAATAAAAAATTCTTTTTATACAAATTTCTACTACTTACACCAATTGTACAAAACCACGCATGGAAAGCTGTTTTAACGAACTTCAGCCTAATGCACAGCCAGCTCATGTAAACTGCAACAAAACTAATAAACATTTGATTCAAAATGTTTACTAGAAACGCAACTATCTGGGATGTACTTATCCCAGCGGTCTGTAGTGCTGCTGCGGCATCCATGTCACATGTATCAGCCATCGTCACAATTGAATAAAGATCCGATTACTGAGTACCAAATCAATTTGCAATGCCAATTCCTAACACTTTTGTTGCTCTGTTCTTCTCCTTTGCGTTTGTTAACTATCTGCGATGGAAGAACATTGTCGCTGTTGCTGGTAAAAGAAACGATTTCACAACAAAATTATTAGATTAGATATTTGTTATTAGAATTGATCATGTATGGTTTAAAATTAGAGGTGGCACGAGATTTTACGAATTTTAAAGCCATCAGACCTGAGGTAAACGTTTACTCAACTCTGAGTCTACACGCTTATCACTTTGTGGCAAAGCTCATACAAGTCAGATAAAAGGAAGGAAGGATTGTAATTATATCAGATATCAAATTAAACAATTGTTAATTGCGAAATGCTCTACATAACAATGTACTAGAATAAAAGAGAACAACACTCACGTCTTAACTTTATCAGAATTTCCACATGACTAAAAACACGACCAAAAAGTATCTAAAAGGAATCAGTTCAGTCGGTATCAGTAGTCAGTATCCAGCAGTGGATTAAATTAGTGTTGTCAATTTGTAAATCCCCAACAGACTTATTCATAAATTGGCGGGAGTAAGGAAGCTTTTTTGCTAGCTTTCGTCATGTGTTGTTTCGTACCGACAAGTACACGTTGTTCGGTTGATAAGAACAAACAGAGTTTGAAAAAAAAACTGGTGCAGGTTGGCAAAGCAAATAACATCGGGTTGACTTTTCTGACTAAAAAGGACCTAATTTGGATGCTTACAACTTCTATTTTCACGATTGGAGAAGAGGTAACCTAACATCAAATAGACGATAGGTATGCTGAAATGTGAAGAAGGCGATGTTGTGATATTGAGATCAGAGAGAAACTAACTGCTCGTTACTCGTTACTTTGCTAATTTCCTCTTTTTCTGTCATTTTTGACGAGAACGTGAATAGACTTTGAGTGATTGCCATCGATTTATATCGATTGAGTTCGATTTAACCCGTTTACGCGATTGGACCTAATGCCAACGAAGTTAGTTTGTCGCAGACAGTTCTGTCGTTTCTCAGTTTCCTTCAAAGGAACTCATTTGAAAATACAATGTAATTTTTGTTACATTCAAAACCGCAGTAAAATTTTCCATTATGCATTCACAAAAATGATAGTAAACACTCTTCATAGTAGGGTATGCCTTCATTTCATTACAACTACCCCAAAGCTATTCATTCTGTTTAATTATTTTTAAAGGAGCTTTTATTTGCCTTCCGCACGAAACTGAACCGGTCGAAGTCTGGTGGTTTTGTTTGAACGATTTTGTCAAGAGAACAAAATATGAATCAGCAGCGAAAAATACCACATTTTGTGACGTAGCTAGGAGGGCGAGAGGTAGTTTAGACTGAGAGGTAGTTTAAGGTTACTAAACTTGATGTGGATTTCCCTCGTCGTAGATGACTGGGTATACATGTTCTGGGTATGTGCATTTATTGGTCAATGTTTTCATTCAGCTGGTAGGTACCTATATATTTTTATTTCTTCCAAATAGTTTGTTGGAGACTTGAAAACAACAAACAAACACGCGAAATGCTGTGTATAGGGTACATGAAAGTAAGCCTTCGAATGATTCAGTTTGATTACACCAAGGTCATCCACCTAAACACTTATTACGCCTTTGCGAGTCGTTATGAAAGTGAGTGAAACCTGGGCGCACCTGACAATTTAAATGTCATAGAACGAATTGAAAATGTAAAAGTTGAATGGGTTATGGCGCCGAACTAATTTCTGTCACTACTTTAACGACGTAGAACTGCTTAAATGTGTAGGTACATATATTTGCATTTTGAGAAGCTGCGTCTTATACCCTTTTCAAATCGCACAAAGAACTCAACTTTCGACGGGAACTTAGTGGAAATTTAAGTCGGAGTTTCTCCGGTATGCGTCTTACTCCATATGGTGGAATAATTCATCAAAGTCAACCTACGATAATCAATAACTGAACGAGTGCTGTGAGCGCAGTGGATCAGTGGTAAGTGTGCTGGACTACTGACCGAGGGATATCTGGTTCGATCCCCGCAGAAACACAACTTACATCCTCAGGTTATTTCTACTGCGCGACGTCTAACAAACATACGAGAGTACAACTGTCATGAAAGAACTCCTCAATTAGACGCTCGGATTCGGCATAAAATTGTAGGTCCTATAAGAATATAATGTAGCATAACCATAGGCACTTGGTGCACCCACGTTTGAGTTCCGCCACCTAGTTGTCCCCTCTAGTTTGAGATGAGAAAAATACGAATAACCGTGTCTAACTTCACTTTGAAAAAGGTTCCATTCGTTCCAAAAATAAAAACTCACGCAACGTTGCGTCAACTATTTCAAAACTACAAATTTTGCAGTGAAAATGTTGCTTTTGTAAATTTCTTACATTTAAAGTAACACACAAGAATCGCAGACAGAAAATCACAGAGAAATGCACAAAGCATTTTCCGCCATACTAATAATCATTTTTAGTGTCCAGGCTAAACTTCTCGAAGTCACAGTAGCGAAATTTTCCATACAAAATTGCATATTGTGACCTACAAAATATTTAGTGTGAAGGTTAAAAATGATTATTAGTAAGGCCCTTTGTGAATAAATCAAAACTCCAAAAAGTATGCAAAGTGATATAAAATTCTTTTGACATACCTGTTCACAATAGAAAGCTGCACAGAAATAACAGACGCCGATTTGCGGATTTTCATAATTCCTGGTGAATTTTGGAAAAGTTACAACCGGAGTTTTTTTGGGTTTTAATTTTTGTCGGACGCCCCTCTTTGGCCCATGCAAAGATTAAGACTCCAACTCCTAGACCGACGGAGGTAGGAGTTCTTAAAAAATGGTCCACTTTCGATTGCGCGGTTCAAATCAAACTTCATATTTCAGCCAAAGTGAAGTAAAACAATCAATCTCAACGCCCTTTAGTCAGTCTGATTGATATTTAATTTATTATCGCATCAGTTTGGAAAATCTCGGTTATGCAATTTTTCGCAATTTTCGTGTAATTTCGTGAATTTTCGCCTTTAGGGTCCGATTCTGGAGTGAAAATTCGCGATTCCTAGCGTTTCGGGACTTGGGATTTTTCGGTGGATGTATCGGCTATAAGCGCCCGAAAACACAAAACATGAAAATTCAAAAATTTAGTGGATTAGAAAAGAGCTTTACGAGCAAAATAAACAAAGTATTGCTCCATCTGCCCACAAATGATAAGAAATTGTCGATGTGCCAGATCAGTTGCAATTTTTGACTGATAGCACCTGCCTAATAGAGCCTATACTGTTTACACGACCATTTAAAATTAGGTTACCACATTAGCTACGAATTTGATGTAAATTTAGTAGCATACCGCTCACTGGTGCGTTGAGTTCCACTGCTGTGATTACAGACTCAGGCGAGTGCCATTGGTGTGAATTCAGTTACCGACAGCGTGCGCAAGTCAATCCGACTTTATTTTAAATCTAATAGTGAGCCACAGTAGTGGTTAGTGGATAAAGTTGATCGCGTGAGCGGGCTATGCTCGTAATCCAATTGAAGAGAACACGTCTTGTGCGCACCTTGCGGGTAGTGTTGATCTCTTAATCTGTCGCTTGTCGCGTGGTGGGTAATGTGCTTTTAGACTGAATCGTAATTTGTTTACCTTTCGATTCGAACTAGGACAGATGCTGACAAGATGATGTGTCTAAGGTTTGTAGTTGGCAGTTTTTTTTTCACTCATGTCCATCATTTTGTTCTGCTAATGAATAAAGATAGCTGCACGTTTAAATTTACATCCATTAGCATCAACGACAAGGTATTTCGTTAAACGACACAATAAAAGGTGATAAATATACGTGGAGATCTTCCACTCACCCCTGCATTTGTCAGTGCCCTTATAATAATTAAAAATCTGTTCGAACACATTTTTAGTTAGGCTTTTCTATATGCAAAGTGTGACGACACATTTTTCTGCAACATTTTAGTTGCGAATGTGAATTTTGATCTTTCGCTTTGAGCGTTTTTCGTGTGCGCGACGCTCTAATTCATTCGGAAAATTTAATTAAAAGACGTGGCATTGTCAAGAGCTTCCGAGTTTTTCAAACGATGACAGACGCGCGTAAATATTTCATCGCCACGCCTCGGAAATGTTTATTTAAGTCTTTTCAAATTAGCCAGGCATGTTTATATAGAAACATTCGCTTGGTTTTCTGTGTTTTTCTTATCAAATTGATGTAGGCGATTTCACAGATTTTTCGCACTTTGGATACTGATTTGCTGGCTGAATTTGTTCACCCCCCTAAGTGGGCAAGAATCTGTAACCGCTGTCAATGGGACCGCAATTATTTCAAATCAAGCTACGGCAACTGGGTCGAATGCAGCAGTCGACAATGAAGATGACGATGACGACGAGGATAGCGAGGGAGGGGAGAAACCCTTTTACGACTACGAAGACTATGATCAGCAAGCTACACCGAAGAACGAAACCATTCTTAAAACCGGCATAGTCTATACTTGGGCCAAATGGCCGAAATGGAATAAATGTTCGCGACCCTGTGGTGGAGGCGTGCAAACTCGCATCCGAAACTGCATTGAGTAGTCAAACTTGTAGTATCAAACGAAAGAGTAATCCAATGAGAATATTTCAGATATCAAACTAAAACCAACCTGAGCACCGAATTTCATCCAGGAACTGCTGGACGGAAGGGATGCTTTGGAGTCTTGAAAAAGTTTCGAATGTGCAATCAGAAGGTTCTGTACGAAAACTAAGCTCAGTCGTGGTCTAACTTAATTTTTGCTTGTAGGCCTGTCCAAAAGCGGACAATTTTCGCAACCAACAGTGCGCTGCGCACAATGAGATCCCGTTCAAAGGCGAGCTCTATAATTGGGAAGGCTATCTCAAAGGTGAATACGACCGTTTTTGAATCGCACATGCATACAATTCTTTTTGGTTTCCAGAAAATCACGAATGCGAACATAATTGCAAGCCTGTCGATCTTAACGTCTACACAACGTTTAGCAAATCGGTTATCGATGGAACGCCTTGCACGAGGCCAGCCGTTTACTACACACATTCCTATCGAGGACGTGCCGTATGCGTCGAGGGAATTTGTAAGGTGAGTACAGAAAATATTAAAAGCCTGCCTGAAGATCACGTTGGCAAGATCACACCGATCTCACTAATCGCATTTTAAACGGGCGACAATCAGTTCAATTTACGGTTAATCAGCCATAAACATGCGGTTGAAAATCGCGCGGCTTCTTTGACACGACGATAATGCGAACGTGATTATGATCATGATCACGCAGCGGGACTAAGGGATCGCAGCTCAACTGTGCTCACAGATGGACTCGTTTTCTTGCAGTTGCTATGCTCAAAATCTATTACGAATTTATTTGCATTCGTAAAACGCTTTCGATACATCTTCCTATCTGTGCGCTATAAACCACCAGTGTTACCCTCCAATTTCCTTTCAAAATTCCCAAGTGACATCATTCGTTGGGAGCAATTTTCTTGCAGCAGCTCACGAACGATCGATTACCCGCTATTATCCTTAATTTCCTTCCCTAATACGGTTCAACTTCGGTCCGATAAATAGCCTTTTAATTCCATTGCACTGCCTATCAGAGGCATGTTATAGCCATGTTAAATACAAATGTGATTATGTGAGGATATTATCGTGGGACTTTCCTTAAATTCAATTTCGTGCCACAGACTTTCCGCAAGATAGCCACGGCACCATCTCTCGCAACACGACCGTGATCTTCATCAGATTGATGACATTGCGATTAACTAGAGTTGGATAGCAATCTTTCTCCCGTTCAAATGTGAAACAGAAAAGCTAAAAACAAAATAAAACATGAACTCACTCTCGCAGAGAGAAGGTACCTTATTTTGTGTGTATCTATCTATTGGTTTGATTATTTTGAAATGTATCCACACAGACCGAGATGGGTGGTGGAAGATGTTTTTGACTTTCTGGTCCATACGTTTGTAATTTGTCAACCCATCAACAGATACTAGATCGACGCGATTCGGCTCGGCGGATAGTGTAGCACTCAAGTTTGTTCTCTACGTA
This sequence comes from Cheilosia impressa, assembly GCA_948293265.1. Lineage (NCBI taxonomy): Eukaryota > Metazoa > Arthropoda > Insecta > Diptera > Syrphidae > Cheilosia > Cheilosia impressa. Next base: position 52,243,898 of record OX411883.1, on the reverse strand, counting down.
TCTAATGCTGCTTTAGGCTAATTTGTTCAGTTCAGTGTCATCTGCAATAGGATACATTGCGTGTTGGTAATTGTTTGACTGTACGAAACGAGTTCGCGACAACCGCGAGGATACTGTCTGTGTGTGTTTACCTTTTTTTTTTTTTCTTGTGCGAACTTTCCGTGAAATTGTTATCGCTGGAGGATAATTTATGTTGGTCGGTATTCGATCAATAATTGTGACTATAATTCGTGGAAAATTACATGTGTAATTAGTGTGTGTGTGGATACATACGTATAGTGTGATTAGATTTGAACACTGGATTTAGTTGTAAACGGTGCCCGAAGAGCAGTTGATTTTGTCCGTACGTACGCAAGAAAGATACACTCTGGCTTCTGATTACATGGGATTATGTTGGGTGCAATTGGCTGGTTGAATAGGGAATGAATTTAGGATTTGTTTCCCTGCATGGTAGAATGAGAAAAGCGAAACATCATAGAGCTCTTAAATTTGTGTGGGAACCATTTAGAAAAGTGCAAAATTGAGGTTTTTTCCAACAAATTCATAAGAAAATAAGTTATGAATACCCCAGGAAGTTCCCATTAAAAAGATGCATAAGTACCATAAGGACCTTTACGAAAAATAGATTCAATAGTAGGCACAAGAGAGTTCGCGCACAAGCTTTTGGTATTTTTTTCTAACAAAGAGTTAATTTTCATAAAATAAAAGAGCATAAATGGCTTCTCAAGAATGATTTGGTAAGAAACTGCGACGCTAATTTATCTCAGACTCCTTAAAGCAATTGTTTAAACTGTTGAATTTTAACAGTCAGTTCTTCGTACGTATTGCATTATTTCGTTTACCTCGTCAGGAAGTAAACTTTGTCAGTTGACCCATCATTTTCGAGTCACCAAATATATTGAATAAAATAGAGAGAATGACGACTGTCGTAATGAGTTCTGGGGTTGAATCGTCACTTCCATAAACGAGCTATATGTCCACGGAATTAAGTTGATCTTACATGTGAAACAAAAACAAATTCTGTCACGTAATACTCGTTCATGGACGACGCGATTCGACCCCTGAATGCTCGTTCACGGACGAAGCGATTCGACCCCTGTTTTGTCTACACAGATTAATCGGCCTAAGTCTTCATTTCTTCTTTATTTTCGCGGTCTCTCAGTTTTGTTTTCATTTCTTATTTGCTCAGATTTAGATAGAGTAAAAGGTGAACATTATCAATGTACATAAGCCCCCGCTTTGTCCCCTCTGGGCCTTACTAATAATCCTTTTTAACCTCCACACAATACGCAATTTTGAATTTAAAATTACCCATTGTGATTTCGAAAAATGTAGCCTGGCCTGGACTATCGCGGTCTGTCTGTTCTCTATCCACGATACTAATAATCATTTTTGATGTCCAGGCTAAATTTATCGAACTCACAATAGCCTGTTTTTTTGAGCTTCGATCTTAGCAAAGCAAAGTAAAGCAGGATTTTTAGCACGCAGTTACAACAACTACGCTCTACTTGACACTTCGAGACTCGCAGTAGTTGTTGTATTCGAGTGCTGAAAATCTTACTTTACTTTGCTCAAAAAAACGGCGAAATTTTCCATACGAAATTGCATATTGCGACCGACAAAATATTTAGTGTGAAGGTTGAAAATGATTATTAGAAGGGCCCCATGACAACAATTAATAGAAAAGCAATGCTCCCGCACCGATATAAATCAAAAACTCCGGTCTGCAACTCAAGTCAAATAGTTCAGCTAATTGCCTGGTTAATTACTTTCAAATCGATCTCCAAACTTCCTGCATAATGCAAAAAATATAATCCCATCAGAAAAAAAGCAATTCCACCTCGAAGACCTCATCGCTTACATCTCCCTCCGCATACAAAAGATCGTCACCCTCCTATTCCATATCGATAGGTATATCTGCAGTGCGAACCTGCGAACGTGTAACAAATTTCTTTGAAATTTCCCCCTATCACCCATTCAATTAATCAAGCATTACACCTCCAACACTAGACAAACAAACGGTGGAGCGACAAAAACGAATGCGCCGCAATCAGTAAACGTCCATCAAAATCGCAGATTAACATGAAATCGCATGCAACAAACGCATTTGAACGCACGCTTTCAACAGAGATAAGATAAATTATGCGCAACCTCGCAAAATACTCGCAGCCACTCTCAACGTTTGCGCCCGGCGAATGCATCTCTCAAATGCAAGTCACAAATGAAGGGCAGCCCAGACATTCGATCACTTAAAAAAAAGACGTTACATAATAAATATATGCAAGGTGTTGCATAATTTTCGGCGATTGTTTTGTTTTAAACCTTTTTCAAAATCAAAGCAAAATTGTGTAACTGAGGTTAGAGAGAGAGTAGGCCGACCAACGACTAGGGTAGCATAAATGCATTTGATTAAAAATAATTTTAGCGATGTTTGTTGTATATTTGGCTTTTGTTTGTTTTTTTTCTATCAAAGCAAATTAATTAATGCGTTGGGAAATTTAATGGAGATGCTTATCATATGCATGTGATTGGGTTAACTATTCAGTGAATATTCGCATATATTTAAACATGTTATAAGTGATTTCTTGACATTGTATTCGTAATACCAGGAGATGGATGGATTAAAATTGAGGAAATTTGTTGTCTATCTCATTCGAATCAGTTAGCAATCGTTTTATTGCCTACAACTGACTATTAATTTATTAAAAATGTGTAACCAACTACGAAGGCAAATATGCACCTGCGGCGAATGTTGTAAAAGGTATATTTCTGTGAACAGATATTTAATTATTGTAACAAGATGGCACGTGGTATTTGCCAATATTAGATGACAACATGGCGTCGTTAGAGTGGAGGTCAATGTTTGACAACAATCCAATCAAACGCATGTATCGTTTACGGCCTATGAATGAGTTACACATAACGCATTCGTTTTTCTTTTGATGTAGCAGAAGCCATAGTGGCACAGTGACATCTTGCACTGTTTTTCAAATTGTTAAAACATAATTAAAACGTTCATTCGTTGCGTTTTGCATTTTACTGTGGCCTAATTAGTAACAGCAAGTCCAACTACATATTCAACAATTTGCAGCTCTTGCCAAATTTTATAAAAAGGGAAATATATCGATCCAGCGCTATATTGACAAAGAAACCGACCTGTCAATGTCATTGGATCAAATTTAAACGAATTGGGAAACATATACAAAAGGGGATTCAAAATAAGTAGATTTTGTCAAACCATGTGAAATATATTTATTTAGTGAAGGAATAAAATAAAACGGAAGTAAATGTCAATTTTTGCTCACAGTTATTATGATTGACATCAAGCGGCGAATGGAAGACGGAACGCTGCTACTGTGTTGAAGTTCATAGTTTGCTATTTTGCTTTTACATTGACCGCATTCCACCGGCCGCTAATGACTCATACAGCTTAATTTTAGCAAAAGTGACGTGTGAAAGGAAAAATAAATATGTCCTTAGTGACGATCAGTTCACAAACGTTCAAAACAAAATAGCAAGCGCTTGCTTATTGAACGCATTCAGCTATGACATTAGGTATAGTAATATTTAAATTTTAAAACCACTTTCGATGACGTACTTTCAGCGTTCACTTTCTAAAGACGTAGTTTCTATGGTCCTACCAGCTGTTAAAATTTCGGCCTCAACTCAAAGCCCAGCCACAAGCATTATTTATTCATGCTTTGACGCAATTTCTCCGCAAACATTTTATTCACAATCGATTTCATTACTTTCGGTTTTAAATAACTTTATCAAAACCACTCGATAAAGCAGATATCGAGCAGGCATTCATGCGTAATGGACCACCCGCTACACCCGAACCTTAAAGTAACAATATGCGAACCAGACGTACGCCTATCTAATATTTAATTAAATACTCCCGCACGCACTATATCCATCATAATTTTGCAACATTTCCTCTGTGACTATTTATAAATCTACAAATAATATTCATACAGAAAAAAGAAAACAAAAACATACAACTTTTAAGCAAGATCAATATACAATATCTAATCTTAATTAAATGCAGAGAAAGGCGCCATCTAAGTGGGTAGTAAATTAATTGCTATTATAAAAAGGAAACGTTTTTATTTTTAGTTTTTGCAAAAACATTAATTCGCATTTTCATATTTTCTCTCAAAGAAAATTATGTCAACAGGAACACAACAAACGCCAATCTGTGTCACACACGTTAATGGAATTGGAAATGAAATTGGAAGCAAGTGTCATTTGGAGGAGTGCTAGTAGTTCATCGTGTTCTACATAAATACGAGTATGTCCGTTTCAAAAATGCGTATACGAGCACATTCTTCACAATATTGACAAATCGGTTTATTTTCGAATCACAAATAAGCAATTGGTTTGCCATTTTGCAACAGTTCGCAGAATGGCAGATCCGATGAAGTTTTTGATCTTTCTATAGATTAAATAAATTTTCCCATTTTCCAACGAAACGTTGAATGTTTTGAGTGCTGTCCAGCTGACATTGGGTAGCAGCATAATGTTTATGTAGGCACACAGGGGTGTTGATAAAAAACTAGACTTTTATGCTTTCTGTCATTTGTGTGTTTGATATCGGTAGTCAAAAACGCAAGTTCTATGGACACAAACTTCACAACTTTTGTAAAGGAAAATTCAGTTCACCCTTTAAAAATGTTAAATGAAAAAAAAAAGAAAACAAAGAAAGAACTTATCTCCCGACTACAAACAGTTGCAGAACTATAAATAATTCAAACGACAGTTCATCACCTCTGATTTGACGCGGACTACATAGCTTTTGTTGGTATTTCATGATCCTTAGCCGCAAACAAAATAAATGTGTCACAGCTTGTGCAGTAAAAACGTTTAGATATTCAGAATTAGTGTCGGAAGTATTTGTTAACATGAGAAAATCACGCGATGCTTTTAAGTTGGTCGAATTCTGCTTTATTGGTGGCGCATATTTTATTAATTAATGTCTAATAATGTATTTGAGTCGTGAACAAAATTAGTGGGTCCAAATAATGGATTTATGGTCGTAAAGCTAAGGAAGACACACTTTTACACTTTCTACACGAGATAAATTTAAATTTAGTTTTTAACGGGACTTGCTTTCTTTTAAATACCACTTATAACACAGTATTGCAAATTCGTTTTGTGATCTTGACATCTTATCACTTAATTTGAGCACACACCGACGATCTTAGGAGGTTTTGCAAAGATCAGAGATCTATACCGGTTTTCTTCATTTGCTAGGTTTGATTCCTTCCACCAATCTAGCTCTTATTTAGTGTGGTCTCCATACTTGTTGTTGAGATATTTTAAGAGAGTCCGCTGATCTTCCCTGATCCTTAGATTTTTCTAGTTTTAATATAGCCCGCTAATCTTCCCCGATCTTTAGATTTTTTAAGCTTTAAGAGAGTCCGCTGATCTTCCCTGATCTTTAGATTTTTCTAGTTTTAATATAGCCCGCTGATCTTCTTCGATCTTTAGACTTCTCTGGTTTAAATAAATCATACTGATCTTGTGTAAACCTAATGCGATCGTCTCCTAAGATCGTTTATATTTGCGATCCTTGGTACATATAAATACACTCTCTACTGATTCTCTTTGTTAAGCCGTCGTAGATTCTGAGGGATCTCCACATAAATCCAGTGATCGTCAGTCGTGATCACTATAAAAAAAGACAACATTTTGGAAAAAAAATGAAAATTTTTCAGCGTTACTTACTAACGATCAACGATAAGTGCGAATAAGGCCAAAATGTCGACGGCTCAATTTTGGCGATCGACTTATTCAACCTAACCATTTTTTTTATAAACACTTGCGATAAACATTGAATCTCACCACAAGAGCTGCTAATTCCATGGTTATATATTTTTGCCAACAAAATCTGGCAATTTAGTACCATCAATAAATAGTAGTTCCAATGGCAAGGCGACCATTATTTATGTTGATGATCAATTACAAACTCTTTGATCCGTTTTGTCACAAGGTGAAGCAGGTTCAGTTGGCTTGCCCAGACCGCCTTAAACCGCCCAACTACACATCTTTAACATAATTTATATCGCAACAAGTTATTACTACACCCTCGAAGCAATTAATTAATTATCTCTTCCCCGAACCGCAACGCCCATAAAAATCCACCTACTACAAAGTTTCTCCATCTAAATAATGTGCGAACGCGCACAAACTGACAGGCGACATTCGTCGCCAAACCTATTAAACATTTATGGAGATCAACTCGAGGCATTTTCAAGCAAACATTTTCATTACCGTGTGCCGAACGGGAAAAACAACCTACCACCCATTAGATTGTGTTGGTGTTTGGTGCCCCATCGAATCGACGGAGGGACGTCATCAAATGCCAATACCAGAGCGTAATTTTGGCCAAAAGCCAACGCTCCTCCGACTGGATAGAATGTCTCTGTTTTGTTGCCGGCAAGGCAGGTGGCTGGCTAACTCGGTAAAGTTTTTCGCTTCCTGACCACATTCCCGTATTGGACATTCGAAACGACGGAATCAATCGGCTAACCGCAAAATTATTTTCCAATCCAAACGAACGAAATAAATTTTAATTCAGATACAGATACTGAACCGGAGAAGTGTTTGTGCGTGTTTGTGTCGCCCGTGTTGTATATGGTTGCGGGAGAGATAAGGTAATTTGAATTTATTTGAATTGGGCCAACTAGGTGGTCTATGCAACAACTGCAACAACTAAGCAACACCATGTAAGGACAGTAACGTGTCTACGGTGCTTTATGAGAATATGCCATAGGCGCGCATTCAATTAGTCGGACGGAGAGCTTCTTATCAGGGAACGGTATGTTGCGCGGGGATATTACCTCGCAATAAATGTTGCCAGTGGCTCGGGGTATATTGTGGATGTGCGATGTCAGTTCTGGGGTTCTAATAAATAGTCGTTTGATGTGGTGGCTTTTTGCCCTTCACGCATGTTCATCGTATATACAGTATATGCAGTTAGAAACGCGATGCATTCGACTTAATGCACAAACGCACTTGTGACGCGTACTGAAGTGGATTTGAATGTTCCATCTACGAGGCAATATACTTCCAGTCGATGTTCTGGCTATTTTTCCGGCCATTTGGCCTGTTGGCATTGGCGTTGGCGTCACGCGCGCGTTGCATAGAACTGCAACATGACCCACATTATGTCGTCGAAGGCATAATGGATTTAAAAATATATTTGAACACTTTAGGAAAATGTTTCACAAGTGTTTTCCGAGTCAAGATGACAATAACTTTAGGCTTTGATTAGACAGGCGATTGCATGCGATAAATCTCAACGTAATGGGGAGTAGCTCTATCTATTAAATACGTTTTAACCACAAACCCTGTAGGTACTCGTAGGCTGATGCGAATTTATTAAGACGATTCAAAATATGTTTGCCGCTGTGAAAATCTTGCTCGTGGTGTTTTTGGTGAGTCTTGCCGGCGGTTGTTTTCCGATTCAACAGATTTTTGAAATGCTTCTCTCTTTCCGAATTTAGGCAGTCCATAAAAGTGGTGCCATCCGAGGGGCAACTACAAACGATGTGAAGACGAAATGCGGATCGGTACTGTGTCGACCGGTTTCGGAGATATTCAGTAAAGCGACCTTGCCGCATGGCTATTTCTACATAACCACGATAGGAAGTGGTGCAACGAATATCACGGTCAAGCAAATGGCGTCGAGTGAAAATCGATTAGGTAAGTGAATGTGACACGATCACTGCCACAGTGATCTCAATTATGATCGCTGACAAAGTGAAATAAAACGAGTAGTTGGTGCAACAGGTCCATTCTCAAACAAATTCTGTAGAACTGTCTTTAATTTTGCAGCCATTCGATCGGTGGACAACAAGTTTATATTGAACGGAAACAACCACATTTCGGAGAGTGGTACCTACGAGTACAACGGCGACGCTTACGACTATGACAAGGACCTACAAACGATTGCGGCCAGGGGCCCCATTACAAAATCGATTGACATATTGGTAAGTCAGCTTCAGATACAATTTAAAAAAAGACTTTAATAAATCCCCTTGCAGCTGCTGGTGCGTGGCGTGAACCCCGGTATCAAGTACGACTACAATATACCCATCTCGTCCGCTGGCATCACCGATTCGGAGGAAAGCGAGACGCAGTGGAACGAACTAGGCGTTCCGTTGGACGACGTGGAGGACAACAAGATTCCCGACACAAATGAAGTCCAAATCGCGAAGGCGAAGGACCGGAAACGCAGAAAATTTTCATGGAAGCTACTCGGCTTTGGGCCGTGCAACCGATCATGCGGAGCAGGTGTACGATCACCGATCTTCCGATGCATCAGGGACTCTCCGACTCGTTTCTATACGCCACGAAGATGTATGTTCGCTGAGAAGCCAGTCTTCAGCGAGGACATCTACAAGTGTAATCTGCAACTGTGTCCGGCGTCCTGGCAAACACAAGAGTACGGAGAATGTGTCTGTACCGATGGAGTTGGAACACATAACCGTACAGTGAAATGCGTCCAGGAGCAGGCTTCGGGGGTGGTGGAGTTCACCGACGATTCTCAGTGCGCGGATACAAAGCCTGACGAAAGTGAGAGTTGTGACTGTCCGAAGAAGGTTCGAAGGAAGATCTACGCACACAGGTCTGATAAGTCAGCGAGGATCTATTCGAGGCTGATTGGATCTTCGGCCAATGTGTACAACTCATTCAATCAGACGTTGAACCTGCGCAAGGGCTTCAGAGATGATCGCGACAAGTCGGGCGTTTGGCTGATGTCCGAATGGAATGAGCAATGCTCAGCGGAGTGTGGATCGGGTCTGGAACATCGATCGATCTACTGCGATCGCACTGCGCCGTACACGGACTTGTGTGACTTGCGGATCACGCCAGAACTGTCTCGTCCATGTGACCAAAGCAAGAAGTGCGCAGAGGGAGTATGGTTCACTTCACCGTGGAGCAATTGCACGGGTGACTGCTTCAATACCGTGCGGCGAAGGACGGTGCTGTGTATCGTTGACGGAATAGTGGTAGAGGACGAGGAGTGTAACAAGGACGAGAAGCCATTGGAATATAAGAACTGCACTCATCGCGAAGTGGGTTACTGTGGACCCAAGTGGCACTACTCTGAGTGGTCTGAGGTAAGTTGAATCCCATACCTAACTTTGTATACAATAACCATATGTCCTCCTTTTAGTGTTCCCGGTCCTGTGGCGAGGGCATTCAGAGACGTTACACCAGGTGCTTGGAGTTCGATTGGAAGGAGAACTCTTTGCAGGAATCGAACAACTGCAAGTACATCGAACGTCAACCAGTCTATGGGACATGCAACACACATGATTGTGACGGTAGGTCCTCTGTCATAATATAAAGCAAAGCTTGACCACTTTCTCACGTTCTTTAGAAATCGATTCCCATGCGGATTCTCTGCAAAACGACCTCGAAGACTCGTCATGCAAGGATGAGTTTCCCAGCTGTAAGAGGATAAACAAATCGAGGCTATGCAAGGTGCACTACTACCAAAAGAACTGCTGCCAGACCTGCGGCGGCAATTAGTCATAGGATACCATTTAGTTACATTCTCAAATGCGTACACGAGCATTGTCTTCATGCGAGAATGCCATTATATCTTTGTCAACAAATTTAGATTTAAGTGCAATGGAAATAAGTTCATTTAACTGTAAGTTAAGCCGAGTGTTTCTGTAACGCTCTGTTATTCTATTTATTAGTAAAGCTGATTTAATCATTATCTGTGCCTTTTTGAATGGACGCGGTCTTGCTTGCGGCAAAAACCAGGAAATTCAAACGCACAAAACCCCATCGCCATATACATACAAGAGCGATGACAAATGTCCACAAAGACAATCAGATTTTATAAATACATATCCTCCTCTGGCTGGGGCATATCCCATAAAACTCACAGACCATTAGTTCGCCAATAAATCATTCACCAATTTCGCGTGCAACGTTCATCAGGTTGGTTCATTGCACACGCACTGTTTGACTCTTTTATCGGTCCATTGTTGCCGGCCACAAAGCTGGCTAGTTCGCGTATAGATAAACGCGATAAGCGCGATTCCACTGGACCCGATTCTCGATTGTGTGTGCGCTCATCCTCTGCGCTATTTGATCGCACAAGCTTGCGATTGTATATTCGCCGCCGGTTCGGTCGTAAAGTCATATACCACCTCACTGGCCGATGTGTCAGTGCGTTCAATAGATTCCAATGCAGTTAACCCTAATGACCCAGAAAGAGAGCATTCGCATAGGCACAAGAGCCAAAACAATAAATACAAAAATGGGGGACAAACAATGGACAAAAGTCGACAATCATCCTTATGGCCTTTTTGTGATATGCAAATAACAATAGTTGACGGACCGATGGGGGAGAATGTTTCGTCGGATTTTCATTGCAATTTTGCGAGTTGGTGAAAGGAGAGTTGTGGAAAAATATGCTCTAAAAATTTGCTTTCTACTCCAAAAGTGGACCAATGAAGGATTTGATAGCCACAATTAAAATACTTGGACTAAAATTTGCAGGTACTGCAAACCACTTTAGTTCCGACTTGAAATTTAATCCACGATACTAATAATCACTTTTAGTGCACTTTTTCCAACTCACAATGGAGAAATTTTCCATACAAAATTGCATATTGTGACCTACAAAATATTTAGTGTGAAGGTTAAAAATGTTTACTAGTAAGGCCGAATAATAATCAACTTATGTAAATATTTTACAAGTCACAATGGATATTTCTGTTTGAAAAAATTCGCCATTGTGAGTTCACAGAATATAAAATGGATTTTAAAACTATTCTTAGTACCCACGGAAGGAGTTCACAAATGCTTTTTATTTTTCGCACAAGTGTGTCTATATTGATCCTCCGCAGGCTTAAAGTCGGGTCTAGAATTTGTTGTTATGAATGAGGCTCAATGAACCGACGTTCTGGTAGAAGTTCTCATGTCGAAGCTGCAATTTTCGTAAATTTTTTTATCAAAACAAAAACCTTTTAGGAATTTAATTGAGACAAAAGAAGAACAAACGAAGGTTATGTCGTCAGAGACACTAAACCCAGTCAGCTCCATTTAAATACTCAATTCGATTTACTTTTCGATAGCCCCAGAAGAAAGCAAACAAGTCACCTAATATTTACATAAAGCTATCAACTGTAGTATCGACTTTGTGACCGACTGTAGATAAATTGAAAAAAAAAAAAAACAAAATTAAATACTTAAATGACTTGCACATTGCACTCCATAATGTCCAAGTCAAGGAAATAAAATAAGAGTCACTTGCTAAAGAAACATTCCAAGGAAATGAGTGAAGAAATGTAACAAGACTGACATGCAAATTTTTTGTATTAACTTTCATTTACTTCATTACCGACATGCGCTTTTAAATTGAGTAGGTAATGCAGCATCAAGGTGAACTATTCACTCATCCAATTTTAATGATTTTTCGTTTTCGAAAGACTGACTAACTCAATCAAATATTGAAAACAATAAACTGCAAAAAGTGGGCAACTAGCATTTCAAAAAAATTCACCTTACCGACGTATTAAGCTTCAGAGATATTTTTGGAATATTTTTCACAATTCGTAGTAATAAATGTAAGTCCGAAAAAATCAATTTCGATCACAATTTAAGCCAGAAAATCAGTTCTTGCTTTCTGGACTAGATGTTCTACAACGGTTGCATTAAAAATAATCAAAGAGCTGTCAATAGACCCGCTCCTCTCTCGGAAAAAGTCGAAAAACATCAATTCGGAAGAGTGAGGGCCAATTTTCCTAGTCTTTGAACAAATATACGAAGAAGCACAATGGCCGCGTTCCACTGCCCGCTAGATGAATAGCGGCATGTCAAACTCCATATAAAAAAAATTGACATTTCACAATTTGCGCTAGACGTCTAGCACTTTTTGTGAAATATCCCTTTCAGGGAAATTTCTCAATCTAGCGCAAAATTACCCGCTGTATTGGTAGAAAAAACAAAAAAAAACGACCTGTCAAAGGAAATCGTTCAAACGTTTGCAAAATAAAATTAAATACGAAACCGAGCAATTGGAATTGTGATAAAATTGTTAATAACGTAAGTAAAATAGCAATTCAGATATCGTTTTTATAATATATTGTATCATTTCTTTGATTATAGCGTGGAAATAATTAGTCTTAAATGTCACTTCGCCGCTGGCGCTAGGGTTCTAGCGCGGACGTTCCTTCATCTGGGATATTTTGTGCTAGACATCTAGCGGGCAGTGGATCGCGGCCAATGGCAACGGTTTAAGGAAAGATTTTCCTACATTTTTAGTTTCGAAGCGAGGAAATTGATACGTCAATTCATTTGACGTAATAACGAAAAGTTGCCAATTGAAAATTGATTGAGTAAAATTTTCTGTTAGCTTATTTTTGATTGAGACATTTTTCGCTTCCTAATCGGTTGATTGCCCTTTTATTTGTGAAACTTAAGACATCGCCACATTTAGGGAGTAAAATTTAAAATTTGAAACATTTGCAGAAAACGACCAACTGCACCTATTTCTGGCAACATGACCACATAATTCCTCTCCAGCAACAAAATAAACCAAGTTCCACATTGCATACTTTTTGGCTGAAATGATTTTTTTTTACATATCAAATACTCGATTCAATTCTCTACAAGATTACCCTTTCATTCGGGACGCAATCAACTGTTGCTGTATACAAAATACAGTTCTCGCTGCCCCATCTCATGCATTACTTCCAATTCAACTTGTTGCTTCGCGCGCCGTCAACAAAGTATTACTTCGTCGGTAACTGCGGAGCTTGGGTGCTGGGTGCTGGCTGCTGGCACCATATGGGTTGCTGTTGAAACCTCCATGCTCCACCACCAAGCCATTTGAAATGGTATCATCCTCTCTCAAGGTTTTTTTTTTGTTGTATTCTCTGTACAGTATGAATACAGATCTAGCGCCATTGAATACGTCTGGGCTGGGGGAGCACTGATTTTTCGCTTTTCCCGAATGCCAAGTGGTTGATGGGCTGTGCTTGGTGGTTGCTTCAATTCCCCGTGGATTATTTTGGCGGTTGGTAGTGTTGTGTATATGTGCGCTCGTCGGTCTGGAGTAGAGTTTTGAGCGTGAGTTTTCCTTGGGACTTTTCAGTTGAATTTTGCGAACGGTGGTGTTAAGATCGACTTTTCCGGACTAGCACGGTTTCAAACGTTTTCTTTCCATTTTTCTTTTTTGCAAAGATATTAGTTTTTTTCAAAGGTGTGGATTTAAAAAAAAATTGTTTGTGAAAATTAAAAAAATGAAAATGTTTTTAAATATTTTTCGAATGTGTGCCTAGTGTTGAGCAAAGCGACTTCATGTGCGTTATGTTGCTATCCGAACGATGCTCGGATAGTAAAAGAACGATTTGAACGGATTTTACATTTTGTTGGAGGAGTCTTTCGCGGCGCTTCTTTTATTGCTACTCGAAAAAATAAACTTGTGTTTAAGTGGATAGTGGTGGAGGAGATTTTTTGCGGAATATGAAATTAAATGGCTGTTTAAGTGATTAGAATTTTTTAGCTTTTGGCAATCGTTTCGAGGAATACGAAAGTAATTGGATTTTTAAAGGATTTCGCAACTAAACGAAACAAAGGACTTTTAAATATTTCACAATATTATCTGATTTTACTGGCCTGCTGTGGATTCATTTTGGTGTCGGTAAATAGTAAATAAATCGGAAATAGCGTGTACGTTAGGGAGGGCGAATTGAATTGTTATTTTTAAGGGTGACATTTGGGAACTTTTTGAAACTTTGTCAGTTAATTGTGGGGACTTACTCTCAAGTGTTTTTGTGGCTTTCGTGATTTGTTTAGACAACTGCATATTTTTTTTTAAAACCATGGAGTGGTAGAGAAATTCGAATCGAATTAAATATTTCTGGTTAACCTTTTGAATAATTGTCTGATGTGACCCAAAACGAAAAGAAATTCGGAGGACAGGATTTAAGCGTGAATTGACCCGTCGTCGTCGATAGTCGCCGAGAAGTTCTTAGTTAGTTCAAAAATCGTATCGTGGACATTCATTTTTATAGGGATCCTGGGTATGTGACTAAACAAATTGGGAAATTTTTATATAGCTTGTTGTGTTGTTTCTCGAAGTCTGTGGAATATAAATCGTAGATGGAATAAATGATGTGAAATGAAAGGAAAACATAAATCAGTCTCACCCAAGCTTGCATTCATTTAAAAGTCACTGTGAACTGTGACAACAAATTTGTTTCAAACTATCCTACACATTTTTTTCTGGCACGCTAGATCACAACCCTTCCAAAAATCATGCCTACAAGTTTAAAACGGAGTTAACATCGCATAAATTCTGTCAAATCAAGTTGTTTATTTGTATAATTTACTGGCTCTTAACAAACAGCTTATCTTGTGTGTTTCTACGAAAGTGTTCTCAATTCGCACAGCGCCGAAACTTGTTTTCGAGCCTACACCTCAAGGCCAATTACATGGGAATAACAGCAAGTTACATATAAATGTTTCACTGGTACCTGCAGGCCACTTCATAGCTTTGTCAACTTCAGGCTAAGAAATTTCAATCGACACAGTCAACAATGAGCCGGAAAAAGAATGAACACTACACTGAGAAAAAGGTCCGAATTCTTACCCAATTACCAGCACAACACGTGGAATGAGTATCACTTTTACAATATTCTCCCGAGGCTAATATCGTTGTTACACAAAGAGGCGTATAATGGCGCGAAACTTGCAGCATCATCCGAAAATTACCTCCCTAATTCCGTCGCTTTGTCCACTTAAAGCACGCACTCCACTTCATAGTTGAGGCCTGCGTACGACAAGTCCCCCTGAGCCCATTTGTACCGATCAGTCGCATGTTGGAAACTCCTCACATATGTATACATAGAAAGATGAATTTAGATTCTTCCCAGGTGGTGTGTTAAATATTTGACTACCTCTACCCGAAATTCCAAGCACCCATATCAAGCGGTGCCAAATCGTCCAGAGACGACTTCAGCCAACCTTTATCAAGCTTTAATCAGATTAAGATCACGAATACGCGCACAGCTATCATGATTCGATCGTACATTGCAACCAAACCGATGGTTATCTACGATCTGCAATTAAACACAGGAGGAGACAGCCGAGTTACCGATTTTAAAAGAACAACCATCAGGTTTACTGGGGAGAGGGGGGCACTGCGGAGGCAAATTATTAGTTCCTGCATCCAATGGCGTGCCACGGCGATGTTTGACATCAAGTGCAATTACTTTCTTAGTTAGGTTTGGCTGTTCGGATGTAAACAGCTTTCAAGGTCGAGAAAAAGGTAAAATTAAAATCAAGTTCAGTCTTCATTTGCATGCGCTCTTTCTCTGTTGTTGACTCCATCATCCATCGAACATGTGGTCCGAGACCATGTTGCTGACGATGATGATGGCATCTGTGGGCAAGATATCTCTTTTATTCTTTGGATCTTTGGTGCCTGCCTTTGGAACACTCTTTTGATGAAGGGTGCAATTAAAGTCAGGAGGTATTTGTTTTGTGGCTGTTGTTGGTTTTTGTGTGTTTCTTTGTTTTTATTTTTTTTTTATTTTTCTGGATGTCTCTTCGTGCGTCTTGTTCAATGTTATTAGTTTTGATTTGAGGAGATGGATTGCAGCTGATTGACGGGTGATTGGTTGTGACAAGTTGTAGGGTTCTTGTTGTGCAGTGCATGGGCTTGGGCTGTTGCTAAATAGGTGTTGGGCTTACATTAGTCCATGTCGTGTTACACTCAGGCGAGAGTTGGGATTGATTTGTTGGGGGTTTTCCTACACGGATACGACGGAAACGGAGGCGATTAAGCAAGTTTAGTTTGCTGTAGCGGAAGTGTCCGCTTGGTCTATAGAATTAAACGATCTAGATGGGTTAGTTTTTGAATAAAAGTTCCTTAACAAGGAATTAGATTTTAAAGGGACTCCCAGAATTTAACTATTCAACAGAAATGATTTAAAAGAAGGTCTGCTGATAAATTAGTAGTTTAGTTCGAAATAATTGCAAGAGCACCTACCAAAGCGGCTGTTTCTAGGAGCTGCCATTGCGGTTCTCTTAAAAACCAATCTTTCTTGTCGTCGACAAGATTTCGTAAACATTTTCCGCCTAAAATTGTCAGGGAAAACTCAATTCTAGTTGGTAAAGAGTTAAAAAAAGAGTCCCCTATCGCGTCGATCAATCGTTTTGATCCGTTGATCGTGATATGATCGTGATGGCCGATCAGAAGAGTGTAACAAATGTTCGGCGGATCAGGTACATGTAGGGCCCAGCTTTCCACAACCAACCGTTGGCAGATATTTTTCTATTTTATGTTGAGTCCGAATGGCTGAATTGAGAAGGTTTCTAAGGACAGCATTCTCTTACAGATATTTGTCAGATATACGGTAAAGGTAGTAGAAAAATCCGAAGATGTTGGGCTTCTTCTTGGGCTTTCCTTCTCGTTCAGTACAATTGAATAGACTAACAACTGAGACACTGTCCATCCACAACCAACCGTTGGCAGATATTTTTCTATTTTATGTTGAGTCCGAATGGCTGAATTGAGAAGGTTTCTAAGGACAGCATTCTCTCCCAAGTAACAATTTGACTTCGGTAAGGTTCAAATTTAAAATTTCTGTAGGCAACAGCTTGGAAAGAGCTTCTATAGTATTTGTTAACCGAAGTTGATCCATTTCGAATTAATTGTTTCGATAAAAACTTCAGTAAGACCTATACAAAGCATATACACAGGTTTTATAGAGGGATATGAAATAAAGTTCCGGCAAGATCTCAATTAGACTTCTGAAAATGTGTCAGGAGATGTGTGGAAAGTGAATTGCTTCCATAAAGCTTGTGGTTCGAAGCGCTTTCCAGATGCTTCTTTAAAACTTCTGACCGAAGGTATTATAGAAGCAAAGAACTGTCATGCAGTATTGCAGTCAACCGCATGCGATTGGAAGCTGTATAGAAGCACTTACTCGTACTTCCTCCTAACTTACTTATGGAGGCTTTATGCGATTGAGTAAGATGCAAGTTTATTGCAAGTCTTAGCAAAACTCTAAAATGTATCAAGTAGTTCAGATTTACCACTCCCACGGCATTATGACGAGATAGCCTAGGGGTAGTGTACTGGACTACTACGCAAGTGGACCCATGTTCGATTCCCAGTGCGACCGCATGTAAGTAAAATGTAATTTATAACGAGTATGTAAACATAAACTGCATGAAAATTGCCGAGTCTTCGAAAAGATTTATTAAATAAGATAAAAAAAAATAAAAAATAAGAAAATGGAAAATTTAAAAATATAATAACAAAAAACATTTTTTTTTCTTTTTTATTTTTGACCTTCTATAAAGTTTGTATAAAGTTTAGGTAAGATCTATCGAAGCTGTTCAGGAAGTCTTAAATAATTAAATACCTGCATAAAGTGCGCCATATCTGTTTCCATTAGGCTTTATACAGTTAATATTGCGGGAGGTGAAATAGCTTCGATAGTTCCTTACCGAAGTCAAATTGTTACCTGGGCTTACAGATATTTGTCAGATATACGTTAAAGGTAGTAGAAAAATCCGAAGATGTTGGGCTTCTTCTTGGGCTTTCCTTCTCGTTCAGTACAATTGAATAGACTAACAACTGAGACACTGTCCATCAATGTTTGACTTATAGTTGAACATAAACACCTTGGAAGATTTTTTTGAAAAAATGTCCAAAATTAAAGCAGCGAAATGAAGTCGTAAAAAGCTGCAGACATAGCCACAATTTTAATCAGTTGAGATAGCATCTCATCAATTAATATAGAAGTCTAACGTAGCTACGAGTATTAAACCTTCATATTTTGTAGGCAGTTTTCTTTTAAGGCTTCAAAATCCGCTGAAAAACTGAGCACAAACGGCGTTCATTTTCGTATGGACTCTCCAAGCACATCTTCGCTTTGAAAAACATGTGTATTACCCATTGGGACTGCCCATGTTCAGTATTTGTAAGCTAGACCATTCAAAACTGATTTAGCGCAATCAATTGCCGTACCAAGGCTTAGTGCAGGTTCTATCAAACTTCGTAAAACCACCCATGAGTCCAACCTAACCTATTCAAAAACAATGACCAAAGGCAACTGTTTGAAGCCACCACTCCTTCCATGGTAGCAGCGTTTTTTTTGTTTTTAATTTTTTTTTTAAAGCCTTGTGCGGTCATTAGAGGAGCACGCATCCATCCAATCAAAACGGAAATCAATTACTCGTACTTACAATAGTCGACTCGAAAATGGTCATAGGTAATTAATAGATCTTTCCAAGCCTAGTATCGAATATGCATCCATGCGATACCATAAACAGAACCCAACCAGATGGCACAAAAATATGTCACATGAGAATCTGCTTCGGTTTTATGGGATATTTGTAATAAAATTTCATCGCAGCGCATAAAATTGATGTCGAAAATAATCCGTATAAACGTAAAGATCACCGGTGATCGCCACATCGACGTTTAGATAGGCAAATTAGCTGTGAACGTGTTGACGTACTCTCGGTGAGCTTCAAATGGCTGGCTATCAATTAAAGTTCATCGATCTACGCGTTGTTGGGCTGAAGTGAGAGTGTCGAAATTGGGAAAGATCGCCTGCGGCGGAAAAAGCAAACCCATTCGTTTTCCGATCATTAAATGGTTAGAAGTCTTAAGGGAACTTGATTGATGGAGTATGCCCATCTAATGAGATCTGCTCTCAAACCAGCATCCAAAGTCACCCTCTCAATGTGATTGTAGTTGATCTCGCTGTCAACCCCTTTGAGTGATCTAATTAAATTGTAAACAAAAGTGCGGGCGGATATTTAGCAATTATTATTTCCATTCAAAGTCATTTAACAAAAATGTCAAAGATCCCAAAGTTCTACTGCAGGTTGCTCCATGAAGGTCGCTCGCAAAACTTTATTGGACCCACAGTGCCGTCTTAACGTCAATCTCGCGTTGCGGACGATCACAATTTCGATAGCAAATAGAGAGCAGTGCATGCAAGCTCACCGGAACGATCTTCAACATTAGAAATGGGGATACACTGCGATTTATGATCGCGATTTGACTCCCTTACATGCCGATCGGTATGTCGTCAGCATTGGCATAGTTGCACATATGTTTGTTGCAGAGTAAACAAAAAAAAAAAACCAATCACAGATCATCGATCGACATTTCGGTTTCGGACCGGCAGATCGCAGTTTTAAAACAATTTCTGGGAGTGTCAGGGCTTTTGTTATTTTTTGCGGTGTTTTTTTTTGGATGGGATGATGTCAAGTTTTACCAACTGTTCTCAGATAGAGTTTTTTTCCGATTAAATGGATCGTCGATCGGTAGGGAATGTTTGGAGAATCTGAACTGGGTCAGGGACTTTTTGGTTCGGATTTGCTTCCCCAATTGATAAATCATATTGTTTATGTGCATGTGAAAATATTGTACCAAGTCGTTACACTCTGGTGATTTTTCCAAGCGATCATCATAGGTGAGGAAAAGATCAGACTACTGTTCGGAAGGGGGCATTTTGGCCGTGAATGGGTGCAGACTTGTTGATCAGTTAATTAATTGTTTGGATTCAAATTGATAGCTTACATTCGGCACAGAGTATTCGATTATCGAGTTTCCCAGATATTGTCTGTTTATTTTTAGAACTTACGTTTCGTTTGGGATTAGTCATTATTGGTACGACGGAAATTTGATTGAATCTATATTGTTTTGATGGGAATTGGCGAACATGTAATCTATGGAAAAAATAATTTCCCATGACCCGGTACCCGGTTAAGTGCGTAAAGCTTCCCCCCAGATGCGATTACAAAATTCCTACTCATATTGCTTATAGACATTACTTCACCGCCAGCTCACTTATTGGCGTGTCAGCATTTCAATAAGTTACAAGTCCAAAAGGTTGCCATTATGCTGCGGATGTTCTTATCATCGGTAGCCTCCCTCTCCCCTCTTACACACTTTTACGAGCGCAATAAAAGGAAAAAAAAAATCTCATAGAATTCGTCGCGCCGAAAACGAATTTCATTCATAAGATTTCATCTATTTATAATTAGAAGTGAACCAGCAACTTATAGATAGTCCAACCATCAAATAAGAAATAACACTGGTAAATGATTCAACTGACGAACATCTAATCTACAGACTGGAGACACAATGATGCCCTTAATCAGGTAAGTTGCGTGTTTGAAATTGTTATTATTTCCATTTAGGAGTCGCCATAAATCATCATCATAAATTAATTACCCACCCACCCAAAATGTGCAACGCACCCCCTAAAATTCTAATTTACCCATATAGTGAATTGTGTTGTATGTGCTCATTCAATTGGGTTTAATTGAACGAAAATTTGATGCTTAGAGTTTTTTTCTTTTTTTGTGCTTCTTCTCCGTGCTGTTTGAGGGGAAATTATGATGCGCGGATCTATTTGAAAGCCATTTAAAGCTGCGTTAATGGTCATAAAATTTAGTAAAATTTAGTTTATGAATGACGGGATTGGGCGAAGCCGAAATGTTTGAGAGCATAAATTCATAAAGCTGATGGTGATACGAGTGTGTGATGGCGCCATTGGCAAAATATGTTGAAAAACTTTACGACTGTAAATCAGTAAATTAATACTCATTTAAGGGGATGATTTTATGGATGGTTTTGCCTTAACAAAACGTAAGATTTCTTGTTAAAGATTAATTGTACGCATAAATGCTGTGGCGAAGCTTTGTGTTAGCAATTAAGAAGGAAAAAAAAAACACAAAAAAAGTTAATGACTGGTGTCATGTGGTGTTTGAACCTATGTGTTAAAACAGATTTTACAAATGCACTTAAAGACAATTGGCAGTAGGCACACACAACTTAGATGGTTTTAGTAAAAGATTTGAAAGCCAGACACAGAGGATGTTGTTAGAGAGCGATGGCGCGTAACTGGGGCGCACGTAACTGCCTTCTTTACAAAAGCATGTGAGCCGATAAACTCCATTAAATGTTACTGCCTGACCAGCCGCATTTTGGAAAAAGAATCGTCCGATAATGCCTCCACCTAAAAATCCGCACCAAACAGTCACGACTTGTGGATGCATTTGCTCTTAAACAATTACTCGTGGGTTTTCTGTACCCCAAATGCGACAATTTTGACGATTAACGAAGCCATCAAGACGAAAATGAGTTTCATCACTGTAGATGATTTTGTTCGAAAAAGCTGACAAACTTTCATTGTTTTTAAAATACTGCCAACAATGAAAATGCGTTGTTCTTTCATATAGCGGTCCATTTTTACTAACCCCGAACTGTCAGCTGTCACATTGGTATCATTGCGTTGCCATCACTGTTCTATTCAATGACGCAGAATCCAAATTCTGTGTGAATTATGGGACACCCTTTAAATTGGATCAGTACTTTGAAAGTGACGCGGTAACAAATCCAAATTGGCATAAAAATAGACCTCCCCTGTCATTCATTTCGCCCGAACTTCGTCAACTTCGAGCAGAATGACAGTGGCGGTTTTAGTCGTGACTAACAACCACCTCTGGTGACCCTAATTAATAATACCTCTCTTACAGGCTGCTACAATTTTGCAAGTCAGTTAAATTGATCAATTTCAACAGTCCCCATTCCTGTCAATTACTTATACGAAGTGTGATTTCGATCTAAGTGTCCAGTTCCCCTCTGACTAATTCCAAAAAATTTATAGACGATCATATAAAAAAAAAACGCCCCCCAAACTGGCACATGCTTCTTCGAACCAACTCCATCTATACGATCCACAAATTAGAAAATGATTTTGCCAAAAAAAAAAATTGCTCAATCAAATTAAAATACATTAACCACTAGATCGCGTTAGTAATTGTTGACGATGATGACGATGGCAGCTTCGTTTAAGTAGCCAAACAAAATATAAAACAAAACCAAAACAAAGTAACCAATGTAGCAATGTTCTCTATAGTAGGTACTACAAAAACATACACACAACATCGCGCAGTAAAACAAAGTTGCTGTGTTATTCAATCGCTGTGCGCGCAGCACAACTGATAAGACAATGTCGAGCGTCCAAAGAGAATGTAGTTGTCAGTGTCGGTTGTCGGAGGAGGAATCGATGTCGATGCTCGCAACAGAGTCATCAACATGATTGTCATCGAAGTGGATCGACAACATAAAAACAAGCGCACAGAAAAAGAGATGACAACAAACGGCAATCTAGAACCTTTAGTTCAATGCGAATCGTTTTGAATCTTTTTTTTTTTTTTTGTTTTCTGTGAGAAATGGGCCACCGACGACCTAGATACGCGTGTTACCCTATGTGGTGGGCTAGGCTGTGATATATTCAGAACAAACTATATATTGGAAGATGGGAGTATCATCATCATAATTTTTCTGTCGTCACTTCTATGTGTGTGGAATCTGCACTTACGAACAAAGTTGTATTCGGTCTTTGTGTTGGAGGAGCACTTTTTTCGTGTTTTCATATCGAGTTGTTTAGGGCATACTTGTTAAGTATCTGACGAAAGCTATAAGAGTTGCTGGGGATATTTGGAAGTGTGTATCTGCGCACTTGGACGTGGAATGTAATTTTATTGATATTGTTTTAAATAAATGTATGTTGTTGCATGTGGGGGCGCTGGCGCTGGTGCACAGCCACATACCTATTGTCGGAATGACAAAGTTCGGCGTGCGTTTGGACTCTTTGTCGGGAATGTTTGACAGACATTGTTGACGTAAATCCTTCACTGAGTCATGATATTTTTATGAACCGATTGGTTGGACATGAAAATCTTATTCTGTAGCTCAATTAAGTTACAAAAGTCTAAACAAACTCACCCGGGGAAGTCCGTAACATTCATCGCTCGGCTTCTATATTACCGGCTCAATTTGCTGTCATCTGCAAGGAAATACAAAATAAAATAATGATCAAAATTGCTCAGATGAAACATCTGGATCTATATGAAATGTGAAAGTAAAAAATTAAGGTAGCTTTAACCAAGAAATTAACCAAGGTCTGCACAAAAATTTCATACCTACAAAAAATTCTATCCAACGATCCGTAGACTCTCACGAGAGAACATTTTAAATAAAATTTTTGCTGAAGGAATGACAAAAACGGTTTGGAAACAAAAACTTTGGTTGGAATTGCAGCTAAACCAACTAAAGTAATAATTTACAAGACTTAATCGGTATAAAAAACACTCTGCGCCGTACTAATAAGCATTTTTAGCCTTGACACTTAATATTTTCTAGGTTATAATATTCAATTTTGTATGGAAAAGTATGCCATTGTGAGTTCGAAAAATTTAGTTTGGACACTAAAAATGATTAGTAGTATCGCGGTAGGTAATTCTAAACTAACTTTAGGGGGGTTGAAAGTAGGTACAACAGTCGATTTCGCTTTAAATCCAACCAAACGGAGTTCTATTTAGTTGGTACCGGTGTAATCCCAACCAGTGGTTTCTTTTTGAACTGATTGGAATTATTTTTAAAGAATTTTCTTATAGTTTCTATGTGCAGTAGTGTTCGTCACGCTTTTGTAAATAAATCACCGACGGGAGAACGACTCCTTATTATTTTAAAATACTTTTGGGAAACCATGTGGCATAATATACTGCGACACAGTTATAAATCGTAAATCATTCTCCATAAAAAACAAACATTTCCAATTAAGACTCCACGACTCTTAAACAAAATTGTAAAATTATTTTTCACCCAGTATTAATAAACAAATGACCACAAGTGAAGGGGTGGGCCATCTAGTTGTTTCTTTTTAAATCATAGGTTATTTTGACACTGAAAGCCGTTTCCCGCTCGAAATCTTAACAGAAAGTCAGTTTCATACGTCCGCGGAATGAAATGAGTCACCTTACGCTTGAGCAACGTTGGGAAATATTGAAAACTTATTTCCAAAGTGAGTGCTGTGTAGCCAAAACAGTGCGTTTCTTGAAAAGAAGTTTTGGTCGAGAATGTGGCTGCGACGCTGCGAGTGACATTTTGGCGCGGATTGTGGAGTGGTGGCATCATTGGACAATTTTTCTTCCAAAATGAAGCTGGGAACAACGTTTCGGTCAACGGTGGGTGTTACAGAGCCATGTTAACCGACTTTTCTTTTACTAAAATTGAAGACATGATTTTGGACGACCTCTGGTTCATGCAGGGTGTCGCGCCATGCCCAAAATTCCCAAATCGTGTTATCAGCCATCTTGGCGACGTCAATTGGCCGACACGGAGCTTGGATTTGATCCCTTTGGAACATATTTTTTGTACGAGTTTCGCAACTGTAAGCTTCCGTAAATTTTAAGTCGAGTCTAAAATTTGCAGCGGCTTCAAACACTTCCACCCACCCACCAGGAAAACATATCACTGCACTGCGCCACGGCAACCCACGATTTACTCTCTGATATTATATCGTTGGACTTTGGATCCTGTCAATTGAAATGTTATACAATACCGAACCGAAGTCTCAAATAATCACACTTTAGTGCGTTCACGGTAGCGGTAGCTTTGTTCAGTTATCGAACGACTTTTACGACTGTGAAAATAACGATTTATATATCCAAACTCCCTTTATGACACCACTTAATGCTTTCACAATCTGTCAAGTTCCGCTTCCATTCCACGCAAAAGAAGTGTCGATGACATTTGGCAAACCCGTTCACAATTAAATGATTTGCATAATTAAACAGACAAGAAACTTTGTGTGTGGCACACTCAATAAAATAAACATTTGCTGCGCCATGCTTCCGTCGTTCATCATGCTAAAAAAAGAGAAATAATAGCCAATGGATATAAAATTCTTCGCCTATGAAAGACATTAGCAGGCCGCGGTCCAAGTGAAGTCAGAAAACAAAAAAAAACAATTCATCATACAACAATATCATCAATTTGACCAAAGCAGTAAAAATTTGAAATTTCCTCTCGCGTGCTCTTAAAATTCTCCATCTCATCCAATTGGATTCAATTGGGAAAAATATTTGAAAGAATTCCAAATACTGCTCTACTTTCCATGAATCATACACAGAAAAAAAAACCCACAAATGTGTGAGATATACCCCAGCAAATACGTCCTAGTCCCGCAACAGCAGCAAAGAGTTTGGGTGATTCTTCCAAGAGATATGACCGAAAATCTCATAATTCAATTAGGCCCCGCCAAACTCATAAATTAATTTTAAAATATATAGGCAAACGATAGAGAGGGAAGATTCAATTCGCGCCATCCCGATGGAGTAGGTTCATTCGGCTGCGCGTTATCACATCGCATCGACGACCCTGTTCCACCTAAGGCTAGATGCGAAATGAATAAAAATATGCAAATGTGCAGGAAAATAGGAAAACAAACCGTATGTACGGAACCTCCTTCTCCAACTGTAGAAAAAAGGTCCTAATCCGATATATTGAATTACCATTTCGGTTAATCATCGAAACCACAAATCAAGCGATCACACAATGCTGAAGAGGTGAAAAGGGTGCAGCAGCAGCAGCAGCAGCAGACGCGATGTGGGGTAAATGGCGGTGCACAAGTGCACAGCCGTACGAGACCTTATCTTGTCACACTACTCTCTGTGCAAGACGTCAACTGTTGAGACCATGACCAAAATACCCGGTCGTGTTGTGGTCTCGCATAAAATGGAAGTGAAGTTGCGTAATTGAGTTATGACGGCTTATGGAATTTTCATTAAAAATTGGTTTTTACGCTTCAAGGGATGATTTGCAGAAGTCTTGTGGTGCAGAAGCTGCAGCTGCAGCTGCACAATGTTGCCCAGCACAAGTGTGGATTTCAATTCGTAAGACGCATGTGGCTTGACGTGTAGTTAGAAACGATTAAAACTGAACTAAAATGTAGGTATAGGTGTCTATTGAGTGTGATCTATATAATGGAGGCGCGGTTAAAATGTAATAGCTAGACTGTGATGAGATTGGTTGACAAATGGGGGAAGTTTGTTGTGATGAAGCTTGCAAGAGTTATGTAAGAATTAAAAGCCGTATGAGGTCTCGTTTCAGGCAGACAATGCGAAACTTATATCACAGAAAAATTAAAGAGAGATCTGCTTCCATACAAGTTGTCAAAATGTTGGCAGTCTGTCCAAAAATGGTTGAAGAACTGCATTTGAGACATTTTGAAACCTGTTTCCTTAAAAATAATCCTGGAATGGTATTGAAAAAGAATACGTATGTCTTCTAAAATAAAAAAAATGTTTCCAACAGTTCGACAGACTGTAAGGCTCTTTTACTCTTTCGGGTCATTAACTCCCCAGCTCACAGAATTATATCCACATTTTCGAAGAAAAGTTTTGCTATAAACAGGCTTGGAAGTGCAAGAATGTGCTGCTCTCTTTCGACAGCTAAGTTTACGACTTTCCAAGTTATAGGGCTCAGTCAGATTTAAACTACAGGAGATCCAAGGTTTAAGCTCCATGAGAAGTGATTTTTAAAATTAGCTTACTGTGGAACAGTGTTAATAGGCCAATGGAATTTTTTCCCTCTGCAACTTGTTAAAATTCCCACAAATTTCCCGGCGTGTTATCTCTGAAATAAAATCAGGAAAAAAACATTTTAAACAGCTACCACTGGAGACAATCATGTTTGGAATTCTTTATTACAACAAGGCTTGTTTGATGTTTGAAATGTCAGTGAGATTTCAACACTTAAACGTTAAACATTGTTAGTTCTAAGAATAATTATTTAGAATACGCAATTTTTGCCAGGGAGTTAAATTTTTAACAAATTTAAATAAAGCAATAATAATGCCGCAAAACAATAACCGAGGCAATAAAGAGCTCGTCAGCATCAGTTTGTTACCCAACTATAAAACAAATCACTTGCAAGATCCTTTTAAAACTTTCGTTAATTTCCCACGACCCCTTAACACTATCGGTTGAGTATCTACCTACATTTTTACGCATATCCGTGTTTTGCGCTCAATATTTTCAATTCGGCGTGTTTTTGGCTCTTAGATACGATATAATATAGCAAATTGTCAACATAAATCGACTTCGGGTCGAATATTAGACTTTTGTCAAACAATCCAATAGAAGGTACATCATTTGTTTGAACGGGTAGTGAAAAATGGCATTGTGACTTGACAAACTCACTACAGCACGAATTAAAGTCATCGATTAAACGAATGTGCCTTTCATATCTGCGTAGGTTCACTTTTCAACGTCACACTGATTATTTACAGCTGATAAGTAAAATCGCCGCCCACCAACTTGCTTGGACCTGTCACGAGGCCTTTTCACAATGAATTAAATAAACTTTCAAAGCCGATTAGTTTGGGAGACAAAATCATATCTTATCGAGTCCCCTCCTCATTTTGCAGGTTAAATTCAAAACAATCGTCGATAAGCTTCAATACAGTAAAATGAAAATTGTTGTAAGGCAAGCTCAACTCAACTTCATCGGTTAATTGCACTTTTCTGCTTCAATTCTGTAGATATTTTTGAATATTATTGATCCCGCTTGTGATACACCGTCCTTTGTTTACTTTCAGATTATTTCTGATTATTTTCGCATTCCATACACTAACAGCACATGCTGAAGAGTCGACTATTGAACGAATAAAGGTAAGTAACGTCAACTTGTTTCCCCTTAAGAGCTTTAATATGTTCTGCATTCAAATAGTTGTAACTTGTAACGGCAAATATTTGTCCCCCTCTCGAAAGGGAAAAACAGCGGAACAAACACACCTAAATAAGGTGCATTTGTACAGAGTTTAGTCATGTCAAATCTGGGCATAAATGGGGACTTGTTATCGGAAAGAAAAAAGTCGGTGCCCCTTCATCTGGGCAGAGGGAGATTTCGAAATTTGTTCAAGCTGACAAAGTGGCGAGAGGAAATTTTGAAGATGCAAACAAAAAGACACCACATCCGAGGCGCGGGGGTGCAAGCATAACCGAATTTATTGTTCCCAAGTTACACGCCATACACACATACTGAGGCCACAAAACGAAACAATATTTGAAGAGTGCAATTGTTTTTCCAAGATACACCCCACAGAAATTGAGCAACTACTTTGTTGAGTACTTAAGCAACTTGTGCTTGAAATCTTGCGCATTATCTCGTTTATCTTGATAGCCCTAATTTGTTTGTTTATCAAGAGAGCAGTAACAATTTTCCCGTTTAGTATCTGCCTTAAAGTTTTCCAACTGTATTGTTTAATTGTTTTTTTTTTTCGACACACAATTTCCGACCTAATTTCGCTGAACAAGGGTGTGTATGTTCTATGACCCAGTTGATGCGCAAGAAAGCAGTATACGCTTGTGCAAATCACAACTGAATTTGGGTCGAAAACTCACTCGAATCTAATGAGCTAAGAAGTAATTACCCAAAACTGCACCTCCAAGTTGCGACCGCAATTTTCAACAGCAGTTGACCTTATTCCAGTTGATCGGTGAGGCCTGACCAGGCTGAATTCGAAAAGGGAATTTATAGCGATGGGTTAACGATGTAATAATTAACCGCCAAATGGCATGAAACAATGAGGCGACCTTGGGGAGCATCTTTGCGTGGAGCACATGTGTGTTTGGAAATCGATTACATCCATCAATAAGTGTCGAAAAATCTACATCAGGGGTTGTTACGCTTCATTGGCGGGGGGAAATTTATGCAATTTAACATGAAATCTTTTCTGCTCTTCTATAGAAACATCAGGAATGGCTAAGGCAACGTGGTCTTATGACGCAACCACCTTGGAGTGCAGCTTCTGCATTCGATGATCTTCGGAAAGTCAAGGAACCAGCGAAAACCGCGTGGCAGAAAACTAAGAACCAAGTCGACGATCCACGAAAGAATGATGTGTATCCGGAGAATGAAACCACCACGACCGAAGCGACTCAGTCCTCGAGTTCTTCTTCCACCAAAGTGCAGATTTTTACAACGACGGCGACTACACCACTTCCGGTGGCCAGCACAACTACAAGTAGTACTACACGCCGGCCGCCGACTACCGTTCCAACAACTCCGCAAACAACAACAACAACAAAAAAAACAGAGTCGACAACAATAATTCCAACCCCGACGACTTCGGAGGAGTCCACAACAACCACAACGACATCCACCCTTAGACCGAAGCCAAAGCCCAAGCCATATCCCCGGTGGGGTACGTGGAGCCAATGGAGTGCATGCTCACGCTCGTGCGGCGGCGGGGTTAATTGGCAGCAAAGAAAGTGTATTTCCAAGTGAGTTAGATTCTATTTTTGTTCACATGCTTAAGTACAATCCGCCACCCGTAGTGGCACACCCTATCGGCGGCGCAGTGATTAGTTTTATGAGCGACTCGCATGGGCATCTGTATGGCGCTTAACAGGTGACATGCATTGAAATTGCACATAATACCGTTGCTCCTTCACAGTGAGTGCGATTAGCCCAATTTCTCACAATGCAAACTTTATGCATTCGATAAGGCTAATTGTGTGTGGAATGTATGGCGCATATTTGCATCCATCGCCGAAGTGACGCACACAGAGGTGAAAGCGAAACGAACGTTATTCGAAATAGTCTGGTGAAACAGGTGATAATTGCTTTTGACGTTGACATGGAAGTAATCCAGCTTAAGCTAAAGTGTGCTGTCATTGAGATTGTACAGTATTTTTGTCGTGGCCACAATAGTTATCGGGCTCCGATACAGCAGGCGTGAGTTGATTTTTGACACTAGCTTCAGCCGGAATAATTCTGTTATGGTTGACAGCTGACACTTAAGTATTGCATTAGAATAGAATCAGTTAAGTAAATCGAATATCTTCTCTTGATATAAAATAAATAAAACAAAGTGACGTTCGTTCAAATCTGTCAAGAGTCGAATTCACGTTTGACTTTCGAAAACTTACTTACCTTTTCAATCCCAAACTTTTTAATTACTCCCGAACTGCAGACTACAAATTGGACCGTGATTTTTGATCCAGGCCAAGTTGAGGACCTTAGTAAAAATGTCTTCATAGATCTGTCACTCAAAATTGTGACATTTCGAAAGAGAACAAAGTGCGTTCAGTGGGCGTCAGCGCTTTCATATTTATAATTCGATTCAAATCGGAACGAGAAAAAAATTGACGCGCTATTTCCGCCGCAGATATTGATGGCCACAATTATTAGGAAATCACTTCAATTGAATACTGACTAATATTGACATTTAAACGGAATTTCTGTGTGACGCGTTGAGGACAAAATAAATAAAATTTCTTGTGTTTAACTCTTGTAATTGCGCCACCACTCACAACAAGTAGTAAAACACTACATCAATTCAATTTCATTCATAAAAGAAAACCCCACTCGACTGAGCCAAGTCCTTTTACCGCGCCCATAAATCTCTCGTTTGACGTTTCGAATTACACAACTCTATGCTGTCAGTTGAACTTCCTATCCACAGGCATATTAACCACCTCTCAGCCATTCCTAATGTCAGTCGTTTACGTCACACGCAACGAGTAGTTCGCACAACATTCGTCACATAACAGCAATAATAATAAATTCCCTCACTCCTTTAACTGCGTCAAAATGACAGTCAACACCTTGCATCTTGTGGCAGCCAGCCACAGCAATATTATTCCTAAAATCATAATTTCCATGCTTAATTTGCTGATTTCGATGCGTCGACACGATTCCTTGATGAGTTATTCCCTGCTCGGCCGTCGCACCGTCTCTCCATCTCACTCTCTAACTCCCTGTGTCGAATTGCATGACGAATTGTGTCAAATTGGAAGCGAGGCCAAAAGTAATTAACAGCCAAACGGCCTAATGATGGCGCCCCCAAATCACTTAGTGCGGCAAAATTCGCAAATTGCTGCCGACAGTATGTCATCATTGATGAGTCAAACTTTGATCTGAAATTATTACGAGAGCTATCTTATAATTCCAGGCGGCCGACAACTGGAAAGCGCTATATCAGCAACGATTGCATTGGCGTCTATCGGCGATACCATCTATGCAATGAGCAAGTGAGTTTCGGACCAAATGACAGTACACACGCTGTTTATAATTGAAATATGTACATCTCTTATCTCAACATAGGCCTGTCCGACGACTGTGGACTTCCGTCAGCAGCAGTGCTCCGAATTCAACGATGTGGAGTTCCAGGAAAGAAAGTATACGTGGGAGCCCTATATCAAAGGTGAGTAAGTTGTCATGTCACAGAGGGCAGCGCGCTGTCAACAAACGATGTGTGTTCTTTTAACCCCCAGATGATGCTGAATGCGAGTTGAACTGCAAGCCAATGGGTATGAAGTATTTCGCCACGCTGAATAACACTGTCATAGATGGCACTGCGTGCTTCCGTCCAGCAGAGTACTATCGCTCAAACTATCGTGGACGTGCGATATGCGTTGGTGGGATCTGTAAGGTAAGAAGCGTGCACGTATTTCATTCGTCTTCGCGTGGTGTTTGTGGAAAGCCAACCGAATGCATGTCAGGCGAAGGAGTGTATATATGATTGATGATTACGTCATTGATATCGTCTTAGCCGCAATGAAAACCGCACTAATTAATGCGGTCGGTGTCTGATGGGTTCTTTCGTGTGCAATCATTTTCGGATCAGAATTGAATGAAAATGTGATTTCGGTATTAAATGCTTGTGGGAAAAGATTTGTATGCAGTTCGATGCGTGATGCGTCGATGAGACCCGGAAGAAAAGCCAATCACGGGAGATTTTTGTGGCGAGAAGACCTTGTGACCTTTTATATTCTGTGCGAGGATGGTTCTGGCATTGCGGGTTCTATGAAGAGACAATTACCTCTTTAACGAGGTTCGAAAGTCGGTCGCCGCGAAAAAAGATGCCTGTCGACGCTCGATTGACTTTGATGAATCATTTCAATTAGTTACCGATGTAGAGGTGGTGTTTTTGAATTGTTTATCTGAGAAGTAATCTGTGAACGGGTGTAACCACGAAAATCTGTTCTACGCTGCATTCATTCCGAAAGCAATTTGCTCCAGCAGGTTATGGTTTATTTTAATGTCCGTTGCAACATAATTGCTGCTTTTTCAAGTGTTCTATTCCCGCTGACGAAAAAGTTCTACTGCCAGAAAAGTCATAAGCGAGAAACAGATCAATAAAACCTTAAAATAGATTGCAAACATCGACAGCAATCTTACCAAGGGTCGACTGCAAAACAAAGCGACCAGATTATCTTTTCCTCTAACTACAAACTGATGATCAAGTCTTTTACTAAAAATGGGTTATTTTTCAATCTGGCCCATTCGGGACAAGAACCAAATACTTCTGAGGGCGAGCATTTGAAATACGTAAACGTAAACGTACTTTGGGCGCTCGCAGAATAGTAGCACGACAGAGAAATCAAATTTGAAAATATGTGAGACGTGGTAGAAGAGAGGGCTTAACCCTGAGGGACACTACGATTAGTTGAGGAGGCAGAAGAACATTGAGCTAGTCCTACCAAGCTATACCAAGAGACTTTACGGAACTGTATTGGATAGCAGACGTAAAACTTCAGAATGGGAGGTATTTTCGTTACTTTCATAGAATTGGTTGAACCTGTGCAAAATTCCAATACCACAGAAGCTTGTGAAGGCTTTTGGCCAGAGTCGAAGATCACCCCTTCAAATTATGGCGGGGCAATTTCATATCGACCCAAGGATTTGTTAGAGTGGAGTCCATTAACAAGTGGAGCTTTTGAACAATCTCGGCATAAGATTTGCCTTAGAGAAGGTTAAACCGGATTCACAACAGGGTAAAGAATATTATGCCGGGATTGCTTTGCCCTAGAGAATATTAAACCGGGTTAAAAATAGGGTAGAGAAAGAAAGAGGAAGTCCGAAGCTGAGCGTATTAGTCGTAACTCGGTACTGCCCTTTAAGAAGCGTACATAAATTTCCCCCCTAAAGTGGTGGCTGATCCCCGATCGTATGAGCTTTTAAAATTTCATTAAATTTTTAAGACTCTTTTGAGCTTAAAATATAAAAATTTGGGTTGCCAAAAATCAGACATATAAAATTCTACTTTCGAACTTGTTATTGTATTTGCAATGATTTCTTACAACAATTTATGTCAAAATTGTCACATACAGTGGATCGAAAGATGCATAGAAATTTGTGTGAAATCAACCTCTGGGAATGAAAACGGGTTCCTCTACTTTTTTTTTTAAACTCTACACCCAATGATATTGACAGCAAAAACACTTTCCGCGATACCAATAATCGTTTTTACTGTCCAAAATATATCAGGTGAAGCTTGAAAATGATTTATTAGTAAGGCCCTTTATTAACCGTCCAATTAAAGAACCATTCACAGTGAATGAAATTGCAAAATATATACCAGCAAAATGTCTCCCGTAACCTTCAAAATACCTACTCAAATGCGACACATTTGCGCAGCTAAAGCCAGCGAATTGTAATTTAAATTCTGTACGCACTTGCGATCGTATCTGGAATCTAATTACTGGCATACTTTTAGGCGGCCAATGAAAAACTCCACCCACAAAATACCAACTCACTGGCGAGTGCTTACACAGATGCAAAGCACATTCCGCTCAACAGAGCTTTCAACAATTCTATCTACGACATTAGCACCAAAACGATCGTGACCTCGCGTGAACGCCGCAGTTGTAAGCAAATGAACTCTCATTTCCGATGATGCACCGCTTACAAAAATCATATAAACACGTGAATAACCGATGCAAACCATTTTCCCGAAGCGAGACATTTGCCAGGCGAACTATTTCAAACCAGGAAACCGAAACGCTGTTACGATCCTCTCCAACTTAATTGATTAAAGATGCGTGCCACTAAGTTGGATAAATTAGAAAGATCTTTTGATCAGCGAACCAAACACAGAAGTTGGTCATTTCGAAAAGCGAACCAGACACCGATCACTTTATGCAACACACACGCAGGCACACAGTGACAGAGAAACCAACGAATCATGTCAAGTTGACATGATCACTTGCGCACTATTCTGCGGTCTGTCGAACTGTCATCAAAATCGAAGATTATTTTGAAAAAAAAAAATTACCAATGTAAATGTCCCCTAATTCCCACAGACGTGCGCTTCATATTTCACGTGCGTAATGTGGGCCAATTTGTGTGCCTTCCTCACCGCAATCACGTCAGTTAGATATCACACATTCGGTCGGATCAGCAGATTGGTCGATGCGATTGTCTTGCAGTTTGAACGCGTCGCGCGGCGGCTACTCTTTGGGCAATTTGATCCTTTTACTATTCACACTGATCTGCCAATATGCCATAGCATAGGGCTTGTGTGTGTTTATGTAGATGATTCTTCGCCTTTGCACTGCAGTGATCTGTTCTCAATTTACCTCAATTTTGATCGAGTGGCGGTAATTACTTAATTGGCGTGGTTGCGACCAGGCTCACCCTCAATAAAAAAAATATATCGAATCAAACGGCTTGCTGTTTGGAGAGGGTTTTATTATTTTTTTTTTTTTGTGCACGATGCTTCAAGGAAGTTGCCCCATTGTAACGCAAACGCAAACGCAAACGCAAACGCATACGCATAGTTTTGCGGTTCGCGGTGAGTGTTCCATAGTGATGACGGCTGCGGTATGGTGTAATTAATTAATCAAGCAGAATGTGATGAATCCGCGAATGAATATCCGCGCATAGTTCCCCTCCTCCGGCGGTCGTATCACCCATGGGACAAACAAAATCTGGATCGTGCAGGCGGGCATGTGCGACAGTCCGAGTTAATTACAAAAGTGATTTGGCTGCCACGGTGGGTCTTCTTCGCCACTTGAGTGATGATGTGTTGTGATCGTTGCGACAATTGATGAGGTGACAATTCAATTGGAAGCGATACGATTACGATTGTCAGAAGGGTGTTAAAGGTTGTGCGTAATTGATCGGTGAGTAATTAAATGTGTTGTGTTTTTTTTTTGTGTTTGTGTCATGAAGACGCCTGCTAGATGTGATAAATTGCCAGGCAATTGACAATAGATTGTCGCCAATTGAAAGTGAATTATACAATTTATGGGTTTTTGGGCGAACAGAAAATAGCAGATGACGCGCAAGTCTCACTCATATTGGGGCCACTGCGTGACAGCTGAGTCAGAATTGGGTAATCGATTGCTGGTCCAGCGAAACGCGACGGTTATTGATTGGCAGAGTTTTATTTTCAGAAATTTGATATTATGCCTATAGGTCGGGCGCGAAAATTAGATTGATGGAGTAGCAGGTAAAAATGTTGTTTTTGATGGATTAAGGCGCTATGGGTGAAAGGCTTCCGCTTGTGGATCAAATTTCAGTGTCCTCTACTACGGTTCTCTCTGTTCCTCATTCAATTTATTTTGAGAGAACCGCACACCCTACGCGCTATTGGAAGCGCATTAATCGTCCCATTCAATCGCAGCTCCACACACGATCACTTCGAAGAGTGACTTACGGCTGGAAGATAAGGAGTTCGTTTGGACCTACTCCCCCACTAAAGTACGTTCTGTGTGCGACATTCACACTGACGTTTGTTGGTTTTGTTTTCTTTTCATTTTTTGTGCGCATGTGTGTGGGATTCACCTCGTTTTATCGCGAGGAATAAATAAGATGTTACTCCGCCGCAGCTAGACACTTCCAGAAGTTTTGCGATAGCATTCAGGAGTTTATTAGGTAGGTGAATGTGTCAGCTGGGACGACAGCGAGTTCTGTGGGGCGGGTTTGTTGTCGTGATTTGTTTTTTGTATGAATAAAATATTTGTACATTTAACGTTTGAGTGGAGGAACGTTGTGACGTCGATCAGAAATTGGCAAATTGTGCGATAATATAGAACATTCCATAGGATTCTTGGGCTGGCTCGAAAGAAGCACACCGTCAATTTATTCCTGGAAGACGTAAGGATGAGTTGAGAATTTTTTTTCTTGACTGTTGTAATGTCGGATGTTTGTCGAAATTACAAAAGAGTGAAAGATAAACATGGAGTCTATAAGTTGATCGTGGACACCTTAGCCCAGTTCTCTGTAGGACTGCTTTAAGGTTACATTGAGCCACACATTGAAACCACGAGACCATGCCCTCTGTTGGCTAGATAACTACGTAAGCCAAACTGAACAATGAGGATCGCCAGTGATCTAAATAAGGCATACCTTTTGAAGGCCTCAATTGTCTGAATCGAGCATTGAGAGTTCCGATAGTTAATGCTGAATTTGAGTGCTCAGAAACATGGAACTTACTTGAACCAGCACAAGAATAAAGCTTAAGTGATCGCGCATGATCGCCGAATGCGGATGTTTGCTTACAAAAACAGAAATGGGTAACGCGATTTGAGCCAAGGAATGTTCACCTCACTGAGACCCATCGGGGGATATCTTAGTGATCCCATTTAAGTTATCAGAGTGACAAATTTCAGATTACATCTATGACTAGCTACGATGATCACATTCCCAAAGAGTTGTTCCGCAACACTGAAAGAACCAGACGTCGTTTCATGCTTGGAACTTCCTTCTCAGCTCTCTGACATTCCTCAGTGGCTTGAATTCCCAATTCGGCGTAGGCTCCCCTGCCACTACACAAATCTCATTTTTGCAACATGAAATCATTCGCGTTAATGCAGAACATATGGTTACGAAGAATCTACCCTCTAACTCTATAAATCTGTGTGACGCATCATATGTGCCTGAGAGGGAAATCCAGCCCGAAACCAAAAACAAGCAGTCAACTTAGTTTTATCTATATTTGAATACCTGGCGGAGGAGAAACGCAGCATTTCTCACCCCCAAACAACCGTCGAAACAACCAAAAAATTATTATTCGAGATACCACTACGACAGAACCAACAAAAAAAAAAAAAAACAACAACATCATCACACAGAACAGAGCATAACCACCTCTTTAGCTAGACTCTAGATAGCTGCTCCTCTCGCTAGCTTCAGAATATACAATATTTGCGTTAGCACATACAGGGGGATACCGCGATACAGCACACACGACCAACGATCGTAACAAAACCAAACCGTCCAAGGGGACCATCCACCAGTCTGGGGCAAAGTGTTCACCAAGTCGAGTCGATCGGCTTTTTACTAAGTTTTTTGTTTTTGTTTTATTTTGAATCAGTTGGTCGTTGCGTTGTGTTGATCGGGTCGGTTTTTTGTGATATAGAATTTTTGGAATTTGCATTTTCGATTTGCAATATATTGGTGGCGGCAGCCGCGGCGATCGCAGTCAATCGCGCGTCCGTTCCTTGGGCGGATATCATCAAAATTCTTTGCTCCCCATCTCTATATCGTGTGCGGTGCTAATTGATTTATTGAGAGAGTCGTTTGTGCGCGAACTAAGTGTACAAGATGAAGCAGACGTAGAGACACATAGATACGTTACAGGCAATTAGTTGTGAAGATTTCGTGAACGGTGACTGTTGGCTCCAGCCCGTATAAATACTATAGGGGGAGTTGCGATCGGTAATCGAATTAGTTGACTATTTTGTGCATCAAATTGGGGTCGTATGGGGAGTGCGAGAGTCCAAGAGTGCAAGAGTGCAAGAGTGCTTTCGAGTGGTTTTATGACGAATGTATAGGTCCTTAATATGAGTAAATGTTGTAGCCTAGGGTTGGTTCTTTTTTTTTTGGAAAATAATATGAGTAATGCCAGAGGTAGATCGATTGTGGGAAAAACATGCTTGCGTTTAAGTGGTTCCATTAGCTGTTACTTTGTAATGTGTTTAAGCAGTTAACTTCAATTTTAAACCGATAAAACAGAAGCAGAAGGACAACTTTCGTATTTAGAGATCGGTTTGATAAGCGATCGATCTCAGTGGGTTTTTTTATTCTGTGCCACTGTTGATGACTAGAAAACTCACAAATATTCAAACAGTTTGCCACTTTTAAAGTGTGTCCGGGGAGAAATGTTTGTAATTACAACCACAAACGACTTTACGTATTTTACAATTGATTTTGTGTGACTTATCTACGTTTAACATATCAAAGTTTATTTTTTATCTGTCACAAGTTTGTTACATTTGCTTGCACTGAGTGGGTACTTCTGAAACAAGTGTTCTAGTCTGAAAATATTAATTTTAAAATGTGGACTCATCTGTGGGTTGCTTTCAGCGTTGCCACTAAAGTCTTTAGCAAATGTAGTACGTCAGCTAATAAAATGTAGCATTTTCAAACAAAATGTAGTACCTGTTATTTTTTTTTTAATTGACATTTACATTAAGTAACAAACAAATAAATAGTAATGACATAACAAAAAAATAATTTTAATTCACAAAAAAATAACAGAATCTGAAATTAATTTTAAAAACCGATCCATATTTGTTATTTGCAGTTGTTGTGGGTGCAGCACAATAAACAAACAAATTTAAATTGGCTGTAATTCCTACGTAAATGACAGCATTCAGCTGAAGATTTGCACATACTTTGGAGTGATGCCAAGTTTTTAAATCGATTTATTTAGTTATAAAAGCACATGGGGGAAATTTGAAATGTTGTTCGTAAAGTAATATGGTTAGATGGATTTTAAGAAATGTAGTACTTTGGGCTAACGATGTAGTATGTAGTACAGCGTTAAAAAATCCCCCAAATATGTAGCATAGTACTACATATGTAGTACAAGTGGCAACGCTGGTTGCTTTGTTGGATTGTCCGTCTGTTGCTCAAGTTGTGTGCTTTAGTAAGGAGATCACACACGTAAATTCGTGGAAATTGTTGCGCCACTAGCTAGTAGCTACCGCTTTTAACAGAATTTTAATTTTGGAATGTTTTTCCGAAGGCATGTCAAAAATAAATAAAATAATTTTAAAGGTGTCGATATGTCATTTTTTTAATTAACTTTAACACGGTTACTTAAATACTATGGAGAAAAATTGTTTCTTCAATCTGATTGACACCATTTCTATAGGGATTTATTTGTTATACGCTTCAATATTGCAAAACATTTTTTTAATAGCGATAGTGCGTTCGAGAACCCTCAAATTTCGCCCAATTGAATGAGGTATATAAACGGAGTGTGTTCGAGATCTTGGGGTCGAATCGCATCATCAACAACTCAGCAATAGGCGATGGAATTTGTTTTTGTTTTATAAGAAAAATCGACTTAATTCCGTCCACGTGAAGCTCTTTCTCAGGTGTGGCGATTTGGGCCCTGCAGTTGCTAAAATTTTGTATACTATGGGCCTTAGCAATAAACATTTTTAGTCTCGACTCTAAATTTTGGAAGCTCACAGCGGCTATATTTTCTATACAAATTTTGCAATTGTCAGCTAAAAAAGTTTATTGCAAAGGTTTAGAAAAATCATCGTCCCCGACGGGAGTAAAAGACCACTGTTTCTTCGAATAGGTTCGAACTTATATGACAAAAAATTTTAAGTTTTCTATGAACATTAATCTACCATTGACTTTCGTACTACACTTCCACCGACAGAATAAACAAAACAAGATTTAAGAAGCTCTATAGGTATTTTCATTGAAAAAGAAAACAAACGATTTATATTGACATCTTTTGTACACAAACTTTCCCACGAAATTTACCGTAATTTTTCACTCTTTTGACTTTACAGCAATTGTTTAATAACAATAAAACTGTTTTCAATAAGGTATATAACAAAAGGCAAACAATTCCCGAAATACTCACAAATGTAGGCACTGAGCAATTTGTCGCTCTGTTTGTTTGCGTTGAATGACGCGCTGAATTGAATACGATCATACGATTGACATTTATTTTCCGCATGAAAAGCAATGACAGATACATGATTTGCAATAAATCTCCTGATCGATGTGAAGTTTTAACTAAATTTAGCAAAATTTCGTCAGTGGAACCACTATTCGATATCTTTCCGCGGTACTATTCATACTAATTGTTTGTGTGCAGTTCAGAGCTCTAGGGGAAATTTTCCAGATCAAGTCATCTGTTGTAATCGACTTTATTTATGTATTTATGAGGACATGCGGCAACATGACTTCTATCAAGCTGAATTTTATATTAAATAAGTAAAAGTGAGCTCATCGCTCAGTTGGCGCTTTGTCAATTCACGGCGAAGTGCAGGTTCACTTCTTGACAGGAAAAAAACAACAGTCAGCGATACTAATAATGATTTTCAGTCCTAAATCATACAAACTCACAATGGCGAAATTTTCGTATAAAATTACCCATCGTGCGACCTAATTTCGAAGATGTAGTGGAGATGCAGCTTTTAGCTCATTCTACTGAAATTTTTCGATTGTACCTTATCGGTTAATAGTGACACCCAATCGTGCTCAGTTCTGTGAAATATCTACCGAGAAATGCCCGTCTTCTTCCAAAGTTCAACTGTAAAAATTCAGCAAATTCCACAATTCAGCTTGGCGCCCAAGTGCCCAGTAATGCACTTCTCAATTGAAACCATGTTCCCTCCCTTTTGCATTCGAAAATCGACATAAACCAGATTTTCGCCACATCAATTTATAGCTCTAAAAATACCTGACCCAATTGTGTCGGTATGTGTGACCGAAATAAAGCAATTTCTGCGCAAATTTGCCAGGAAATCTGACTCCATACTATGCAATCATAATCAGACATTATTCAACGATTTGATAACGAGCTCCTAGCATTTTTTTTTTTCATTTCTAAATCAAAGTATTTGCATGCGACATATCTAATCTTTTGCAATATAAACACTAAGACAATCAACATTCTTTTGCGGCATCACTTTTGCGCGATAAGAAAAGGATCAGTGCAAATAACATAATAATTGTTAATGAACTTCATCTATCACAATCAGAGTTCAAATATTTATTTTTAAAAATTATTTCATAGGTTTTCTTAGAGGGAAGACAAACAATAATACAAGCATACAGTTTTTCTGATTAGAAAAGTAAATTGCATTTCTGGGGGATGATTCGGGGGCTATTTTTGGCTGCGAGTATTTTATGATCGACCACCTGTGCTCTTCGTTATTCTTCCATCTTTCATCACCTGCCTAATTGATAATTTCAAGACCGCTGTGTTGAGTTGGTAAAATCCTTCGAATCAACCAGATCTGTTTGTTTAATTCACAGTTTTGGGATTTTAAATGAGACCACCTTGGCCCGCTGTTGAGTATGTGTACTAATATAAAATGACACTCAAATGAGCGTTCATCAGCGTTCAGGAAACCTGTGTGCTGTGTGTTTATGTTATTTTATGTGTAGCTTGCTTTTATGATTGTTTAATTGCTTACACGTTTTAAGTCGATTTTGGTAATCGGTGGGTTTTTTGTTTAAATTCATTTACAAGCAAGTGGAATGTGGTTTTGAATTTTCAAAATTCCTTCCTGCCATTGACAGTTTAATGGTTTTCCGAAGGAAAAATGGACTGGGTTTATAATTACTTTGAAAGACTAGTTTCTGTTACATTATCGAAAAGTTTGCTTAAAGTATTGAGGAGGAAGTTATAGGTTGATTGACCGAGAGTCGGCATCATTTTTGAAGAAAAGTGGACCAGCACTTGAAGCCCATAAATCAGTGAATTTTTCAGCTTTCCAGTGTAGCTGTTTGCTGGAAAATGGGCCTTATTTATGAGCAGCATTTTGCGCCAAAAGTTAGGATCAACGGCAACATCTGCACAAATTGCAAGCATTGTCCGTGTGGAAGTCCGTCAAAAATAGCTGTTGCTGTAAAAAATCTTGCCAATTAGAAAAACAGACCTATAAAAACAACCTTTATCAAGACTTGAAAGGTAATATTTTCACAAGAATCAGAACGTGTTGATGTGGTGCAGGGATCGACATAGAATCGATCGCACAGGACCCCACTTAATAAACACATTTAAGTTCAATTTTTACCATCTTGTAAACGATTCAGCTGCCATGACCTGTTTGTGTTTAGGACCGACTTTTACGCACATCACTATTTCACAAGTGCCTTCCCCCTAGTATTGCTACCGAGTGCTACGTATCAACACAACTTATTTGCATATAATTACAATTGATTTTGTTCGCCCTCCTTTTGTTTACAACAACAATTACCAGTCAAACAGCAATTACCTACAAAGTGAATTGCTGAGCCCCCTGTTTGTTTAGATTTTAACAAATATTATCTGCCAACACTCG
Organism: Cheilosia impressa; assembly: GCA_948293265.1. Taxonomy (NCBI): domain Eukaryota; kingdom Metazoa; phylum Arthropoda; class Insecta; order Diptera; family Syrphidae; genus Cheilosia; species Cheilosia impressa. The sequence goes on along the minus strand of OX411883.1, from coordinate 52,201,979 downwards.
GGCCACAAGTGGGAATCTCGTCGCGCAGCACTACTGACTCAACTGCCCCGTTCTTCGGTTTGTAAATATTTACCAAACTAATATCATAATCCACTCAGAGTAAAGCCTGCGAAATCTCCTCCATAAATATTGTTTCCTCTATTTACTAAATAAATTTGCAAAATTTACTCACACCCAGACAATCGAAAGGCGTTTCAAATAAGTACTTAAAGTATTTGTTATTTTCAACAACCGGCAGGCACAATTAACTGATCATAAAAGCCTATTATTGGCCGAAACTCACAAGTCGTGGTAAAAACGATCAATGCGATCACGATCAAGGTTATGTCAGCAGATCATTATGATCAATGAAAAAAACTTTTGAGGAGACACTTGTGTGCCGAGTCCATTATCACCTGCTTCACTTTCGATCGTTATCGTCAGAAGTAGGTAGTATCGCTTTTTGTGGCGACACATTAGCCCCGCCGATCGTTCCATATATATAATTAAGTAGTGCGCGCCCACCGACCGCTTGGAATGACAGGGAAAAAGAAATCATATTTCTTTCATTTTTGGAAATCGATCGTAAAAACAAATCTGTTAGCGAAAGGCGCTAATGATTACTATACTACTTTGAGAAATCCTATGGCCATCTAATGGGGCTGTTGGCACGCATTTTACGATCTATGCGATGCTCTAAAAATAACAAATTCACTTTGTTTAGTTGCGGGACACGGTGGTTAGACGCTACCATTTGCATGCAAATTATTGTTTAAGATCCATGCGGCGGATCACTTAAGATCTCTCCAAATACAGATGCTAGGATGGAAAATTCACTTTGTCCACTAATTGATATTAATCCGCGAAGACTGTATTTGGACAGAGATACATCGTGTTTGTTTAATTTATTTTGATCGGAATTTATGGTCATGGCAATCGATTTGGAGCAAAAGTGGAACAATCATTAAATAACAAAGTGGAAAATAGATTTATCGACGAGTGTTTATCGTATTTTTAGTTGTAATTTTCGGCCGTAATCGTTGAATTACAAACAGTCAATACGCATAGCGTTTAACAAGTTTTTTTACGTTTTACATCCGATCATGAGATCGTAGCTAATGGCTCCTAATCAAACGTTTACGATAATGATGATAATTTAATCGTTTGCTTTTGAGATTGTGCGAGCGATTTGATTTGTTCAAGGACAACTGATTGTTTGCCTTGTGTACACTTTAAGCCGTGTATGGAATGTGTAAGCAATGAGGCCCTTTTTCGTTGACAGTTCGGGAAGTGTTTTCTTTTCTCTTTAATGTGACCGATAGGCATAGGTGTAGAACGATCTTTCGGTACTGATCGCAATCTTCGATGGCAGATCGCGGAAACCCCAAAATCGGGTTCGAAACTGAGTTCCATTGCGATGACTTCATGTCCAAAATCGAGTGATCTATATGTTTTCGGTTTTATTTTTTTCTCGCTAAATTGAATTCCGTCACATGCTATTGTGTATTGATCTTTGTGCTATTGTATATTTATCTTCATTTACTTAACGAACGAACAAATAAAAGGAACGAACAGACGAGCATTTTCAAATTACTTTGCGAATTCAATTCAGAAGGCAGTTGGCTTGGTTTTCGATTGTTGGAAATCGAGACTGAAAGCAATGGTAACAAAATACTCGAAAATTCAATTATTGTTCAATTAATGTCAATGGAAATTTAAAATGCTATCGGAGTGCGATCGGCGGCGGTTAATGTGACGTAAGAGTTGGAGTCTATTTTTGGGACTGAAACGGTACGAGTATGAAACAAGAGCTGACATAAATTTGCGATTAAACAGCGACAATGGAAGCGAAAGTCAGTAAATGTAGAACTGAAGGACGTTTATAACCTGTTGAACTAATTTTTGTCTAACTGCTTGTTGGCGGCAGTGTGACCAATTTAGCATATTTCTTGCTAAATTTAGCTGGATTTTTTTATTTTTAGCCTCTTTTTTTTCAAATCATGGCAGCATTTTTTTTAGCATGATTTTATGCTGTAGCAAAATTTTGGTTTAGCCAAATTATGAATTAAAATAATAAAATAAAATCAAAGCAGACGAAACTTAGTGCGAACAAGCCATTACAGTTCTCATTTGACAGTGAATACTGAACACAGCCATTCAACGAATTCAGCTAACAATCGCAGGTTTTAATTTCAAAAAAATATTTAGCATAATTTTTAGCACTTTTTATACAAAAAAACATCTTAAAAACTGCTAAACGGTAGCTCCCGCACAACGCCAGTTAGATTTGTCTGAACGCCTTGACTAGTCAACTGGAATTGTTTTTTTTTTGTTTTCTCGCTGTTAATTTTGAATTTTGACACTTGGAAATGTCAATTAAGTATGCTAAAACGTCAACTAAAAAAAAATATTCACGTGACTAATCTGGGCAAATAAAAACTAAAAAAAAGGGACAAGCCAATCAGGCGTCAGAATTACTGAACTAGACACAAGCTACTGTCCCGAAATACGTTCAAAAATAGTATCCCACTCTCCTACATGAACCTGTTGCGCCATTTACATGCTTCAAAAAACAAAAAACTAATTTTCGTCCAGAGACCACTTTCCAAAAAGACAAGTAACATTCAAACTTCCATTATGTGCTGAAATTCCAATCAGTGAAAGCGAACAGAATATTTTGTTTTGTTTCACATTCCACTATAGAAGGCGCCTCTCCGCCTTCCACTTTTGAAGTGAATTTGGTTGCATTGCAAAATTGCAATAACTGTCCTCACTTATTCACACCTAATTCTCATTTGCATTGTTTATTTATTACGCATATTGCGCATTCGCTTTGCATATCAAATTTCACCTCTTTTAATCGTCATTCATCAACCGGAAAGCCGAAAGCTAAGCGCGGTATCGGCCGCTTGCACCGCACATCAGCACTTGTCGTTGCGCTGATTTATTTATTGATCCCCTCAATTGGGTGCTGACATATCGTGGTGTGCGCAGCATGCTGCATATCGCAGTCACAGCCCAACATAACTCAATGACAGTGGTGGAACGGTGGCCAATTCGCCATGACGGATGCTGCCGATAAACGGATAGTTAAGCAAAACGACCACCATCATCATCTCGGTTGACATTTGAAATGATTCAACCGATAGAGTTTGACACAAATTAATCAGTGAAAAAAAAAAACCTGTGAATATCGGTTTTCATTGTGAATTAATTTATTGGTGTGACTTTGTTTTCTGTTTTTAAATTTCTTCAGAAAGAGGGGCGTCTAGTTAGCAAAACGTTGGCGTTGGACAGAAAATAAAAATGAAAAGGAAGAGAAGCAGCAGCAGCGCGGTGACAAATTTAATTGCCTGTGGCCCCGTTTCCAAGAGAGAAGCACTTAATCGGTGAGCCGATGTGCATTTGCATCTCTACTGCTGCACTCTTGAGGAAATGTTGCTTCGGCTTCGGGTGGATTTCTGTTTTGCTTTTCTTTATCGTTTGTGTTTATTGATTTGATGTGCTGTTGATGTTGTTGTTGTGTGTGTAGACTGGTTGTGTCAGGAGGTTTTGTTGGCAATGGCAAATTGTTTTGTATGCTCAACATATTAGGTAGTCGTATCGTAAATCGGTTTTACAAGATGTGTGCAAAGTGATATTAATTGATTTGATCTTGTGGTAGGTATAGCCTCTGCGGAAGGCAGGTATGACAAACAAAACGGATTAGGGTGCATTTCACGTTAGTGACATGTGCAGTAGGAAAGGCACAGACGGTAGTGCTGCGTATGCATAATTACAGATGACACAGAGCCAAACAGAAGTTTAAAAATGAAGTCATCTTTTGGTTGCAGTGTTTGGCGAAATTTAATTTTTCCCGTCCTTATGGCCGTGTGTCAGTTGCGTTAATTCTCCGGCAATTGATTGACGTTTATGTGTGAAGTGAAAAGTTCACCAAACTTTAGTCTTGACATATAAAGTTGTCTTGTGCGTTTAGTCTTCAATAAGGGCTAGTGTTTGGTTTTCGTATGTTAATGCAGTTTAACCTTTTAATCGAATTCAGGAAAAATTGACGTTTATTAGAGTGTCACTTTTGAAATAGACAACTGAATAGTTCTTCTTAAACAAATTGGAAGTTAGAAAGGATGATTTAGTTGTGTTTATCATTTTTAAGTGCCTTGCGTGCGAAGTCTACCTTTAATTTTGAGGAAAGTAGTGAAGGCCGAACAATATGTCAAAAAGGCAGTGATTGGTAGGTTTGCTGTACGCAGCTACAAAATGTCCAATTACCCTCGACGTGCATAGTAAATCAGCTTTGGAATGAGTGCTTTTTCTCGTAGCAGTCAACTTTTGATATAAAAAGTGCTGCCAAGTTTCTTAAGATTATCCCAGTCGGTAAAAACATTTTTTTTTGGAACAGAAATATTGCCATAAAACGCATGAACTAAAGAAAAAATGTACTATTTTTCTGGAAAAATTGACAGCTTGTCGGTGAATAGTAAAATCTTATGTTGTGACGTATTTACGAAGAGTGATAGAAGAGGCAAAGCTAACACAATACAACCTCATGTACTTGTTTTCTCTCTCTATTATGCCCCTGCCTTGACACGAGCAAGAGTATGCAAATAGTACTAGATGGAACACGGAAACTGGTACAGAAACGAAATGCCCAACATGATCTTACACCCCCCGCACACTAAGATTACAACTATGCATTCACTTTGCTTATCACGCGCTCATTAAATAAGTACTCGTATACGTGTACAAATAAACTGGAAATCAGCCTCGAAGCCAAAGTAGGCAATTTCGGTTCATTCCAAGTCAAACAAGCCATAAATCCCAATAGTTCTACATACTCGAGCACTTCCCAAAGACCTTAGAAAAATTTACCTCCAACCGTGTATAGGTATGCATCCTCAAACGCATAACGATATCCATTTTTCCCAACCGGTAACACACCGTTTATCTTATCTGCAACCATCTTTGGCTTAAAACTGCACCGAAGTAGCTTTATGCAACCATGCATCCGTATCCAGCATTTTCATCTTCCTTAAACCACCCTATTCGTTAGTGGTAACCATTATGCTCCAACGTCACGAAAGTGAGAACTCAAAACATTTGTGACTTTATCGTGGCTTGTTTATCTTGCGCACGGAGATACTTCCTGTGTTTGGAGTGCAACGGTGTGATGTGTGTTTTTTTTTACAAATACTTGTATCTGTCAAATTGTTACAATTACATTGTTCTGACTTCTGAGTGTGTTACGTATACCTCGTCTGTTTGCAGACTTTAAATTGACTCAAGGTTATGTGGGTTATTCCCCATTGAAGACAGCAATCCCATTCAAACAGAGGTTTAATTTAATCGAATTTAAATTGCTTGTAGCTAGGAAGATCTAACACTACTGTCTCTGATTCTTGTACTTTAGAGTTTAATTGGGGCGAAATTAGAATTCATTGTGCCATCGAGTTGGGATTTTAAAATTAAGTGAATTGGTATTTAATTTGTCGGACTTCATATTTAATAAAGTGCACCATGATTGGATTAATGAATAAAGTGCTGGTTGCGCTGCTGGTAAGGCCATCACGGGTCAAGAGCTCACTTTAAAAACGCGCACCCAACTGTTGAGATTTTAAAAGCTTCCCCGTTGTCAATTTTCAGGCAATTCACAGCAGTGGAGTGATTACTGGACTTTCGGCCAACAGTGGAACAGTGAGCTGTGGCGGGTTGATTTGCCGATCGATAACAGGGATTTTCACAAGGAACCCTCTGCCCGAGGATGCGTACGTACATGTGGCTTCGATCCCAGCCGGAGCATCGAATATATCCATAACAGAGCTGAAGAATAGCATAAACCTGTTGGGTAGGTTCCCACATTCAAATTAACCGATTTTATGTTGGACACTCATTTGCTCTGTTTTAGTGCTACGAACTACGGATCAGAAATATCTCTTCAATGGAGATAACACCGAGTCCCCGAATGGAGCTTATGACGCTGTTGGCGCTGTCTTTGACTATCGACGGATAGATGGTCTGCAGGATGGAGAGGGGGTCACCGAGTGGATCACGTGCACTGGCCCGATTCGAGAAATGTTGGAACTGTTGGTAGGTATCCGTGAATCTAGGACTATCATCATCAGAAAATATGCTCTGCTCTTTTCTACAGGTATACTCCAGAGACGTCAATCCAGGCATCAAGTACGAGTACCTTCTCCCGATAGGCTCCGAGTCCGAAGAAAACGAAGTCTCCGTCGAAAGCGATATGAATTTCAAATCTGGCAACGAAGACACCAACGGCCGGCCCGCACGCAAGCGAAAATTCAACTGGAAGGTCGTCGGTTTCAGCCCGTGCAGCAAGTCCTGTGGCGGTGGCACTCAAACACCGGTCATCCGTTGCGTTCGCGAGAATCCAACTCGCTACTTCTCGCAACGCCGCTGCAGCCACTCCGAGAAGCCAGTTCTCAACGAAAACCTACTGCGCTGCAACACCCAACCGTGTCCGGCCTTCTGGAGGCTAGACGACTGGGGTGAATGTAAATGTGCGCTGGGCGAGGGTACCCGAGACCGCGAAATCAGCTGTGTCCAAGAGCTAGCCAGCGGCATCGTTATCCAAGTGAATAACGTCGCATGCCTTGAAGAACAACCTGTTAGCAATAAGTCCTGCGATTGCCCTAAGTCGAGCAGACGTCGCAATCATCATCGTCATCGAAACGTCAATGGGAGATTGCAACACTCCATCGCTGCGAATAGCACCGCTATGAATCGCCGGATAGTTGCTGACAAGGAGAAGGCTGGCAGTTGGTTGGTCTCCGAGTGGAACAACTATTGTTCGGCATCGTGTGGCCCGGGCGTGGAGTATCGCTCCATCTTTTGTGATCGTTCCAAGCCAAACACGGACAGATGTGATCTCAGATTCACTCCCGATGCGACGAGGCCTTGTGAAAAGGAAATCGAATGCGAGACCGGCGAATGGTTTGCGGGACCATGGTCGAATTGCAGTGGAAGTTGTTTCGATTTGTCCAAAAATAGACAAGTCCTTTGTATACAGAACCAGTTGATAGTGGACGAGGATGATTGCAGGGCAAATACCAGACCGGAATCGACGCAGAAGTGCAAACTAAGCGATGTGGAGTATTGCACACCAAGGTGGCACTATTCAGTTTGGAGTGAGGTAAGTCGTATTTTTTTCGTTTTAATTTAAGTTTGACACATGTCGAAGTGTTATCGGATCTGTCGTTTACTCAGAATGACAGTTGTGACTCAAGTTGCTGATTACTTAGCAGCTGACAGCTGACGCTCCTCACCAGTCTATTCTATTCCATTTTTTCGATGTAACAGCTTTCCAAACAATTTTTTTCAAGTTCATAAAGGCAAATCGCTTTAGCAATGCTCTAGTACAATTTGGTTTTCGGTTGTGGTATCAAGCCTTTCGTTTATGGAACATTAAACGTCAGTTAAACAAAGAAAATGAACTACGAATAGAACAAAATTGTAAATCATAATAGTGACAAGCAAAAGGCAGTACTTAATGTAGAAGATTTTAAAAAGTGACAGGTCATCCAAAATAACATTTTCAAAGTTACGTTTTATCAGCCTGTGTTTATAATAAGCAACAATAAATTGTTGGCAAAATGCAATCGATACATTGTCAATCAGAACAGAGTTGTAAAGAGAACTTCTAGTACAATTGAACGTTTCGCTTTCGCTTCCAAAAAATCAAATTCTAAGTTTCGAAAGACTATATTTAAAACGGGAGTAATTGATTTTCTCTCTTAAATATCACATTCGGAAAAGCGTGGGTAAATCGGACTTTAAGAAAACTTAAAGAAACGGGAACTTTTTAAACAGACAAATTTGCCATATTTAAGCGAGGAGATGTCTATTCATTTAATCCATTCGAATGGTTGCTAATGGTTTCCTTAATTCACAATCACGAATATGCTAGCAGAATTTAGAAAATCAAGTACAATTTCATAAATGAAGCAGTCAAACGCCTCATTCAACAAATAACAACAATGTTTTTTTTTTTTTAATTTCCAGTGTACAAAGAGCTGTGATGGAGGAACACAACGGCGCACCGTAAAATGTCTCGAATTCGACGAAATCGAGAACACACTGAAAGAATCTACGAAATGTCGTTACTCGAAACGAGAACCGATTTATCGTAGCTGCAATTCGAACAAGTGCAGCGGTAAGCTATCTCATACAACATTTACATTCACAATGTCATTTAACTGTTTCGATTTCTAAACTAGAACCCCGAGTGGATCTCATACAGAACGACATCGCCCCGACATGTGTCGACGAATTCTCCAACTGTCAACTGGCGGTTAAAGCGAAACTCTGCAGCTACGAATATTACCAACAAAACTGCTGTTATTCCTGTGGAGCGGAAGGAGCCTGATAGGATTTCCAATTATTTTGTAATTTAATGTTATTTCCATATTTTTTACTGTTTAAAAAAAAAGTTAAGCACTGACCACTGAGTTGTAGGAGCAAACGAAGATGGGTGTCCTTAGTTTTCTTTGTGATCCAATACCGACTACACCTTGAAACTTCTCAGATCTGCTGTCCAGGCGATCTTGAACGAAAAAGCCGCTTAAATTAAAATGCTAAAACCGAACTAACCCGCATTCATCTTCTCTATCTCACAGGAAAAGAAACAAAAAATGTCTATTTATTGAAGTTGCAACGTAAGCTAAATTCTTAAATGTAAAAATGAACTATACTTAAGTATTATTGTAAGGAAAAGAATAAAAATGTGTTACGGCCATTGTAAGGCATCTATGATAATTTAAATGTATTTCTAGACCTAGAGTTTCTGTTTTTTTGTAAAAGTTATTCTTTTTCTACTTGCTTTTTCATATGAATGTATTATTTTACTTGCTCTATATATACTTAACACGTATGCCTAGTTCTATAGATTAGAAATAGTCAATGAATATAGTTGCACCACGAATGCCACTCGCTTAGTCCTTTCGGTTTTTCCTCACCGTACAATTTCAATGTAAACTAAAACCCTTAGCTATAGTCTATCCGCTATCCATACGTAATAAATGTCCTAACGCAGAGAGACAGAGCAACTGTTGAGAGCTTTCGAAAGGGACCTGTTATTAATAAATATTAACAAATAATTTTTTTTTACAAATTAACTTGAGATTGTTTTCGTTTTGTTGGCAATAGCCTTGGAAAGTTTTCCCTCTGTTGATTCGTCCTTATTTCCATATTCTGGAGGGCGTCTCGTGTTTGCCAACAGTCATCAGTGAATACCAAATTAGCAGGCTATAAAAGGCACCTGCGGGCGAGCAAGTCATTCAAAATCAATACAGCCTTCGCCATGGCGTTTTGGGAGCAAGGAAAAACCTCAAAAGTTGCACCAATCCTCAATCCCAACCAGAAGCAGTTCCTCGAGGACGAAATACGATACCGAGATCAGCTGCATGTGCTGGCGAGGAAAGATGGCATGACGGGGATAGACATCCACCAGGAGGAGAACGTCGACGATCCTGCACTGTTGGATAAGCACGACTCGTTCTACAAGACCACTGCTAGTCTGTTGGTCTTGTTTCAAATAATGGGCGTCATGCCGATTCATCGGAATCCTCCGGTGGCAAATATGCCGAGGACGGGATACTCCTGGACATCGAAGCAGTTCTTCTGGGCCTTGTTTATCTACTCGTTGGAAACAGTGATTGTTGTGATGGTGCTGAAAGCGAGGGTTCTTCAGTTCATCAATAATTCGGACAAACGTTTCGACGAGGCTATTTATAATGTGATTTTTATAAGCTTGCTGTTCACACATTTTCTGTTGCCGGTGGCATCGTGGAGGCATGGGCCGCAGGTGGCTGTCTTCAAGAACATGTGGACCAACTATCAGTTAAAGTTTTTAAAAGTTACCGGAACGCCAATTGTGTTTCCGAATTTGTACCCACTGACATGGGCGTTGTGTATCTTTTCGTGGACACTGAGCATAGCAGTCAATTTGTCGCAGTACTACTTGCAGCCGGACTTTGAGTTGTGGTACACGGTGGCGTACTACCCGATAATTGCGATGCTGAACTGCTTTTGCAGCCTGTGGTAAGCTAAATCAGTTTTTAGTCCTTCCAAAGTCACAATAGCTGCTGGTAAGCTCAAAAATAACGATATTTCGGCAAAAAGTGCAAGGGGTTCACAATGGTCCTTACTAATAATCATTTTTAACCTCCACACTTGCAGGTCACATTATGCAATTCTGTATTGAAAATTTTGCCATTGTGAGTTGGAAAATTTTGCTATATTTTACTTAAAAATATCACAATAAGTTGGAAACTTCCCTATCTGGTTTTTGAAAGGGTAAAAGTGTAAGTTTAAAATCGCGTTAGGTAACCTCGACTGTTGGTTTTCATTCCGCTATACTAATAATCGTTTTTAGTGTCCAGGCTAAATTTTTCGAGCTCACAATGGGGATATTTTCCATACAAAATTGCATATCGTGAACTACAAAATATTTAGTGTGAAGGTTAAAAATGATTGTTATAGTAAAACCCATTGGGCCTTACTAATAATCATTTTTAACCTTCACACTAAATATTTTGTAGGTCACAATATGCAATTTTGTATGGAAAATTTCGCTACTGTGACTTCGAGAAGTTTAGCCTGGACACTAAAAATGATTATTAGTATGGCGGATTGTGTAAAGCGGGGCCTTTAATAGCGTTTTACTTTTCGTCACGCCTCTTCTTTTTACAACAAGTTGTTGCAAGACGCATATTTTTCGTTATAAAATTATCTATTGTGACCTACAAAGAATGTAAATTGATTATTGGTACCTTTGGCCCAATTCAAATATTCTCAACTACCCATTTCCTTCCCAATAATAAGGGTGTTTGCACAAATTTTAATCCATTTATCCAGGACGTCTCTAATTTTGACAAATCCAAAACACCCCGTTAACACCCTGCCCCACTTTGCAGGTACATAAATTGCAATGCTTTTGGAACAGCCAGCAAGGCGCTTGCCAATTTTCTACAAGACACCTTACAAAGTGAGAAGCCAGCACAAAAGTTGACCGAATACCGCCATCTATGGGTTGATCTCAGCCACATGATGCAACAACTCGGTATGTTTGTGCCCCATCTCGCCCAATCCGTTAGATATAACAACTTCTATTACATTTCTTCAGGTCGCGCCTACTCCAATATGTATGGCATCTACTGCTTGGTTATATTCTTCACGACAATTATCGCAACTTATGGCTCGTTGAGTGAGATTATTGACCACGGTGCTACGTACAAAGAAGTCGGTCTTTTCGTAATAGTTTTCTACTGCATGGGACTGCTCTACATTATTTGTAATGAAGCCCATCACGCTTCGTTGAGGGTTGGCTTGGATTTTCAAACAAAGCTTCTAAATGTCAATCTGACAGCTGTCGATGCATCAACACAAAAAGAAGTGGAAATGTTTTTGGTGGCGATTGCCAAGAACCCACCGATAATGAATTTAGATGGATATGCTAATATAAATAGAGAGTTGATTACCTCGGTAAGTTGATCTAGTACTGAATTGAATTGTAATTCAAAATCTACCTTTTTTATTCCTTAGAACGTTTCATTTATGGCCACTTATTTGGTGGTGTTGTTGCAGTTCAAAATCACAGAACAGCGAGGCTTACGATTGCAACAGGCATGAAGTTATGCTTGCACAAAATGGAGTTGGTAGCGACATCTATATTGAATTCGTGCTGAGTTTCGGCACTGGTGTGGATATATGATTAACGGGAAATAAATATAAATACTATTGCATATCGTAGGAATTATTATAGTAGTTTGATAATGGTTACGAACTTGAGTAGAATATTTTTTTATCACGTAAATAAACGAATCAAATATTTCCCAGTAGATGGCGAACAGTTCATTAAAGAAAAGTAAGGTGTCTGAAGTTTGGCTGAAATGACACTTCACAGTTGCGCAAAATACTCAAAATTTGTTACGTTGCTGTTTAAAATAGGGGAAAAGGCGATAAAATAATAAGAAAGAAAAACATAAACTTACGGTGATAAGGTAGACGCGTAGACTGAACCCAACTTCGACTGATGTGTATTCTCTCGGACATAACCGGCCTGTTTCTTTATTTTTGAAGTAGTTACCTTAATTTTCGTGTTTTCTGTTAGCTATTCACTGGTTGAAATTCCCCCGTATTTATAAACAAATGTGCACAAGTTAGTTAGCTAGTAGACATCAGATAGCAAACAAAAATTTGACGTAACTTCTAAATAACGAGTTGATAACTTTTACGCAGCGTTTATTCATGTTTGAAATTGATTTAAAAACGTTTGCATTTTAACAATTAACAAAAAGAGATTAACAAATTAATGGAAACTTAAACTAACTAGAGTGGCGATTAATTACAACATCATTCCGCCATGGAAGATATTTGGAAAAGTGTAAAACGGGAAAAACTGGAATTGAATTCATCTGTCATCTCTCATGCGAGATTGTTTTGGAGTAAAAAAATGACGGTTACTCTGGAGTTACATGTAAGTAGATATATTCGTAATTGACTAACCCAAAATTCAACTGGAACACAATAAGAAAAAATATTTTTGAGACCACGAGGTTCCAGAGAAAAACCTCAACTGCTTTATTTGATGAAAAAAAAAATTAAATTTTCTGTTCCAAATACAAAATGAATGTACGAATTTGCATTGGCTCCATAATAATGATGAAGTCGTCATCGTCGTCTTTCAGGTCTAGGTTATTTATGTCCACATCGATTTTCATGCGGGCCAGCTCCTCCGAACGCAGTTTGTTCAGCTCCAACCGCTCAGTGCCACGCCTCAGTCGATTGGAAACCGGCGCGTACTCATCGGTGTATTCTGTTTCAATTAGAGGCTTCTTTGCGGACTGCAGACGAATATTGACGTGCGACTTTGAGGCTTTGAACAACGTTTTATACACCGTGGTTTCAGGGTCTGGTTGGAACTCCATTCGTCGGGTCTCTGCCAACCATTGGTTCCCATCGAGAGTGGTTTCTTGAATGCCTGTAATGCTCATGCCGCGAAGCACGTCCTTTAGATAGAAGGTGACAGTCTTCGAGTATTCGGGGTCTTCGTCCTTTTCAAGGATGTGTTCGAAGCGAATAAGAATCTCATTCTCGTGCCACGGCTCAAAGGTCATCAGGTTGATGTTTTGCGGGAGGGACAGCGCTAAACCGGAGAACTGTGGAAGGCGAAAAAGTTACTATGCTAAAACTACTTTGACAGCTTTGACACTTACAATGTTGGTGTAGTTCATTCTCCATTCGTCATAGGGAAATTGTGCAGCGTCGTTGAAGAACTTCCACGTGGGGAGCAGCTTTTGTAGTTGAGTGAAGCGCTCTCGAGCTCTGGCCGTCGGGGATACCTTGCTCTGCGACGATCCAACAAAGAGGTAGTGATGACCACGGGCTACCAATCCACTTCCATAGGCGGTCTCATTCAGAGACTCCTCCACTCCAAAGGCGTCGTCGTGCAGCAACCTACGGTGAACCATTAGCTCGAGGGACCCGTCGGATAAACTAGCTCCCCCCTGAGCTCGATCTACAAGCACTGCCATGCGTGCCTCGTCATCTTCGAGTGCGATCTTGGTCGTTATCGGGTAATAATTGCCGGCAACATTTTCGAAAAGCTTCACGTTCCAGGTGTCCCGGTGATTGCGCTTTCGCTTAATCATCTCGCGGCCATTCGAATCTGTGTAGAAAATGCCACCGGACTTGATGTCGGAATTGAAGCGCGATATGACTTCCTTGCCAATGCCGTCGTCGATGGGTATGGGCCCGACCAGCCACTCGAACTCGGCGAAGTTCTCCTTGCTGTATATCCGAACTACCTGCGTAATCCAGTCGTTGAAGACCTGATGCACTTCGTCTACAATGGCCCCTCGGTAGACCTTTATTTCAGGGCTGGGTGTAACCACGCGGACAGTGTTGTTGGCAGGCCGGAAAATGTACGCACCCGAAGACCGGTTACGGAACTCGTGATTGTTGCCGACCGCCGCTTCGTAGTAAAGGAACTCCTGGGAGATCTGTCGACTGACACCGTCGGTCTCAACTGCGGTAAGGAACCCATTGGTGTCGAAGGTGATCATGATGAACTCATTGCCGATTCGGGTCATACTCGAACGCTTCACCTTTGTTACGAAAGGCTGCGGCTCCATGCGGAAACTCGGGGTTCTAGTGATGTAGTACGACTTGTAGCCAAGCGGCGGCAGTTCACTTGCCAGGAATACCAACTCATATTTCGCGTTCGAGTTGCGGAACTTCAGTGAGTTGACTGCGTCGGGAATCGGCACTACCTGGGATTCTATCGAGACCTCTGTTGGGGGAATACAATTAGTTTCAGTTTTGAGGGGGCGAACTGTGGACCTACCTCTGTAGTCGGTGACTTCATAACTCTCTCCAGTGACGGGCACCCTCACATACTCAAAAGTCGAATGGGACAGTGGATTGTAAAGCGTCAGGATGAAGCTATCGCTTTGCTCCGACACATCGCAGATACTTATGTTCAGCAGATCGCAAGATTGGAACTCAAACTTGTAGTTTCGCTTAGTGGGCTCCTCTGCGCTTGGTGGGGCGTCCTCGCCAGTGGTGATCCGATTCAAGACGTCCTTCGTATTCGATTCGCAGGCCCTAATTCCGACACTCATTCGCTTCGCGTAGTCGAAGGCTACCTTCTGCTTCTCGGTCCCGGTGACAGCATCGTGATGTTGCATGATACCCATGGTCTCTCTCATGAAGGACAGGTGTGGCTCCATTGCCGGTGATTTATTCGGCGACATAGCGGTCAACTGTTTGCACACCTGAAGGAAGTGGTTGCCCACCCGTTCATAGCGCTTGAGAGTCGGTCGAGAGGTGAAGTAGCCCGTCCAGTAGGCATGCGGATCCGAGGCGTACGGAAAGAAGTCGTCGTCCTTCGTTGGCCACGTTATACCCGCGTTGTGAAGCGCCTTCAAATAACACGATGGCGTGGAGTAAATAAGATTAATGTCCGATCCATTGACCTGACGTTCGTTACCATATCTGCAGAGGACAAGTTCGATTAGAAAAAAATCACCAGTCGAATGAGAACAATTCCAGGTCAGGGGTTGCATGCAGGACGATATGTTTCACGTGTTCGACTCACTTAATCAGTTTATCAAGATTTTTGTACCACGAATTGGCGTTCTGGTAGTGAAAGTCTTCGCCCATAGTTATCAAGACATTGTTGGTGCGATAAGCCTGCACCATGCTCTCAACAAACTTAAAGAACTCATCCACCTAAAACGGAGAGAGAGAGAGGACACACTTTAAGATCTTTCCTGCAATGCAGCCCCCAAAACTGATAACTGTCGCTTCGATCGCAGGCCCGCACCTAATGAGCTTTTCCAAATTTTTAAAGTACACATTCGCATCCTGGAAGGTAAAATCCCCACCCATCGTGAGTATGATGTTCTTGGTGCGATAGAACTTCCGCTGGCCGTTGATAAAGTCGAAGAACTCATCTACCTGTGTTTGATCTTAGATCTCAAGACATTTACACGCTTCCATGATAGAATACTCACCCTGCGTTTGACATTATTGTCGGGACTGTGCTTTCCATCGATGATCGGCTCATCAGCGCAGAGGATGTCGAAGCAGAAGCCTGGTGGAGGCTGGTATTGGTTGTAGAGGGCCCCCGTGAATAGGTGAGCAGCTTCTCCTGTAAAATGCAAAAAATTAGAGGATTCTTTCAATGAATGTCTGGGCAGTTCTTACCCAAATTTGCACTAGCTCGCCATATCATTTCGGCTCTCTGATCCAGCAGACGATCGGTCTTATCCTGGTAGTCCAATCGGCCAAAGAACAGTCCGTCATATCCCATTTGAGCGAAGATCGAAGCCATTTCGCGCGAGTGCCCGAACGGATCAATTTGCCAACCGATTCGAGGGCGGCCGCACTCGCCAAAGGTGTCATTAAGGCGTCTGTTTAAAAAATTACTCATATAAGACTGGTTTGGGGGAAGTTTTTGAATTCTTACCTCAATCCCCAGGAGAACTGATCGATGATACTTTGGTAATGAGTTGTGGCCTCGTCGTTCATACTCCATGCACCGCCAATGAACTCCAGGCGGCCCTCGTTAACCAGCTCTTTTACTTGTTCTTGCAGCTCGGGTGTCTGTTCCTTCCACCACTTGAAGAAGAACGCCGACTCAACGTAGATGAACCTGCGGAAGAGCCTCTTAGGATCGGCACTGATTGGAGGCCGATTTGCTTACCTCTTTGCGGGATCCCTGATAAGCTCCTGCACAACCGAGTCCAGGATGTACTGCACTCCGGCCTTTTGGATTAGAGTTTGACTGCCGTAGTAATACTGATCGACGGTCTTCAGCCAGCCGACGTCGTCGTGACTGTGCGCCACCAAGTGCACGTTGAGCATGTTCGGTTTCGTGGGATGGCAACTCTGTAATGGTGTTGAAGTGTCATTAAGAAAGAACCAAGTCCACATTTTGAAGCCAAGAAAGTACTTTATATTTAGAGCTTCGGTTAACCCCATAAGGCGAAGAAATTTGTTATCAACTAAAAAACTCGTACATCACTTTTAACCTTAACTAAAATTTATTGGCAAACAAAGTAGCATCGAATTGAATCAAACTCTCTGAGGATCGTTGTTGCTGATAGTAGATTAATTCGAATGCGCTCATCAGAGTAGTTAAGGGTTCAAATAATTTGAACTGGCGCGACCGTCAGCGTCAGCGAACAGTGGACCATTTGTCTGATGTTGGGACAGAAATTGAATGCCACGGAACGTTTTTTACGCCTTATTTTTAAAAACTCTTTGGCGCTTATTCCAAAAGAGCAGTTTGATAAACGGAATTGATTTGGTCTTTGAAAATCAATACAAGATTACCATCCAACTCCAGCTTTTCTATCTCGAATATTTCTTATGGTAGGAAGATGGTCCTTAGGGAAAAAGACGACATTTTAGAAAAAAGAGGCCAATGGTTTGATTTCTTTTGCCAAAAAATCAGAGAGGACATAGTAGCGAAAAGAAGACTGTCATCTCAAAAAGAAGACGAATGGTCACCGTAATTATTGTAACACCACGGTAACACTGAACAAACCAGAAAATCTACTTAAATCAGCCTTAATAATATAGGAGTCAGTCCGCAATCATCTAATAATAATTTTTAGTGTCCTGGCCGAATTTTTTTCGAGATTACAATTCGCAGAATTATCCATACAAAATTACCCACAAATTACTACAAAATATTTTGTGTGAAGGTAAAAAATGATTGTTAGTAAGGCGTAGTATAACAAAAAATAATTAAGGGGGACTGCCCTGGAAATAAAAATGTTCCTTGGCAAATAAACTGAAAATAAACAGTTTTTAGTTTATTGTTTTTTAAGCTTAATTATTTATGGTCCATTTCTAAAAAACTCTACAACGAAAACCTTCTGCTTAGTCCTGTTCAAATCCGTTTCGAAATCAAAAGCAATCATCAAAATTAAGAACAACTTTTTTTTATATTTTACATTTTTTTTTATTCTAAAATTTAAGTAAGAAAAATAAATAAAAAGTGAATGGGCCTCAGCAATAAACATTTTTAGTCTCGACTCTAAATTTTCGTAATTCACAGTGGCTATATTTTCCATACAAATTTCGCAATTGTGAGTTTCTGTATATTTAAAATCTAAACTAAAAATCTGTTCAGGGACTTAAAAGGCAATTTATTTCCTGCTTCTTTGTAGACTCCCATTATTTTTTTAGGACATAAAAATGGTATTTCAAAAGCTAGATCATTTCAGACTTGAATTCCCGTCCATTGGACTACCAAAAGTAAACACCTTTTACAGCTTCTTTAAGTATTTAAGGAAATTCTGCTTAAATAGGTAGAATCCTTTTGATTGGAAGTTTTGATGCTCCTTTAATAAAAGACAAAGTAGCACCATTTTAACGTTTATACAAAAAATTGCAATCTTAAGTAAATTTATTTATTTTTAGCGGTCAAATGTTATATAGCCTACAGCCTTTTTATGTAGAATGTAGGTGAGACCCGCGTCGACATGATAAGTTCAATTCCCAATCAATTTCTGTCGTCCATCTGCTCTATATCGACCACTGCCGATCTTATTCGAGCTTTTATTCAATTGTTTGCATCTTTTCAAAGTATGAACTCAATGGGCCTACGCCTAGCCAGTAAACATTTTTAAATTTTAGCGCGCGATAGTAATAGTGTTCGAAAAAACCGATTCTGACCTACAAAATATTTTGTGTGAAGGTTAAAAAAGATTTTTATTTTCCATAAGAATTTCGCAATTGTGAGCTTCCGTAAATTTAAAATCGAGACTTATGCCCCTATTATCGTTAGCGAGTCGAACAAAAATAAAGGCGAATGTGACTTATTTGTATTATGGTTAGCGAATTGAACAAAATTCATTCGCCTGAACTGTCAAACCGCTGGCGAATTTAAAGTCGCCTTATTGCGGTTTGCGAATTTATGAAATATCATTCGCCTAAAACTTCAAATTTTGGCGAACAAAAATATTTGGTGAAACCTGAGGCGAATGTAACTTATGAATGAAATTTCAAGAAAAACGTATAAACCCATTCAATTCATATTTCTACATACATATGGAACAAAACCCAGCCATAGCCAAAGGGTTGGTACAATTTGGAGCTTCAAAAAAATCCAATAAAGAATATTTTATATTAAAGGCACATCAATTTTTCATTTTGAATTCCTTTTTTGTTGACATACATGTTCGAATTGTCGTTTTTGTGCTGTCATTTTCGTTTATATTATATAGGTAGCCTTTGATTTCTAGGCGAATGAATTAATTCGCCGCCCATAATCGTACAAGGCGAGTGTTTCGACAACTGACTCGATTTAAGCGAATAATTCGACTCGCTAACGATAATAGGCCTATTAAATTTATTACTATAGTACGTCGCAATGTACGAGTAAGCAACTCCAAAGTAAAAAACTTAGTTCTAGAAAAAAAAATAGGTCAAGTGGCACCTACCGACTTTATCTTGAGAAGCACATTCCACTTGTCTAATGCTAATCTAATCGGGGTCTACCTATTAAACCCCAACGCGCTGCACACTATCCTTTCAGATTTCTCTCACTAATTTAACACTTGCGCAGTAACAAATTGGAAAAGGTTAACAACCTCGTCGCGGATGATAATAAATCTCACTTAATGAACACCCTGCTGAGCATGGACTAAATTAAGTTTGATTGCACACATCGGGCATCGGGCGGTCTTCTTCTTCAAACTCACCTCGTATCCACATTTGTTTCCCAAATATCCCGACGTACTTCTAAGCTCATCCGGGGGCCGGCCTGCAACGCACAACGCGACGGCTAGTAGCCCCACTAAGTTCTCAATTTTCCAGTTCATTTTGGAACAATCACTTGATATTTCGCCGAAGAGACCAGTCTCAAAGTTAAATAAAACGTCCGCCCAAACCGAGAAGTCAATCGAAACTGAAATACAACATTCAACGCCCGGCTTACGTTAACTGCTGCGGCTGCCCCGGTGACTTCAGTGAGAGGTATGTCGGTACACATGTGTAGGTATACAGATTATCAGTGAATTGTTACGCTTCTTTCGTATGGGACGGCTATCAGCGGATTTTGTTTACATGTAGGTTACTTAGGCTGTCCCACCGCGCTGACCGCACACCATTAGTTTGTCCCCTCGGCGGTCTTTAAGTTCCCATCCCAAACCGAACGAAGCGACTTGAGAAGATTTATCAGCGAATTGCACTCGCTATCGGATGAGTGTTGGCCGTTGAGTTGACCGGTAGAGAGATTTTAGTCGTCTTACTCCTGGTTTGAAATACAAATGTGCGGCTTGCGCTGTTTGGCATGCAAAGCAAAACAGCGCAGCGAGCAATGAAAACAAGAACAAATTGATGTTGTTACGTTTCTAGGCTGTCCGCGTCGCGTCGCATTCCTTGGAGGGCAATGTCAAAGCTGTTGTTGAAGTAAAATCATAATTAGCCGCAGCACATTTTGAGAGAAAACGTGTTGAATGATTTATGACATTTTTCCGTGGGTATATTCTTGACAGTTTGAGACTTGATTGTATTTGAAATAAATTACGCAATTTGTATCGCTGTCAGAAAGGGATTCCACTTTAGGCAATTTATAGCTCAATTTAGATTGGTTCCAAGTTGTTGATGCATCTTTTTTTTAAAGGAACGTT
Source organism: Cheilosia impressa (assembly GCA_948293265.1). Lineage (NCBI taxonomy): Eukaryota > Metazoa > Arthropoda > Insecta > Diptera > Syrphidae > Cheilosia > Cheilosia impressa. The sequence continues at coordinate 52,181,835 of OX411883.1, read as the reverse complement.
TATTTTTTTCAAATACAAAAAGTGGTTGCAAACACTCAATCTTTAGTACGATTTATTATTTCTTTTAGGTCCGTCTCTTAAGAGAGCTCTTTGAGGGTGTGCCATGCCTTAGTCCTTTGGTTCTTTGTATGATTGGCTATATGGTAGAAGCTGAACCTTTCTCAATTATATTTCAGACTGAGAAATATATACAGCCCAAATTTCTCATTTTCTGGACACTCATTTCGAAACGTTTTAGACGATTATAGTCGAAACGATAGACCTCCAAAACTAGCAACCAAAGTGCTAAAATCACAAGAGCTTAATCCAGTTCATTTCTCAAAAATATAATGAAGGCTGACGTTTGTCAAAAAAATTCGAGTAGAATATGACTTATTTTGGTGGAAAAAGTTTCAAAAAAGATATCGTTTCGAGGATCGTTGATATACGGAATCTGTCCCCTGAATATTGCAACAAGAAAATTACCTGCGGTGTGGGATTTTTGAAGCAAACTCAAGAATTTCCACAAACAAATTAAAATACTAATCGCCTTTCTGACTTAGGCCTATCCGTGGTCATTTCCACTCCGCACATATGGTGGCTAATCTCTAAATTTCCGCCATGCCATTGTCGGTTCAACAGGGGATTTCGCTAACCTACAACGCATCAGTCGATAAGGATCAATGAACAAAACTCTACGGAAGACACAGATGATGGTGAACCAAAAGGATTCCCATAGTTTTGCGAAATGCTTACTGCAATCACCCCACTGTCTGCTTTTTCCTTCAGATATATTTCTCACGTAGGTCTAGGTAGGTATGCAGATGCTTTCCATGCAATGACTTGCCAGGCTGGTAATGAATTTGCAGTGTGCGTTTATTCGAGTTCTGAGAACGATCAAGGCAGCGGTTTGTCTCGGTTCCAATGTGTACTCCAATATTTCCACATAAGTGTCATAAATTCCTAAGAGTGTTTAGCAGAAAAGAAAATTCGATTTCATAAATTACGATATAAAATAGGGCAGCTCATTGGGTCACAATAAATCTCTCATAGGATGAAGGTTACAAAACTACAGTAATCAGCCGAGATATCAGATAACAAGCCGATGTAAAAGTTGGTCAATTTTTTCAAACGTGCGACCGAAAGCTAAAAATAAATTTTATTGTTGTTCTTTATTTATTGTTTGTCCTGATAAAACTGACAAAAATAAATTCAGAAGGTGGATAGAGTCGACTGGAAAAGGGGTTGCCATTGTCTTCTTCCGATAGTAATGCGAGTTTGTTTGATCGTAGTAACTATAAATCTATTACAATTTTTGCAAATAAAAAAAGTGAGAATGTGGTAGAGTGATTCTAAGGAACTTTCTGCGGAAAGTGGAATGATGTTTGCAGTTTTTAAAGCAGTGTATTTAGATGTTTATATTTTGCTTGAAAGAAGTACTAAATTTCAGTGTCAGTGTGACCGATAATTGGGAGAAATATTGCGCAGGAAAATCATTGTTAAAGCAAGAATTCCACATCAGTTAAAAGAAGTGTCATGAAAAATGTGTATTTGGCATTACCGCCAAAGGAAATATTCCTCAAAATATGTTTTTACAAAACACAAATACTAGAAAAAACTGTTGTGATATTTAAAAGGCGAAAAATAAAGTTATTGCGCCGTACTAAAAACAAATTTTAGTCTCGACTTTAAATTTTGCGGAAGATCACAATTGCGAAATTTGGACTACTACGCCAAAAATGTTTATTGTGATAATCAAACCAGTTTTAATATTTTGATATTTGAAATGCTAAAATGTAAATTCTGTTGCAAATCGGCGGCGAATCTTTTAACGAAATTCGTCGTGACGTTAACTATTTTCAACAACCGAAAGATGTATCACATGTGATTCTTAGATGAACACAATGGCGAATGAAGTCTTCTTCCGGGTAACTCAAGGCGAATGAAATGCGAATCGCATTGTTAGCGCGCTGCTTCGTTTTAAAATGATTGAGTTCTCAATATAGGCCTGGTTAGCAAAATCTTGCGTCACTGCGTATAAACGTCAGCGAATTCGACATGAAAGCAGAAACGCATTCAAGCTTCATTTAAATTAAGTTAAACGTCTTAAATGAAAATTAATGCTATTATATAATCCGGATAGAAATTGCACTTCCACTTAAGCCGGATTACCTCCAGGTAATTCTATTACAGTTCTGCTTTTTAGATTAATCGCAAAAAGTTTTAAAAATGTAAATCTTTCGAATTTGAAATGAAAAATTCCCAAAAACTGAGTACACGAGAGATCAGAAGAAGGTCCAGTTTGTGAGGATCGAAAATTGTAACATTTTCGATTCCAGTTCTAAGAATTGTCATTTATTATAGGGCCGCATGTGTCATAATAATCTTTTGGACAAACTACTCACTAACTGTAATCTGCGTTAGCAGTTGTTATTAAAATTTTAAACTCAATGACTCACGCCATCTAATCTTCCCCTTTCACAATAGTCTGCAATTAACTCCCGCTTATTAATGAGTTGCTAAAATAATCTTCAGCTCCCACCCGCGCCCCTATTCAAGTGAATGAATAAATCTATATCTCAAGTTTCTGAAGAAATCTAATTGCAATCTTTGGAAAGTTCCAAGCCGATAACAAAACGCTAAAAAACCCCATTCAAACTTTGTCGCTGGTATTATGGCAATTGAGTGATTTTTTCTGCTTTTTTATCGGAGCGCTGCGAGCGAATGAAGTCCAGTTGACGATCAGAACCAGCCGTGAATACACAAGTTTACTAAAGTAAAGAGCCGAGCCCCTCCAAACGCAAGTCGTGTAGAACTTATACAAGAAACAAAGAAAGAAGAAAAAAACAATAAAACTGTGATAATGATGCAAAGGGTGCTCTCACCCCTTGCGGTTCTGTTGTGTGCGATAATATTCACAGTTGCAGATACCGAAGCGGCTTGTGGATACAAGGTAAGTGGGGAAATGATTTTGTAAGTTTCTTTGGCACGTTTTGAAAATGCTAAATGAGTTTCAAGTGGTTCCGCGTTTGTTCTCTCACTTAGTAACTATACATCGGGTATAGTCGTGTCGGCAGCTTGAAGGCTGAAAAAATGCGAAATCCTTGAATCGCATAATGCTTTGTCCTTCACAGAACTTAGTGAACTTCAGAAATAAAATGTTTTTAAACCTTGAAACCTCGAAGGCTAGTCAGCAGTCAGCACCGCTCTATATCTTTGATTTACGGGCCAGATCCGATCAGCGTGAATTTCAAAACGCCACTTCGTTATCGATATGAAATTAATTACTCTATCTAATCATGATTCTAATGGATTCGTTAAAAACCTACATTTTGACTCTCTCTTCCCCCGAACAGGCCTGTCCCGTCGCACCGGCAAATAAGATAAACGTCCACTTGGTTCCACACTCCCACGACGATGTTGGCTGGCTGAAGACCGTTGACCAATACTACTACGGCAGCAAGACTGGCATTCAGCGGGCCGGAGTGCAGTACATTTTGGACTCTGTGGTGGCGGAGCTTCAAAAGAATTCCGCTAGAAGGTATTTTGCTTTATCTCGAATATCAAAAAGAATGTAGGCACTTGAGACTGTCGATGCATTGCAAGATTGACAGCTGAAAAGGGGCATATAAAACGGGCTTATCAGCGTCATCTGTTTTCTCTGATTGACAGCTGTCAAGTGTCGCTTGAACGTACTCTGTTATCAGTACTGATGCAACTCTTTGCAGGTTTATTTACGTGGAGTCAGCGTTCTTCTTCAAGTGGTGGAGTGAACAGACGTCTGATACTCAAAAGAATGTGAAGAAACTGGTCGACGATGGACGTCTGGAGTTTGCCGGCGGTGCGTGGAGCATGAACGACGAGGCGGCAGTACACTACCAGAGTGTTATCGATCAGTTCACCATCGGACTTAAGTACGAGCGAGTCTTTTTTAGCGGTAGTTTCGCCCCTAAGAGTATGTTCTAAAAGGTGTGTTCTGATTTCAGGAAGCTGGACGAAACCTTCGGCGTTTGCGGTCGCCCTCGGGTAGGCTGGCAAATCGACCCATTCGGCCACTCTAGGGAGATGGCTTCCATGTTCGCTCAGATGGGGTTCGACGGAGAGTTCTTCGCTCGCATGGACTGGGTCGAGAAGGGCATGAGATTGAAGAATATAACCGCTGAGATGGTCTGGAAGGCTAGTGGAAGCCTCGGCGAAAGTGCGGAGCTGTTCACCGGACTGCTGTACAACCACTATTCGGCTCCGCCTGGCTTCTGCTTCGACACCCTCTGTCAGGACGATCCTATTATCGACGGACAGAGCACAGAGAACAACGTCAACAGCAAGGTGGATGCATTCCTGAGCTATGTCCAAAACATGACCGTAGTCTACAGGACGAACAACATCATGGTACCCATGGGGGACGATTTCAACTACCAAACCGCCGCAATTAACTTCAAGAACATGGACAAGCTGATAAAGTATGTCAACGACCGCCAGTCCTTTGGCTCGAAAGTGAATATTTTCTATTCGACGCCAGCGTGCTACTTGAAGTCGCTGTACGACAGCCAGGTAACGTGGCCCAATAAGACCCAAGACTTCCTACCCTACTCGACCGACTGGCACACCTACTGGACCGGTTACTACAGTTCGCGCCCCACCCAGAAACGCTTTGAACGCGAGGGGAACCACTTCCTTCAGGTCTGCAAGCAATTGACCAGTTTCGGCAATTTGACAGGAGTCGCTGTCAAATCGAACCTGGATCAACTCCGCGAGGTCATGGGCATAATGCAGCACCATGACGCCATCACCGGCACCGAGAAGCAGCGCGTTGCCAATGACTATGATTACCTGCTCTCTGCTGGCCTCAACCAGTGCAGGGTAAATACAAAGACGGCTCTTCAAAAGCTGACTAACCTCACCCGAGGCGAGTTCGAGAGCTGTCACCTGTCGAACATCAGCGTGTGCGCTATTCCAGCTAAACAGGCCAACTTTGTGGTCACATTGTTCAATCCGCTGGGCCACGAGTCCGTGCAATTCGTGCGAATTCCCGTGATCAACGCTACTTATACGGTCAAGGACAAGGCGGGCAAAATCATCCCATCGCAGTTGGTGGTCGTGGCACAGCCAGTTCTGAAACTTCCCTATCGCCAGAATGACACCAGCCATGAGTTGGTCTTCGAGGCGTTTGTCAACAAGCTCGAGTCTTTCTATGTCAATCGTGTTCCAAATCCCAGAATTGCCCCCCGAGCTGCTCCGACCTGGCTCAACCGAGCGCAGAGATTCCGGCGAATCCGCAGGTCATCACGTCCGTTCCTTATCGAGAGAGACACTCCAACACCTGACGTTCCAGCACCTCGAGCAACGTACACGATTGTGGAAAATGCTGTAAGCCCTTCGAGCTCCATTTCGAATGCCATTTTTACGCTGTTTCTATTTTCAGAATGTGCGATTGAATTTCAGTTCCACGGGTCACCTGATCGCGGTTCAAATGAACGGAGTCAGCCAGGAGGTGCGACAAGACTTCCTCTACTACCGCGGAGCTCTCGGCAACAATGGCGAGTTCAAAAACCGCTCCTCCGGCGCCTACATTTTCCGACCAAATGGCACTGAAATAAATGCTGCTTCCCAAGTCCAGTTGACCGTAATTCGTGGCAACCTCGTCCAGGAGGTGCACCAGAAGTTCAACGATTGGATCAGCCAGGTAATTCGGATCTACAACGCCAACAATCGGGTCGAGTTCGAGTGGCTGATAGGTCCGATTCCCATCGCTGATGGATTCGGCAAGGAGGTCATAACGCGCTTCTCCAGCCCAATCGCATCGAAGGGGGTGTTCTACACGGACTCCAACGGACGCGAGATGCTGAAGAGAGTCCGCAACCAACGCGAGTCTTTCACGGCGAATCTTACAGAGAAAATCTCCGCCAACTACTACCCGATCACGGCCAAGATCGCCATCGAAGACGACAAGACCCGCATCGCACTGCTCAACGATCGCGCTCAAGGCGGTTCGAGTGTGAGCGACGGCTCGGTGGAGCTCATGCTGCACCGCAGACTGCTGAACGACGATGCCTTCGGAGTGGGAGAAGCTCTCAACGAGACCGCCTACGGCCAGGGGTTGGTTGCCCGCGGCAAGTACTACCTTGTTGCCAGTCCGGTGAGAAACAAATTCTCCGCAATGGAACGTCTAATGCAGCTCGAGACTCTGCTGCCCTTCGCGACGTTCTACAGCTCCAGCGGCACTGACACCAATGCCAAGCCGCCAGCTGTTCCATTCTTCAAATCACTGCCATCGAGCATCCACCTGCTCACCCTCGAACCGTGGTCCGACACGGAGACCCTGCTTCGCCTTGAGAACTTCTTGGACGCCACCGAGGGCACCAACATCACCTTCAACATTCGGGCCATATTTGACCAACTCGCAGGATCGAAGATCTCCGAAACCACTCTTGATGGCTCGATGCCGCTTGGCGATATGAAGCGCTTCAAGTTCTTCCAGTTCGGCAGCATTGTCAAGAAGGACACGTACATAAAGGCCAAGCAGGTGCCATTGAATGCGGTGAAGAAGGACAAGGACACCCTGTTCAGCGTGACCTTCGAGCCCTTGCAAATCAGGACATTCATCATCAAGAAATGAAATCAGATAGACGTTGTGGATTTTTCTTTTATATAAATAAAACTATGTTTTGAGCAATTTAAGGTCCTTCTAAAGGACTCTGTGTAAAAGCTAAGGCAACTTGGTTTGTATTCTAAATTTCTATTGAGCTAAAAATCTGCGTCCCATCCAGTCATATCATCGGGCGGCACCTCAGGGTCCACGGGGAACTTGTCAAAGTAGGTGGTGTCTGTCGGGTGGCAGACTGGCCGCACAAATGGCGGTATCAGCAACTGACTGGCCAGGCCGTCCCAATCGAAGCCCAGGAACCATCTGCGAATGTGAGAAGGGTAAGAAGGCGTTCAGCATATGGATGGTAGTGAGGACTCACTTGTGCTTCTTAATATCCTGAATGCCGCCCTTCTGGTAGCCAAGGCGTTCGGCTGGCACGTCCCGGCAGAGCTTCTTGATCAACTGAATCGCTGAGCGGGACATGTGCTTGGGAAAGTCAATCATGTCGATGCCCTTGAGGATGATGTTGTAGGTTTTCATCGGGTCGTTCGACGTAAACGGTGGACTGAAATTGAAAGTTACTATCTGCGCACGCAAATGGGGCCGTCATAACCTACGCTCCGTTCAGAAGTTCATGGATGAGTATTCCTAGAGCCCAGTAGTCGACCGCCCTATCGTGTCCCTTGTTTAGAATGATTTCGGGCGCCACGTACTCGGGAGTGCCACAGAATGTCCAAGTCTTACTGCTGTTTCCAATGTACTTCGCAAAACCGAAGTCGACCTAGAAACAAACCCAATCAGTTGCGGTTTTCCACTTCTGCGGGCTGACTCACCAGTTTGACATAACCCTTCTCGTCCAGCATCAGATTCTCCGGCTTCAGGTCCCGGTAGATGATACCCCGCGCGTGCAGGTATTCGAAGGCCTGGAGCACACAGCCAATGATGAACTGTGTGGCGTTTTCGTCGAAGCTACCGCGGTCCCGGAGCATGGTCCAGACCTCGCCACCCATACACGCCTCCAGCAGCATGTAGATGTACTTGGAGTCGCGAAACGTGCGATAGAGGCGGCAAATAAACGGCGTGTTGCAGGTAAGCATAATGGTGCGCTCACTGAAGACGTGCTCCTCTTGGCGGGTATCCAGTATGTGCTTCTTTTTAAGACATTTCAAGGCAAAGGTTTCGACGCAGTTCTCCCGGTAGGCTTTGACGAGTTCCACTCTGCCAAATCCACCGATTCCAAGGGTCGCCACGACCTCCATATCACTTAGTTTCATGTCAGGGAATTCTGTAGGAGCGATTTTTTTTTTAGCAATTTATTTCGAATGGTTTTTGTATAGACTAACCTTGTTTAACGTTGGCTCCGAAGATCTCTTTGGTCTGGTCGTATTTCATCGCCAAAACGCGATTCTCGTCACCGTAGTTCTTCTCCTTGAGCTCGCAGAGGTCGCCAATGAGGTGGGTGAAGGACTCTCGATCCAGTGTCAGACACTCGACTCCGGGCGCCAGAGCAATGATGTTCGCTGTTCGCTTGTCTTCGTTGATCAAAGCCTGCTCGCCGAAGTAGTCACCGCGTTGCAGCGTCCGGATCTCCTTCTCCTCGTTCGACGGACCGATCTTCTGCGTCACCTGAACGCTGCCTTGACTAATCAGGAAGAATGTGTCGCCACTGGCGCCCTGGCGGATGATGTACGTCCCAGCTGCGTAGAACTCCTAAAAGAATACACCGGTATGAAGTGTGATTTCCAAAAATCAGTATTTGGCGCAATACTTACCACTTCTAGGACATCGGCAATCTTGGCCAGGACGTCGCCACTGAGATTCTTGAGTAATGGCACCGATTTCAGGAAGTTGACACTGTTCTCGATTCTTTGCATTCCCGTGCGCATCATAATCTGCTGGAAGACGCGCCGGTCCAGCACCCAAACTCTAGCCTTCGACAGAACCCGAATCGATGCCGTTCGCGTGCAGTTGTAGAGAATCGCCAGCTCTCCGAACGCCTTGCCGGGACCCATGACACCCAGAACCGTGCCGGCCTTCACAACCTCGAACTCTCCCTCTGCGGAGACATACAAGTGGGCGCCCGCGTCACCCTCCCTTATCACATATTCACCCTGAGCAACCTCTAGGCTGTACATAGATTCGACCAGCTCTCGCACTTGCGACGAGTCTATGTTCTTGAGGAAGTCATTGTCCATTATGGCATCTTTGATGAGTTGTTTGGATCTGCAAAGGAAGAAGGATAAGTTAAGGAACCCGCGGCGGCTTCGCGTGTACAATCGCTTGCCTGAAATCCTTGTCGAATTTCGGAATAGGAACATTTATCGATTGTTGGACACTCGTTGAATCACAGCTCTCGCCAGACACACCCTGCTTCTTGAGCACTGGTGCCGCAGTGGCCTTGCTCGCCACCATTGGCTTGACTTTGTCTTCACCTTCGGCAGCCAGTGCACAGGCTGCATGGGTGGCCTGGCTGACAGAGACTGACGGCGGCAGCGGCGGATTGCCGTTCGTGATTGGTGATACTCTGTCAAGGACCTTGGGCTGGCTCTCACTGGAACTTGTCACCTCGGGGCATTGCTGTTGGCCCCGCGTCGTCTGAAGCAGCTCATCGTTTCTGATGGGTATATGGTTGGTTGTCTGCTGCAGCACGCTCTGGAAAAATAAGCAAAATGGATTAGACTGGGTAAGCAGGGATGGATACATTTACAAAAGTGGTTGGATCGAGTCGGTGATCTTCTCTGTTGACCTTCTGTAAGTGGGATCGTGTAAACGGACTTTTCGCAACTACAAAAAAAGAGACAAATCTCTCCCCCAAAGCCAGATATCGGATGACGTTTGTTCAACAGAGGTCTGGCTCACTGCGTCGGCTTGGCAATCACAAAGCTATGCCCGGAAGCGATCTGTCACAAGGTTGTACTCAATCAATTTTGGAGACATTTTGGAAGTAGTCTCGATTTCAAATCTACTCAGTACTGCGCAGCAAAACTGAAAAAAACGCGGCGGCCATTTTGCTGCCGCCTTGAAGATCTTGCCAACTTACGCCGATCGTTGATCTGAAACCGGATTAAGCCGCTCCTGGTGCGATTCCATTTAAATAACAAACACATCGGCATACAGCCGTACGATATTGACAGAACCGATCAGCAGAGTTTGGCTACCGATCAACAAGTCGATCTTAATAACCGAAACTATTCCGTATCCACAAGTCGTGCGTATCTAATTGCCCGATCAAATAAACAGCCGCAGAGAGCAAAGAGCAGCCATGCATGTTGGCGAGAGCTTAACTCGTTTTTCGTATATATCGTTCTAAAAATAAACCCAACTCACCTTCAACTTGTGTATCTCACGTCTGAGTTTGGTTATCTCCGAGTCCCGACACTTGAGCACGTCCTTGAGCGAGACAATCTCGCCCTGGAGATACTTGATTTTGGCATCCCGATCGTCCATGTTAGGTCTTATGTCCCTGTCCTGATGAGCTCTAGCTTTGGGCGGTGACTTGGGCAAAGATTCCAGTGGCGGCGGTGGTGAGTCTGTATCGTCATAACACCTCTGCGATGGACACGATGATGTAACCGAGATTTTCGGCGAATTTCGAATGATCATAGAAGTTTTCCGTATCTAAACAAAGTGAGAACACAGTGTCATTGTGAGGAGAGATGGACACAAATCACCTACCTGTTCGATGACGGTGGCGTCTTGGAGGATTTTCGAAGTCTTGCGGATGAGATTTGACGAAGCCGATGCAAGTGGTCCGAGGATACCGGATTCTTGGAAATATTTCTGTGCTGCGTTAAAGCTGTCGTCGGTCTTGCGTACGTGTGTCGGGCTGACAGGCAGCGGGCATTTCAATTCGATGGGCTTCGACGGAGATCGAGGGTCAGTGGAGTTCTCCGAGTCTGAAGTGGAACCCGATTCGAATTCTTCACTGCGTTTCAGCAGTCTGCGTCGCTGTTGGAGACTGCGGGTGGATAATGGCGTTTGTGGGCGATCGTCCCTTTCCTTTCGCACCTCCTTTGGCGAGTGCTTTGGGGAGATTTTCACCAAAATATCCGGATGTACGGCCACATCCAACACCGTGAACTGGCCGATATTGGGCGAGGACGAGCGCTTCGGGTGTTTGATTTCAACCTTTCCGCTGCGCGTAGTTATCGTCTGGACCGTGCTGTAGCGAACGCTCAGAGTGTCCTTGGTAGGATTCTTGTTCTCGTCGGTGAATATAAAGTCCGTGTCGGGATGCGAGTACGATTGGAAGAGGCGTTTTATTTTGCGCTGATCTCGATTGCCACAAGTCGGCGAAGAGATTCTCGGTACACGTTCGCTGTGCAACTGCTGTTGACTACAACTGATGTCGATGGGACTGCTCGAGCTCGTGACATTCTCCATAGAGAGCGGCGGCCCCCCATCAACACTACTGTCATGCGACAAGCCCGTCGTTGATGTGTTCGTGTTAGGCGTAGAAACCGTAGACGAAGTCGAATGGCTGTAGTTGTGATAGAGCTTTGCATTGGTCATATCTATGCTAGTGCTGTCCCCCATCAAAGGGGTGAGTGGTAGATGTAGACCCACACCAACACCGCCAGGCGATGGGGGACTACAACTACACTTGGCAAAGAGACTGCCGCATGTGTGACTCTTGCGGAATTTCGAGCGAAAATTCATCGCTCGCTTCGCACCGATGGTACTTATCGCCGGACCAACACTACCAAAGTCATTTTCGTCCTTCTCATCGGCATCGTCGCAATCGTTGTTTGCCCTTTCGATGTGATGACGATCGATTTGGACTTTTAGCAGGTTGTCTCTGGATTGCGTGCTACTGAAGCCTTCGCTGTTGGCCCTTACCATGCTGGGCGGTCCCAAGGGGGCCACCTCACGTTTGGGCGATTTATGCGCCTGTGTTGGTTGTTTCTCCATTTGACTGAATGCCTTTTGAAATGTCTGCGTTTTGCTTGGCGTCTTGATTATAATTCCATCGCTCGCCGGTTGTATGTGTTGGGCTGTGCAAAGAAGAGAAGAAGATTTAATTAAGCAATTATCGTATCAAGCATAGGAGATCGCGGATGTTTTTGTTGTCATAATTGGTCTGTCAATTTTAGCGGATATGTAAAATACTCTGTTTGACAACAACAGCGGCGTTTTTAAATTTTCTTCGTTATATCTACTCACTCACAATGGAATGCGTAGCAGAAGAAAGAACTACCGGGAACTTTTTTCTCCCTGAACCGTGGGTCTTGTGATAAATGTGCTAATGAGTGCTTCTCACGCGATAAGTTGCCCTTAAAGTCTAGTTCGACGCCAGTTGATTCGTAGCGAAGAGAGGCGGAAAGTAAATTGTGTGTGGACTTTCCCTCGTCATTTCAAGGACACTGGGGAGGGGTGCATGGGCGCGATGAATTTTGGCTATGCAGGTCAGTGGAAGCTCCGTCAGACTAGGGATGATTTGTGGTATTGAATGGTTTATGTGCGCGGTATAGAAATTCGGGAGGTAATTTATGGCCAATTAACTGTGTAGGTGTTCGAAGAAAAGCTTCGGCGAGGCTATGTGTGCGCGTTTTTACGGTAGGCAGTTCTCGGAAGTCCGTAAAGGGACATTAAAACTCAGTGCGATACCCTCTGATCAATATGTCAAATTGTTCTTGGCAAAGGGAAGAGAATTGGGGACTGTTAGATTGCACGTGTGAGAGGTTTAAATAGTTGATACTTATTTAGTCAATGTGCACCTAGGTACTCAGAGAAATTCCCTCTCCTTTGACACCTCATTTGGCAAGATAGGTTGAGTTTGAGGGTAGAAAACTCGTAGGGTTTGCCAAAACCCTCGCGGAAGAACATATTGCGAATATTTGGAGGAATATAACCGAATCTTATCCAAAGGCTTTTGCCAACTTCCTTGGCGGGGATTTGAGTAAAAGATTTATTTTCTTATTAATCGATTTTTTTTAACATTTTTCAATGTTGAAATAAATTTTGAGAGTCGCGCTGTGAATCACCCCCTGGACATTTAAAGAACCTATATTCCAAGGCAAAATGCACAACCTAGCAATGGCCCTGTCTGATGACAAGTTCCACTTCCTTATGAACCGCTAAATAAATAATGTCAAAGTTAAATTCCGCCTGCAAAGTGCTTTCACAAATAACCAGCTTTCCGACAAAACTCCCAAAGCCTGGTGTCAACTTTCAAATGCCGCTATACCAACCATATCATTTGACCGTGACGAATGCGCTATTTTTAGACAAACAACTGAAAATATTTACCAACTCCACAATATCCTTGAACGAAATTACATTCAGCCCCCAAAATAGAACCCAATACTGGGAAATCGACTGCAGGGGCGTTTTCAAAAATCGCCCTTTGAGTTTCATCATAACTCAATAAAATGCACGCGTACTTTCCCCGAATCACAGATATACAGCGCGACTGATTGCTCCATTTATCTGTGTGCGATTATCTATCTATTCATGTCTTATCAATGACGATGACTGCCTATATTTATGTGCTCACATTGGACGTTAAGCGACGCTCGTTTTGTGCGCATTATGACCTAGGCAAGGGCATGTACGCCTAATTTGGGTTGGCCCAACGTGCGACCTCTGCTACCCTTGTGCTTTCAAGAATTATTGTAAAACATCTGGGCGACATAGCTCGAAGCATAAATCTTCCACTAAAACGAGAGCTGGACTGCTATACGCGCAATCGGTGCACGGAATCATAACGAGCGCGAGCAACTGCTCATGGGTTTATTGCGAGCTCACATCTAATTGTACGTAGTTGGTGCGGTTAGTGCTTGTGTATCTTATCAAATTCAATTAGGAAATATTATAATACAAGTGCTCTGCAAAAGCCTAATACAGTGCAGAGTGTAGAGCATGTCAGCGAGGAGGCAATGTTGTATTTTGTATACATTACGAAGAGTAGGTATGACACACGATACTAACATTCGTTGGGGTTGTTAAATGACTTTTGAAAATACTAAGCGAGCGGTTTATTTTTTTACAGCTGAGTGTTGGTCAGGTGACTGGCACGTGTTTGAAGTTGGATAAGTGCTGTTGCGCAGGTTAGTGCGGTTGTATTAACTCGATTAAAAAAGGTTTGTTAAGTTGAAGTGGATAGGGGTCCTCATCCAGAGGGTTTTATTTTTTTTATACGTCACTAAAAGGGGTATTTTGTAAACCACAATCGATTTGATTCTCCAAGAGTTCCGACAAAGTCAAAGCAAGTTCCATAATGCAGCAGAGAAAACGAGGTCAAGAACCATAAACAATACAAGTGCGTCGGTGGTTTACCTTCAGCGGGGAGCTATATTGACTCCCTTATCATTATCACTAGGCTTGTTCAGTATTGCATCATACTATGCGAAACATTGCACTATGCAATACTGGGATGTAATCATTCGAGGAAGCCTTGAATTAGTGCGGGTGCATGCTATTTTTTATCACTTGTCGGAACAGTGCGGTTTAAATAATAATTTGCTGTGTTCAAGTTAGATCTATGAATTCACGGTGGCGAAATTATGAAGTAGATACTGTGAACTACAGTACACTGAAAGTGAAATTTGCTTAAATGGGGACTGAAGTGAGCCGGAACTTTTGGTATTTGCCAATTCGAATTTCGCACCACTCCGTAAAAATATAGCTCGTTGGCAAGTAACGGAAAATCGACCGGAGTTGGTGGTCTCAGTATGGTTTGTCTATGATTTATACCATGTAATTACCTCTGCCAGCTGTAGATTTAAATTTTGTTATGTAAGCACTCTCATGGATTTTAAATTTGACATCCTGTCATGCTGAAATGCATATCGGAGCGTAAATTTTGATGAATAAGTCGGTTTTTCCTATGCTGAAAGTCGTGACGTATCAACTGCTAGTGGCGGAATTGTTAATAATAAACTGTGACATGTACACGTTTGTTTTTTCCGGCTGTGCCATATTGGTGAGCCCTGAGCACATGCGATCACATCATAAAAAGGTGTAACCCGAAGTGCGCTAAATCATAATCTTGTATTTTCTTTATTCATATAACGCACAAGCAAAATATTGCTATCCTCATAGATAGCCAAGTTGCCATCAAAGCCATCAATTCGGCTACTACGAGTATATCCTCTAAGCTGGTGCAGGAGTGCCGGATCGAACTTGCCCGTCTGGGCGAACGCTTCAGTGTCACACTTCTCGTGCAGCGTGCAGACGAGCTGGCCAGGCGGGGTCAGCTCTACAAAGCTCACTTGCGGCAAGGGTCCACGTTCCACTAGGAGTGGTCAAGGGACAAATCCATTCATATTTCCTGCAGAAAGCCAATCTCCAATGGAGGGGGTTGAACAATTGCGTCATATCAAGAAAGATGTGGCCTACATACGATGAAAATATAACAAGAAACCTGCTAAACAGAACCCGCCCAGATGTTGCCAGAGTCACGGCAATAATCACAGGGCACTGGCCAATTGGAGATCATGCTGCCGAACTTGGGATCCCACACAACCCTCATTGCCGCAGTTGCGGAAACACAAATGAGAAAGAAACTCTCTCCCATTTCCTCTGCAAATGTCCGGCACTAGCAAGAGCCAGATTGCGGACACTGAACCAACCCTTTTTCAACGACCTCAGCAACTTTTCGGGTAAAGGAATATTAGATATAATCCAACTCCACAGGTTGGATATGAGCTTAGAATGCATCATCTTAACAACCATCACAAACTAGGTCACACGAGTCGTGGTAACAAAAATCATAGTGCTACTTGGGTTTCAAGGCTGAACCGCCACCTCTACCTACCTACCTTTATTCATATGAGTGAAGACTGTACATGAAGTTCCCTAAAAAAATAAATAAATAATTGCCGCAACAGGTCCGTAGGGCCTAGCTTCTCACAACCATTTGTGAGTTTTTTTTTATTTTCGGGAAGGGATCTACAATTTAATTTCGAGTCCAAACGGCCAATTGAGAAGCTCCTTCATGACAGTTGTACTCTCGGAAGTTTGTCAGACGTTCGAGAGGTGGCGCAGTGAAAAAAATCTTGGAATGGAATTTGTTTTTTTTTCGGGATTCGAACTTGAGACCCCTCGCCTAGCAGTCCAACATACTAATCAATAAGCCACTGCGCCCTGCGTGTCTTAAAACTGTCTGGTGAAGCTTCTAAAAATGCAAGACTCTCAACTTTTCTATGTATACCTGTTTACGACTTTGACCGAAATAAATAGTCGCAGAGTTGGAGCCCCATAAAACACTAGCCCTCCTCTTATTCACACCTTTCACATGACCCATGGACCTGGACACCTGTTAAGTGTATTTTCTCGCCTATAATGAGCCATTATAGCACCACTTAATTGCGGCAATTATAAATCTCATGATTATCTCATGATTATCTCACACTAAGTACCTCCGACAGTCTGACGGCTGTCTTCATTTTTATCACAAAGTTAAACAAAATAAGTCATAACAATCGCCTTTCCTGAAGTTTTTCACATTTTTCATTCCCTAAGTCGCTGCAGAATGATGTTTGCTAATAAGTGTGCGAGGTAAGACATCTTTCTTGGCGTCGCATGAAGTGTCTTTTAGTACGTCAGCAGATAGAGATTCAAAATCTGAATTACAAAACGCCTGCATTACTATTTAAATATGCTCACCTCTCGTCGCTTCAGTGTTATTCACTCGACATGTGCTAATTTGTAAGCGTATACTCGAATCTAAAGTAGCAAACTCGGAGTCTGGCACAGAAAGAAGAGTAAACATCCCGGGGTTAAAAATAAAGCAACTTTTGTTGTATATCATTGTTTTCGTGACTTTTGCAGAAGATAACAAAACAAAGTGATGAATTTATTTAAAAAAAAAAAATACAAGGTAGTGTGGTTTGAAAACCTTTCCCAGGGTTATCGCTGAATCTTGCAGTAAATATAAGCTGGCGTGACGATAGGACCGATTTCGACACCCAGAACTGTCAGTTTAGATGGGATTTCAATTTGAAAGGACTAGTTTGTTCGCCTAAAGTTTGGGCGAGTAATTTTGCCACACTTGTCAGCTGTTTTCGAGTGGCTGTTGTTGTGCACTAGATAAGACCAGTTGAATAGGAAGGGGGTCGTTCAGATATGGGAACAGATAAAGATAAGCGAAAGTGGAAAGGTTGAAATTGGTGTAGTATTTCGTCTTTATTTAAATAATGCTTTTCATTGTTTATTTTTTGTTTTAGTGTAGTTTTTTGTATACTTACTGACCACATAATTGTGCTTCAAAATAATGGGGTACATCCACGTGAGGGTTGGTTTTCAAAAGCTAATTAAAGTGACACCCCGGCCACCTCTAGAACCAGATATTGTTTGGTTTGAAGTTGCCTGAGTTTGAAGTGTTATCATGCCATCCCTGACCTCTCTCTTTTAAGTTGTATTAAGGCCTATTTATTTTTCAGTTGTTTTATTTTTTTTTTCAATATTTTATCGAGAACTCTCCCCATACAATATGCGTTCAGTAAGTACCGCACCGACCTACCCTAGTTGACAATTGTCTATTTATTTCAACCGCTGACGTTATCGCAAGCGATTTTTCCATGTTACTTGTCATTGCATTGACAAGCCGTCTGTGGATGTGAATTATCGTGTTTCTTTTTTTTTATGGTTTTTGGTTGGAATGCTTTGTTCTTTATGTTTAGATAAATGAATTTACCCAAACTGACAGTTGAAAATGGTATGTCATTGTCATGACTCAGACGGTTCGGCACGTTTACGAATTACTACCATTGTCTATATAGATGTTTTAATTTGGGAACTTGTGGCGGGAAGTATCTACTGTGGAAAGTACCTTGGCAGCAATTGTTAATAGTTTGTTTTGTGGAGGTGTCAAATTATTTTTAATCGTGTTCAGCAAGATCATTAATAACTTCGGAACAGACTTGAGAATGAAAAATGTTTTTTTTTATTTATACCAAACGCGCTTGGAAATGGTTGTCATGTTTTTGGAAAATTTATCAACGCGAAGAAATTCGGTGGGCTTTTTAAAACGAAGAGTTACTCTTTACTTGATTGATTCTCTTTTTTTCTCGGTCAGCGAAGGTTTCATATCGATTGCGTTCAAACCGAGTACGAGAATGAACCTACACAGTGCGACCAAAGACATTGCCATTAGGATTTAACTTCTAAATTCCATTTTTATGAACAAATTGGATGCATCGATCAGGAAATACACCCCATTCTACTGAGTTTGCAAATATTTTTTTTTTATTTGACATTTACTAATTTTAAGTCGAATGGGAAAGGTTTGTATTATTTGTGGTTAATGCAAATATTTTTAAACTTAATAATAAATTCTTATTCGTAGAAAGGAACTATTGTTCTGTTTTGTTTTGTAAAAAATACGTATGAGCTACGTTTAATTTACAACTCATACGCAAAAATGCTTTGTTGCTCCAACGGTAAGTGGGAGTGATTTGATAGCGCTGTTAAAAGGTGCTTTTTTTTCAAATTTGTTATTAGTGGTTTCACTTTCGTAATCAATCGAATGTCAATAATATGAAACGACGCAAGAGCAAAACAACCTTTCCATCAACTGTCACTGGAAAAAGGGAACCTTTCCAGAATAACGAGTAACGAGTAACGACTTAATTTCATTAACGGCGACTTAAAGAGAGCCGCCAATTTGTAAAAAGTTGCTAGTTCTTTGACAGAGAGCCATAAAAAAGTGTGTGCAGTGTATATTTATATGCAGTATGTTAAGCTAATATAAATTTCATTCAATGTCGGCATAGTAGTTCAAAACAAAGGTGCAAAGTATAAACTGCATTCAATGTCGGCATAGTAGTTCAAAAAAAGGGTGCAAAGTATAAATTGCATTCAATGTCGGCATAGTAGTTCAAAACAAAGGTGCAAAGTATAAATTGCATTCAATGTCGGCATAGTAGTTAAAAAGTGCACCCACCCAATCGGTTTAAGTTGTGTTTTAGTTGACGGCTCGAAAAAGTGAGCAAATGGATCTCGTTTTAAAGTGAAGTATATATTTTTCATGTAAACATTCTCATAAATGTCCGTTTATAATATTTAATTGCTATACATTTGCTGCTTTTGTTTCCATAATCCCTGCAGAGGAAATACACAATTTTTCTAAGCAATCACTCACTCGGGTAAAAGATCTAAAATTGTGTTCTTTTCTTATTTTTTTTTTGTTTAAGAAAAATATTTATGATCGCTTTTAGCAGCTGCTGCTGATGAATGTCCATAGTTCTTCAAAGATTTTTCTTTCTCTCTAATTTTATTTTAGACCAGAGGTTCTTGAATGGTATTTCGAGCAATTCAAATGTATTGATTTAGATAAATAGATCTTGGACGAAATACCAATGGCAACCTGTAAGAAAAAGGTAGCTCTTTCTTCAGAAACATCTATTTTAAGTCAGAGTAAATATAAGCTCTTATTAGACAGAAATAGGTCTGATCCCTAACGAATAATAATCATAAACTTCGTTCCCTTACACAAATGTGGGCAACAAAATTTGACTACATTTGACTAAAATGTTCGATTGCACTATTGTTAAGGAACAGACCTATTGCGATCTCGCTGTTTAAGAGCTTATTCGAGTGTCAGTCAATTGCGCTTACAATACAACACTACAGACGCTTTTCATATGACCACTATAAATGTTTCTGCATGAATTTGTGTATCAATTGTTGTAGCCTTTGAAGATCAATGCCAATGAAGTGTAATAAATTAATTTCTTTACTATTTCTTACAGATCACAATTTCCTTTGATTTCGTCTATTTATAGACCTCCGTGTTAGTTTTATATCCATCATTCAGAGGCTATCACATTCGGCATGTAAAAATAGCTCTAAATTACTGTTCTTCAAACGCCTGTCTCAGAGGTCTCAATTTGACTTCATCCCGCAGTTATTCATATTTAATGTCCGCCATCCAGATGTGTTTATGACGATGTGTCACATTTTTTTCTTCTGTTCATTTCAAATGTCAATCAATTTTTTAAACATTGTCTAATTTTTTGTTTGTCAATATGTGGTTATGATTTTTGACTTTTACTTTTTTAATTTGAACATTTTGAATAGTCTTAAAGGTATTTTTGTTCAGTATACTTTTTTGTTGTCACAATACGTTTCGTGTGTGTTCTCTAAATAAAATATTATGACCGAAATGATCGATGTGGGAAATTAAAGTAGAATTCTTTTAGACACTTTGTGGGTAGGTATGTATATATTTAAATTTTTATATTTTTGGAAAACGGCATGTGCGAATCAGACGGAGGAGGAAGATTAATTTGCCATTTCCTCACAAACTTCAATAATTTGGCCTTTCATTTATTAATTTATGAATCCGTTTTTTAATGGCGATGTTGCGAGTTCTTTTTGATTGCTGGAAGCATTATTTTCAATTTAAGTAAGACATTTCTGGGGCTGCTCAAAATTATGCGTAACCCCCTCTGGTGTGTCTAAATGATTAGTGGCTTAATGTTTTTAATAAAATTCATGACATTAACGAGCTGTCAATTGGATGGGGGATTTTACGCCAATATGGGTTATGCTAATGCTATCCATGGGCATTGGTTCAATTGCCAAACAAACAAATTGTGTCAGCAATTTGAAGGCAAAACTGATTTAAATCGAGCCCCAAAGACCAAGCTTACTTCATAAATACAGTTGAATTTTTTAAAGCGCTGCACCTGTTTTTGATTGACAGCTCAAAGGCGTTACTTTAAATCCCTGCCTCGTTGACATTACTTCCTAAACATCAACTTCACTCCTTCCATATCGTCTGACAAGATAAGCCTACATCTTGTTTACTATAAAATTACACCGATGATATCACCCTCAAGCTTCCGAGTTTTGTAGCTCGAATTGCGCATGTGTCGCATCAAAACTAAAATTTGCACTTAAAATCGTTTGACGCGCCGAGCCGTGTTCCCAAATATTTAGCTTCTCACATTATTAAAACGCGTCTAGGTAAATAGCGTTTGCTCAAATAAAAAGTGTTACTGGCACACGATGGAAAAAAAACCCCAAACTCCAATTATCACTCTAAGGTCTACTTAAGACCCGACCGAACATACGACTGCTCTAAATCACTCAAAGTGTCTCGACAAACAAAATTTATATTAGCCGAACCTCTCGGTTGTCCGTAGTTTTTTTTTCTCGTCGCTGTCATGTTTTTGAGTCATATATTTTTGAATATATATTTTATAGATACAATCTTCGTTTGAAATTTTAATTATGGGAATCGCGTGGAGATAATGAGAATAATAATAATGGCAGAACAAATAGGGCAGCATTAATTGATAATTTTTACGATCAGGAATAAAAAAAATACAAAATTCAATCGTATGAATGAAAGTCGTTCCGATATGCAAGCGTGCGTAGGTGGTTCCGCGTTGAAGTTTCTCCAGTGACATATGTAAAACGGGGGGTGAGTTTTATCAATTTTTTAGGGATTACAAGGCGAGCAAGGTTATTGGGGGGCGAGTGTACGTGCGAGTGGAAAACCAAGGACACAATTCATTGATAACTAGCCAGCATGGAGTCTATTTTTATCCCTCAACATTCAATATGAGTAATGATTAAGTGGCGACATTTAAGACTTTTCCAAATGTGTCCCTCATTGACGTATACGAAACACTTTTACTTGTGACGCAGGTGTACAGTGTGATTGTACAAGACAAAGCCCACCTTGGCTGTCGTCCAAAAATCACCCTGTGAACTACTTTGTTATGCGCCAATTGAAAATATCCAAAGCAATTTCCATAATACCTACATACACATGAGTTTGTGGCGTGTGTGGTGCCTTAAATTACCGCTAATTAGCGCTTCAACTCAGCAGGCCGGCAAATCCATCAAGAAGTGTTTTTGTTGCCACAGTCTTCTTCGAATGCACCCACTAATTGTTGTTTACCTAAATTGATTTCTTATCTCAAAGGTGAGAGATATCTGCTCTTTTATTTATTTTTTCGCACAAGATCATCGTTTCTTGCACATTGGGGTTGAGCTGGTTTATTTGCTTGTTGGAATACAGATAGCAGGCATCAGGGTTTAAGCGAGGGAAGTTTCAAGTCTGGAGGAGAGTAAATAGCTTGCCAACGATCTTGAGATATATATATATTTTTTTTTGAGAATTACGCGCATAATTGCGCAAAGTTATTGGAAGTTCGTTTGCTCTTATAATTCAAAGTAATTGTGGAGGATATTTGTTGTTGATAAAGATAATTAAGTCGGATGCAAATGGTCTAGCATTCAAGGGCGGCGATAATTTAGTGAAGGCGAAATTAAGATTCTTGGGAAATGCTTCCGAAAACAAATGCAAACAAGGAAGGCATGCGTAATGGGAGTATACTGATATGCAAACCTGTTTGCAATAGGCTTTACAATGCAAAGATAAAGCAACCGATTGCTGTAAGAGTCAATACGAAAAGGAGGGTGGAACTGATGAGAATTTGCTCTGTAGCTGCTCTCAACAGAAGAACGGTTTTTGGACGATTTGTCAATCGGCTATTTCAACTGCCCTCAAGAATTTGTTAGTTTTTTAAGAACAAAGTGTAGTGACTGCAATAGAGTCAAAAATTCGCACTTGCCATTCCTTGACACTATTGTGGTGAGTCTTACAGGGTTGCTATTTCAAAAAGAGAGGAGCACCGTAGATCATTCAATGCAGTAGATATATGATCTTTTCGCTGAAGATTTTTTACCATACACGCTTGAAACTATATTATAATCACTTTAAAGTTTTTTTTTATAATATAAGTTCGCCATAAGTTGGCTTCGTACAGACAGCTGTTATTTTTATGCATGTTTTTTAAACAGCTGTCCAAGAGAAGGTTTATCAAACAAAAAAAGACAGTAGATTTGATTTAGTGGGTGCAGTAGATCTACTGCCATTGCAAAAAAAGTGGCACCTCTGAGCCTTACTACTGATTAGTTTGGAAATTTTACATTTTCACCTCTTCCATAAATGTTATTACGTCACCACACGGCCGCCAAATAATTATAACCAACAATTAGTGTTAATTTTTGGTTCACTTGGTCTCACACCAAAGAAAACATTCAGGATAATTACTGTCAAACTTTGAATATAAGAAACGACATGTCATGTTATTAATTATACTGTCACACTTCGAAGACATGTCAATTGCCCATAGCCTCAATTAAATTCGTTCTGTGAACCCCAAGAGTAGCCAGTTCAACTACCATTTCCTACAGCTCATTATGTTGTGTCCTGGCTTTCCATTCACCAATATGAATCATTGTTCAAAGCGAAAACAAAAAACGCCACGCCAAGGCTTCCACACACCGCCAATGAGCTTATCTTGAGCTATTCTCGTAGAAACTATTTACACATTAATAAAACAAATTGTTTACTAATATGGTTCTGTGCCCAAAAGACACAAAATAAAAAAAAAACCGTCTATTCTTCTTGGTACTCCGAGACTATTTATGATTATTTTTTTATTATAATGTGTATCTTATTAAGGCAGTCATGACTTCTGCTATCTATTTTATCTGGCTACTGATTATTTATCTTTATTGGCCTAAAGCTCTAGGTTGTGTTGTGGATATGAAATGAAAGAAAGATTCTTGTTTCATTTTGTTTAACTCGCGAAATGCTACAATTTCGTGTCAGGAGTTGAGTCAATACTTTTGCCATCTTTTCTGGTTGTTGTGGCAACATTTCATCACAAATTGACGGATTTATTTTTCGAGACATTATAATTCGATTGCAATAAAAATTTCAAGTCACGTGTGCATGAAATCGATCGACAAGTCAATAACTAGGTAATATGAATTTTGAACTCCTGCTGTAAACAAATCTAGTTTTTTTTTCGATTTTGGCAAGAAGCGTGTGTGCATACGCAGAAGTTTGCGTTGTTGTTTTCAGTAATTGAAATTGTAAGCAGGGATTGTTTGTTTATTACTTAGTCGAACCATGTGTTTGGTGGATTTATAAAAGAAGCAAATTCAGTTTAATGGCAGATGGCAGCGGCATTTATTTGCTTTACTTAAGCGTATAAAGGTGGCGCAAAAATAGACAGTCCTTGGCTGAGTGATATTTCAAAACTTTAAGTAAGCTGAGCCAAGGTTGTAATTGAAATTTGTAAATGGATTTGTGTTTTAATCGGATAAAAAATTTGACAAAAGTTGCTTCCAAATTTGAAATACAACCGACAACAAACTGCTCAAAAAATGTTTGCTTTAATACCGAATTATGGCGCGGATTTAACACAGACTTAACTTAACAATTCATCTGCATCAGCGTTAAGCATCAACCACAATGGAATTATGTGGGCTAAGCAAGTGTTAAGAAATTAATGGAAATCCACTTAAATCCAATCAGACAAGCGCACGAAATGCGACGTTGATTCTTTTACAGACACAACATAAAATTAGGAATTTAATGTATCGATCATTGGCTTAAGCTGGATTACTTCCAAGCCGGTGACTGTGAACGACCAATTAATAATATTTTAAAATGTATTCTCGTATTAAATTTAAGATATCTATACAAAAATGTCCTCAAAATGCTTAAGGGAAGACTGCCAGAAGAAACAAGAGTCTTATAACTATTTGAACGATTGTTTTCCATTAAATCTGATAAAAAGTTTAAAGTTTCAAACAGTTTTGAAAGCAGGTCGGAGACTGCTCGTCCACGGCCCACAGTTCCTGGTCCTCGTGGTGATTCCACAAAGACTGGCGAAGATCGCTCTCCATACAGGCGTGCCCCCGGAGGTGCTGACAAGAGGGGAGATGTCGGAGCTGGAGTCGGAGATGTTATATTCCGCGGTGCATTCGGACGTGGTTCTCCCCCACAATAGTTTTTACACTAATGATTATTCGGGGAAGGGCCTTGCAACAAGTTATACTCGATTTGATCTTGTTTTAAATCCCTCAATTTTTAGAAAAAAAAAATTGTTTTTGTACTTTTTTAGACGCCAAACTTAAATGACGTACTTTTAGTATTTTTGGATTTCTTATTGTCGGTTGGTGGGACGTACAACTCCATTCGTTGGTGTGAAAGAGGTATTTATATTATTTCAAAATCAATTGTTGTGGTCAGTAAAATCTGTGAAAGTAAAAAAAATTGCACAATATCAGGAAAAAATTACTGATGCGATTTTTGGCGACAACCCAATTAAAAAAACCAAACGAATTCATTTCGGTTTTCACTTTCGATTGTGCAACAAAATTCTGACATAAAAGTTGAAGAAAAAAATCGCCGCCTTCTGGTAACGTTTTTGCAAGAAAAATTGTTCAAATTTGCATACTTTTTTTTTATGGTGAACTCATTTCTGTTTGATAGGAAGCGCCTTCCTTTTTTTGTTCTCAAGAAGTTTGGGGAAAATTATTCTTTTCTTTGTTGACACAATTAACTAACTTGATTGGTCTTATTTTTTATACATTAGACACTAAGCTTTAACTAAGTTTTTAAAGCACTTTTTAAAAATACTTTCGTAACAGCAAATTTTTGTATTTTGGAGAAAGGCTCTGCATATGTTTAGATCTAGAACGTTCGAGCCTTAGAAGATAAAATGCGCCCATATTCGAATAAAATAATTTTGTTTAACTATTAAAAGCTTTGTATTTGTTAACCCAAAAATTACTGCAGAGATGAGTTGTTCAAACAATTGTTAAGCAACGAGCGATAGTTCGATTATCTGATCGGAAGAGTTTACACGCGGAATCAGTTTTGCTTCCAAGCAAGTAATCTCAGAAAGGGCATTTTTCATTGTGACATAAGCTTAGTCATAATAGAAAATGAAAAATGAAAAATAAAAACGACCTATTCTCCTACCTAAATGGGTTTGAATTTATATAAACAGGGCACTGTTAATGATACCAGGAAAATGCATACTTAAAAACAGTAGGTATGTATTGAAACATTTTATGGAAAGGCGTCTTTAGTAACAATAACCGACAGCATGAAAAATATTTCGGACAAATTTTTCATGGCGTTTGGAATCGTAAGAAATTGAAACATGGCAGTGGAACAATTCGTTCCATTTCTGTAAATTGACAGAGTTATCGAACAGAGAGCGTTTGCGTTTGGAAAACTTAACAAAATCGTTTTCTAGAAAATTGTAATTTTCCATAATTCGTAAGATAAATTTTAAGAACAAGTTTTACTTAAACTCTTAAGTTTGAGTGTCCCAAAAGAATCATGGCACCCTTTTTCCGGTTGCATCTTACTTAAGGCTTTAATTGGAGTCCGCGCAGTATAAAAACTCGGTTGACGACAACACCTTAAATTTCCCATAAAACTACAATCTTTATCTGATGAACAGATTTAAAACAAACTCAATTTATGCCGTGCTTACTGGCTAATTACATTCATTAAGTCAACTGGTAGCATTGCTTTTTTATAACTGATCAGTGTAACATTGTAAACATAGTCGTAAACCACTTAATCAATGCACCCATTGAGTTGTTGTTGTCATGAGAAGTAAACTAGTAAAAGAGAACTTAAAACTATTTGCAAAAACAACAGAAAAAAAAAAGACACCCCTATGGCATAGCTCACCTGCAACTTCCATGACGTCGTCGATTATATCGCGTTTTATCTTCAGCCAACAAAAATGAATATAAAAATAAAATGCTTTTGTCTTATCACACTCGAGAAGTAGTTTAAGCAACAAATTGGGCACTAATCACAAAACTAAAATATTTATGCAGCAAAGCTGTTCGTTTTAAGGACTTTCTGTGAAATCACTGTTAAATACTTGAGGACTTGACCAGTTCCTTCTTTTTTCCACCGCCGCGATACGCTTTGATTCGCACTAAGTAACTATCACCGTCGTCCTTGCAGTGCACCGTTGACACTTTCACATGGGAATAGTCGACGGGCGTATTGCCGTGACCTTCAATTCGAATGGTACGCCTGCGAGAGTACAATATCAGTTGTTTATTAACACGATCGACACGTTCCTCAATAATCACCACATTCAAGTCAAGCATGACCACGAGAGTGCCCAAAAAATTGGCCGAAAATTTCCCTCAAACGTTTTGGTCCCAAAGCGTAAAACAAATCAAAGTGGAATCCAATTCGATAATTCCTCTCTATCTGTGAAAGGTGTGCCGGGTCAGTATATAAATAAATCACTGTCAACACTCACACCAATTAGCGAGCATCAAATCATCAAATGCGTCTTCAACGGAATTCTAGGTCACTACGTCTTCACACTGGCGGTAGACTGTAGACAAAAGGTAGACGATGCTAGTCACGCACAAATTAAATCACTATCGGTCGGGGTGTATCAGCTGACATCGAGCGAACCGCACAAACAAGATACCACTGCGACGAGGTGGTGCATTCAAATGACGCTGACGTTCAGCTACCACTATTGGCAACCCTTAGACCAATTGCCATCCGCTTGCTGCGCTGCGGTGGAAGCTCAAGCTCAAGCACATTCACGACACTGAGATTATTGGCTATATGTCTGCGACAGATTTAAACGCTCGCGGAAGTTCACAACGAACGCGTCTACCTTATTAGCCGTCTGCTGTGGAACTGATCTATGCTGGCCTCATATCGTATACGATGCTAATCGGTCGCAAAAGCTCAAGTTCTCCCTTGTCA
The DNA here is from genome assembly GCA_948293265.1 of Cheilosia impressa. Classification (NCBI taxonomy): domain Eukaryota; kingdom Metazoa; phylum Arthropoda; class Insecta; order Diptera; family Syrphidae; genus Cheilosia; species Cheilosia impressa. The sequence goes on along the minus strand of OX411883.1, from coordinate 52,154,743 downwards.
CCCACCGTGCAGAGAGACAGATACAGCTACAGCTGTGCCTCTATACACTATACACCCTCTTTGGTCTGTCACTGTACTCTACGTTACGTGCGGCGAGCTTTGTTCGTACAGTGTCCGTTTATTAACCTTCTTGAGGGAGGTGTCCATGTCCATGCCCATGCCTTTACGTTGGGGTTGGTGTTACTCCCCTGTGAATGAAAGCTCGTCGTGGGGGGTTAAATCGCCCGCTCTAGGACCAAGGCCTTTTGTTTACAATTTTGTGTTCCCCCCGACTGTAAATTGATTAACCTTTGTCACCAGATGGCAATGAATGCGTTCGCTTCTAGGGAATACTTCTAGGGGGAATACATTTATGTTGGCGGCGAGAATGAAAGTTCTTCAACATTATCGTAGGGTGGCGAATTCTCGGAATAATACCTACGAACAGAGATTCTGATTTTCGACTGTTTGCAGTGGGATAACGTTATTATTGGATTGTCGGGGTTGTTTGTTGTATTTCGAAATGTATATGTATGGAGTAGAAGTAAATTCTCCCCGAAGCACAAAGACGTGTCAATTGGTAGCGAGTTTCTAAATCGAGTGGTGTAATTTTTGCGATGACCTGCCTCACAAGAATTTCTCGGCATTTTGTGTGCATACATTTACATAAATTTTCTAACAAGCGGTTTGAGTGATCTGATAGATTGATACATTCGATTGATGTGTAATAAATTCAGAAAATGTATTTTCTGTCTAAATTGTCGCTGAGCTCTAGCAGAACGTGGTGGCGGTAAAATTAAATAAATTATTCACTGACTTGTTAAACACACAATATAATGATGCCATGAGGAATGCTAATGATGATTTATATGAGGCATGAGAAGCGAGTTTTTTTTTTATTATTAAACTAAGTTTGTTGTGATGATGTAGGTTGGTGGGTAACAGTGGAGACTGGTCACTTGCTTACTTAATGGGCTCCCGAACCTTTGGGAGTTTCTGTCTGAGACACAAAAAGCAAAGCAATTCTGGCCTTTGATATGGGGAGGGTTGTGTGCAGTGTGAGGGAGTTCCTATTTGTTTTTTTTTGCAGCAGTAGCTCTTCAGTGATGCATACTTTACCACTGATTGAGGGGTCTTAGGTTGCACAACCGCAAAAAAAATTAAATTAGTCCCTAACATTGTTTTCAACTATGCGGTACCTACTCTTTGAGAACGTCTTACAAGCATCCAGAGGTGCTTTCTTAGTTCTCTTTTCTTTGAACTACATGGCCAGTTTTAAATTTAGCATTTTTCATGTGCTAGGTATATGCACCAATCCAAGTGACTACGTTTCGACTTTAAATCGGGGAAAATGTGCCGCAGGAAAATTTTGCTTTATTTGCACCCCATTTATCCAGATTGAGTATATCTAAATGGCCACCAGCTTGACCTATATCTACTGCAGAAACAAATTTTTCAAAATATTTAACAGCTCATTTTTGCGTTTATTCTTAAAAATAAATTAAGCTGGCTAATTTCGCATCAATCGATTTTTTTTTGGAGACGAAAAACTTCAGAAATAAATTGGAAACAAAAATTTGTTATACTTTTTGCGTATTTTTGATGGCATTTAAAAAATATTTAGTTTGCGTTGCATGTTTCTTTCTATTTGCATTCAATCCTCTGATGATGATGAACAAGGATTTGAGATATTACTACCTCATCTGTACTTCTTGAACTGAAGTAAAAAGCTAAACTATGTGCAGAACCCGAGCACCAGTGGATGATTTTTCTTCAGCCTTGGGATCTGTGTTTGTTCTTAAGAGTCCTCGGTCTTATAAAAATAAACCTGAAGGAGGTAGAAATCCTTGGGTATATTGGGCAGCTATTTTTTTTTTCAAGTCGGAACAGATTTTTGTTGCAGAGGAAACTTGAAGCTTTCATTAGGATTCAAATTCCAAGAGATATTTCCTACACAATGACTTTATGCACATGCGTTAAAAAATTTGAGATTCCCAGTCCATACAGGTTCAGAGTAGTTTTTAATTAAACAAAAATTGAAAGCAAATGACCGAACTAATCCCGCCATAGCTCGATTGTTTTGGTTTGGGTTTGCTTAAGTAAATTTATAAAAATAAAATTGTGGAGAAATTAGCTTCTTTATCAAATAAACCCTGCACCTAGTTCCTGTCAGATCGGTCTATTAAAATGTGTCCGCTGTCTAGACTTAATAGCCTCCTGACAGCACTTTTTTTAATCAAAATAAGGATTGGTAGCAAAATACAGAAATTGGTTCTTAAAACTATGCAATAATTTCCACATTTTCTAAACAAATCTTTAGTTAATGCGTGTTTTCAGCACCCGTATGAAAAGCTAAAAGTCGTCGAGTTTAGAAAGAAATGCGAAAACTTTCCCAACATTTTTAATATTCTTTTTAAGACTAGAATAAATATTTTAATATATTTAAAAACCGTGAATTAAACATAAATAAAATAGCTATTCAATCAAATATTCTTTTTAAAATTAGAAATAATATTTGAATATATTTAACAACAAATAAAATAGCTATTGATCTCATCGTGGGCTTTAAGGAACACTTTACAGATCTTTTTAAATTAGGACGGCACGAATGTTAGGCCTCAATTTTAGTATCACAGAATCTTACACACAACAATTTATTAGAAATATTTTTCGACACTTACACGACTATAGATAAAAGGGTTGTACATTTTTCCTGAGGTTTCCCAGAAGTCTTTCTCAATTTCGATCCTTTCAAATATAATTTTTTATATTCGGCGCTTTTTTAATGTAAATATGAAGCAACTTAAGTTGACACTTTCCCTTGCTTCTTAAAAGACACGAGTTTGATTTCATATAAATAAAAATTTAAAAGCTGGTCCTTGATACGAAAAATTTAAGACTCCGTGGGACAACACAGAACTAAACATTCACCAAAATTTTAAACCTCACAAACAGCCACTTTTACCCAAATAATTAATATTCAAACAAAAATCGATACCCAGTTACTTTGAATTCAAAATAAATCACAGCACAAATCGGGTCAACTGTATGCGAAATTAATTCAGTAAACGTAAGGGATCACCGCCGGAAAAACATTATTCTCTAATATAAGCCGCACTACAATCACCAACCAACATTGCAGTCGTCGTCCTATTTGAAAACTAAAAACAAAACTCTAGTCCCTCCATTGGGGAAAACCAATGTACAGTACAAACAATTTGCATATACCCACTGGCGTACATTTAAAATGCTAACAAAAAATAAACAACCACTCGAAAAGACCAAACTATTTATTGCAATTCCAATTACCGTCAGGGGCACGGACAAAAATACACTTGAACTCGTGCAGCAAGAAGACATCCACGACAACGACGACAAATCCATTCGACCTGACAACGACCCACACCCAATACAGAAGGGCCGACGCAGAGCCTTTGTAGTGCACCAAAAGAAAATCACCAGCCGCATTGATTAGCTGCGTCAGGCGAACTCATTGTCTATAAAGTTGTCAGCGGATTTTGGCCTACAACAATATGTACTCGTACCTACACCAAACACCATTAGCGTCTAAAATTAGAACGTGTATAAGTATAACGAGCAAATGGATTTGTAGTCGCTGATGACCGCTTACTTAAACCGTTGCCCTCATGCGATTGAATTAGACCAGCGAAGGAAGCCCGACCTGTAGTTGAGTCCACCTTAATTGTCTTTAACTGTCAACTTTCGAGGGGTTGACAAATGCAGGTGCACTGTTTACTCTCAAGGGGGGCAGATAAAAATACCCAAATGCAAAAATAAATAAAAGGCTTCCGCCCGCACCTGTGATGCGTATTCGAAGCTCGTCCCAGAACTTTGTAAAAACTGAACTGAATTAAACAAAAAATTGTAAAACATAACTGGCCAAAGCAACCCTTTGGGCGGTGAGTCAACGCCCACCCTTTTTCCGTCTAAACATAGGTTTCATGGCTTCAGTGTTTCATTTAAGCCGCAAAATAGTTTCCAGTCACGCAAGGGCTTTTTTGTTTACTCCTATTTCGGTTCCATCTACATAACAGGTTTTTTTTCTTGTATAGAGCAGCTCCTAGCCTACATAGTTGGAATGTGTTCCGGTAAATTGGTATTGAATTGAATGAATTTCCAGAACTCGAACTCGGCACAAACTTCAGACAAAACAAAGAAATTGCTTTATATCGGACATGTCCTTGGGCTGACGTATGCGAGTGACCTTCATTCATGTTTTTGCACACGGACGATTTGGGTGAGGGAAATTATAATTTACATGGCGCGCTATAAGGTTTCGCTTTTTGCGAATACTTATTTCCATTGGCTTAAAAGGAAACGAGGACAGTTTAGACGAATGCAATAATAACGGGCAGGGCAGGAAGTATTTAGTTAGTCGCAGACAGGTATGACAAACGGTGGTAGCCTGCTAGCCTTTGTAGGCTTGGCGATTGATCGCTTCGGCCTCTTTGTGGAATATCTAACCGAATTTAGCCGATTCACTCCATACTATTGGATGTAATATGTGACGAATGCTTGTTGATTTTTGTTCAAATATTATACTTGCCTTTGCCACAGTAATGAGTGGAATGTCCTTCATGAGTTGCTAAGATAAATGACGTGATTTCCAAATTATACTGATACGAAAGCTTACAACTACCTTACTGTCGAAAGTTCAGCTGGTAAAGAAATGGACTGTAAGGTGCCATCAAGAAAACGTAGTCTTTATTATTTTTTCTTCTGTATTTTTTTGTTGATTTGAATTCTTTCGTTTTTATAATCAAAAAATTAAAATCTTTCTGTTTCTAAACAATGAAAATATTTTTTATAAATAAAAAAAGATTAACAAGTAATAAGTAGGAAGTACAAAACTGAGTGCAGATGTTGCTTGTTTATACCGTGGCACATACATAGCTGCACGTTGCACCACTCCATTACCGTTTCTGTCACATTCCACAGTAGGAGTATGCTGGTCAAGTTGCTCTTTTACAAAAGATATCGCTGCCGTTTCGGCACACTTACCACATTTAAATATTTTTTTAGCCATGACAAAAGTAAGGTAGCAACCAAGCTCAGAACTGAAAGAGACAGACGTTGCTAGTGAAGAAAATTAAAAGCCCAGAGGAAACCTAAAGAATTGGAATAGAGTTTATTCAGCTACAAAAACTTTTTAAAAACAAATTGCGGCCTACTAAAATAAAGCTACTTTCAACTACTAAAATTTAAAGTCGAAACTAAAATTGCTTATTTTGAAGGCCCATTGTAAAACCAGCACATCCCATTTTGTTGCACTTTTTGTTATATTTCAATTTGTTAAAGTTCTCTTTGCTCTCTCTCTTAATAAAATGTCCATGACGTTGCGCTGTGTCAAAAATGCCGCCACAAGTGCTTTGCATTTACTTTTACCCTGCGCAAATACGTCACAATATAAGAAGTACCTACGGTATAATATAAAATTCCAAACTTTTGGGGGTCGATTAAACCTCCAAATTTAAATGAATCGTAATCATCTGTTATACTGCATATACACCATCAAGCACGCGCATTTTTGCTCGAGACAGGACAGAGAGATCCGTTTGTTCGCAGTAAATGCTAATAAAGGCGTAGGAATGAGATCATAAATCAGACGCTCAAAGTGTCATGGATGTTCTACCCATAATTATAGATACGTAAAGCGGAAACAAACACAAGTTTCGGCGAAAAACATTTCTGCAATTACTTGAAAACATTTCTATTTCTGATTCAAAACATATGAAATGGGAGTGGTAATAAGTTTTATTAAATTAAACCAACAATTCATCAATCAGTAATACGAAATAAATAAATAACTGTCCGTTCAACACTTCAGGAAGCCATTTTGTTTTATAGGAAAGCGAAATTTGGTTAGCCATCGCTATAAAAATATCATAGCATAGCTTTCCTATAATTCCTACCACGTAAACAAGATGGCCGACCTAAAAACGTGTCAGGTAATGCCGTCCCTTTTAGCAAAAATTCTATTTAGTATTTAGCATCCCTTTAATCTTCCGTGTTAGAATTGTGTGATAGTGTAAATGCGGCATTACTTTGTTTCATGATTGTAAAGGGTGATTTTTTAGCTGGTTTGGTTTTGGCAACACTGGTTTTGACAGCTGACGTGTGTTTAGTACCTTGTGTCGCTGTCAAACAGCTTCAGTTTGGTTTGTAATTTAACCATGGATCGTCTTACAAATGAACAACGCTTGCAAATTATTGAATTTTACTATCAAAATTCGTGCTCGGTTCGAAATGTTCATCCGAGCCGAGGATCCGCTTTTTTATCGAAAAATTGTGTTCAGCGATAAGGCTCATTTTTGGTTGAATGGGTACGTAAATAAGCAAAATTGCCGCATTTGGAGTGAAGATCAGCCAGAAGCATTGCAACAGCTACCAATGCATCCCGAAAAAGCCACTGTTTGGTGCGGTTTATGGGCCGGCGGCATTATTGGGCCATATTTCTTCAAAGATGATGCGAATCGCAGCGTTACTGTCAATGGTGAACGCTACCGAGCGATGATAACAAACTTTTTTTTGCCCGAAATGGAAGTTCTTGACTTGCATGATATGTGGTTTCAACAAGACGGTGCCACATGCCGAGTTTGGTGAACAGTTAATTTCACGTTTCGGGCCGGTCAATTGGCCGCCTAGATCGTGCGATTTGACACCATTAGATTTATTTTTCAGATAGAAAAACTTTTATTAGCGAAACTAAGGAACTCTGTCACTAAACAAAATATGTAACAGCCTCTCTTAGCATTAGTTACCCGATGATACTAAATACATTTTAGCTGGCTGCGTTAGCTTGGGCTAAAGTTTACACAAATAAAAAAGTACTGAACTGAATAAATGCCATCATCTTACAAGCTTATTACCTCATGTCGTTTATTTTCCAGACAATGATCACTTCCATATTTTTAATCAGAAGTCCTTTCCAATTCTTTGCTTAATTGACATTGCGCAATACTAATAATTATATTTAGTGCCCAGGCAAAATGTTACTAACGCACAATGGCGAAATTTTCCATATAAAATCGCCCATTGTGACCTAAAACATATTTAGTTTGGAGGTTAAGAATGATTGTTGGTAATGCCCATTGACACACTGGCGCTGCAACAAACTACTAAACCAGAATCTGGAGCCAGCACTCGTTCGTCTAAAACACCGTTGCCAATTAGACTGCAGCGATTTCCTCATATCGTTTTGTTTATTGCCCTTTGGGAAAATGTCAATTGTTAGTCATCGAAATGTCAACAACTCAAAGCTCAGTGGAATATGTGCGTTACTCGATTTGATTGCGCGTATTTCTTGATATTTGTTTGTATTTCACAATTAATTCGTTCTAATTGTACCAAGCGGAGAATGGTTACCTTTTGTTTGGTTATTAATTCAAGTTTATTATGAATAAATGAGGTCATGGTGTGTGTTGTCCTATTCAGTAGATGTTTCAATATTTTTTTTAAAAGAATCCCATGTAAGCACGTTTCGGATCACAAATGACGATTTTTCACTCTTCCCTGCGTGGTATTTTGCACGTTTTCTCTAGTAGACAGTTCTGATCTCAAAATCTCGTTTCTATTGAAATGAATTCAGTTTTACTCTTGACTCACTCATGTAACTGTGTTTTCAATGCCAATTTGCACCAAACAGTAATTATCCATATTGACCAGCCGGCGCTAAATACTGCTCACTGTCCTCTTTCAGACGATTTTTCGTTTAGGAATGGCCCATTTCTCAGGCTTTTAAGTGAGCCACCCTAGCCTGCCAATCGAGCGATATAATTTTCTCAACAAATAGCTAAAATTCTGTGAAGAATTGTTGTATAATTATTTGCAAACACTTCGCACCACACGTGCCAGGTGGTATTAAAATTGGATCTGCAATGCAGGAATGCTACTAAAAAAGCCTGCCAATTTGTGTTGTACCCTATGAATGGTTTTAAAGAAAAATCAAATCTTGCATAGAGCGCTTGGGGTTTGGATAACCTGCCAATGATATTTACAAACCAGCTCTTTTGAAAGCTTTAGGGGTACTTTTTCTAATTGCATATTTGAGCCCGCTCTCGCTACAAATTACTTTTGTAATTCATTTGCAAAATACAATCCCTTTCATATTGCATCGAACATGCGGTTGCCACTGCACGTCAATATGCCAATCGAATTTTTGTATCAGAGTTGTAAGTCCGTTTTCATACAAACATACCCTATAAAACGGAGCAGGTATAAGAAGTGTAACAAATTCCTCATGATGCCGATCATGGGCAAAAGGCAAATAGGTTTTTATCACCTTGCTGCTAACAAACAAATACCACAACAAATCATATTCTAGCCACTTACGAAATACTCGTAGGTATATCTGCATTTGTCACTGATTGCGATGGTGTTCACTGTACAGTCTGTAAACGAAGTTCGCGCTGTCAAAACGCAAATTTTGTTTTCAAGAAGTTGGCAAGTAAAAAAATTAATGCATCATTCGTATGCGATTCGTGCTTCGCGCATTTAAAGAATATCAACCGCTGGCTGGGATACTTAAGACGTCATGTACTTTTATGGCTGTACTATTGACAAATTATTTTTATTTGCTTTTTGGCGGGTGACGTTTTCCAAACACCATCTACCATCATGAATAAACTGGCGGAACTTGTGACGAAAATTTCGACAGCTTTTTTCTTGGGGCGAAAAAAAAAACTTAATGTTGTATTTTGACGAGCGTCATGTTTTCGAGCCATGAATGATTAAAAGGTTAAATTTAAAAGCTCCGGGTTTTAAAATTTCATCGATCGAACGTGACCGCCATGAATGGCGCGGAACTATGTATTATTCAAGACATGGCTGGATATGACCATGGCGAGAGGGGAGTAACATTTCAAAAAAATTGATAAAGTGACCTACAAGACGTCCATAAGAACGGAATAAATTAACATCGTTTGGGTGCGTGGGTGTCCGGTTTCTTGTTGCTCTGACAAACGTTTTGTGCGAATTGTGGACACAAAAAAAGACGAACGATCGTTGTTTTCTCTTGGATGGACATAAACAAATCAAAAGAAGCTTATTATGGTGGAGACGTAAAAAGATTTTATTTATTTATTACACGTTAATGGAGTTTATTGCGGTTATGGACATTTAAATTAGAACAGGTATATTTTGTCATGGAAACAAAGAGTTATATTGGGGCGGCTGTTTTTGTTTGCATATATATATAAAACTGTGGAGTGATGGTCCGAATATGAGATGGAGCTATGAACTCAGACGTCAGACTGAAATACAAAAAGAACCGATTCCAGTGGCAAACACACCGCATCTTTAATGCAGTCGTGCAAAGTTAATTTAATATTATTTGCAAAATATTTTCGACTTACTAGGCAAAGCCTTTAATAGTGAAAGCGGTGTTTAATTAGATATAAAGGCCTGCTCAGGGTTGTAATTTATTAGTAGGTGCCTAGCGAGATTTTGAATGACAGTTTCTTATGTGCAAGCTTAAAATTGTTCTAAAAAATAACATTTTGTGTGTGACATTCGCATTGAGGACTGCCGCAAGTTCCTATTAACACATTCTCAACAAGTTTATGTTAACTTGACAGCTTTTTTGTAGGATGTCCTCATGATTTTGGTTTCAGCGCCATTCACTTTTAGCGTGCGGGTTGTCATTTGTCAGTATGACAATATTTGAAGGGACACAACTAATTTTCTCATTCAAGCACTCATTTCACTTTTCATTACTTAAGAACTTGTTGTTGCAGGGGTCTTTAACTGCCATATAAAATGATACAATACTCCATGGGGCCAATCGTTTTCTTAGCATGCTTCCAAATAATGTTGAAGTTGACTTTGGTTTGCTTAGACACGAAATACAGAGAGCGGGTCTTCTTTCTCCTAAAAATTGGGGAAAGCTGTGTATTTTGTTTTAGGCAGCAATTACAATTCACAGATTTTTCATTCTACCGCTGGGACTCAAATATAAATAATTCACAATAAAGTTGGTCACTGATAACTACTAAGGCGAATATACATACTTCATTCTTGTATATTTATGTGTCCTCGCATTTATTATTCCATTTTATTTGCATAAAAAAAACATTACTTATAATGTTATAATGAACATGTAAAATTTTTAATAAATAATCTGTGCACATAAAATGTAATACATTTCATGGACCGTAAATTAATATTAAAGTTAATATTAAATCGGTGGTTAATTTTACTCCAGGCAGCAGATAAAAATTCCAGTGTTACCGCAGCCGCAATGATCGCACATGAAGAAAGAAAAGGAAACGATTAATGTTTATCGTGGGAAATAATATATTATGTAAAGCATATTTTAGTTATACTTTCATTCATTCATTTCAAATAAAACTAAATGCATTTAACTATTAGTTTGAATTTCTTTCATTTTTATTTTTATCAAGAAAAATTGTATTGAATCTTTTTGAAATATTCAGTATTCATTCTTTTTGTTTTTCCATTTATAATTATTATAATTATAATTTCATTCTTATTTTTTTGTTAATAACTAGTTTTTGAAATTACTACTAAATTGTTTGTTTTCCTCTGTTTTGTTTTATAAGTAAATTACAAATTACATTTTATTTAAATCATTTTTAATTGATGATTTCTTTTTTCTGTTTACTCATACATACATACTTTCATATATTTTGTTTATTCTTTAAAAAAAGTCTTTGTGCTGTTTTCATTATATTTAAATTTTCATGTATATATAATTATTTGTAATTACAATAATAATTAGAATTACTATTATAATTTGTCTATTTTTTTTCTTTTTTTGTTATGTATGTAGTTTCATTTTCATATTAATACTAAACGATTTATAGCTATTCACAATGTTTTTTTTTTAATTTCTTTAACTACAACTATTTATTTTATAGGTATTAATTAGCTGGTTTTGCTAAAGTTTCTCCTTATTATGAGTGTGTATGTGTGAATTGGAATTGTATTCTCTTAAAATTTACTGATTCCTATGCTTAGTCTAGTCGAATGGAAAAAACGTATTTATAATAAGCAAATATTTATACTTATGTTGTCTAACATGGTTTCTGCTTGAATTTTATCTTAATCAGCAGTATTTAAATAAATTCTGTATTTGATGTTATGTAAGTGAGTGAAGTTGAACATAATTTGTTTGTCGTAGAAGAAAAGGCTGACAGTTATGTGTTCATTATTATTTTGTACACTTTAATTTAAATGGTATTGTGTGATGTTCTGTAAAAAATGGTTACACTTTCGAAAAGTACTTTTAACTAATAATGCAATATGGATATTGTAGTAGTACAGTTATATTTTTTATAATTAAAATTTTATATAAATATTTCTTTCAACCTTTAGAGATTTGTCTTTCTTTTGTCTTACGTTATTGTTGAGTTTTTTTTTCATATTTTTTTTGTCAAATGTTATATATTTTCAAAAATTTAATTGCGTTTCTTGAGATGAAAATTTTATGAAACGTATTTATTTTATAGGTTATCTATATATCCAGTCAGCGAGTTTCGCTTTTAGTTTACTATTCAAGTTATATATTTTCATTTAATTATTTTTCTCAAGTTGTGCTGAATTTAGCGTAAAAAAATTAACTTAGTTTAAACTTATTCGTATAGCTTACTGGTTTAAATTGTATTGTTTTTTGTTTATTTTGTAAAAATCTTGTGAGTTAATCTATTTTAGTGAATTGCGAAATATTTTCGTCGTTATGCGGAGTTGTCTGTTAATGAAATGAAATATATCAAATCGCTTGGCTTTTTACTTCTATTTGGTATTGAAACTGTGAATGGTGAAAGCCTTTTGAAGATACAGTCAACTGAACTTAGTTGTATGGCTGAAAAAATGTCTGAATGTTTTGGGGGAATAGGCTTGCATGATGGAGTTTCTATGGAGTTGTTATTCCACTTCCAGAGGCAACTTAGCTCAAGTCACTTACTGTATTCTTGTGTAAAGTATATAACAGATTATCAAATAAAATATACATCTTGTAATAACTCTGCTTCTATTTGACGAAAATTAATTATAATGCTTGCTATGACGTCTTACTTACCGACACTCGTGTATTTTAATGATTGTGAATCGTAATTTTCTTCAGGAAATATACGAGATGGTTAAACTACTTACTGACCTACTGAGGGGCTAGCTCATGGAAAGCGCATCTATACAGTTAGGTCGGGTTTAGGTCATAAGAGGTTCTTGTCCACGTTGATTTCAATAAATATTTGTTCGACTGTTCGTTTTTTTAAGCCTCCATTTGGTGCAAATATTCTATTCTTTTTTTTGGTTTGGTATCTACGATAGCTTGCTTTATGTTTGATGTTGCTGTATTTTTCGCAGCCATTTAACACTGGGTTAAATTACGCTCATGATTAAGTAGACGTAGGTAGTTAGAAAGAGGCCAACGCAACTCATCGGCAGCCACGCCATCTGTTGTCATTTTATATCACTATCGATCAGCCTTCTAAGTCTCTTTAATAGAAAAATTCGTTTGTGGCTTTCCAGGTTAAAAGCCTTTTTGTAATTGGACAGAATTGTGCTGCGATTTTACCAAAATATCAATTTTCATCGGACTTTATACAGAGTGGTTGTGTTTGACTTTGAATTTTTGCATTTTTAAGGATGTATTTTTGTGTAAATATATCATTCGAATTTTTGCTGTAAAGAGCCGCAGTCCACTTCAAACGTTTGAGTCAAATATAATTGGCATCTATGGGCAATTGGTATGCAGTCTAATCTTACCTTTAGGAGCTTTCAAAAGTAGATCTTGTACCCGGAAATCGCCACAAAGGCAACTCACATTTGCGATTAAAATTTCAATAGCCGTCCGAATTTAAAAAAAAAAATTCGTAGGTTTAAATATTCTTTTCCACGGCAGAGCGCGTTTCTTTCCTGCAACAAATCTCATCTCAACTGAAAGAAAACTACGATTCACACTACAATAGGTATGCAATAAAACATGCAGTAACAAAATGACAAAAGCAATTAGTTTTCATGACTGAGGATGATATCATGCAGTCGAAATAAAAGTTAATAAAAATTTAATATAAAATGACCAACTGGTAGAGAGAAGATATATACCTATATAAAAATTTAAGAGCTCGACTACATGCGCTAAAAATATTCATACGGAAGGGCGAAGTCCAAAATTTTAAATAGAAAAATTAAATTTTTTTTAATATAAGTCTTGTCGCATTTTTATTATACAAAAAATTAGAGAAAATTTGTTTCTATTTGTTAAATGCAATCCATATTAAAATATTAATGCAGGGAAAAGTGCGAGTGATAGGCTATTGTTATGATTTAAAAAAGAAATGATTGTAAATATATTTGGTTGTTGTACTTGGATTTTGTACAAGTTTAGTTTATACATACGGTTTTTGTTTTTTTGTTTGTTTTTTGAATCGTTTTGTAATTATGGCGCTGGAGGGTAGATTTCTTTGTGTTTCGTCGATTACTATGAGAAAACATTATCTTTTATTATGGACGTTGACAAACTGCGCAACATCAGAATTTTTTGCGTAAAACTTTGAATATATTATTTGTATTTATTTTCATTCTATTCGAATGACCCATTGCACTATATGATTTAGTTACAATTTTTTTTGCGGGAATAAGTTTGAGGGTATTTATGGCCATTTTAAGTTTTGAAATTATAATGAAAAATAAATCATAAAAAATCAAATGTTTATTTTTTGTTTTCAATGCTACAACGTTTTCCTTTATTTATTTTTTATGAGTGAATGGGTGATGAGGAAATTATGGCAAATAATAACAATGATTGTTGGAATGGAATGAAGGTGTGGTATGATTTTTTTTTTCATGACTAACAATGATGAATACACTTTTACTACAAATAAACAATTTTTTTTACATATAACATTTAGGTCTATAAAATAAATTGTTAGGTATCTTTTCAACAAGAAATGGGCTGAAAACCTTGTGCCTTGTTTTTTGGAACTTTGAACATTTTTTCTCCTTTTTCACAGATTGCTCTAATATTTTTCTTTTATTTAATCCATTCGAATATATTTAGACTTCTGTTCGGATTTAAAACTTCTGAGACGCAAATGTGAGTTCTAATGAAGATCGAAAAAGAACGCCTTCTAATTTGTAAGCTTTAGAGTAGAACTCCTTTCTGTTAATTCGTCTTTTGAAAGGCTTTGATGCTCTTACATAAAAGTCTTCCTTAAAAAGACTCCCATAATTCTTTCAAACACAGACACAGAAGATATGAAGCAGCCACGAACCATTTATGTGTGCGCACTGTCTGTAAGCCCATATCTGCTTAGAAGAGATCTCTTGGCAGTCTGCCAGTGAATGCAGACTCATTTCTGTGTCATACTACATGTTGATCTCCTTTAAATTACTGAAACAAATGTGAAAAATCCCAATCCCTGGCGACTAAGATTTCCAGCCCCACGACAGCGTTGCAAAAAAAAAAAAAATACATAACTAGATCTCCATCCCACTCCATAGAAAATCAGCATTCGTGCCCTTTACAGCCCTAATAAGCAAATATTGCTAGAGTGCAATTTTTTAAAAATTCAATTTCTTATTTAACTTTCTGTTTTTTAAATAGAAAAATTGAAGAAGCTTTTTTTGAATTCTTTTTTCCTTAGTTCGAATTAATTTTAAAGGCTAATTTATTTATATCTCCTCTAATTCAACCGACTCAAAATAAAAACAATAATATTTTACAGAATACCTACCACGAAGTGCATGTTGGTTGAATGCAATGCAAATGATCTGCCTTTGTATATAACACAAGGGCCTAAAATTTCATTTAAATTTAATCGTCATCAATTTAATTGAAATTTAAATTTTTTTATTTACTACTAAACTCGCTTTCAACTAACAATTTAAATTTAATTAAATATCTTGCTCAGTTAATTCTCAGTTTTAATAAAAATTAATTTTGACCCCAATGTACCTATGTATTAAGTTTTAATTTTTTATTTACCTTTAATTTCTCTTGTTTTAAACTATATTGTTTTATGTAATTTTTCTTCAATTTTTTTTTATATTTTCTTTTGTTTTTATCTTTAAAATATATATCACAGTCATGCTGCTGATAATAGTATTGGTTTTTAATTTTTTTTTGTTTAAAATAAACAGAAACAAATCATTCTTTTCGTCACTATTCGAAAAGGACTCGATTTAAAGGTTAAGTTTGAATGAGAAGAAAACAAATAAAAATGCAAGTGAAAACGAAAATACGGTTTTAATTTTTTCGTATTTCAATTTTAATTTCGATTTTTGTTTGTTTACTCTAAATTTCGAATACAAATTACATAACTATTTAAGTAGAGGGAGAGAAGATTTTCATTTATGAAATTTTTGTTTTTTGTGTTTTATAATGTAATTTATTAATATTAATAATAATTATTATTATTTTTAATGCAACTAGATGAGGAAAAGTGTACGATTTTGTTTTGCTTTTATTCAAAGTTTTATTAAATGTATTGCCTTCTTTTACCATTAAATATGCTATGAATTTAAATAGTAATATTAAGTTTAATGATTAATGATATTTGTGTTTTTTTTTCTTCATATTTTTAAATGCAAATACTTATTGTTTGCTATAAAAATATTCGCCAAGGATGAAAGGGGTATCGTTCTTATTTCCACGGATTTGAAATCCATCGACAAAAGAACGGAATGCCTTTGTTTAGTATCCTTGCGATTTATGTACTCTTATTAATTTAGAATTATGGCTTTTTCGTTTTTTTTCGTATATAAGAAAAATGTTTTCTTTTCGAAAAAAATTAAGAAATAAATAATAAAATGTATTTACTATATTTTCATTTATTTTAATTTAATTTACCTATGCTGGTGTGAATTTTGGTATGTGATTTGATTGTTGTCGGGGTTTGCGGTTATGCGTATGCGTGGGATGTGGGAACGGGCTTTGTGTGTTTAGGATCTATATATAAATTGATTTGCTTATACTCACTCTTAAACATTTTATGGTATTGGGCGGGAAAATAGGGTCTTAAATAATGCAAATAGTAGAATAAAAAAAACAACCCAGTGGGATTTATATAATTTTCACTTCCTAGGGTTCACAATGGCCATTCTGTGTGTGGGGTTTGAGTTTAAAAAAAAATATTAATATTTTTTGCTTCTATATTCAAAGAAAATTCTGAATTATCTATCGCACAAGATTTACAATGAATAGACAAATAGACTGTAACTGAAAAATATAAATTCTTAGACCGTGTGTGATTTTTTATTTTTCATTCGATTTATATTACTTTTTTTTTTGGTTTAATATGTTTGGTGTAGGGATCTTTTTAATTTAAATATTTAACTTTATTTTTAGTATTTAGTTATTTGATTTCTTTTTGGGGGAAGTGAATTTATGTTTGTTGCGTGTTTCGTTATTAAATACTAAAAATGCTGTTTCTGGGTGACTAGAGGATCTCTTGTTGGACATGTTGTGGTGAATATATTAACAAAAAAAAAAAAAACGTAAACACTTGTCAACTACCCACCACCGACAAGAATCCAGCAATATATCGAATAACCACTTTTATCGAAATTGTATCAACACGCAGATATTATTGCTCGCAACCAATTTGTTTTTCGTTTTCATATCAATCGTTTTTCGAAATCTTCACTATTTTCATTTAGTTTTGTCCTACTAATTTGTGTCCTACATTTTTTCGTTTACATTAACTTTCGTGTTTTTTGGGGAATCTATCGTTTTGAATTATGTTACAAGGTGTCTTACCATTTTCCTGGGTTATTTCTATTGGTTTTGTAGTTTAGTTTAGAGAAAGATTTAGTTAATATTTATATTATGTGGTTTTGCTTAGTATAGAGTGTAATATTGTTTATGTTTTTGAAAAGAGATTTATTGTTATTACCTGTTTTCCTCACTCAAAGTGTAGTTTTGTAGCGTTTTTATTTTTTTGTTTTTGGTAAAATTTTCACTAGCTCCTACTATATTAATTGCAATTTTATTTTATTGTACAAAAATAAATGAAAAAACGGCAGTAAAATTCACGGAAACCTTTGTCCGAAAATATATTTTCCTAAGAGGAACGAAAACACTTACAGGCTCTTAGAGCTAGATGTTCTTTTAAATGCTCACTGGGATTGAATGGAATAAGAACCGAAAACGAAAAGTTATGGGTATGCATTTAGAACTTGGGAATAATGAAGTCAGAATACAAAAAGTTTTCAAAATTATTCTCTCGCTTTCAGAAATTTTAAGTTTCTAATATCAGTTCTGTGATTTGGAAGGAACTTAAAAAAATGTATGCACACCTATTTGGAGCAACAGTTGAGCTTGGTAGTCATTTTGAAGATCGAAAGAGGTTGATATATCTACAGATCTTCGCGATCTTGTATTGATAACTATTTTCACGATTTCCTATTGCCGAATCAAACGGATCGTACTTCATAAACTGATCTTCACGATCTTGCATTGAGAGTCATTTTCACGATTTTCTGTTGTCGATCAAAACGGATTGATTTATTTGGTTTACTACAATCTTCCCGATCTTGCGTGGAGAATCATTTGCATTGGTGACTCCAATGGATGAGTTGGAAGCGATTCCTCAACAGATCTTCACGGTCTTGTCTTGGTGGTCATTTTCGCGATCTTCTATTGAAGACAGTTATCGATCGATAGAAAGTATTTTGTATGCCCTCCGATCTTCAAGATCACAACGCTGTGCTTTCATGATTTTCTACAGCCGATCACTATCGGTTCCTCAAACGTATTTCATGTACTGATCTTTATGATCTTACTTTAATAGCAATTTTTAGGACTTCGACTGATCGAGGGATGATAACAATTTGTGAATGATAAATTATCGACCACAAGATTAAGTGCGAAATATCACCCAATTTAGAGACTTATGTCACATTAGCGATCGTGAGTTTTTCAGCTCCATGCCGATCAAAATATGATCAGTGTTTATCAGTGAATATGATTTTAACAGGACCTTGTTCATGCAGTGCATCCGATAAGGATGCGAATGTTTTTTTAAATACCTAAGCTTATTGATCGAGTGCATATATTTGTTGATCGGTGAAAAATCGATCATCGCTCAAGATTTTGACCTCGTGCCATGACTTCAAACATAGAAAACGTACGATTTCGTCAGAAGTTGTATTTAAATAAATAAAATATTGTAACCATTACAAAAGAGTACAAATACAAGTCCAAGATAAACAGAACAGTAGATGAATGCATGAGGGAATCGGAACAGAAATCCTCTTAGCTTAGCCAATATTCATCGAGACTAATGGATAAAGACGCGCCTAAGAAAGCACCAGTGCTGTGCGAGTATTGAATTGATTTTTCCATATATTATTTATTTTCCTATAAATATATTTTATTTCTTACTTGATACCTAAACTTTTTCGGTTTTTTTTTTTCTAAAACAAGTTTAACTATGTACAAGTTGCGTTATTACTAATAGACTTATTTATTTTTTCTTAATTTTCACTTAGTATTAGCGTTTTGCCTTACGGTTTCTGTTGTTTGAAATGAGACTTGTATTTCTTTTTTTGTAGGTTTTTCTGAATATTTGTTTGTTGTTTTTTTTTCGATTTTTTTTGCGATTTTTTTCTATGTTTTTTGTATTTTTTTGCGAATTAATAAAAAATATCTCCTTCGGTACAAAATGAAAATAGTGTGAATGTGTTGTTAATTTGTGTTTTCTGTGTTTGTTATATGGTTGGATATATATTTTTTTCTTGTATTTATTGGAAGAGGGTCGTACTTTTATTTTCTTGTTTAAATTAATTTAATTATTAATTTTTTTTTGTTAAATTTTTGCTGATCAAAAATTTGATTTTTTTTTGTTTTTTTTTTCATTTAAAAAGTTTCGATATTAATTTAATAATTAACAAATTGATTTTATGATAAAACCAATAACAATAACCTCTCTCATATGGCTACGAGACAATAATATGTGGTGCTGAAAGTAATACAGCTATTGTGGCTAATATTGTGAACATTGTGAATATGATAAGGCACAGTCTGTCAACGACCATAGCTGCGAATTTCCAATCATTGGCAATGTCATTGTCCTCGTCTTCTTTACGGAGCTATTTTCGGTTGTTGTTTATATATATTTTTATATTATACGATTTTTATGCAGGTTATATATGTTTCAAAGGAAAAGGAGAAAGAAAAAGAAACAGAATCGAATTTGTTGGCATCAATTTTTGAATATGTTGATTTTCTTAAGACTATAAAGCATGCGATTGATCGTGGTTCAGATGGAAAGAGGTTAAACATTCAAAAAGAGTAATATATTCCAAAGAAAACTAAATTTTCCTTTAGGAATCAAAATTAAGTATGGCAACCGAACAAACTCACCTGATCTGTTATAAAACGTATTTCTTTCAGAATCAGTCCTAGTTCATATTCCGTTGAGGATTTCATACATGTGTGATGCGTGACTGCGTCCGGCATTCGGGTACTGCCGATCGGTCCGATGCTACCGTCATCACCTTGACTGCAAATTCAAATGGTCGTTGCATTAGTTTCGATTTTTTCACCCATCTAACTGCAACCATTGTGCATTGACACTCTTACCCGTATACAGTTCTATAAAATGCAGTATTATGTGGCAGTGTTCCCCCTGGCGTCATTGGTCTGCAATTGTGCCGAAAATCATCATCGATGTCCAGCACATTTGCGAGTAACGATTTTGAGGATCTAAAGATGAGGTTGGTTAGTCTGGATATGGAATTAGCGCCGTCACTTACCTCTCTTTGAGTTCCACATCGGATAGTATCTGGTGTTTCCTTTCGGATGATGTATCAGAACACGGTGTTGGTGGAAATTCCAATATTAATGGCCTACCGGGTCGGCTCATTCGTAGAATCCATGGTAGCCAGCATAAAAAAACTATTCGTACCTGTTAAGGAACGAGTTCAGTATTCAATTAGAGCAGAAGTAATATTCAAGCAGCCATTTATCATAACTGTTCGCGCCAGAGGAAGTAGCGAAATGTGTGCAAAGGGTCAATGTGTGTATAGTAGGGTGGTGCTAGTTTTCTAGGTTAACGATGGGACGAGAACATCTATTATTCCTTCTCAGGAAGCGAATGATAAATCATGCGAATTTGTAAAATTGGACTACACAAGGAGTGCGCCATATATCACTTTTCGCCTAATGCACTTGTCGGCAGCGAAAAATATCCACTGTGTCGAACAGTATCTCTTGACTTCGTTGGTATTTGCAATTTGATTGCGCATAATGCTATGGCTTGTTCAACATCGAAAAGGGCACTCACAAAATTCGTTTGTCTATGCGGGCTTCAAAGGTGGGCCGAACTTGGGAATCCCCTTGGGAATAGTTGCATTGGCAAATGGTACTTAAAAAAAATGTTTTAATGTAAGAAATATGTCCTTTTGCTGAAGAAATGAAGATATGAGAGAATATTAGGTGCGACAGTGACCCAAACTCATTTTTATAACAAAAGACAATTTCCTGGAGCGTCGAACGATTGAATTTTTACTTCTGAAATAAAAGTGAATAAAACAAAATCGTGGAATTGCTGGACACCCAACATATTTTGTAAAAAATGACTTGTTTTATGCTAGTTTTAAATAGATCTGTAAAATATATTTCCCACTTACACCAAACCGCAAGATTTCACATAAGGGCGGCAGCGAATTTTGAGTGAATATTGCCCTTGGGACTTCACTTTACTACCTGAAGTACAACTTGAGGTGGCTCTTTCTCAAAAAATCCGGCTCGAAGGACCAAATGTTAAAATGCCTCGTTAATGTCTAAATAGACACTTTAGAGAGGCTATTTAAAAAGAAGCTACTCAAATGCTTGTTCAAGTTCAGCTCCCATTAGTTCGTCTAATTTTGTTGTTAATTTTGACTTTCGGGTTTCTGTTGTTGCCTTTACAGGGATGTATAGAGATTCGACGTAGAATAAAATTGCTTTTGCATTAAGCCCGGATGTGCTCGTATTTTTGTCGTCGATGTCGATGAATTCCTTCAAATGGAAATGAAGATCTACTAGGTACAGAGTATTTGTACAAGTCCTACTACTGCCATTTTAAATCACCCGCAGCTTTTCTCTTACACACTAAAGCCCACCGGTTTCTTTAAATTCTACCTACAAATTGAATTGTTTCACCTGTGCAATGTACATAGTCAGCTTATTATTTCCACGAAATGTAACCACATCTCCTGTCAGTGGGTACATACTGAAATGTTGATGTATGGCCACCTCCACCTCCAAGTACTTTTCTAATAATTCCTCCGACTGTCAAAACCACACAGAGAAGCAATTTAATTCACCCAAATTGTAATGTACGAAGACCAGCAACAGTTGCAGCATTCTTTTAGTAGTGAGAACCGAAAATCCACATCGTCCACCATTGACATAAATCAATCTTTTTCCAACTACAGCTACAGCTCCCTTATGATCCATTTCTCTTGCTGCCGTCTGCCGCCGCCAACATCGCCGCCATCGTCATCGTCACCGTCGCCGACGCTCAACATATTGCATTTTTCACACTTATTCTGACCCATTTATCAACGACAATTGCAATGAAACGTCCTGCATGCTCTCGCTCCCTCTGGATAAATAAATTTTCTTTCATATTGGAAAATAAAAGAAAACAAGCCAGAAGGACATTCGGTTTTTGTGTTTGCAATGAATTGAGATTAATAGTATTCTATTGAACCCGTTTTCTATGTCTCCTCTGGACGGCGGTACTGCTCTCTCAATTCGAATATCAATGATAATTTTTGAAATGAAAATCTGTGTCCTGCTCATATTTTTTGTTTTTGTTTCTATTTTTTTTTTGCTTTTTAGTAAATTGATATCCTTTTATGCATCGGTTTCGGCATTCACATCAACATATCCTGTATTATTATCCAACGCAGAGATAGAGTTGGAAGTATTATTTGTACATTGAAATCAATCCGCTATCGAATCGAATGGGAAAGCGGAAAGCTAATCCATTAGACCAAATCGCAAAGGATAACATTCATCGGTGTACGAGTTCGTGAGCATGTTAACTGAATTGATCCTTATGAATTATGAAATGATTGCAATAAAGGCGAGGTAGTGGCTTTGTGAATGTTTCGGGTCCTGGGAGTTTGTTTTTATATTTTATTTTATTTTTTGAGCTAGAAATGATATTGCTAGGTATGTGGTAAAACTTATCAACCTGTTACGCAGTGGTTTTGTTAAATTTGTGCAGGGGTGTTGACTGATTTCTGCTAGATAACTGCATTTAGATTTCTATATTTATAGGGTGGCAATGGTTGACAACGGGTTTAGTGGAAATTGGCGTCACTTGAAGAGGCCTTTGACCATTTTACGTATTTTATTTTTTCACTATTTGTGACTTATTTCCCAAGGGCTTTAAGTGTAAGAAAAAAGTTCGAACTGCAAGTATTTTAGGCGGATCTTACATACACAAGTCCAAAGACGAAAAAGAAGATTTGAAACTCTGGAAAGAACGTTTCTCTTTCGAAGTGGCAGCAGTTTTTTCAAGAGACAGTCGTTCGACAGTTGGCTGCTGATTTGTGATTGGGCACATTCAAAAATGTAGTTACCTTAAGTGGAATAGGTTGGTCTGGATGAGATGTAACCTGAACGCAAAAACTAGATTGGTTGGGAACGTCACTTTTTCTACATCAGCCAACTATGCCCACTGTCAACTTAGTACTCAGTCAGTGTTGACTATATTCATCGGCTACCCATCCATAAACGTCAACTGAAACAGCTGCTCGTAGGACCGATTTCAGCCAATCAAAACCGAGATATTTCTGTCTGACTTACTAAACTAGATACTTGAACGTCCCCATTGACTTTGGTTTACGATTTCACTATAAAAGGACCTGTGGACTTTTGAAATTTGTTTGTACAGGCCTTAGACAAATGGTCCAAGCTGCTCGAAAAACTAGTCAAAAATTAGACTTTCGTCACACTGAAGCAGCAATGGCATAAGATAACCTTTTTCAATCAAGGCAGGGACCATGATGTGATTTATTTGAAAAAGTCCTGTACCCCCATGCAATGTTACGTTCGTGCACCGAGTAATCCCATTCAAGTCGTTTTTCAACTCGATATGAGCAATTGTGTGCGACGCACCCCTCCACTTAATCTGCACAAATATCCTGTGCTCGGATACAAGGGACACTGCCATCCAATTATTGCATTCTGTTTCGGATATTTTTCTTATATTAAATTTCTAATATCGAGAGATAAGGACTCAGCCACACACAATGCTTGCATTCATGGTTTATGTAGTTTGAGCGAATGTGTATCTGTGGTTATCCATGGAGGGAACATTTCTTCGGGGTCTTTGATTCGACTTCTCTAAAAGGACGACGACGACGATTACGATAGATTGAAGGAATATGCATACAAATGCTGTATGCCATATATGCAATGTTGGTTTGGCAATTTGATCGTTTATTGCATGCAGTACGCGCTCACATTTCATATATGATATGCGCACACATATCTCGCTGATGGTGATGTATAGTACCGGTACCAAGGATATTCTTGTTTTGATCGCTGCAGGAACTCCGCCAAGTACTTTGGTTCGATGCATCGCCAACGTCTTTACCTGGGGGAGTATTTACTTATATATCAGTTTGCCGTTGTTGATATATGGCTGCGTGGAGGAGGGTGACTGACACGATTGTGTCCTGGAGTCAATCGTGAATTTTGAGCTCATTTGCTGGTGGAGGGTTGTCATACCATTGGCTGTGGTGGGTGGGTTGCAGCAATTTAAATGATGGCGAAGTCATTGACCTGGGTGAGGTTTACCAATCGACTGACGAGGATAGCCAATTACATTTATATGTCCTTGGGTGTGTGTTGTTGGGCTTCGTCATCGAGATTGGCAGCAGGATTGGATTTAGGTTCATGTTGGCTTTGTAATAAGCTTGATGCATACCTCTGTTTGAATTACTAGTTTCAATGAGAGTGATAGTAGTCAATTGAGTGTAAGCTACATTTGCTTGCCTATTCCAATTTCCCTTGCATGTTCGCACGAAGTACACAAATCAAATGAAACTATTCGACTATAGAGAGACAACAATTAAATTCTAAAATGGCTCCATCTTTTCACTACAATCCGTTGTGGTATTCCCCAAATCAGGACTCAAATATGAGTTCTACCTTCTCCGGCTGGGCAAATGTAATTTTCACGCATGCAGTTTTATTTGCTGAATAATGAGTAAAGTCCTTTGAATTCGAAATCCAACCAATTAACACCAACAACAAGCATACAAAACCATATATATAATCGGCAGCTAAAAAGCTATGCGATTGTGCTGAACGAAACACCACAATTCCACTTCCGGAACAACTTAAACTTTTATTAATTTTCCGGTTGCATAATTTACATTCGATCATGTTCACCATTCTCCCCCATCGAAACACAGAAAAACAGAAAACCAGAAAAACACCTGCCCGTTATTCGCGTTGTGTTTTGCATGCCTCCGCCATCAATGTACAACACAATAAAATTCGATTAACCCACTTCCGCCGCCGGCCGTATAGTTAATAATAAATAATTAAAAAGGATTTGCTGTGGCGCAAAAACAAAAGGACTCACCCATTCGGACATTTCATGAGTATTAGCGTTTCGATGATGATAATTTAATATTAATATCGTTGACACAACGGATGACGCTACCATAAACATTATGCAATTGAAATATGTACCTGCAAACAGAAGGAATACACAAGTTACTGTAAATCCATCACAAATATTGATGGGATAAGTTGATTGTAGCCTTTCGTTACCTAAAAGTGGAACAGCATCGGATGTCGCAGGCATCGTTTCTGCTACCATATTAAGGAAGACAGTAAGTGAGAGGAGAATTGTTACACCTGCAAGAGAGAGAGAGAGACAGAAAGAGAGAAATGAATAAAAAATTACAAATTATACACCACTTTGGAGGAGATTAATTATTTATCCCGATGCATACAAACCCACACTCGAAAGTGCATCGAAACTGGGTCACAGGCAATTAGCAAGTTAGCCCCCCGACTTGTGTGAGCACAATAATCATCTTCACTGAGTCAAGGCTAATATACTCGTACCAGTGGACTTGCAATTGGAGCAATTACTCAAATAATTACTGCCGCAGGGGTTGGCAAAAGAACAAATACTATATCAGCCGATTATATAGGTAGTTAGGGGTTGGGTGTTTTCGGGTTGGCGGTGATATGGTTTTCCTTTTTGGCTAAGCAATCAACAATGCGAAGTATAAATGAGTAATTGTATTGGATTGACCTGCCCTTTGTCGGCAAATTGAGATTGAATGATGTCGGAAAATGGAGAGGAGTGTTAAGTTTTTTTTTTGATTTTTTTACACTAAGCTGGGGCGTACGTACGTATGCTAGTTATCTAAATGAGGTTTAGGACTTGGGGCCTTAAGCTACCACTACACTTGTCACTTTTCAAGTCAAATGTTGGCATTTGTCCTAAATTTGTCAGGTGTTATCAGGTCACGCGGGCTGTCGCAGAGCACTCTCACGAAAGCCACACCAGTGACCACCGAATGGCCGAATTTTTGTGACGACAGCAAGTCAAAATCTGCCACGAAAAATGGCACGTGCAATCGTATTTTTTATGGTAGTAAGAATGACTAAAACTAGGGAAGGCTTCATCAAATTGTAGGCAGTGTGAGCTCTCTAACTTACCGCCTGCAGGGCAATGATATTCCTTAAGTTGAATGCTGAATTTATATACCTTTTGCTAATCACGCCCCACTTCTCATTTAGAGAAAAACTACCTGTTTTTTAGCTTTACAATTCGCCAATTACAGGTCAGTTACGAATGTAGCTTTCCATTAAAGAACTTTTTATTGGAAAGCTACAGTCGTAACTGACCTCAAGATTGAGTTTTCCTAGCTCTTGAGAAGTCCTCCAGCAGCAAAAGCAAGCGCAGAATACCACTAGCAGCACTGTACCAACAATTGAACAGGAATCCCTCCGCTGAGGTGTTCAATTTTATAAATTTAAAGCGAGGGCGATACTTACATACTTTCCCCAAAAATACAGCTGAAGAGACTTTAATGTTTTTTTCGAAGCCTGAATTAAAAATGAAGTTCACCGACTTAGATGCAATCGACACGTCAATGATGCCATACAATTCTGCCAATCTGTCCCAAATCTCAGGCGTTTTCTGCAGAATCTTTCCGGCATTTTCAGAAATGGGGTTAGGTACAAAATTTCTGGCTATTTTTTCACAACTTTTGTTTAGCGTGTTTTACAAACAAAAATCAATGACACAAACTTTTTCGCTTTCTGCCATTTTTGTACAAGATTCTGGCAGAAAATTCTTGGCTACTTGTTTCGAATAAAAAAAACTTCTCTCGGCTTTAAATTTGCGAAGGCTCATAATTCGAAATTTGTTTGAAAAATGTAGCCACCAAAATTTGAAGTCCAAACCCAAAATGAGTATTGGTACAGCAGAAGGTATATCTGGAAGCCCTTTCAGAATTTTGACATTTTTTTCCAGAGAGTTTTCTGTTGTTAGATAATTTCTAAAAATTGATAGCAATTTCATTTTTGTGGTTGGCAAAATTTGCAACAATTGGAAATTTTAAACAAAAAAAAAGGTGATATAAAATTTCTGTCCAATCTTTTTGGGAAATTTCAAATTCTTGAAATAAAAATTAAGGAGTGGACAGGCGTTTTTTTAGCTACTTCGCATTTCAATTGTTAACCTTACTTTTCAAAACACTCTGCCTGCTGCGGAAAAAATTGTGCGCCTTTCAAGACAAACTATCCACTTGGAATACTAGATCAGCCAACAAATTCGACCTGAATTTCCTTGTTCGACGCAAAGTAAACATCCCAGGCAAATTCGATTCGATTTAAGAAATGCATCACAATCGCAAGCAGCAATATGTGAAGCATTTTATTATCCATTTAACGGGAATGAGAAAACATTTGTTATTTCAAATGCAAGCCTGTGCATTTGTTTGGTCTATTTCCAGTGTAATTTTGGTACCTTCCACTCTGGCGAACGCCATTAGAGGACGATGAGCCAATAGCAGCACAAAAATGTATACACCTTGCGGAGGATATGTGCTCTTGCTCAATATTGTTGTGCTGATTGTACGCGAAGTGCAAATATTGACAAGTTTTCGCCTTCGGAACATTTTGCGCAAAGGATGTCGTCCTTCGCCTCCTGTTCCAACTGGCAGTGAATTATTAACGAAAAACACGTCTCCCAGGACAAGGACTGAAAGTGCGCCGCAACGATGCAGTTTCTTGTTTATTTAACTTTAAATGGTGTTTTTTGCACTTTTTTAATTTATTTTAAATTGTTTATCATTGTCATGGAGCCATTGTGTTCAGCTAATTAAATGCGAGCATTATTGCGGTATATAGACAGCTAACATGTCCCCAGTTGTTGACTGTGTGGAAAATTTATCGCCTCAGCAGAAAATTTGCACGCTGAAGCTGAATTGCATCGTCTGTTACGTCGTGATTTTAATGATTTCACCTCGCATCCTTTTATACGGGCGTGGAATTTCAATGAGCTCTATCCAGTCCTCGCAATTGCCAATTTAACTGCTTAAGTACCTACCGCATATATTTTACGTTGTATAATCGATGAAAGGTCCTTTCTCCTTTTCTTTTTGTGTATTTGAAATGGAATTCAGAAATGGATCTATGGGCGCATACAAACAGTTGGAAAAGTAGCTACCCGTGCAGTTTTTCTTCGTCGTCGTCTTCCAATCTCTGGCAGATAGTTTGCCTTTGGGGGGTTTAAAAGTTTTTTCTCGATTTCTTTTTTCGGGGCAAAACTCCAGCAATTGCAAGTTTCAACATAACCAAAAAAAAAACAAAAAAACTTAAACCAACTAATTTGGTAAAAGTGGATAAGTTTAGATGGAGAAAGAAACTCTCAGAAGTTTCTTCTACCCTCAACTGAAACGAGTTCAATTAGCAATCGAAAGGGAAGAGGGAATAAGACAACTTGTGTCCTGTGTTTGATTCTTTTTTTTTCGTACATCACGCAAGGGATTTAATGTGTATTTACAAACCTAATGATAATTTCTCTCCAGAATCGGGTGGCAGTGTGAATCCCAGCAATGCCATTGATGCAATTAGAACACACGGAATAATTAAGTTAAAAAAATAATACAACGTTCGTCGACGAATAATGATGGCGAATGTAATATCGATATATGGTTCCGGGCAGCAGTTGTAGTAGATTTCGTTACGTTTGCCAGGAACACCTGTGGGAGAAAGTTTATTTAATATGGAAAAGAGTTTATTTGTAGGAGTTGGAAATTGCAACAGGGGATACTTGAGAAAGGGCGGTGTAGAAAATATGTGCCATTCAGAAGAAGAAACCTCCTCGCAATTTGTTCTCGAATTCTAAATTGAATGGACTCTTAGAATACTCTGAAGTAGGTAGACTTTTTTGTTTAAAGACGATGGCATTGGCAGTCCTACACAACGAGAGCAAATGATGGCTATTCCGGTTGAGAATGGTTGCTCTTGCCGGGAAACAACTGTCTTTGTAGAAAGCACACCAAATGAATGGGACTTTCGTACACAAATTCGTGTGTATTCTGCAAAGAGAAGAATATCACACACATCGTTCTGCGGACTTCGTGAATGTGAATAAAAATTCGCAGAAGTCTTCTCTCCACCTAAAAACTGATGTTTCTCCTCAAGGATCGCGTTGGGCCTCATTAGGTGTCTAGTTTTTTTGTGAGAAGTTTGCCAAACCTATCCCTGTACCATCGTGCACAAAATCATCACGTTGTTCGCTTGCAAATGACGTAAAATGGAACGAGTTCAAATTCTGATTAAACGTGCCGCTTGTTCTGTGAATTCTTGAAGTGCCTCATCTAGTTGATCAACTCGTTCAAGTAGTGAATACTCTCAGCCCAGTGTTGTTAGCAACCTACCTTCATTTATCCCACGAAGTGGGGTCATTTTTCGCAGCTCTTTTCCCTTTATCGAAGGCTTTTCCGAGATCGAGATTCCCACAAAATGGGAGAAGTCCCGCGATGTTATAAGACTGCCTCAGCCTTACACGCCTAGTTGACCAGTCCATGTGACTTTGATAGTCAATTTCAACTCCCTCTATGCCTTTTTTCGTATTTCCCTAGGAGCCATATACCCTTCCATCATTCGTGAGCCCGAAACAACAGTGACTTTCACCCATTCCCGACCAACGATTCCCACTATTTATGGACTTTGCCGCAAACAAAACTTAAGCACTTATAGCTGCGCATAACCTGCACTGCATAAAATTAAAAAATTTATTAAATTTGCTGCAGTGAAAAAGTTTTCCAAGAATTTTGTGCCACAACGCTGCACCCTGCACCCGTATAATAAACGAACACAATAAAGTTGAAGTGTTCATGTCTTAATTTTCATAAACGACTTTGAACATACAACAAACATTACTTGTACATTGTAGTGCGGTCGCCGCGGAACCAATTTCCTACAGTAGATACACTACACCACACTTAATTTAATCCAACATCAGCTTGTGTAAGTTGAGCACGGGGAAGTGTATGTGCAATCCTTTTGTCTTTGCAACGCCGATGTGGCAGTGTACGACGAATGGGAAGCGGCGGATAAAATGTATGCAGCTTGAGTGCTGCTAAGTGCGGGAGGTTATAGTCAACTTGAGAACCGATTCTAGACTATAAGTACCTTTAAATTTAGATTCTCGGCCAAATGTAGTGCAATTAACAAATTAAATGGCAAACTAAGAGTACAGCTTTATGACATCTTGAGCAAGTTTAAAGTGTTCCCCGACCATGGCTGGGCATCTTAAACTTGGCAACTTTTCTTGCTGGTTGTTGCTCCAGTTGTCTGGTTGCTGTACAATACACTTGTGAGTGTCAGGCGGTAGTGGGTGGGTCTGGGGATACTTGAGGATCAAGTCTCCTTGAATATGCAAAGAGACACTGCGGGAGGTCACACGCAGAGCAGATGCTGCAGCTGAGTTGGACATGTTTTCTTTGTTTTTTGTCTCCCTCTTTCGCTGAAGTAAGGCTGTTTTATTTTTTATTTTTATTTCCATAATTAGATTTTAGTTTTGAGGATATTGTGCATGCCCACTCGGTCGGTTCTAAAAAACAATTTAATTAAATCGCAGAGTGGCTGCAGATTGTGGTGAAACTATGCGCCTTGGGTCTTCTGTTTGCAATGGAAGTTTGACATCGATTTAGGTATGAACGGAATTTGTTCTCTATTTTTGGGGGTGTAGATCTAACGAATGCAAATCGCATTCACAGACGGGACTTGGTCGTAATCGCGATTTTCCATGATAAGTGAGTTTGCGAACATCTTGAGGAATTGTATGTAGGCAGGTGCATTCGTGTGAGTGATAGTTGGGACGGAAAATGGATCCTTTCGAGTGACACTAATTTGACTGAATGATTGTTTGTAATCCTTGTCAGCAGCGACGACACGAAAGGGGACTTCTTGAATTCGCAACTGGGGATAGGAAGAAGCGGATGGTTGCTTTTCTAAGGAATTTCCGATAGATTCTGTCAATAGTTGCATTGTGTTAGGTGTAGGGAAATTTTGCCTCTACGCTGCGAATATGGGTTGCGTTACATGTGACAGGTTGAATCTGTTGGAAGAGGTATCTGGTAGCCGATGACACATTTCCGCAGGTAAGTGAAACTGACCTACATTTGAATATAGCTACCAATGGGTGGGACTTTTATTTTTCGCTGTTGGTAGCATTATTTTCATCGAATGACGATGCGCTTTGGAGTTTGTTCGAGCTTTCTCCTGCCAAAATGTAGATACAACTACTGGTCTATGAACATGAGAGTAACCGTCATTCTATTCGCATTCCTACCTCTGCTTTTGTTGGTGGAACGCACTTTTGTACATTTCTGCACCGCCCTGTCATGAATTATCAAGAAAAGGTATAATGGGTAAACAAGAACAAACACTATACCCACTCCTATTGGGAGGACACGTTTCGCCCTTTAAAAAACGCATCAGGGTTATCTGTATCGTTTGCACGTTATCCAACCAATTCCCACCATCCTCATCATCATCCGGGTCACGAGCATCCCACTTGCTTAAGTGGCAAATTGGCCATACGAGAGCGAGAACTGCACAGTAAGTGATCCTTCCGTGATGCAGCCATCGCACACAAAACCCATACCCCGGACGCGCATCCATCTATCTATTAAGACTCAATCCCAAAGTGGATTGAAGTGGGAAGTCCACCATACACCACCTACACAGTACTTGTTGCAATTTCCAACAAATTAATTTTTATGGACCCCAACGCAGCAGCATGGAGCACACACACAGAAACAGCGGAGCTGGAAAAAAAATATAAGGATACATACCCAGCAGCTCCCATTCACCATTGAGCACGTAACTACTGATATCTCCTCCAGTCTCATCTTGCAATTGCAAATCCAGCTACACACCATCCGCAGGAGGACGAGGACACATAAAGAAGGGCGATAAAAAAAGAAAACCCTTTTAAAAACGAGCAACACAAGAGCATGGGCAAAGTTCAAACCTGAAAGCCATCATAGGTCCAGCTGCCGAATTTCATTTCGCATCGTTGGTCATCGAACGGAAACCATGTTATGTCGATTTTGCATGTCGATTTGAATATGCCAGGCGGCACATACAGACACGATCCGTTGCTGCGTACAACGACATTCGTTTGATATGTCCCATCGAAACCTTCGTCCGCACTATTATACATCAGAACATCCGGTTTCCATATCCGATGTGGTGGTATACGTAAATCCTTTACACCGCCGTAGTCTGATGTGTTCCATCTAAGATTCATATCGTTCCATTCCTGTTCGTACCGCCGCCGGAATACACCCGCACGTCAGGGATCACCATTTTATTTATTTTTGTTCCAAATGTTCACACAGGAAGGTTTTCCAAGGGTTGAAGGATGTGTTTCCACATTTTTTTTTGTTCGTCCGTGTTTTATCGTTCGTTGATTTCCATATTCGATGATGTTTGAGGTTGTTGTGTTGTTATTTTGCATATATGTAATTTTTTTTTGTTGTTGTTGTCGTTGTGATAAATGATGACATGAAATACACACGGGAGAGATGCAAATATTAAAACGAGGCAGAAATATGAAATAAAAAAAATCCATATTCGTGGGATAAAAGGATGCTAAAAAAAGGATAACTGGGTATGTTTATTATTTCATATCCATGATTTATTAATTTTCTGTTGCTGTGAGTTTTTAGCTGGTTCGCAGTTGCTACTG
Organism: Cheilosia impressa; assembly: GCA_948293265.1. Classification (NCBI taxonomy): domain Eukaryota; kingdom Metazoa; phylum Arthropoda; class Insecta; order Diptera; family Syrphidae; genus Cheilosia; species Cheilosia impressa. Next base: position 52,122,536 of record OX411883.1, on the reverse strand, counting down.
CCTTAACTAGGATATTTTTCGTTTGTATTGTGTTCTTTTTTTGTTTGTTGGACAGTGTTGGGAATTGTGGTTTGGGGGCTTACAGTGTACATAGGAAACGATGACACTTACCAGTTTCAGCCAGACATTTGTGACGAGCAATTGATTTTTTTCATCCTGAAAAAAAGAGAAGAAGATACGATTACAATTTAAGGCACGAGGTGAATGAGGCTCCTACGGGATTTAGTTGTGTGGACATTTGACAGGGCACTACATCAAGTTTAGTTACGAGTTGCAGTTTTACCAAGGAAGTGGTACCTATATATTGAGTAAGCGCAACATTTTGTAACTCCGTGAATACGCGCTTATTCACGGGGAAACAAAATGTTGCGTATACGACAGAGTGTGTGTGTAGTTTTGTTGGTCGCTGGAGTGATAACATTTCGGCAGATTTACCATGAAGTTGTGGCGTGGACTGACAGACGTTTTACTTGCAGCTCGAGGGTGTACCTACTGCTTGTGTGATAATTAGTAATAGCGTTTGCATGTTTTTTAATTTTTTTTATTGAGACACTAGCTGATTCAAGCGTAAGTTTCGAATAAAATAATTCATCTTCAGCACGGTTTGTTCTTCTTTAAGGCAAGGTTAAGAAAATGGAGTGAGTTATATACATTTTTCCTGACCATATTTCTATACTTTAATTTAATACAAAAAATAATTCAATTCTCGGGGATACTCAACAAAACTTTTCTCCACTTTATTAGGGAAAGAGCTCATTATCCTTCCGACATCTTTCCTTTTTTAAATATTTCTTACTTCTGCAGAGAAGTTAAACGTTCCAAAATTTCCAAGCCACTCTTACAAAGTCTGGTGTCAAATGCTCTAGAACGGGCAACATTTATGCAGCTACAGTGAAATGGAGTCTACTCTTAGGCGCGAAGGGTAGCCAATTTTCTGTAGATCAGGGGCAGATCACACATGATGTTATCGTTTTTGAAATCTTGCTGACCAGAACAAACTATTTTCTGGTCGAATTTCCTGGTATTATTGTCAGTTTTCTTTACATTTAAGGATACTGAATTGGATGATGTTTTGCAACTCGTTGTTTTAATTTTTATAATGCCAAATCACCATGGCAAGTTACAGAGCTAATTTTTATCAAAAGGTGAAAACATCGCGCTCGTTGCATTCATTTTTTGGCAGATGTGGTGGCCCCTCAAAGTCGACTCTCCGACTTTTGGTGGCCAAATTCGAGACAAACGGTTTGGTAAGAATTAGCATAAATTGGAACAACCGGAGAAGTTGCTGCAAGTTTGTTAACAAAATCAAATACACAATATTTATTTTCAAATTACAAATCGGCTTTGGGGAGTACGAAAGTAAGGCGGACGAAAAAGGAGAAGAACACTCCTATTGTAGTACTTTTGGCAGTGCTTCTATTAGCTACCTCAACTTTATAACTACTAAGACATTCCATTCGATTCGTCGATGTGTATCCCTTTCTATTGTTATGCCGCTTCTGTGGCAACTTTTGCAATCGCGCTGATGTCTGACTATTTAATGTTGATATCATCAGCGTGTGCAAGTAATTATACGGACTTCGGAAAAATGTAGACACGATTCAACGACCAACGACCAACGACCTTTCATTAAATTCCATGCAACAAAGCGGTTATTGACAGCGACAATTTTCCACAGTCGTTTGAAATAAGTTCTACTCACTTTTTCCGCTTTTAACTGTCACAAAAAACCAGCAATCCTGGCGCCAATGCCTAACTAAAAAGGTCTCCTTATGATAGTTTAAAAACCACTGACTTGTGCTTATTTAAAAGGGGCCTACTCTATTTACTACATCGCCAATTTAACGACCACATCATGCTGGCAATTTATTTGAAAGCGCTCCCATTAAAAGGCCACCACCAAAAACCTTCCAACGTCTGTCAAAAGGCAAAAGAAGTCCCCCACACCAAGGACATTCTATCTGCACACATTCATGACCGTGTAGTAACATCAACTTCGGCGTATCCATCTGGATGTGGCCGTAAAAATCCGCAATCGAGTCTGTAATGCGGATATAATTTCTGTGGGCCCCTTTCATTTCCCCGTCCATATATCATCATCGTTGGCAGATATATCTTTCGCTCGATTATCAAGTGAATACGTATATCTTTTCACCCTTCCATATGCAATGCATTAGATGGCTTTTCCGTTGCAGAAATTAGGTCAGTTCCGCAGTTATGGTTCAAGGTAATTTAAACGTTCTTTCTGGTGCAGCTCGAATGGTAAATATCCCAATGTTTGCTTCATTTTTCGCTCGCAGTCAAGTTTTGATGCCGCGTCAACCAATGCAATTACCGAAAAAAAAACCCCTTCCCACATCGAACAATTTACAAAATTCAATCTGCTCGTCGATAAAAGTGTCAGCACTACTCTGGCAGGCCCACGCTCGATGGAATTTAATAATTCACTCTCCAGCAGCCCGAAATCACTTTTAACCCATTTTCCACTTGTCCCAGTCTAACCAGATTATGTCAAATCTATCAATTTGCAACTAACTGCATCCACATGGCTAAAAAGCTAAAAAGCCGAAACGCCAATGGCTGTCAGTTCAATAAACGAAAAATTGTGTTTCGATGCTGCATCCATTAAAAGTGCGATGGTGCTTAATGGAGAATGGGACATGTCACCCGTTTTATAGCTGCTGCAGAGCCATCTGTTATCTGTATGAGAGGGTATACAATTTTTCTCCTTTTTTTTCGACAGCAAATTTGTTGGCAACATCTTGCGACACAAAGCACAGCAGTAGGGGCTATGAAATTTAGAGGAAAATGGCTTTTCATATGTGAAAATGACACTGAGCCTTGAATGGGGTATGGGACTTGTTTCTTTTTTTTTTAAACTCACGTGAGAGAAAATGCAATTGACTACACTGCCCCCACAGGACTAGATCTTATGCCTCGGCTGTGGAGCAGGGGTATAGACAGCGTTTATACCCACACGTTGCGTGACCTCCGTATATGACTAAAGAAGATTGATATTCCCACATGGAATGATGATGATGATGATCGCCGTTCCGCCATAATGCGTATCAAATGTCCCATCGTCACGGCACAAATTGCAATATTTATGAAATTCCCACACGGAGAGAGCGAGGCGCATAAATTATAAATAAACGAAATCAAGCGGATTACGACTACCAACCGTCTGTCGATATCCTGGGGTTCATGATAAAGTTCATAGAACTCTACTTAAGCTTCAGCCGCCCACCGCACACCTATCAATACATATTTCCAAGTATAATTTCTATTCAAAGTTTCATAACTCATCCGACACACTGCCAAACGTGTAGATGCCTCCCTCCCACGGAATGCAGTTTTGAATATTTAAGAGGAGCCAGGAAGTCAGCCCTTCCTCGTTTGGCTCATAAATCCATCCACCTCAGACAAACTACAGAGCTCGCTCTGAATATATTCCGTGTGCCGGAGGAACTCCCTTAAGATTCATTTATCATAGAAAGTTTAAGTACAATTAAACCCTATCGCATGTAAGCGGGAAATTTAAATGAGTTCTGGGGATAGCGAAGATGGTTGGGTGGGTGCTTTTGGCACCGTATGCAAGGTATAGTTGCTGCTTCTGGCCTTGACGTTGTGTTTCATTCATTAGACACTTTTGCTATACGACATGTACCAGTGGTGGTTTTTCAAATTCAATTTTATCCATTCCTCGTGTTTTTGCATCTTGACAGAAGACGAGAGGAAGCAAAATGTCTCCCGCTTGAGTATGGCGATGGTGGGTCGTGGCCGTGGGTGTATGTGTCACACACTTGGGAGCATTTAATTGGGCGAGTGCTTGAGACGTTGCCAAGCGAAGTGGGAACATCTTGCTATCTGATACATGAAGTTATTTGGTGGGTTAAGGCTATCGGACCGATGATTCCTAAGATTTTCTTGTTCAAAAAGAAAAAAGTGGTGAAGCGAGGAATTGTAAGATTTTTCAAAAATTCTAACCTAGAAATTCCGCCTTTAACTATTTTTTAAAAATAAAAGAACTCATTTTTAAATTTTCAAGAATCCAGTATTTAGCGTAATATACTCTCGATAAATATTTTCTTCCATCATTGCCAACTGAAATTGTTATTAAGATAATTTTGTTGACCAAGTACAATTGTGTGTGGTCTTTTTTTGGGCTTTTTGGTCGATCCTTGTCAACATGCGAATATTAAAACTAATATTCCATTATTTTCTATTATTTTAAATTATTTTTAATCAGAAATTTTGATATTTCAGTATTCTTTCTAAACAACAAAAATTATTGGCAATACCTGCAATTTTTTTTCTGAGTGTTGAAGATTTTCTTCCTTTCACAATTTTTTTTTAAACACTTTTCCAGTTTCTTAACAGAGAAGCCTTCTCAGGGCACATTTTCTCCTGCATTTTTGGCAGATGCCAGAGTCATTTTAAGTTGTCCTTACAATTTTGATGGTTAAATCCGGTTTTGTGGGAAAAAAGAGTATTGCAGTCTTATTCCGTGGGAGATTTAATCAATTTTGAGAAAATCAAATATTCCTCAGATGCGTATATTGTGAGTCGAATATTTTACAAATTCCCTAATGACTTCAGTTTATTTTCCTTGGGTTTGCCTTAAAAAGGAAGTATAGTGGGAAAAGAGTGTCATGACTAGGGAACAAATTTAAATGTGAGAAGGGAAAATCCATCCCAATGACATGCTAACACTGGATGTATTTAAATAGGCCAAAAATTAGACTCATACTCTGTGAATTGCTTGCACTAAACTCTCAACATATTTTAAACAAAAATTTGATATCAAAAATCCTCTGTTTGGTTGCGTCTAAAATTCGCACCTTCGACTTTGACAGTTGTAAAATTTTTAGTACAGCTCAGTGGTCAGTAGAAAATCCTTTAAAATTCAAATCTTGACAGACATGTCGCCCTGTTTGCACTCTTTAGACTTTTCTCTCAAATAATATGGAAGCTTTTAAAAATGCTAAACAGAAAATACCAAAAGACTGTCAATAGATAAGCTGGGTTGGGGTTCTTTGATTATCACCACAACTGGCAACACTGACTCCAATTTTTGTCACCATGAATAGGAGGAAAATACAAACAAATACAGCCCATGCATGCATGTGAGGATATAACTTGTTTCGTAAATTAACAAGTACAGACAGGCTTCCGTCCTAATGAACAGAAAAAAAAAAAAACTAGATACAAAACTCACACACGTGTTCAAGCACTCCAATCCTAGGCGATAATAAAATCACCAACACCATCTGCACGTTTAGTCATGAACACCTGCTGTTGTATTGCCACGGAGTAACCTCTCAGTTGAGGTTAGGTAAGGTTGACTATTTCTTGAATTTCCGCTCCTTTCGTTCTCTACCACACAGCTGCCTGATGGTAGAATGCAAATAGATTGTTTGGCAGTGAGACCGAGACGACTCGAACCTCACAATATCTACTGCTTCTTCCTGCTCACGTGCGCTGTCTTCCTCCTGACGTTGTTACGCTCTGCATATCTAACACTATTTAACAGGAACATTGGGGTTGATTTTTTGGCGGAGGTATAATTAAAATGTCCTCTCCGTGTATGTAGGTATGAATATATATTTGACTCAATTTATTCCATTTCGCACTTTCTGCCGAGCGCTTCCTGCAACAGTTGGATGCAGCACCGTATCCACCGACTTGTGTGGATGCTTTTGCAATCAAACCCCACCCCGGTCTTTCCGTAAACTGCGATGCGAAAGGAATCGCTTTTATAATTCGAGAATGTATGTCAATGAACTGGTGTTCTGTTGCAAACAGTGAACTCGCGGCTTGCTTTTGCGACTGAATATCCAACCAGGATCCGTGGCGCGCAAACGAGGACGGAGGTGTGAAATTGATACTCGTGTGAAAATGCTGTTAAATTTGCCAGCATGTTTTTTTTTTTTTTTGTTTTCCTTCGCCGACGATGTGAAAGTTTCCCGGGAAAAGTTGCAACAAACTTGGATGGAAAGTTGGGTAGTTTAGTGTGTGGTTGGTTGCTGGAGCAAGAAAAGGATTTAAGGAAATTCTATAAATAGTTTATATGGTTTCGTTTTCTTTTTGCACACACTTTTGCATCCCTAATGAAATTAAATCAAGGCAAATATTGTGGGATTTCTGAATTGGCAGGTTGGCCTTAATGAGGGGAACGCAATCGGCATTCGGAAGGAGAGTGGATACCCGTACTTCAGATGAGAGTTTCCTCAATTAATGCCGTTCGGAATTAAAATGTCATGCAATGAACTCTTAAGGAGCTTGTCAGGATGTGATGGCAGAGTTCTATGCCCGTTTCATTGGTTTCGATATGCCAATACAGATTGGACTCAAGATGAGCTACTTGTATGCTTATGTACATCTCCAGTAGAGTACGGAACTAAATGGTTGATTTAGTTTCCTTGCAGGTACACAAGACTGACCGACTGACCGATGCATGAAAGTTGTTATTTTTAAATGAATTATCGAAAAAAAAAGAAAGAAAATTTGCATTTATAATCGTGAATCCCAGAATTCACTGTACTTATCCCCCTTCCCACCACCACTACTGACATGCAGACACCATTCTTGACCCCATGTGCACGACAAAGCTAAGCGACGAACACACCACGTCCTTTGGAGACACTCAAAACCCCTCCATCGTTTGGATGCCTAAAATGAGCACCTCTCCAACCATTAACGCGTCCTTATCCCTAATTTTCAGCTTTACGACGCGATGAAATCCTTGATTTATGCACTCGTTTATAAATACGAGTACACGGGTTAAGCCGCCTTTGCCACACATACAACATCTCATGTTTTGAATAGCACCACTTCAGCCGAAGATGATGACGATTATCATCTATCCGCATGTCTTATTGTTGCACACCCACCAGTTGTCTTGTTGCGAGCGCATTGCTTGTTCTTTTTGCCAAGTCAAGGATTCTGTCAGCTAAAAGCCAGAGCATCATGGAAAACAACGAGACACCCTACGTGACTTATTAAAACGAATTTCCTTAACGATTATGACGACGGCAACAGAACAGTGTACGAAGGAAGAGCCATCAGGCACAAGCAGCTACTCCTCTGGATAAACCTATACATCCGCTCAAGGGATGCATTCGCCATTGTTTTGCTTTCTAAACGGGAAGATTAGTCACTTGCTGGCTCCTCGCCGTGTCTAGTGTTACATGCTGGAAAATGTGCATGAAAACTTCTTAAGTGCGGCCATTATCTTGGGTGTATCCAATTTTCAGTAGCATAGGAGAAAATTAAAAATTAAACTTTGATGCACTTTTCGCTGTGTTCCAGCAACGCGAACAGATGATTCAAAAGGGGATTAATCCCAGGATCAAAATATTCACTGGAATAGGTCTGAGGTTTAGGGAATCTATTTTGTTAGCAAATCCCTGAAAGTAACTCCCCGTGTATATGTGCAAAAGGAAGAAACCCAAAGGAGTAGAGTAAGTAAATTTAGCTCTCTCCCTATACCCATCGCGTCCATTTCGTGTAATCCAGAAGGAGATCCCACTGACACCAAATTGTTATGTAGGTTATGTTGGGCAACCTCTTTGTCGCAGCACCAGTACCACCAGCGCTAATATCTTCTCCCTTACACTGAGTGTGACCCAGTTTTCGGTCGGTCACAAACATACCAACGTGTTATTGGATCCCGCTTTCGTTATATAGTATATACGCTGTCCCCTGGGAAAGACCCTCTGCGTGGTGCGCATTCACTGCGCTGTGCGAGTGTGTTATTTACATTTGAACCCTTTTATTGCGATAGAGTAAGGTTTCGAATCCTGTAAATATACGGACGCTAGTTATATGGGAGATGTGACGTGAGAACTGGGTAAATGGGATATGCATGCAAATCCCGGTGAGCATCCTGGCTCCCCCCGGACCAACTACGGAGCAATTGATCATGGGGAGAAAGAAAAAAAAAAGTATACCTGGAATATTTACCCCATACACACACACACACACACACATACACGAGAGTCGGAGAGAATCACAGTCACAGCCATTGAATGCACTTTTCCGAGTAGTAGAGCAGGGAAAATAAATTTCCAGTGATTCTGTTTACACTCTTGAACTCCGAGTTGGCATACTCGTTGGTTTGTTCTCGTTTGCATGCGAATATGTTCTATACGTATGTAAGGTTGGTAATAATTTTCACTTTGAATGCAAATTTAAGCCAACCGAACGGTTGTGTGAAGCGCACAGACTGTCAATAGCTGGCAGGAGCACACGGCAAACAGATGTAGATAGCCTGCTTTTATGGGTTACAACTTGAGGTGCGCATATACTGACACAAGCACCGATGATGGTAGAATTTATCGTAATGTGCAGTGATAGTTGTTTACTAATGGGAATTGAACGGCGTATCCTTTTTTTTATAGGACAACTAACTCTGGGGATATGACCTCGCAGTAGTCTTGGGATTCGGTTGATGAAATTTTTGCACTAAAACTTGAGGCGTTAAAAGTGAGAGTGGCAGTTCAATGCGATTATACGAGGAGGTGAGAAGGTGACTTTGTATCTTGGGGGTGCAACCAGGACTGCCATGTTTGTATATTCATAAGGGGATTTTTGTTTTGGGCGGTAGGGCCGATAGTTACGTTATAGAGCGAAAATTTTGAGGACAATTTCCAAAATACGTTTTTGTTTTCAAGTAATATAACTGGCGCTAGAAACCCTTTTGGGAAAGACATTTCAGGGTGCATGCCGATTTATAGAACTAGCTTCTTTTGTATGGAATGGTATGCCCAATTTTCGAGAGAAGATCGTTTTTGAAATTTTAGCGAACGTAGTTTTTGTCGCGCGTCCATTTTCTGAAAGACAAAGCTAAAGAACTTGTGCAAAGTTCAAAATTTTTTACAGTTAGTTACTTTTTCTTGCCGCGTGACCTCGAAGTACGAACTTGTATGCACGATGGGTGTCGTTCCTTCATCCTTATGACAAATTAACACAAATATCTTTGCATCGAAAAGAAACCCAAGGAAAAAAGTCCAAAGCCGTAAAACGCAAATTCTGGATGGCCAATTCTGATCGCAAAAACGGGCTTACACGATTAGGAAATAACTCATATAGTAATTGAATTGTTTCTCTGGCTGTAGCACCGTCTTGTTGAAGCCACATGTTGGTCACATCTATATCTTGTAATTTGGGCAATAAAAACTGGGTTATCATGTCACGACAATGAACACGATTAATTGTAACTGCCTAACCAGCGGAATTTTCGAAGAAGAATGGTCCGATAATGTCTCCAGCCCAAAATCCGCACCAAACAGTCGCGCGTTGTGGATGCATTTGTTTCTCAATAATTACTCGTGATTCTGAACTCCAAATGCGACAGTTTTGCCATCAACATAAAAATGAGCTTCATCACTGAAGATAATTTTGTTCGAAAAAGCTGACAAACCTTCATTATTCTTAAAATACTGCTCAACAATGAAAATGCGGTCTTCTTTCATATAGCGCTCCATTTTTACTAACCCCGAACTGTCAGCTGTCAGATTGTTATCTATTTTCGCGTTGGCATCACTGTACTATTAAATATATGGCGCAAAATTTAAATTCTGCATGAATTATGGGACACATTTTACAATTCCAATCGAATTCAGTAAATGCAACGTGTTTCGCTTTTGACACCCTTACCCTAACCGTCGAAAATCGAATTGCAACCTCCCCATGGCCCAGTGTTGGCAATTTAAGCTGAGGATCTCAGCTCTCGTTATCGGATCCCAACATGCAGTGTGGTTCGTTTGTCTTTCCAAACACACCGATGAAGTTTTGCCGTCAAACGTCATAAATGTGGTTGTCTGGACTACCGCCATTGCGCGAAGTCTGAATTTTCATTCCACCTTAAATGGAATTGCGTGACAGAGCACGATTATATATTCCAATTGTAACTGGTACGCTGTAGATAAAGTACAGCCGTTCGGCTGATAATAGGCACAACTCATAATACTTCGACCTACTGTTGGCATACATCTCCATTTGATTTAGTGAGCCTCGGTGGTAAAAGTGAATTACAGTGTGGAAACTTCATTGAATAATCGTGTTGCTAGTAATAGAATTGAGCGGCATGATTTTATTTGCCAACCAAACACTTTACCCTGCGTTACCGACATTAGTCGCCATAAGTCTATAATGGACGGACTACTTTTCTAATTTTCTTCTTTGTGATCGGTGTTTTGCTTTGTTATTTTTGTTTATTGTATTTTAAAGTTCTGGGTCACTTTTATAAGCGACTTAATCACATTCGCAATGGGTAACGCTGACTTCACTAACTCGAGTCTCGAATCCCCGTTCGAGGTAATCTCGGCAAAGACGAAACTGATTTATGTCAAACTGCAATACACCATTTCGCAGCCTATTCAGCACTCACTTGAGCGATAAGAACGCCTTTGTATCGTGACCATCAATTCGAAAGCCAAAACTACCAAGGATCTACTTTTGACGGAGAAAACTTCCCAAACTCGCAAATCTCCCATGAAATGCTGGCTTCTCCGGCATCCGTCCGATGACCAAAACCACACACATCGGTGTGTAACTATGTGGTAGAAGTATTTAAAGCCGGACATTGCCGCAGGAAATATTTGCGGACAGCACAAAGGAGCTGCACTGCATTTTAGGTATTCACGAGCAAAAATCCTCCTGCCTCCAGTTTTGCATGGATCCTAAAAGCCGATCTACGGCATATAGGAACCACAATATTTGGTCTGAGTGTGCCTGTGCATTCCGGTTCCGAAGTCGTGCCTTGTTAGTGTGTCGGCCAAGTGAATGCATATTTCTGACATTGACAAGCCATTCTAATTTTTAGTTTAATTTAATTCGTCCTGGAAGAGAGAGAAACACAGGCAACCACTACACCGAGCCGCTGTGTTGCTCTCCCTGTTGTTTGTAGGTACTCGTGGCACGTATAGAGGGGGGGAATCTCAAATTCCAATTACTCTGCAATTTTTATCTCCTTTTGGAATAAAAATAGATACACGGCAAGGTATAGCGACGAGTGCATGCACACTCTAGTTCCCATGGAGTACGAGTGTGTTTATCTTTTCGTCGTTATTCCGTTGCTCGTTGGCTGAGGCTTCTCCTGTGTCTTTGTTTTAAAATGGAAGTGGATATGGCAAATAAATTAGAAGCTCCTTTTGGTGTAGTTAAGTGCAACAAAGTGAGAAGGAATGTTGAGTGGAAACGATGAAATGATGACGGTTAAGACGAGTGTGAGTGTGGCAGAGAAATTAGATTGCTTTCGGCTTCACTTCACGTCAGCTTTAAAGGGATTTAAGTGGACGTCTTCCTAGAACAGATTTATTATTCATCATAATGCCAATGACTGATGGCGCGCCCATAAAGACTGACAAACCCCTCTCAATGGTTCCAATAAACTCGAGCAAGTACCCGTCCAAGTATTTCCCAACCCTAGTCCTTCACAATATAATTAAAACTATAAACCCCACGCCCTGCATAAGTCCCCAACACGGGTGGAGGAAGAACGCCTTAAATTCTTACGACTTCGATGTTGTTTCCTGACAGACAGGATGGCAGGAAAAAAAATTAAAAGAGAAATACTTCAACAGTCAGCCGAATGAACTTGTCATTTATCATTCGCCTTTTCAATCTCGTTCTTAGATTCCGATATTTGAACAAAAGATGAGTTGTTGAGGATGGCGCGGCTTGCAAAGTTGACGCTTCTTAAATAACCCTACACCATCCGAGACAAGGAAGTCGCTTAATGAGTTTCTCCTCACTCTAGTATTCTTTGTCGGTCGTGCCTTCCCTAACCCTCGGCGTATCTATCCTTTCACAGTGTTCAAGTTTAAGTTTCGTCTTAATCGACTTTTTCCACACTTTGTCGCACACTAATAGTTCCAACGGGGAGTTGTTATTTAAAGTTTCCGGCCAAGAGATGGGAAATTGAAATTGGAATTTATTATCCTTGCACTTGGCTGCACTGTGCACTGTACAGTGCTCGTCTGGGTGGGCAGATAAAAGGGAATTATTCATTTTTGTTTGTTTATACTTACGACATCGATTATCTGCATCAGTGTTAGTCCAAAGCTTAATTGTAATGGATCCGATTCGTTAAGTACCGGTCGTTCGAGAGTATTATATGGATCTAGTAGATCGTGTAAGAGTTTCTTTTCATGATATCCTGCTATACAAACTGAAAGTAAAGAGGAAGAATATTTTTTTTTTAAGATTAGTTCACTGGCGGAAGGTCTTACGGGTTAATAGGGATATACACAGAGCTGGCTGCGTTCTAAAAACAATTATTTGCGCTTGTACACAAAGTGGGATTTCAAGGTGACAGCGAGTGCTAATTACATGCCATAGTAGTTTAAACGGCTTCTGGCTTATTTGGCATATTTAAAGAGTTTAAGGCCTCTCCAGTCGCGCTCCATTTGGGACTTTCGTTAGCCCAATTAAAAAAAATGCAGAACTCAATTGAGGCTCAAGTTATAAGACCTACAGCTGCAAAACTGAACAGTCCCTAAAATATTGTTCTTTGTACGATGGAACTGCAGGAAATCAAAGAAGTTCTGGTGGCAGCTAAAGGTACAGTACTGGACAACGTGAGTCTCGCGTAAAAACGGCCGACTTTGATGTGTTTTTTGATAAAAAGGTGCGGAATGAAAAAGCTAATGAGCTGGGAAGAAATGGATCTTTATTGTAACTAGAGCTTTCCCATTCGGCAGTCTAAAAAAAGCGATTGGAAAAATAGCAGTTGCCGCCAATAATAGATGAAAGGCGACTGTATCAGGTTCCCCTGGATTGTGTTTTTAAAAACTTTGGGGTCGAATCGCCGCATTCATAAACCAGCTATAAGTTTTTGTCCCTTATAAATTGCTCTGCACGAGAACACAACACCGGGACCGGAGTTCTTACGACAGAGATTGGCAAAAAGTGGCTCAACGACAGACAAGTGTTGCTCTATGCGACTCTTAGACTAAGTTTGGTTAATACGTGATAAAAAGCATGGTTTTGTGAAGCCGTTGACAACTAAGCTTGGGTGGTTGGAAAGCTGCCTAATAGAAACAGGAATAAGGACGAGAAGCCGGCAAAACAACCGAACGACTCTGCCAGTTAAGACTTATTTTCAGGAGAACAATTTAGCAGTCAAAAATTCAGAATACCGACCAAAGTCGATTTCTATAAGGAGAAGTCATATCTCAAGAAAGATCTCCTACGAAGTGCTCACTTTCTGGTACTCATCATGAGTCTGACTAATTTCAGTTTGAATGCCATTCGATTTGGATAACAGCCTTTGTGTTGCATCATCAAGCTTCTTACAGGAGTCATCAGTACGATGAGCATCACAGAGCACAAAACGATAGCTGCTTGGAAATTTTAAAGTCCACAACAAGCGCAGTGGTTCAGTGGGTAGCCTCAGGTCCCAGGTTTGATCCCCAGAATAATGCAAACTACGTCTTCAGGTTCTTATTGCACATCTCTGGTAAACGTCTGACAAATATCCAAGGGTATATCTCTCCTGAAAGAGCTTCTCAAAACCAGCCATTAATTTTTTGAATTTTTTTGGTCTACTGTCCTATATAGACCTTTTCGGCCATCTATTTAGTTTTAGCAAGCCATTCTCTGGGACTAAATTTAGCAATTTTTTTAACAATGGTCTTAGAAATGATAGCCAAAAATTTAACATCTCGTCGACAGAATCTATTACTTTTGCCAAGACTGTTGTCAGACTTCAGAAACACTAGGAGTATACTACTACCTATACAATCATTTCGGAAGTCAAGAGACTATCCCTAGATGAGAACGTAGACATGCAAAAAATTACTGCTGAAATATTAAGCACGGAAATAAGTGGCCAAATCAAGTAGACCAATTCCATTGAGCATCCCCCCTGGCTCACTCATCCCCACGGCTTTTCTGCAAGCTTTCCGTTCGTATCCCTCACTTCGATTTGCTGGATTAATTTAAAAGATTCACCTCGGTGTCTGTTTTCGCAATTACCTTCGCTTGAACGCTGATTGTCTCAGCCAGGGCGCACCACCGGCGGATGTACACTTTTTAAATGGCCACTTTCCTTATCGAATAATTAGCATCCTCATGGGGGTTGGTCCCCCCACCACCACCAGTAGTAAATATTCAGCTCGGGGAGTTGAAGGCCCAATTCTGTATTACTGCAGTCATGTGAAACCTGACCGGATTCAGAACCATCTCTAGACAAACAACACCTGATACAATAAAACTCTCACCAACCATCACGTACTGAATACCCGCAGTCCCGAATAATTACAGCACAGTATACGAGTAGGCACCATGATGGCAGAGGCCATTGCCGCCATGATATCTTGTAGGCAACCGACAACGACAACGACAACGACCACGACGTCAAAGGAAATCCCAAGTAGCCCATTCTAGAGAGATTCCCGTATATCTGTACATTTTCGGCTGTCTCTGCATGGCTTCGTCCTTTTCTGAGGGAAGCCTCAATCGGACGTGATGTGTTTGTGAACGAAACAAAAAAAAAAATCCACACTCCTGGGGATTATATGTGTCCGATTCGAGTAGGCGAATGTATCTGCTCTCGATTCGTTTTTTTTTTTTTTGTATCCACAACTCGGTGTTGTTGTCACCCCCTGAAATTTGTACATAAGGCGGATGAATGGCAAAAGTTTATGGCTGAACATTCCTTAAGCCATTATCCTATGCAAAGTAGGATAACGGGCGGATCGTCCTCCCCATTTATTTGTTTTGTTTTTTCTTCTTCCCTCCCTCGTTAAACGTGCAATTTTAAAATTTAATTTCGGTTCGAAAGAGAGCACGGAGATAGTTCCCAACAACATAGATTACTGTTCTCAAGAGCACAAGGCAATAGAATCAAATGGGAATAGTTTTCGCATATAATATGCGACATCCTTGAGTTTTGTTCTTACGAACTCGATTTGGGGAACTTTCTGTAACAACAGATTGTTTCAGCCGATAGCAGATGAATTGATTGCCAAACAAACAAATAATATCCATTGGACACAAGCGTGTTCTTAAATTGAAGATGTTTGCTTCGAACAAATGCTCCGCCCCCAAAAACAAAAACCAAACTTTCTATTACTCGCAAATGTACGAGTGGCGCAAGGAGCTGACGTAAATGTTGAAATTGTTCGCCCCCACTGCCGCCGCGCTAATAATTTATCGAGAAGAAGCAGCAACGCAACGCCCAGAATCAATCGACCTGAAAACTTTATCCAGTGACTTCTCAAATTATCACGAACTAAATTGAAGACAGAGAGCTTGGCGCAGTTCTTTTCCTAGGATGACTTTCACTCAGTGCCCGGGTGTCGTTCGCATCAAATCCAATAGAAACCTACCCCCCATATCATCTCTGCGAATCGAGTTTCATCAGGGGGACCTAGTGTGTACATGGGAGCTCACGTTTTTCATTGCTTTTTCTGTTTGCCGCTGTGGCGGGGGGTGTTTTGTTCAGCTCCTTTTATGGGACAAACAAACGCGTAAAAGAAGTTTAAATAAGATAAATAAGAACGGAGCGTCACTCTCTTCCCTCGGCCCCCAGATTAACGATTTATGTGATCCTGAGGAGCAGCATATGACTGCTTTAAAATTTGTTCTTAAACCACATATACTTGGCCACCATTCCGGATAACAATGAGGCTATTTCAACTAATTTTAGATTTCTGGCTTTCCGCCGACGTGCATGGGTCCAAATGTTATGAGGCAACATGTTGCCAGCGGGCATAGATTCACTTTTCCATTGGGCAATATAAATGCAACACTGCCCTCGTATAATGAGCCAAGCTCCACAGGTTAGAGCGACGAAGTCAATGGCTTAGATGGGTGGGTGTTTTTTGTTTTTTTTTGTTCTGAGTAGCCTAAGGACGTGCTGTCATTTATGCTGACTGTTTGTGCAGTCAAGTGGATGTATATGAGAAAGTGTTTACGTTTTACTTCTGCTAGTGTTAAAAAAAACCCTCTGCAGAGGACAATGGCTTCGGTTGACGAGCGGTGTCATGAATGTACAATGAGACAGGATTAGAATAGGACTAGGAAAGTGTGCATCTGAAATTGGATCATTTATTCTTTCTGAGAGTGCTTGTGCAGGTGGAGAATGCTCGCGACGAAGAAGCGGCGTCGTAAACGGGAAGAACGAACGCCTAAGTTACTCCGTCTCAGACAGGACCCTCTGGCAGTGTCGACAGAAAGGGATTTTTTCTCATCCCAGATAGACAGTTGTTGAGCGCAGTTTTTGCTCTAGTGGAGTATTGCAATTCCGCAAACCTTTGGACGGTCGATTAATTCCTTTTGGTAACCAACAACGACCCTCCAATCAAAGGCATTGAAAAAAAAAACACACTTAAAGCGAACCGAAATTCATTTCGCAAATACCTCCAATTGTTCCACAGGAT
Organism: Cheilosia impressa; assembly: GCA_948293265.1. Taxonomy (NCBI): domain Eukaryota; kingdom Metazoa; phylum Arthropoda; class Insecta; order Diptera; family Syrphidae; genus Cheilosia; species Cheilosia impressa. Next base: position 52,106,145 of record OX411883.1, on the reverse strand, counting down.
ATTGTGTTTTTTTTTCTCTCCCTTTAAATGCATCTACAGCGGAAAAAGCGTTCCAATTACTTTCCCGGAATGCCTCTCTCGTTTCGAGCAGTCCCTTTCAGTGTAAATTTGGAAACAGCATCTGTTCCAAGGGTAGTAGAACAAACAGAAAGAAGGAAAGCCCACCCCCTCGGACGCAAATTACATTCCCGAACAAGAAAACGCGACCGAAGTCAAACAGACTAAAGTTGAACTAGAAGCACTTTATTTTGTGTTTGTTTGATTTTTGAGCGTCCTGTGTGTTAGTCTCTCTGCCATGGCACCATGCGTTTGGTTTTTTTTAGCTGGCCAGACTTTTTTGCTCGCCCCCCAAAAATGTGCATGCAGAGGAATCACATTCCGCACAGAATAACGAATTTCATTGTTACACTACGGGGGGGAATCCCTCCCCCTGTTTTGAAGCGCAGCGGTGTGTGTGTGTTTTTTTTAGGGCTCGGCGTAAGTTTGAAAGGAATGTAATCCCTTTTGGAAAACACTTCCGCTCCCATGCTAACTAAATTATCCCCCAAATTGTGGTTGTTGTAAATTGAACAGTCCACCATCAGCCAGCTCTAGGCCAGTGGCCCCGCGACTAGGTCAGTGGTGTTCATTTTGCGCTTATTTGAGTTTCGCTGGGGTGACTGGCATTCTGTAGTAATGCTCAGTCGAGCGCGCTCATCCACCTCCATGTGTGTGCGTCCAGTATGCCATCAACCTGACCATCACAGACAATCTCACTGTATATTAATTGTGAAAATTGCGGACAGCAAGAGAGCACACAGCGCCCCAACCACTGCAATTCATTTGCTAGACCGCAGCCATGGCGCTTTGCGATGGGTCCCTTTTTTTTTACATGGGGTCGCAGCAGGACATCATCTGAGGGTTAGTTATGCGCTTGAATATTTAAAAAAAAAGTGGTCGGCCACCATTTTATAGACATCTAAAAATAGCTCTCACGGCGGCGATGGGTGAACAATTTTAATTTAAATTGTTAAACAATTTTTTTCTTGTAACGGATTACAGGAGACACGTCGGACAGAGGTTATAAAGCACCCACTAGATATATGTGCGGCAGCGGGACGAAAATAGTAATCCGCTGGCCTAAATGAATGGTCGTTAATGGAGGGCTTAGGCGTAATGCACATAGAATTCCATAAATTCGTGCTGAGGCGTGCTTTTGCAGTTGCAAATATGCACTGCGTGCGTCTGTGCATAAATATAAATTTTCCATTTTGTGATAACGCATAATGAAGCACATCGAATAAGTCGGGAGTTTTAGTGCAGAGGGCGAGCATTTATTACGACATGGACTGACAGTGGGAATACAAGATGAACTTTAGTATTTGTTCGACTAGAATAACGAGATAAGCGGAGAGGAGTTCGGTAACTCTAAGGATTTGTTCCTCCGAACTGCGGAGGCGGACTTTATTTGCCTGGGAGTTTTCATTTCTCCTGGCGTTTTGGCTTCAAATTGTTAGAGAAGTGCTTTTCATGATTTGTAAACATTAAATGCACTATAGAGTTGGGTGTCTGTAATTGTGAGCAATAGTAATTTTTGCTTGAATTGGTCTAGCTCTAAGGATCGGGCAAAGAGTTTGATATAAAGTTCTTGTGCTGTGCAGGGCGATGGATTTTTTTTTTATTCACCAAGCTATTCAATGCAAGTTGTGAACCTCAATGACTTGAGTTTCTGTCAAATTTAAGGTGCAAAATATATGAGCCGGAGAAACGGAAGAGGGACGCGATTTCAGGAGTAATTTTTGATATAGTTCTTCGAGAGGGTAAAACGATCTTACCAAGGCTAATTAGTCCGAGCCGAAGTCTGCAGAGCTAAGAAAGGAAATACAAAAGAAACCCCACATTCGCTGCTGCATCTATAATATGCAGCGAAATAGATCCGCCCGAGGTTGACTGGTTTTTTAAGGCAGACAGATCCTGGACAATGATAGTCATTTCCGAATAAATGCATTCAAAATAAAACCAAAAACAGCAGCTCGTCCTATATCAGTGATTTTGGTGTGGGGAAATTCAACCAAAGGCGAAATCTTTACATGATCGCAAATGTCTTAGTAAAAACGCAATAGTCCCAGTGATATCCACACTAACTCTCTATCGAGTCAAAAGTCGCCTACGATACAGTTTATAGCGGGACGAACTGCACAAAGCCTGCGAACTGTCAGGTGGTCGATGAGTTCCGGGCAAACCGCCATCGAGAAAGGAGTCTCAACACAGCCGATATCGGACAAAACGCCTCTATAAACAGAGATAACTTTCAACTCGTTCATTCAATTGAGTTTGCGTTTTTAAGGACCAAAGCGCCTCTATAAACAGAAATAACTTTGAACTCATTCATTCCTCTTTGTAATCATTTTTACGGACCATATTGCATATTGGTAGGTGGAGGTGCAGGTGTAGGTCTCTTGCTCCCATTACTCCTAACAGCTCCCGAAACTTTTCAACGAGAGTTAGCTCCCACCTGTCGGTGTGTCGGTGTCAAAACTCCATCAAACAAACATGTCAGCTTCAACTCGACAAAGGCATGTGAAACTTCCCCCCAATCTAACGGCACTTCACTACGGGTGGTGTTTTAGTCAATTGATTTATGATTGCCTGATTGGCGTTTATTGGAATGCCTTGCAAACACACACCCACAGCAAAATGTAATTCAATTTCCTCCCGGCTCTGTTCATAGCACGTTATACTTCCTAATTGCGATTTCTTGGCCCACCTCCCGCCCAAAATTCAAACAACAATCGACATGAAACTCATTATACATCAAAAACAAAATGGAATAAGTACTCAGACTCACGCCCACCCAGCCCCCCGCACTGGTTACCAGAGCTAAAACAATTTCCTATTGAAAACCGCACACATAATATTAGCTCGGTGAATTTCTTCATTAAAATTTATTACAGCACCCTATTTGTGCCGTATTCCGGCATCATCCCCTCTGTTGTTGAACGTATATAGAGTGGAAGGGCTCGCGGCCGTGCCAGGCCGAGCCGTGCCACCTACAATCACTAAGTAAAATCAGTTAAAACTGCACACAAACAAAAATTGCTTCAATATATCTCTCCAAACGATTATAAGGGTAAAATAATTGCACGAAGTAAGTTAAAGTAAACGGTGCTAAGGTGAAAAATAAATTTCCCCAAGGAGATCAGGCAGCCACCTAACTTTCTCCCCCTTTGCCGCCGCATGTTTTCTGTGTGTGATGTTCTGTGCACATATTTCTTTTTTGTAAGACAATGAAAAACTTGGAAGGCAAGGCGAACGTACACAACGTACACAACATACACCCGTGCGATACAGCAAACACCGAATCCGGCTATCCTTTTCCACGGTGAAAATTATTGTTCGCTCCATTGTGAAAATTGTTTGTGTCCTGTTGGAAGGGGTATGGTGGTGGTGGTTGAAAAATCGATTACGATTTTATAAATGAACAAGCAGCGAGACTGCACTTTTTTTTCTCCACCCTGGGGGTAGTTTAACCATCCCCAACACGTTACAGCGAGCGAAGAATATAAACCAAGGGAGAGGATGATGTTGGCTTCTGCTTTAGATTATCAACATGTTTGCGCTGGGAATGGCGAGCATGTTCTTATGTCCTTATTTAGTACAGGATCAAGTGGCACTAAGATAAAAGAGGGAATGTAGTAGAGAAAACTTTGTGGTAACCGAAAGTATCTTTTGTATTCGCTTAGAGAAAAAATAAAAAAAATACAAAAAAAAAACTGTTTATCTAGAGTGCAGAGAATTCCGTGCTCATACCCCCTGTCGTGTGACGATGCCGCAACATGACATGTCTCTGAGCATATGTACACGAATGTGGGGGCTCCACATTGAAACACACCAAGCGGGGGATGTTTTCGTTCGGAAGAAGCTTGGTAAAATATTTTGGAATTTAAATTGTCAAGTTAATTAAGGTGGAAGAGGATGATACCAAAGTGAACAACACTCAAAGCAGGCACACATACACAGCACAGCACAACACAAACACACATAGCTGTGGGGTGGCTGCTAAGCATAATGGGAGGGGGACAGAAAGGATTTAATTGCAACAGTAGAAAGACAGCAAGTGATTACACAAGCGAAGTGGATACGAGTATATCTGTGCGCTTTCGTTGAGAGGAGAGTACACTTTTTTGTGCCTCTGAAGTTGAAGGGTATCTGGTGGCTTTTGTTTTCCATCTGAGGGTGTTTTTACTTTTTTTTTTCCCCCAGAATATACATGCAGATTGATCTGTTGTGATAATATCCTGAGCTTGTTTGAGCGCTGATACGAAGTTGGACTACTTTTGAGTCAATCAAAGGCGAATCGAGCCAAGGGAAACAGTTTGAAAACACCGTAAGTCGTAAAGAGGACGCGAGCATGTTGTGACTGTCCGTCAGACTTCAATCAACGCCCGAAGATTACTTTGTTACAAGGAAGAAATGTTGTAAATGGATACAAGACTTCTCAGAGGCAAAAATGTTATCGTTCAAAGATTGAATGACTTTTTGACGCCTGGCTGCCCCATATTTTCAAACACAAAGGCAATTGAAACGCCCCTGACTAGATCCGGTTTGTGCAAGGCGAAGCAAGAATGCTCCTCCTTACACATTTTAAAAAGTAACCAATTTAGAGCCGCACCTAAAACTCGTTTTCCTTATATAGCTACCCCCAGCGAAATGCCCTTTCCACCTCGCGACCTGCACAAGACGACCGCAAAACCGCAGCGACCCCTGGGCCAGGCAGTTTAAATTATTTTTAACTTCACTTTGCCACCGAAATACAATTCATTCTACAAACTGTTTCGCCCCTGAGGTCAGCCACAAAGCGGCGGAGGAGAGTCGAAACTATTTCTTTTTTTCCTCGACCAAACTACTTCTGGTGTCGTCGTTGTCCGAACGCGGATAGGGCAATATTTTTTATCTGACTTTTCTTTTGTACATCTTTACACATTTCTCGGAGTTTTTTTATTTAAAAAATAAATAAAAAAAAACTCTCACAAAGGGCAACAAATGAAATAATGCTCTGCATCTGCACCCATGCAACGGGGTCGAGCGGGACACGCTCACAGGACATTCCTCCATTATTTTCATTTCATTTCATTTGCATTACATAGAAGCAAATGCATCCTTAAACGGAATCTGTCATTACAGCAGTTCTTCTTTTTCCCCGCATGGCATGGTGCGCAGGCATTTTTTTTTTGACCATTCATCATTCCCTTGTTCTTTTCGCAGAGGAGCCCATTCTCTAATGTGTTTCTAGCGTACGTTGTTGGCGAAACAGGTCAGCAGAAGTGTTGAAATGTCCAAGCGTGTATAGGGAAAAGGAGCAGAAACAACCGCAAATCAACAGCAGCAATACTTCCGTTTCGAATAAATTTTACTGCGCACGGTAGAACATATTGAGGACACGAAGTATTCCGGAAATCTGTTGTGTTTTTGTGTGGCCATGCGAGTGTGTGTGTGAATCGACATAAATCAAAGTTAAATGCAGAAAACGACAAACACAACACACGATACACGGTGGAATGCCTTTCACAATTTGCGAAAGTCGAAATCTTCTCCCGTTTTCTTGCCCTGGCTGGATTGACATGGTGCAGTGAGTTATCCACCTGGTGTTGGCAGGAAAGTTGAAAGGTAAATACTGCATTGGGAGAGCGCAGATATTTCTTTTTGCTGAGGAACTTGAAAGCAGAACTCCATCGAGTTGACAGTTTATTTCTGTCAAAAAACATGCACAAGCCGTTTGTAAAAAAAGCAGGTTAACCGGCGGAGAAACAGGGTAGCTCCGCGAGGGCAAGCATTTATTCACTTTCAAGATTAGTTGCGAAAAGGAAATGAGCTGTTGCGATATTTATCAATCCTTCTGGTTATCTGGTGCATAGCAAAATTTTATTTTATTCTTATTAGTCATCACTAACGAGGACAAATTGCAATCATGTGGTGTATCTCTGTCTATGCCAGAAATATGCAAAAAAGCTGTCAATTTACAAACAGAAAAAGAGTCGTTCTTGACTGCAATCACATGCACAATTCACATTTCTCTTTCGTTCTGTTCCGCCAATGTTTTGTTTTTATAATGATGCCAGACAAAAATTAGTTTTACTCAAAACCTCTCCCGAAAAGGCGTGGCAATAAAGAACGTATCCTATTATAATGGCTTCTCTTGAGTAGCATTTTAAAAAAGTTGCATCGATAAATCTGGCGCATCTGTGGACGAACGCTTAGGTGGAAGGCATTCCCTAATACTAATAATTTTTTGAACTTTATCTAAAAAAATTGCATATTGTGGCCTATAATATATAAAATAAGGTTTAAAATGATTCTTAGTAAGGCCCATTGTGATTTTACAATCGAAAAAGAACGAAATTTCGTAACATATTGCTGTGCATATTTCTCATTCACGGTGCAATTTTGAAAAGGTAGCTTTATACAATTACAGCTTGAAAAAATTTACTGTAGACAGCAGGACTAAGCATTCACAGAAAATATCGTCAGGCAGTTTTGATTCAAAATTCTCTCAATAGTAAGTTATAATAAGTTTGAAATCAGTTTCGATATTTTTTTTTTTTAAACGAGAAATGTTGAAAAAGACCGTGGGTAAGATGACAAGTCTTACTTTAAAACCATAGGCTACAAATTATAACACCTCATAATCTGTGTTTCTTGTTTTCATTGTAGGGAGCCAAACCTCTGGAATCTGGATGCATCAGGACATCGACATAAAATGTAAGTGACTGAAATTTTGCTTTGTTTACTAAAAATAAATATTTTGTACAAACGGTCCATGCGATATATCCTTAAGCTCCATAAGAGGGGTCTTCTATGGGTTTGTCCTTTCCAATTACATAAAGACGCTTGCTTTCGGTGGTAGCCGAGGAAATTTTACCTGAAAGCTGGTAACCGGGAAGCTGGTTCAACATGGGCATATGCGTGGTTAGAATATTCTATTCCAAAAACTGAATTAAGAAGCTTTCTCATATATGGAATTGCTTTGAGCAAAAGCAGTCTTAACCTGGATTTTTTTTGGCAGTTTCTGTGTTTTAATTTTATTTTCGATCTGTATACCGATTTTGATGTTATTTTTCTTGAATAGATCAGAAACCTCAAAGTAGCGTTTTCAACATACCCGTAGACTTTTGAAAATTTAAAAAAACACTTGAGCAAATATTTTAATTCAAAATTCTGACATTTCAGAATTTTTAACTCAATTTTTGAGGTGTCGTAAAAGACGTTCGAAAGCACCTCCTCAGATGGCATCGCATTGCTCACCCTGATACAACTCATACCCCACAACTTATTTACGCATCAACTGAACTTCTAGCCATTTCATCTTTTAAACATAAATTTTTATTGTAGGTATACACAATTTTGCCCAAAAAAATCTCAGGCCCGGAATTTTTCTTTAGATTTCGACGCAGCAGGATTTGTACTTGCATGAATTATTTGAGAATGAGTTGGACTGTAGATCAGTTTATTCGATGATGAACTGTATTGCCGTATGGGTATAAAGCGACCATGTATGAGCTGACTGCACGATAAGTTGCGGTAGGCATTTTTGCAGTCAAATCTATTTTTTTGTGTACAAAAATGTGTTAAAGTAGTTTTGCCACTCAATTTTAGGACGATAATTTCGAATAGTGAGCTGTACTACTGAGCGAGGGGTTTCATTTTCGATAAGGATTTTATTTCCTCCACAGCGCTATCTCTTGCGAGCGTCTGTAGAACAATCGAGAGTATTTCTGTAATGAAAGAGCTGTCCAATTAGCCGTTCGGACTCGGAATAAAATTTTGTAGGTCCCTTTGATTCGTTCCAAAAATTAAAAACACACACAAAACGAAGGGTGCATGACCAATGTATTTTCTAACTCTATTTTCAACCTATAAGTGTTATTCATTCCACCAAAACCTAGTTAAAAAAAAAAACTGCTTCTCCAGGACCTGTAGAACCTTTAAGCATTTCATGCCTTTCATTTCAAAATGTCATTCTCGTACAATCCCCAACCAACTTTTCATAAAAAAAAAAGAAAATCCCCTCACAATCTAAATATTCGTACAGCTGTATCCTTTTATTCCTCGCCTCAACAAACTGCTGTATTTCCTAATGCGCCAAAAGAAACACTTTTCGTACTTGCTCCTTTATCAAAAAAACTAACACAAAAATTACAAAGGCTATACATGCACTTGAATGGTAATCCCTTAACGGGAAATTCACACATGAACATTGGCAAGCAAAAAAACTTCATTTTCTACTGCAGCTATTGGACGCGAGCCAATCCTCGTATCCTTTGTGTGTAGGCGAATTAAATTAACACCCTCTACATAATTGCAGGAGGAAAAAAAAAACGATCTACTGTGTACAGTAAATGTAATCCTGGCGTTTGTAATGATATTCTAGTGAAAGGACTCGACAACAATTAGTACTTGGCAATTGAAGGAATGTCGCACGTCGTCCTTTTTTTTCTGCTTGCCTAATGCATTTCTTGCCTTTGGGGAGTTGGATGCAAAGCGTACAATAGAGAGCCAGGCTCAGGATGTTTACTTTTTACAACGGGCCCTACTACGATGCGATGGTGACGCGACAGGCCAACACAAGGAAGGCCACTTGTGAGTTTATTCACCAGGACATATTGCAGAAGGAACCGTTCCCTTTATGCTGTTATGTGTAACTTAGTTAGAGGCATAAATGACACAAATGCTTTACCAAAGAGGGGAACAAAAAACCAAGACTGTTACAATTTAATTTTGTGCTTTGCATTCTTGAGGAATTTAATTTGGAAATCCTTTTCGGGTGTTCCTTGTTTTTGTTTATTTTGCGAGCTGCTGCAGGAAGCAGTGTTGTTGGATTTGGGGGGTTTTCCTTCCCCAACTGTTGGTAGTAGGAATGCTTAACTTTGACCATGCAGTGTGGTTAGATTTTGCTAAATGGAAAATATTTTTTATTTACTCATGCATTATGCGATGAAAAAAAGTCGGGTGTGGTCACTCGGGCAGAAACAAAAATTATTTTCCGATGTCATTGACCTTTTGGTGCGTGTTAATTTTTTTTCTTTACAAAAAACAAGCCCTTATTGAACTGTAGAAGTAGACCTAGCTTCAACGATTTGTTTGTGTGGGTTTTATTCGTGGGACGGTGAACAAGTCCCAAACAAAATGGGTCTAAGACGACCATCTCTATCTAGACAAGTGAAAGTAGGGTTTTCTCGAGACATTTTCCAATCGTTGTCGAAAGTGCCCTTCAGTTCAAAGGGGAATTGCTTTGTTTTCCTGAAAAATTAGACCGCTGTAAGCAAATATATTCAAGCAATAAGCTGCACTCGGTTGGAATAATCCCCGATTACAAAGGTAAACTGAAAAAATGTGATTGGGTCATTCAAAAACTATTGTACTCACATTTAGCAGATAAATTCAAGTAGATTAGTAAAAATATCCATGAGTATTTATTAAGTCCGTAAATCCCTCGCTGTATCCGTATCAGTGGCGGCAGTGTTGTCACAGCAGCTAAGGCAACAACTCTTATCGCTGATACAGAGGCCGGTATTAGGCATTTGCTCCAAGATGTAGATTTCCGAGGCGATGACACACATACCGCTGCTGCTGCTGCTGCTGCCGATGATGATGCTGATGCTGTTGCTATTCTAGATGAAGATGACGTTGAAATTGTTGCTATGGAGTGCTGTGGTGCAGTTGCTTGTGTAGGTGAATTGTGCGCGATTTTCCGTCGTCGTCGCGTCCGACGTTTACGTTCGTGCAGTCTTCCGTTTGAACAACAACTCGCCCAATCATCAGCCGTCAAACTGTGTCCCACTTCATGGTGGTCTTTCTTCTGAATATAGTACTGACTATCGTTATCGCTACCGCTGTCGTTGTATGTTGAATCCGCACCCTCACTGTCGCCGGGTCTTATTGGAATTTGTTGCTGTTCTTGTTGATTGTTTACTATTACACTATGTTTACTAATACAAATGCGGTTGTAATTATTATTGCTATTACTTAATACTGTGGTATTGTGCAAATGCTTATTGTTGCTGGTTTGGTTGTTGTCTTTGCTAGTACAACTATGGCTAGTGTTGCTGCTACTTCTACGTTTACTACTTTTGCTGGTACTCCTACTCGTGCTGGTGGCGGTGGTGTCGCAACTTTTGAGTAGTGTGACTGGGTAGGCTTTTCTTCGCTTTGTGTAGTCACTGTAGTTGTTGTTGTTGATGTTTTGTCTAAGGTTGCTGTCATTGATGTGGTTGTTATTGCTACTGCTGTTGCTGCTTGCTGTTGTGAAGTATTTTGCTAAATTGAAAGTGGTCGCTGTTGTTGTTGCTGGGGTAGTGTAACCATATTGACTCCTGTTGCTGACATTGGAAAATTTTAATAGTACATCGTCATCGTCGGGCAACACCATATTTCCATGAGTATGTGTTGAAGTGTTAGTTATGACATGGACTACTAAAATTTAATCTTGATTTGGCAAAGTTTCTAGGATAAGTCCGTTCGCACAGGCGAGCTCCAGATGTGCGTATCACCAAGGCATCGTGTGCGTGTGCGAGTTGTTTTCTTAAGCGTCTTAGATTTGGTGCCTTCGTCTTATTATCCGGTAGTCAAGAATGGATTGTTTCATAAAATGCGTGCATAATTGACTGGATATAGTGTGTCCTATCCTAGGGATCAGTAAAATCTCTGAGATGTACCAACGCCATTGCTGTCTAAACAGGAAATGTTTGTCAGTAAATTTCCTTCATTCGGTCGGTTGGTAGATGCCGCCTGCAAAGAGAAAGAAATACTTCTGTTAGAAATTAATTTTTAGGAAGGACATTCGAGGGATTTTTGAGAAATATTTATAATTTTATAACTGAATTATTTCAAGAACAAGTGTTGTACTCACGACCACTTTTGGTGTACTAAAGGTTTCTTTTTTCAGTGGTCTGAAATTCATCCAGTCTTAGCTTTTATTCAGCTGCTTAGGGATGTAATTTTTTTTCAAAAGTTCCATGCTTTTTGCTTACGATCTGAGATATAACTTTTCTAATAAAAAAATTCCACGCAATTCCACATTCAAGTGGTCCGCCAAACTTTATCCACTCGTGGAACGGACTGATATTTTGAAAAAAGTCAGCTGGGGAACTAAAATTAAAATTTACGAACCTTTCTTTTTTAAGTTTCATTCACAAATTTTGCTAAGTTGGAAAACAATTGAATTTTTATTTTATTTTCAAGCAATTTTGGGTACCTTTATTTTAAAATTAAGGAAAACTAGGTAGTCCCAAATAATAGTTCCCTCCAAGAGAACGCCATGTTTTTCCCCACGTTACATACAAAATTTTGACAATCGCAGGCTTTGACACAGTCCGAATTTTAACCGCCCTTTCCAATCAACGAACCTCCAAGTCAACATAAACAAGACTTTAGAGACACAATTCAAATCTCAACAATTGATGGCCGTCATTCAATAAACAATTAGTTTTAGTACAACTAAGTGAGGCTTCCATTACTCACACCCAAGCGGATCGGGGCAGATTCGTTTCAAAAGCCATTTCCCTTCGAACAAAAGTATCAGCGTCAACAGCGCTGTAAAATGTCCTCATCCATTGTGCCTGTTAATTAAATGCACCGACTTTACAATCAAATCTGTTATCCAAATCCTCGCTTTCATTCGAAAATTGCACGCTTATCCTCCGACTCACTCGTCATTAATATATTACACCCAAAATCCCCTCACTTAGCGCTTTATGTTCGCCGCTTTAATCCTTCAATTTATTTTCGTTTCATTTGGGCCGTTCCGCTTTATTCTCACTCTTCATTGTTCTTCTTCCTCGCTTTCAATTAAAACGAAAAGGAAACATGCAATGTCCTGCAAGAGCCAATTTGATTCCATATGGCCCCACCACCGGCCGCCGCCTCTTTCGTTCGTTCTAATTACTTTATCCATTATCATAGCGTGTTCTTGAGCTTGTTCGGGGCCTGCATCAGTCGGAATATGTAAATTTTCTCCTCCAATTGGGAAGACGAAAAGGGGAGTACTTTTGTCCTTTTTTCGTTTGCCCTGCCTACACTCGGTTTATACTACCGCATAAATATGCAACGACGAATGGGAATGGAGAAAAAATCAAGATAACTTGTTAATTCGAATTGGTCAGTTAGTTCTGCCAAGTCCTTTTGTCAGTTTCTTAAACTTGCTCTAAATTCGGTCATTCACATCGCATCGTAGTTTTAAATCTAGGATTTCCTTTTTCTTTTTTGCTTGTTTGACAATTTTCTTTATATTCTCTGCTGGTGTCGTTTTTTATCGTTCATTTAATGTAACAGAGGACGACGCACATTCCACGAAGGAGCGTCAGCGTCAGTTTGAAAATGTGTCCTCTCGTTCTTACAGTATATACACTGTGATTTGGCGAAAAAATAGAAAAGAAAGAGCGGCGAAAACATTTATTTTGTCGTTCTTCTTCCTTCCCTCCCTCCCAGTGTGTGTTTGTATAGCATTTTCTGAAATGCCACCGTTCATTTTTTTACGAAATATTTTGATCGTTTGGAATATTCTATTGAGCCACATCCTCACACATAGCGCGTATGTGTGTGGTCGGGGAATAGTGATGGCATCGGCGAAAGTGGGTTAATTTCGAGTGATAAAAATAACGTATCCGAAAAAATTAAGTTGTGAATAAATTATGACGCAGGAAGGAAGATAACAAAATAAAGCAATTTCGCGAATAACCGAAATAATCAGTATACTCGTTGGAGGATCATTGGTTTTTAATGTTATTGCCAGTAGCGGAGTGGTATTGTTTATAAATTTTGGATGCTCTAAGCGTTTCACTGGGAGAGTTTGAGGTTGTCCAATTGTCAGAGGGGATAATTGTTATTCGATTTGGCAGGAGGGGGGGTCTTCCTTTATAGGATGTGGGTGGCGAGCTGTTCGTCTTTCAAAAAAGATCTTTAAACTAATGAAAATTAGAATCATTAAAAATCATTAAAAGACTACACGTTTTTTTAGGCGCAGTGATGTTGTGGTTAGTGTGTTGGGCTATATTAAGTGAGGGGTCCCAAGTTCGATTCCCACTTTTTCCACTGCACCACCTCTCGCGAACTTCTGTCAAAGATCCGAGTGTCTGTCATAACATAGGCCGTTTGGACTCGACAGAAAACTGTAGGTATTTCCCTTCCATTTGTGCCAAAACTGAAAAACTCACACAAAACGAATGGTTTTAAAAAGTAAGTCCTGGGGCCCCTACGGACAAGTTGAGCCAACTATTTATTTATTTTTCTGGCGGCCTTTTTGCAGTACCGAATTTCACGAAATTTGAACCAAATGAAAGGCGAATTTTCGTAGGAGGGCAAATTGCAAGTTTTTTCATAAATCTTCCCACAAACGAACTAATTTATCACAGCACAAATTTGTTGATTAATTAACATACAAAATACGTTGCATAGGTGATAGTGATAGGCTACACGTTCTTTCGACGTCCAACTTCTCTTCAACGGTGCGGCCACGCAGGGAGCGATGAGCAACTGAGCTATTAAGCGACTTCCTCGCGGAGAGTCTAAACCACCGCTCTATATTGAGCGTTCTTTTCTGAACCAGCGCCTTAAATTGTGGGTATATAAACTTCACTAAGGGCTTCCAGCCATATCAAAAATTCGTAAGACCCTCTAGGCCTTTGAAGTAATGAACAAGTCGTTTTTAATAGTCCTTCTTGCAAATCCATTCCTCCAGTTGGTGGTACAACTTGAGCCAGAAGTCTTGGGTGAATCTGGCTATTTTTTCAAGACTTCTACATTCGTTCTCTTAGATCTAGCGATCTTCTTGTTGCAGCGAGTGGCAGCCTTTTTTCCATTGAATTCCAGCTTAAAATCGATCATCGTTTCTTCAATTTCTTCGATTCATCCTAATTGTTCCCTCCAAGTCAGGCAAGCAGAAACAAATCCCCCGACTATGCATCACAAATCGCAACCTCACAGGCACGGTACACAATTAATTTCGCAAGTATATTTGCTCTCAATCGTTCTCCAATTGGCAATTAAGAAATCCCATTGCTGATGTGAAAATGCGACCATAAGCCTCTGTCGTAGACCATCAACCCTAACTTGTCCGAATGTCAACAATGTGGTGGCACTGGGCGCTGGACCACCCGAAACCGAACGCCGTCCATTATCTAGCAGTATCAGAAAAAAGAGGACAAAACTCCTCTGCCCTTGTATTCAATCAATAAAATCCCCGATTCCTGTTCAAAATGTGCCAACAGGAACTACCCCCATGAACTTGTTGTTATAATAGAATTTCGGATGCTTCGTACCCACTGCGGGTGGTGAACGCAAGCTAAACAAACGCGAATGCATCCCACAAGGACATTCAGTCACTCTCTCTTTTTTTCACTCACGACTGTCCGCTTGTTTGTGTAATCTGAAAGATATAAATATATTTTGCTCATCTAAATGGGTATAATGGATGATCGAATGGATGCGCGATGACCATCTGACCGTTTACTTCGTTTCCTCCACCCTATACAGAAGAACGCACGAAAATCTATCCTGCAGCTCGTCCGGCGGACCCTTTTCAGAGTTTCAGCATGTATTCCAATCCATTTGATCCAAAGTGTCTATATCAACCATACACGAGTTGACTCGCTTTCAAACGAAATTCTTTGGGAGTTTCTGTGCGAGAAAGGATATCTCTCGGCTTTGTGGGCCCGTTATCTAACTAAGGCGCACTGAATGAATATACATTTGAATGGCCAAGCACGCATGTGTGGGTTCTTGGCGCTGTGTGTGTACCTTACCGTTATCGTTCTTCTTTATCACAATGCCGGGGTTCACAGGACCGAGAGTGGCGGTGTCGTAGGGCGCCCAGCCACCACCCTGGAGAGTTCTCGTTACTCGCACACGAGGGGTGCGTTGTACACCAACGCACACACCCATACAGAGAGACACGCCAGGCTGATAATCAAGTCCTGGGAATGAATGAATGGAATATGCTCATGTAGGTTCGGCGCGCAAGTAATGTGGAGCACTAGCGCAGCATCCAGGAATCGTATACATTTTTCTGTTTGCTCTTGCTTTTCTGAAGTAACACACCATGGAGTGTGTATCCTTTTCGCCAGTCTTTTTGCGCTGCTTTCATTATTTATTTCATTCATCTCTTGGCTCGAAAAACTCCACTGTATCCTGCGTTGTCTGTGTCAGGCTATAGGCACCTACTGCCTATGCCTATAAGATTTCGTTTATGTGTGTATGCTATTTTGTTTTATTGCTGCAGCAGCAGCGCTCCCACGGGATGAAATGAGGTTAGTGGGTGAAATTAATTCAGGGATAATGATTTCTTTCCTTTTTGTTTATTTCTTGTTGGCGTTTTTTGTTTTTTTTTCTTCTTCCTTTTCCTTGCTTTATATTTTTATTTCTTCTCACGTTTCCTTTGCCGGAGAGATCTAATTTGTTTCAATGATTTTTGTTGCGTATTCATATTCTTTTATTTACGTTTGGTTTATACCTCGACGAGATGTGACGTTGGCATGACGACTTTTGGATCTGATGAATAGCAGGACAGGCTTGCCTGTTTGTATATCATGCGTGTGTGACTAGTTAAGGTATGTCTCTTTGTTTAAAGCAATTCGTATCATAGTTAAGGCTTTTTTGTGGTGTTTGCCTTTCTGAAGCAGACGTCAACGCCCGTTGAGTTTAAGTGTAGCTCTTGTCAGTGTGGCCTTCATCGAGGAATGCAGTTTGAAATGTATCGGACTGAAATCGAGGGATCACAACTTTGGTCAAGGCCAATATGATTTTTTTTCAGAGCTAGATATCCACCAGTGATTTGGTGTTAATTTACCAAAAAATGAGTGACTTTCGATGATCCTCTTGAGAAAGATCTTGAATTTCTGCCTACACATCGAAAGTACATAGATACGCACAAAAATATTGTGTGCTATTTTTTCTGTTGGAGTGGAACGAAGAAAGTTCTGTAACTAGCACTCAGCGTGTGATTTTCCAACAGGGCATAGATGTACTCGTTCATACGCTGCCATGGTGCAGCCAATTATTTTGAATTATCTCGACTGGGTCCGCCTGCATAGCTGCATTTAACACGTTCTCCCCTTAAAACTCTTTCGGACACAATCTGGACTGAAGGAGACATTTATGCCAAAAGCAGCTGAGAGCCTGTTTTCTTCCAACGGATATAAAATATGGGACAGACATGTTAAGATTCTCGTGAGACGTGAGGGTCTTTGATACTCAATCGGTGCAGTCCACAGCAGGAGCCCAGGTAGACACTACCTTAAAAAAATCATATGTACCCATAATTTGCACCCCTCAAAGCCCCCGATTCATCAAGCATTTGAAACAATCCTGCCAACTAGACAAATCGAATTAACTTAAGCCATTTCGACGTGTTTCTCTCAGGCGATAGCCGCCCCCACCCATTGAAGGAAAGTGCCACTCGCTCTCCCTTCCATCGCTTTCGTTTAAGCGAATGCCCTGTCAAATAAAATTCAATTACGCGGCCACCCTCCCCCGCCTCTGTCCGAGTCAAAAGGGGTTAATTCGCACTTCATACCGAGCGCTGCTGACTACAAAAACCAATCCTTTTCATAAAGCTAAAAGGATTAAAGTCCGCAAAAGGCAAAACTTCCACCTATAGTTGCAGCGACAAGACATATCGATTAATCCCTCTGTACCTCATCACTATCAATTAGATTTGATGCTCGCACGTATATACCCAAAGCCAGGAAACGTGAATTTGCCCTTCATAGGGGGTTAACAATACCAACGGGTATTGCCCAACGCACAGCGACTATATAACACACAGAGGGAGAATAATCCTAAACTCGTCGCCATTAAAAAATATGTCAAACTAAAGCTTCAGAGCATATACGAAGAACGCTCTTTGTCTCCACCAAACACAATGGGACAGGGATGTGTTTTTCGCAATCCGTGCTCTATGTGCGGCTTTTATTATTTGTTTCTAACCCGGTTAGTCATATAGGTTAAAAAAGAGACCTGTACAAAGGACGCATGAGTGTGAAGCGATGGAGTTCGGTTTTTTTGTGAAAGGTATATCTGAGCCAATTATGTATCCCTTCCGGGAGTTTAACCTAATTTTTTCGTCAGCTTTATACCCGGGTTTGGCTCCTGAAAGAAAGGCGAAAATACATTTATAGAAATTGTCACCCTTTGGATAAGACAAAAACTAAGCCTACAACAATCCTTGAGATCTCCTCCGCCCGTAATTTAATTAAAAACTATACCCTACTGTGCTGCCGCGCCTGATTTCGAGCTAAAGCGAAAGACGAAAACTTCCTCTCGCAGTGGAAAAGTAACACCGATAATTAGATCCGTCGTTGCACATTCCCGTGGCATGCCAACGTTGCGCTTGGCTCAAACGAAGGCCCCCTCGAAAATGCGGCAACACTTTTCCGCTCCAAAACGTCAACATTTCTTTGGAAAATGCAAATGGAATTTCTCTTTCTCTCTTGGTAAACGATGAACCTTCTACTTCTACTCAAGCCTCCCAACAGGAAGCTCTCTTGAAGGCAGGCACAACATCATCACGATGATGATGATGATCATCATCACCGCATCAGCAGCAACCAGCAACATCACCATCAACGTCACCAGCGCAGAAGAAGAACTATAGCAAAATAGCTGAAAATTTTAATTTTTGCTCCAAATAGCTGGCAAGGACATTTTGTAGTTACAGTCTTACGCATAACCACATCCAAGTGGCTTGTGCCCGACCGCCATAAACTTGCCACGCCACCACACCATGTACGGATACGCTATGTTCGAATGTCAGCATATTTTACGGTCATTACGCTTTGAATCCTTTTGCTTTAGCTTTTGGTTCTTTTTTCGGTTACTTTTTTGTTCTCATTCTGTGGGCGGTTAGATTGTACATATGGCTCTAGTAACGCATTCTCGCAAAACATTCATAAAGGTCGTAAAGTTGTCAACGAAAAAGCAAGCAAAGAGAATTCTTCCGGATGCGGATGCGGGTTGATAGTTTGTTTTTATTGAAATTGGTTTTGCGGTCATATTTAGATTTTTCTTCTCCGTTTGTGTTGTATCCAAAAGGTAGGGAGCTGTTGCGGAAAATCGGTTTGCTTTTGATTTGCACAGATTCATGCACAGTAATGGACAACTGGCGTTGGCTGAAATGGCTGAAACGAGTGGCAGTTACTTTAAGTTATGTGATTTCGATCAATAATCCCGAAGGGCACGATGTTCTAAGGACAAGGTGAGTTGTTGTAGCAATTAGGTCGGAAATGTCACTCTATCTACATATGTTATGCGACCAGAGTTCAACATTTTCTGCAAGTAGAAATTTATTTGTTGCAGAAAATGTTGAACTCTTTTTATAAAGTGGCAAATATTTAAATCACCGACTCCTGTAAGTATGCAGCGGTATTTAAAGACAGTTCGATTTGAACGAAGTGCTCAATTCATCGGCTGGGCCTGGTTGGCTCAAAATTTATTTTAGTTGTTCGTAATTGCCAGGAGAAGGATTTTACGAAAGAAAATTTTGAGAAGTTACTTACTTTTTTACTTACTTAACGGGCTCCCGACCCGTGGAGAGTCTTTGCCTGAGACACTGCAGCCTTCCATCCTCTGCGATCCAGGGCACGCTGCTTCCAGTTGTCCAGACCAAGCGCTCTGGCATCCGCGATGGCTTGGTCTTTGAAACGGAGGTTCGGTCTTCCTTGTCGTCTCGAACCTGGCGGCTGGGATTCGAAGATCCTCTTAGCTGGAGCATTATTGTCCATTCGCTCGATGTGGCCGAGCCAATGTAGTCGACGTATTTTGGCCTTTTGGACTACATCCACATCTTGGTACAGCTCATAGAGTTCGTGGTTGTATCTTCTCCTCCATTCGCCCTCCTCGCACACAGGACCAAAAATCCGCCGAAGAATTTTTCTTTCGAAGGAGCCCAGTATCAGCTCTCCCTTCCTGCTTATCGTCCAGTATTCGGCGCCATAAAGCAGAACTGGCAGGATAAGGGTTCTGTAAAGCATACATTTTGTCCTTCGAGTTAGGAGTTTTGAACCCAATTGTTTTGCCAAACCGAAGTAGCAGCGGTTTCCTAGGGTAATTCTTCGCCGGATCTTCACTTGGATGTCATTTGTGGAGTTCATGTTTACTCCGAGGTAGATAAACTCCTTAACTACCTCGAAATTTTTGCTATCAATAGTGACGTTCTGTCCTAGGCGGTGGACAGATGCTGGTTTGTTTGTTGATAGCATGTACTTAGTCTTGTCCTCATTTACTACAAGACCAACGAATTTCGCCTGTTCTTCAATGGAGAACAGTGGAGAAGTTAATGAGATAAATAATAGATTGGCGCGGATTGATATCGTTCCCGGGAAATTTTTGCGAGTTCACATCGTCGAAGGAGGAACTCATCACCAAAGTCTGACGGGAGGGCTAAGCAAGTTCGGGAACCACTCATTTTAGTAAAGACGGCTGGAGCAACTGCAGTGTTTTGGTTTTTGAAGAATGAATCGGGCAAAGGAAGCGAATTTTAGAACTA
The DNA here is from genome assembly GCA_948293265.1 of Cheilosia impressa. Lineage (NCBI taxonomy): Eukaryota > Metazoa > Arthropoda > Insecta > Diptera > Syrphidae > Cheilosia > Cheilosia impressa. Next base: position 52,086,632 of record OX411883.1, on the reverse strand, counting down.
CTGATCACAGAGGGGATGACACAACCGCAATGTTTTCTTGTAACTCCACGACGTTTTTTATTGCCCTTTCGAGTCTGATTTGTGTTTCAAATTGCTATAAGCTCCTTATCCTGAGTGAAAGCTCGCCCATCTCATTTCGAAATCCTTAGCACAAAATTGCTACCGTTTGCTAATCGTTTGCTGCAGTCAGAGAAACAGTTAACACATTCCAGTACTTTTTCGTGCCTAAATCGCATCCACTCACGTAGCTCTGCACAATCAATAATTCATTATTTAAATACCTCTTTAAATTCCCATCATTCGGAATCAATAAAAGGGCTGCCGCCCCCTTTCGCTTCGTCTATCAAAACCCGGCCCGCATTGTGTATGCTGCCCAACCTCATTTTCATATCGTGATTGATTTCATGTGTCACCCATTCTCTGGCATGCAACAGCTTGCCGAACAGCGTTGATGATAGAAATCGTTATGAATGCAAAATAACAAAAAAAAAAGAAGAGTGAACGGTGGAAAATGATTGATGTTGACGATGAAATGGGGTAGGGGGCCACGATAACCGTGTCAAGATTTTTGCCTGACAATGTGCCACCACTAAGCGGTGCCCATTTTTGTCGCCTCTCCCCTCTCAGTCTATCTCTATATACATATTGCCGTTCACCGTTCATATTCTCTCCGGTTGTGCATAATCATGACATAAAACATCAGTCATCCCTTTAATTAGTGGGTTAGCAGTGGAGCTTAGTTGGGTCGGGTCTGGTTGCGTATGGGTGCTTGGCTATGCTTGGAATGCATTTCTCGGCAAAATTAATATATACGAATGCCCAAACAAGTGGTTACCGTTTTTATGCGCGCCCTCCCATCCCGCTTTGCACCTTCCCATAATGTCTTTGCGGTGTATATTATGCTGTTTAAGCTTTTGTAGCCGCTCGAAAGCCTTTGAGTTGTCCTCGTCGACAAGTGAGAGAGGGTGTACATTTTTTTCCCCATTTTTATATATAGCTACTACTTTTTTTTGTGTGTGTGTTTTTATTTTATTTTGTAGACGTCGACGTCTGCGGGCTTCGTCCTACTACGGCCCGTTGTCGACATCCTCTGTTGAGAGGAAAACACTATATGCGGCGAGTGTGAGTGGCGGGGATAGCGAACGGATGTGAGGGTGTTAATTGTTAAACATTTCTCGTCATTTTATTTTTTTGTTGCTGCTGTTGTTCTTGCCTCCACATTTCAACATGTGGTTGTCGCATAATATAACAAAGGAAAATTTTGTATTCAACAAATGGCATAAAGGGGTTGTGTGTGGGTTGGAGGGTTGGGTGCGGATGCTGCTTCTTGATTAAGTTTGGAAGGTGGGTGCGCGATGCATCGTGTCGTTGGTTTTTTTTTTTTTTTTTTTAATTGTGCGAGAGGGGATAAGAACCCATTTTTTTTATCGGGATCGATAAACTTTTGAAATGTTTATAAAGTGGCGGAGGACGGTCCCTTGTGCCGTTCAAATTAGAGACACTCCATCGGGTTATAGGTAGATGTATCCGTTGCTGCCAGTGTTTCGGTAGGTGAGTCTTTTCATTTTGCTAAGCATTGAAAAAGCATTTGCATTGAAATGGAAGGTATTTCTATGGAGCGTCTTAAGAGTTCGAAAGTTTAAACTTCTTTGACAATTTGGTACTAATATAGGGTGATTTTTTAGCTGGTTGGGTTTTGGCAACACTGGTTTTGACAGCTGACGTGTGTTTAGTACCTTGTGTCACTGTCAAACAGCTTCAGTTTGGTTTGCAATTTAACCATGGATCGTCTTACAAATGAACAACGCTTGCAAATTATTGAATTTTACTATCAAAATTCGTGCTCGGTTCGAAATGTTCATCGCGCGCTGCTTCCATTTTATGATCGGCATTCTCGACCTTCTGAGCAGTCTATTCGGAAGAATATTCGGGCCGGTCAATTGGCCGCCTAGATCGTGCGATTTGACACCATTAGATTATTTTTTGTGGGGGTATGCCAAGGCTAATGTGTATAGGGACAAGCCCGCTTCGATTGACGCACTGGAAGCCAACATCCATGCATTCATTCGTGAGATACCGGCCGATATGTGTGAAAGAGTATGCCAAAATTGGACTCAGCGGATGGGCTACCTGAGACGCAGCCGCGGTCAACATTTGCATGAAATTATCTTTAAACATTAAATTGCAAGGTTCAAACTATCGATTCAAATAAATATTTCATTCATTTTTTCGAATTTTTCGTGTTTTTTTTTTAAAAAAAGTTCTAAACCTCTTAAAAAATCACCCTTTAGTTGAAGCTTTGCACACGTCTTATTTAGTGGCGGTTATTCTAAACGGCGCAGTGGCTTAGTGGTTAGTGTGTTGGACTACTAAGCGAGGGGTTCCAGGTTCGAATCCCGAGAAAACCCAAATTTCAACTCAAGGTGTTTTTCCACCTCTCGCGAACGTCTGACCAACATCCGAGAGTATAACTGTCATGAAGAAGCTTCTCAATTAGCCGTTTGGACTCGGCATAAAATTGGAGATCCCTTCCATTCGTCCCAAAAATGAAAAACTCACACAAAACGAATGGTTGCGAGAAGCTAGGCCCAGGGTCCCTACCGACCTGTAGCGCCAACCATTTTTTTTTTTTATTCTAAACGACCTGTTTTTATTTAAGAACTGGCGTTGATAGGAGCCTATGTTCAAGACTGTCTAAATGGGCCTCGTTTAAATACCTTGGCAAGTTGTGTTTCTGCACAGAACACCATGTGATGATCGGAGACTAAAAAACAAGTCGATTGCAAATTTATCAGTGAATATACTAACAAAAGATGATCTAGACTTAATTGAACATTTTTGACGTACTGAGGCAGAGCTTGCCACACCCATTTCATTTTTAATTTTAAACACGTATGAAATTATTTGAAGTTGCGGATCACTTATACCTTTTGAACTAATTTCTCAGACGAAGTTGTAAAACCAAATGTAGACTCACTAGGCTCGTATGCCATCATACATGAAGGTCTGAACTTCTAAAAGACGCAGATAACGCGTGTTTGCAATCTGGTTTTCTAACGACTCTGGACACTTTTTTTAAGCAAATTGTCAAGTAATAGGCTTTGATCCAATATTTCTTGTGCTGCGGGTTCAGACCTCTGCACAATTGACTCTCTTAGACTGCGATAGCAGACTAACATTCATTTCATTCGGTGTGAATGCATTTTAGAGAGTCCTCGCCGACCCAAATATCATTCAAAATTGCCAGCATTCGCACTCACACGAAACCCCCACTCAAACACAGTCCCCATTCCCTTGGTTTTGTCATCAAACCCAAATCCCCTATCCCCAATGTTTACTGACGGTTTTCATCGTTGCTTAAACCTAAAAATTGCAATCACTCTTCCTCTGGAAACTTATATTTAAAATTCAACGAAAACAAATTACCCTCATCCTTTTTCCAGATCCTCGTACAGCTTGACCCATATTCTGGTTTCCATTGCGCGCACTCCAACAACAACAAAGTACTAGGTACCACATAAAATGCGGAGAAAAAAAAAGACTCGGAAAGAAAAATGAACGAATTTAATTTTCTCTCTTCACGTATCCTTCGAATGCATTCCCACAGGATAATAATATAGAAGATTGAGAGGAAATAATAAAAAGAAAACAATTTGTTCCACGTTCGGCGAAGCCGCAAGGACTCCTTTCACTCCCTAACCGACCAAAAAAAAAAAACACTTTCTGACACTGCATTCATATACGGATACCACTACCACCTGCTGAAAGGAGCCACAAACCACAATAAACCGCCCTGTGTTTGGCAGCAGCACAAAAATATCACGACATTATCCTTTATTCGTGCACTTTATTGTTGCACCGCAGCAAATGACACAATGGCAATGTTTGTAATACGTGGCTACCGGAAGTTCACTTCAATTTTCCCTCTTAAACAGAAATGATTTCGAACACACGCTAAGGAATCCCACAAGGACAATTGAAAATTCACGTTTGACTTGCGGTAGCAAATTGAATGGGAGTGTAATTTTATTACTTCCGATACATCCCGGCTGCTCTTGCTGTATTTGCTTTTCTTTTCTAATCAAAGCTAATTGGATGGGTTTCCAGTCTATCTAGCTATCGAGGACTTTTTTCATATTTTTTTTTGTTTGTGAAAACTTGCCCCCGTGCAGTGTTTCAAATGTCATAGCAGAGCGAAATTTAATTGACCTCAATTTTAAGGTTGAAACGCCCATTATGTGTCTGTTGTTCGCGAGTGCGGTTACCTAGTCAATTCATTGGACTTATCTGCATAGCTGAGCGGTTTTTTTTCTTCTTCCGATTTTGTTTAAAGTTTTTATCAGCACTACTCGTGTGTCGGCGCTCGTGGTGTAGTTGTGCATTTGCAAGGCTTTGCGAAATTAAATGGGTCAGCGCGATACTATCACAGTGACTATAATTAATGTTGGCACGGTCTCTCCTGACAGCGCCATCCCATCGGACGGGACGGCGATAAATTTTGCGTGTGAAGTATTCCAAGGGATACGCGGAATTAATGAGACGCGACCAACAGCATTATCTTTTGTCTGGGTGGATCGTAATTCATTTGTGCGGTATATATAATTTGCACAGCGATGAAATCAATATTAATTTTTCAGTTAAGAGTGGAAAACAGAACAGGAAGAGGAAACACCCATATTTTGTATCCTTTGTGGAGAATATTAATATTTTCCTTTAGCGCTTCCTGCACTCGACTGTCTTGACGGCTGGCTGTGAAGAGTGCTTGTCAAAGAGGATTACTACTTAATGTGTATGCTCTCTCACCTATGTCTACTTATCATCATTATGCTCATCATCGCGTTGTCGTGTCGCTGCCTTAAAACGGGTGTGACATGTGACTCTGTGTGTGGCGAAGCGAAAATAAACGTTCAACATATGAGTCAAGGATAGTGTATCCGTGTTTTTTTTTCAATCTTCTAGAAAAATAAATCCTCGCAGGCAAGCACACACGCCACTGACTGCCTGCAAGGATACAACTTTTAAAAGGCTTAATTGTTACTTTGCATATTCCTCGCGCTCTCTCTCTCTTTCTGTCTCTCTGTCTCTGTCTGAGTCCATCTTTTGCACACAGAATGGCAAAATATGCATCCATTAAATGCTATTAAGTGCTTTCGCAGATTACAGTGTCAAAATTCGAATTGACAGCGCTAATTCCTTCTCTGAGTATGTGTTGTGTTATATAAGTCGAAAATTGCTATTTTTATAACGTGACAATGCACATGCTGTCAGAATTTTAACAGCTTGCTCAAGGGTATTCTTCTCTGGCAAAGATGGTTATACTTCTGGTATAGTTTTGGCCGACACAAGGCGTTGGCATTGCTTTAAGTTTTAAGGTGGAGGTCCCGCCCTGATTCGTTCCCATTTACAAGTTTTGAATCAGTTTTTTAACAGTCATTTGATCTTCTGTCTTCGCACTGAGCCTTATGATAAAATCTCATTTAGTTTAGTGCTTTAATGTCCGCATTTCGAAAACCATATCCGCGAAGCAGCTTGTTATAAATTTACAGGAATATTTCAATATTTCGACCTGAGAAAAACGGCTCAAGATACGTCCACAATTTGACGAGTTGTATGAGTTTTTTTCCACCCAGAGCTATATTGCCGAAGAATACCCTGTAGGGGTTACAAACAACTTTCTACTGACTAAGGATCCTGTGTTTTTTACATCTAATGGTAGATCTTGACTTGAAAAAACTTCACTGGTGGTTCGCGAGGCCACACCTGCGCTTCTAAGTGCTTCTTCGAGTCTAATGTGAATTTTTCGCTTAAGAAAGACCTTCTTCTATTAAAATCAGCATAAAGGGCGATAAAATAAAGATTGGTTTGGAGTTATCTACTTTCCTTGGGGCTCCCAAAAAAGTCCACCGTGGGACTTGAAACTCTGAAATTTTGTTTGATGAATTGTTTTTTATTCACCAGGTGGGCAAGAGGTTTTTTGCTCAACAGAGAGCATGGTTTTTAGAAATTATTTTGAAGTCTACCAGGCCCGCTTAGTTCGTGATTTGTCGCCGGGGAACATCTTCTGAAATGTAGGCAAATTCAACTCTTTGGCACGCAGCCCCATCCTTTTGGAACCTCCTCTCGCTTACATCAATTTTTATTCAATCTCAGGGAAAAAAGGATGTTCATATCTTGAAAAATACACCATGAACGCAGCGTCTTCGTCGTTCTCTTAAACAAGTACCGCCTTCTGAATAACAGATTGGAGCCTTGTAAAACCTTCCCAGCGATCGCATATAAGATATTGAATTTTCAGTTTTACTCATACTTTACTAACGTAGCTATAGAGTCGTCACTGAAAAAGATTTTACTCTAGGAGCTTTCTTATCGAATTTCCAGCGCCCAATTGACATATTCGTTTATTTCGCAGGTACGCTCCGTAGGCTTTAAGTGATGTCTAAGCTGGGAGAAGATGCAAATTAAACCGCAAAATATGCAATTTTAAATAATAAATTTTAGAGACTCTTTCTAGATATTACGGACCAAAAAGTTGGCTTGTCCCAAATATTTACAGCCCTATTTATTAGAATTCGCCAAACGCCCCTAGACACCTATATAGTTATGCAGTGTATAAACAATACAGCCTTTATGCGCCCTTCCAAGAATTCTTATTTATGAAACATTTTCCCATGCATACTAGTTATACCTACAGGGCTTGCGTCAGAAAAGGTACTAAAAACGAGAAGTCTATTACATTTATCTGTCCGAAAATATAAAAAAAAACATGGCACCTTGTGAGAAATGCAAATTCAAATACAAATAGGAATTACAAAATGGAAAAGTAAAAATAAAAATCTGGGAGATTTGTGACTCCTATGAAACGGTAGACTTATGCAAATTAAAACAATTTTAAATATCCCATATCTGCGCAAATTTCAAAGGCAACTTATCGAGGATACTTGTAGAATGTTTAAAATTAAAAATAAAAAACCTCGATACCGTCCAATTAATTTTTTAATTCATTTAAGGTAAAATGTGACAGAATTTTTAAGTCAAAATGGCATTTCAACACTAGGCCACCTCTATACAGGCACTAAACATCCTACAAAAGCGTGTGGCTTATAAAGGGTGATTTTTTAGCTGGTTTGGTTTTGGCAACACTGGTTTTGACAGCTGACGTGTGTTTAGTACCTTGTGTCACTGTCAAACAGCTTCAGTTTGGTTTGCAATTTAACCATGGATCGTCTTACAAATGAACAACGCTTGCAAATTATTGAATTTTACTATCAAAATTCGTGCTCGGTTCGAAATGTTCATCGCGCGCTGCTTCCATTTTACGATCGGCATTCTCGACCTTCTGAGCAGTCTATTCGGAAGAATATTCGGGCCGGTCAATTGGCCGCCTAGATCGTGCGATTTGACACCATTAGATTATTTTTTGTGGGGGTATGCCAAGGCTAATGTGTATAGGGACAAGCCCGCTTCGATTGACGCACTGGAAGCCAACATCCATGCATTCATTCGTGAGATACCGGCCGATATGTGTGAAAGAGTATGCCAAAATTGGACTCAGCGGATGGGCTACCTGAGACGCAGCCGCGGTCAACATTTGCATGAAATTATCTTTAAACATTAAATTGCAAGGTTCAAACTATCGATTCAAATAAATATTTCATTCATTTTTTCGAATTTTTTGTGTTTTTTTTTTTTTTAAAAAGTTCTAAACCTCTTAAAAAATCACCCTTTACAAGCTCTATATACACCATTTCTGCGTTTAGAGGCATTTTAAAGGGTGCAAAACTTCACAACCTCTCTATAATAAATTTATAAATACGGCTGTAAGTATTTTGTCCGCATTCTTCCTCACCCAATTTAGTTATAGGTATATCTGCAAAACATTTTTCCCCTAAACACCTCAATGGCACTCAGTTCGTTTTCAAAGTAGGTAAATGACTGGTTCATCTTTGCACTCAAGGACCATGATCCATAATGAATTTTAAAAAAAATAAGGAAAATAAAATAAAATAAAACCGCAAACTAAACACACCCAAAGGAGCGGAAACCTTGTCCCCAAATATGAAAGGCAGCCTAAAAAATATTGCCCATGAAACTGCCCATTAAATTCCACAACTAAAAGCTAATATTACTCCACCTTTATATGTGCGAAACCTTACACAGCGAAGCCTTCCATTTCACCGTAAGCACTGCGAAACGACCCATCCTTGCACATCTCTCACAAAGCCATCGATTCAATCCACTTTCGTTCTACAATCATTTATTTAATGCACTCCATGACTCTTTTATTAAGCCACAGAGTATAAAAGCCACATTCGGCCATGGCTTCTGCTACGAACGTATAGAGTGTAAAAAGTAGAATCCACCTTTAACCGCATCCCGTTACAGTATAGACAGATCTCGTTCAGGATATTTTTTTTCCACCCCAATGACCCTCAAAAATACCATCCCACATATTTACTCTTTCTCTTTGCTACGTATATACGAGTAGTCGTATGTGATGCAGATTTTAGTGGCCTTTTCTTTAAAAAAAAAGAAGCAAACAGCTTTCCATGGACACCAGACTCGTGTCAAAATAAATAAACAACAAGAATGTAAAAGAAAAAAATGGATATAAATGCAAAAATACTTAAAACCTCACAACCACTTAATTCAGAGAGAGAGAGAGAGCGAGACCAAAGAGAATGCCAGAACATTTGAACCGAAACATTTATCCTTTTCGGTACACCAGCACACATAATAGACGGTTTTTTTTTGTTCTCGATAAATTCACCAAGATGCACAAAAGAAACTCAAATCCTTGGCTCAGCGCCAGGTTGTCTACACACAGAAAAGAACAACTGAACGGAAACATAAAAGGACATCTGAGGATGATAGTTGTACTTTTGGCTACCTCGGTTTTTTTTTTCACACCTAATGGCAATCACTTTATATGGTCGTCTAACAAGGACATCCTCACCCAGGCAGGAACATGTTTTTTTGCCTCCATTCGTTTGTCTGCTTGTTGGTTTAGTGAAACTATCTCCAGGGCCTAATTAAGAGCGTAATTAGTGGCCTCACTTAGCTCCATCTGGAGAAACCTGTGAATAATTAAGCGACTGCCTTTGCTATGCATCAAGGGTATTGAAGAACGCCATCGTCCAAGTTAAAAGGGTTGACATTTCGATGCAGTAAAAGGTGTCCTATAAATTACTGTGCAAACTTGGTCCACTTTCGTCCTGATGGTTAAATAATTCATTGAGCCCGCGCGCAGCATACCTAAATGCTGGGGCAAGGTCTGTTCCAATGCCGGCCTTTCGCAATCACTTCAAATGGCTGGGACATATGGCAGTGGTTAGAGGAGGACAGATAGAGCGAGCGAGAGCTTGTTGAAAAGTAAATTCGTGTGGCTGATGTGATGCGGAATGAAAGAGTTGGCACTGAAATTATTTGTTCACGTGCTACTAATGAACGCTTTACTTTGGTACTCGGTCTTCTTCGGCGGTTCTCAGTAAACACTGGCGAAAGTCGATTAATTAGAAATCTTCGTTGGACCTTACATTTAAATGGCCAAATGCTGGCTGGCGCAAAGTTGCTGGGCTTTTTCTCATGTGTATTATTTTTCTTGTCACTTGAGAAACGTCGAGGTGTGTGTGGAAAAAGTTAGTTTAAGGAATATAATTAATTATCCTTTGGACAGTAAATTGAGTGGAATTTCGAAAAGCATTCGAGAGAGTTTTCGACTAACAAACTTGAGGTTCTAACATCCAATTTATGCCAAATGAAGAGGTTGACATTATGAGGTGGTTGTAACTACTTGTGAGATTCCGATTTAATTAATATTCGGATGCAGTTTCGGTATAGAGAAACCACGCCATTCAAAACTATCAACTGCTTTAGTTTATGTATGCGATGAATGGTAGTTGCAGTTTCAGCTAATTTGCAGCCGCACATTTAAGCAGTGTCTTCATCGGTACTTAATCTTGAACCCTGCAAGTCTTGCTGTGTTTTGTAATAACGATTTTGAGCCTATCCTTTCCAAAAGGCCTTTCTCTCTATTTTAAATGAGTGCTACTTTAATTGGACAGCTTCTGGTTTAGTTTCTTGCAATTTTTGTCAAGAGCTTTTTGGTTTTTAACCTTCAAAACTGACTGTTGAAATTTTATACTGAGTGTCAGAAATAGAACCTTTCTGTTCGCGTTTATTCGGTTCAGGTTTTTACTCTTTCGTTCGCGTTCAGGTTTCCGTCGTCGTTGTCAACACACATGAACCTGTTGGATCTTCAAGTAAAGCTTCTTCATTGGAGTTCTAATTTTTGAATTGAAGCCGTTAATGTATACAAAAAAAAACTGGACATGCTCATGCTCCTCCTATTTCTTACGCCTCCGGGTTTTTGCAAAAATCGTGTGCATATCTTGCTCTCAAGACACTGTCAAGTGATGGCCACCATTGTGACGCTGATGTGAAGTCTGGGAAAGAGATGAAACCCTTGGAGGGTCTAAAATCCAAAGACATGCTATTTTTTGATCACAAGTTTACCACTACCGACCGAAATAGCTGGGCACCTTCATCTTTTAAAACAGGTAGTGTAGCTCCATGCTTAGCGAGCCTTTTATCTTTATGAAGTGCTCCTTTTTATCTATCCAAGAGTAGAGTGACAGTTTGGGCTACAATAGAAATTTAAGCGACTGATTTAAAGAGCCTGACTAGCTCTGGGCCATTCGATAAGATCGGGATAACTTTAGCTGATATTGCGTACCGATTCTTTCAGGACTTTTTTGTATCGGCGTTATTTCTGTCAGTGATTTATTGGGGTGCACAAACTCAGGTTCTGAATGACTTTCAAAAAATTGTCATCACCACTTTTAATGGGTGAATCTGAATATGCAACCTTCGCATACACGGCGATAGCCTCCGCTCTTCTTCATAACCTCGGCAACGCTATACTTACCCAAAGCAACATAAATTGCTAATACATTAGAATCAGCTTTTACGACAAATTTCCTTTACAACGTACCAAAAAAAAAAAAAAATCCATACCCTCTCGCAGCTCATATACCTTCCATTTCCAAGCAGCATATAATTAACACCTTGTCATGACAAAAACTCTTTCAATCAATTACGGTAACACGAAGGTGGTACCACAAAAACCTCCAAACCGAAAAGGAGAACCGAAAAAGGCTCTTTAAAGTCTTATCACCGCACGTCTCTGTTCTGTAGTTTCCTTCTCAATTTTTATTTTTTCCTCTTCCTTAAAAATCATAGTCCCAACTCCCAAGGATTCCTCCTATAATACGAAAAAAAATAAAGAAAAGAATTGAAATCCTTAAAGTGAGAGAGCGAACTCCAATGAGCTATCCGAATTTATCTCATATAAATGGCTGTAAATGTAGTTGTCAAACCTCCAACGAGGCAGAGTAAACGAGACAGACGAATAAAAATTGCTTGTGTACGTGAACGGTCCCAGGATACTTACTCACTAAGATTTACTCGTTCACCCACTCGCATTCTGCTGGAATTTACTTTCTCTGTGCACGCTGTGGTCTCCATAAATTTTCCTGCTACAGGAACACTGGAGTTGGTCTTTCTACTTTTGCTCCGCGACTATATTTGCATTTATGCGAGTGTATTTGTGTTAGCAAAAAAATAAATAAAAATATACAATAAAGTCCTTAACGATTATTGGGGCAAAAATTAATTGAAAATGCTTGTCAATTACGCCTTAAATGTTGTGGAATGAAGATAGGATGCAGCCGGAAAATTGAATTTATTTCCTTTCCACCTCCTCCCCCCATGCCCGGGTGTAATTTCAAAGGATTACACGATGTAACCGAGGCAGCTATATATTCAAACGATACGGTCCCTGTGTTGTTGGCTCTATCTCAGTGTGCATTTGAAGGATCCATTCAGATTTATAGGAGATATCAAAACTTTTTCCTGCGTACGATTTGAATTCCAAAATTATTAGCATACCTGAAGCAGCGACGAAGAAGTGCGCCCTATAGTCATTCGGAAAATTAAAAAAAAACCAACCCCACCACCAGCAGTCGGTATGTATAATGCACTCCGTCAGTGAACGAGGGTGTGTCCTTTTCAACTGAAGTGAAATAGGTCAAAAGCAGGTGTCGTGCAGCGATACAGCACACTCGCACACACATGCATTCGTGCATCTTTACTTTTCATTATCATTTTGGGGGCAGCGGAGTGCAGTGCAAACAACACAACACATCTGCCCACATCCATACATGGAGATAGCAACTGGTGGTTTAGATGTGTGCGGGGGTGTGTGGGTCTAAGGAAATACACCGTGTTCATTGTCATCAAAGGATTCATATACCCCCGCTCGTATATACTCGTATTTATAGAGGCACAACACTAAAGATGTCCTTTACTGATGATGGCGCCTGCTTGGGGCTACCAATAAACAATGGTGGCTTTAATGAGGTTTTCAAATCACTTGCAGTGCCTGTGCAGATCGTAACGATGATGATGTTAGTATAGGTACTCCCAAGCACATATGTGTGCTCGCCGGATTTATATATACAGGGTAGGTATTTTGAGTTTCTTGCAAAATTTACCTGCAGGATTTCTCGTATTTAGGTCAACTCGGTTCTAGTTCTGCAAATGCATGTGAATAATATTTCTCACCGTTTATTTGCCAGTCATAATTGAATTAAAGGACAAAGAACGCCAACAACAAGGAAGCAGCCGGGTCGTACACTTTATGTAATCTGTGTCAATCTTCACGCCTCACTGGCCGATTTGATGGTGCGTAAAAGATGTTGCAACCATTTGCGAACAAAGGCTTTAATCGACTGTTGTAGCAAGTGAATCCTTATGGCTTGGAATGGGCTTGTGCGAGGGTTTTGGACGCAGGGAGATGGGCGTTCTGTCGGGTGACATGAGCAAGTAAGTTAAGGTTGATGTTGAGCTGGAAATTCAAAGTGGGATGTTGCTTTATATGAAAATTGCCATGCAGACCGTTGGGTGGAGCTTCTATTTTTTTCTCGATTTTTGTTCTGGTAACCGCGGTAGTAAATATTTTCTAAGCCAATCAATAAGTAATACATTTTGATAAAATCGCATTTGACAGTCAAAAGGAACATTGTTCTTACATCCGGGCAGATAATCGCCTTTGGTGCCCTTCCAAACAAGTGTAGCAGTTAGAATCTCAACTGGAGGCAGATAGCCAAAGGCCACTGGGTAAGTTGTGAGGATCCGAACCGCATTTTTATTTATTTAGTATAACTCTCAAAAGCACTCGAAGAGAGTTTAAAGATTTGAAGTCCATTTTACACGTATAATTCGATCGAGTGTTCCCCACTTTGGAAAAAGCGTTTTGGAGAGATTTTCGACAGCAACATGACTGGGGTGCCGTCGCTGGCTAGGATTTTACTTCAGCCGCTTGCATGAATCTTAAAAGCTATTTTAGAATCGTTTATGGTCAGACGTATATCTTGTCGTCAAGTTAAAATTTACCCTACAAAAATGCCACCTTTACGTAGGGTTGTGTAGGCAACAAAGTCCGAGAACCCATTCCCTTTTGCCCTTCCTTTAACCAATATCATGCGGAATTGCAAAAAAAAATCGTCCATGCGTTTGATGAGGGAACACAGTTTCGAGGATGAAATTTAAATACCGATTCGAGAGGACGAATGTTAAACCTTTGACCTATGAACTCTACATCTACTTGAGGGGCACCTTCCGTATCATCCAACAGCTATGTGAAAAGTTGTCCCCTGTCGAAAACCAATCGGAACTGAACATCTCCTATCTTCAACTGTTTCTACTGTCATTTAATCTAATTGGATGAATTGACTGGGGGCCTTGGGAAAAAAGTGTGCGACGAAATTCTGATGACCTACGCACGAAACGGGCTTGTCCCGTGTTTCCTTTTGAGTATTTTAAGGCGCATTCTCTCAAACCCTTGTCATTTTACACTGCTCGACATCTGAAATGGAAAATGGAGAACCCAGCAAGGAATAAGAAGGACCCCAGCCCGTCATTCTTATATTCTTAAGCGAGATGACATGTTTAACGTTGCTCGTGTTTTGAAACCATCCGAAGTCCATCCGCTCCATTTCACCCGCCGCACTGCGAACGGAGAACGTGAAAATTTTGACACGAAAAAGGGGATAACTCACAACTGTATGAGGGAGGTGAAAAAATAAAAATAACAGTTTCTATTTTCAGTGTTCTCTAGTTTACATGACTTTGTCCTTTCGATACGACGGTCGACGATAGCAGGGATCTCTCGTTGCGTGCTTTTTTGCAAGTGATTGGATGACAACAACAACAACAACAACGAAATGAAAGCTAAATGGTATACCGTACCGAGAGCGGTCCAAAGAGAGAGAGACTAAGATTACAGGGATGTGCGTGCGTTTGTGATTCAGCAATTGATAACCATTAGACGATGGGACGAAAAGGACATTCGGGGGAACAAGGTACATGTATACACAAGTAACCTTTACACGACCACGAACGTCAAACAAACGTAACAGCGCGGAATATTGCCCAAGGACATGGATGGGACTTTTTCCCTCTCTTCGCAGTCATCCATTTTTCTTTTTCCGTGTGTGCGTTTTTTTTTATTTCAGGGATAAGTATGGTAAGTTTAAGGTCTGTTGGTTGAATTAGAATAAATGTACACAACTGAAGTGAGGAAGCGGACAACAGTTTTCCATTTGAAACAGCCTCCCTTTTGTGATCGCCTTTCGTTTGTTTTTTCTACTCTGTTCAACTGCCTTTGCAGTTCGTCCTCGGTGTGTGTGCTGTTGGTGTTATTTTCTGTGACTCCTTTGCATTCTCCTATTTGGCTCATCAATTTTTTCATTGTTTGAAATATAGGTTAATATTAACTGTAGAATGTCCCTCTTTCGTCCTTTTTCTTCCACACTTCCAGTGGGTTCGAAGAGACGGCAATAAAAACACACGGCTTCCAGTCGATTTTTGTTATCCCGGATGGAAAGCAGTACGTGGGTTGTTGTTGGCTGTGTTTTTTTTTCCACTCCACCCCGAAAGGAGTTGGGACGATACGAAAGTAATTCACGTGAACACACGCATACAGTCAGCTCTATTCCCGTTGGAATGGAGTTTGTTCTGGTTAGGATTCCATTTCGTTTTTTCTTCACTCTGAATCTAAACATTCAAATGCTCGGTATATAGATTGTGTATCTATATGGTGGGCTAGAAAAGTGTGATAGTGTGGTGGGGTTTCCAATTGACGAAAGCTAAAAGTCTGGAATTCTGGATGACTGGATGTGTTGGATGCTGGAATCGAATAAAAGTGCCTTTGTATGGATAGATGTAGATTCATGTGCACGCATTTACGCATGACCCATTTATTCGGTTTCACAGGAGTGCGAGTTGGATTCCTCTTCTTTGGGGATTTTTTCTTTTTACTTTTTGCGGAGCGATGACGGTGACGATGAAGTAGGTTTCGAGGGGGTAGGGGACAGTCTTAGGCACAGAGCACATTTTTGTGAATTGTCTTTAAGAATGAAGAGGTTTTGTGTTTTTTTTTTCTTCCTCGCAAGGAGATGGAAATGAGATTTTTTTCTTTTTTTGTGAAATTAATACTGGCAATGGGAAGAACCTATTTTCGTTTTATTTATATTACGAAGGGAGGCTCGTAGTTTATTGCTAGAGGAACTAGGTATTTTAAATTTAATCATTTTTAAATGTTTTCGCTGAGGCGGCTAATAAAAGGAATCAGAAGGAAATTTAAATCCATTTTCACTCGGGCGTATGTGGAACAGAAATGTGCACCGATTTTAGTTATTTACAGGTTTTTAGGGCACAGCAGTTAAAAAAAAGAAGATCTCTGTTAACGGGTTCAAATGGGCTATTTCTTTGTGATTTAAATTGAAAACATTTCGCGTGCCTTTAGCAGAGAAGGCGTTAAATAGAAATAGTCAACTGCAACATATCAGTTTGCGGGTTTAAGACCCACTGGTACAACTTTGAAAGCCGTAGACGTACTGAGTGGATCAATCTGTTGTTGATTTCACAAGGGAATCTGGTGTTGGCTTGTTTTTTAGCTACTCGAGTTTTTTTCTTAAATTCATATATTTTTAGTTACCATCGTCACTTTCCTATTTATATTAAATTTAATTTATTTTCGGCTTCGTAATTTTAAAATTTCAAAATGTTACATTCTTCGTGGGTCATTAAATTTTGTATGCGATATTTGAAAATATTTGCTTCAAAAATAAAATCTATTATTAAAGAATAACTGTGAGGAGCTATGCCTGGGGTACAGATTAAACTAAAGGCCAGTCTCTGAATGGTATGGTCTTTACAAAATTATAAAGTCCTTTTTGGCTGTTTATAGGAAGAAGTTTACGAACATGGTTTTGAAGGCACTTTAGAATTAGACCTGCCAGAGCGTAAAACGACAGTGATCCCCGTCGATGGGTTAGGTTATGAGGGTTGTATATGCAATGTCCACAATTTTACAGATCTCAAGACGACCCGATGAGAACATAATATTTGGGACGTTATAGGGCATTTGACTGAGAAAAGTATTCAAATCTCTATCTAAACGTTTTAAGATCTGAAGGGAGGAATTTTGCAGAAAATTTCAAAGATCCGTGCAGCTGATGTACAAGTTATTTGTTAAAATATATGGGCTTTAAATAAGTAAACAAAAACTGGGTGAAATTTTCCCATTTTCGGCCCTCGGCGGATAATGGAACATTTTGGAAAATACAAGTTCTTTGGGCAACCTTTATTTTCTAGGTAATTTTACAAAATCTTCAGTCCAAATGCGTTGGCAAATTTAAGTCTTATTCAACGAATTTTTCTGTACCACGTGAGGCTGTGAAAAACAATACTTTTCCTGTTATTAGGTTTTTTCTTAAGAGGCTTGAAAGGAGTTTTATCTTTTTTATAAATAGGCGAAGGGAAATAGTTAAGAACCACTTTTACTGACTCAAACACAACATATTCGCTTGATTTTATTGTTGCAAAGGTTGTGAAGAGATGCAGCGCTGTATGTACTTTTTTATCAGTTTAGTGGTAGAATTTTTACCATAGGGCGAACTCTAGTTGTATCAAATAAAGCTCTTCTGGCTAGCTCACGAAAAGAATCGCACAAGTTATACTTTCAAGCATTGGCCTCTGTTTCCACAGATGAAGTTGACTATCAGAATAATTTAAATTAAATGAGCCCCGGTCTGAGAGCAAGCCCAACCGAATACCGAAGTTAGATTCCTACCCCTTCTGCACTAGTTTAAAATCAACTGAGATCTAAAAAATTCTTTAAACCAGCAAAATAGGACTGTCCTTATTCAAATGCAATTAAAAAAAAAGCACATAGATCAAGTATACACCAATTTAAACTCGACAACCCATCACAGCTTTTGCGATAGAATTATTCTTCTCCAAACTTTATTTAAAAATGTTCCAAAAAAAAGGAATAGCACAAGTTATGCTGTATAACCATTATCCATTGCCAGAGAAAATGAAATCCCTGTTGAAATGTCATGTAACCCCAACTTTTCTTCTCGCGCTATGAAAAGTGC
Source organism: Cheilosia impressa (assembly GCA_948293265.1). Classification (NCBI taxonomy): domain Eukaryota; kingdom Metazoa; phylum Arthropoda; class Insecta; order Diptera; family Syrphidae; genus Cheilosia; species Cheilosia impressa. The sequence goes on along the minus strand of OX411883.1, from coordinate 52,069,131 downwards.
AAACTCAATATGAATACCAAATGAACCTACTTGGACACAAATCATTGAAACGATGACAAGTCGTGGTATATGCTGTATAAGTTGTATGTAAATATTTATTTAAAATATACAAAAATATGCTTCTCTGTGGTGATATTCCTTTTATTTTATTTATCGGGGCCAGAGACAATTCGTACAGCAATTTCTATACGTGACATCGGTGGCATTTGTTTGATTGTCATGATACTTAAAAAACACGAACAAAAAGAAAATAAATAACCATGTAAAGGAAATGTGATGTGGATGTATTCGGTTTTGACAATTTGACTGTACTTGATTTGAATCTGAAACTGACAGTAGAGTGGAGAATTTATATGGACATGTTATAGTTACGTATACGTTGGTGTCCCACTGTGATTTGGAACATTGGTAATTCAAAGGATATAATCAGGTTTCGAACAAGGGATGTTGTACTCATATAGGATGTAGGCTTTTGACATGTTGCCAAATTTTTTATTCGACTTGGGAAATATGAATATGAATGTGTACACCAAGTAGCTTTAAGATTGTTAGATAAGTTTGATCTGATTTATTGTGCCAATATAAAAGCCTGATTTTAATTGACACCAACCTTTTAGTTTTTAGCTTAAAAGAACGCAATGATTTAAGATTTAGAATGGCAAACTAAATATTAGCGAGTGCTTCCCTCGAATTTCGTATTCTAAAACAGGACTAAAAAATACTGCTTGAGTAGGGTAGACCGAATTCGTCAGAGACGATTTATGTAAATCAAACAAGACTGTTAAAAATGCTGAACAGTGACGAACGTTTCGAAGACAAAGGCGGGAGCAATATCTCTGGGATGGTGGATTACATGCAGCAGTGTCAATGCCATAAAATCAGTTAAAAACAAAGATTCTGTTCAAAATGGAAAATGGGCCTCTTGTTTAATTTTGGTCACACTACCGAGTTCGGTCTCTATTAGGAGTCTAAACGTTTTTTTTAAGTTTCCAGGAGAGGTTTGAGCAATAGTTTATTTTTTATTTTTAGGTTAGGTACTCGGTTCCTTACTAATAAAAAATGCCCACGAGTAAATTAAGCGTCGAAAGTCAGGTGGCTTTATATCGTCGCTACATATGAAATAATTCTAGAAGACGAATTTGCCATCACGGAATACTGTGCTTTACGTGGGGCAAGATTCGAGACTGTCTTTATCAACGCCAAGAAAAATGAGGAGATAATCATGTGCCAATAAATGTCGATTCAAATTGAGTTTAATACTCGGATAGCAGATCCGTTTTATGCGTCTAGCTGAAGTGGATTGTAGATATGAGCTTAGGCTGGCTTAGACCAAAGTTGTAGACCCAACAACTTTTAGATCTAAGAGGTTTCATACATAAAATAAGTTACCGTGCAACTTAGACTGAACAAGAAATAATAATAATATTTGTAGGAATATAATTTAAAGTGCATACTTTAAAGAAGTAAAAAAATTTGAAAATTCCTAAATAAGCCGCAATTTTGAACAACTTTTGAATATTGTTCTCAGGGCCGTTTTAAGTCTCGGCTTTTTTAGAAAATACCATGAACCTTAAGGAGCTCAAAATGAATTTATTGGGCAGTTAAATCTCACGAACAAGATGGTGATTTGATGGTACATTTCCAGAGGTAGAACGGTCACCGAAACTTCAATTGCTTGGCCACCTTTTTTTAGAAATTATCGGTTTTAGGTCGAAAACCATTTTGTTATCTCTTCGACGAAAGTCGTTTCGTAAAAAAGATAAAAAAATTAAAATAAATGGGAACTCCTGATTGGAAATAAATTTAATTTGGTTTTTATTGTTAAAATTGCGAAAGGATTCTAGCGATTTGGCGTGGGAAATGATTTTAAAATGATTTCATTGGCCCTACACGATTTTGTCAAAAGACTTAAACACTAAGTGATCGAATAAGACTTATCTTGTTTAGTGTAGCTGTCAAAACTGGCTTTGGATGCATAGAGAAAAATATTCCGATGAGTAACAAACTCGCAAGGCTTTTAAAGGTAACTTCCTTTTTTTATTTCACATATTTTATTTGAATGCTTACACATTAAGATAAAATTATCTTATAATATAGTAAAAGGTTAATAATGTTAAATACAATTTTTGTAAAGTTCTAAAATCGAAAAAAGGCTTAAAAATATTTAGGTTTTAATTTTTTTTAGAACTTTTTACTTTCCAACGTTATTACAATTAACTATATATACTTTATTATATTTTCAATATTTACAGCTGCTGTTTTTTTCGGCAGAAAAAGAGTAATGATCACAAGTTCAAGTGCTCATTCAATACCGCAAGTATAGAAACATTCAAAAATTGCTCCATTACTTGGTAAGTACTTTTCGCACATAGTTAACTATTTTTATCGTAAGCAAGGGAGATCCTTGATCTGTTTTCAAGCGACTAACATATTTATTTTGTGCTGCACTTTCTGAAATATTTTACTATATCGTTCAAAGCCTTGAATTAACATTTAAATTTATATTAAATACTCCAACAGTTGACTTGATTTCAACAGAGATCGATTTTTTTTTTAAATATATACCTCCGAGGAAAGATGAATGTTTAACCTTCTTCTCCGTCCCGGAGTAAGACGCAAATTGTCGTTCATATTCTTGTAATTTTTTTAAAAGAAAAGAATGAAATATTTCAAATAGCCTTCGAAAAATGAACCATCAGACATTAAGTTTATTGAACCCTCGCACAGCATGGTTGCAGGAGCGCTCAAACTGCGCAATCGCGAAAAGTTTATGGCCTGCTTGACAAAACACCTCTTAGCGAAGGGACATAGTAAATCTAGCTGTCAGTAAAATACCGTTTTTTGTATGTTAAAAAAAGATACTCACATCCTTGCATAGGTCGTTCCATATCCGGTACAATATCGCAGTTCGTCAAATAGCTGTTCTTTTACTTCTCGATACTCACAACGATTTGTTAATTACAAATGGAAATATTAAAACGGTTCGCTAACTACGAAAATATGTTTGCTTAAAATTTTATGTTGTCGCTCCCTTGAAACGAAGCTTTCAAGGACGCGAGTATTACTTGTTGTTTCATTACATATTTTCTATATAATAGAAAATAGAAAATTTCGTTTTGTTTTCGCACAATTTTTCGAAAATTTTATGTACAGCTGATTTTTGTTTTTAATTTGTTTATTTATTTTACTTATGTTACAAATTCTATTAAGTACGATTATATTGAACGATAACGACACGTAATTTTGTTTTGTTTTCTTTTTATACTGGGAAACTATAAGCGAGGGGTGTTTAAAATTTTTTGTTAGAAAATCTCGTAGGAAAAACAGCAAAATAGAAATTCAAAAAACGTTTCTTGACTCTAGCACTTGTTAGCTTGTGCCACTTATGAATTTCTTCTCGTACAACGGACGACACAACGAATACACACTCATTTTGCAAGTTTTCTTTATTTTGGCTTTTTTTTTGTCGACTTCGCCTTGGTATCCTTATATATATCTTTTTCTACCCCCAGCAAAATCTCACATTATATTCGCTTTCACTTTTTCGTTTAATTTAAAAACCATTATAGATTTTAATTAATATTATGCAGCAAAGAAAAAAAAACGTTGGGTCTACATGATGGTTGTTCCAAGATATTCCCACACACTGTTCACCATACCCAAAGCACCTGTTATACTGTTTGTTGTCCTTGAAGGGGAGCAATTGAAAAGAGGAAACGGAAAATAAAATTAACCCCTAGTTTTAACAAAAAGAATAAAAAACGCACTTTAGCATTTAAGCCGAATGAATTATAATTCTTTTTTGCGAATAAAAAAAAAAGTGGTACTCGTACTCGGTTCTTTTTTTAACGGTTAGATATTTTGCTGATGGTCCCTTCAGCTACTGTATGCTGTATACAAACGCACGCAAACATACACAGACACAAAAGGAAATTGCGCTGGTGGTTCCCGTAATTCCCTGCTTTCCTTGCGAGTAGATACCACAGAAAAGAAAAGCAAAAGGAGAAACTTTCTCGTCCTGGGAAAATTTCAAATTTTGTGAATTTCAAATTTCGTTTGAAAATGTTGTAATTTTTGCCAACGTGCTGCTCCTTTTTTGCGATTTACGCTTTTTTCACGTGACTGGGACTCATGTAGCTGGTGGTAGTTTAAGAGCACTACCACTGTTGCTGGCTGCAATCAACATATGTGCGATGAGCAAGAAAAAAAAAATTTAAATAGCTAGAAAATGATGTTGAAAATCACTTTGAGGCACTGCTGTCTGTAGTACCTTTCAGTCGCGTGTTGTAAAATATTTTCGTTTACTTTTTTGTTGTTAATAACTTTCACTAAAATGTGTGTATAAATTGTATTTAGATTTTTTTTTATATTTTTTTTCTCTTATTTTGTGAAGTATATGTATTTTTTATGATGATGGTGAAAATAGGAGGAAAAGGCAACAAACAGCACAACCCGAAACCGGAACACCAACTAGAGGCAGGCAAATTTCAAAAATTCCCATTTGCCTGAGATTTTCTTGGCCTGGCTAGGGCTAGCGGGCCAGATACGGGTACAAGAGCTGCTGGAGAGAATGGAATCTGCATGGAAAGTGGTCTGGAAGAGAGCGTAGATTAGAGAGAACGGTGCCTGCTGGAATGGTGAAATTTGGAAAGCTGAGCTTTTGTAGGGACATTCTCTCTCACAATTTTCGAGTGGTGGATGTGGTATATTATATTGGGACGTTTTGCGGAAGCTTTTCTTATTTTCAAGTGTGGGCGATGTGGCCTGTTTGACTGTGGTTAAGAGTGCTCGGTTGTATCAGATCTGTTTGTTTATAGTTTTTTTTCGATGAATCGGTAAATTGTGGAGAGGTTTCCATTTTGCAATGAGGGAAATAGGACTGGGTTTTCGTGGTTGCCCTTTGGTCCATTATGAGTCCTTTTGTATTCGTGGTCTTGAATTTATTCCGCAGGTTTATGTTTCTGTTTCTGTGAATCTTTTCCACTGATTTCAATAAACATAATATCGTTCAGGGAATTTTGTAGCTTAGACAGAAGCCAAGGGCTAACTGCTATTTAACAGAGTTTCAGTACACCATCTGTCTTTTGTACATTGCACAGTCCTTGACGCTTAGTTCCACAAGTCTTAACTGACTGAATTATACAAAAATAAAAACTGGTTAAGCACAGAGCTGCAGGGTATCGCCATTTTAGAACAGTCAAGACATAACATGTTCGATATCTTTTAGTAGATTAATTTTGACGGTGGTCAATAAACGCATACCTTATTTGGCTTTCCCAGTAATACTATTTTAAAGCCTTCTTCTTGAACGTCTCATGACCATCAAAAGCATGAAAACTTGAATTCGTAAAACACCAGGTAGCCACCGCCATCTGCCATTACCTAGTTTACCATTTCCTGTCCGCACTGTACTCTGGCTTCGAAAACCAACTTGTACACAAGATGGTAAATTTCTTCGCAGTTTACGTCCTATCTCAACTTGTTTTCTTACTTATCGTTCCACTGGAACCGCCTTAAGTTTTGTATTCTTCAATTCTCCGAAAATGCGCTCATTTTCACTCACCCGTTGAAAAATGTCCGCCCCTCAAACAACTGTGCGTGCGCATTCCTCTCACAGGATATTCGAGCGAAAATTTCCCGATTAAAATCTGAACGAGAAAAACCCCCACACAAGTATTAGAATAGTAAAATTAACGAACAAAAATCCACATCCGCACAACGATTCGAACTATTCTCCTCGGCAATGGAAAAACCGTCCAAGAGAACCGGCTGAATTCGAAAGAGAAACTCAGCACCTGCTCGTAAGCAAAGCTTTTATGCCGAAAAAGGATATATTACAAAATTTATTTTACATTGACATCGAGAGATGGTGTTGCTACGATGTGCTGATGGGGGTGGTGGAATGGGCAAGCGATAGGAAATTTCCATTTTTGATTATCAAAAAAAAAAAAACGTTTTTTTTTCGTGTACTCCTGGCAAATGTTTATTGTTAAGGGTCTCTGAATAAACTAGCTTCGAGATGGTATGGGAACAATTGGCTAATGTTGATGAATACGGCAAACAAGGACACCCAGGACCTAAATTGAATTGAATTTTAAGGGCATATAGCGAATTTTAGCTAACGTCGTTGAGGGCAAACTGCTTTCAGGGGATAATTTCAGATTCAATTCATTACCTGGTGATTGGTTGCGGTTGTGCTGAATTCTGCAGCGACACGATGCAACTGCGAGGAGGTGCACCGATGTGGAGCACGGAGTGGTTTGCTGATGGGAACAATAAATAGGTTAGCCCAGGTAATGGATTTTGGTCGACTGGTTTGATGAATAATTAACTTTTACTCGGGGATGGGTACCTAAGTGTATTTTGTGTCAAATGAGGGTAAAAGTGAGATAAGAATTCTGCTAAAAGTCAAAGAGGGACGAAATTCATCCCCCGAGAGGAGCGGTGCTAATGCAGATTATTATTGATTATTTATGCAAACGACAACTCTTGTTCAGTGCTGGCTAAACACCCCAACGACAAACGGACAACCTTATTCCATACATACAGTCGTACTGTTTTTGGGTACATACCCACATTCCCACCCTTGCATACCTGAGAACGAAGAGAGGCAACCACCCCCAAGCACTGTCATCACAATGGCTTCCTCCATCATTTGTTCAGATTAACCCCAACCCATCCAGTGTGCACTTGCATTACAGATCGCAACTTCCTGTCTCTTAAAATTTCGGAACTCATTATCCACGAAAGTAGCCAAACAATTGCTTGTTGTTGCTGATATCCTTCAGAAAGTCAACAATGCATTATGTGCACTCCTTTCTCGTGTGTTTACCACTCTGTACATGGAAAAAACAACTCCTCCTTCGTCTTTCTTTGCGAATCTTATTTTCACTAATGTAAGAACAAAAACCGTGCTCACCACAGTTCTATACCCATCTACGTTCTAACTCGAGAACACTCGTAACCCGGTTTTTGTTGGCCTTTCCTTTCTCGTTCCCCCCATTCGTTTGTTCACATTTCCTCATATTGGAACCACAAATTCGTCAGCGCAATATGATATTCTAGCATTCTACAACCGTAACGTTCGTGCATTCCACTTCGTCCTGTGGGTCTTTTTGACGCTTCTTCGTGTGCATGACTTATGCAGAAGCCAAATGCGGTTTTTATACCCTCTGCGACATAGAGGACAGCCCTTTGGTCTTTTGCTTTTCACCGCAGAGAAATAATAACGAAGACAAACCACTAAAAGTTCAAATGTTTGAAAAGCAATTCGAGCAGAAAAATTCTGTCAGGACCAATAGAACAGAAGAGTGATATATTTTAATGGTCTATGAAACTGTTTCAATGATACTGCGATGAATTGAGCGAAAATTTCAGCCTTAGGTTGGCGATGACTAACGAGGACTTTGCGATCTTAAGATGCTCACGAATTAAACGCGTTGTCAGCTCCGAAATGGACAAGGATCCGTAGATACTCACGAATTTAACGAGTTGTCAGCACAGAAATGGACGTGGATCCTCCGAAGATGTTCGCAAGGAATGAAAGTTGATTTCTGATTCTTCGGAGGTTGATCTTGGGACCCTTTGCTCAGTAGTGCAATCCACTAACTACTGAGCTGCTGTACCAAGCAGTTTTTGGTAAATTTTTGTGTTTTAAAAAATCAAATCAACTCTATTACACTTCAAGCAATGAATGGCGATTTCCACCAAACACCTTGCTGTATGTTTTCCTCAAGTCTTTTACTATCCTTTACCTTTCTGCAACTATTCTCAGATGTAGAATAGATATACGTTTCACTCGCTCAAATTGACATCAAGGTGGAGAGTGGAATTGCAGTGAAACTCCTTTTGTTTCGCAATTGATTTCCTTAGAAACAAGGCAAACGGATCGCAGCCCTTATTGGCGCAGCACAAAAATATTCCTTTTGCTGGCTTTGCAAATTTGCCACATTTGAGAGTTTGCTTTTCGTATTAAGAACCAAACTCCGTCCTGCGAATTTTTCTCTGCAGTTTTCTTACATATGCATTTTTTTTTGGGGATTCCTGCTGAGCGAACAAGTGCCAGGGAAAGCGACACGAGGTCATTGCTATTGGTTTTTGTTTTTATTTTTTATTTCTACAGTTTGGTTGGCTTGTAAAATAAGAGAATTATTTCAATAAGGATCAAGCGGATGGAGTAGGAAAATCTGTTGGATTTTTTTTTCATTTTATTTGGTGATAGAAAACCTATATAAACAGTTCAAGGAAGGACTCCATTGGATGGTATGAAAAATGCAGCAATATTGTCGATTGCTGTATACGGATATCCTTGGAGGAGCTGTCAAAGCGGAGATGCGGACGTTTTTTTTCTGTGTTTTTCGCTCAAATGTTTTTGTGTTTAAAAATGAAGCAGGGTATGTTGTTTTTAGAGATTCAATGGTTGATAATCCGAACATGCTGAGTACAATCTTTTGTGCGACTGAGTTCCGGCCAGCAGTCGTAGATGGAGTTCTTTTCCGATTTCCTTTGATAAACATTCTCTTAAAGGAGTTCTTATTGTTTTTTGGTTGAACAGGAAGCTCCTGCACAAAGTCATCGGCGCTTCAAGTTGATCTTAAAACAAGTCTCCCCGAGAAAAGTCCCCTCCTCATATCAACAGCACAACATCTTTGCTTTAACGACTACCAGCATCGATTTGTTGTCATTACAGCCCTAAAGTCAAAGAGCCGCCCTCCTAGAAAGGATAACAAACTGTTCCATCAAAAATATCGAATGACTTTGCCGTCATAAGTCTTAATCATTGCTCACATGATTCAAATTGCTCTCTGCTATTGCCGAACAAAACAATATTCATCATCCACCACTAGACTACCGCACTGCCAGCGCCGACAACTTTTTATCACTGCCACTGGAACATAAACCCCTCACTTTTTATCAACTTGCTACACGACTCCATATCCTAGCTCCCATGCCGACAAAATGTTCACCATCACCGAAATGACTTCCATTTATTTTAGCTCATAGCAGCCCGAGCAAAACTCCCGCCTTTACATATAGTTCCACTTCCACATCGCGTCGTTATCGTGTTGCCTTGCCGTCGAAAATTAATGCATGGGGATCATGGGCAAGGCTCCGCAACACAAATACACACCCAAACAAAAACTCCCACAACTATTAAAGCTGCCGCCGCGCCGCCCCCCTACCGTGTACACTGGCTTTGCAACTCCAGACGTAATCGATCAATAAAGCAGCATAACTATGTGTCCTCCAAAGGATCAACTGGAAGGAAAACAACAGCATAAAAACAAAAGTTTCAAATCAAGAGTAATTACATTATACGTTACATATCCTTTTGCGAAAGGGGAGGATACCATTTGGACAAAAAAAGAAAAATCAGTATGCATTGCCAAACAAGGAAAAGCGAAAAAGAAAAAAATAGAACCCTCGAAGAAGGTCCTTATTATGCCGAACATGAAAAATGAATCCGTTTTCAATTCTCGTAATAAGCCGCATTACAAATTGTTTCCCATTTTCAATAACCAAAGCAAGAAGGCACAAATAAGGACATTTCAATCCCCCAATGAACGTGTGTGTATGTCTATGTGCAAGGGAGCTCTCCAAACTAAGCCCGATAAGGTGGCGTGGTGCAGATCCCACTAGCATCCTTTGCAAGTTAACCGCCGAAAATGAAGCACTCAAGGAAAACTTTGTTTCCTCTTGGCAGGCATCCAATTGATGTCAACCCTCAAGGAATGCATATCCTAGTTGGAGAAGATTCTTCGTTTTATTTTTATTGGGCTCACCACGAAATCCTGTCAGCATGAGTGTGCATGAGTGTGTGTGTGTGCAGCTCTGATGACAGTCTATTGGATGTTGAATGTTGAATGTTGGATGCACCCGCATGCAATGACGCGGTGTGCTATTGTTTGTGGGAATTTATTACTTGCCATTTTCCGCACATCCCGCACAAAATGCATCCCACGTCCTTATAGAAGGGATCCAATTTTGTTTGGGGTATTTGTTTATACGAAGCACGCCTTTATGGGGCTTAATTGTTTGACAGAATCGGATTTATTCAGTCTGATTACCGAATAGGAGATTATCCGGGCGGTGCCATTGCAAAGAGCTTGTTTACAAGGATATCATGTTATCGGTTGATAAGTGGTGATACAGTGCAAAGAAGCTGCTCTCGTGAGGAGAGCAATTGAGTGGTTGCAGAGCTCCTTTGAGTGGGTTGATGTAATGTTTGACGAATGGTTGCAGTCGGCAGTCATAAATCATTTCCAAACTAAGAGATAAAGCCCGCCCAAAATATTGCCAATTATTTTCAAAATTTATTCATAAATTAACGCAAAACACACAATAAACTAATTTGTGCTCATGCAATTAGTATCGATAATGACCCGCCATTCAGCTATTTAAATAGCGAGCAAATTCAATTTGCCTTTGCCAGAACAAATATTGACACATCCCTCCCGTGAAATTCCAATCAAACAGAATTTTCCTCCAATACATATGACAGAGGCATACCTGCACTCCCTCCCCCGCGTAGACTGTACACGACGGCCTTGTTTCATTCACTTATTTTGAAATTTGATTAACAACTCCCTGTTCCGCAATTGATAATTAAATCCAACATGAATATCTAACGTACAAATTGGCACAAAATGAACGTTCAATTGTGCCATTCATGGATGGGTTTCGGCGATGGTCAAGGATGTGGCCAAGTATGCGGGTGTGCAGCTCCGACGTATGTACCTAAGGTTAGGCAAACATACGCTCACAATTACAGGAAATATTCTTTTGTGGAAATCCAATTGGATCTAATGCGATATTCATTTGATTGGAATAGAGCTTGTGCCCCGATCGGATACCCATACGGAGCAACCGAATTGAAAACTTGAATAAATTTATTTTCATTACTGCACTGTGCAATGGTTTCGAATCGACCGACATCGTTGTGGAATTTCGAAAATACTAACATGTTTCTGCATATAGTCGGTCGCTTTCAACGGCAGAGTGTTACACTGCAATTTGCACACACAGTGGCGGCCATCCGCACCAATTCACGTACTTTGTCTCTATTGACTAAATAATAAATGTTTCACATACGCCCGGGTGGCGCGGCAACAGCGACGGCGACGGCGGCGGTGGCTCGTACCATCCATACCAGCATTTGGCTGAGAGAATATTCCCCAACGGGTATACCACGGGGAGAGAGCAACACTAAGCGGCACACACTGGCCTAGGGGAGTAATAAACACTATACCAAGGGTATCGCTATCTATATAGTGGGATCTGGTATCTTGCGAGAGTGTGTGGATGTGTGGATGATGTTTTTGGAGGTTTTATGTGGTTGTTTCGTTTTGTGAGGCTTGTATTTTCTTTTCACTTTTTTTTTTTTTGTTGTATTTCCTATCCAGGGCCGATTGCACACGCTTAGTTATAGGGTTGCCATTCAAATTTGGTCAGCTATTGGTCAGCGAAATTGACTCAAAAGTGCAGTTAAACCACTTATTAAAAACTCTAAGAAAAACTGCTGTAAACAGTCCGCTTGCAATTTCATTCTCTTTCGCAACTTACCCACTGTCGTTCCGTTTAATAAAAATAGTTTTTAAATTCGTCACAAAATTCACACTTACATCCTTCTGATTGTTTTCTTTAGTTTTTATTCTATAAAAAAATTCTGATATTTTTTTCTGTTTCGCACTTTCTACTATTTAACCACTGAGACTCAGACCTGTCCACTACACCACCAAGCCACCGATATTCTAAACATGTCTTACTGGTCATAAAGTCACTGAGCTAGTTGTTCGCAAATCTTTAACCTTCATCAATGAAGGGGCTGTTAGAGTTCTGTAGCAAAATTTAACAAAACACTCTTTCGCATATAAGAAAAAAAAACGAAAGCGAAAAGTTTGTTCGTTTTTGATGTTACCATACAGTTGACCACAGGCTCCCCAGTCTTTAATCAAAGATTACTATTTTTAAGAGTATAAATCCAATGAGGAGCTTTACCACATAAAACTTGGTCCAAGGCTTGTAAGTTGAAAACGGAAAAGCCTTTCGTTCACACAACTGACTGCTGACGTTCAAAATATTATTTATTTAATTATTTTAACAATTCAACTTAAAAATAAATAAATAAAGAGTGATCGGCTGTACTGTCAGTGATGGTCAAAGGTTTTTCCTTATGAATTCACCCTGTAGTTCTGTCCTCTGTATTTTATCGCAGCTTAAATTTTGACTATAGGCAAGATCGTCTAGAAAATCGATGACGGAGTACATTTTGAACTCATAATCGTATAGCCAAATTCTTTAAATTACTGAATGCAATTGTGCAGTAAAACTTCTGCTATTTCTATCCAATACACACACCAACTCTCATATTTATTTAAGGTACCAAGAGATCGGTGACTTAAGCCAAAAATCGGGACGTACAACATCAGATTTTCGCAAATTTTTGGAGCTCACAATTGCGATTTTTTTTCAATGCAAAACTGCATATTGTGACCTTAAAAAAATATATGAGGTGTAGGTTGAAGGCGCACTTTAAATTATTTTATCAATTTTTATTCACTTAACTTTAGAATTTAAATAAAATAAATTCGCAACTCCTTTGCGCTGGCAACCCTATAAACACCGCACACCAAAATGGTATTGGTGCACTTTCCAAAAATATATATAATATACAAAAGTCCCTTTTAACTCAGGTCACTATTCTCGGTCAACCCTATAGTCAGTGTTCCGCCGTTGTCGGGTTTTTGGGTTTCTATTTATATTTCATCAGAAATGCCTGTGTATGTACAGCAGCAATAGCAACTACTCGTATATAGCCGACGATGTACATAGGGAATTTTTCCGCACAGATTCGGTCGTCCAATTTGTGGGCTACACGACGAGAAATTAGGACTCGGACGTGAGGTCTGTATATCGGCATTGGAAAACATGATACAATATTAATGACGTGACTAACCAGAAACCTAGATGAGATGTGGAATGGCTTAGTTGTGCTTCGGTTACTGGCTATAACGGTGTTGTTTTTGTTTATTTTTTTTTTTTTTTGTTTTTATATAATGCTGTGATAAAGTTAGTTTTGTTTCCCGACAACCTACACAGGATGTGCAATATGCAATGAACCTTACGAATAACCATTTTTAGATTTCTCAATAAATATTCTGTAGGTCACAATGGGTGATTTGTGAGTTCGTCAAATCAAACCTGCACAGGGACACTTAATATGGTTATATGTATTATGATGTCTGTATTTTCGAGGATAATTTTCGATCGAATGCAATTTTTTTGAGATAATTGTGTGGACAGACCGAGAGAAAGGATCCGACACCATGGACAGAATAATTATTTAGCATGGAAAAGTTATTGGCGGGAATGTGAGGCAGTTAATCAGTCCTGAAGTGCAAATTGATTGTAAGTTGTTAAGGGACGAAGAGGATTATTTTTTTAATATTAGGTGGGCTTTAAATTTGAAAGAGCAGAGTACTGTGAATGTGACTTTAAGTTGCAAAAAGTGCTGAAAAAATCAACTTCAATCAAAGAGAACAGTCCTTAAAAATAAAATTTTAAAAACTACGAACCGGTAAACAACTCAAATGTTAAGGCTGTCAGTGACCGAAGCTTGGGAAAGTTTCCAAGCGTGCTTATTCAGCGGGCTTTATTTTATCATAGGCGTGCATCTAAAAGACTGCATAGCCTCTTTTGCTTCAATTTGTACTGCTAAGATACTCGTACCAGACCCCAAACTTTTTGCTGGCTGACTTTATTTGAATCAATTTATGATTACACAAACAAAGACTCCTCCTGACTCACATGCCTCCATGTTAATTTAAATTCCATAAAACTATGCACTAAAAGCAAATCACCTGTGTCCTATAAAAACAAAACTTTGTCCCGGTCTACCTGTAAACCATCATCACATCCAAACTCGTATATAACATTTTTCGAGCACAGCAAAAGTATCTACCAATGTGAAAAGAAGTTTCCATCCTTCTGCCTTCTGTCTTACCATGAAAGATAAAACAAAATTTTTAATGGAACTTGCAGGGCACAAACTAGAACGAATGAACCATCCTTCCTTGCAATGTTCCCATTTATTCGCCTGCATCACATCCTTATGTCATTTAGAATGCAAGAGGCACTGAAAAATAATGTTCGGTCATAGTTTTATGCGTTGCGTTTCAAAAATTAAATTAAAAACACGGCAAAGGATGCGAGAAAAAAAAGACGTTTAATAAGGATTCGGATAGAGAAAAAAAAAACTACTAAAACTCTGCCTGCTGGGAAAGTTTTCCCATTGCCTACCACGAGTCTATATATCTTCTGGGCCAGCAATGTGATAGGGATCATGAAAATTCGAACTCAAATATAAACTACCGCCACTCTCGGGGAATCAGAATGACACAAAAACTTGGATAGAGTCGAGGATAGGAATTCTTTCGTCGCGTCCTTTATTATTCTCTGTTGGAGAGTGCCTGATGCAATTTTCGTGTTTAATGGAATTTCGCTCTGGCCAGGCAAGTCAAGAGTCAAGTGCGACCAAACGGATTGAGTTTTGAGACGCGCATTATGTCGCCGGTTGTCATTCTTCGTGCAGTCGTGAATAACTATTTTTATTGTTCGAAAGTATTTACCACCAGTTTATACACGTAGACTACTCGAAGCTAGTAACCAAATCTAGGGTGGTTGTGATTCACTTACTTTGATGATAAGTTTTTTAACGATGCAAAAGACGTAGAACATTTTTGCGGAGCTAAGTGCTGACAGACTTAATAGACAAAATTTCCTCGCAAAGTTATGAAATTTCCCATTGCAAAGCACTATCTCCAAAAAAATACCTAAAACCTGATTTTTTGGAAGCACTCGTAAGTCAAACAGCACTCAATTGACTTATGAGTGCTTTTAGGTCTATGAATTATTTTAAAAAGGACCACAAACGTTGTGTTTATTTTTCAAGTGAACAAAACATTAAAAATATATTTTCTGTTCCGAATGCAAAAATTGCAAATTGGGCGGTTGTGATGTTAGTTTTACCGAATTCCTTTTCTATAAGGTTCTCTGACAAAAGTCAGTCTAGTTTCCATAAGTATTAGGATGAGAGAATCTTTACCTTGTTAAAAAATTCAGTTTTCAGTGCTTAAATAGCATTCCTCTGTAAGATGCATTTTTCGAAATAAAGCGGCAGGCACAAAATTTAGTTTCTGTTTCATTTCGAAAAAAGAGAAACTAACCACGGTCTGCTACCACTAAACAGGATTTTTTTCCATTAGGTACCAATTTATTCGTGTGGATAAAATTTCTGTTAAAATATGCCTTTTCTTTACATTTCACGAATGTTTTACCAAAATCAGAAAAAAAAAATTTCCACAACGTCCCTCTTCTGAAACAGCACTTTTTTAACTATTATATACCGAAGACCACTTCCTCCAATCAGTGCTTTCAGAGACCTTTCCAGTTCGCCTTTGTATTCGATCGTAATTCGTTTTACTTTCTACAAGCCATTCATTAATTTTTCCACTGTCAGTGCAACTCACATCTCTAGAAGATTGCGCTTCGTTATCAGCCACCCACCTCTTACTATTTGTCTTTTGATTTACACCCGATCGCAGACTCTCACCCTTTAAGAGAAATTCGCTTGGCGAAATTGCTCGCACAGTTTAGCTTCTGAACCCAGACGATGAAGATCACATTCTCCCTCTCGTGGCACGTATAAATCCATCCGAGTTATCTGTTCACGTTGCATCTATTTATAGGGGCAACTGATAAATATTTGTGCGAATGATAAGCTTCGTTAACCGAGTGAATCAAGTGTAAAAATCAAAAATGGCGACCCCATCGGCAGTGGTTTTGCTGCTAGTTTGCCTGCACTCAGTGTCATCGAATGTGAATTCGGGAAATGTCACCCTGATTGGTTGTAATCTAGGCGATCTGAAGAACAAACACCTGCAAGACACCACCGAGCTTTACGCCCTTCACTGCTACATGCCCGCCCTGGAGAACGCCATCTTTCTTCGGCATAGCAGGCTGACTCTGCTCGAGATCTCGGACAGCATGCTGTCAACAATAAACGACTTTGCGCTGAATGGACTGACAAGTCTGAAATCGCTGAATCTGGCAAGGAACAACATCTCAGCAGTGAAGTCCTGGTCCGATTCGGATTTAACGACTGTCGTTTCACTTGACCTGCGCAGGAATGCGATCAGGCAGATCCACGCGGAGAGCTTCAGACGCTTCCCGAATCTCCAGAAACTCAACTTGGCTGTTAACCAGATCGATAGCATCCCCTACGGTGTACTCCGCAGCATGGCTCACCTCAAGTATGTCAACATTGGCAAGAACTTTCTCAAGCACATCGATTTTTACACGTTCCGCGGGCTGCACAAACTCTCCGTGCTGGCATTGCACTACAATCGAATTGAGGAGATCAACCCACAGGCGTTTGACACCAACAACCACCTGAGGTCGCTGCGATTGGAGTCGAACGAACTCCAAGATCTGGAGTTTATGGCCGAGATGAATTTGGCGCGGCTAGTCCACTTGAATCTGAGCAACAACGCTATAGACAGCCTCAAGCGGCTGGCCTTTTCCAAGGACTACGAGTTGAGGACTTTGGACGTGAGCTTCAATCAGATTGACGAAATTTCCACCGACACGCTGTCCGGACTGGAATCACTCGAGGTAGGTTGTGTTTGCATCAAACAACACAAGATCACGAACATTGTTCGACATTCGTCAAAAGGGTGCTAATTAAAGCGATGCAAAAAGAGGATGGATACGTTTTGTTTCACAAGTGTGTACCGAAGTCGTTAGCACTTTGTATTCACCTTTTTGTTTGCGTCTTTGAATTAGCATTGTGCCTTGTGTGCGATCTTGTTGAATTGCGAAACAGATCTGTTAACAGTGGCCAGCTGCTCGTCAGTGGTCCGTTTGGGTCTAAAAAATTGTGCGGCAGAAATATCGCAGTGACACGTTTTAATCATCAATTGCGTAGTCCCGACACTTCTTACCGTGACTTGAGCGACCGTATATAGGGAAGGCGAAGGGTTCCTAAGTAAACCTGAAATTTAGGGAAACCCTCTGGTAAGAGACAACTTCTCTTCGACCGTTTTTACTTGTGTAATTTAATTTTAACACCAGATCGTGTCTGCAACGAACTCTATCGACGTGAAATCTAAAATCTGAAAATCATCATCTAGAGATTTTATTTTTTGCTGTTTGATGCACAACACTTGAGAGTTTATACAACTTTCTTAAATTTCCAGCAAATTCTTTAATTAAGAACGCACGTCTGAATTTCAGCTTCTTGTCTTTTGTAACATACTCGTACTCCATGAATCGGTGACGAGAAAATTTTGTTTTTCTAAATAATTTGTGGCATCGTTTACTGAAGAACGCCCCCAAAAAGTGGGCGTGGGGATTAACGTTGAACAAAATGTCGTAAAATAAAAATTTGTAAATTTAAAAAAAAATAAATAGTTGGCGCAACAGGTCTGTAGGGACCCTAGGCTTGTCTTTTCACAACCATTCGAATGGAAGGTATCTACAATTTTATGCCGAGTCCAAACGGTTAAATAAAAAACACTTTCATGACAGTTATACTCTCGGATTTTTGTCAGACGTTCGCGAGAGGTGCCGCAGTGAAAAAAAAAACCATAAGTTGGTTGGACATTTGCAGTTGCTGATAAAAAGTCTTTTATCTACCAAACCCTTCTGCAGGCAATTTACAACAACATTTCCGTCAATTGTCTGGTGTGAAAATCCTCATTCTGCCCCAAACCCTATTCAACCTCGAAACATTATGAATTTTAAATGCCAATCTCGGTCCAGCACCTACATGCACGTTATCCTTTTTGTTCCTCTTTACAGATGCTCAACGCCAGTCATAACCGAATCCACACCATAGCAACCGAAACATTCCTCGAACTGACCAGTCTCACTCACCTGGATATCTCGTCGAACAATTTAACCCGTCTGCCGGTGGGCATTTTTAACTCGACCCGTCACCTACGCTACATCAACATGTCACACAACTCACTTGAGTACCTAGATTCCAATCATTTCGAACAAATGGACCACCTCCAGCTGTTGGATCTCTCCATCAACCATCTAAATCGGGATAATTTTATTGAAGGACTTTTGGCAGACCACTCACCGTCGTCGTTGTCGCTTCAACTGGATCTGAGCAACAACATGTACACTGGACTCAATTTGTCGGCGCTGTATGAATTTGCGAGAGTGGATTTGTCAGGTAATTTATGGGACTGCAAATGGCTAATCCAGGAGATGATTCGTGGTCCATCTACAATACATTTCGGTCGGAATTACATGGTGAAGGATAAGGAGGATGTTCTCCGTGTGCCTGGTGTGGATTGCTATGATGGACAAACCAGACGGAGTATTGTACTGCTGATTGCCGACTGGAATGCGGACCCAGGTGTCGAGGTTAGTTCTTGTAGTTGACCAGTTGTAGTGTTTGCTCCTTAGTGCATGTCCTTAATTTGTTTTGTAGACTGCTAGAGGTCCGCTGTCGAATGGTTTTTGGTCGAAAATGCGCTCGAATCGATTCGACGACAAGGAGATGGTGATTTGGATCCTGATTGCGGTGATTGTTGGGCTTGTCTTTGTCCGTGTCGTACAGATGGCGCTGGTTCGTTCAGTTTTCAAGAACAAGAGGCGCGACAAGGAACACAGGGCCGAGAAGGAACAGGACAAGTTGGAAATGATGTACTGTGCCGACGAAACGATGTCCGCTGCCTCGTTGCCTTTGGAGGGCAACAATGAACACGGCACCAAGCCCAAGAAGTTAAAATGAAAAAAGGTCTCTGACTGCAATAATTTTATTAAAACTTAACAACTAATCCTACACTCATGCTCATTTTAACTGGCTTTGTATAAATTCTCAATAACGTCCGCATATTTGTCCAGAACAATGTTTCGTCGAAGCTTCAGCGTCGGGCCTGCAAAGAGAAGGGGAAGTACGTATTTAGTTGCTGCTTATACCCATTCTGACGAACCCTTAAAAGACTGACAAGTCGCCGCTCACAAGCACACATCCATTTGCATTCCATTACCTCAGACACTGACTGAGATATGCATGCGTGTTGACCCGGACTGTACGTGCTTTCGAAATGACAATGACCCGATTTAGCCAACAGCGCCAACAAATCTTCTCAAAAGACATACAAGGAATTGGCTCCGAGTCTAGTTCTACCCCATAAGAAATCCATACACACACAGGCATGCACCCAACCTAAACTCACCCAGTTCGCCGGTTGGTATCGAGAAATCATGCGGTAAAATGACAAACTTCTGCACTTTCTGTGCGTTCGAGATGGCATTTGCATTCGCCCGATCGATGCCCTCCCGAATTGACTGCAGCACTTTTGGACACGGTCCAGCGTTGAGGATTTCCGTGAGTGTTTCGTACGCTAGACCCAGCGACTTGATCCAATCCAGTGATTCAGGCTGCAAGGTGTCACTTGGCTGGCCACTGTCCTGGTCGATGTTGGTCTGCCAGAGAAGAGTTCATTTAGTATTCCTTTGAGATTCTCTTTAGCACGAGATCTTACCTTGATTGTCACTAGCATGGTGAGGTATTTGCGCTTGTCTCCGATTAGCATTGCATTACTCAGGCCAGGTAGTTCGTTAAGCACAAGTAGCTCAATGTGAGCGGGGGGAATGTTTTCGCCCCCGGATGTGATAATTAGCTCTTTTAGGCGACCGGTGACGTGGAGACGCTCGTCGGTGTCGATGTAGCCAATGTCACCGGTATGCAACCATCCGTCGGCGGAAAGGGCTTCGTTTGTTTTCTCCGCATCGTTCAGGTATCCCATGAACACCATTCGACTGCGGGTGCAGATCTGGAAGGATGTTTAGTAATTTAAACATGGCGCCTTACAAATAAATATTTTAAATCGTCAACTAAGTGTTTTGTAGTGTGCAATGGTGAATTCTTCGTAAGACTTAACCTGGACAGCAATAGTGATTTTTTAGGCACACGCATTGACATTTTCGTAGGTAAAGATATTGCAAACAGAGGGCGCCTTCGAATGGTTTTCTAACTTTGGTTAAAATACCTCAGTTGGTCAACACTGATCAATGATTTTTAATCTCAAACTTGAGTAAAATATTGATACAGTCCGGTTTATGAAGCTTCACAGTTTTGAAGATAAAGTGGAGTTGGAGCTTCGAACTTCCAACTTCTCGCTATTTTGACACTTTACCTTTAGAAAATATAAACTCTGACCCCATCGAGTGGTTCTTGCGCTCGCTAAAAAAAGATCGCTTTCGACCCTCGAAAACACCATTCCTAACCTCTTACAAAACAGAACCTTACCTCGCCATGTCCATTTTCATCGGCGTTGGCTATTTCCACTTCTATTCTTGGTAACGTTTTGCCGCAACTCGCCAGCGTCTCTAAGGGCAGAGCTATATTCGTTGGTCCAGTCGACTCCGATAGACCGTACATCTCCGACAGCTGAATGTCATAGCTCAGGAAAAAGGTCTTTATCTCCAGTGGCGATGGTGCAGCGCCAGTAAATAGGCATTTGCATTTATTCAATCCCAGAGCGGTCTTAAATTTTTGAGTCACCATGGACCCCAGCCAATATTTCCAGCCATCCATCACGTTATTTTCACCAGCCATCTTAGCCAGGTGATAGTGTCCTACGGAGCTGCGTGCAGTCTCAACAAGGTAACGTGCTATCGAGGGCATTTCACGTTCCGCTGCTATTAGTTTTTCCTGCATTTTTTCAAAAATCCGCGGCACACCAAAGAACACAGTTGGCTGCGCTTTGGTGAGTGTCTTTATGAGAGTTCCCTTGAGGGCATTTCGATCAGCGAAGTAAACGGCCGCTCCCATCGTCATGCCCATGAAAAAGTCCAACACCTGACCTCCAACGTGGTTCAACGGCAGGTAGCTGACAATAGTTTCATGGCCGTATTCGATATTTGGCATAACATCGATTACGGTGCGTGCCGAGCTGATGACGTTGTCGTGGCTCAGCATCACCGCCTTTGGCATTCCAACTGTTCCCGACTGAAAAAGAACACATTTAGCACGTTTTACCAAAGAAACAGCGGTCGAATTGCACTGAATTTTGTGGATTTTACATACAAAACTTATTCAGTCACGTAGGACGTACAAGGATGCTATAATTCGACCCCGAAAACTCAAAGCTTACCGTGTAAATCAGGGTGACACATTCGTTGGCGGCAATTCCTTGAATTCTCCTCTCAACCTCGTGCTCCAATTCGACTTCTCTCTCGCCGAGGGCCACAACTTGCGGCCAACTGTAGTAGCCCTCCTCGCGGTCCACAAAATCGCCAAACGGACCATGCATTTGAACGATCGACTTGAGCTTCGGAAGGCGATCCTTGATTGACTTCACTTTGGCCATCTGTACGGCGTCATCCACCACACAGATGGTGGCATTCGAACTGTCCAAGATGTAGTGCACCGCTTCTGCGGAATTTGTCATGTAGATCCCGGCGGAAACACCTCCCGCAAATACGGTCGCCATTTGAGTGAGAAACCACTCGGAGCAGGAGAAAGCCATGATTCCACATGAAGACTTCGGCTGCAGTCCCAATTTAACGAATGCCCTGGCTAATTCCCGCGACTTGGTCCAGTAGTCCTGGTAAGTTTGTGTTATCCAGTTCTTCGCCTTATCTTGCGACACCAACGCAGGACGGTCACCATAGAGTTTTACTGTCGTTTCGAAAAGCTGCGGCAACGTGATGGGCGGGCTGTCATCGTCGCGCATTCGGACTCTCACCGCATCGTCCAGCGATAGACTGCTGTAGGACGAAGCCGGTTTACAATTTACACGGGCGGCGGCGTTGGCCATTGTTCGTAGTTTTGGTGTGTGGTTGGGACAACTGTTGAGCAGGCAACACAATTAAATTAGTTATATGCCAGGAAGTTAATTATAAACGAAGTGCATTCACTTGTGAATGCGTATACATATTTGTGTGTTGATTAAATGTCCTATTTGGGTGGAAGCACTTTACTTAATACACTCCCGAGTGGATGGCTTGTAAAAGTGCCGTCATTGGCAATAATTTTATTTAATGGAGGGGGGAATGCAAATTATAAACAGTAATTAAATTATTTACTTCCTGTTGCGAGGATGTGTACAACAGGAAGTTGTTTCAGTGAAGCTGCTGACTGACATTAATCCACTCGCGAGGGCGGAAGTTCTAATTTGGAAATGCGCTGTGTTTGGGCAGCGATTTGTGGTCTATGTGACAGGCACTGAGGATCATACTCAACGGAGAAATGGTCAGTTAAATTTACCATTCCGACTTTTTGAAAAATGGAAAAAAGGAAGCAAGCAACTGCGAGTATAAAAGTTCCAAATTCACAGGCGGACCAATGAAAAATTCCGTCACAAATCGCTGAAACGAACATGTCAAAAGGTCTGTAAAACCTGCCAACTATCGCCTAAGCTTAAAACATCATTAAAAGACAAACCAAATCGTACCTTTTTTGCAGAGAGTCCTTTCGAGAGATTTCCTTCACTTCACTGGGTCACAAATAATATTTAAAGCCACTTGACAATGTCCGTCGACGGAGGTTCACAACTGTCTGCCTTTGAGTGTGATCCGAAGCTTTACAGAAAGCCTCCAGCCGCTTTAAGTGCGCATCAACACTTTGAAAGTCGTAACATTATCAGTTCAATAATTAAACCCAGAGGAAGACCTTTTTTTTTAATGAAAGATAAAGCCTAACCGCGTCTAAAGGTCGACAACTGAAAGTGATGAGGCTGTGATTACTTTCTTCTCTCTTTTCTTCTCAGTGTAACAATTTTGTGTGAGCTACCGTCTCGTAAACTCAGTACGAAAAGGTAACCTTTGACAGTAGTTTTTGATTTAATTGCGCTTATTTTTATTATTTGTTTGGACTGTAGCGACAAAATATGTTGCTTACGTTTTAACCAGCTTAACCTAGAGATATTCGGTTGACCTTCGAGTTCCGAGATTACGCGAAAAGTTTTTTTTTTTTCGTAGACGGAAAACTGATAACTTTTGAGAATTTGCCTTTTTTTTTAATAATTAGGTTATTAGTCCTTTTCAAATTAAAGATAAGAGGTTGTTGTACTTGGAGTCGTAGACCTTGACCGGTCATGCGAAATATTTGGCAAGCCGAATTTAAATAGAAATCGGGTTGCAGTATTCAGTAGATTTTACCTACTTTGGCTAGGAATGCCATTTAGCCACAAAATCTATACGGAGTCCTCGACGGATATAAGGAACTCTTATAATGATCCCATCTCATTTTTGCTGAAAAACAGGAGAAATTCACAAAATCGTAGCGTTTCACAGGTTTTTTATTTTGAAAAAAAGGTGTAAAACAGGAGTTCAATGTGAGTACTAATTTAATGTTTCATGTAACAAAAATACGTAATAATATGTATTAAAGAATATTTAAAAAAATGCTTAGTCAATAATCATCATCATCTTCAAGGTCAATGTCGAAGTCGTCATCTGTTTCTACGTTGGCATCAGCGGAGCGCAGAGAGACAAAGAACTAATGGCGCACATAAAAATAATGACGTTCTATTCGCGTCATAAACTAAATAGTAAATAGACTGACAGCTTTCGTACGTCTCCCCGATTTCACCCGCAGATTTTTCCCTTTTTCTCTCTGAGAGCGAGCCTGTCTGTGAATACGTGTAAAATTGCAAAACAGTCCCACACTCGATATAGAAATGAGAATCCACATCAGGCTACCTGACATCTGGTTCAACCGGCAGTGTAGGCTGGTTTTTCTCAAGTATATGTGTGACACCCCTGTGATTAACATGGCACAGATACATGAATTCAAACTGGGCTACACTCAAGGCCAAATTCAGCTTGTAGGCAATTTCTCTTTTTTGGCTGAAGCTGTCAGTCTATTTACTATTTAGTTTATGATTCGCGTACACTGACTGAAAAAGTGAGAAAGGGGGTATATCCGTATGTAATTTTTGCTCCGTTAGCTTTTTCGGGCAGTTGCCAGTTCACTGCGATGTTCTGTTCGACGTGAAGCGACGTTGACACGTTTGAAATTTTAAAGTTTAATGCGTTAAAAACATCTTTGGTAAAAAACAGGTTTTTCGAGGGCAAAAACAGGTCACAGGTTTTCGGTCCAAAAAACAGGAGTCTCCTGCGCAAAACAGGAGAGATGGGATCATTAAACTCTTATATAAGAACAAAGTGCTTATAAGAAACGCATGTGGAAACACCTTGTAAATTGTTTGTTCTACTTGTTTTCGCATGCATAAAGGGTGGGCCATCTAGTGGTTTATTTTAAAATCATAGGTTAATTTGACACTGACAGCTGTTTGCCGCTCGAAATATTGACAGAAAATCAGTATCATGCCTCCGCGGAACGAAATGAGTCGCTTGACGTTTTTTTGAACCCCGAATGCCACAAATTTTACGATTAACGAAGCCATCAAGATAAAATGACCTTCATCACTGAAGATGAATTGCGGGCTTTAGCTGACAAACCTTCATTATTTTAAAAATATTGCTCAACAATGAAAATGCATCGTTCTTTCGTATAGCGCTCCATTTTAACTAACCCTGAACTGTCAGCTGTCACATTGTTATCTTTTTTCGTTGGCAGCACTGTACTATTAAAAGGCGCAAAACTCAAAAAAAAAATTTATGGAACACCCTTTTGCCCGTCGGACTAATCATAGAACTGTTTCTTTATTTATTATTTTTATTTTTGTTAATAGTTGGCCCAACAGGTCTACAAAAGACTAAGAAGCTTTTCCAATAGAGTAGGTATTCCCTTAGATATTTGACAGACATTTGCACAATAGGTGGCGCTGTAAAAAATACCTAAAGTTATATAACCTATTTCTCCGGAAGTGAAACCTGAGACTCCTCACTCAATGGCCCAGCAAATTAAGGCACTGATTCATGGGATCCCGATCCACTTTTGTACCTTTTCCCATTTTCTGTTCTTCTGCTGCTATGTTTACTTCCTCTCTGATTTTCTGAACCATATTTCCGGAAATTAATTAACGCGTTTCATTCAGAATTCACAAGTACAAAACATACTTTCCGTGACAAGTTACTCGCCAAGGATGCGGCTATTTTGACTGTCATAAACCTTGCGTTTCTGCTTCTGGAATGCATCTTGGCTCTGCCGCCGGCCGCCGGTTTGTCCTTCCAAATCCTAATATTTTGTGTATTTAAAGCTCCTCCATTCCTAACCTACATCTACTTTGTTTTTTTTTTTACATAATTACTTTACTTTTGGTGGCGCTTACAGTCCGGGGTGGACCACGCCCTCTACGAACAAGCCCCTCCAGTCAGTCTTGTCCCTAGCCAGCTCCCTCCAGTTATGTTTCTAAATCTTTTTTGCAAATACATTTATCTTAAAGGGGTAACCAGCTTTTCTTTATTGTTTTTAGTACATTTTGCGCTGAGGAATCGAACAGATGGGAATGGAATCCCTTGCAACGTTCCGCAACTGGAACTGTCCCAAACGATCAACTAAATCCTATCTATCTAAATAAAAAATCTGTCAAGGTCCGTCTCCTTTCTTAAATTTTAAGTCCAATTCTGCAAATGTCTATATAAAACAATCGATTTATTGATGTCCGTTAAAAATAAAACTATTAAAATCACCGTCTTCGGGTACCAGTTACCACAAGCTGACGCGAGATTAAGTGAGTGCATCTGACCTACTTAATTTGTGCATCGTACCAACAACAAAAACAGCATAAAATGAAATGAAATAAAAAACTTCTCTGCCAACAACGTTGCAAAGTGCCCTAAGTTCCGCTGAAAACACCAGGCGAACAGACAACAGAATATCCCACAAAACAGATGAAACACGAGAGATGGGAGATGACACGCACTCTCCAAAAACTCGATTCACATTTTTTCCATTCATTCCCCTGGCGTTCGGTAAATCGGTATTGGTTTTGTTTTGCCTACACCAACCAAGACCAAGAGCACAAATAACAATTTATTGCACTCTGTCAGAGATTAGCTGATAAGAGAGCACACTCACTCACACTTCGCGGGCTGCACCCTCCCCTCCGCGACCATCTTTCGAGAAGCTTTGCTTTCTCACGACTTTCTGTGATTGGCGAACCTGCTCTTTCGGCTGGGCGCTGGGTAAAACGAGTGACGTTGACGTTCATATGTGGGAAACCATTTTTCGTGGCCGACTGCCTTGCTTTGTCGCCTGCGAGCCTCTTCCAAGTGTAGTTTGAATATTTCGAGTCAACCAGTTTCCTCAATCGGCGGCATCTTTCCGTAAAAGAGAAAGACGGCGAAAACTTGACTTTGACTGTGTCAACTGTCAAGTGTCACTGTGTGTTCTGTTTTCTGTTTTCGGTACTGTGTTGGTGTTGTTGTCGCGTTAAAGAGAACACATTTGTGTTTTAATGGTTAAGTAAGCTTTACACACTGTACAAACTATGAATCTCGTTTACTAGGCGAGCAGGGCGTTCTGCTGGCTGTAGGAATGCATGACAGACAGCCGCGGTTGTGTTGTTACTGTGGGATGGAGTGGGAGCGGGTAATTGAGTGAGCTTGTTATTCGGCCAGAGATGCCAGTGACCCAGTGCTCGTTTCTGATAGAGTTGTATTTGCGGACGTCATGTTCTCTTATCAGCGACTGGATGGGGGTCATTGGCCTTATGCGAGTGTCACCTGTTATCTGTGGACTGTGGGTTGGGCTGCTGCATATATGGGAGGTAGCATATGCGTATAGGGTACAATTTGTATGGTCGGTGCGTATGTGCAGGTGCACCCACTGCGACTGCAACTAAGCTAAGCACGATTCAGAGATATTTTTGAGTGAGTATCACATCAGGAACGAATGATTGATTCATATTAATGACGATGGCGACGCGTTGAAGCGGAAGTTTTTAAATAAATAAATTTAAAATAAATAAAGTAAGCCATTCAGTAAACTTGCTGCTATTTTAACGTCAACTGAAGTAGCGATACAAAAATGGATAAGCTGTCAAAGGGTACTTATGATTTTCAGTGCTGTGCGGCAAGTAACTAAATTAAACTCTTTCTTTGCTATAGCTGGAATCTGGTTATCTTGCGGCGGGTTGCGATCAATTGCAATGGAAAATTACGTCTTATCTCGACCAGTTCGATTGAATTGAGTGTCGCAAATAAACGTTGAACTTTTCACTTAATGGCAGAGTTTTGTTGAACAGATAAGTCAAATCCCTCATTTGAATGGCCCCAAAGAGCTAAAGGGTGTCACATAATTCACGCAAAATTTTAATTTTTTTTTGCGTGAGAATTGGCCATATCCAGTTCTTGCGATTTAACGCCATTGGACTTTTTTCTTTGGGGTTTTTTGAAGTCAAAGGTTTATGCAAACGAGCCCACGACTGCCAATGCCTTGAGAGGGGAAATTGGGAGGTGTGTTAATGAAATTCAGCCACATTTAGGCGGAACGGTTATAGAAAATTTCAACAAAATAGTACGTACTTGCCAGCAAAGCTGTGGCCGCCATTTATACATGCATAACCCCAATCCTTATACTCTATGAGTCAATAAAAAATTTAAGCTTTCTAATTAAAAATCTGTGTTTTCTATCAAAATTACATTTTGCATGAATTATGGACACCCTTTAGATAGGTGATGAAGATGGAGGAGTATTTAGGAACCTATTCATCAACCCAACACTTTTATTTTTATTGCAAGTTCTAGGGACCGCATTTCTTAACACTACAACTTTGTTTGTGAAGTGCCTTCTAACTTGTAAAAGAGGAGAGAGTGTATGATTAGTTACTTAACTTTTTCTAACGAAACTATTCAAAAGCAGACAATTTTTATTTATTATACACGTGTGCGGTAAAAGTATGCAACAACTAATTTAAGGCTTCAAGTTATTCTGATTTATGGGGCAGGTTTGTATGGATAGTCCGTTAGGCAAGCTGCATTTCCATGGATTGTAGACTAATTATCAACGCAAAGCTTGAGATAACTGCTTCTATCCATCTAAAATGGGAGAAGAGTCAAGTGGTCAATGTAGGAAAAGTCCAGGCAAATGCAGCCTATAGAGCAGAGCACAAAAAACACATTTATTATCAGCTTAATGCGTATTCTTCTTTCAAAAAAATGTTATACATATTGTGTCTCTTTGAATTACATACAACAAAAATTAATATTTATTGACGTAAGCTTCGCTGTTATGTTCTTTAATTATTACAGAGACTCAACACAGAACTAATGGGTAATGTTTAAGCCACGAAGTAGGCAATACTGGTTTGCAAATACTGATAAGCTTTTTTCGTTGAAAATTTAAAAAAAAATTAAACTTGCAAATATTTATCCGCAAATAAATAATTTTCGACTCTAAATACCCCCGACATCTATATACATTTATTGTGACTTAAATCACGTCTTCTTGACTTTAATCAGTTTTAGCTACATACCGCCAGTGTTGTTAGCACTCTCTTTTCATTTATCCTACAAAGCGTGGTGAAAATGGCTTTTTTCCCCTTTTCACCGTATTCAAATTCCCTTTAAAAATTCAAAGACACTTTTTTGCGTCAAAATCCAGTTTTTAAAAGCAAAATTTGTATTACACGGAAAGAAAATCTCGTTAAATTAACCTTTAGTATAAAACCGTAGTATGTACCACTACTATGATTATTTTTTGGTACTAGAAAATTTTGGTAAGAGACTATTTACATAAGTTTTTTTTTTTTTTGAGAATCATGGTGAAATATAGGTGTTTTGAAAGAATTTCACCAAAAATTTATGGTTTGACTCCCATATTAATAAACAAATGTGCACAAGTTAGTTAGCTAGTAGACATCAGATAGCATACAAAAATTTCAAGTAACTTCTGAATAACGAGTTGATAACTTTTACGCAGCGTTTAGCGTTTATTAATACATGGGTGAATGTTTTTTTATTAGATTACGATTTTGGTGTTTTTCCCTTAATCACATGGAAGGCTTTTCGGACATCGGAATTCCAACAAAAATGGACAAATCCCACGATATAACAACACTGTACACCGCCCATTTGCAATGACTCAAATCAGTCAATCTGTTGAGCAATCATCAGCGTTGAAAAAAAAAAAACAAAAATATTGAGGGTCATTTTCAAAAAGTGCGACTACTACCCTTCAGATAAAACTTAAAAAAAAATACGAAGTTAAATTATTATGACAGGAACAAACGAAAATTAACCGTCGTCAGTTACAATGAACGAATTTAGTGTCGCTTTTTCAATACGTGAACTTGGTTATTGCTAATTCTTTTGATGAAATAAAAAAGTGTGCTTATAGAATATTTTGTTTAAGGAATACAAAAAAATAAGATATGCAGGCCATTTGTTATTATCCCCGGGCCAAGGCAGTTTTTAGTTTAAAAAATGCTGGCAACGATGCCGCTGATCTGACAACTTAAGAGAATTGTTTTGCCCAACAAATGTTTATATACAATGGCCCAACGCGCCTCAAGAGTCTTCACGAACACTGGTGTCGCAACATTGGTTACACAACATTGGTGTCGCGAGTTCAATGGTTTTATCCCATATCAAAAGAGCCCCAACGCGCCTAAAGAAGTTATCACTTCAAAAAAAATCCTTTCACTTGGTAATTTCTCCAATCGCACCACTGCAACTCTGTGTGCTTTTCTCGGAGTTCTTTGATGGCAAATTTAGCGCATTTTTGATTCGCCTCTGGGAGGTTTTCACTCTACTTTGTCTGTCCTGGGCCCAATTCTGTAACTCATGCGGTGGATTTTCGCTTAGGAACCTTTTGTTTCCATTTATATAAAAATGTAATAGTTACAGAACATGGACACTGATTGCCATATCCTCGATATATTGCTACAGCATCCCTCTCCCATTCGAACCCGGAACAAATTCCAACTGCATCCAATTGCGAACAAAATTCGATTCAATCTAAGTAAATCTCTCGTTTATTTACAAAAAAAAGAAGAAACGAAGTGCACTACCTCATTCTTCAAACAAATTATACTTAAACACTAACAAAACACAAAAAAAAAAAAAACAACTAGTTTAGGTACACGGCTTAGTTTATCCATACTTGTATATTAACTTATACAAAAGGTACATCAATGTCTTCAATTGCTTTAGGTTTCCTTGTTTCCTTTTCATTTTTGGATTACAATAACAAAAGTAAAAATGTTATAATATTAATTAAATTCACAGTGTAAATAGTCTAAGTACATACTCTAGGGCTAACTAATTTTCCTAGATTTAAATATAAATGTGTGTGTGTGTGTGTTTTAAATAAATTCCTCCGTTTCGCTTATACAATTTGCTAGCTTTTTTCTGTTTCCTTAATGTATACAACAAAAAATTATATAATAATAATAATAACAACAAAAGAAGAGGGGAGAAAAAAAAATAGGAAAAGTCTACTTCGGATCCGATTGGATTAGTAAAGGGTTTCGATGGTAGCCTCGTACATTTGGTTGACAACGTTGCGTTTCACCTTGAGAGTGGGTCCTGCAAAGAAAGGTAAATTATCGAAAACGTTCTTGGGAGGGGAAACGTGTGCGGTGACACCTACCTAGCTCTCCGGTGGGAATGGAGAAATCGTGCGGCAAGATGCAGAACTTCTGTACTTTTTGTGCGTTGGAAATCGCGACTTTATTTGCCCGCTTGATGCCGTCCTCAATGGACTTGTAGACCTTCGGGCAGGGTCCAGCGTTAAGAATCTCCGACAGTGTTTTGTGCTCCACTCCGAGTGTTTTCATCCACTGCAGGGACTCGTGCGTGAGTTCGTCGAGTGGTGCGCCTGTGTCTTTGTCCATTTCAGTCTAGAAATAAAATTGAATTTCTTCAAATTTTTACTGGGCATGGTCAAAGGCGCAAACCTACCTTAATGGTAATTAAAATCGTAAGGTACTTTCTCTTCTCGCCGATCAGGAAGGCGTTGCTCACAGAAGGCAGCTCCTTCTTGACCAGGTTTTCAATGTGAACGGGAGGGATATTTTCGCCACCAGCTGTTATGATGATCTCCTTCGAGCGGCCGGTAATGTACACGTATCCCTTCTCGTCGACATAGCCCACATCGCCTGAGTGCAGCCAACCTTCGTCGTCCAAGGCCTCTTCTGTCTTCTCTGGTTGGTTGATATAACCCATGAGCACGTGGCGACCTCGAATGCAAATCTAAAAAGAAAGAAATACTATAATCCTTGTGGACAGAAAACTCTGCTTGTACCAACCTCTCCATGGCCCTTTTCATCCTTGTTGATGATCTTTGTTTCACAACCGCTCAGAGTCTTGCCGATAGAATCCAGCGAAGTACTGTCCGACGTGCACAGAGTGTGACACCCGGCTGTCTCAGACATACCGAACGCATCAAGAATCTTCAAGTCCAAGCTGAGGAAATACTTTTTGGTTTCGGGCGACATGGGTGCTGCTGCACTGACCAAAGTCACGCACCTATCGAAGCCTAAGGCCAGCTTAACCTTGGACATGATCAGCGACTTGGCAATCTTGTAGCGAATACCCTCAGCGTTCTTCCTAAAATCACACAAAATAAGTTCATGTTTCCAATTCAAGTCGACTCTATGTTAGTTCTACTGACCGGCCGTCCTTATTTTCCAAGTAGTGCCGCAGAGTGACACCCTTCGCCCAGTCGGCCAACATTGTCTTGAAGCTGCCATTTGATGCGCCAACCGCCACCATTCGCTCTTGGAATTTCTCGTACACTCGTGGAACACCCATGAATCTGGTTGGTCGCGCGTCTTGCAGCGACTTGACTAGTGTGCCCTTCAGCGCGTCTTTGTCAGCAAAGTAAATCGTTCCAGCAATTGTTAGCATAGTGTAGATGTCGACAGTTTGTGCGGCAACGTGACTGAGCGGCAGATACGACACAAGGACCTCACTGCCGGGAGTTACTTGACTCAGCGATTTGACAATTGTACGGCAGTCGAATGCGATATTGTCGTGGTTCAGCATGACTCCCTTGGGCATGCCAACTGTTCCGGACTGCAAGGAAATAAGTCAAGTTATTGCATTTGGATGGCTGCAGGTGTACTTACGGTGTAGACCAAGCAGCAGCAATCGTTGATGCCAATGTTCTCCAGGCGACGTTTGTACTCATCTTCGACATCTTTAACTTCCAGGCTTTCGATCTCAGACCACTGAAAAGGGAAAAACTTTTATTTTCGAGTGCTTCAAAGGGTAAAGGTCAATAGCCTAGCTGTGGGTGACAAGTTGACTAGATTTAAGATCTCATCTGTGAACGGCGGAGGGTTTTTTGTCAAATTTATCGGAATGTGTGAAGCCTGCCAGCGATCCTGTGAATTTGCTAAAAATACTTTAGCCGTCAATTGTGACGGCGCCCATTTGGCCGACATCATCTTCTCGACCAATAAAATTCTAAGGGTTCAAGTAAACATAATCTAAAAACAGAATCGAGGTTTTTCATTTAAAAAAAAAATTAGAGCCAAACAACATGGGATGACTTCTTTTGGCCCACCATGTATAAACGTGGGCAAGTGATTACATCTGGGGTTGAATTGCGTCGTCCGTTTATGTGACGGAATTTGTTTTTCTTTCACATGTGAAATCAAGTTAATTCCGTGAACATATAGCTCGTTCACGAAAGTGACCAAAGTGGACGATATCCTTGTCGAATTTTGACTTTTCTGGATGGCAACCTTTCGTGTGTTGGCAGATTTGATCATGTTTGAGATGACTAAAGTGGAAGCTGCTTTCAAGCTCTTATTTCTAGCACTCACTCAAACCTTTGGAGGCCTTCTTTCAACCCTCTTTCTAAACTAATCCATTTCAAAAATCTTTTTCTACACCAACCAAAGAGGTGTTAAATGTTGTTATGACGAGTGCACTTGCATTTTTTTTTCTTATTCCCAGGGGGAACTAAAATATGTACAGAAATTAGCTCAAACAGCACACAAGAACGCACACTGCCAAACTCCCAAGAAAAATAAGCTATTCCTAATCGAATGATGTACCGCCTGAAGTGCTTGTGCAGCTCTGCCATCTAACCCGCTCCCAAATGCAAATCTCTGACAATCCAATTGCAAAATTCAAACAATCCGACCACAGATTCCTGTGCACTTCTTCAAACTTCTTCGCTTTTCGATTGCAAAACTGAACGCAAACAGAAGAGGGGTAAATCTAATCACCGTCAAAGCATATTTCCCGAACCGGAAACAAAAACTCAAACTTTATCATAATTTTCCGCTAAAAAAATTCTCAAAATTGTAGAAAATCCTCTTTTGTGTGCTCTTTGGAAATTGCTCTTTCCTCTGGCAGCCAACTCACCCTATAGTATCCATCCTCCCTCTTCATGAACGGCAAATATGGCTCCTGGATTTGTATGGCTGCCTTTAAATTCGGCAGCTTATCCCTAATCTGATGAATCTTCTCCATTTGCTTTGAGTCATCTACCACGACAATATTCGCTCCCGAATCCTGCAGCACATGCAGAACTGCTTCCGCAGAATTTGTCGTATAAATGCCAGCAATGATGCCGCCGGCATGAATTGCACCCACTGCGGAGTAGAACCACTCGGCGCAGTTGAAGGCGAGCACACCCACCGAGTGATGTCGCTCGAGACCCAGTTTAATGAATGCCTTTGCCACGTGGTGAACCTTTTCCTCATATTGTCTGCAAAAAAAAAAGGAAATAGTTGAAAGATCTTTAAATCGCAAGGAGCGACTTACTTGAATGTGACGGTGGCATAGTCCTTGTTTGGGGTTTTGTACTTGATGGCCGCAGTATCGGGGAAGTTGTTGGCGGTGCGCTTCAGCAAGCTGGGAATTGAGACGGGCTCTTCGGCACCTAGACCTTCCTTGGCGATGCGCAGTTTAACTGGTATCGCTGGATCTGTGCTCTTGTAGACATCCGAGGGCTTCACCCAGTTGGGCCCAACTCGTTCAGATGACATTGTTCACTGTAGTCTGCACTGCAAAGCGAAAACGATAGGTTAAACAGAGGGCATGAGGTCAAAATGAGCATATCGCACGATCCAAGCGAAAATGATGCACGAGTGGTTTCTTTTTTTTTTTAACACGAACGGCTTCAAGTATCAAAACATCAATTAGCCAACTTAATCATGCCCGCCTGTGTCATAAACATCAAGCGTTCATGTTAGAGTGCGGCGATTACTGTCTCGAACAGGCAATGAAAACATGCCAACACCTACGGCCCTGGTTGGGGTACAAAGTGCCATCCGATGCAGCTGGTAGTGTGGGGACTTTAAACTATCAGCTGGTAGGCAAGTGTCGAGCAGCTCATAATTAAGCTTCGCAGATAAGCAAAGGCAAAGCATATGTAAGAAGAAAAGTCACCTCATTCTCCGGCAAAATTTTGGCACGAAGCGTTTGAAGCCGCACCGCTGATAAGGTTTTTTGTTTTTGTTTAAACTTTATGGGAGCATAAACGTTTTTTAAGTTTTATAAACACGTTATCAGCATGCTATACGGCAACCGAAAATATGTCTTGTTATACTTAAACAGAGAGATGAACCTTTGACCTCTCTGAATATAAATATATAGGAAGCACGTCCAAACGACTCTATAGGGGCAGTGTGATCTTGGACTCGGTGCAGCGTGCTTTTTAATTTAATTTGGGTAATTCGAAGCATTTGTGTGACAGATAAGGGAGTAGGTAGTCCGACTAATTGGGTATGAACGGTTTTTCTTAGTATTTCCCAATATGCGATCGAATGGCATTAAATTGATTGGATTACTTTGGGGATCAGTTGGAGATTAGGTTATCGAATAAAAGGAGGAAGAGATAGCAATCATTTATAAAGTGAAATAATTTCAATGCCACTCGAGGATATGATTGGGTTTCAGTGATACGTAAAGAAAGAGTTGATAAGCAAACGACAGCTTGCCACGTACGTCAAAGAGTGGTTTTAACTTTGAATCGAATGAGTTGATAAATGCTGATAGTTTTGTAGAATACCATTCGTTTCCCTTCAAATGTAATATTCCTCTAAGTTCCTTCCAAGCCCAGAGAAACACTGGAATAAAGTACGGGAACGCCTTCAAACACAAATATGTAAAACGCCCAGTCTTTGGCACAATATTCAACAGTCCCTTTAGTCAGATTGTGTTGCATTATTTTGTTGCAAAACTATCACTAAAACCAAAAATTATATCAGTAGTAATTTTGACAGCAAACTGACAGCTGAAAAAAAAGAGCTATCCCAAACGAACAAGCACATTTGAAAGTCTAGTCGTCTCAAAACTTAATTTACAGTTCTTTTATCAGAAGGTGCAAACTATTTCGTAATTGAAGTGACAGTTAAAGACAATAATAGATACGTCAACTGTCAACTGTCCATGTTTTTTGCGAGATCAATACTGGGACAAGCAAACAAAAACGGAGACACATTTAATATCAGACGAAGCAAACTATTCCGTAAGTGACAATTTGACGCAATAAAATGTCAACTGTCAACTGTCAACTTGTCTACATACGTCAACTGACCGATCAGTATAAAGTAATAAAAAAATTAGTCAAATCTCGTCAACGAACTATCAAACTTTGGATTACAATTTCCTTTTTTTTGTGACAGCCACCATGTTATATTTTCCATAGGTGCGGGAGCGGTGATACACAATAAACATAACTAAAGTGTTCGATCTACTGCAAGTTATAATTGTCATTAACAAAAAAATGAGCAAGTTTCTGCTGTTAGAAAATAATGTCAACCAGGCAATTTTATAAGTCCACAATCAATGCACTTACAGCCAAACAAAAACGCTACTTTGGAGGACTAACCTTAGACGTGCCTTGTTTACGCCCGGAAGGTCACGATCTCCATCAATGCAGATTATCGATTGATCGATACTACAAGCAGACTAAATACTAAATTTATTCAACTAAGTCGACTGCTGGACGTGGAGTCCCAGGTCCAACACCACTGCCGCTTAGAACGTTTGACAAGCGTCCGAGGGTAGCTTCTCAGTTTAGCAAACAACATCTGTGAGAACTTAAATGGATGTAGGTAGGTACATTTATTTAAACGCAAGTTTACACAACAAATTAGCACCCTGAGTGTTGATCAGCATGTTTATGAATGAAAATAAGTTCACAACTTGTTTGAGTAGTTTTTTTCTTTACTATGAATAAAAACTGAAATAAATTTTCCTCAAATTAAATCACGCCAACTTTTATTGTTTTCTGATTTTTTTTTTAACGTGTCGTACCTAGTTTTTTATATTCAGAAAAGGTAAATAGGCGCATGTAAGATTTTGCTGAGTCATTATGTATCAGTGCCTGTGGGTGTAGCATCCCCAACCATACGTAGACTGTTGCGTAGCTTGGAATAAATATTTTTGACAGCATACATGAATCACTGACTATAGTTAGGCGGTAAATGGCATCCGGGCAATTTAAAAACTGACCGATCCTAGGATCTGCTTGTAAATCTAAATAAAATTATTTTATGTGCGTTACAGAGGAAGTAATTTAATTTCAAAACCAATTGATTTAGGGTTCGCCACATCAGGGTGGGTAGTCAATTTAAGGAAATTGGGGTTGATCACTACGAGTTAGGTACTGTAATTATGAGAAAGGAAAAGAGCAGTCGAGGACCCGTATTTCTATTGCCTGTTCGAGTGATAACTGTCAGTTGCAGTAAGTATGTTTTCAGCATAAGTGTGAAGTGTTACCAAGCCTATGCACAGTTTTTTTTAGAATTTTTAGAAAATTTTAGAAACCTCTAAAGACGGGTGCAGGATGATCCCGGCGAGGAATTAGAAACGCTCAACGAAATTTTGCAATAGGGGAAAGGGAACCCCACAAAAGAGAGATCACTGTAGATCAGTGCTTGTTGTGCATCAAACTAAACTCTTATGTATCAGCAAGTTCCCAAAATGTGCGTAAGCCTATGTAAACGCTTTGTGGATCGAATAAAAATATCGCCATTAAACAAGACTTGATAAATGAAACCTACAGGCTGGATAACATTTTTTTCATAAAGCGAAGATATCAACGATCATATTCGAGTGACATTTCCGCTGATTAAGAACTAAATGCGAGCCAGCTTTAAGGATTAAAATGCAATCACGTTCTGCCACATGCCCGATTCAATTATGTGAGGTCACTGCATACAATTCAGCTTAAGTTAGATAACTATTTTTGAAAAGGTTCCAGCAGTAAGCCTTGGAGCTAGTGGTGTTATTTTTTTTTAAATATTAACCTGTACATTGTTTATCGGTTAATAAATAATTATAATATTTTTGAAAAGAAAACAAATCAAGCAGATGTAATTTTCAAAACTAAAATTGAGAACCCTACACACAGATATCAATAAATGATCAACTGATTTTTTACAGGGCACTCTATACTTTTCAGACGATTATCCTCGAAACGATAAACCTCCGAAACTAGGCAACAAAGTGCTAAAATTGCAGATTTGAGAGCTTAATCCAGTTCATCTTACACAAATATGCAATGAAATCTGACGTTTGTCAAAAAAATTTGAGCTGATTTTGACTTATTTTGGTGATCAAAGTATCAAAAACGATCGTTGATATACGGAATCTGCCCCCTGACTATCCTAGTGAAGCATGCAAGTTGTAGGTCGCTTGCTTTCACACCCAAAGTAGGAAAAAAATAAAACTTCCCATCCGAAAGGTCGTGGAAAGCTTGGCCTAGGGTTATACTTGCATTTGTTGCACCAACTTTTCATAGGTATTAAAAAGAAAGACACATGTAAATTTAATAGCCAACCTCCCAAGTGAAATAATCTTTTCTCTTTCTAAGTAAACCGTCTGCTGGCAATGACCCTCCTTGCCAGGAATCACCGCCGTGTGCCTAGTTTGCATGTTCGCTAATCGCCATGCACGTGTCCATCGTGTTGTGACGCACTGTGACGACTTTGCCGTATAATGACCTCCCATTCAAATCTCGGGGGTGTGCACCTGCACATGCATAGTCGTAAATACCCACGCAAATGGAATGTCGCGAAGGCGATTTAGAAAGAAAGCCATTCATGGTCACATTTCGCACAGCCCAGGGAGCGGAACAAACTCATAGCTCACTCTTCCAATTAAGAGAAGAAAATAGCATCAAAGGGGAAACTTAAATAACATTTAAACAAAATGCAAAGAAACAAACCGACTTGTGCAGTTGTGGTGTTGTGTGTGCACGCTATTTTGATGACTTGCATTACAAACGTACAATTGTCTATTCATTTTATTGTGTGTACACAAACAGAATCCGTTATGGCGCGACGCACAGCAAAATATAGAGAGAAGCGAAGAAGTTTTCGCTAAAATTGTACCGCTTTCACATTTAAGCCGACAATTTCATCGGGTTTATCTTATCTGAGTTTTGAAAGACGCCATCGGATTAAACTTGCAAATAAGTCGCCTTGATAGCAGTTAAGACTGCTATTCAAAGAAACTGACAAAAAGGGGTGT
Organism: Cheilosia impressa; assembly: GCA_948293265.1. Taxonomy (NCBI): domain Eukaryota; kingdom Metazoa; phylum Arthropoda; class Insecta; order Diptera; family Syrphidae; genus Cheilosia; species Cheilosia impressa. Next base: position 52,030,755 of record OX411883.1, on the reverse strand, counting down.
GAGTTAACAACAACACAAGATCAACAAACTTTTACGGGAAAGAATACAGAAAATGCCAACAACTCCGTCATCGAACATCGTGTGACACAGTTTAACTTTCGTGCACTACCGTTGTTGACGATGCTTTACCTTGAGTATTTTTATCCATTTCTTTTACTCTACCATTCCAACTGGTATACCTGTCTTTATGGTTTCTTTTTCTTTTCTTTTTCTGGCCAGACACCGACTGATTGTTGACGTTCTCTAACTAGATGCCATTGGAAAGGAGGCGAAAACTAGACCGATAAAACGCACCTGATCACTTTCATGGCCGCGGACATTTTTAGTTTATAGCTAAACAACAACGTGGAATGCCATCAACCAGACGCAACAGTGGCCAGTTGTGCTTTTCCTCAGGGGTTTTCTTTCCCTCTTTCTTTCTGCGGGCACAATTTCCATAAGAGAAGCAAAAACAACAACCAACCAACCACCATCAAGCGATCGTATGATCTTTTTAAAGAATGCTCTCAAAAAAAAATAAAACACGTCAGAGATTCCGTTCCGAATTTGTCGAATCCATGGAGAAGGGGTGAAGGAGACGAGATCGGTGCAATTGTTTTGCTACTCGCTGGCTGAGCACATGGATTGCGCGACGGTTATTTCAATTTTACGCGGTTTAATTTTTTTTTACTATTTACCTTAAATAAAAGGACAACAATTTAAGGACTCTCCGCTTCACTCACGACACCGAGAAAGTTTCGTTTTTTTTTATTGAACAACGGTTAAAAGTAATTTTATTATTTTTATATTTTTTTCTGTCTCTAAAACGTTAGTTTTTGAGGGAACCGAACCGGATTACACCAAAGCCCATCAATGACTGTCGAACTAGCTGCCGGGATTTGTTGAGTAGTGCTGTGCGATGGGATGGAGTGCGCTGCTGATAGATAGGTTGGCGCGAGCGAGCACATAATTTCCATTTCCGTTCTCTTTCGCATGCGTCTTCTATATGGTTTTCTCTTTCAACGCGATCGCTTGCGAACGATCGACGATGTGGATATGGATTTCGAGTGCAAGAGAAGTTGAGTGAGCTATTTTCGTTTGATATCAGCATTGATAGCGATAGACGTTTCGATAGTGCGTACGCGTATGCGTAATAGGCGAGATAACATAGCGTGTTGCTTTGGCTGTAATCTTAAATTTAGTTAAAAAAAAAAAACTCACAACTCTTGAAATTTGATTGACATGCATAAAATACCTCCGAACGGGTAGGTATAACCGATCAGAATGAATGCGAGTGCATTTCAAATTTCTTAAAAATCTAAAACCTCCATCACAAAGATCTGTATGAAAAGATAAAAACGAGATAAAACAACGTGGGCCTCTCGAAAAGTTATTTCACATTTAGAAATAAATCCAAGGTACTACTGGTGTATTCAAAAATAAACTGTTGTCGTTGGAACAAGGCCCTTCACACTCGAGTATCGTTCATTTTTAATATTATTTATATCGCATAAGCGTCTTACAAAACACTCTTGAAGTGAGGCGTCGTCATCACCTATGGAGGAATTGGTGAACCCACGAAAACTAGTCCTAGACCGGCTACTGGTGGTTGCTGAGCTTAATTAATAGAAATTGTTGGCCAACCGAGCTCCCTTTCTGCCGCACATATCTCTGTTTGCTCTTCAGTAATTGAACATTGACAATGATACTTGCAAATTAATTACATATTTATATGCATTGAAGCGAACGGATACGAGCAGTTGCATGTCTGGAAAGTGATATGTGGAACACTTTTCTGACATTGATTTTATTGGCTACAGCGATTTGTCAAAGTTATCTTTCAGGTTTTATGGGACAATGGGTTCCAGATCTAGTGTTTGATTTACAGGACAAAGACTGTCTCTTAGATATGAGTTACCTTTGTTAGCCATGCACAATTACCTATACCATAGAGGGGGGTTTTTTAAAAGCTGTAGCACTTTGAACTAAAAGTGAGGAATTCTTCCTGTTTTAAACATCATTTTAAGTATCAGACCTTTTCGATTGTTTTTGGTCGAGGGGCAGCCATGCGGCCCTCTCTTTCGAATAATATTGGCTTACAAGTCTTGAATTGCTTGCGAGCAAAGGCAAAACAAATACTTAACAAGCCTCACAAGAGTTGTCATAAGGCTCAAAATAAATCAGTTCTAAAATTTAAATTGTTGATTCCACAATCTTTCCAAATTCCATTGGGAGCTGCATTAGTTGACGAAATCTTAAGACGACTTCACGCCATATTGAATTGAAGGAGTTTATTGAATAACTAAGCAATTTTTACTTTTTGACCAAATTTGTGGACAACTTTTGTCTCAACAAAAACTTTTGTAGAATATCGATGGTTTTCGACTAAATTGTGAATGTTATCGACAGATCTTAAGGTCGATTTGACATAAGTTCAAGATTGGTTTTAGCCAATGTCTGAACCATTGAATGCATGTAGCCTCGGTGGAAGTTGTTGGCTGCCAAATTCGCTTCCATTATTGTTTGAGTTTGAGTCTTCTTCATGCGGTTTTGTTTGTTGTGACGCTCATTTGCAAAGTCAAATCTTAGAATGTCATCTCTTTCTTTCACGACGATTAAAGCTGAACTAGGGATTGCGATGGTACCAAGAGTTTTATGAAGAAACCCTCGTACAAATATTGAGTCCCCTGAGCCATGAGATCTTTAATAGATCTTATTTTGGGTTGTTTTCGTTTGCGATGAAAAATATCTGCGAATTCAAAGAAAATCCATCTCAAGAGCACATTATGGTGGCTAGAGCTGCAAGAGGCCCTCCTCATAACGGACGAATTTTGAATAAGAGTTCAACAGCTCTTCAGCTTTTCCAAATTTGCCCGTACCAAATCAGGAATTCGGCGATCAAGAATAAATTTTACTTCAAGATTAAGAAAACTGTTATAGGAAGGTGACTTTTTGTGTATCAAGCTTGACCAAAGCTTCTCTGAAGCCTACTACAGTAAATAAAATTAAATAGTTGGCGCAACAGTCATTTGTGTGAGTTCATCATTTTTGGGTCGAATAGGAAATATTTAATAACCTCAAGTCAGTCACTAAAAATCATTCATGCAATACGCGAGCGCATGCTTACACTAAACAAGTCACACACAACGCCACTTAAACAGGTCATTCCCCAAGATTATTCTGAATATTTCGGCCTGCAACAAATCAAATTCAAAACTATTTCCAGACCGGTATCAAGCACGAACTACCTAGAGCTTCTAAATATAACATATCCTCTGCAAAACCAGTTCGGATCTGGTTCTGTTACAATCCAATGGGTACGCGTCTATTAGAAAGTGCATTTCTTCTCAGATTCCATTATGGTAAGTCGTATAATTATACGACCTGCAGTAAAGCGCGTCAAATGCGAATGTAATTCACTCAGAAAAATGTCTCTTTCTTCCGTTTTAAGTACTTTTCGATGAGTTCGACACTTATGGGTTATTACTGTCACACAAACTAAATTCGAAATGTGAAAAATTTGCAAATTGGATATCGTGCGAGGTAAATTACATCGCGTCTCTAATGGTGTTAACCTTGAATCTTTGTTTACATCATTCGCTGACACATCGCGCACTTGATAATCACAGCTCGTATTGATAATAGAAACTATTTTTTAACACATCATATTGCAAGAGCGAGCATGGGTCATTCCGAGGTTTAAAGTGCGACGATTTTAATTAAGTTTTAAATCAAAAATAGATTATAACCGTTGATAGGATTTTTTTTCCTCACAGCAACAGTCAGTATTGTCCGACTTTCACCAAACTTTTGCCATTTTATCTGTCTTATCACAGGAAATAAAATATTCCGAATGAAATTGAACCCAAGCCATAATGTATAGGTGCTGACTTTTTTATTTAATGCGTTGCATTTCAAGATTAGATTAATATTTAAGGGGTAATAACTACCCTACACTGTAGGCATTCATAAAAAACACTCACCTCTCACTTTATTTGGATATTATAGAAGCCAAAATTTGGAATATACCGATAATTCTAAAATTCAATCAACAAATTTCAATGATCTGGAAATAACAATAAAAACGAATGGCTGTGATTTTTGATAGTACCACTTCCATAGTTACAATTCATTAAACTTGATCGCGATCATGATCAATGGCTGTCCATAATCTCTGTGGACTATTTGTAATTGAACTTTGCTTTTAATCGATTGTAATAGAAGGCTTAAGCACCAACTGATGTACCCATACCTAGCTGCATATCATATCAAGTATGGGACGTGTCGATATGTGTGCTTTGCATTTGGTTTTGTTAAATACCAACGCGTTGATGACAAATATTTTATAATACAACACATTTCAGTGATTAGAGCATTTCGTGTGATATAGATAAGTTTTCGTGATTTATACTTAAATACGGAGTACAAGCATTAATCAGTGTGTATTTTTTATCAAATCACAGATATAGGTTGAGTGTTCCTCAAACAAGAGAAAACAAAATATATATGCACCTTTCCGCCAGTGGCTCTTTTAGACCGTGGCTACATGATTATGGCCGTGACTGTCATTGCCACGGAAGACAAATAGGTCCTCATAGGTCCTTCAAAGCAAACACAAAACGAAAGCTATATCAGAGCTCGTACTCAGTAATGCCAATCAATAATCACCCATTTCGTGGGCATTTTGCCTTTCAAAATAACCTAAAAGAGCGAAAGAGGGCATTTTTTTATTTCTAAAAAAGGGTGCTCTCTGGTCTGTTATACTTCCGAAATGTAGAAACTAATATTAGATGTTCGTTTTTGAAAAAAATTTACTTTTGGAACGAAAGTATAGGAACCTGTATGCGAAAATATTTTCACTTCATCTACCCTTCTCTTTTCTGATCAAACAAAATCTCCACAACTTGCTGCACATGACCAGCTGCGAATGACTTTGCAGCCACGCACTTAAAGTTATAGACACTTCTGGCGGTGTTTTCAAATTCCGGACTTTTGATATTTTGTGTACGGCTTGCCAGGGGCACCTGGCATTGTTGTTGATTTTTATGGGCCTTATAATCGGTGAATTTAACGTCAAGAAGTGACGTAAGCTAACTAGCCACTTTGGTTTTTTTTTTAACTTATCTTAAGGAGTTTTCGAGCAGTGCAAAGGGCAGTTGGATTAAAATGGTTCGTGGGTTTTTAACTTATTTATGAGTGATAAATCTGCCGTTTGAGGCAAGTAGTTTCTAGTAAAAGACGACGTACTTTTTTAGTTTGTTCGGATTTCTTTTCAATGCTTTCAGAAGCCATATACCTACCTTCTGAATATTTGTCAATTTTAAACTGTAGAAAGAGACGACGCGACAAAAAGGGATAACGAAGTGTCATTCGAGAACGAAAATTGGTTGCGAACAGTCGCTCACCGGCTTGCGATTAATTTATGAAATAAATAAGACATTCAACAACAGATGCAAGCCACCGTAGGTCTAGCTTCTCCAGAAAGTCGGTTTTGTGTTAATTTTTGTTACTTAACCAAAAGTTGCTAATATCTAAGTGACCAATGTGGTAGCTGCGTTTGCTTGTTTTCTGAATGTTGCAAAGCCATAAGGAAAAAAACGAACAAAGTCTATCCAACCACAAGTAAATGGGGTTGCGACTTAAAAAAAAATGCATAAGATCAGCACATAGAATTTGTAAAATGATTTGGCGTATCTGCTCTCATTAGAAATACGTTCGATGAAATTGTATTCATAGAAAATACCTGCGCAACATATACGAGTACCTATGAAACTCAATTCGTTTAGTCAGTCTTAGACTGTCACTTTTTTAAGTGAAACTACTAAAATCGCAGTAGAAGTGACTAAAAGAAATGTTATCGATCAGCAAATAAAAATTATATCAGGGGTCGTACTTAGGCCTAACTTATCACATATATTCGTTTGTGAATTGGGAGATTGGGAAGCTTAGCCAGTGTCAAGAGCCCTTGCTTAGTCCTCTAGCAAACTGAGCACAAATCAACTTTTCAGGTTTCTCAAACTTAAGGGGCTTTGCAAAATTTAAGTAGATTTTAAAATTGGGCAGTGGCTGCAGCAGTTCAGTGGTAAGTTTGTCGGACTACTAAGCGAGGGGTTGCAGAATCAACCTTTGGAAAGACGCAAGTTGCAAACATTTCCTAAGAAAGCTCTTCCATTCAGGCTAGAACTGGAGAGCTTAATAGCTTAGTGATAAAGCACATTTGACTTATCAAATCAAAATAGTAGATGGGCTTAAGCTAGGCTGTCAAATGTAGGAACGGAGGTTCAATTAAGTTCTGTCAAGTTCTTCAAAATGAGCAACTATACGATGCCAACATACATTGGCTTAAGCTTTTATAGTTCAAATAATGGTAAATAACTACATTTTACTTGTGATTTGTTTGCAACAATTCGAGTACAAAATATCCGCCTTCCGTTTACTGACAAGCACTCATTCACAGAATCAATTTTAATATGAACATCACTGCTACAAACCACTTGTTCATGTTATACCTGAAAGCACCTTTGCCTACACCAAATACGTATTTCCAATTTAAATAAACTATTTCCCCGATGGAATAGTGGGTGAATCGGTTCTAGTTACACTTTTGTTTTATACCACTGACAAGCAAATTGCCTTTCCTTAGATCAATATTCATACGTTTAGTTCCATCTACTTGCAGAGGTCATGATCAATTTAAAAAAATGCCATCCGTAACTGACCTTCGTTTCGCCAGATCTGTTGATGTCAATTCACTTTGATATTGATTATTATTTTTAGACGCTACTCTATTAATACACAGCGAGTCGTAGTATTTTGAGTTCTTTTTATCAGCTGTTGGCTTTTAATTTTTATTTTATTTTTTTATAACATTAGGTGGGTTTGTATAATTGTTGAATCCATCTTCAATTGCCAAGTACTGATCTATTCATATTTGCAATACACACCAGAGATCACGTTCACTTGGCATGCGGTGCGATTGCAGAAAAGATAGTTCATGACGTGGCAACTTGAGGTTACGGATTTAGCATGCGTTGTTATGCTGGTTCATTTGGGACTTTGTTGTTCCAAAAAGTCAGAGATTATTCAAGTAGGTCATTCATCAAACGAGGTAGAGCATTTAGATTTGGGTGCTGAGAGCGTATGCTCTGATTGAATGGGATTTTTTTTAAAATATCGCTGTCATTAATTTTAATTGAAATTATTATTTTTTTGGTATTTTAAAGATGTCTGGAAGATGCAAATGTTGGTTGCAACTTCTATTAAAACTGTTTCAGTACCTAGAAAGTTTTATATGTCTTTAAAAATAAAAAAAAATGCGACTTCTTCCAAACAGCGAGCTGATAAACATAAAATGACACGCGAGCAACTTTAAAAACTATCTCGGCAGAGGATGTCAAACGACTGAACCGACATCAACCGCATCGTTCTCTAATCGTGAAGTGTTGTCAAATATTCAAATATTTTGTTTTTGCAACAAAAACAGTAAAAATTGCTACTGTTCTCACAGCGAAAACAGTTTTCGATGTAATTAAAAATGTGCACAATTATTATAATTGCAAATCAATGTAATTGATCAAACGGTAATTATAAACAAATTAAGAGAGCCGATTTAATTTTTAAGATGCCAGTCGACAATTTTAGGCCCAAATTGCATGATGTCGGGCACTTTTTAAAAATTGTTACTAGTGCGCATCGTATTGCTTTTCATGATACCAATTAAACCATTTTATCAAAAAAAAAAAAAAAACCAAACGCGCATGATAAAACTAAATAAAAACAAAAAACCAAACTTTAACCCCTGAAAATCATAAAACCGCGAGCATAAAACAAAAAACGAAAAACAAAAAACTGTCTAAATGAAGTAATCGATTATAAAGAGCTGATAATATTTTAGATACCGCTGCCATGAAATTATACTCCAAGCCGCTTCCGACGAAGTTATTAATTCAGAAATTCAAATAAATAATTGGCTAGTGACACCCGCAGTATGGTCGTTGCGATTAGAGAGCCTTGTGGATTTTCCATAAACCATGTCTCGTGGTTTGGACAACCAACTCGCTCAAGGAGGTTAATATTGGTATATTTGGAAAATTTTTATTTGCCAGCTATCTGAATCGATCGATGGGAAATTCTATTCTCTAGAAATTGACCCTTGAATTTAAAGAGGTGATAACAAAAACGAAAAAAAAAATACTTATCTCCAGATAAGGTCTAGGAGTGTGTTCATAATTTTCATATTCACAAAAGAATATCTTTTAAATAATTTCTTGTTCAAAAGATGAAAGAACCGGTTCAAACTAGGTGAGAACAACTGAACTAGAAGCGAATATATTTGAGTACATGCGAGTACTCTTTTAAATCATTACATATAATTATTGTTTGTATGGGGGTAAATTTGTTGCACTACTTGCAGAGGACCAATATTGTTAAAGTAGGTACTTTTTGTGTAAACATTTGAATTATCAACCTTTCGATTGCACTTTGTAGTAATACAAAAAAAAAAATATGAAGCCTATTACATCAGCTGTATCCAGAGTATCACTAAATGTCAATGTCATCTTGCACTGACGTCCAGAAGCGTGGTTCAGTGATAACCCCAACGATCTTTGCTTGAACAAAAAATAAACGCTGCTGGAGATAGCTACTGTAGTATAGATGCTTTTCGCGTCACGTAGATTAGTTTATTTTATTGAAGACTTTCTAATAATAAAATTGAAATGAGTTCTTTTTGTTTTTTTAAATTCTAATCGTCACCTTTAAAACAAAGTGCACAGTAAAAAAAAACTAGTACCTCTTAGAGATATTTTTGAAATTGATTTTCGAAACAACAAATGCATTAGCTTTTCTAACAAAATTTGTGTTTAATGCCTTACATTAACCTTGTTATGAAATTGCTACTAGTAAACAGGAAAGTTTATTCCTCCAAGCGGGTTGTGACAAGAGAAATGGAAGAATGTATTAAAAATACTAAAAATATCAAGCCTATCCTGCTTACATATAATATCTAGTCATCCGCGAATTTAGGTCAGTTTGGCACAGAAAAATACAATTTTTTAACTCTTCAGAACGCGTACTGTGAGCGTCGCTTTTGTGCAATAATTTTTTCCAAGTTTTCAGTAAATTTACGATCATTTTACAAAGAGGAAGAAGAAATACTAATATTTGACTATGGAAATTGATAGTGACATTCAATTGACACAATAAGCTCTAGTTAAACCTGGGTCCCAGGCAATCATATCTCAATCTAAAAACAAATTCTTTCGCCTCCTAAAAAAGTTATAAAAGTCTTTAGAATGCAAGGCGAATCCAAACATCTTTTTCAGGTCTCAAAATGTTGAACGCAAGATAATTTAAGGGAGTTTCAATAGTTTCCCTTTACTCATATAGAAGGTGGTTCAAAAGATGTCATCCGATGTTGTTTGGCTCTCATTTTATTCCAAATAAAAATCTTCGATTCTGTTGTTTGAGTATGGTTACTTGAACCTTTAGAATTTTATTGGTCAAGTCGAGAAGATGATATCGGCCAAATGGGCGCCTTCAAAATTGATTGCCATACGGGCTCGTTTTATGGCATTTTTCATCACTTCGGCTGTACGTAATGATTTTTAGTGTCCGGGTAAATTTTTCCAGCTCAGTTTTGACGAAATTTTCGATATAAAATTGCATATTGTGACCTACAAAATAAACAAGGTGAAGGTTTAAAATAATTATTAGTTATTAGTTAGAACAAACCAACTCCAAGGACTTGCTAAGAAAACGCACAACTCGTAATGTTTTTGCCTTCTGTCAAAAAAATTGATTTATGCAGTATGAACAAATAAACTCTCTTAACGTTGGGCCTTACTAATAATAATTTTTAACCTTTACACTAAATATTTTGTAGCTCACAATGTGCAATTTTGTATGGAAATTTCGATACTGTGAGTTAGAAAAATTTAACCTAAACACTAAAAATGATTATTAGTACCTATCGCGGGTTATCACTTATTTTGCAAGAAAAATGAGCGCTTCAATTGCCTAATCAGTATTTCACTCTATGCCTCAGTTGCAGTTATCAATTTATTCTGATTTATTTCCTAGTGTGCGTTCAGATTTTATTCTGATAAGAAATCAAAGTACAAAAATGTCCCAATTCTGTTTACAAAATAGGTCCTCATGTGGAAAAATAACGAACGTTAGGGATTGGAATTTAATTAAAAAAAAAACTCTATCCAAGTGAAAAACAGAATTTTAAATATTCTAATAAAACACCAACTGATTATTATTATTTTACTGATTATTTTAAACAAATCAGTTTCATGGAGAAAATCTTATCTTGTGTAGTTCATCGAAATCTTAGGTATCAAAAACTATGATGCAGCGGACAGTGTTTTTTCTCATGAACCGCAAGAACCTAAAATACTATTCTGCATTTCAGTAAACACGCACGCATTAATGAAGAGAAATTGCTGAAGAAAGTATTTGTCAAATTGACTGCAACTGCTATGCACCCAGTTCATAAATTCTTCGATTCTAATGTTCATCGGTAGGTTCTTGAATTCCTTTTCAAAAATATGTACCTAACGTACAATATTGCATCCAATACAAGCATCACTGGGATTGGTTTATGCATGTGCTAAAATACACTGTGCCTTGGCTATCGAAAGTAGCTTCCAAAGCTGTATTTCTGGTTGCCAAATCCGAACACCAGATGCGGCACTATTCGGTAAGGAGAATTGGAAATACATGCATTAAATTTTAAAGCAGACTGTGTTTTTGCTGTAACTTATTTATCACCTAGCAACTAAATGAAAGGTAGTAAGCCTCTATTAATACCTTTCCGGGGGGGTTCTTGCTTCTTGGATAGATGATTGTGTCTTTTTTTGTGTCCACAATGAGTTGATATAATTATGTTGTATGTGGTTGCCAAGTTAGTCCTAAGAATACCTTTATCTCTAGACCAGTTATTGGGTCAAATCGTATCGGCATGGGCTTATGTCAGTCAGAGATGTAGACACAACCAAAAATAATCGACCCCCATGCCACTGCCTTATAACCGACTTGATACCTAAGTCAAAAAGCAAAGACAGACATAATTCCATTGCCAGATACATAATTAAACTGTGATTGAATTTGAGTGCGACAAATGGGGAATTGACATCATATTTCACGTCTGACATAATGCTCTCCATCGGACAACACCGTCGGAAATCCCAATCGAAATCCGATGATGATGTTCAAAAATAGAAGAAACTGTGAGACACCCTTGTGAGATAACCTATATTTCCGGCCAAAAGGCGATAGTTTAAATATTCCCCAGAACATAAGGAGCCATTGCCAGTAAACCGAGAAAATTACTTATTCATGGATGGCTTAGATACACTCTAAAAGGACAATGAGTTTGACACGTAACAGATAGGATCCCAGCAAAGATACACTGCTACATACTTAGTATCAATCGAGGGGATACCTTTTGACATCAAGATCTAAAATTAGAAACGATTGGGGATGGTATTGTTCGGCGGGTGGAGGGTTGACACTTTCATTGGATTAAGCATCTTAAATCAGATGTCAAAATAAAATAAATCTCTCGTCATAAAATCAAGGTCTTCACTTGGTGCTGCGATTTACTGCTTTTATCGTGTCATAAATTCCTTGGAAGATTAATCGTTGCCCAATGAAATCTACAGGCAGAGAGGGCTTTAACTTTGTTATTACACAGTTCGGTGTAATTCGGAGAAGTTGGGGCTTTATATCAATTCTAATGCACATGTGGGGGTGTAGTAAAAGAAATATCCCCTCATCATCATGGCATTTATAATGGTTTCATTGCAGTTCAATTGCGCTATCTGTCCTTAGAGTTAGCGATTTGAAATGAGTGCAGTGAAGACTGCATGTATGGGGTCGTCAATGTGCGGAGAGTTCGTTTTAAATGGACGCAGTTATATTGTTTTTTGAAGGTTGAAGTATATAAAAGGTGGGCACTCAAATTTCATGGAATGCGATGTTAAGTGTCGAATGTGTGTAGCAAGAAGAAGAATTTTGAAGCTATTTTCAGACATTTTTTTTTTTAAGTTTTTAGGTTTCTTAAAAGTCCTCTCTAAAAACGGTTTTGTTGAACCCCTTAAGGTAATCATTTTGAAAAGTGCTTCAATACGCTACTCTTCGTCATCATAGTAGAACACCGCTACGAAGTTTCAAGTCAATCCGCCAAAAAGAAAAAATTATGCCCCCTTAGGGGTCCAGCCCCTTAAGTTAATGGACTGGAACTAAAATCTGCTTGAACGTGTGTGAAATTTTTTTCTATTTTCTATCCGTGTAAAATTCCACGACGCTGTGGTTCTGGGCTGGGTTAGCGAGCTAAAGCCCTTCACAAAAACACAACCTTTCCCTAGTTAACCCCTCAAAAACCGCGAAGAGGGGTCATTCAAATACAACCAAAACATCATATAAAATTTTTTTTTTTAACAGCAAATATTCAAGCTACTACGACTAACTTTTCGTGAATTAGATAGGTAAAAGCCCCCTGAAAAAACCAGGAGGGGTCAAATTTAAAAATTTGTTTTAATTTCGTATCTATTCAGCTAGTATATTCATTTACCTACTAATTATAAAATAAATTAAAAGACCGTAAAAAATATATAAATAAACTTAAGAATCTTCCGTAAAAGGTTCAGTAAGCTTTCTAATTAAAATTAAAATACATTGTACTGAGAAAATAAATTAAAGGTACAAACCGTCTTAATTAAAAAATGTGTGCTTTTTCTGAAAAATAAATTTACTTTTATTAGATCCGTCTTTATATATTAATATACATACTAAAAGTCATTTTCAACCTTCACATTAAATATTGTCTAGGTGATTTTGTGAGGAAAAAATTGCCATTGTGAGTTCGAAAAATCTAGCCAGGACTCTTTTAAAAAATAGGTACCTTACATAAAAAATAGCTATGCAAGCTGTTCCGCTTTCCAACCACATTTCAACGTGCCAACAAATAAATTGTAAAAAAGAAACTTTCCAACCAAAGACAGGTCCGTTTGCGTTCTTATTTGTTTATGCATCTCAGCTTTTGTCCAGGGAAATCAATCAAAACTATACACAAAGTTGGAAAGTAGGACAAACTTTCATCAAGACTTCCACAATTTGACCTTCTTCTCCCTTAGATATTTTCTTCGAAGTATACACGTTGCCATATTATTCATTCATTAGCACGGCGGAATAACTTTCTCGTCAAAAAGGAACATCGATTGCGGGGACGAAAGTTATACGTGAGGAGTCATTGAACTGACAAGCGTGCCTGCGACTACGTTACAATATGACTGATATTAAATTCTCAATAATTGATGGGATTATTTCGATTAATGGCATTAGAAGATAATTTGTTCTAGAGGAGGAAATAGTAAGTAAAATAATGTTGCCTGGCCTTGTGCGAAGAAGTGTCAATTTTTTGGTATTCCTATTTGAGATTGTTTGTCTCAGAAAAATAACTTCTGGTCCAGTTTTCTTTTTTTTGTGAATAACTCAAATGAACCTTTGTCACAAACATGTCAGTCAGTTTTATTTTTTTACACCCCACCAGCAGTTGGCCTTTATCGACTTGCAACTAACTTGCAATAAATCCATATTCCGACAGTAAGTAATCGTCAACTTTGTAAGTTGAAAACACCGCAGAGTTGTTCAGGTTTACGGTGGACCAAATTGGCGGAGACAAGGATATTCACCGAATGAAAACAAACAAAGTTTTCTCAAGTATGTGGAAAGCATTTCAAGAAAAACAAAATTCGAAGAGGGAAGTTCTCTCCAAATCAATACCAACTTGGGATGTGTTTTGATTTTCGTTGGACATTTCATATGATGGAAAAGAAGTTGAAAATTATATAGAATGCCTCATGAATACGTCAGGGGTGTAAAGGGGAAGGCTGTCACATTCATCCATTTTGTTCAAATCAAACCAAAATTTTAAAAGAAATAGGTATACCATGTACGGGCGTCTGTATCTTGTCAAGTTTACTCCTTGATTGAAAACATTTACAGTACCGTCTCTCGACAAAACTCACTTGGTTTTTTAGGAACCCCGGGGGAAAACAAATGTTTTAGAAATGGAAAGGCACACAAAAAACCTATTTCACGTATCCAGGTGGATGGAGAAGCCCGAGGCATTTAGAACAGGGTGGAACAAACTCAATTCGATTTATGGTTGATACCCAAGTATTGCAAATAAGTCTGTAATTTTCTCAAATTTAGCAAACAGTGTTTCAGTTCTAAAAAGAAGTACATTTTTTAGTTCGACATCAATCATTTAAATACGAAAATCAGATGAAATACGGGGGCTCAACCAGGGTTAGACTAGCGTTTTGTGAAAAGGTATACATACTCAAAAATGTCTAAAAGTGCAAAATGGAATTTATTGCATTTAAGACGAGGAAACATTTTGGTTCTTAATGTCAACAAATCTATTAAAAGAAGTATGAAATATTTTTGGAGTGGCCAGGTCTTTTTAACAGATCCTGGGTTGGCAGCAATAATTGTTCCATTTGCTGGTAAAAAATTCCTTTCTCAATTATTCCCTTTCAACTAATTTTATAAATTTTAAATACACCTATATGTAGTCATCGTTGTAAGGACATATTTTTATAATTCTGCGTAGTAATGAATCAAATGAAATCAGTACCTGATCCTAGTTTAAAAATAAACCCCCACGAAAGATACTGCTATGACAATTTCACCCTGAAAAAACAACACACAATAACGCGCTATCTCGACAAAAATAACTCCTAATCTCAGCAAAACCCACACAAACCTTCCTGCAGCAAAACCAAACCCATATACCTACCTAGTAGTTAATTCTAACGATGCCACTTGACAATTGCTTTAGACAGTTGCAATTGGCCGCTTCGTTCGTATCGTCACTCATGTTCTCGCCATAAAACCAAACTACACAAAGTGTCCTCTCGAGTCATATAGACACAATGACGAGACAAACAATCTCGTACCTCCACTGTGCCACGGCTGTCATTTGCCACCCCCAAACAAAGGAGTGCACACCTTTTCATTCAACTATAGAATAGAAAAAAAAAAAACACCCTCCCACAACAATACTCGAAAGCACTTAATTTGCATACACAAAACGCACACATTATCCTTAAAAGCATACAACTTGCAATCATGGCTGTTAGAGTCGCAAACGATTATATTCGCAAAAGATATCACGAACTCGCATTCGCAGTCCCATATGCAAAAGTGAAAGCAATTCAAATTTGTTGAGAGAGGCAATCAAATAAATCGACGACAAAATATAAGAGCGCAACGATGTTTCAACTTGAACTTCCATTGCAACGCATTAACTTGAAATGATTCCTCGAGCGAACGGAGTCTGGGATATTTTTTGAGAGTTCACGAGACAAAATATGGTTTTAATCTTTTTTGTTTCTAATTTTTTTTCCTCGTGGTTTCTTTTTGGAGAACACATCAAAAACTTATAAGGGACTTTACGGGGAGGAAAATTCGTTCAATGCGCATTGTTTTACTGGACGAAGACGAAGGGCGAGTTGGTAAAACAAAGTTGCATGTGAACTTTGGGGGCAGATTAAAGCAGATGACATACTTTGATGACGTCTGGCGTGGTCATGTTCACAATTTGTCATAAATCGAAGCAAAAGTGAAATGAATTGGAACAATGAACACGAAAGTTTTGAGGAGTAGGGGGAATATTGGAAAGGATACATTTGGGGGTAGTTGCATTTTTGGCAATTTAGTGTGTGGGGTGGATAAATGAGGGCACAATTTGCGAGATAAGTATTTTTCAAAGTTACCATGTGTGGCAAGAGAGAGATTGTCAAATGACAGGGTTTTTTTGGAAAGCATAATTTGATTTATTACATTCTATACGATAAATTTTTCATATCTAAATTTATATAAATAAATTTTATTGCAACTCATTTTAACTTAAAACAAAATACATCTTGATTTAATAATAATTTTAATTTACATACAAGATTTTATAATACTGACTTTGACTTTTCTAAAAGGGGGATCAACCGGAGTAAGACAAATGGCCTTCATCAAATAGTGCATGCAAAAACAATTTCGTGTAGTATCAGCTGAAGTTAACCAGCTTTCCAACATCCTTAGACGGCGCTTCAAGTAGTTACTGTACTTGCCATTGGACTTCTAGTCGGTAGACGTCAATTTCCACTTGGCGGCTCATTAGGCGGCTCAACCGGGTGGAGGTCAGTAGGTTTTTATATGTAAATTTAAGTGAAGTTATTTTTTATGAGCAACAATGAACATAAACATAAGATAAATTAAAACAAAAGAGTGTTACAAGAGTTGTGTTTAATAAAAAAACAAGATATTTACTCATGATATTAAAATGTACTAAAATATCACATTGAATGAATTTTATTCCATTTAAAATATGATTTTAAATGACCTACCTAGACCTCACTGACTGAGATTAAATCAGGGGATGGAGTACAAAAATTATGATGAAAGTTCTCCATATTTTTTTAAAACTTGACGACTTCTTACTATAAAATAAGTGCACCGTGACAAAAATCTGTTGAGAGTTAAAAAGAAATTTGTTAGCCATTCCCACCGACCCGTTTTTCCTTGAAAGGATGATTTCCAATTCCAATAACAAAGTCCAGTCCATCTACCGCCATCCACACAAATATTTCCTTCAAAAACTCAACCCTTACGAGCCACTCTGACTCCGACAATTTAAACATTTTCCACTCTTCATAAATTTTAAATGATTTCACAGAAATCAAAACGAGAGCACAACATCGCAAAGAAAAAATGAAAATAGAAACCAAACTGTCACCACCCCAGACATGAATTTGCACCCACCTCTTGGTCATTTTTGGAGTTTTCCCATTCACATTCGTCGACTTATTGATTCCAACTGAGAAAGAATAAAAGAAATAAAAACTCTCCATACGACCAGAGTGGATAATATTTTCCTTGCCCCAACCTAATCGTTTGCAAAAACAATTTCAATAAAATCCTCTATTATCCTTTCTCAAGAGCTAAGTCCCATAATCGGGTTTTCAAATTCATTTCCAAATGATTCATCGAGTCGGAGCATTCTTTTATTTTTTTATTTACTAAAACATTCGATTAACATCAAGTGATATGTATAGTCTCTCGATTGGAATCACAAAAATATGGTAATAAGGAGCCTAATCCAATTAGGCAGTCGTGGTGGGGCGAATAAATCATGTCAGTGCGTTTGATGGATGTGGTGGTTGTGTTTTGTTTGTTTAGAGAAAGTGGTCACCGGTTGGAAATTAGTTTTGGGGTTCATGATGGGTAAGTGAGTAAATGAGTAAACAGATTGCTTTTCCAAAACCTATTTCGAGGAAGATAGGGCAGACCAATGGGTATAAAGAAAATCCATTGTAATGGTAAGCGGCCATTAAAGTCCAATGGATTGTCTGATGGCATTACGTTCTGCTGACTGCTATACAGTAAAACTTGATGACTGTCCCAGATGCAATCTGCAAAGGGAATCCCGTTTTAATCGTTCTTTAATGTTGGTTCGATGCAGTTAAATTGGGAATGCTTGTCGGATGAAAGGACTATCAGAGTTGTATATTGTATGCGCTGGTTAATCGGACTTGTAGTACTTGCTTACATTTGCAAATACTACTCAGAAACGGTTCTTATCGACCAAAGTTTTGGGAAAGCAGCAAAGAATACTAACAGCAGATGAGTTCAGAATATAGATGCCCTTAAAGACGCAGTTTCCAAAAAGCTTTTAGTAACCAAAAGGATCAAATGTGATTCCGCCGGCCTCCTTTCGAAGGTCACGTATTTATCACGTTTCCAGATCGCACAAAATCCACCAGTCACGAGTTGTTTTCTCCTCGATAAATTGAGCGCCCCAATTTAATCCTTGCGCTGTCAGGCACTCTGTGAAAATGGAATACCAGAGTTAATCCCAACCCATTATGCAATCACTAGTAACGAATTGATATACGTAATTTGCATCCCTTCAACCGTCGTCCGTGGATAATCCAATTTAAAAATCGAACCACCATCAACAACGTACAGAGAAGCGAAACCCCAGCTATCGCCATTATCCTGTCATTTTCTCATTGACATTTTTATAGCGTCACTTTGCATTTATCTTGGTGCGCGCTCACACAAGAAAGAAAATAAACTAGACACGCGCTATAAAACGCTTAAAAACAATGGAAATCCCGTAAAAACTACTGCATCACACGCTTGTTGCTCTTGCCCTGCATATACTCGTACGTCTGTATGTAACAATCCGCGCACTCATCCAATGAACCGGCACTGTGTCGTGTGTCCTTGTGTAAAAAGGTAATTGGAATCTGGCATCTAAGGGGTTGGGTTGTGGCTGCAACCAATAAGGAATCAAATGAAACGTTACCGAGTGTTTTATTTTTTTTTTTTTAAATGAATTCGTTTTCTGTGTCCTTAAGGCTATTAAACACTGCCAGCCAAGCAAGGGCGAATTGAAGTCGCCTATTTAGTTTATTTTCTCCTTCTTTAGTTTTAACTAATTGTGTATGCAGGAAGCGATCTGGCACAGCGATTATGTTAAAGCACAATTATGTTTAGCAATCAGGATATTGTTGTCAGGCACCACCCACACGACTGCCAACACCTACCCCGTACCAAGTGACCTGTTTAGTATTCATAAAATGAGATAAAAGGAATGCAGCGCGCAAAAGATGATTATGATGATGATGGCGCTGATAATGTGACATGTGATTATGATCACACCTTATTTCACACAATGCGACCACAAAGGACGGAAGGACATTCATGTGATAATAAAGAGGAACTGCTTCAACTTTGTCCCGGAGATGGATTCCCTCCTGCTTCTTTATTTTTTGCTGTAAAATGCGAAAAGTTTTCTGCGAAAGGGATACAAGATTACGCAAAAAATTTGATTAAGTGCAGTTTTATGTCTAAATGTTGTTTTGTACCTGCAAATGGTTGGGGTTCTGGAGCAGGTTTTACGAAACTCAGTGTGAAGTGCGGATAAAATAAAGCAGAAGGGCGGATAATGAAGGTGTTTATGCAGACTTCTAGTTGCAATGTGGACCTACATGAGACGCGTTTTTTTAGTTTATATAAATAAATAAGTCAGCTCCAAGTGACAAATCGGGTTTGTGTACCTGCTAAAAACACTCTTCTTTTGTAAATTGAAACGGCCCAGCGATCGTCGCTAAAATTGTCAGGTCTGCAGTACTTTTTTTAAACTCTCAAATGCAGTACTTTTCAAACCTCTCAAATTTAAACCGTTGGACGTGAATGACAATCAGGTTGGTTCATGTACCTGCGAAAAAAGACTCTACCTACTAAGAGATATTTAAACGACTATCGTTAGAATTGTCAAGACTGTATTATCTGCAGCACAGAGTGATAGAAGATCCTTAACAAAAATATAAAAATAAAGTTCTAGGATAAAGAAGTTGCTGTCACATGCAACGTGGGTTCGGGTACCTGCTAAATAAAAATAACCACTTCTATTATGGGACTTATGACTGCAGTAAAATTCGCATTTTTCCTCTCATTTATATCTGCCGATCCGTATTGCATTTCGAACAAAATAACGCTTCTGCCAACCCCGTTCTGTAAAAGCACTCAAGATAAACATGTTGCTGTCAAATTCATCATTAAGACTTCGCCCTGCAAAACGCTTAACGATGAAAGTTTTCAGTTCAATATTAGTCCTTTTTTACTTCTCCTACGCCATTTTATCTACTCAACAACTCAAGTCTATTCTGCTATTTCTTTCGATTGCATTAAAAAAAACCTGCAAATCTCCCCTAAGCCTATACAGTACCATAATGCTCACCGTGAATTGCAATAAAAGTTTCAAAAGCAAATTAAGTGCGGACACATGTTGCTCTGCACAGCACAAATTTACCTCTCACTCGTTCGGTTGTTCGTTGTTCCTTAAGAACATTAGGTTGTTATTTATACTCGCGTATAAATCTATGCAAATAGAATGGATATTCACGTTAATCCATTCGATGATTGAACGTCATAAAAGCATTTCTTTATTTGTTTGTTCTTTGCTGATTTTTTTTTTTAAGAAAATCGGTTTAATGATTTTTCTCTTATTTTTGGCTGTTGGATTTTTCATCACGTTGATGACTGTTTACTGTTTGAGAAGGCGTTTAGTCATGTGCCACTCATTAATTTAATGATACATTGCGTTATTTGTTTAGGACGGAATTTGTTTTCGAAAATCCACCAAACGAGTTAATTTAAAATTTAGTTTCTAGATTACTTGCAGCGGTTTTTGGAACATTTCGGGTCAACCTATGGGAAGCATTAAATTTGGAATGGCAGCAGTAAAAGCACACGCATGCAGATGGGAAGAATACGATTTTTAAATAGGCCGGTGGGTGGGTGTGGTCCAAGAGTTCTTCTTTGGCAAAAAAAGAGAATCGATTTTGTGAAGTCCTCTGCATTAAATTAAATTGCAAAAAAATATTTCCTTATTGCAGCAAAATTCGCTTAATAAAAATTAAAACAAATTTCCAGTTTGAAAAATCCCCCTTGTTGAAAAAACGTCAATCTCAGCAAAGCCTCTATAAAGTAGACAATTTTACAACAAATTCTGGGATTCAAATTTGTTGAATCCTCCCAAAAGTATGCAATTATTTTGGGTTAAGTGCTATAAACTGTCATATTTGACGTGTAATCCAACCTATGAATCCTCGTGGTGCTCATTAAAACATGCGAACATAAAGTAATAGCTAGAACTGATGAAGAATGCAGTAACCTGCCACAAAACAGCATTAAGGATCAGCCAACTGAAAAACCCAAGACCCTTTGAGCACACACAGGACTGTAGACCAATATCTTTCTGTTTGCAGATCGAACAAAAAATCAATTTTATCGGATGGATCAATGGAGGACTTTTTTAAATAAACTCTGCTCCAGAAATTAATGAATTCAAAAGTTCGAACATCGCAATGCTAACAAGTCCATACAGTTTGCATGATATATATGGGACATTCACCTGTCCTGAGACGCTCTCAACTAAATGCATGTTTTTATATTGACTTTTATTGCGTGTACATTTCTTTCCGCTGGTTTATTACTAATTTTTACGACCCAAGCAATAAGTGCACGATTTTATTACATTCAAAAACCAGAGTGCTGTGATGATACCAATTTCCGGGCAACATGAAAAACATTTTAGGATTCGTCTTGAAATAGGCGGTGGGAATATTTATGCGCACATACATTTTTTGAGTGTTGAGTTGGTGGGCTTATACTTTTTTTTATTCAGCTAAAAGACTGTTAGATGAATTTTAAGCCGTTTTATATTAAAAGTGTTTAGGGAATGCTGCTGCAGAATGGCTGTAATAGAGAACTGATGGTACTTAACTTTATGGTAGTGCAAATTTATTTTCTGTTAGCCAACGTGACGAGGTATTTGTTTTTAGCACTATTATATGTTGGATTATTTAAACTTCTGATTTTTTAGAAAGTTTCTTGCTACTCAATAGTCCCCACGTTCCAACATCGAATGACTTTCTTTACAGAACTAAAAGACAAAAAAATTATTTAAGTAAACTTGAATTGATCACCACCGGCGTGAATGGTCTTCAACACTAATGACACCTTGTTACCAGTGGTCCCAGACTGTGAAGACTGTTTTTCCAATTTTTAAACAGCAAAGGAAATAATTTTCCCCTCAATTCGAAAAAAGTTCCGCTTTGATAAAGGCAAAGGGGAAAAAAATTAAGTCGTTTTATAACTGTCTTTATTAACAAGCTTTAACATAAAAATATACATTTCATTCAAGGATCAATAAGCTAGTTCTATAGAACCCTAAAATAAAATAAAAACTTCATTAAGAAATAAAAATAAATTCATAAATTAAAACACAAAAATTCTTACGCAGACGTTCGATGGGCTGTTTTCTTTCATAATTATTGTGAACATTTCATTCTGAGTAAACTTTGAAATTTATTTGTAATGGAAATGTGTTTAAATTTTACTTTTAAGCAATTTAACTTTCAAAGAGATTTTTTGATATGTTCCCCTTTTTTAAGCCTTCCCCCTTTTCATTGAAAAATCACCAAAATTGGCGCTTTCCCCTCAATCTGGGACCACTTGCTTGTTCCTCAGTCTTATAAGCAAATTTCCATGCTTTTCATTTTCGAAAGTAAGCCAAAACTGTTCCTCTTTCAAAGCAAGTAATTTTTTGACAAGTGATTGCTGTTGAAAAGCACCACTTAAGAAGGTTTTGAGTACATTTAAAAATTAAAAAAATATTGAAATGATTGAAAAACCATTCATTTATCAACTTCTCAACTTTCTATAGACTTCTAAGGACACACACCTCGCCCAAAACGTTCATCACTTATCGTTCTCAATAATTTCATCGCATAAACTCAACCCAAACTCAACTCCCTTTCATAACTCTACTACTAAACTCATCGTCTGGCTAGCTTCAAAAGAAATTTTATTTATTATCCCTATGAAGAGCATAACTCACACATTCCCCTCCCTCTACGGATAGATGAATGACCACGCAAGCAAAATAGCTTCATGGCTCTTTTTTATGTGCATTTTAACACACCATAAAAAAAAAGTGTCACCATAAATTATTTTCCTTGAATTGCAGATAATTCAAGACAGATGTAGTATAAAACTCGTCGCCGGGTGAGTTGGTTTTTTTTTCCTGTCAACATATTTTGTTTACGTATATTTCAAATCCTTGGCGAGGGAAATTAAATTCGTATTTTCTCATTGAACTATACGTTTATTGTTAAAGACAATATCCTTCGCATTTGAAAGAAACATTTTCGTGTTAGGAAATGTTAATCTCCAAGACAATCACGATAGACGATAGATACGCGCGGTTTAATTAAAACCGAATTAGGGAAGCGCTGGCACGCTGATGGAAGGGGATGCACAACGTATCAATATACATTTTAAAATCCTTGACCCATATTCACAAATCCCCCTTTAGATACAAATACGATATTATGCGAGAGGAAGTGCACTGAGCGTGTGGAGTCAAATCAACCTATCTTATCATTGTTTACATGCATGAGCATGGGGAATCTGATAACATTCGAAAATTCTCGGTATCCTTTCACAGCGCTTGGGTTTGGTGTTGCTATTAATTCCAAAGCAATTGCAGTTTCTTTCATGTTGATGGTGGGATGAGGAGATCACGCCGATTGGCGAAGATAAACACCCTCGGGCGTATGAGTAATTTTTCTCTCACTGTGCACTTTGTGTGGTTGTTGTTATTAATGCCTTAGGGTGATGTGGGGCCTTCCTGTGAAAAGTTCTTAATTTAATGCACAAAAAAACAAAACACGGAAGACACCACTACGCACATGGTATGTATAATCTTTTAGAGTCAAACGAAAAGTATGTCCATTCGAAGGTTATCGGATCGCATTCCCTTTTGAGAAGGAGAGTGTATTTTATGGGCCTATAAACATTTTTATGTGAATCCAACTGTGGTGGGTGTTTATCTTTGAAATCTGAAAGTCTTCTGTTGTGAGGAGTCGGCGAATGCGAATTAACGTTTTATTCGGACCATTTGCGAAGGGGATCACAATATAATTTCGAGCTCAGTTTCAGTTGAGGCGAACTTTCTTTCCAATCTTGCATTCATAAAAGCCTTGCACATTTGATATGTTTATTTTAAGGACTGTTTGGAACTCGTACCAATAAAAAATTTCAGTCTCAACTTTAAATGTAGTTGAATTGAATTAAGTTTTATTTCGCTCGAACTGTTGTTCAATTTACAATATTTTTCTTGCGAAGACTAGGTGCCTTGTCAGATAGAAATTGCAACAATTTGTAAACTTTAAAGTCGAAACTAAAAATATTTGCTGGACCGTTTCAGAATTATAAAAAGTCGCAAGAGAAATAAAAAATTCCATTTATGAAGCAGAATAGCTTGTTTAGAATTTTTCAACGATATTTAACAAATGATGGCTCGCTGAATACAATAATAGTTTTGTGACAGCAACTGCGCTACATTTAAACGATTTTTGTTTGGAAACAACAGCATTTGAAAAAATTTTGAAGCGCCTTATCGAACTAAAATAAGAGCCAAAATAGCAACAAATTGTATAGCAGACTCTCGAATTGCAACTTTAGTCGCACAACGGTCAAGCTGTTGGTATAAGTCTCACTGACTAGCTGGCACCAATCGTCACGGTTCTTTCTGTACAAGTTACATTCACTGCGAGTTATCTGGAAAAAAATTAAGAGGTAGGTTGAAAAATTCACATTCTACCCATATTTAAATGCGAGTGCGAAATATATTCCTTACAAAGTTTCGAAATTCCGTGAATTTTTAAATGCTTTCCATTCATTTTAAAAGTACCTCCATAAAAGCTAGAATTCATAAATAAATTCCCATTGTCATGTACATTTCCAACAGAAATTCAATTAGTTGCATACTCAACCGCACACAACCACCAAACCACGGTAGACTATCTACCTGCCATAGTTACTCGTATTTCGATGTCATTGCTCAACTCTTTGCCTATTGCTCGGCAACCCATCACCATCGCTATAATTAAATCACATTCACAATGCTTTGTCATTGTCAACGCGGTCTAGCTCTCTTCATCGCGCACACTTTGCTTGTTTCTGTAATGGCCTTGTCATAGTCACAACTACATTTTCAGAAAGGACTACATCCGCACAAATCCATGCCGACAATAAACAGCGTTAGTATCCCCATCAATCTATAGGCACTATAATACATATGAGCAACTTCATACATCAGGATCTCAATGAATGTTTCTGATTAATTCCAAACAAAAAATAAAAATAAAAATCCCATGACAGAGGTCCTGTTCTGAAAATGTGTCATAAATAAGGATTTTGCTATCATTTACAACACACGCACATGTGGGATGATGAAATGATGCGAATTGTGACAGGTTATATGCGACTATACATTTTATCCGCAACCGAGTTTGTGGTAAACAAACATGATGCCGTCTGGCGGTGCACTTTAAAAGCCAATTTCTCTTGGAAATTTTGACGGCCGTTGTTGCATTTGACTCAAAACAATTGAAATTAAATTATAAAAGGAATAAATCGCAAACAGATCTCACTAATGGATCCATATTCCATATGCGCTCTGAGATTTACATGATGAATTGTTTTGTTTAATCACAAAGCAATCGGTGGGCAAAAGCGCCAGGGATGTTGTTTATGCCGACGGAGTATTTATCTATAAATTATTTGAGACGGAAGAAGATTTTCCTGAGTGATGGATTTTTTGTATAACGATGTAAAATGGGGAAACAAAGAAATAATTTTACAGGCTGTTGATAATTTAGACAGAGTAGATGCGGGTGACCCAGGCACGGTGGTAGGGTGTTTACTTGACCGCTAGCTATTCCTATGGAGACAATAAATAATATTCAAGTGGCGAAAATTGTCGTTATAGCAAGCCGTCACTAAAATCAGTGGGTATTACTGAAAAACAATTTTTTTGACCTCAAAATTAAAACTTAAAACGGAATGGATTTGTTGTCGCATCATTAAAACTTCACTCAAACTGTGTGCGTTTCTTAGAAATAACAAAGGGCTTAGGTTCAAGCGGCTTTGCCATTATAATGTCCCTTTTAAGGGCTTAAGGTAGCAACTTAAAATTTTTATTTCATCGCAATCGGCCAACTGATTTCGAAGTTTGGGGAATGGAATTCAAAATGGTACAACCCACAAAGATATCTCCTGTTTCTGAGCGTCTAAATCGATAGCTCTTTCAGGCGAAGAGTGTTTCGATTTGTATATACTCAAAAGCAGCGTTGTCCTTTAACCCATTTAGGGGAAAATTGGACCCGTTTTGAACCTCAAGACCCTTGGCTTTTTTACAAATGATGTAAATGGCCCCTTTTTCGGTTGAAGTAAGATTTTGTACTTAATTGAACAAAAAAGAATGCAAAAATATGAAAAAGTGCTTCGTAATGAATGAATATTTCTTGTAAATAAATGCTGCTGTTTTTTTTTTTGCTATATATTTGTGTTTTATGGTGGAAGCACCTTTTTGGGCTCTGGTCTCTTTTATTCCCCTTTTTGAAAATTTTCAGAGCAACGCTGCTCGTAAACGCACCTATGTATGATGTTCGATAACCTACTCTAAAAACTTTTGGGTATAGCTCCAAACTTGAGTAGAATTTGGAACAACAATATCAGTGGAAGGTGCTGTCATATAGGAAGGTAGGTAAATGGGTGCTCTTGTGGCGGTTGCCACAGCTTCAAATAGACCATCAATTGGGTCCATTTTGTCCAGTTGAGGGAACCATCGATTGTATACCTTGTCATATAAAACTTCACTCTTTCAAAAGGGATGTTAAAAAAATACCGAAGCTACAAACATAATGCCCATTAGCGACAGAACAAAAAAAGAAAGAGGTGATGAGTAAGCTCTTGGGCAGTATTGAAAAACAATTTAGAGCGCCTCTAAAAACCATCTATATCAACATTGGAAAGTCAGAGACTGCCTCCTGAAAGGTGCTGAAAATGCAGAAGATTCTGTATGATATTTTGAAGAAATAGGCTGTCAGTTACAAAGCTTTTTTTTTTTTTAATTCTACCTACCTACAGCTATTCGTCTCAAAATTAAAATCTCATATGAATACGAAAGGTTATGAGAAACTTAGTCTAAGGTTCTTTATGGCCACATACATATTTAATAATTTTATTTTATTTTTACCTGCGTCCACTAAAAAAGAGCGACTACCATTTCAGCCTTCTGTATTAGAAAGATTTAGGCCGGTATTCACCAACTAATATTAAACTAAGAGCTTTGTAAGCCTTCTCATCAATGGTTATTATTGCATATTGAAAAGCCCTCTTAAGACTTACGAGTGGTCCCGATCGCATATTCGAACTATCATATATGTAACCCTAATAGTGCTTGGTGAATAAAATCGAAAAAAACTTACATTTATGAAACTCGTAAACTAATAATGGATTTAAGCTTGATAAATACCGGCCTTCGAATTTAGAATAGAATTACTAACTGAACTGATTGACAGGTTCCACCCCTTTTTGGACTCATTTTGGTCAATGAGTTTCCAATCAAGCTTACAAAAACGACCCTTGAATTTAATTTCAGTAGATCCTAAAACGAGGGATTGGTAAATTTTCCGTAAAAGTCAATACATGAATAAAATAACTCTTCAGCGATACACCATCGCAACAATACCACTTGAAAAAAAATACCATCTTACAATCATTGCAATTCGTCAAGTTGGGAGGTTGCCAACGCATTAAAAAATGTCATCAATGTTTTACTACTCTCCAGCGAAATGAACAAGATGACACACGACTTTCACTTTGAACTGGATGACTTGTTCAGTTCTCAGGACATAATAATTTCAATTTCAGTTCCATTTTCTTTGAAACCCATAAGGCGAATCATTAACGACTGGAAAAGAACATTTGACATGCTCGTAGTCCAAGCGAGTGGCCAGCAAATGGCCGTGTTAGGAGCTCAAGTTAACCACAAGGCTATAAATAGGTGAAATATTCGTAAATCACCGAAAAAAGTTCATTAACCTTTCATAGTTCCCAGATATAATAAAAAATGTGTTGACCTTTCCCTGGGTTAATCTAGTACATCTAGGCCTTCTGAGATGGGTGTGACATTTTGTCGTTCATATTGTTTGGGCATTTATTCTCTCCTTAGTAACAACTTTGTTTTATTTTTTTGTGTTGTTAACATGTAAGAGGTGCGTCCCCATTGCTTAGATTGAGATTATGTCCGTCCATTCATCAAAAGGATTTCATTTTGACTGGCAATAGCCGTGACCTGACAGTATACCTAATCGCTTATTTATTTAATTTCAGGACATTTAAGCTTATATGTAAGTAAAAATAATAAATTGTCGGTAGCTGTCAGTTAAGGAGGGAAAAAATATCCCAAGGACATTATCAACACTCGTGCTGATTTGTTTAGCAAATCGTTTTGTTGTCGGTTGTCCTGGATTTAGTGTGTGCTTTTTGACAAGTTCTTCTTCTTCGGTTGGAGTTGGAGTTGGAGTTGTGTGGGAAATAGAAATAAATGAACGATAATATTTCAAATGCATCTCAGGTTTTTGTCGCCCATGAAAGAAGCTCCAACATCCATTAAATGGAAATAAAATGTTTAAAAGTCCCTTAAATGAGTCACGTTATCCCCCGCTGCCATGACACATCCAATTACTCATTTTCTTCTGCATAGAAACGCTGTAGGAATTTTGCGGTTAATAGCTCAGAAATATGATAGCGAATTACCAAAAATTTATGAAAGCTTCTATACAGTGGCATCGGATAAGAAACCGCTCTTCAATTAGGCTACACACAAGACTGTGCTTGTGCAATTCCCAAGGCGAATCGATATTTACGGGGATTGTCATTGTCATCGTTCAACCCTTAGTGAAAGTGTCCCATTGTCAGGGTCGAAATACAGACCATCAGATAGCACAATACAAAGAGCCACAAATTCCTATAGCAATTCGAGACACAACCGCACAAGGCGCACACAACAAAACAACAACAACAGCGCCGCGCTTGATTAGTTTCGTCTGGTAGCCACAAACACAAAATTGCACCAATTATATTCGTCTGAATGGGAGGAACGCTTGGCCAAAAGCGAACGCATAGCAGAACAGGTTTTTTTTTTCTTGTGTTCTTACCCTGCTTAGCATGATTACAACTATGGGCAATGTGTCTGGAATCTTTATGCGAATTAATTCACAATGGAACAGTTTCTTGGATGATAGTCGAAGGAGTACTGTTGATGGCGACGCCACCATCACCACCACAAATGCTACCGACTTCCAGCCGAAACAAAGAATCGTCCAAAAATCTATGGCCATATTAATGCGCTGCACTTAATTCGTGAACAAGTTATTACCTCTGGGACACATGACCAGAGGCTAACTGTCTTTGTCAGCACGCCTGGTGGCGCTCTTGACATCCTCGCCATTATGGCGAGGGGTTGGACGGGGCCAAACCGATGTTGACAACAAATTTTGGAAATTAATTGCCCCAGCCGTTCGCGTTGAAAAGGTCATAAACTTTCAGGAGGTGTTGAGTTATGAGCACGGCTGGCGGGCTGGCGGGCTGGCGGGCTGGAAACGAGTACGACATTCCGTTGTTGCCTATAAATTGAGATGTTTACCTGCCTTTGGACGTGCGGCAGGGTGGATAAAAATAAATTTTGATTGTTTTTTAATTGCCTGGCGATGGCATCAAGTGGCCGTGCGGCGGCCACTTGGGAGACCTACGCAAAGAAGATTTTATGATTGAGCGGATGGATTGAAAGGGGTTGAAGGCAATGGGAGGCCAATACAATATGTGGTTGAGTTGTGGAGTGGAGCTCCTGCTTCAGCCACACCTCGTGTATGAAATGCTGATTTTTAATTATGAAGATTTGTAGACTTTCAAAGGGTACCCTGTTGAATGCGCACCGGGGAAGACGGCACGGAGCACTTTGAATAATAAGATTTATGCCTTTGAAAGGGCTTTTGTCCGCAATGTTTTATTGTGTCGCCTTGGGGAAGGGTGGATGAGCTACTAAGGGAGTATAAAGCCGGACAGATTAAGCCGTACCCAGCTTTCAAACTCCACCCTTCAATCAGTGCCTGTGAATTATCAGGGATAGAATGAGGATTCTCAATAGGCCCATAGTTATCCCTTTCGAACGGAGTACCTTAGGGCATACATTAATTTTTAAAAAGCTCTAGTAGTGCGGCATCATTTTCTATAGCTCCCGAAGCCACCCACAAAAATAACGCCTACATTCTTACACACATTTTTTTTGCAAAACCTGTTTCCTGACAAAGCTCACAGGATACTCCCTGCTTACCGCATTAAAACCCCCATAACCATCGCTTAAACACAACAATAATGAAATCCCTCTTTCAAATTTATGCCTCACCGCATACATTGTTAAAGTTCAGTGACTCCTTGATTAATAGCAGACGCCCGTCATTCAGGATGGCTTTCTGGTTGCAGCCCATTCATGCTGAACCAACTCAAATTTGCACAAAACCTCATAGTGGGCTTCTTATGAGCAATTAAAATTCTCCTTTCATCTACAGAGCCTCGCCATTCATTCGTATGTTCGACAGCCCACTTTGGCTGCAATTTCACTCATTCGCTCATCCGCCCTTTAAAACACCCTTCGGTGTATGAAAATAGCATTTCAAGGATCCACAAAGCGACCCGTATTTTTTCGCTATTTGACAAAGCAAACAACATTTTCTTGGATGGGGAAAAATAGTTTGGTAAACATTTGCCGCGCACACATTTATCGCGAGTCCTCGTCCTAGTTTCAACAACTGTTCGCCGTCATCCTTCCTGGCCATCATTAACTCCTTGTTAATTACTTTTCGCTACTTTCATTGCGTTTTCAGTCAGTTCGCTTATTGCATCTGATGCGATCCGATGCGCCAACCAACAACCAAGCAAACCATCAAACGGATGTTGAAGTTCCATCAAATTAATTGCAAAACATTTTCCTGCGTCACAGAGCTACGTTGGACCGTCGAGCTCATCATCATGTCCACCCTTCAGTCGTGCAGACAAATAAACAAACAGACAGACATGCTAAAGTGTGTTTATGAAAGGGGGACGGGGGCGGGGGCTGGTGTGTATTTGTCCTACAAAGTTTTGAAAGAGTGCTCGGATGTTTCTGCGTGGTGGATGCAAGGAGCCATGGAAAACTTTGTCAATGGGTTTGTTTATGTATCAACAAAGTGGTGGTGGTGGTGTATACTTTACAGTAAACTTCGTGAATGATACTTTTTACCGGGAGTGCAAGATGAGTGGAACAGTTAAATACATCCACTATGTAGGTAGCGTTGTATTTTGAGGTGAATTGAAGCTGTTGCGAAAGGATTTATTACATACGTGGGTATAAAAGACTCCCCACAAGGGCTAGTTTGTGTTATTCTTTTAGAAAAGTTCATTCTAATCCTCGGGGATAAGCTACATAGGTTTAAGCAGCAACAACAAAATTCTTGAACTTTTAAGTCGCAGGGTGAAGTTGGCAACATTTATTTTCTCACAATAAGGTTGCATAAGCGAGCTCCGTGGTTGTAGATGGTTTAAGTCTTTGGGACAGTTTTCTTTTAATTTTTAACTCAGAATGCACTTTTAAAGGTGTAATAAAAGAAACTATCCGAATCCGTAGGCTGCAGTAGCTTGAAGGTGAATGTTTGAGAAGTATGTATATCGCATCGGCGGTCTTTCAAAACGTCAGGAAAATTCAGTCTGCCTTCCTCAAGACGATAGAAATTTAAATAAAACCAAGTCTAAGCGACTTAGACTAAAGAAAAATATGTTGGATAGCGAACTCCAATAGCAGGAACTATTTTAG
Organism: Cheilosia impressa; assembly: GCA_948293265.1. Taxonomy (NCBI): domain Eukaryota; kingdom Metazoa; phylum Arthropoda; class Insecta; order Diptera; family Syrphidae; genus Cheilosia; species Cheilosia impressa. The sequence goes on along the minus strand of OX411883.1, from coordinate 51,999,434 downwards.
AGATGTTCCTTTCGGTTTGGACCTTGCCATCGCACAGTGGATCCAAGTTTGAGGTTGAGCAATACAAAACTCGCATCTTTCAAGTTTCTAGTTTGAACAGCTTTTACTCATAGATTGTTTTTCAAATACACCCTGCGTCGATAGTAGGTTCGAAGCTTTGTTAAAAACGGTTCCTGTTAAAAGCTTTTTCCTCCTGGAAAGATGATTTCTTTTTGCAAGGGTATTAAAACAAAAATCTCGACGCGTTGCTATATTTTGGTTTTTATTCAACTTAGTATTTCGTTGAGATATTGAGCCTTTTCTACAGCTCACTTGGATAGGTTCATCTGCTATTTTTAGAGTACGTAAGAAGATAAAGAAAAAAAAACCTTAAGCAGAAGAAACTCCAGTATGCAATTTTGAATGGAAAATTTGGCCTTTCTGAGTTCGAAAAATTTAGCCTGGGTAGTGTCCAAAATGTTTATTAGTATCGCGGTTTGAAAATAAAGTGGAGGAGAGTTAAATATTTTAGAAACTGCGTATGTTTTTCTGAGGAACGACTTTATACCTACAAAAAGCTTATTCAAAAATGGCATTATTTTTAGGGAGATTCTCATGCTTCTGCAACTACCTTTCGGCTTTGATTTTACTTGAAAAATCAAACCCTTATTGCTGTATAGGTATTATGGGTATAACAACATTTTAAGGCAAGATATGAGAAGTTATTGAAGGGCAATGCATTTGCTGTCTCGTTTTTTTCACACTCCTTTCAAAAATATCCTAAGAATTTACCTAAACATTTTTTCCAAACGACTTAAAACTTCCTTAAAAACGCCTCATATAATGAATAAATCAAAGTCCTCACAGCCTTTCTTCCCACGCTCACTCACTCTCCCTTTAACACTCCTATACTTTATGGGAAAAATCTTTTCGATTGACATAAAGTTTTGTGAGCTTAATGGTTAGTCAATATCCTTGTCGACTCTTATCCTCTACGGACTGCACATGGAATTGTCGCACGTATTTCTATGAACTACGTGATGTGGAAGGTAAATGTCATCGTCTAATTTATCCCTCAAGTCAGAGTTTCACTTTCAGTTGATTGTGTGTATGTGTGCGGAGAACACGATAATCTTGCTCCCATATGAGTTGTCAATTGTTTTGAACTTCAGACACATGCTGGTGCTGGCATCAAGCCATCAGAGTCAGGTGGCGCGACAGTTCAAGAAACCCACTTGACAAAATGATGTGCCAAGAATTTTCGTAAATTGGTTCCTATAGCGCGAAATATCGACGAAGTATTTGACGTTTTACGACTCGAAAACGGTTTCTATGAATTTTTATATAGATTACTATAGGACAAACTTACAGTTGGAACCTTTTCCTACGTAAGTTGTATTCCCAGCAAGGCTTCTATTGTCTTAATATCACGTTTTTCAATTTAACTGCTTAATTACACGTCTTGCCTCGGTGAATGGGATTTTTCTATGCGCACTACATCTAGGTGTAAGGAAAGTACCACCGCACAAGACAAACGCATTATTCTTGGGCGACATGGACAAGTGGATATCGCGCTTTTAAGAATAGCAGTCGGGAGAAGGGACGATACCTAGATTGCATTCAAGCCACGTATCGCGAGGGTAGTTACCCACTTGTAATTATAATTTACAAGAGAAGTTGGAGGTTGGAATGAAGGCTTTTCACAGAACAATTTTGTTTGCTTTAAGGAATCGTTAAGACGGGATTTATTGTACAAAGATGGGGAAAGAGAAGCCACAAAGTGAGAAATTAAAACAGCCTTAAGTGGAATGGAAATAAATGAATGACAGTATTTTATGGTATAACCGGAAAAAGAACGAGATAGAATGGGAATTTCATTGAAAATAGTTGTGAGTGTTCTCATTCATTGGTTCACTGCGAACAGTATGGTGCCCAATGAAGACTGCACTCTGATAGGGACAGAGAATAGTACAGTCTTCTTCGAATAATATGGCTGAGTCAGAAAATTTCACAGATTAAATGTTGCAGCAAGATAGTTCCTTGCAAGTCTGACGAGAAAGTTTCGCTCGACCCATTGACAAAGTCTTCTCTATCCAATTTTTCGTTAAAAGATGTAAGTAGGACTTATTTCGAACCTTTTGCTTTTTAACACAGCTTTGCGTCTCAATCAGCTAGGTAGTTCTCTTTCAAATGACTCCACCAAAGGCAAGTTCCTCGTAATTCTTCAAGAGTCTCCTACGCTTCACAGTTTCGGTGAAAATTTCCCCTCAAACAACTCCTAAGTGGTTGTATGGCAAGTCCTTAAATCTCATTTGGCAACTTCCTTAAGAGCTCATCATACCTACACTGCGAGTCATAAGATTAGAAGCAGGTATTTTTGAGAAATAAAATTGATATTTTTACCGTTACACGATGGTTTAGAAAAAAACGACTATGGCAAATGAGAGACTATTTTGTTAGCAACAAAATATGAAATGAGTGTATAGGAGAGTTTTAGCTAACGGAACTTTGAAGAAAAATTGTAAATTGAGTAAAAAATACGCGGAAATAAATCGGGTCATTAGATTAGAAGCACATCAAATAAATTAAAATAGAATGCAGTTATTTATATTTTGGTAATCATATTAGCTTTTATTAAATGTTTAATAATATGTGCTGCCACCAGCCTTTAAAATAACTTAAAAAATTCTATCTTTTAAGGATTTATACAGCGATTCAAAATAGTCCAGTGAAATCTCACTCCAGGCCAATTTGACAGCATGAATTAGCGCTTCCTTGTCATCGTGTTGCTTCCCTCCTTCATATACCTTACGTGTTAGCCAGCCCCACACATTTTCGATTATGTTAAGGTCCGGGGAATACGGTGGCCAAGGCAGCAAGTGGACGTTTTGGCTCGCAATGAAGGATTTTACCACTCGGGCTGTGTGTATGGGGGCGTTGTCCTGCTGAAAAATCCATGAAATTGGTCCAAAAAGCTCGTCAATTTTAGGGAATACTGATTCCAGCAAGGCTTTATAGTTGTTTCCAGTCATTTTGATATCTTGGACTACCAAGTCTATAGCTCCATAAAATGAAATTGAACCCCAGACCATAACACCTCCTTCTCGGCTATGGTGACGGTTCTAAAACCGCTCCTCTTTCCTCAGGTCATGGAAATAATAATTATAGCCATCCGGCCCATCTAGGTTAAATTTTTTTCGTCGGAAAAAATTACCTTCCGCCAGTCATTTGTGCTCGTTCCATTTTGCACATCCCAGCTCATGTGATCTTTCGCGAAACACAAGCGTTGTTTCTTCCTTGCGTCATTAAGTGGTGTTTTTTTTTTAGTTTCAGTAGCTTTAAGTGTTTAGCACGGCGAATGATGCGGGTAACAGTGGATAAGCTGGCCTTAACATTAGCTTTCTTCCTAATTTTAGCTGCCGATTAAGCTGAGTTTGACGCTATTCTAAGGATACTTCGCGTTTCGCGGCGTGTTAAGGCAGAGGAAGTGTTTCCTTTATAATTTTTTGTGTAAGACGTATGGTTTTTTAAACAATTGCTGACACAATGATCACTTCTCATTATTTTTCGGGCTATAGCACGGCATGAAAGACCTTCAGAGCAATAAACATCTATTCTAGCCCTTTCCTCCACTGTTAAACATTTTTTCTTTCCCATTTTTATTAAAACTCAATCTGGAACAATAACTTTATAATATGCACCGTTTAAACCGAAAAAAAAAAATATTTACCAAACAAAAATCGTTGATTTGTTCACTGCTTCTAATCTAATGATCCGATTTATTTCCGCGTATTTTTTACTCAATTTACAATTTGTCATCAAAGTTCCGTTAACTAAAACTCTCCTATACACTCATTTCATAGTTTGTTGCTAACAAAATAGTCCCTCATTTGCCATAGTCGTTTTTTTCTAAACCATCGTGTAACGGTAAAAATATCAATTTTACTTCTCAAAAATACCTGCTTCTAATCTTATGACTCGCAGTGTATATGAAGCCGTCTCGAAAATGTGTGCAGAGTGCATCGAACGTTGACTACCTTATTTAAATCCTCCATCACAGAGTAAACACAATCTGTCTCCATTTAGGTGCTTACTATATAAACAGTTCTTCCGCCCTCCCCCCATGAAGTTTCACATTCATAGCCATTTGCAGTCAAGGCGAAAGCTTCTCTTCTCGTCTGCAACGCACAAAATTATCTGAATTCAATTTTCAAGTGGAACACAAGCAAATGAAATAGAGAAGCACACATATCCATTTCAGTTGAACATGCACAAATACGTAGTCTATAATCCGCTTTAGCATCAGATATCCGGATACCGACAAAAAGTCATTAGCAATACTAAGCGCATGAAAATATTTATCTTTTGCAGTCAGAGAGGACCACTGTTTCGGTCTTTGCTCTTGAGCAAACAAAAGTCGATTTATAGTTCCTTTTGCAACTATAAATATGCCACTGCAGACTAGGACAGAGAGAGAGAGAATGTCAGCTCAAAGGACCATTTGGCAGAGTCATAGTGCAGTCGCCTGTTTGTCCAAGAGTAGCGCGAGTATCTAACTGAAATCATGTTAAACATACTCGGTGTTAATTACCCCATTTGGTGGGATAATTAATTAACTCCTGGGACAGTGGAACACACTTGCGCCGCCGCCATTATGGGGTAGCGCCTAATCAAATAAATAATTTCGCATACCTAAATATTCCCGCCGTAGAAAAATGAGCATATCTCGGCGAATAAATTACTTATTCCGCGGAATCGTACAGTCTGTTTGATCAGACGAAATTTATTCGATGCAGATGGCGCACATGGAATATTGTGCGGGACCGTGCGACTGTGCGCTGTGTGCTGTGACTGCTGAGGTGTGAATTAAATTCCAGGCGGCGCGATAGCAAAACAATTTGGGTCACACCATTGGACGTCTGTCGTTGCAGCCGATATTTATATATAGTTGAACTCGCAGTTATGCTATATGCAACCGATTGCATTTGTATGGGCGAATGTGCTGCGGATATATGCGCTACGCATATGAGACATGGCTGCCGCGTGTAGGTGGTGTTTTGATTGCGTTCTTTCACTTTTCGTTATGATATGCAGTATGATATGTGCCAGAGGAAATTCGCAAATGCACTTTGGCTTTGGTGCCGAAAGCGAGACCTTGAAACTTGGGCCCTTCATAAAAATATCAAACTAAAGTTGACTCCGCTTTTTAAATATTCATAATCACAGCCAAAAACTGGAATAGAACTCAACGCATTTTAATTAGTACACCTCAGCGAGTGATCGGAATTAAATTTGAATAATTTTCTCATCCGCTGAGTAGGCATTTTCGGTCCAGCTCCCATGTATAGAGAGATTTACTCGTATGACAAAATTAAAAAAATTTCTGATTTGATATAAAAAAAGTAAAGTGGGGGATGGGAGCTAAAGTGTTACAATTCATAACAACATGTCCTTTGTGCGGTATAGGAATCGCAGCGCAAGAATGACTACCTACTGTCACATGCAGTACCCAACACTCGCATGTGTTTGACAAACAAAACGCTGATGGACCAGAGCGAATCACATGTGTCTATGTTTATTTTTGGATGCAAAACAATATAGCGTCGGACAATGGCGATGTATACCTTTCCCATTGAGTGTCTATTTCTGGTGTGACAAGCTATTTGTAGGGCGGTAGGTGAGACGATGTTATCGGTGGGTCTGGCAGCATGGTTTACACACCGGTTCTATGGTGTAATGGTTAGCACTCTGGACTTTGAATCCAGCGATCCGAGTTCAAATCTCGGTAGAACCTGTCCTCCTTTTTGGTTGTTAATCAACTGGTTGCATTTTTGTTTAAAAAAAAAATACACATTAAATTACTGTTTAGTGTTGTTTGATGGTTTGGGGTGGCACTCGTTAAGGGTGGCAAGTTGAGTGCATGACCAAGTGGGTGTGGAGATACGGGCGCATGTTGTTCAAAGAGTGAGCAAGTTCGAAAACAAAATAATAAATTGAAAGGATTTTTGTTATAATTTTGGTAGATTGTTGAGCATGAAGGAAGCGAAGTGTTTCCACAAGGGTGTAGCGTAGCCAGGCTTTTGCAATTCGAAGTGCAAGTGTGACTCATAATAAATATAAGTTGTTTCACAAAACAACAAAACATCAATTGCGAATTCAAGCATTCAACTCGACTGTACGAAAACAAAGTACGTTGTGTCTCAGAACACTGGCCAACCCACGCGTTTGAGATGGGCAAATCGAATGGACCTACAATTAAAATCGCCATGAGACATTTGCAATATTCCAATATATTTTACATATTTCAGTAGGTACCGGGACAGTAAAAACAACTTTAGGCGCTAGAGTTTCACACTAACTACTTCGAAATTGAACACCTGTATGCAGTGATGCCAGATCGTGGGTAATTATCTATTTCGTGGGTATTTTGCCTTTCAAAATAAACTTAAAGGGCGAAAAAGGATATTTAGTGATCTCTCAGTTTTCTTTTTAATGTCGACATGGGCAAAAAGTTCATTTTTGATAGTCGTCGTGGGCAATTCAGTCCGAAAAGTGTGTCATCACTGCCCTATGGTCGGCGATAAGTCAGTCTATTCTTATGAAAAACAATCTCCACACAAATTACAAATTCATGAACAAGAGTCAGCAAATTGCCGACTTTATACTTTGTAAAAATCACACTTTTTTACAAAAATAGTTCCCATCATAAATTCGTCTGCCACGTCAATTACATTCATTCCATTTGGACTTTAAAAAAAATATTCGAAAAATAATTTAGAAAATGTTCTAAATGCTTAAAACAAATATTTAAAAAAAATTACAGAATCGTCGAACAAGCTTTGACAAGGTGGCATTGCCAACCAGACAATTGTGTTTCAAACAAACTTGCAATGACAGACTTAGTTTCGCGCAGCCTTGCCTTTTGGTCCCTTTTTGAGCATCAAGACCCGTGACCCGCACTTATAAAAAATCAAAGTGGCCCCTTTTTCAGTTCTAGTAAGATTTTATACTTTATTGAACGAAAAAGAAGGCAAAAATATATTTGGTTTCTTTTTTTTTGCTTTTGAGTTCCCTTTTTGAAAGTTTTCAGCGGCAACGCTGGTCCCGTGCGACCCAAGTTAGCACTTTATTTTCTATTAATTAAAATTAAAATTTGTTGTTGTTGGCAACACTGGTAGCCATTCTTTGACATGTCAGTAATACAACAGAGCCAGAGGAGTTAGGTTGGAATTTAAAATGAGTGAATCCACAACAAACCAACTTTTTTCTTACTTTTTGTACCTAGCTATAGATTTGAACTTCCACTTATTCCCATGGGATTGTCTTAGGATTAAAAGGTCCACATAGTTTTACGAACAACCTACCTACGTGTATATTTTTATTAATTACAGGTGGGAAAATATTTATTTACCAAGGACGTCCGAGCTGCGGTCGCATCACCTCGATTTTTGGCGGACGGTTGACAGACCGGTTCTATGGTGTAATGGTTAGCACTCTGGACTCTGAATCCAGCGATCCGAGTTCAAATCTCGGTAGAACCTGAAGTTTTTTTTTTATTATTATTTTCAACTAAAACAGTTTTCACTTATTATCACATGAGGTTGAGAAATCTATTGATTCCGTAGAACAGACAAACATATTAAAATATTTATGGATGTGTTCTGTTGCGATTATAAATGCATGTCCGAGAAGTATTTGCAGTTTTACTTGAAAGTTGGTCTCCAGCTATCAGGTCACAGCATATGCGGCGATGTTGCTTTTTGGCAACACTATCACACAATTTTGTTCCAAAAAAGTCAAGGGTCATAAAGCCCTAGTTGATCTGAAAATAAGTTTTGAATTTGGATAATTTGGCAGCGTTATACACACTTGAGTCTTTTTATATTAACAGCCAGACTACATTTCATTGACATGTTGTTTGAAAGTGTGTTCTATTAGCTAGAAAAAATAAAAATTCTCTTTAGAAAAGCTCATGTTTCCCCTTTCTTTCCCAAGAACAAACCCACTTTCTCTTAGCTATTGCAATTTGCGACTACGAAAAAGGGGGCGTTATATTGAAAAATTAGAAAAAAAAGACGGTATGGAAAATGACATCTGAAGGGTATCGATAAGTGTACTAATTTTTTGATTTTCGACATAAATTATTCATGGAATCTACAACCGGTATAAAATGCTTAATAACCTGAACCATTGATCCATGGTCTTGATACTGAAAAAATTACCCTTTACACATTTCCACTGAATCGTGGCCACCCGCTAGTAATTTTGTTATTGCTCTGTTAATTGGAGCAGACTTTCGACGAGATTTCAAATAAATTCCATCAATTTTATGCTATAGTTTTAGGGCCCGCGAACTGTGCTTGGCAAGTATTTTCTGGGCGCAGTGATAAGTTGGTTTTATTGGGCCGCTAAGCAAGGTTTTATTTTGAATAGCCACACCAATAAAACAAGTTAAGCACCCACAGCTTTTCTTTCAATCTCCGAACTCTTTCGTCTTGAGAATGAAAAATCAGAATAGAGCAGGGAAGAAGTTTTATAAAAATATCGGAATGCGGGGCCAATTATAGGTACCTACTCTGTTAATGGGATTAAGATAAGATACCTTTGAACACATTTTTAACTGCTGGAAATGACGGGTTTATCTTCAAATAAACTTTTTTGACATCTTGACAAACAGACAAAAGATAAGTGGGTTTAAGAGAATCATCCTTCCAGAGCAAAAAAATATTTTTCCCAAACTTTTTCTCAGCACAGTAGGGATAGGTATTCACGGTCTTGGCTATAAAGTGAAGCCTAGTATAACAAGTCCCAAAACATTCAAGAGTCTGTCAGTTAATCTCAAGGCCAAGTCAAATAAAACGAAGCGAAGCAAACGCCCTTCGGATTCAAAACACAGATTACCCAACTCCTTATCAACGAATCATGTTCCTGCAAATATCGGCTGTCTGTGGCTAAGTCATATCAACCCATCAAATCAGCATAATTTCTTCCGGCAAATATATCATTCGTCACGTTTGCTTCTCACCTCATTTCTAATTGCAATGATGTATGGCTGTCAAATTACGCCTTAGCCACACGCACTTTTTCACATCTCCGAAAAGAAAAAAAAAGAAAAAAAAAACGAAACAAAAACGAAAACACTTTCGTGACAAATTTCCTTTCAGCAAACAAAAATAGCCGCATACCCAACGTCGTGAAAATTCGCGCTCGAATTTATGATTGTTTTTGATTTTTTGAACGGTTTTTTTGCAGCTGTCAGCGTCTTGGCAGCTCAAGAATATTTATTCGTCCGAGTACATTTGCAGTGTCATACAATTTGAAACATTTAAAAATAGCTTTTGTCAGCAGCCTGCTACCTACGATCAAAGGGAAGCATGTACCTGCTGCGTGTAGTTTTAGTTTCACCTGCAAATCAGTCGGCAGAGGAATTTATGAGCTATTTAACGCCGACAAAGCCGAAAATACACTCCTACAGGTGGTCTGGTCGTTTGTCTCTATGCAGAGAGCTTTTCAGTCGGTAAAAATGTATCTGCGCATGGCGATGTATAGAGTCGGTAGAGCAACATGTTGACAAGCAGTTTACATGGTATGCAGTCCAGAATGCATTTGCATGATTCGGACGTACAATTTGGGACTTATTAGAGGGCTTCTATGCCCAAAGGGGTGCCACCTATTAATTAGACGAAGGATGAATTAGAGGGATGTTTACACACTTGCCAATTCGTAATTGTCTAATTGGCATCCAAAATGATATGCAAGTGCTCCGACTCACAAATTTATGTATGGCCATGGCCGCACCAATGTCCACCCTCAATTGGGCGTTCATTTCTGTTTATTCAGTTCAATTTCCTGTCGACAATTACATTTTATTTTTCGTTTTTAATAATCCGTAGGCAACACCATAGAGACACAAACCCCACGTCGAGTGTAAGCCCACCGTCCGGCGATACAGACAGTAAGCCCTAATCCCTTTGCTTAGGGGTGAAATTAAAGGTTACCCACATCGTAGAGCAAAAATTATTCAAAGGAACCGAAATCCACCCCCTAGGGGGATATGGCTACTCTCGCCGGGGGCGCACAGAAACGACTACCATTCCATAGGATTAGATTGGGAGATTTTGAAATCAGGTCAGTACCGTTGTTAAAAACGTCCGTAAATATTTACAAGAAATTAATTACCCTGTCCATGTCCATCGTTGGAGCGCCTGGACAAGTGTGATGCACTGCATTGTAAATCGTTGCCACTTGGCACGAGATCAACACCCGCTCCACCCTTCTTATGGTTGCTTCGAGTCTCATTGCTGTTTACACGATAAATTCCTCCTGTGCACGCGGTGACATAATTTCCAACGACACAGCGTTTGGTTTAGTGGTGTCCTTTTTCTATATCCTGCATAAATAATTCATCTGTACACAATAAAAACAGGAGAAGAAGAACCAGACCCTTCTGCAGGAGGTGCACTCTACCAAGAAAAAGACCCCCCAGTTAAGTATTGCTAGAGGAGTGCCGCTCCACACCGTGCAAGAATTTGGCGTCATTTGTAAACAATTTATGACAGGAAGGGTGCAAGAGTCAAGTCAGCAACGCGGTACTGTTTGGTCACACGAAACCTCCGACTCTACGTTCAGGAATCTTGTCGCACTTGAGTACACACTCGACGACGCTGCCAGGAAATGCCAAAGTAAGATTGTGTGGGCGACTGTGTTGTTGTTCTCGTGTGTTTTTCATTTTCACTCATCGTATTCACGTGTCAAAAGTGAATGACCTAAATTTTTTTTGCAATTTATCCTCGCGCTAAAGACATCCAAATGGACAGAATGTGAGAAGCTGTAATTTTGGGTGCTGAATACTGCACATTATCTTATCTTTCTCATTTTGACAAATCGAAGTCTGTCACTGTTGAATTATACAGAATAAATGGGGTAAGTTGTTATTATGAAAAATGAAAGACACATAACTCGAGGGGGGCGCGTGACGCCAACACAAGTACAAGATAATGGCTTTCATTCCAATATTTGTTTTCCGGACACCTTCAGAGATTCCTGCAGACTTTTTTTCTTTAAACATCGCATGAAATTAGGGAGTTTCTTAAAATAAAGGTTTGTACCCTTATCCAATGAACAAAGTTTTGGGGTGGTAATAACAAATTTGCATCAAGAACTTATTTATCTACTTTTCCCATCTTCAAAAAGCTTACGGGGAAAAAAATGCTGAGCAAATTTACTCATGCTGCCTCGTCTGTTAAGAAGAATTTTATAAGGAAGACACATCGAAGTTAAAGTCGTCTGGGGAATTTAATTTTAGGGAGGTATGTCTAGTTCCGAAACCCATTCGTCTGCGTGGGCCTATTTCCTATGTAAGAAATTGTTTCGCAAAATTTAACATCAAATCGTGTTTGTGTGTTCTGTTTACTCCAGGGTCGGTTTGAGGTTAGTTGAAGGCGCATTTGTAGGAAGTGCGGCGGCTCCTTTTTGTGTGTAGTCAATTTAAAGAATTGGAGATAAGTCACCAAGCGGGAGAAGTTCTCTTCACAGTTCTAATGCCAATAGTTCTTTGTTAAAGATCTGTATTTTCGGGGGTAAAACCTTTTCAGTGTATGACACAACAAAAAAAAAAAATCAAATGAATCGTAGGTTCATTTAAGCTAAGCGAACTAAATTAAATTTCTGTCCATCCGCAGATCGGGAATTTTGAATACCTTGCCCGCTGCCTTGATCTCCTTATAGTCTGATTTTCTAGTTAAGTAAAAAGCTTCTAAATTATTAGATCTAGAAAACGATGAGGCTCCTTATTTGCTTCAGATGAAATTTTAAGGCGGGATTCAGAAAGGAAATTTGATTTCTAGTTCCTAATCAACACAAAATTTTTTAATTCGTTCTTAGACAGTATGCGCCTTATAAGTTACCGAAAAAATCTCTAAGCTTCGAAAGAATGCACTGATGTCGGGGTGTAAATTTGTCGACTTCTCAACGCTTTTAAATTGAACTAAAAAAAGAGTTCGTGGTCTGCTTCATTTTTTGTATACAATATAAAGTGACTCAAAAGAAACAAAGAGGTTTGATACATTTTGTTCTACAGGGCTTATTTGTTTTCCTTTTATTTGTTTAATTGTTTAATCATATTCATCTCGTGTGTAGCTCAAATTTACAAAATTATAACGAGTGGGTGGTGTCCATACTCAAATTCAACTCTTTTGAATATTAAAAAAAAAAAATCTTCTGTACCACCCTGTATGACTCCTCCTTATTCACTCTCAGTAAACGAACTATGCAGTTCCCCCAACGACAACTAATGTCTAGACCAAGAGGTCGATGGAATTTTTATATTTGATAGATTTTTTAATGCTTTTCCCTATCCATCCATCTTCTGTTCTGTTAATTTTCAACAGTTCCAAACAAGAGACTTATTTTTGGTAAACCAAAATATAAAGAACGTAATAAAACCATTTATTTACATACAAAACCAAGAGACCAACAGCGCTCACATAAAACATCAAATACGAAATTAACTTGGTCAAATTTTGGGAGCCCCATAAAACTTAAAAAGAAAAAAATATAAACAATATCAAAATACGTATACCCACTCGTATTCAGTTCGATTTTAGATTAATAGGAAGACTGTAGACACCATGTACTACTAGCGAACGCGCACTCGTCATTCAAACACCACGGCCATGGGTAGACACAAAATGATCTTGTGGAACAATTGAAAAAATAATTATATTTAAAATGCATATTTTATGGCAAAATGATAGGTCAGGGGAACGGCAAAACAAAAATTATTATTTTTGTGACTAAAAATGAGAAACCAATTTTTTTAGATTTTAGCAGACTAAATAATAAAATTGATTAAATTAAACACTGAATGAATAATTAAACTATTTAACTTGTTTCACTTGGCAGGCTGTTTTTACACTCAAATATTAGTTTAACAAAATTCAGTATGAAAAGGGAATTTTATTTATGGCAGGGGTTGAATTAAAAAAGACACGCGATGAACATTTTTTTGATATATTTTACGGCCTTCGAAGGGACACGTAGGACACAAATTCGAGTATATTGAATAGGAACCACGCACTCAGATTGCACCGAACTTTTTAATAGTTCTACCTAGCTGAGGTGTGTTTTGTTTTATTTTTTGTGACATGTACTTTAATTGAGGAATTTTTGGAATTGTTATCACTTCAGCTGAAGTTTGGACGGAAATTTGTTAAAATTTTTATCCGCATGGACGGATTTTTATGTTAACCTTTATTTTTCTACTGCGATGGTTTAGCATCGCAGATGAAGTGGTTCTCTGGAGTAGTTATCCGAAAATTTTTGTTACTGAAAAGAAGAAAGAAAGCAAAACCAAAAACGTAAGATTGGAATTTATAAATATTTTCCGAGCAAGTGTGCAGGACCGTACCGTAGGTCTTAATCTTAGCAAAATGTTGAAACCTTTCCAGAGTTCGACGTTTTCAAATTGGACCCTTTTTAGAAGGAAGTTGGAGAGGATACAACTATTGCATTACGAAACCAACGAACTGATAGATTCAAAGAAGTTTTAAAAATCCCCTAAATCCACAGCACAAAACAGCAAAAGTCCTCTCCATTTAAACTTTCACAACAGTCTTCGACTTGTGCAAACAAAAATTAGCCACAATTATAAAATGAGATTCCAACACTTTACGTTCACCACCAACGACACATAGCTCCTCCAATATAAACGCTATGTAAACGAACAAACTTTAAGGACACCAAAAGAGACACAGCCAGTGACGTTTATTCAAAGGTGCGCAGGTGTTCTCTGCACACCCTATCCAAATCTATTATTATAATGCACTGAACTTAAGTTCATTATGAAACACATTTCTGTTTTTGTCTTTGCAATAATTTGTATTTTACCAAATCAGTATCTGTGAAATGAATAGTTATTCTCAACATAAGATGTTGAAAAAATTGTATCGAACCAAAATACAAAAATTGTCTGTATCGATAATTCCTATTCACATTCAACGTTCATCTCGGTTTAGAGCACCGTGGACATGCAAAATTGCATACAAAAAAAAAAAACAAAAACCCTTTTCGCACAGAAATCTACCTGGCTTGGTGTTCTCCATTCTCCTACATCGAGCGCACCTCGTTGCAGTTCGCACTTGTAATTTCATTTTCGTTTTCGTTCCACCCTGACAAACATAGTGTTGGAAGTTGGAACTTGGAAGTTCTTTTGTGCTTTTGTGCCTACTGGTACAGGTACTGTGTGCAGGAACAAAAACAAGCACAACGCAAGATCATACAAGATGCAACATACAACAGCGAACAGCTAGGGCCAAAGTCCCATTTCGACCCTAGTGCTTTATTCTCCTGTAGTGTGGACTGTGGAGTGTGGTGCGCTATAATTTGCAGAACCTGAAAGCGCAAGCTGGAATTTTGTATAATTTTTCATTCCCACTCGCCCACTCGGTCCTCGGGTGGGTAAATATGAAATAGAGGTGGGTTGCTCGAATATTTGAAATCGCAACTGCTTTAACTGAAAAGCTACTTGCGAAACCATTTTCACAGCTGTGTGCAGCTGATAAATTAAAAATACGTTATTTATTATGTTAGGCCAACAGTACCTTCTCCAAATTTTAATAAATATTTTATTAGGGACTTGAATGAAAGAAAATATGAATTCCAGCTTTGGTTACGTGGCTACCATTCTATAAGCAAAGTATTCATCGTCCTCGTAGGGTCCTGGAATAGAACAAAAAATTCACTATCTTACTACGGTAAAAAATATGGTGAACACCCTACTAAAAGCACCACGCCACGTCACTGGACACAGCTCAATGTCTCAATTTATACAATGCACTTCACATACACCCAACCCTCTTTCCCTCTCTACGTGGAAACATTCCTACCACCAGTTATTTTTATTACCAAGAGCTTTTAGAAAGGATACACTCGCCGTTGTCTCGCATATGAAGTATTTAAGCATGTGTGGCAGCGACTACCCCCGCCCACCGTATGTCGACAAAAACTGTTGAGTTATTTGGATAACAGCAGGAGCTCTCTGTCTCGTAAATCAGAATCCTGTGTTTGCGTTTTATTATCCCCGACAAATAAATAAAAAAAAATAAGAAAAAAAAACGACGATTCCTCCTAAAGAACGCCAAATCTTGCAAAACGATGGATAATTTTATTTTTGTCTAAAACGGATCTCTGTTTGTTTTGACTGCAGAGCGCGTAGGGTGATAACGCTGAACTTGAAGTGTATATGATAAAACTTATTCGGCAGTAAAATATGAAGAATACAGATTGATAAATTAAGAGTTCCGACGGAGAGAGAGAGAGTTTTTGAGTTTATGCAATAATCCGCTGACTTTGCTGTCTCTGGTCTTTGTTTTAGAAAATTTCAATTTGCGAAATAAATTGGGCTCTGGCGGATGGGAGTTCGTTGAAAACCTCTTCTCAACTCGGTTAAAAGTTTCGGTCTTGTGCGGTCGTTGGTTGGACCAATAAAAAAGTTGTTAACTACGGTTAGCGTTTCGTTGGGTTGCTAATGGGCAGAGTTGTTATTTTAAGTTGTTTAACTGTTGAATGGTTGCAAAAATTGCCAGCGATAAAGATGCAAGATGGAGAGCAGTTTAGTTCCCCTTTTGCTGGGTAGTTTTATACTTCTAGAGTTTTAGAGTGCGAATCATAACGAGTGTCCTTGTGGGAAATTGATACCTTGAACTTGTCCAATGGAGACATTCATCGGGGGCAATAGTTTAAATTAGGCACATTGTTGTGGGACGTTCAACCCGCTATTTTTTACAGAAAGTATTCAAGTGGAGCAATTACATCATTTTGAGGGAACTTAGAAGGAATTTTAAAATACAAAAGCCTTTTGGACCAACGTTCAACCCGCGTTTTTTTACAGACATTTTTCAGGAAGCAATAGAGGCCATTTAGAGTAGAGGAAATTTAGCAAGATTTTTAAAATACACAAGCTATTAGAATCAAAATAGCTTGTGGTAAGAAAAACGCAGTCTACAAAGTCAGAAATAATCGGAAGAATACATTTTTTTCAAGACTGTCTTTTGCGAAAATTTTTTTCCAAGACCGTCTACTAAGCTCAAGATTTTGGAACGAATAACATTTTCCCAAGGCTTACAAGCTTTTAAATTTAAACAAAAATCAAGGCCCAACTTTAGTCATAAATTGGCTGACAATGGATGTCTGTTTGCAAGCTTAAGAAGTTCGTCAAAGCGTGGCGCATTTCTGGCTTGTAAACAGACAAATAAGTCGGACTAGAAATAACCCAGAAGGTGTTAATGAAAAACTCTGTTACCTACAAAAAAAATCGAAGCGATGGAATAAAAGTTTCAGTTTAAAAAAATGATTTTTAGAGACTGACTATTTGTTCAAAACTGAGACTGAAGCTTGACCTTGGAACGTTGATCAGCAATTGCTGATAGTTAGAAACTGGACTTGTTTCAGAGGCGTATTGATGGAGACCCAAGCTTATCCCGTAGCGTCTTTGGACCTTATTTGTTCAAAACTGGAACTGCAGCTTGTGCTGAGAACGTTGATCAGTGATTATTGTTTCATTATTTTCATGAGGTCGAACTGGAAGACTGAAGGACTTAGCATCACTTTTAAATATTCCGTCTATCTATAAAAAAAAGAGACGAGGATTTTGAGTTTTCAAGCTCCAAAGCACTCGATCTTGTACTAATTTCAAGTCATAAGTCAGTTCTCTTGCATCTAAGAAGAGATGTTGGACTTGAAAAACCATATTTTGAACAGTATTCCTGATTGCACGGATTTCGTAAGAAGGCTTGAACTAGATAATTTTTGGCCTTAATGTTTAAGCATTCAAACTAAGTAAATGAAATGAAATTAAACTAAGTTCTAAAGTGGGAAATGATGGGAGCACCTGTCCGACATTGAGTACCTATTTCACGTGTGTGATTTTTCGCCACTGCATTATTTTTGTGGGAAATAGTTTCAGTCAAGTCTCAACATAGAGCGGCTATTCTATTTTAAAAACAAGTAAAACGCCAACTTAGCTATACCTCCGGTCTTTACTCATACAAAATTCTAGTACCGACTTAAAACTTGAAACAGAAACTCCTCTTCCTCTCATAAAAACAAAGCTCGTATTCTTATCACCCCGCAACATTAATTCCCAGCAACACTTGCACTCCACTTGCAACATTACACAGGCCAAGAAAAAAGCACCTGCCACTATCAGCTGCAGCTCACCACCACCTGACTTCGCACACAAGTAGCAACATTCCCCATCGACCGCGCACCGGCTAAAAAAATGTATCTAAGCACTTAAATCCAACTACCATCATGGGAAAACTCGCACTTTCAAGACAATTCGTTTTTTTTTTTTTTAAGCTTTTCTTCTCGTCTCGTCCATATCGAAAATCAGTCGACGCCGAAGGAGGAAAACATAATTTTCGCCCGCTCGGCTACATTCAGTCGCTGTCGTGTATTCATCGCATTCGGTTGTAAATACGAGTAGATACTTTCGTACAAGTCAATCTACTAGAGGACAACTTTTTTTCTGTTTTTCTCTTTTTATTCTGTGTAATTATTATTCTGTGTACCTCGAAATCAGAAAAACATTGTCAACGGTTTTTCTGATTTGATTGTATTTTTGGAAAAGAAGGTGATTAACCTTCTTCAGAAAAAAAACAACAACAACCCGCCACTTGATGATGGTTCCGAACCGAAAGTGACAGTGGAAAATTCGAATTCACACAGATGCAATGTGTCTGTAGGTCAGTTAATGTGAATTTATTTTTTTTAGGCCAAAAAGCGGTTGTCATTCAATTTTCAAGCTCAGATATTTGGTCATACGAATGCGTTTTGTGTGAGGATAGATTGCACTCTAAAATATTGATACCGTGTCTTTGCATAAAATAATTGTAAATAGTTTTGTGGAATTCTGTTTATGATTTTACAATTTTCTCGTATTTTTATTAACCGTGTTTTTATCTCGTTTTTGCTGTTTTTTCAATTTTTTTTTGACAAAACTCGTTTACCAATCTGTGCTGCGTGATGATGCACTAGTTTGTGGTAGATCTTGAACACACTCGCTGCATCTAGAGATGATTAAAGTGCATTAAAGTTACGTAATAAATAGTTATTACTTCTTAACTGGAATATAGTGAAATTTAACAAAACACCAGCAGTGTGTGGAAAAAAACAAAATCAACCGAAGTATGTAATGCGAATTCAAAAGGCATGATCGGCACTTCAAGGAGATCAAGAATTTTCTGTTCAGCTGATGGTGTGTTGCTGGTGCAGCGTGCGTACATGAAAAAAAAATGAAAAATAATGCTAAAAAAGTACTAAAACTTATACAACAACCAATTGGTCCGATTTTCGCTTTATAATAAAAGAAACCCAAACTAACGACAACAAAACGTAAGCTATATCAATTACATTTTCGTTAAACTCTAAGGGGAGAAGTAAAATTGTTTTTTTTTTTTTTTTTTTAATAAGTGGGCGGTTGGTAATTATCAGCGGTTTTACAGAAATGTTTATTTTATTTTATATTGAATATTCTGGTACCTACTGTTAGAACGATTGACCCAATTTTGTGGTTCGTTTTTATGCTCAACGCAATTTGTTGTACTGTGTGAAATTTACGGCTCTATGCATACCTGGCAGTCGATAGATGTTGGAGGATAATAAATCATAATAAGTGTACCTACTGTTCCTTTTGAAGTTGTTGGGTTTTGTTTTCTGTTTTTGTCTGCGCCTTTAGACAGCATGAGATCACGATTGAATCGGAGGAGGTGAAGAAATCTGAGATCTTGTACAATTGGGTGGTGTTTGGCTTTTCTCGATTATGTAGGTATATTGATTTAAATTTTAATTAATTTCGGATGTGACATGTGAGGATGAGTATAACGAATGATACCTATGGGGTGCGGTTTAAAATGGCAATAAAATTTAGAACGAGTAGCGAATATTGATGCGGGGATTGAGATGAATAATGAGCTGAGATCCTTAGATGTGAAAAACATTTATAAAGGTACCTAGGTATATGGATTGTGCGTAGTTTTGCGAAAGATAGTCAAGCAGGTCTTGGTTGGAACACATTTATGAGCAGCATATGAAAATGCAATCCAAATGTGGGCAATTTTTCTTAGACCGCAATTCCGTAGACAAGAAAAATCCTTTCACAAGTGGTTTAAAATTTTGACTTTAGTCTGATCATCTGCTATTGGTATTAGCCGTTTCAAGAGGTGTCCAGTAGTTTTTTTAATCATACTTAAGCTCGTGGCAAATCCTCATTTTTCACTTGCCAATTGCTCTTCCAGAAATATGAAAATTAAACCACAGGTTTTCACTAGCCGTTTTGTGATTTTTGCACTTTTGCGGAAGATAACGTTTTATCTAGGAAAAATAAGAACTTACAAAACTCACCCCATGAACTTCCAAAATGTGTTCCTAAATTTTTCCATTGAATACAAAAAAAATACCAGTCTTAGTAGGTACCGCCACCAGTCGAAACTTGTGGCTTAAACGTTTTACTTTTTGGCGTTAACTCAAACAGAACATGCCTACTCTTCTTTCAGCTTTGTTTGCAAAAAAAAAAAGGAAAACCACAACTCCACTCAACTCGATAGCACTAATCTGTTCAAACCGATCGCCGGCGGAGTGTTGATTGAAGTTTTTTGCCAGATCTATGAAGATGAAGATGAAGATACTCTATTCTATTAACCGTACAATAGACACTTGACCTGCACTTTCAAGTTTGAACTAAGGAGTTTGCAATATAGGTATACTTCTCTCACCTACATAGGCGGAGATATTTTGTTTAAAGTAAATTCGATCGTTTATTACGCGGCCCATATTTTTTCGTGGGTTAATAGTGGACGTCAATCGTCTGTCTAATAATGATGGTGTGTAGAAAAGAAAAAAGAAAACGAATAAATGTTTAAATGCAGGGTGATTCAGCTCTAGATGCCAAAAAAAGAAACCTGTGAAGAGGTTTTGCGACTGGAGTTATTTTATATATCAGACGGGTGGATAGATTTGTACAATCATGTGTGAATGGAATCAACAGGAGGGACCAGCGAATGAGAGTGTGTTTTTTCTTAAGATCAACAAGAGAGGTCCTACCTTTTGGAGACTTAAAAACTTTTTTCGGTCACGGAAAAATTAATAAATTCTTTTAAAGATAATTTATTAATCTTTTTTAAAAACTAACTTTTCAATTCCATTTAGTTTAAGTTGTAAAATTTAAAAAAAAAATTTACAATTTTGTTAAGTGTAAGTATATGGTTATAACTGGGGCCTTGTTGCATAATGACTCGTAGTTTTCAATGCGAACGAAGGTATATGCCAAAAGGGAAGTAAATATTTGGTCTTTTAAAAAACTGAGAATTTTCTTAAGAATTCGACACTGAAATAGGTATTAAAGCGGGTACAACCAGCTTGTTGTTGGGTAGTAAACACAGGCTGGGTAGAGAAAGAAAGATATTTTGAAATTGAACACCGTAAGCGGCATCCTCTTATTTTTTAATTATATCCCATGCCCTGATGGCTGACACTGCGACCTGAAAGATCTATTGTATCAATGGAGAAACTTTAATTTAAGAGACATGTGACCTCCCTGATGAAAGCCAATAAGTCCTTAGTAGCAGAGTTCAGTAGATCTGCTGGTGTGCGGGCCTCTCTATTAAAGACACGTTTTCCTAACCAGTGAAAAGCTGGGCAGTAACAGAAGGCATCCTCTTAATAACTTGAAGAGGTTTGTTTTATTTTTGCATTCGCCTGTAATTCCCAGATTTTTTTTTCCACATACCTAACTTTACTTATCGCTGAGCTTTCACTGCACGTTGTTTGGTGGTACGCATTACCACTGTGCCACAGTTAGCACCGTTCTTTCGTACTGTGTTGTAGGTGTATTTTTTTCTGAGTAAGAAGGGCAAATATTTCCACTTGTAAGGTCCGCCTTTTAGAATAGGCAGTGTTACTCTCAGACACGATTTTCTGTATTGGTTACACGATTTATTCATTGTTGAATTATGGAAGTAAATTCCTCCGGAGCATAGACCCAACTATGTCTAACTGTCATCAGTGTGAACAATAGCCAACTTCAGGAGCTAAGATTTTTACAGGGTTTAGTTGGTATGACTAAATCCAAAAAAGTCGGAAGAAGTTGCCTTATCAAAGTTTAGATCAACAAAAGGAATAGCCTCTGGGCTTTGTCAACTCTGAGGAATAGTGCCGTAAGACTGGGATTAGCTAATACGGATACATGCAGGTACCTATTGTGATGACATCTCCCACCTTCTTTCTGAATGTTAAGCCATTGCTCGGAATAGAAGAAAGCACCTCGGTATAGGTAGTTTTTTAACAACTTAGAGGAGGTTGGCTTCTGAAACAAAATTGATACTGAAATTTTGTTTTGAAATTGCGTGCTTGGGTTGAGGTTTCAATCGTTCCCTGGCGATGGGCCCATTTTTTTTTGTGACGATCTCACAACCGTACTCAACTTAACCTTAATTGGTATTATGCGAGGCAATTTAGAATTTGCCAAAAAAAACCTAAAATTGAACGTGTATCGGAAGTTTTTTTTTTTAAAATAAACTGTTCTAATGCGTTTTACAAAAATCGGTAAAAGAAGCTAACTTAGGCACTGGCCTTGTTATGGGTAAGTCCTTATTTCCCTTCTGCTCCCATTGCTAAAGTCATTTAGTAAAATTGTAAGTTTTTCAGAACCGCATTCATTTAAAAGAGATCGTAGGCTATTGACTTTTGAAAGTAAAAAAATCTATATTTCTATAACCGACTCACTGAAACAACCGTCGTGCACTTTATTTCTCAGCCGCATTCGCATTCTAGTCCTTATCACAAAAAATAATAATTTTCTGGTTTCGCATACTGAACCGATGTGGATTTTCTCATGGCTGGTCTCATTCGCTATCGCTTTGGCGGTGAGCATTGAAATGTATAATTAATTTTATCTCGTCGACTTCCCCCTGCATTGTGACGGTCTAAGAATACTAGAAATCAAAACCACCATTGATTTCGCAACCAAAGGTATCGCTTTAAAAGCCTTTGATATAATTAGCATGAAATTAGACAGCATCCACCAAAGGGCGCCCCTGAGCCGGAAAAGATAACCATCGGCGGATTTGGGAAAATATCCAAAGCCGATTAATAAACGAAGGACGGTGCTGTGCCTAAAACTATGATTTATGTACCCCTCCAATCATTCACATTAATCGATACCGTCACGTAAAGAATAGCTTTCCCAATAGCCAGACAAAGTTGCAAGTCTAACAACAACCTCCCATTGCCCCTAATTATAGGCACCAATTAACAGATCATTTTCAATCTACAACATAATATCAAACTACCGAATTCTTCCCAAAGTAATTTACAGAAGAAAAAGGCAGTCTGAAGTTAATTATGGCAACATAACAATTACTGTCACTTGATCCACTCGAACCGATATTATTACTTTGCTGGCGGGTGTTGGTGTTTTTTTTATGGACTGGACTGGAAATATAAATTTTAATTTTCCATACAGCCGAATGTCATTTCCAGCGTTTATCGTTGTTTTATTAACAATTAACTTTATTGCGTTCATGAAAAAAAAAAAAACAGTCTCACCACCCATCGGTAAATCCCACGTGAGTGTTAAAACTCGAGTTACACTTCAATGAACTGCTCTTCCTCGTAATACCCGTGAACGACTGTCTTTTAAGACAAACAAAGTGACAGCAGCAAAATAAAAACAAAAATCACTGCTGGCGCATTCATTGCAAATTTTCGTATTCCGATCGCATTTTGGTCAAAATTGACCTTTAACTGTGTTTTTTTTTTTTTTTTGCGTTCGAGTAGTGTCTGCATGGTGGAGTTTTTGGGTGGCGCGATTTAAACGGTTGGGTGGAATATCAATCAGTCGGATAATGGGGAAATTTATAATCAAGTCGAGGTTTTCTTTTTTATTTGCAACAAGTCTCGCTGTTTTGTTTTAACAATTTGAGTGAGCCTTCGCTATGTTGAAGGGGACACACTTTTGTTTGTCGTTTTTAATTGACACTGTTTCTTTTTTTTGACGTTTTGGCAAATGAAATGTAAGGGAATTTGTATGCAAATAGATTTTTTTTTTCATGCGGTGAATAGTGTAACCACAACATACGGTGAATTGTGATTGCAGAAATTGTGATTGCTATAGTGCTTCTTTTAATTGTTTGGTATTTGGGACAGGTATGCACCTTTGGAGTGTGTAGTCCGTTTATATTAAAGAAATAGCACAGTTGCCGAGGCGATTCATTGTAACTTTCTAAATCTAGTCAGTCACATTTTTATGGGGAGCCAAAAAATCGGAAACGTTTTTAATTCAAGCAATAGTGGCAAACTATGCTAGTAAAATAGACCGGCAGCTTTCAAGCCCAATAACTCTATTTCAAAGGCAAATTTGACTTAAAAATCTTTACAGAAAAAAATGTTTAACGAATTTTTGACTTGCGAACTCTCATACTCTTTCCCCCAAACTCTCGGGAATTCTTTCCTAAGAAGAATACAAATTATTTATATTAAGTTCGTATAAACTTCTTCTACCATGTTCGCAATTAGTTCTTTCGCGAGCGTTTCAATGATTCGCCAGCGATTCTTCTTTCAGCATCGGCAAAGCCGACAACTATTTTGCATGAAAAATACATTGCATCGGATTCTCAGCTGAATTCGGCTAGAAATTTGTATTTCGTTCTCTCGCGAGCGTTTCAGCGATTCGCCAGTGATTCTTCTTTCAGCATTGGCAAAGCCTACAACTATTTTCCATGAAAAATACATTGCATCGGATTCTCAGCTGAATTCGGCTAGAAATTTGCATTTCGTTCTCTCGCGAGCCTTTCAGCGATTCGCCAGCGATTCTTCTTTCAGCATTGGCAAAGCCAACAACTATTTTCTATGAAATATAGATCATCTCGAATTCTCAGCTGAACTCGAAAATGCAGGAAAAAAATTATAAAAAAAGCAGACACAAAATCTAATAAAGTGCAAGCAGGTTTAAAAAGTTTTTACTTTAATTTTGGCAATATTTTCCAAAATATTATTTAAAACCGTTTAAAACCTTTTTCTATTCGCTACATTTAATTTTAAATTTAATTTAAATATGTAGACAATAAAAACGCTGCGCTTTCCACGCTTGTCCAAACTGCAATGATAAGCGAAATGCTTTCGATATTTTTTTTAACAGAACACTACACCATCTGTTTGCGCCCAACATTTATAATAACAATTAACTTCAGTTGGTTTTTGAACCGAAAAACCCCCGGGGCAAAAAAATTATCGCAGTCGCTAAACAAAAATAACACCCACCACAAGTATGGAATTTCACACCCAGTCCATTATGATGCGCTCTTGGTTTGCAGTTTTGTGCGTCAGCCAACATAGCATAGCACGAGAAGGGGGATGGCATGGCGGCGGGCGGACATTGGTTTTGTTATTGTGTTATACGGAATCACCACAAAAATTGTTCCCACATCAGTTGCTGTTGCCGACTGTGTCACTGCACTGTCACTGGCGGTTGGGTTCGCATACTTTACACAGTGGTGGCGCTGCTACTTTGCTGTCGCAAATGGATAATAATTTGTCTCTAACTGTAACGAGCTATCAACTAAGCTTTCGCACATATAAATGCAATTTTGAGTATGTAGCGTTTTGGGGGGTTGTATAAGGTTAAAGCGTCTACAGTTAATATGGGGGGTGGTCGTGGTATTGCTTCTGCATTTGATTGACGATATGAGCTGGTGTTTCGCTTTCAGCAGACAGCTCTCGGCGTGAGGGTTGTGTGCGGTTAATGCGGTACATAAATTGCGTTTAGACGAGATTGATACTCGGGTAGTCGGCAGTAATTTATGAATACGGGTATTAGGGATAATTCGATGTAATTTGAACGAGTTTATGCACTTTCGAAGATAAGTTGGAGAATTTAATTAACTGCAGATTGGCTGGTGGTCGGATGACAGATGATTAGCTGGGGATTTGCTTTGTCTGTGACTTTTGTTGGAATAAAAGGAGTCGGCAAATCATGGGCATATTGTGCGTCGCTGAGTGACATAGGAAACTACAATTTGTGGGCCCACTCTGTTGAAAATATTTCTTCCAATGAATTGTTAAAGAAAAAAATCCTACTGGCTTCTACAAAATGTACATCCACCCATACGTGTTGTGACAGCGTGTAGCCGCATAAGTTGCCTCCGTATGTCATTTCGTTCAAAGGAGGAAGACAACTGCCTTGGTATGCTTATCCACTCACTACAAGAGGACGCGGTTGCGATAACTGTTCTCACATATCTTTGCGGCACCACATCACGTTATGTTACATCGTGTTCGTCTTCGTATCCAAGGCACTGAGCAGGTATATCCTTAGAAACTTAGCATGTGCCACCATTTGGAGCATTTGTAAAACAAAAAAAAAATACATCATTCCCTGTTTAAATAGCATTTTCCGCATAATTATCCGAGTGTGTACCTGTCCTACTTAACCAGCAGTCCATGTCCGGAAACGCCTTTAATAGTTGCCCAAACTGTGCTTAAAGCGATGGCTTCCATTTCATTCAATTTCACCCATTGTTTGGGATATCTATCATGGCCACCGAACGTCTGGCAAAGTCTTTCAATTTTTAGCAAACAGAAAAGAACGGAAATCCTCTCAGTTGCAGTCTGCTTGTTCGAGTCAAAGAGTTATGTGGTATATAACTGGGATTCTCAGCTGAGGCGCATTTCTCTAAATTTGGGTCACAAATTGGCCAATAAATGTCCGAACGAACGGATGAATTCGTTTTATCCTCTCCAATGAGGAATTGAACGAGCGGATGCACATTTTCGGTGCCAGACTGATAAACGAGAGGATTTTCTTGGTGTGTGCCGAGAACTTTTTTTTGGGGTATGAGTAGCGCGGAGATCATCTCGTACGTCATCCTGCCACTGCTGCGTTGGATGTGATTCGTAAATTATTTTTTTCGGTTGGTTTGGAAATTTACGATACGGCAGCCGTCATGTGACGGTCAGATGCGTGACGTTCTCATAAACAAGTATACACTGCGTGGACGAGTAATCGCGAAAATTGATGGTGCTGGCGTTGAACTGAAGAGATAATGAGGAATGAAAGTGCGAGACTTCAACATGTGAATTTTTGTGTATGTAATGTAAGTAGTTTGGCTTCGTCCTTCACCTTTTTTTCCCCCGATGTAGTGTTGCTATCGAAAGGACCTCGCTGAGGTAATTTATATGGACCCTGGGCTGTCAAAGATATCAGGCGAAAGATTTGCAGACACGAATGAAATGAATGGAAAATGCCGCAAAGGAATACACAAAATAATAGAAAACGGTCTAACGAGGTTGTGTGCATGCTGTAAGAGGAATAAAGGGAAAGCCTCGGGGGTTTATCGACGGATTGTGGTGCAGTTTTAAGGGAGTGCAGCTGACTAGACAGAGTTGCATTCTCTAGATGGAAGCATGTTTTTACGTTTCTACCTTAACCCAGGATCCTTGCAGATGGATGCAAGTCCTGCACTTAAATTGCTGTTGCCTTTTGGATATTATGTCCTTAAGGAGCGGCGTTTTAAAGTTTTCAAAAAGTGTTCATACACAAAAACTAAACTACATATAAAAGGAAAAGTCCCACCATTAAAACTAGTTAACCGGTAACCGCAGATTAAAAAGTCATCACTAACAACCCACTTAGTGCGGCCAAAAGCAACGAGTGTGTTTGCCATAATTGTCAAAGCTATCAGTGCGGTCAGTCGCTGCTTCAGCAATTACAACCACCAATGGGGGCAATTTACAATTATTATCCCATTCAAATGGTCACACACAAATGGTCTTTGCACGGTCTTTCCTTCGCACTCACCTGCAGGTTAATTCCCAGCAGCATGCAACATGTTAATTACAGTGTGTGTGTGTTTTTCTCCTTAGTCCGCCGCAATCAACCACAATTAGCAACAATTTTTAATGTCCACTAAGGACTGACAAAAATAATACACAATCGAAGAAAAATATAGAGAATTGCATTCCAATGCGCGGTCGACGAAAATGGCTCGATTACAGTTGGCGGCACACACCAGCACCCAGTGCTCGAAGATAATTGCCCAAAATGTCAAATGCGGTATCACACAAGTCGGCCCGCTTTCATATATTACATCCACTCAGAAGTCAGAATGTTGACCACAACTGTACGACTATGATACTCACGCTCACGTCCTGCCTGACTATCTAATGCGGCGGACAGTGCTATATGTGAGAAATTAATTCGCGGACCGCTCCCATTGCCGAGTTTGAGCTGGTAAATTATGACATCGCTTGAAGCTGGCCGCCAAAATGATCGAAAGATTTAACTGGCTGGATTTATACCCACCGTCCGAGTCGCAGGAGACAGATGAGAGAGAGCCAAACGTAAATTACCTACGTGTAAGTAATTACAAGTGACAGCGCTCGGAACATGGGTTTTTACGAATTATTGCGCCGGCTCTCTTTGGGCATTCTCGGAGTGCAGTCATAATTTGCACTCTTCGGGTGTAGAGATCAGGGGGACACTATAGGATGGCATGCCACAGGTGTTGTTTGTTTTTCTGTTTGCACTACCTAATTGTTGACATTTCGATACAGCAAATAAGATAAATGCGTTTGTTTAACTGTCAGCGATTTGATGAGGTGGAAGAACTTGTTTGCGGGTTTTTTTTTCGGGCTTTTGCGAGGGCAATTAGTTCCTGCGAACACTTGAGGGGAGACAGGGATTGACCACTTGATGGATAAAAATCGCGGTACCCACTAATTGCGAACTCTTTTCCACACAAGATTGCAGTTTTTGATTACGGGTTGGACTTAGTAGACTCCTTAGTAGGCTCTTGTCCTAGGGTAAGCGATAAGCCAGTCTTCGTTGCCCGTAACAAGATTATAGCAATTAGCACAACAGATAAATAAGTTCACATATGACACATTCGGTAGTGAGTTTCAATTATTTTTGAGACGAAGGTCAATTTTACATGATAAATAATTGTAGCCTATTCATATATAGGGTTTTCCAATAAGAGGTGTTATTGTGAATGACCCGCTGTTTCGGTAGCTGTCATTTTTGGAGCTTTTATTCTTTGATATTTGACAAGTAGAAACTACGCCATTACTAAAAATGGAACGATACACGCTCCAACAACGCATTGAAATTATGAAAATTCACTACAAAAATGGTGAAAATCTTGATCCGGAATTCCATCGAAAAATCATCTTGACTGATGAGGCACATTTCCACCTCGGTGGCTACGTCAACAAGCAAAATTGTCGCATTTGGGGCTCGGAAAACCGAAGAGTTATTGTTGAGAAGCCTCTCCATCCTCAACGTATGACTGTTTGGTGCGATTTATGGTCCGGCGGGGTCATTGGACCTTACTTTTTCGAAATCGAGGACATAGGGCAGCCACTTTGCGATTTGGTTAAGAAAAAGAGATATGGTCCTGTATGCGTGCTCGTGGTGGCATTTTGGCTGATGTTGTTTTTCATTATTAACGGCCTACCTTCCTCTTTATTATGAAATATACATCCGATCATTTATCTCAAAAAATGGAATTTTTCTTTGAATACCAAAATAACACCTCTTATTGGAAAACCCTTATAAAAAGAAAAAAGACTGAACGTAGCTCACACGTCCTTAAATATTTTGAGATATATCAGTCAGCTGTCCACTCCATTCGAAAGCCACAATCTAATGTGATCGAGTTTAACTGATTTTATAGCACTGTGTGTCGTTTTCTCTGTTGGAACGGAACGAAAGAGAAGTGTGCGGCATTATTTTTCGTAATGCGCGGATGGATAATGAGACGTGACGCATGGCGCTGTTAATAATTTGAGTGCAAGTGCTTTCTAAAGGGTTTTTGCTACCATCAGAACTCGATTAAGTGGGAGAAGAAATTACTCTCCTTTCTAGAATGCGAAACAGGAAAACAAAATCTTGCTAACATCTAGTGAAACTCACCCTGAGATCAAGGTTTTCGTCTGTTTAAAAACTGTTTTTGGTGACAAGACAAACAAAAATTCAGACGTCACCCGGTATCTGAGTACGACTTTCAAAGCCTGGCTATTTTCAAACCTCATCCTAGACGATTACTGTCACAGTTCGATACGATATGGATCAAAGCAAAGGTAGAAAAAGGAGTAGAGTGATTTTTGGAACGAATAACTACTAATAGTCCGGGGAAGTCTCTCCCACTTCAACAAATCTATAAGCTCCTAACTAATGATACAATGTTGACTGTCACAAAGCGAATTAATCGTTTCCCATTTTTTAAGTGCAAACCACGCATAAACTGTCGATTACAATTATTCCAAGGATCCATTCTTAAACAGAACAAATCTACTTAATCGTCTTTAGTGACACTATTTAATCTGTTGGAATGGAAAACCCTTTCAAAAGATTTCTATATAATTGTAGTACTTCTCCGCTAATCGAGCACATTTCCAATTAAGTCGGTCTAGCCACGAAAATCGTTTTTGTGAATATTTGTCACACCAACGACAATCACGCCTTGCCAGCCATGACGCTGATGCCGCCGCACCCAGCCACAGTGTCTAAAACTCAATTTATGTTAATGATTTGCTCGAATGTTCAGCATTATCGTTGCGTAAACCGCTGCTACAGGAATAAGATAGGACACCACCCACAATCTCTGGAATGGGCGATGTGTCGGTGTCCTACTGTTGGTTGCAGTGCCAAATGAGCGGATGTTCATCAGATGAGATTGTAGAGGATGTAACTTTTCACATAATTTCTGTGGTTTTCTCATGGTGGCAACTACAGAGAAGGAGGATACCATAACGACGCGTGTATGAACGGGGATATGGATATAGCTCCCGCATGCTGCCGTTTTTAAGTGAGTAGGATATTATCATTATGCCATCGACCAAACTGCGATTATATTTAGAAAAGTAGGTTAGGATGACTGAAATTAGATGGGTGGAGTTTAATGGAATTGTGTTGTTATTTTTTATTTAAATCTAAAAGCTCACTTTGCACAGAAATTTTTTGCCACTGGATAGGTAGCACTGGAATTATTTTTCAGGGCACTTATTCCGTAACTTTTCAGGCGATTATCGTTAAAACGATAGACCTCCAAAACTAGCAACTAAGTGCTTAAATTACAAGTGAGCTTTTTAGAGCTTGATAAAATATAATACAAACTGACGTTTGTCAAAAAAATTCGAGCAGAATATGGCTTATTTTGGTGATCAAAGTTGCAAAAACGATATCATTTGGACGATCGTTGATTTACGGAATCTGCCCCCAGGTTGTTTCCAGGACGGCTTTTACTTGAATCAGTTACGTGTGCGGTTAAACTGTTGCAGGAGGCGGGGACATTATCTTACAATCTAGAATCTCACCTCCAAAATTAACTGCAACTTGTTTTCCACTTCTACAAATCGTTTACCTAGTTGAATTTTTATTTGAAAATATTATTTTTCAAGAGATATTCAATGGAAATCAATATTTATCTAAAACTCAAGCTGGAGGACACAATTCACTGTTTAACTCTATTTACTGTGAAATATACAACAAATTTTATAAAATCACATCCAAGTTATGATCTCGCCATCCCACCACTTCTGATCTTTTTTTTGTTTCTGTCAGTAGGTTTGTTTGTTTGTGCGCACTAGGTTAACCCTTATGCGTTCGATATAGCACTGAACTCGCCCTGGTACTGAACACCTGTGTTTGACATGGCTTCTAGGGCACCCTAGCTGGTGCCCTGAACTGATCCCAGTTAATTTGTGGGGGCAAAAATTAAGCGCTGAGTTGCGCTGAGTTTTGCTGTAATTACGCTAGCTGTCATTCATTTTCAAACTCGTCATTTACATTGCGAACATACTTTTATGAACTATTTGCATTATGGCAAACCCAAATTCAGAATTTAGTTCATCCATTTTTTAAACGGGAAAAAGTGTTACCAATAGATATATATTTGTCAATATCAACAACTGACAGACTTCAGGGCAACATTTTGCGTTTGATATAGCACTGAACTCGCCCGAATTTTCAGTGTTGTGCCGGGTTTTTGACAGATGTGCACTAGTGCTAGCCACGTCAAACAAACCTAGTGACAGCGGAGCAGATCGTCGCCGTAGTCGGTAAGATCGCAATGTCGGCAATATAGGGTTTACATTAAAATATATTTTTTGCGAGTGAAACTAAATTGATATATGTATTTTGATTTGTTTTAAAAAAATGAGAAAGAAGTCCATTGAAAAATAAGTTATACCAAAACAAGCATCAATAAAGTATTCAATTGCATTAATTAATGAAGATAAAGCTCGCAAAAATGTTGTAAAACTCCTTATTGCTTCCTATGGCTGGGATGTCATTTATTGACTTAGAAAATATGTTTTCTGTGGTATAATCAGTTGAGTGTCTTAGCCCCGTTACGGCAGTTACTCTACAATGACAATTTAAGTGATTTTGTCAGTGCTACCACTGCCAACAGGAGGTATCGTCGGTTTCTGAAAATTAAAAAAACTCCATCACAAGAGCATTAAAAGGGATTTTAGTCAAAATCGTCATCGTTGGACAACAGGTCGATTAAAAAACGAATAAAAATACCATGTGGTAAAAAAAAAATGTCTCAATAAAGTCATAGCAAATCGGATTTAAAATCCACTCTTGTCATTCTAATTACAAATTATACTTAAACTGGCGCCGGTTACCTGCGCTGACAATAATTCTTACAATTCAATGAATTGACACTACAATACGACAGTCCGTTGAGCTTCTGACGGGCACTCTGCGGCAGCGTAACACGTCACCACGCATATAGTACGAACGTGACATCTGGCCTCAATTATTGTTCTGCAGTTTTCTACCCGCTGTGCTCCAACTACTGAACACTGAAGTAACATTTTGGCCATAAAGCCCTGAGGCCTAGCCATTATAATTTTAAATTCACATATCGACAGATAGACTGCTCTGAGTAGACTGACATTAGGCACTTATATATATATTTTTTGTTTTAAATTCTTCTATTAAAATGGGTATTATTTTAGACACCGTACAGCACCAATCGCTCAAACTGACTTTCAATTGTTTATCAGAAAGATTTGGTTTTAATTTTTCGCCACCTAAGGGCACGTTAAGTTAACCCTCCTCTTTTGAGTGGTTGCTCAAAGCGACCTGTGTCAACAAAACAAAAAGTTTGCGCTGTCGAAAGATTCATCTCAACTCGTTGGATGATTTGTATACAAAAGTGTAAAATCTTCGAACGTGAATCACCACCTGCAGAGCGTCGTTGTCGCCGGTCAACATCACAGCGCGACACAATGATGCTATTGGCTTGATGTGACGTATTCACAGGTGTGTTTAATTAAGAAACTTGTTCTCGATCGATTTGGGTGATTCGACTGAGTATTATATGTTACGTGGTTATGTAGAGGTGCGCGCGAGTGCAGTTTGTTGTGCCTGGTTATGCATTGAATCGGCGGCAGCGGCGGCGGTAATAAATGCTTGTCTTGTTGTGGTTGTCACTGTTCATTGGCATCTAAGATTGCATAATGGCGCGAACATTTTGTTTTAACTTTTCGCATTCGCCCAATGCGACGAAACCGACCGAATGGAAATATTCAATTAAGACAGGGTGTTTGGTGTATTTTTAGCATTTTAGTAGGTTATTTTAAGTATTTTAGTGACACAGCTGACTGTTCTGTCAGATCGGTGTCAATTTGTCGTGTTGGTGTTAAATGTTTTGCTTGTTAGCCCAGGTTTTTTTTTTTTGAGACACTGATCGATTTACAGCTTATAAGGCGATAGCCTTGCGTTGGCATAAACCAGCAAAACCAAAAGTCTACACACAATCCCACAGAAATTAGTTTAAGAGCTTGTCATGGTTTAAATTGGCCATTTTGTGGATCTAAGCGATCCTGGTAGGAGGCGAGGAGTGACTAAATTGAGTTGTTATTGCTAAAGTGCAGTTTTCAAGTAGTAAAGTCTAAACGAACTATTAGGAACTTCTATTGGAATGTGGGAAAGTCGATGGGTATCAAGGATACTCACTTGAGTTCGGTTTTTCTGAAATATTTCTGCTGGCAAATGAATGTCAGGTTAGGTTAGAGTAGACTTAGAGATGTGAGGAGAACAAGACACTAGAAACCTCTAATCGATGTCAAATTACCACTAATCCTAGGATGAGCGCCATCTATTGGAAAACAGATGGCGCTCAGTCCGTTTAATTATAAAACAAATTCTAACCAAACAACTCGTTCACTTCCCATTCCAGTAAAAGGACAACTCAGTTGGACAATGAAATTCACAAAAGACGTCATCAGACCACACCACTTCGATATGGCAAACGTTCGAAAATTCAGCAAATCCTGAAGACCATCAACTCTTGACTCGACTTGCTATCCTTTCACCTAATCTCTTCATTCCGAATGCGTCGCCGCAACGACTAACAACAACCACAAAAGGAATGGCCGGCCGGAAAGCGCGCGCCTGTCGAACGCGTAGCTGGTTTCTTCTGAAGGATTCTGTGATCTTTGTTCTAGTTATGTGCCTGCTACAGTTACAAATTCAATTGGTGACAGCTGCCAAGGGCGACCTTGCGCCACCCAGTAGTCACGAGCGTAAGTTACACATTGATACAACGGCTGCAACATCAACGACACTGCCATCTGCAACATCAAAAGAAACAACACCGCCACAATTCGTTCGGGTCTACCCAACAATGACCAGTAAAAGTATTAATAGTGCTAATAATAGTAGTAAAAGTAGCAATAGTACTGCAAAGAGTGTACAAAGTGTGAGTGAAAATGTGATACGTGAGAATGTCCTGCTACCGTCATCGGATTCCGAACGCGAAGCTCAGCTGCTTTATGAGAAATCCCTGCAGGAGTATCACGACAGTAGCAGTGGCAGCACTTCCACTACTACTCCGTCGGTGAACGGTGCCGAACGAACGTTACACAGTGTCTGTGAGGCCTGGCTGGCAAGAAAATGCCACTGCCATGGGCATTTGGAACGCATATCTCTTGGATGCAGAGGGCTGGGTGTGCTTGCTGTGCCACTGGACATACCGGCGGAAGTTGTTAATTTGTGAGTACCCATTTCAAGAAGTTCAACCTTTCTTATTTTATTCCATTTTATTCCATTGTGTGCTTTTGTTGAGTGTATTGAGATATTTTCCAACTCCGGCTCGTAAAGTGTAATGTAGCTAGTCCGCCCCTGGGGAAGGTGTTTATATGTTTTCCTTTTTTTGGGTGGTAAATTCATTGCCCGTATGGCTTGGACTGGGGATGCCCATGCCATAAATTCGAGAGCCAGGACTCGCTCTTCGAAATGAAATGGCGCCGACAAATAAAAACAAATCGATTGAAGTTGACTTGGCAGGGTAGGAAGGGACATGGTCTACCCACATTAAAGCCAGCTGAATTTAATCCGGAAGTCGGTCAAGATACTTTAAGGGACGACGACGTACGTGAATTGATTTCCATTTAAATTGCTGTCTGGCTTGGGTATTTCCCCCCTTTCTTTTCAATTTCCCATCGAACTGGAGTTGAGAGAAAAGAGCTGATTGCGTAATAAACTCAAGTAACGATTATTATGTTTGTCCTGTGATGCTTTTTCCTTTCCGACGTCCGATCATTGGTAGTCCTTTGTTTAGGATTTCCAACGCAAAAATTTCATCAAAGTGGTAGAGGTATTCCTTTCATCTTGTTCTTTATGCCACTGCCTGCTTAAGTGAACAAATTTCAAAGTAATTGACGACAAGCGAAGGACATTGAGGCGATATGTAATTTGGGGAAAAACGACTCCAGCAGGAATATTGCCGCATTTTAGTTGTATCGTTTCCCTCGTGTCCTTGCGATTATTTCTGTGTTTGCTGAAGGCGGCAATGCTGGGAAATTAGTGGAAATTAGTTCACGAAATGACCTCAATTAAGGAGCGATTGCTGAGGAATGTCTGCAGAAGTCGAACATGGTTTTGGTTCACCCATTTGAAAGCACGGTACAGAGGCACTTGTAAGTAGGGAAGCTGCATTTACAATTTAGGACTTGCCTTACATTTTTTCCCATTAAAGATAAAGGAATGTTAAAATTTTAAATTTAAATGTGCAGTTATGTAAAATGAAACCACATTTATTGGACCTTAGCGCTCGAAGCTACACCAGTTTTAAAAGCGAATAAACACCAACGCAAGCTGTAGACTTAAAAAATCAGTGACAAACTTACAGTCTGTTTCAAATGAACAAAATGTTGACAAGAATTCTAATTACAACGCAAGAACTCGTACAACCACATCCCTGTCTTACTACTTATTGAAGATTTTTTCCGTTTGAATTTGGATTTGTTACTCTATTTCGTTTAAATTACTCGCCGTGTCCTCTGAGATGAGAACTTAATGGAGCAAATTTAGTTTTTATTTCATCGCTGTCGGCCGACTCTTTTCCGAATTTAAAATTTGCCCGCAGATGTCAGATTTTGTTAAGTAGCAACTTATTTTCCCGCTTCGGTCAACAAAAAAATTATGAGAATACCAAAAGAACAGTCAAAAGAGGAGTCCAACCACTGCAAAACTGATATCAAACCTGACAAGCAGCGTTACTGCTCAGTTCTCAATTGTCTCCTGGCAACGCTCAATGCCCCCCAACAGTACACACCAGACAAATGCCAGAAAGCTTGACAAAATTCCAAAACAGAACTTCTCATGAATATAGAAAAAAAAAGAGCAAAACAGCAACAACCCAACCTTCTCAATATGGTAAACCACTTCCAAGCTATTTGCCACCGAATCGAAAAGCCACCACAAATCCAAACAAGAAAACAACTTCATACCTCCATCGTGCTCATATACACCAACCATTGACATCTGCCAGAAGCCATCAACGACGCACGTTTCCAAGTCCCAGCTACACTTGCAACCGTTTGACGATGAGCTTCTGCAGAATATGTCAATCCGAGCCGCTTGGGAGGCTTTACCTTGCCCATGCCGTGGGAAAAAATGCACAACCCCCCTCCCCTTTTGCGTGGAGACATATTTTCACACTCAGTTAGCGCACTTGGTTTGCGCTTCATTAGAATGCTTGAGGCAAAAACCGATTTCTCACAATGATCTCTGAGCCCAATCTAACCATAGATGCGGGTTGGCATTTTTAAAATGGCAAATCAACTTTATATTGTTTTATGAAAAATTAACCTGCTTCTGGCCGTGTTAATTGGACAACGACACGACCATACGGGCTGGCATTTGGTTAAAAAAGAAGAAAAATCTGATTGAATTTCGTGCACAAATGGAAAGGATGCTTCCTGACCTAATTCGTTTACCAGAACCGCAACGAAACAAAAAACAGACAGTTTGCAACATAATGGAGAACAATATCCTCCACCGCCAGAGGAGAAGCGAACAAGTCGGAAAGTGGCCATCATGTGGCGGAACAGAAGTGGTCACACTATTGTTGGTTAGGTGGTGCGCGGTGGCAATAATTCTCCAAGATGGATAATGAATAAAATGTGCACCAATTTGCCTGCTGAATGAGGCAATTAATCTTAGAGTTGGCGTGATTGCGAAAAGTTGATTAGGCTTATAGTTGGGGGTCATGTGGTGACTTGCATTCTCTTACTTTCTAATCGGGCAAAATGTTATGGAATTGAATTGAAAAATTATTAATAAGAAGTCAACATAGGACTAGGATTGACTGCCAACTGGGAGCTTTAAATCGTTAAGGAGCTGAATGCACTAGGAATGGATTTTCTGATATTGGTAATAGATGGACAAGACACGTGCAGAATATCTGCAACAGAAGCAGGAGTCTGGTCGAGTTCATAAATGTAAAAATGCTGCATTCCTGCAAGTTTCACGTTAATTATTGTAAAAAAAAACTGCATTATCATCGCAGAAGTTTGGCAGTAGGTACTTGCGCTAAAAAAAGAAAATTTGCAGTTAGCATGTGTCTGAGTTCATTAAAGTAAAAATGCGGCAACACTGCATTTTTTGTTTCTATTGATGTAACACACTGCATTATCTTGTCATCTGCTTTATATAAGCAAAATGACAGTCAAACTGCGATCATCGCAGAAGTTTGGCAGTAGGTACTTGCGCTAAAAAAAGAAAATTTGCAGTTAGCATGTGTCTGAGTTCATTAAAGTAAAAATGCGGCAACACTGCATTTTTTGTTTCTATTGATGTAACACACTGCATTATCTTGTCATCTGCTTTATATAAGCAAAATGACAGTCAAACTGCGATCATCGCAGAAGTTTGGCAGTAGGTACTTGCGCTAAAAAAAGAAAATTTGCAGTTAGCATGTGTCTGAGTTCATTAAAGTAAAAATGCGGCAACACTGCATTTTTTGTTTCTATTGATGTAACACACTGCATTATCTTGTCATCTGCTTTATATAAGCAAAATGACAGTCAAACTGCGATCAAGTCTGTTATTGAATTTTGTTTTGTTGCCGAGTTGC
Organism: Cheilosia impressa; assembly: GCA_948293265.1. NCBI lineage: Eukaryota > Metazoa > Arthropoda > Insecta > Diptera > Syrphidae > Cheilosia > Cheilosia impressa. The sequence continues at coordinate 51,962,025 of OX411883.1, read as the reverse complement.
AGGAAGATGACAGGAATAGCTTGTTGGGTATATTGCGGGTGCTATTACTGGTATTTGAGTTCCGTCCACACGTGCAAAAACGTTTGGAAAAGGATTACTCCATAAACTTGCAAATTTATCCATTATTATCAAATTGAAGCTGGCCATTTTATATACAAGCTCTTCACGTAAATACCTATAGACTTTTTATAAAGCGTGGGCCATCTAGTGGCTTCTTTTTAAATCTTAGGTTATTTTGACACTGACAGCTGTTTCCCGCTCGAAATGTTGACTGAAAATCAGTATCATACCTCCGCGGAGAGAAATGACTCGCTTTACGCTTGAACAACGTTGGGAAATATTGAATACCTATTTAAAAAGTGAGTCCTGTGTAGCCCAAACAGTGGGTTTTTTACAAAGAAGTTTTGGCCGAAATGAACCACCCACCGCGCCTGCTGCACGCAAGTTTGTTAGGCGGCTACGTTAACAAACAAAATTTCCGCATCTGGCTTGGAAAACCCACACGCTATTGTCGAGAAGTCAATGCATCCATAAAGAGTGACAGTTTGGTGCGGATTGTGGAGTGGTGGCATCATTGGACCATTGAACCCTTTAGAAATTTTTTTTTGCGGACAACCGTGAAAGACCGATGTTAAGTCAACAATCCGGAAACGATTCAAGCACTTAAGGCCAATATCATCCGAGCAATCCGTGAGCTACTGCCCGAAACCATAAACAAGGTCTTGGAAAATTGGAGTGACAGAATGCGCTACTGCGAAGCCAGCCGAGGCAGCCACTTGAACGACGTTGTGTTCCGCATAATAAATTAGATTCTTTGCATAAAACACATAGAAAAAAATCGATTTTGTTTATTTTATTGCATTTTTAAAAAGAATGTAATTCGTATTTGGCGCAGACTGTCAAAAAATACCTAAAATCTAAAACCAGCTCTTAGCACTTATTGACAAGGACTCAGCTCCCAACGAGTTGTTAACCCTGCTGACTTATGCTCCCAAAAACTGCAGACGCATAGAGACAATGTCCATCACGATTGCAGGTATAAGGCCGCTTGCAATGTGCAATGCTTTTCCGTCAGAAACCGCCTTATTAGGATTCCATGGCTCACATCAATCATTAACAACTGCAGCACCTCGCACAATACGAGTACCTTACACGAACACTTTGCATCTACCGAAATTGCCAAAGAAAAATAAATTAAAATTCATCCCATGCGGCAAACAGACTTTGAGTTAACATACCTAGCCACCACTCTGAAACTTTTGGCGGCTAAAATTGATTTTAAAAACCCAATCAGCAATAATGAATCATCTTGACCATCAGCTGGCTTTCATAACATATTCATCGCTAACACGACGAAGTGTTGCAGAGAGAATGAAAAATGGATTTAAATAAGCATAAGGACCCAAGGACCGCCTGCCAACGGAATATTAATCAGTTTGGATGCCACAAACATTGTCACATGATCAAAATAAAGGAAAAAAACAAACCAAGCCATGTCAACATCTCAAGAGGAAGCCAAAACAAAATTGCTCTCTGTGGACATGAAAGACCATTAATCAAGAGCCTCGCAACACTGGTGAGAAAACTGCCATTACCGAGCACACCACAAGTTTCCGATGAGAAATCCTTGCCTCATTAAGCAACGTCTCGAGAACATTAGAACAATGGCGTTTATAAACTTTATTCATCTATTTAAACAGCCAAGCTGCAAAGCACCGACTCCTGCATCCTGCTGTGTTCCTTCAACTTAATTTTAAGTTTTAAACGGAAAACCACAACCCTATTGTTGGGGGTTCCTCGAACAGCGACCGCCGCCGAATTGTCCTTATCAGTGGGCAACCAATTTGAGAGATGATTTTTTATTGGGCTTTATTATGACCAATAAATCAGTTTGTAAAATTTATTTCATTCGATGATGTGTTCTGTTTCGTGGCGAGTGTATACATTGTTAAGATAGTGAATAATGTGTGCCAGAGTCCTTTTTTTTCATTTTCACATATATTAGAACTGCTGCCGATGTAATTTATGGCTAATGTGTTGGTTTTTTTTTTTTCATTTCAGAGACTTAGGGAATAATAATCTCACACACTTGGCGGAAAATTCTTTTCATATGGTGGCAAATCTGGAGGAGCTGTAAGTATATACACCAGCAACGGAGATTTATATTTATTTGTTTCCGTTTTGAAAATTGTTTGCCACGACAACATTACAAAGCCAATGACCTCTGTCTAATAGTGTGGAACAAAGATTAGATATGTTTATGTGCTACGCGCGTGTTGGCTAACGCTTAATCGGTCAAATACTTTCGAGTCCGTTGTTTGTTTGTGAATTTATTTATTATGTCCTGCAGAATGGTAATCCTTGGCTGTCGAATGGAAATTATTTATATAACTTAACTGGACTTAGTTGGACGGTAAATTATTACCCTCGGCGAAAAGTAATTATCTAAAAAAAATAAAGCCACATATCAGCATAGCCCCAAATTAATTACAGTAAGTGCCTCTGTGCCTGGACCGTGAAGTGATTGGAAAGAAAATACATAATTAGCAAAACCATTAATCCTGACATCTTAATAAGACAAATTTCCGAAATTCCGGCAGAGTGAAATACTCCCTTATACCTATAACACGTCCGCAATTTTTTTACAAATGCTTTTTTAATTGTTACTGAATCGATAGGAATAGGAATTGGCTAAAGCGACCCATACTTGTAAAAACAATGCGCGGCACTAATAATTGTTTTAATAGACATCAGGATGAAAATGAGCTTCATCACTGAAGACGAAATTGGGGACTGTAGCTGACAAACCTTCATTATTTTTGAAATACAGCTCAACAATTAAAATGCGTTGTTCTTTCGTATAGCGCTCCATTTTTACTAGCTCCGAACTGTCAACTGTCACTTTGTTATCTTTTTTTGCGTTGGCATCACTGTACTAATAAATGGAGGATGAATTACGGGGCACCCTTTATTTGCCTTCGCGTATTTATATATTTTTAATTGAAAAAGAAGCAACACTCTGCTAAAATAACTCTAGAGCTGAATTAAAAACGCCTATCAATCTGTTCCACTTGACAGGACCCTCTCCGACAATAATCTAGCTCACATCGACCAGCACGCATTTAATGGACTAGGCAAATTGAAACGTCTGTCTATGCAAAATTGTGGCCTTAAAATGATACCCGGCGATTCATTTCAAGGAATTCCAAATTTAATTTCACTGTAAGTATATTTTTTCGCAAAACATTTTTCCATATAACTATATAAATCTTTCTAATTTTCATATATTTATTTACTTTTCATTTTTTTATGTACTTATTTTTTGTTGACGCACTTCTTGATGTCATTTCACGTTCACTTCACAAAAAAATAAATCTATCATTATACACATAAATATTTTCTCGCACTGTTGCACAACAAAATCCAAACAAACAAACAAACAAAAATATATATATAAACCACTGTGCGTAAACAGACATTTGAGTGGCAACTCACTAGCAAGCATGGAAACAGATAGCATAAGGCATCTGCAAAATCTGAGGACACTGCGTTTGGAAGGAAATCTTTTCTACAGGATTCCGACGAATGCTTTGGCTGGACTCAAATCACTTGAAGCACTGTGAGCGAAAAGTCCTCGAATAAGAGGGGATTTTGTTTTGATTTGTTAATATTATATGTTTTTATTTTCTGCATGTGGAATTCGGTGCGCACTAATATATTGGCACTAACTTTAAGTTCGAATTGGCCATCTAAAAGAGAATGTTTTTGAAATTGGTGTCCATCCAAAATTTGTCCAGTTTTTTGTTTAGATTGGTGGAAAACTTCAAAATTAATAAGATAAAAAAAAAACCAAAACTGGTCGCAATTGGTCTCCTGAGGTATGCCTTGAATTTTTCAATGGATACCGTCAAAATTTATTGTTGCTAACACTGTATAGTTTTTTTTAAAAATGTCTTTATAAATACCCATATTGATGTCTAAATAACTTCCTTTATGTTTAAATTTTAAGGAATTTGGAGATGGCGCATTTTTTCTATTATACCCGCGAACTGTCAACTTAATACTCAGTCACGAATTTCTGAACTAGATTCGTCTGTTACCCATCCATAAACGTCAACTGAAACAGCTGCTTATATGACCGATTTCAATTAGACTAAATAAACTAGATACCTCATTAAAAACGGTCATTTGGAACGTCACTAATATAAAATTGGAATGATAACAAAAACTCACCAATCAATGCCACGTCCGTCGTATGTCTTCAGAATATTTTATGGGTTCCATTAACTTCCATTTTGTTTTCAGCAAACCGAAGAATTTTTTTCTCTCTGTTTAATTTTTCTGTCACCGATTCTATTATAATTCACACAATCGACAGTAGTGAATCATTTCCGATATTGAACACAATTAAAGGCCACAACATTTTTTAAATATGTTATTAACAATCCATTTGAATCAAGAAAAACTACCGAAAATTAAAATTTTTTTGAAGAAAAGAAAAAGACTAGAAAACACGACACAATGGCCGCTATCCACTGCCCGCTAGATGTCTAGCACAAAATATCCCAGATGAAGGAACGTCCGCGCTAGAACCCTAGCACCAGCGGCAAAGTGTCATTTAAGACTAATTATTTCCACGCTATAATCAAAGAAATGATACAATATATTATAAAAACGATATCTGAATTGCTATTTTACTTACGTTATTAACAATTTTATCACAATTCCACTTGCTCGGTTTCGTATTTAATTTTATTTTGAAAACGTTTGAACGATTTCCTTTGACAGGTCGTTTTTTTTTTTGTTTTTTCTCCCAATACAGCGGGTAATTTTGCGCTAGATTGAGAAATTTCCCTGAAAGGGATATTTCACAAAAAGTGCTAGACGTCTAGCGCAAATGGTGAAATGTCAATTTTTTTTATATGGAGTTTGACATGCCGCTAGTCATCTAGCGGGCAGTGGAACACGGCCAATGAAAATAAATAAATTTGAAATTGAACGAATGAGTTGCTTGTTGTTTTGGAATATACAAAGAGTGTGCTGGGAACGAACGGGTTTTGCTAAAAATTTCAGTACCTAGTGTGCATGTGCAGTGCATGTGGGAATGGGGTGGGGATACTGAATACAAAATACAACCAAAATAAACTAGGTACTCCTATTTCTTAACCATTGAATGACGTTTGTGAGTCACTTATACTTTTCACTCATGGATATTGTTCAAGAAGCAAGAATGACATTGACACAGAATTTTTGATGCCGCAGCTGGCTTAAAAGCTGCGATTTCAAATTGAAATTTGAATGTCTTTTTCCGTGGATCTCGGGGACTTACGCATATTTTGTATTTGACTTAATACAACCTAAAAACTAATGGCGTTTTCGATTGAAGAAAAGAAGTGCCCTTTCTATGAAAAGATCAAATCTAGAAGTGCTCTTTCTATGTTTTCTATGTTTCATTCAAAAAAAAAGTGCACTTCCAGGTCAATTCTTAACACGAAAGAAGCGTCCGGAATATTTTGAGAGAATTGCCCTGAACTCACCAACACACACTAGCGAAATGTCAGATTTAAATGTTTGTTGTGTTATTAGAAACAAATTTTTCGCTTGTGATCCGAAAATATACAATTACGAGTGCAAAATGTAAACTGAAATTAAAATATATTGATTTGGTCTATTAAAACATTCATATTTACTGTAGAAAACAAAAAAACAAGTAACAACAGAAAATCTAATTACACATATGGTGTCTACCACTGTTGCAAAAGTGCTCCAACGAATTTTATTGAAAAGAGCAATTCTGAACTTCGGGGCACTTCTCTCGGATCTTCAATGAAAAACGCCATAACACTTGGGCTTTAAGTAAAAAAAAATCAGATATGTCGGACTGAAGACTAATTTTGTGAAAATGGTAAGGTAGCGCATTTAAGAATAGTTTTAATTATTTTTCTTCACCTCTTGTAAAAATGGCTGCAAACAAAACATTTCCATTCGTACCAAGAACTGTTTTTGAAAGTGGATTTTTGTACACCCTGTTTAGCCATGCACTTCTAACTTCGAAATGCAATATTTTGTAGTATATCTTATAATTTAGGGAACAATATATGTTTATAAAAAAATATTGCACTTTCAAGCTGCCAAAATAAGATTTATGCGTTATTTTGCTGGGGTGACTTCACAGGTTTTTTTAGACTTATGTACCACCAGATCTTTAAAATAGTTTCAACTTTATGAAAGGTAGTTAGTAAGATCGATAGTTTTGTGCTGTATAAGAATGATTTTATGTAGACGCAAAAACAAGTTAAAAATCATATTTTAGCTGTCAAAACAGTCGTCGCTGTTAAAAAGTGCTGCCAATTTAAATTAATATTCGTATGATATCTCTCAAAAGTCTACAGCAACTTTTTTTAAAATTTAAAGGCTTGTCATGTCTGCATTGCAGTTTTGAGATTTGACCCAATTTACTTCTATACCGAAAGTAGTTAGACAGGTACAGGACATACAGTTAAATTGTACTGTGAACTTTAGCTAAAAGCACCCATTTTTAAACCATTGGTCTTTGGAAAAAATGCGCCACCTCCAAGAAAAAAAACCCACTCCCACCTTCAAGTGGCATTTCCTTAATCATCCTATATTTTACAGAAATCTTGGCAGCAACCTTTTGACAATAATTACCGAGGAGGACTTCCCTATAATGCCTAATCTCATTATCCTGTAAGTACACACGAAGATTGCAACAACTCTCGTTCTCATTTTCGCATTTTATTCAGGCTTTTAAGACGAAATCAAATCATGAAAATCTCACCAGGAGCATTCACCAACATAACAGCTTTAAAAGTGCTGTAAGTATATTCGTTATTCGATTCAATTCAATTCGATCATCGTCGAAGCAACATAAACCCACACAGCTCCCCCACAGGACGTTGACTAAATAAATAAAACGAACTCGTATCACACATGCATGTATCTCGAATCTAGTAGCACTGGCTATAAATTTCAGCTGTTGTCGCCAAAGTTGTGCGATAAAATCGACAATCAACTTTGATTTTGTGTACTGCAAAGACCACAAGCCGCCCGGGTTGCCCCACTTGGGTAGGTACCTAACTGCATCTGAAATTTTATTCAAATTCAGTGCACACAATTTTGAGATATTTCCTTTCGCAAAAAAAAAACCGACCCAAGCATAAACTTTAAAATTACCAATAGTAGGGCCAACCTTACCCTCTGTATCGCATCCGTTGCATTTCTACTATCATAACTTATGATGCAACCAGGAGTTGCAATATGTACACATTGCACTGTGTGTCCAGTCTTTTCGCACCAATTCTACAGCTTTTGTTGTTCCTCTGGCTATACCTCACTGCTTCTTGCACGAAAACATAAAAGCGCAACTAGAGATTTCCCTTGCAACAACTGTGTCGGGGAAAAATTGATAAACAATGCAAGACATAAGAAACACAAATGGAGCGCAGCATTCTGGTGGATGGCATATTTATATAAAGAGAACGAAGAGGGAGTGTCTGTGTCCCCTGTTATGTTTTTTATTGGAATTTAATTCGAATACTATGTTCAGTTGTCACCAATCGATGTGTAAGGAGCCCGTAAGGATTTTCATTCTGCTTTCACTCGATAATGGAATTTATGACATGGCCGCAAGAAGCAAGAACATTTGGACATTGAGTGCAGTGTACCTACCTATAGATTACCAAGTTGTGAGGCTGACCGATGACAGCATTCATTTGTTCAAATACAGAGAAGGACTTATTTGTTGTGCTCTCAAAGTGGTGGCTTACATTTTTTGCTTCCTTTGTTTACCTTCCTCCTGATTCATTGAGGAGTTTGTAAAAGAGGAAATGACATAATTCATTCGATGGCAGATCATTTTGTCAGTTAAAAATCAGATTGAATTGAATTGAAAAAAACACAGACTAGTCCTTGGAAATATTCGCGTCTTTGTAGCCGGAACTTGCTCATTTAAAAAAAGTCGTACAAAGAACGATTGACCTATCAAACCATCACTCATTCAATGAACAAAGCGAGTTTATCGAGTTACAGTGGGACGTGAAAGTAACAAGTCATCTTCTAACTCACCATTTTGACATATTAAAGCTTGCATCTCAAAGCTTTTTTACAAATGTGTCTCTGTCGGTCAGAACTGAAAACATTAACTAAACAGAAAACTAGCAACTTTGAAAGTATCAATTTATTACAGAAGAAACTGTCAGTTTTCTACTTGACAAGTGAAAGTAATTTTTAACATAGATCTAGAAACCTGAACGGCATTACATTATTCCTTCTCACTATACCTCTCAACTCAATTGCAGATGTATAAATAGAAAATTGACTAGGACCGATTTCAATGACAGCTAGATGTCAGGAAAAGTTGTGTCAATTTTTCTAAGCCTTTTTTATGCATTGTCGTCCATCAGTTATTAAACTGACGTAAAAAAAAAAACATTTAAGTTAGTAGAATAGCGATAATAGGCGAGTTTTTTGAGCTTCGATCTCAGCAAAGCAAAGTAATGCCTGCACGCGATTAAAACAACTACTCCGAGTCTCGAAGTGTCAAGTAGAACGTAGTTGTTGTAATTGATTGTTGAAAATCCTACTTTAATTTGCTTTGCTGAGATCGAAGCTCAAAAAACAGGCCTAATGTAAAAATTTGCAGTCAAATTTTGCTTAGGGTTTGACATTTTAAACATGAATGAGAAAAATGACACTTGAGGCGCATATCGTATACAAGTTGGAAGATGAATGCCATTAGATGTTACTGATGAAGTTCTAAGCAGATATGATATTTACCTTTCGGAAAATTTTGTTACAGCTGTCAGATGGCTGTCATATCTCTCAAATGTTGTCTTAATTTTTGAATAAGTTTTTTGATATTTGCTTTGCAACGAAAAGAATACAACAGTGGGAGAAAGCAAGCATAAGGATGTGTGCTACAGCTGTCAAATATGACATAAAACTTTCTCTTACTTATATTGTAAGATGACAGTACATTTTGTAGATGTAATACCAGCGTTCCCGTACATATTTTCTAAAGCAAAATTGTGACATTTTAATGACACAAAAATGTCCAAAAAACGGTGACGTTTGAAAACTAATAATGTTGAGGACGAATACAAAGCAAATGCGACACAGTTGTTGATTATTTTGTCCACGATTAAACAGGCAATTTATTTTTTGACAAACTTACTTGACTGCTGGGTGTCCTTCCTCTTCGACTTGAGTCCTGACTTGACTCGCCTTAAACTAAATTTTTTGTGCGTGTTTAATCCTTTACAGAGAACTGGACGACAATCTTTTAAGCAGCCTCCCTGAAGGACTCAACAAATTGCCGAATCTCCACGACTTGTAAGTATTTCTTGACTTAAAAACAAAATTATATTCATGCACTTATCGCTGTCAAAAATGACTGCTAAACTGTTTAAGGACTGCAACGTTGTTCTCCAAATATGTTTCCTCCCCTTTCCTTCTTTATTCAGAGTTTCTTTCTGAATTCCCGCCTTTCATTTCATATTCGTACATGGATCCGTAATTATCCTGTTTACAAGAAATTCACTCCAGCGAACTGGAGTACATGCACGATTATCCTATATGACTTTGTGATGATGCGATGGGCTATCCCTATGCGTATGATTCTCAACATGAAGTTCGTACACTCAAAATGAGGAAATGAAGAGCAGTAAAAATGTTAAGAACTTTGCATGTCTTTGATGTATGGAAGTCCTTGGAGAATGTTGATGTTATAAACCGCACTAATAAAGTCACACACCACTTGACTGCGTTCGCATCGAATCGACCTTATAACATAACCCATTTTTGGTGAAACACTTTCCGCTCTCACTCTCTATACGAAGGATATTACCACGTTCTTTAAAAATTCGTGTATTCCGGATATGCTTGCACCGAGCCAGCTCAGTTGCAACACAATCCAAGCAACTGCTGTTGCTGTCATTTGCTTGCAAATTGCGTTCGCATCAACTGTGATAGTGTGGTTTCTTTTTCTCCGTATTTGTTTTTTTTTTTCGACACAGAAGCTAACATACACAGCGTACGTATGGAATGTCCTGGCGCAACATGACCCACAAATAAACAGGATTTTCCATTTTGCTTTGAATTGAATGGCTCATCGTCAAGGATAAAGCACATTTGAATATGTATATCGGTTGTGTATGCTGGTATTAATCGGAATGCAGAGAAATTCAAAGGATGTTGTGTCACATTCCCAAGGATCTGATCTGGATGAAACTTAATAAGTTTCCTCTAACCAACGCAACGATTTGTATCAAATTACAATTTGCTCTCTGCGTGCTTGATCTGGGAACGAGATACATAAGTTGTCAATCTAAGGCAAGATTGCAACTTATTTATCAGGACTCCCTTCGTATCATAAGTCAACGCGTCATGCCGACAGTTGTGCTGGTGGTTTATTTTAACAAGAAATGCGTTTAGCATACTGAAAACGTTTTTAGGGTGAAGGGACGGTAGCCTTCATTTCAATTTATGCGTGTAAATGGTGAAGATAATCCTGGACTCTATTCCAGTCCTGGATGTCCTCAAAACTATTTATAGAAGTCCGATGCATTTTGCTTTATGGTGCTCAACTCATGAATAAACAAAAAAACCTTCAGAAATGCATCGTTTCTCAGCTTGAAGCTCATTCAAACCATTACCGACTTTCTTTCCATATAATCTAACCCCGATCCTGCCTTTCATTGCAGCTCCGCATCCAGCAATCGCATCAAGTGGATCAACGAGACCGATCTGCCAAAGAGCCTGCAAACGATTGACTTTCGAGCGAATCCTCTCGTTGGAATACGTCACGGCGCCCTCACCTATATGCCGCGCCTTCGTAAACTGTAGGTATACAAGAAATCAATACTATTTTAGATTCTTACGCCATATTTCTATGTCTGCTGGGAGAACAATAAGAAATTTCGAGCAGTTGCTCAAAATTATTTCCATTCAAGGATCCTGTCCGATGTGAGAGCTCTGCAGAGGTTTCCCGATCTGGACGGCTGCAGTTCACTCGAGGTGCTGAGACTGGATCGTGCCGGTCTGAGTGAGGTTCCAGACGATTTGTGCAGGCAAATTCCCCGGTTAAGGAGCTTGTAAGTTTGTCGAATTATCGCCAGCGCCAGTGTAGCTTAACACCTCTTCCCTTAGAGAGCTGAAAACCAATACGATGGACCGGATTCCGCCTCTGGGCAATTGCAGAGAACTAAGACTGTTGTAAGTATTTTATTGCAAAAGAAAGGTTAGGGCACTGAGTGGCATCTTCCTTCACAGGGACTTATCGAATAATCGAATTGAGTCGTTGACTGGAAGGCCGTTTCAAGGCTTGAAGGCACTGCGCGACTTGCTGTTGTCCTACAACCGGATTCAGGCGATTCCACAAGATGCCTTCGCTGGCGTGCCAAAGCTGCAGCTGCTGTAAGTACCGCATGCCCTGTCAAAAACCCGTTCTTCTTTCAAAGATCCACTTTTCACAGAGACCTAGAAGGTAACGAGATAACGTCGATCCACAAGGACGCGTTTGCTCAATTCGCCGGGTTGGAAGACCTCAATCTGGGCAACAACATGTTTCCAACTCTACCGCCGAGCGGACTTCAACGTCTGCTCCATCTGAAGACTTTCAACAATCCCAAGCTGAAGGAGTTTCCCACGCCGGATACGTTTCCACGAATCCAGACTTTGGTGCTATCCTATGCCTACCACTGTTGCCCGTTCTTGCCGCTGGTCGCAATGAGCGCGACGAGGAAGCCCCCACTGGTGCAGGAGGCTGTGCTTTTCCCATCGGACTCCGGCTTCGACATGAGTCTTTGGAACAACAGTATAATCAACATTTGGCCACAAACGCGTGAGTATCTTAGAACGATAGCCTTAAGGGAAATCTCACTATGCCCACTCTCTTAGAAAACCTGAGTAAAAAGTTCGGGTCTCAGATAGCGGACATGTGGAACAATTTTGGTCAAGACTTCAACTACCCGGCCAACCTGCCCGCCTACGTCGAGGAGTACTTTGAGGAGGAAACCGCAAACGGTGGACCGATTCGACCGCTGGGTTCAGACGTGACTCCCGGGTCTGTGCAGTGCCTTCCAATGCCGGGACCGTTTCTGCCCTGTGCAGATCTGTTTGACTGGTGGACGCTGCGATGCGGCGTCTGGGTGGTCTTTCTTCTGGCACTGCTCGGCAACGGAACTGTCGTGTTCGTGTTGATATTCTCGCGCTCGAAGATGGACGTGCCGAGGTTCTTGGTGTGTAACCTCTCGGCAGCTGACTTTTTTATGGGAATATACCTCGGGATCCTTGCCATTGTGGACGCCTCAACTCTGGGAGAGTTTCGAATGTTTGCGATTCCCTGGCAGATGAGTTTCGTTTGTCGAGTGGCGGGCTTTCTCGCGGTCCTCTCGTCTGAACTCTCGGTCTACACACTGGCGGTGATAACCCTGGAGCGGAACTACGCAATTACCCACGCGATTCACCTCAACAAGAGGCTGTCGCTGAAGCAGGCCGCCTACATTATGCTGTTTGGGTGGATATTTGCCTTAGGCATGGCCACCCTACCGTTGATAGGAGTGTCGGACTACAGGAAGTTCGCTGTCTGCCTACCCTTCGAGACGACAACGGGTATAGCCAGTCTCAGCTACGTCATTGGCCTGATGTTCATCAACGGGTGTGCATTCCTCACCCTGATGGGTTGCTATCTGAAAATGTACTGGGCCATACGCGGCTCCCAGGCGTGGAACACCAACGACTCGAGGATAGCCAAGCGAATGGCTCTGCTGGTATTCACGGACTTTCTGTGTTGGTCGCCGATCGCGTTCTTCTCCATCACAGCCATTTTCGGCCTGCAGCTGATATCGCTGGAACAGGCGAAGATCTTCACCGTATTCGTGCTGCCACTGAACTCCTGCTGCAATCCGTTTCTGTACGCCATCATGACCAAGCAATTCAAAAAAGACTGCGTAATGCTGTGCAAGGCCTTCGAAGAGACCCGAGTCACGCGGACTGTAGGTCGCTGTGAGCGAACACCGAAGGAGCTGCCACCTCTCCTGCCGTCTGCACACCATCCACCGGGATGTCGATGCCTTCGCATGATGCCCAACGAGATGCCAACTTGGCATAAAATGCCAGTCCAAGCCGAGGGCACCAGCATCTGGTCGAGGACATGGCAGCGCCTGCTCTGCGCCAAGAAAAAGAAACGCAAATCAGAGAGCAGACGTCGCGCGGCCAACGCCGACCCATACACCTATCAATTCTCCGAGATAAAGAACAAGAAACAAACCAGAGCCAGCTCCATTTCCAGCGAGAACTTCTGCTCGTCCCGATCGAGCAGTTGGCGGAATGGCCCACCGTCGGCACACACGTGTGCCATCCCGTTGAAGATGATGGAACCCAGTGGCCGTCGCCGACACTCGGCGTGGCTGATCACAAGAAAGACGTCCCAGGACTCGAATTTGTCAAGTTCTAGGAACGACTCGTCGGCGTCCGCAACCACAGCGAGCACGTCCACCTTCAGGTTGTCCAGATCGAGTGCGGGCAGCACAACCCCACTGCCTTCGATAATTGGTAAGTGCCGACTTTATCTGACGACTGTGAATCAGCAATGACACTTCTTTTCAGCTCACAGCAGCAAAGCTGCGGTAGCTACCAAGCCACGTCTTGTGCGACAGGAAGCCGTCCAAGAGGAAGACGACTCATCGCCACCACGTCTAGGCGTGCGTTTTCTGCCAACCATCCCCTCAGCAGCTGACAGCAGCGTCGCCCTGGAAGATGACTCCGTACAATCGCAGTCAGGAAGTGCGACAAATTTCTACACCGTTCTGCAACAGACCGGCACCACCAAAGCGATGCTCTCTAGTCCCAACTGTCCGGCCAATGAGAGGCCGCCGTGAACGCATTAAACACGAAAACGAAAACCACACGCTAGGACCGTATATTTGTAGTATTCTTCAAGACCGTGATATTTTAGTTATTTCATTTTTTTTTTACCATAAATATTATTTTATAAACCACACACATACAAGTAGATGCGATTTTTTATTTCATTAAAATTAAAGTTTACAATTAACACAAAATACAGAGAAAAGGTAAAAAACACATCCCATGTAGTTGTTAAATTTATAATTACTGTTTAAACATATGTTTACATATACATATATATTTATAGAAAAGAAAAACAAGAGCAAAATGTGAAAGAAATACAAAGTATAATAATTAGTTTAAGTATATAATATATGAACGGACGTGTGTGTTTTGTTTTAACTCGTCTCCACCAACGGCACTTGGTCGTAGTTGATGCTGAGGCCCTGGTCTGGCATCTCGGGGCTTTCGACGAGACGCACCTGTGGTATCTTTCCGTCGCGGTAATGTTTTGAGACGCGCTTGAAAATCAAAAGCATCGCGATAAAAGACAGCGTAAGTAAAATTATCAGCACGGTTGTGATTGTGCTTTTGCTGACCGCGTGCCTAAAGGAAAAAAAAATCAAATTTTGCTTATACTCCAATTGGTTTACATTCACAGTAACAAATTTTTTTTTTCCTTGCATTTCTAAAGACGAATTTGACATTTTGCGCCAAATGGACTTTAACAACTGTCATTACCATCAGCGACAACCCTACCTGCAGTCCGGCCGTTGCCAACTGAATGGACTACAGCATTGATAGTTCAAAAAATATTCTGTATGTGACAGAAATATGACGAATTCTATTTTTATTCGACTAAATACGTAAGCACTGACATATTTGCTGACGCCGACGGAGTCTTCTAACCACAGAATGTCATTCGGCATAATTTTAGTACACAAATTGGGCACATTCAAAAATTCGGTTGTCCTAAAGCTGACTAGATTTATATTTAATAAACCTAAAATATGTTTACGTCTCTTTTCTTACGTCAGCGACACATGCGAAATGTCAACTCAGTCGAGAAATTCCTGACAAGATGTGGTGGCTCTAACTTCATAAACGTCTGGAGAAAGAACTATTCACGTGACCAACAAAAATTAAAACTCATCAAGTTAGACAGCTGTCAGACTTACTAAACTGGATTTTTGAGCGTGTCCATTCTCAGTGTGACTACTACTTATTTTGCATAAAAAAATATACTCGGAAATGTGACGAAATTTATTTTCATACTGTTGACGTATTTTCTGACATATTTTCTGACTCAGGCTATTAACAACTGAATGTCAGTTAAATTGTAACAAATCTATTAAAAATTCTCTTAAGCGGAGAGTGAACTGTCAAAAAAGTTTTGTGCTTATTTAGCTCAGATTGTAAGTTTTCTTATCGTTCGTGACCAGTGCTAAGAATAAATGAACTGAGGAAAGCAGTAATCGAATTAAGGTGTCGTTTTTGCCGGAAAATTGACCGATTTAGTTTTTGGGTTTGGGAAAAATCTAATCCAATCAAATTAAAGAGACTTCAAACGGCGATTAGTGAGTTCATTTTGAGATCAGAAAAAAGTTCTGCTCCAAAGGAAATACCTCATGTATATCCCAATACCGAAACAAAATGCCAACAACAAATAAAAACATCTCTGGCTAAACTAGCGTTGCCACTTAACTCCGAGTAAAAAGAAGGAAAAGGTAGTAGATCATTGTCGAATCTAGTAGAGCAAACATCAAGTATAACTGAAACCTAACAGCATTGCGCATTTTTTCTTTTCAACTTTAATGGACAGTTGATGTCAATCTACTCTGACAGTAGTAAAAAGAAATCTTTACATGTCAAGTAGGATTGAATTGAAGTCCCAGTTTTAATTTGAATGGAAAAAGGTAGTAAATTGTTGGAGAAACATAGATTTGTAGTAGAAGCAGCAACTTAAATTTCTACCATTCGAAATGGAAACTAAAACTTTTTGGTGCATTCTTTGCAGTTTATAGGATGTAGCTGTCAAATGTTTGACAAGCCGAAACAATTCTCTGAGGCTATTGCAACCAAGAGAAAATGGGCCCGATATTATCCAAAATTGGTTGAGTAACCGAACGCAGTCCCAAAATAAATTGAAAATGGGTTCAAATCGAATGAACTCAGCTTGACGTCTGCAATGACTCACAAGTCACAAGTGATTAAAATATTGTTCTCGCGAAAATCAATAATTGTTATAACTTATCAGCGGACGTTGCTCCCACGTTGCAGATAGCACAGTTCTTTGTCTCTGATCATAGCATTGACCGTAATTATCTCCAATTAGTCGCTAAATGTCAAATAAAAGAATTCAATATCAACTTACTGATGCCCCAACTGCAATACACGATCCAAAACTGGCAAGCACATCTTTTGCGTCTGGTCATAGAACAATCCAGGTGGACAGTCGCAAACGTTCGGGCCGACGCATGTTCCATTGCCGCAAGCCCCCCAACACATAGGCTGGCATTGCATTTTTGGTTCCTCGTTGGACGTCGATCCCCAACTGTAGCCCTCGCCGCATTGGCACACATTCGGCAGGAGACAGGTGCCATTGCCGCATGGCTGCTCGCATATAGGACGGCACTCGGTTTGGCTTCCGTTCAAGAACTCGTAGCCCTCCAAGCAGGTGCAGGTGTTGGGCTGCTTGCATTCGGCATTGATGCAAATCTCCGAGCAGACAGGATCGCAGCGGTGGGGGGTCGATTCGACTGACACGCGATAGCCATCATTGCAGATGCAACGGTCCGGAGCCACACACTTTCCATTCTCGCAGTCAGGTCGGCATCTTGCAATGCAAAGGTAGGGAATTCTCGTGTCCTCGTAGCCTGGCCAGCAGTCACACGTATCTGGTTCCACACACGTTCCGTTGAGGCACCCAGGCTGGCAGACTGGGTCGCAGATATTGGTGTTGTTCGCCCGGTGCCGGAAGCCCTCGAAACACTTGCAATTTAAGGCTGAGTCACAAAGACCGTTTACACACTTCAGCATGCAGAAGGGTTCACACTTTCCCGTCAGATGTCGAATTCGATATCCCGGCAGGCACTTGCATATGTTATGTGCGATGCACTCGCCGAAGCCGCAGTCAAAGTCGCAAATCGGCTCACATCGGTGGATTTCAGTGTCATTTAACTTATAGCCCCTAAAGCAGCGGCACGTGTCCGGTCCTACGCACATCCCATTGATGCAAGGTCTTGAGCATCCTGGAAAACAGTGATGTGGCAGCAGCTGTTGATATCCCTTGTCGCAAGTACAAATTCCGGGACTTGAACAGAATCCATTTGAACATCCGTTTTGGCAAAAAGGCTCACAGATTTTTGCGCTTCCATTGGCGAATACATACCCATCGTGGCATGCACAGATCCCTGGGCCTATACAGGATCCGTTCACACATTCTTCGGGACACTGTGGCGTGCACTTGTGCAGATCGGTTTTAACATACCCACTGTGGCATTCGCATCGTCCTGGCGTCTGACAGAACCCATTCTCACAGCCCCTAGGGCAAGTTGGCTCACACACAGATCGGCTGCCATTTCTAAAGCCGAATCCAGCGAAGCACGTACATTGATTGGGCTCAGTGCAAAAGGCGTTCACGCATGTGTCCTTGCATATCGGCGCACAACCTTGTGAAACGCTATGTGCGAGATTCGTGTATCCAATCTTGCACACGCAAACCTCGGCAGCTTGACAAACCCCATTCACGCAGCCGCTGGAACAGATGGGATCGCACTTCGAAACACTGCCAGGGCTGAGCTGATATCCTTGTGAACAGGTGCACTGATCCGGAGCAGTACAGACGCCATTCTCGCAGGGATCGTCACAAATCGGCTCGCACAGGGACGTGTTTCCAAAGCTGCTATAACCGAAGTCACAGGAGCAGATATCCGGTGCTGAACAGTGACTGTTCAGCCCACAGGGCTTGGCGCAGAAAGACTCGCAGATTGAAGTGTTGACGTTTAAGGCATATCCCGGCTTGCAGATGCAAACATCCACATCTGTACACTCTCCGTTGATGCATGACTCGGTACACACCGGTTCGCATCGACTGCGGTTCCTGACATTCGTATATCCCTCGTCGCACAGGCACACCCCAGGATGCAGGCATTTGCCACCACCGCAGTCACTGCACAGTGGAACACATGCGCTGGAATCAAACAATTGTCAGTCGAATACAACAAATCGGAAAGTGTACTCACTCTGATCCGTTGGACTTGGCGTAGCCATCACAGCACGTCCACTGCATTTCCTGATAGGTCTAACAAGAGTTCTTTCATGAAAAGCTGACTCTAAAGTCTGAAGTATGTAGATACGTACCTCATGCACAGCTCTCAACTTTAACGGATTCTTCAAAGGACTCGCGTGGAACCCCCGAACGGTTACAAGGTTGAATCGATATTTTATCTGCCTGCAAAAGGTGAGTGAGTCTCGCAAGACACTTTTGGACTTTGTAAAACTTACGGAATCATCTCGGTACAGCCGTAACATATCCCAATTTGTGCCGCCACAACCAGCAGTACTCCAATTCTAAGCGATGCCATGACTGCTAGTCTCATCCCAATCAAAGCAACAATTCTACTGAAATGAGCTGCCGATGCGATCGATGGCACTCTTATCGGCGGACTCGTTTGTGGTCACGAACGCGGTAGCAATGAACCACTATCCCTCAGTGGAATCTTCCCTGTGGCATCTTCAAGAAATGCGAATGCACTGGCACGCGGTATCTTGTTCCTCTCAGTCTTGTAAGTGATTGCCTATCGGGCGTTGCTGTGATTAATTTTACTTTGAATTGCCAGCGGAGATATAGACACCAACGCGCAGCAATCAGTCGGTAGAGATAGCAATATTGCGGTATTGGCACCGAAATACATGTGATCTTATACAGGCTGTAAACAGAAATGTAGACGTGGGGTGTATATGTGCATTTAATTAGAACGCGGGGCATCGCAGGTCAATTATTGCGCGCTATGGAATTGTCCAGTCAATTCAAGGAACGATTTAGGTGTAATGGTGTAGCAACAGCATCAACAAAGTGTTTTAAATTCAACTTTTTCTGTCGGAAAAATATGCAATGATTTGTCAATTACAATAGGCGATTCCGACGCAGCCGCCCAGCTATAAAGTGAGATTAGGTATAGGGTGTCCAATGTCATGTTCTCACTTTAAGGCCACCATTAGTCAAGCGCCGCTGTGGTGTTTCATATTTTGTTATGATTTGTTCTGGAAAGTTCTTACTCTCCGCAAAAATTTCTTTAGTGTCCGCCTTTTTCGAAAACAAATTATTTATTTTTTTAAGGGGACGCTCAAATATCTAGTTTAGTAAGTCTGACAGCTGTCTGACAAGATGTATCTCGGTTTTGATTGGCTGAAATCGGTCATATGAGCAGCTGTATCAGTTGACGTTCATGGTGGGGTAGCCGGCGAATCTAGTCAAGAAATTCGTGACAGTTCGCATATGTGGGTGACGTACAAAAAGTGACGTTTCCGACTTATCCAGTTGTTACGTTCAGGTTAGGTACATCTTATTCAGAACAATCTCTTCGACTTAAGATAACTAGGTTCTCAAATGTGTCCAATGCTAATCTTTAGTTTTGACAACCGCTTCAGAGAAAATAAAATTACCACTCTGCTCTCCAGAACTCATTTAGTTTTTGACAGAACAAAGTGCACCTTAAATATTTCTTAATAAGAAATTCTAATTTATTTGTAGCTGTTTGTATTTTTGCCTTTAAAAAAGGCTGCCAATTTGAATGAACGATCATATTAATATTGGCTCCAAGGCAAAAGTATTTTAAATATTCATCCCTATCGAGGCATCCGTTCGAAAGTTTTTGGAAGCCATTCTTGTAATTATTTTTTATAGTAAAACCTTAATTTACCTGTCGCAGTTCAATATTCTCTTGGAAAACACGGAAAGTCTGTGCTTGAAATTGTTTCTAGTACAGCGCGATTTTCATATCCAGTCTGTTGTTTTTGTTTAACACTAGAAAAGAAATAAAATTACAAAACACGAACATCTGCAGCAAATTTAAGCCCCACCCAAAACGAGAACTTCTTCTAAATTTTTCGTAAATAAATGTGGTTACAGCCAAATGCGCAATGTTCTGCTTTAAAATTTAATTATCTTGAGCAAATCGATGCAAAAATTATAAATAAAAGTCCCACATGAAATTTTTAAATAAATGCAGTAGAATTCTTCCAAAGTGGCAGCACTTCTGGCGACTTGTGATCTGATGTGCAAGATTCATATTGACTGATTGATTTTAGTTATTTTGATTTTCCTTTATTTTTCCATAGAGTGTTTCGCGAAGCCCATCCTTTCACAGATGGGCTACCTTTTTTGCTCAAACGTCAAAAAAACTTGTAGGATAACAAAGCTGATTTATAATGGCCAGAGTAGTGTTTTGTTCAAATATTGTTGAAAAGCGCACAATTGCCATTACTCTAACTTCTCAGTTGTTTCCAAATACGTTTGATAAACATAATTTTTTTAATTCAACAATGCTTTTATCTTGTTTTTTGGACTTTTTTATGCACTTTTCGGTAATTTTTTAACATAATTAGACTACATCCATACAAAATCCGTTTTGTTTTCCTACAAGTTTTTTAGCTGTCACTTGGATTTTTCTTCTTCTTTTTTGACACTGACGTTGTCGCGAACTACCCTATTGGTCGTTTCGGTCAGGTTGGGTTGGGGTTGGGTGCATACCGAATCTTCTTTTGTGTTTTCCAATTGCAAGCAGTCTACCTCTAAAAATTTTCAGAAAGAGTAAAAAACAGTCCCGATTGAAATAAAGAGTCTCATTCCGATCTTAATATTCCTTATTCTTGAACCTCATTTATTAGCGATATAATTGTTATTAAAACTCAGGTAAAAACAAATTCTTTCAAATTCAAATAAATGGGCTAAGCTGCTAAACAGTTTTGACATTTTTAAAAGGAGTCCGAATTAACTGATTTTCAAAAAAGATGAGTCCGGAGTTCAGGCGTTGAAAACTTAGTCAAAATGACTCTAAAGCGTCCGAAGGCAACGCTGATTGCAAGTTACATTGCAACCCATTGAAACCGAAAGTCCATTATGTAGGTCAAGCGTCAAGTTCAAGTTGTTGGCTCGTTGTCATATCGGCTTGCCTTCGCTTGTCGTTGTCAGTTGTCATCAGTTCAGTTGAAGCTCTCGCCGCGGTAAGTTCTTAATTTTTGCTCTTGTTATGTGGTTAGTAATTTATTATTAAGTGGTAAGTGCTCGTGTGAAGATGAAGAGTGAACTCCGCCGGTCAAATTCGTTCACTAAAACGCGGTCAGGTGAGTAGCGCTGGTCTGCCTGGTGCAAAAGATATCTATCCTCACCTCAGATTATTTCCCACAATCAACTGAAAGCAAATGTCGGCAAGGCAGCGTTAAGTGTAGGTATTTCGAGTTATTGAGCAGAAAGTGAAAAATTTAATTTAGTGCGGCAAAGTGTTCAATGCCTTGGTCTTTTTTTTGCTTAGGGTGCATATGCAATTGTGGTTTTTTTTGTAATTTAATTTTACCCGAGTGGAAGAAATTAAAATAATTTTCTTTTTGGGAATTGGTCGGCTCGTAAATCGCCGATCAGTTGTGTGTTGTGAGTGCAAATAGAATTATACATGTGGATACATCTACTCAGCAAGCAGCCTTTATCATCAGCGTCAGGGGTAGGTATCCATTGTTCGCTGCGTTGTGTGGCGATGTCAAACAGTGAGTGAATTTTTGTATTCTCTGATTTTAAAATACATATTTTCACTTAAACAGTAGATGCACTGCCAACTGTCAGAATGCAAGGGAGGGTTAGGTTTATTTTTTCTGGGGTTTATTTGCAAACTACTCGATTCTTTTATTTTTATTTTTCTATTGCAGTAGAATATTGTTGGCCCAGATTTTCTTCGATATTACACATTCGCTTAGGTTGTTCCTCTTCATGTGGTCATTGAGAAAAAATGGTGGGAAAGTGTTCTTTAAACGTGTCCTATTGAAGCGAAAACAACTTGTGCAAGAGACCCCTCCCTAGCCAGCGCATTTTGGTTTGTCTTGATATTAAAGCATTAAAAGCGACGTATAGTAATCTTCATTGAGCTTTGGATGTAATATAACTCTCAGTCTCCAGTCAAGAGAGTGTTTCAAATCCGCTTCTGTACCTACTCTAACTTATAACCGAGGGGTACTTGGATACCCACTTTATCCGCCTGCGCGACTAGAATCATAAGTTGGTCCGTCATAGAAGAGTCGACACAGTTGGGCACTTGTACCACCGTTCTAGCACGGTCCTAGACCAATTCGCTTCCCCACTTTGGTACATATTTAAAAGGTAGCAAGACTGGCGCAAAAAACCGCCTGTCTACTTCCAATTCGTTGTGTGCGGAAAGCACTCCCCCACGAATATGCAATGCATTCTCCAACTGAATGATTCACTGCCGCCCTCCGCCATACGCTTCTTATTGCATAACTCCATAAAGGCATACAGTCATCGGCGCCGGCTTAATTGGAACAATGCTCACGTCCAGGCAGAGCGCGCACTGATATGGCGTTCCTTTCAACTCATCGCTTACATCATTCGTCGGACAAATTCGAATAGAGGTCGCCGTATAACGACCATGTACGCGTACATATGCTTACTAAGCGAATTCCGATTTGGATAACCGAAAAGAAAAACAACCTCTGCCAAGGTCTCGCCAGTACATACGAGTATAGCCTGCCTTGGGCTCTTATCACCACAAGTCCAGTCTGGCGCTTGAATACTTCTAGACGTCCCCCATCCCCTGTGGTATATTTGCAAGCCCTTTGAACTATTTCTTGTGCTCTTTTATTCAAATCGAATACTAACAAAACACTAACAGCATAGCGTTCTGTGCGGAGCCTAGGATATCTAGAGCGGATGTTCCCACAGCGATAGTATTTGCGAAAAAAGAAATCCCAAACAAAGCGCGAGCGCGAGCGACGTCGTCAGAGGGGGGGTATAGATAATGCGCGAATAGCAATTTTATCGCACACCACCAAGTCATCCTAGGAGCCGTGCGGTCAGTTTTAGTTATACCCTAGCATCATGCGAACGCAAATGAGACTTAGAATTCCCCACTGGCTGCTGTGGCTGTTTTTGATTTCGGTGGTGATGGTGGATGCGCAGCAGCAGAACAAGTGCACGAAAAAGAAGCTGGTCGGTGTCCGAGTGTCCAAATTGAATGCGGAGGGCAAACGCGAAACCAAGGTAAGGCAGTGCAATTCGGAGGAGGTCAAATTAAATGAAATTTTGATTCCCCTGACTTAACCCCAGATCCAAGTGCGAACGAAAATCTATCAAATATGCTGTGAGGGATTCAGCGGGCCCAAGTGCAGCCCAGTGTGCCGGGAGTCGTGCACCAACGGCAATTGCACTTCCCCGGATGTGTGTACCTGCAACCCTGGCTATCGGAAGTTCAATCAGTTTCGGTAAGGAATGAATGCTCATCTCTGAGATGCCCTGCTCATTGTTTCGTTGTTAGCTGTGTTCCAGAGTGCGCTGTCTGTGAGTATGGATACTGCTCAGCGCCGGGCATTTGCACGTGCTACTCCTATGCCGAGGGCGATGGCAAGGGAAGTTGCAGGCCGCTTTGCAAGCAGAGCTGCGAGAATGGATACTGCGCCAAGCCGAATCATTGCGCGTGCAACGATGGCTACGAAATGGACGGGGTTGGAATCTGCCAGCCGGTGTGTCGCAAGTCGTGTAAAAACGGATACTGCTCCGCACCGGGTGAATGCAGCTGCTCGAAAGGCTACGCGGAGAACAGTGGAGGGGAGTGTGTGCCGGATTGCCCGGGAGGGTGCGGCCAGGGAATTTGTATCAGTCCAGGAGCCTGCGAATGTGACGCTGGCTACGAAGTGGGTTCGAAGGGCAGCTGTGAGCCAGTTTGCAGTAAAGGCTGTCCCAAAGGTGTCTGTTCGGGCCCCGAGCAGTGCACCTGTGCGGAAGGATACGCGAAGTCTACGGGTAACGACACCTGCGGACCTGTTTGCGTGGACAGTTGTACAAACGGATTCTGCTCTGCACCGGATGTGTGTACATGCAGTGATGGCTACGCTAGGACCAATGAATCATCCACGTGTGACCCAGTCTGTGACCAAGGTTGTCCAAATGGATTTTGTTCAAGCCCAGGAAGTTGTTCCTGCGACAATGGCTACGAAAAGTCGGCAGAGAGTGGGAAATGCGATCCGGTGTGTGCAAATGGATGTCCGAACGGATTTTGTTCCAGCCCCGGCGTCTGTAGCTGCAACGATGGCTACGCCAAAGCTGCGCTCAACGACTCCTGTATGCCTGTGTGCGAAGGTGGCTGCGAGAATGGATATTGTTTCAGTCCGGGCGTTTGTGCTTGCAGCGAAGGCTACGCCAAGGCCGAGAATTCCTGTGTGGCGGTCTGTGAAAATGGCTGTACCAATGGGTACTGCTCCCAGCCGGAAGTCTGTACCTGCAATGAGGGCTATGCCAAGGGTCTAGTTAACGACTCGTGTGAACCAGTTTGTGGGAATGGCTGTTCCAATGGGTACTGCTCGCAACCGGAACTGTGCACCTGCAATGAGGGCTACGCTACGGGCCTTTTTAACGACCTCTGCGAACCAGTGTGCGAAGATGGCTGTCCCAATGGATACTGCTCCGGTCCAAACATCTGTTCGTGTAACAGTGGCTACGCTAAGGGTCTCAACGAATCCTGTGAGCCAGTGTGTGAGAATGGATGTCCCAACGGGTACTGCTCTCAACCAGAGGTTTGCATTTGTCATGCAGGTTATTCGAAAGGCCCGCTCAATGACTCTTGTCTGCCGGTCTGTGACGAAGGATGTCCCAATGGATACTGCTCAAGACCGGGAATCTGCTCTTGCAACGAGGGCTACGCTGAAAGCCCTGACAAAACGTGTGAGCCCGTGTGTGAAAACGGCTGTCCCAACGGCTACTGCTCTCAGCCTGGGGTTTGCACCTGCCGAGAAGGCTACGCAAAAAATGTCCCCGCAGACTCCTGCGAACCGGTTTGCGAAAGTAGCTGCCCCAATGGTCGGTGTTCCAGCCCAGAAGTGTGCGTCTGCAACGAGGGCTACGCCAAATCGGTAAATGACACTTGCGACCCATGGTGCGAAGGCGGTTGCACAAACGGCTACTGTTCCCGGCCCAACATCTGCACCTGCAGTGAGGGGTATATAAAGTCCTTGACGAGTGAAGCCTGTGTGCCATTCTGCGGCGAGGGTTGCCCCAATGGATTTTGCTCTGCTCCCGGGTTCTGTTCTTGCGACAGCGGGTTTGAAAAGTCAACTGACAGCAGCTCATGCGAGCCAATCTGCGAAGGTGGTTGCAGCAATGGCAACTGCACTCAGCCGAATGTTTGTCTGTGCCACGAAGGTTACAACGCGTCGTCGGCACCAGGAGTTTGCGAACCAGTCTGTCACAGTGGATGCCCCAATGGGCTTTGCCTTCAGCCTGAGCTGTGCTCCTGCAACTCGGGCTACGCTCACTCGGCGCTAACCAACTCCTGCGACCCCATCTGTGAGGAGAGCTGTCCCAACGGTTATTGCTCCGCACCCAACGTATGCTCCTGCCACAACGGATATGCGATGTCGCCAAGAAGCGCGCTTTGTGAGCCCATTTGTGAGCACAACTGTTCAAACGGTCGTTGCACAGACCCGAATGTGTGTACCTGCGACGATGGGTATACAAAGTCACTCACTTCAAACTCCTGCGATCCAATTTGTGACCCAGCATGCATCAACGGACATTGCTCTGCCCCCGGAAAGTGCTCCTGCGATGAGGGATACCAACAGTCAACCGAAACTACTGCCTGTGAGCCACTCTGCGAAGAGGCCTGCTCAAACGGGACCTGCACCGCTCCAAATAAGTGCTCCTGCGATGAAGGCTACCACTTCGCCAACCACTCATGCCAGCCGACCTGCGACCCACCGTGCCTAAACGCCGATTGTGTCGCCCCCAACAAGTGTCAGTGCCTACCGGCCCACGAAGCTTCGTCACTCAGCAACGAGTGCCTACCGGAGCGAAGAAATGGCAAAAATCTAAACCTCAGCAACTGCGCCCCCTTCTGTGTGTGTCCCGAAAATTTCACCTTGCAAAATGGTGTATGCACCCCCAACGACCCGTGTCCCCCGGGCTACACCGGCAACCCCGGAGACTGCCAACCGATTTGCAACAGCAACTGTCCCAACGGCACCTGTGTAGCACCCAACGACTGCGAATGCCTCAACGGATACGTCCTCGACCTGACCTCCGAGTTTCGCAACGTCTGCATACCGCACTGCAGTTTCGACGACATCACCAAACCCGGCTGCCTAAACGGTGACTGCGTCGGTCCCAATCAGTGCGAATGCCACGAAGGTTTCACCACCAACCCCACGAATCCCGTCCAATGCGATCCCATCATCGCCAGCCCCACCCATCTCTCGACCGAACGTATAAAGTCGATCTTCGTCTGGCCAGCGTTATATCTGATTGCAGCGCTAGTTATCGCTTTGTGCATAACAAACTATGTGATTGCACGCCAACGGACGTACAACGTCGACGAGCAAGGTAAGACCACAAATGCTTTCGAAATGACTCACTGACTTCGGTTTCCATTTGCAGAACGACGCTACGGGCACTTGCGCGACTCATCCCCTAGTCAATCGGTCGAGTCCGTTTTTTGAGAGGAGCGAAATATTGTGATTTGTTGCTTTAAAAATTACTATAATTTAAATAAAACTCAAATAAGTTATTTATGTCAACGAGAGTGCGCTTAGATGAGTCATTTCTCGTTTGGTTTCAGCCCGGACAGAAATTTAAACAAAAGCGATCACTGTGACTAAAGTCCACTTAACGCGCAGTGGACTTTTGAACGAAGCAGGTAGGTACGTGATGGAAGCTAGTCGCTAATCCGATCCAAGACAGCCGACACCTTTGGTTGGGGTGAGAGACTGCGGTCGGTTTGACAGTGATATCATATAATATATTAAGATGGGACCTTGGATAAGGTCGTAGGCCTTAGATTAGTCATTTGTGATTTCAAATGGAACTGTTGCCTAAGGGGGTCCGGTACCGCCTCTTAGAATCCAAGTTCGTCGACAATAAAATTATTTTAGGGGAAGGTACTGTCCAAAACTCTGAGGTGGAGCCTACTTGATTAGCCTTAACTGATGGACCGGTCTCTGAGGATAAAATATATCGAGATAGTGTCCACATTCCGTCTAGTGGCATCAGTCAAAACTAGGCGACCATCTGTCGGAAAAACATTCGTCGACTCCCTTTAGGAAGCCTTAAAAGCAAATGATTTATAGCTGGATCTGGACTCGATATTCGTGAAATTTCAGAAAACAGGTCGTTGGAAATCATGTAACAAAGGTGCCACATGGCGCTATGAGGGTTTTTCAAGACAGTCACCCTTATCTACCGCTACCTACCAACATTGGCATTCAAAAAACTTCTCCTTCGATGATTTATTAAATTCTCCATTTAAAAAGATCGATCTATTGATCAGGTTGGTTGTATTCAGCTCAAAATACGGAGAAAATGGGCTTCCTAAATAT
This sequence comes from Cheilosia impressa, assembly GCA_948293265.1. Classification (NCBI taxonomy): domain Eukaryota; kingdom Metazoa; phylum Arthropoda; class Insecta; order Diptera; family Syrphidae; genus Cheilosia; species Cheilosia impressa. The sequence goes on along the minus strand of OX411883.1, from coordinate 51,934,569 downwards.
TTGCCAAAATTACCACGCTTTTTCCACGTCCCCATTTTTATGGACGTTCAACAAAAATTTAGTTCCTGTGATGATTTTGTTTGAAAATGAGAAGAAAATAATATTGCATGTCCTTCTAATGGTTTTCCCATGTAAATTCGTTTGACACGCCTACTTTTTGGGGGCGTTTTAAGGCAAAATTATTATTCCAAAGGCTGAGCTTATGCTCAACTGATCAGCCTTCATAAATAACTCTCGATTCAAAGTCAAATTGAATTGGCAACCGCAACAATTTTAACTAAAAGTTTAGTTTGACGTATATTTCAAAAACAACTTAAGCCTAATAAGTACTCGGCATGCATCCAGACCCTCTTTAGATTACACAGTAGGGCTGCTCGTTGTTCATGTACCGAACGGTCCCACGGTGTTTCTCTGAAAGCAAACAAAGGACACAGTACCAACTGCGGGTGTTTATAGAAAATTCCATAAGCCTTACCAACGTTTTCCACGTCGTAACTATCTTGATGCATCTTTCGGAGTGCCAAGAGGCCAAGCACGGCCATGAGAAGAAGCACCAACAGACCCAGCAGCAGGTAGATGTACCAATAGCCACGGACCTTCAGTACGCACCTGAACCGATTGCCGGGATCGGGTGTGAATCCGTCCAGACACTGGCATTTGTTAACTGCCACACATGTCCCGTTTAGGCAGCCCTCAAGACTGTTGCACGTCGGTAGGCATATATGCGCGGAACTCGGGCCCACCTTCGGAGTATACCCCTCGAGGCATTCGCAGCGGTTGGGATATATGCAGAAGCTGTTGACACACTCCCTGTCGCAGTGCGGGATGCATTCCTTGCGGTTGTCATGCACATAGCCGGTCAGGCATTGACAGACATTGTCCTGAGTGCATATGCCGTTCTTGCAGGTGGCCTCGCACGGCATTATGCAGTCGTTGTGTTTGTTTAGAACCAGACCTTCGGGGCATTGGCACACGCCCTTCACGCGGGTACCTCCCCAGCAGATATCGGTCGAGTTCCTCGCCTCCTCTGTTGTGGAGGGTTCACTTGTGGAGGATTCACTTGTGGAGGATTCACTTGTGGAGGATTCACTTGTGGGCGATGGACTAGTAGCCCCTTCAATCGTAGTGAACACACTCACCCTTGTGGTCGGTTTGACCTCCAAGGACCTCTGGCACACGCTCGCCTCGACACAGTCTCCAAGTTTGCAGTACTTACAGGCAAAGCTGCACCTTACGTCGACTTTGACAAACCCAATGCCACAGTGACAGCTGCCTGCGATGCAGGCACCATTTCCACAGTCATTCACGCAGGAAGCAGTCACTTCTGTTGCGGATTTGATCTCCAAGCTCTCCTGGCACGATCCAGTCGAGTTGTTGTACACAAAGTCTGGCCAGCACTGGCACACGCCCTCATCCAAGCAGTCGCCAAACTTACAGCCCGACTGACAGTCCGGAATGCACAGTCCGTCGACCTTGACAAAGCCCTGATAGCAAGCACAGTTGTTCGGGCCCAGGCATTCGCCGTTTTTACACTCCGACTTGCACCACGGCTGGCATATGTCGGACGCATTCCCGAAGAAGCGGTGGTTACAGCTGCACACATCTGGCGACGCACAGTAGGCGTTTACCCCACAGCTGTCCTTGCAAGTCGGTTCACAGCGCTTGGTGACTGCACTCTCCACATAGCCTGGATTGCATTCGCACACATCCGGCGCCGCACAGAAGCCATTCGCACATTTTCGACCGCACAGAGGCTTGCAGGAATTTTCGACGCGAACGTACATTGCGTTGCACTGGCAGCTGCCCAAGTCTGTGCATCGGCCGTTCTCACAATTCCCACAGTCCAAGCGGCACCTAAAAGTACTCATTTTCAATCAAGTCTTGGTCACAAACTGCATTTACTTACGTCCCTTCGATGAGGCTGTACCCCGGGTGGCACTTGCAGGTGTTTGGCTCCACGCACTCTGCCAACTTGGGGCAAGCGTCAGCGCACACTGGAACACAGTCGCCGGCCAGATCGTCCAGCACGTATCCCTCGCAGCATACCCTCGCTTCTTTTATCCTCGGAGTTCGTTCGACGATGCTGTAGGTTATGATTTTCTCGCTTGCACTGGTCACCCATGTGGCCGGTATTATCACTGACTTTGTAAGGACCTTTCGATTTTCGACGTGGGTTGTGGTCTTCTGAATGCACCACTTCGCCTCCGATAAGCTGGCAATTGTTAACGCGCAGAGAACTACTAGGGCACACTTCATGACTTTACAGTTGAATACAGATTCTGACTAACGCAACGCTCGCCCGCACGCCAACAGAAGCTGAATTCTCAAAATTCAAGGCCCTTGCATAGGGTAGGTAGTCTGTCTACATGCTTTATGCACGCATTTGACCAGAGTGAATACCACGCAGTCAAAGAATTTCGATCGCCAACTATGGGGACAGAGTTTTTGTCGGAAATGACGTAACATTCGCTATTACTTTGAGGAGCTCTAAAACACTTAGAAAGGATGAAGGATATATGGATGTACCATTGAATATGAGGAGAACGTCTCCATAAAAATCGTGCGTCGTAGGGTACATCAGCTCCACCACTTGTGGCATCGCATGCGCCATATGTGCGTTCATTTCCACTTCCCGCGCAAAAGCGATATACACTCGCATGTGTGCGATAAAAAGAATTCAGCATAAGAAACACAATTGTTAGAGTTAAGACTTTTGCTGCTCTTATCGCATTCACCCTCGGGAGCAGCCTTAGCAAATGACTGGGTGGAAATTTATTTTAGTCCAATTTTCTATCTGGGATGTGGCAACTTGGAAACTTTCGGTAATGGTCAATAGAGGTCGCCAATTTCATAAATCTGAAGATGTACCTTGTTCATGTCTGCTCAGACTTTGTAACCTTTCATAGTTATGAACGCTCTCCCTCCTCTGTCCTTTTACAGGTCGCAAAGCATATAAAGCAAACGAACTTTATTCCCCAGCGGAGCTTTGAAAGGCCTTAGAAAACAACGAAAGCATCTTTTGACCAACCAAAAATGAAAGTTATATTAAAAATTGAGACCGCTTGGACAAATGTTTCCTGCAGTGGCAATACAACTCAGAGCGGGGCGTCTTAAAAATATCTCTGAGTCATAATACAGCAGTTGTATATAATTCCAACGGAAGCTGATAGGTTTCACATTTAACGATTGCGGCTTTCCCAGATGACAAGTCAGCTAGGTCAAGCTTTTGTCAAATGCTTCGCTTTATTAAAGGTGCCACGCCCCGTGTTGCTGTTAAATTCACTACCACCTCCTCCTTCATGCTCTAAATTGTGACAAATTTTAATGGGCATCGATTTTTTTTAAATTTTGGTGTGTGTAGGGTGCCACGCCCGCGGATAATTGCCGCCCACATTTTGAGAATTTCTCCCAATGGAAAATATACGGCCATTTGTCAGGTTTCAATGATAAAGCTGCCGTAAATTTTATTAGCTGTGCAGGGTTTTAAATGGCTTTTTTGTATGGAAGGTGCCACGCCTCGTTTTCCAATGAGGCCCACATTTTGCGTAGTGATCTGCTCAGACATAAATTTTCCAAATTTCAGACAATTTTACCCACCGCTGTTGTCGAAAAATGGGTTTTATACTTCTTTTTTCTTGAATATTATGTACCACGCCTCTTTCTCCAATAGCACCCACATTTTGCAATATGTCTTCCACAATCCATAGACATTTATGGATACCTACAAATTTTTGAAGCGATTGCCGAAACAGTTTTTGGGATATAAGAATATTTTTTTTTTTTGTATACCAAGTTTAATGACTGATTTTTGAAGTGCCACGCCTCCTATTGGCAAACCTATGAAGTGGCAAAAAACACTCAGATTACCCACGAATGTTCAGCAGTCCATGGATATCCAATCGGGACTGTGCAGACGTTTAAAGGACAAGCAGACTTGTTGCAGACTTGTTAAACAAAATATTGACAAAAAAAAATGTTTATGAGCAGTTTATTTTCAAAAATTGTTTTCTACGTATTTATAATCAAGACGTTGCCATTCCTACGGATGGTCCCCTGCCTGTGGATGGGATCGTCCATCAGATATTTCTCCTTGGAGCAGGCTTTTTGGTAACCTTCCGTCGACGAGTGTTCATTCCTGGCGTTGTGAAATCGCACTTCTGCGAAGGACTCTTCTAAAAAATTGCAAACTTTTATTAGCAAACCAATATTCGCAAGCCCGTTCGTCATGTACCCACCTTGACCCTGTGCACGATTGGCCTTTGCGGTCTTCCAGCGTGAAACGACAACGCAAAAGCTGGCCACCACTGCTACAACTGGTACCACTAGCAGCAAAAGAAACCACGGGGAGGCGCTGATCGATTGCACCCTGTCTTTGTCCACGCAATAAAATAGCTCGTCCTTTTGCAAAACTGTCCCGTTGTCGCAGCGGCACTGATTGTAGCCTATGCAAGTTCCACGAATGCAACCATAGATTTTGCTATTGCACAGTGGCTTGCACTGAAGAGACTCCGAATCGTATGAGTATCCTTCGATGCATTCGCAGCGATTGGGCTCTGCACAGCGACCGTTCAGGCACGATTGCGAGCACACAGGGCGACAACCACCATCCTGCGTCGGTCTGTATCCTAGGGCACAAACGCAGGTGCCATTCACACAGGTTCCTCGATCGCATCTTGCACATTTTTCCGTCCTCGACCGGCGAGTGGTTGCTGGCACATAACGGGTTGTGAGCTGTTCAAAGCTTACTGTCGTTGTATTTGGCTGCTTTGTTGTAGGAGTGCGTATATAAGGGTCCTTGGGCTGTACCAAATTTACTGTCGTTGTATTTGGCTGCTTTGTTGTAAGTGTGGTTATTGTGTGGCTCGCGAAAGGAGGTCCTGTTGGCTCGTTACTCTGCCCAATGTCCTTGGAATGGATTTTCTGAGCTGAATCTACCTGGTATGAGGACTGCGCAGCTATATTCGGAACTGTAGCGGTTGTATCGACCACACAACTTCCAGCCGCTGAGTGCGTGTAGCCCAATTCACAAGAACACCTATTGGGGGCATAACAGGTCCCATTGCCACACTCAGGCTCACAGATTGGGTCACACTTTGGCCGCAGTCCTCTAAATAGCCTTCCAACCTCTCGATATCCTTTACAGCAAACGAATGACGGGTTTTCTTTGAATTTCGTCTTAAATAAGAGACAACCTTTCATTATAGGCGGTTGCTATCAAGGACCAACAGAATCTTACCTCGGTAACGAGCCGTCCAGTGGATGCATTAATTTTGTAAATAGAGTAGGTAACAATTTTCAAATTAGGACAAACTTTTCCAGATGCAAACGTCCACAAGCCTAGGATAATCCACAATGACGCTGTCCATTTAATTGCTTTCGACATTTTGAAGCGAACTCGTTGATGGCTTGAGGGGAACTGACATCCAGATGCCTGTAGCATTACTTGCGTGTTTCTTTTACTCTATCAAGTAGGGAGTTTTTTTAAGAACGTTTTATCGCAGCTTCAGGGAATAACTGCGCATTTTTTAAATCTCTCTTGCTACCGCTTACTAATAGTATAATTTTGTGCGTGGGAGGAGGTATGTAAGGTTGATAAGAGAACCACGCCATACTCTGCTGGGAGTGGTTTGGCATTTAGTACATCTTGCTTAATGACGGCTGCGATAAATTTTCCATATGACCATCATCCTTCTCCGATATTTTTGACGCCTAACATTTCTGTGGATGAATACTCATAACCGAAGTTGGGAGGTTTGGCACAATTTTCCCGCTTGCGTTGCACTTAATTCCACCGGCTTGCATTTGCTTTGCTTGTCGACAGTTTTATTCCCACTGCGTACTGGCAGTTGGTTAACATTCTTTTCAGGTTAGTCGCACTCTGGATAAGAACCCACACGTCTCAAAGACTTTAAGACCGCCAAAGTCTCTAAGTCCGATCAGTGGTGATCTCGGGGTATCGATAATTGCTTTCAATTTTTGTGCTGCAATTTTAAAGTGGTCGATGTGTTTAGTTGTCCACCAGGGCACGACTGGTTCGACCCCCAATAAAAAATATACGCAAAAAATTTAAATAAAATCAGGGGTCGAATCGAGTCGTCCGTGAACGAGCATAAGGTACTTGGCGGAATTGGTTTTCGTTGTTCATGTAAAATCAACGCAATTTCGTGAACGTTTAGCTCATCCACATAGCTGGCGATTCGACCCCAGATGTGATAGCAAAAAGCTCAAATAGGAAGCTAGGTCTGACCTCTAACAGAAACTCCTTTAAGTGTTTCTTTCTGGCCACTGCTACGAAACAAAGCTTTCAAATTTAATTCAAGAGGTCTAACTGTCTTGAGAGCCTAAATTCAGCTGCTCCGAACCTGTGGGAAACTTATATCATTTCGAAGCAGCTGAATTTAAGCTTTCTCAGGAAAGTTCGACCTCTTGAATTAAAACCTGAAACCCTCGTTTCGTAGTCCAATCAATGTCCATACCTTCTTAATATTTATTTTCTTAGCTAGCTCTAAAGATTCTCACCCTCAGTCTTCCATATTCTGTTACCGACTTTGCGACACCCTTATATCGGGTACCTACATTATTTTCTCATCAAAACGAGCTTATATAGATAGCACGAAGCTAATCTCTCTTAAACGTCGCACGTGTTTGGCTCTTGCCTTGGATATAAGTACAGGTTCACCTATAGATTGATCAATGAAACAAACGAGTTTTTGATTCATTTGTAGAGATGCATACAGTTTTGTAATCACAATGTTCTCGCTTAAAAGTTAACGGCTGAGTAGCTAATACAGAGACGAGGAAAATATTGTTTCAATTGCGGTACTTTACATTTGCGACGACTCCAAAGCCGAGCTTGCGTTGTAAGTAGAATCGAAAAAAGATTTTTAATTTATGATTGCCCTTGTCGCTGCAAGTTGATATTTATAGCCTTTGGTATTTTGTACGTTTCGATGTCTTCGGGGAAAATAGTCGGGGAAAGCACTACTCTCATGTGGATAAGAATTGCGATAAAAGTTCGGAACGTGTCAACAAATTACGATGCTGTAAATGTTGCGCCTTACCAGTAAGCACTTGTAGTTTTGAGTCTAAATTTTGGTAGTTCATAGTGCGGGCTTCCGTAAATTTGAAGTCGAGACTAAAAATTTTTATTAGTGTGGCGGATAGAGTCTTTTCGATGTAGGCTAATGCGTCGCCTCTTGGGTCACAAAAAACAGTCAAACCATGGCTATAAATTTGCATATTTTATACCTTTACATATGAGCGTGGGCAAGGTCAGGCTTTGTACAAAAAAGACTGCGTCGCACGACACTGGCTTGTTCGGTTGAAGGCTTTTTTTTTCTTTTTTATTTTATGAAGGTGGTACCTATCGAAAAGTTCTAAAGCTCTTCTCTACTGAAAACATAAAAATATTGTACAACAAAGAACATTTAAAATGTCAGTAAGTACCTCAAAGTCGCGTTTTCAACCCTTGGAAGCAGATAGTTTTGTTGAGTCCCCATCATAGGTTTGGCTGAATATTTTTGTGTTCCCATCAAATGAGTCTTGTGAATCACCCTTTATTTCTAGTAACTAGTTTGTATGCCCTAAAAAGTCGACTTTCTTCGACAATTCAAAATATTGTTGGACCGCTCTGAGTGGGAGACTCATGCGGCCTCAGGATAGATGACTCCAATCAGCATGGCTTATGGATGTTTCAAAAATGTCTACAAGTCGGGGCGGGAATTTGGCAACGTCCCAGTCATTTTTCGACACACAAAACAACGGTCTTGCAAGCTTTGAAGTCTATGTATTTCAACTCTGTGGGAATTGCTTCATAGGGAATGATTAAGCAAATACTCAATATCTTCGAAGAGTCACGGAAAACTGTATGGCAACAGAAGGCTAAATATGTCCCTTTACTGGGCCAAGTCGTTTTTGCCGCAATAAAAAGACATAGCTAGGCTCTAAGAGGGTCGAAATGAGGCATTGAATTCTAAACACGATACGTACGTACTCTTAAAAACCTCTCCCCAGGCAAAAGTCATTGAAAAATCTAAATTGACTTAAATTGCCACTGCTCGGTCAACTACCATCTTCACAAAATTCCGTCGAATTTTGACTGACACTTTTAGGCTTTGCCAAGAAGATCAAGAAACTTGGGAGCACATTCTCTGCAAACGTGCAGCAATAGTACAAAGTCGACTTAAGGCCTCAAATATTAAAAACCCATCAGCTATGACAGCTGCAGGGTACCCTTCCGGAGGCTTGACTGAACGTAGGATCATGGCAATCACTAAATCAATATGATTCCGAGGGATGTAAAAGAAACATAAAAAAACTAACTAGGTGTGGCTTCGCTGAAACCTAGCAGCAATCAACCAACTGACCCCAATCTAAAAACAAAACAAAATTGTTATGCCCAGTGGCTTACTAACCTATTGAACGAAAGGTCTCAGGTTGAATCCCCAGAAAAACACAAACCTCGCAACTGAACAGGTCCGACTTTCACTAGAACCTATCTAGGTTCAGAAAGACCACAAAAAAAGTTGTTGTTATGACGGCAGACGGAGACGACTTCTGGGTGACATTGCGTTCTTTTCAAGTTACGGTGCCAGTGACTGAAATAATGAGTCTCAGTCTTTAAACAGAATTTCTCGATTTTATAGATAGAAAGACTGTTGAGACAAGCGCTCTCATTAACCTCTCGTCATCGTAATACCAAGTTCGATAGAATCACGAAACACGAATTAAAATCAAATCATAATCAAAAATTATTCACGAAGTCAATTCCAATCTACAGCTCCTTCTAGCGGCCCAAGTGAAGTATGTGACCACTCCTACTTCAGATGAAAACAAAGTGCGATTGTCTTTAAAAAAAAAGGGCGTGTACATGTGATTCCCGCAGATGAAGCTTTCTTCCGGCATGTGCGCCAAGTCTAGGGTGAACCACCGAGCTATGAGCTGAAATGAGACCTTGTGCGATGTCGAAATGCAACTTTTGTCGACTGGCAAGCAAAAGAAAAACAGATGACAGATTTTTTTATGTATAAACAATTTATATTTTCTTGAACAGTTCGTGTTCCTATAACTAAGTCTTTCAAATAAATAAATTAATGAACATATGGCCTGGCGAGTTGTGAGTACTTCTAATCGTCATCTTCTCAGTTAATGAATGGCGTCTTCGTCGAACTGTGCAGGCCCGCTTCCGAATCGACTACATCTGCAAAGTCATGACACATGTTAAAGAGGCAAAGCCGCCACAATCATCTGCCATACTAACCTTGAAGGTCCAGGCGGTTGTTTTTCACCTTGCCCGCTTTGTACCGTCTGAAAATTACGCCGATCCCAACGACTGCCGCAACAGCTAGCACCAAGGACAGCCATATGTACCACGACCAGCTGGGGTGCTGTTCCAGCAACTCGCCCTCAACGCAGTGAAACAGTTCGTCATTCAGCAGAATAGTGCCGTTATCACATTTGCACTGATCAAAGCCGACACAAGTTCCCCGAACGCAACCGTTGATTTTCCCATTGCATAAGGGCTGGCACACGAGTGCGTCTGAGTCATATGTGTAGCCGTCCTTGCAGCCGCAGCTATTGGGCGCGTTGCACCATCCGTTCAAGCACGATTGTAAGCACACCGGCTGGCAGTCTCCCGCCTTGTTGAGCAGGTACCCACTTGGGCAAAGACAAACACCCGAATCGTCACAAGTTCCTCGATCGCACGACGCACATCTGCCCACACTGGCGGGGTGTTTGAAAGACCTGATCGCCGGGGCTGCCGTAGATGTCACCTGCTGCTCGTTTGGCACACAACTTCCTTCCCTGGAGTGCCTATACCCGAAAGCGCAGGCACACCGATTCGGACTGTAACAGTCCCCATTGCCGCAGGGTGGCTCGCAGATCGGGTCGCAACTAGGTCCGTCGGCTGTACGCCGGATTTCTCGATACCCCTCACAGCACACGGTCACATTCTGAAACACAAGACGACAACTATTTAGAACGCACTCACAATCACAGGATGATGGTACACTTACCTCTGCAGCCAACGTTTGGATGTTTACGATCTCCTTGGTGCACCTTCTGCCAGAAGCGGCAGTCAATAGGCTCGCTAACAGTACGATTGGGGCGATTTCCTTCCACATTTTGCGCTGTATTCTCTCTGGTTGCTTGATCTTAACTGAGAAGTAGCCGATGTTGTTGTGTGCTTTTTATATTCCATCTTATGGGGTAACCACAAACGCGATTGGAAATGCTTATTACTCACCCGTTTCTGGTTGACCGTTGGCAGCATGCCGCTGACGAAATGGCGCGCGATAGGGGTTGGTTGGTTGTATGAAAGTAAAACTCTACTCGCGTCAGAGTTCAGCTCGAAAAATACCACAGTTGTAACGTCCTCTCTATCTAACTCTTAATTGAGGTCTGGGTAAAACATACCGAGTTGCCCAAGTTTCCTTCTTGACCGTGCGTCAGATTGTATCTTTGGCTAAACACGATCAAGTGAATAACCAGTTTGACGTCTCTGCCAGATGATGATTTCATTATCAGAGTCGATACAAAAGCCATCTAACCACACACAGAGCATAGATAAAAAATGATCTTCTGCCGATGATGAATCAGAAAATTTTTTTCAGCGTATGGCTGTAGGGAAAATCAATCAATGATCAAAAGACGCTGTGGAGGCACGCGAGAAAATCTTCCAAAATATTAACGAAACCAGTCTTTTGTGAATCGCTCGTTCGCGACTAATCAGCAAGCGAATGTGAGTCACTGCAATACGAGTTCGGCGGACTGGGATTTTCTGTATAGAAGCATAATTGAGAACGTTGAACGGGTGTTCCCCTAGAGTAGGTAGCTTCTCCGTCGGCGTTGTGCTCAATTGAGGGGGCACGCGCGACGACGGCACCATCTGCTGCTGATTTGTTTGTAAACAAAAATCACCTCGTGTGTAAATTTTCTGATTAAGTCTGTTGTCTGTTGTCGGCGACAACATTTGAACATTTGAACCAAGTGGATTCAGTGCGTCGCAAGATATAAGATTCGGCTTCATGTCTCTTTTTTCTCTTTTGTTGTCTTTGGTTGTACATAAACCTTAAAAATTTATGTCTGACAAGGAAGTGATCTAATGAGGGAGTCACTTTAGTAGTCTTGCTTCTTGATGGGTAATCGTGCCTAAAGAAGGAGTTCAGGCGTATAGAGACATTTATATTCTATACATCGGTATCGGTAGTACAACTCGGTCATAAGCCGGAAGACGTAGAAGCGATTACAAATTGTATATTCTAGTTGAATGTAAAACCAACGTAAAATGGTACCATCCCTGCGCCCTGTTGGAATTTTCCGTCTGACGATGGAGGTTGTTAGCAACAGAACCGATTCCGGCGAAAACGTATTTACCAGCTGAGAAGTTGACAAATCGACGAATTGGGTCAAACGCCACAATGAGCAGCTCCAGCTTTATGAGGTAGTACAGAAGTTTGTGCCCTTGGTCTGGGTCGACAGCACATCAGAAATCGAACAGCGAATAAAATTCCCTGGTTCCTTGGATTGTGTCGGCTCTTTCCCGAACAACTTCTGACTGTCAGGGTAAGGCCTTGACAATCCAAGTCCTGATCTAGGTATCTGAAGCACGACCTCTTTGGCAATGAAGTTATCTTAATATAAAAGTTTCCAGAGCCAAAGCATTGAAAAAAAAATACCCACGCGATAACGCCGTCTACTATACATTTTTGGTACTATTTTTATTTTAGTAACAAAAAACAATGCATTTCACCCGGTCGAATGGTACAGAAGCCGTCAAGAAACAAATACTCACTTTGAAGTTCGTATTTTAAAGAAATGACACTCGCGCCATCTGCCCTCCAATAAGTCAAACCAATTATTATCAAATATCAGCTCAACAACAACAGAATTTTGAAGTTTTACTGCCATCGGATGAAGGATAAAGAGTGAAGAATGAAAGGCATTGGAGCCTTTATGGAACACACACGCAGTCCTTGATTTTTATTCACAAAGAAGTATGTTGATGGGCCTATAAGGCCTCGATTAAAAAACAAATTACATAGTTTGTACCTATCTGACCATCGACTTGGTCTCATTTGAAGCGAGAGATGGAAGAACTCTCCGAACTGCACGCAGTCTTGTGCAGCGCTAAAAAAAAAGTCCCTAACCATTTTGGCGCGCACAACTAAATGGGTAACCAGGTCGACTTATTCGTTAAGGTTGTGCTTCATTCCGAACTTTGGGGACTCTTTAGTGAGGAAGTTCTAAAGCGGCTTATAAATTTAAAAAAGTTATAATGCCCTTCCAAGACAATCCCAAAGAGCAAGTCGTAGAAAACGATCTCATTTGGTCTCAACTTATAAACAGTATATGGAAAAATCCATATTTTTCAAAGAAAACGCCCCAAAAATGTGGGCGTGGTCCTGCAAGTTGCTTCATACTAATAGAGTTCTTACATGCTCTGAAGATTTCTTGCGACTGCTGGTCATTGCAAAAGAACTGCGACCTGTTTTACACATTTTGAGTCCTGCCCTCATTTTGGGAAAGTTTGAGGCAGTCCGCTCCTGGACTCACTTAAGGGTTTTAGAACGAAAACTGGTTCACCTTACATTTTTTGACCGCTTCGCCATCCACACACCTAATCATAGACCAAAACAAGTTGCAAAACAAAATTTATTTTTATTTTCAAAAATACACATAGCCTACAACAGCTGATCCTGTCCAGTTTCCATGCGGTTGTACGGACGCAATCGATTAACCCAGTTCGGACGCTTTTGCCAAATCAACAATATCGCTCCCGTTACAAGAATAACCACCAGGAACGCGATGAGTAGCATGGTGATGTGATTGGGCAAGCTTATCTTTTCGGCAACCGTTTCCACAAGGGGAGCGACGGTTGAACTCATGGTGTAGTTTGACTCTTCCTCTGCGTAGCATTTATACATTTGCGCATGGCACACCAAGAACCCCTCATAGCACTGGCATTGCTTATAGTTAATGCACTCCGAAGCGACCTCAAGGGAATCATCTCCGTCGCAGAGCGGCTGGCACTGGTGAGCACTGATTTCTGTCTCGTTCTTTTGCCACACGAACTTGGACCAGCAGTCGCAGTCATCGGGCTCCGAGAGAATGGCGTCGCCCGCCCAGATACACGCAGTTCCGTTGTTTAGGAAACCCCTCGCACAAACACACACTCCATCTTGATCGCAGTTGCCATAGTGACACGATTTCTCGGAGCAGTGCAACCGGCAGGAGGTGTCATTTGTCCGGTCGTAATTGGGCCAGCAGCTGCATGTGTTCGGGGCGACACAGCTTGCATGTTGACACTGCGGTTCACACTTTGGCTCACATATGGAGTTGCCGCGTTGGTAACCTTCGGTGCAGACGCACACACCATCCGATGAGCATTCTTCGTTTGTGCCGCAGGAAACGTCGCATGCCGGTGGCAAACTTGTAGTGCCTCTAGTTGTGTCTTTAATGTAAACTGTTGAAGATGTCGTCCTTGGTTCGACACATCCGTTTGCGGCGGATCGCTGAAAGCCATTCTCGCAGACACATGTGTTTTCAGTTACCGAGCATTTTTCGTGCAATCCGCACGAACCGTTGCAGGGCAGCTGTGCACTGGTAGGCTCCGGTGTTGTCGTCACTGCGAGCTCCTGTGTGGTTTGACGGTTGGGTATACAACCGATACCAAAGAGGCTGCGATAGCCTTCATCACAAGTGCATTGTCCCAGCTTGCAGCTCGAATTCTTCGGACAGGGCGATTCACAAGTTGGTTTGCATCCAAAATCTGGATATCCGTGGTATTGATATCCCGGCTCACAGCAGCCGTATAAGCGCCTCGAACGGAGGCCAATCTAAAAGGAAAATGCTACAATATCCAGTTTTGCATCAATTCGGTTTCTTACCTTCGTTTGCTTTCGTGGTTGATAATGCCTGCGACTAAACCAATCGCCCACCGAGTCGAAGGGTGTCATTTTGTAATCGCTGACCAAGTAGGTCTCAAATCGAATGCACGTACCGATTTGTAGCGCGCAATAGATTCTCAAAAACGGGATGATGCACAGAAGGACTCGCCTGAGCGTGTTCATGATGATGACCGTTGGATGTGAAATTCAAGACTGAAAACATTTCCCTCGCACCAAAACAGTCTCTGGAATGTCTCGAAGCTTCAAGCCAGTATCCGGTTGCGATAGGCCGCACTGCGTATTGTGTATATATGCACGAAGCAAAATGACCGCGATAGTGCTTGGCTGCCTTTTAAAGTTCAGATAAAAATATACTTGCTGATTGCAATGAGTGCTTGAATCGTTTCAGCAAGACACAAAGCAACTTGTTTGTCGAAACATGCACAAAAGGGAGTGAACTCTTTCGTTTGCCTTGGGACGAATTCCAGGAGGAAATAACGACTGGTACTTTTAAAATTAACTTTCTTTCTAAAGCCTAAATCTTGTGACAGACAGTGTGACCGTTGCAGACTTCTGAAAAGTCGCAAAAAAAAAGGGCCAATGAGAAAAAAAGTGTCATTTCTAAAGCAGAATATCTTAGTTCGTATTCTTGAACGATAATTATTGTTGTGATAGGCAACTGCGTTACATTTAAAAGGTTTCTATATGGAAATAAGAGCCTCTTCTCCAACTAAAAAAGGGGCCTACATAGCAAGCAAAATTTTTTGTATAAGGCTCTCGAAAAAAGGGACAAATTGCAACTTCAGTCGCACAAGGGTCACGCTGGTGACAGATATAGGAGATTGTCTCTTAAGTTGCCTAGTCGTTTTCAAAGAATTTCGGTCTCCGATCCGTTTTGAACTAAGATCGCTAAGAGCGGGCTGACGATGGAAATAATCTGTCATTTTGAAGTTGTTGCTGCTAATCCTTTGCATCATGTCTCTTGAAATTTGTTTTTTATCACTTGCACTCCGAAGCAGTGTTGCCAGAAACAAACCTGTTTAAAAATAGCTATTAAATAAAACTGGGAAAAGCAATCCCTCGCAATTGGACCGCTTTTTAGGGAAAAGTTGTGAAAATACATGTGGAAACTGAATAACGGGTATCCATCTTTCAGTTGTACCATTTTTTATAGAAATCGTCGTCGTAAATTATGTCATAATTGGTACGACAAAACGGGGTAACCTATATCAATGGAGTGATGATATTTTCGGAATTAGTTTTTGCTTCAGTACAATTTTGTAAACTTATATTCGTGTAAATTCAAAAAACCTCAAACAGATGTGGCATCGCTGCTTATGTGCGATGCTGATGCGTTGCTGATCGAATATGACATTTGAGTTTAAGATTAGGTCTATTCGCGTCCTTTCCCGTCAATCTCAAAAAATTCAGCAAAAGTACGTCGATGGACTTCGAGCTACTTTGAGCCACTTGCATCTTTGACATCTAATCCATATCAGTAATATATATATAATTTACCTTTTTGCAACATATGAAACGATCTAGGAGAACATTCGACCACCACCGTAATTTTTTTATTTTTACAGATTTTATTATTCTGTGCAATTTATTTTTAAGACGGATTTTGAATTTGTTTCTTGGTAACTTTGTGCATTTGACATATTTATCAGCACATTCCGGTTGAAAACTCGTTACTCGTTATTTTGGTAATTTTCTCCTTTTCTGTCATTTCTGATGAGTAAGTTTATAGACTTTGTGCGATTGCTATCGATTCAAACCGCATACGCGAACGAACCTATTGTTTAATGGCAGGATGGAAGTTTTGTGATAAAAGTTTAATTTGAAAGCTATGATAGTAAAGAGGATAAATTAATTTTTTATATGTGTGAAGCAATTTAAACTATTATAAATATGTTAACATAATATTGAAGAATTTTCTTCGTGTGTTAAGAGCTTCTTCTTGCATTTCTGAAAGAATCCTTTTCCCACAAAATGCAAATGCTCCTGACTTTTTCCCAGAGGAAAATTCTTTTTCATACCTTAGTCTTTTCGTTATTAAGAGCTTTACCTCCGCAAAATTTTTCTGTCAAAAGCATTTTATCTAAACTTTAATTTACTAACTTTTCATTCTCTTGCGACATTTTTCCTACATTTTTGGCGGCGAATCAACGGCGCATCAGGTAGGTATTTCAGTGATGCCTTTTTTCGTTATGTTTGCGCATCAGTTTGGTCAACTTTGCAATAATGAACTCTTGACGTTGAAAGTGATGCCAATAGTTTGCATCAATGAACATTTTGCAAAACCGTCATGATCATCATTATGTGTTATTAATTTACACTTTGGCTCTATTTTGTAAAACAACAAAGCAAGAAATTTGTCTTCAAAGGACCTTCTGTTTAAAATATGGTTATTGGTAGGAAGAGTGCTGGGGATTTGGTAGTTTATAGGTTTTTTTCCACTGTAAGTTGTTAACAAAATTTATGCGAAAATCGTCACTAAACATAAGCAAATTCTGGTGACTAAAACTCAAGATCCTAACACAGCCACTCCACCTCCTTATTGACTGACAAGTCGTCTATTCGTATGTTTGTTGGTACGACTGTTTTATTAAATCCCTGACAATTTGGTACTCATTTCACACTCATTTGCCTGTAAATTAGTATATAGATATAGATAGAGATGGAGACATGTCACTGCTCCATCAAAGTCGGGAAGAAGCAAGACCTGCTTCCAATGATGTCAAACAGGTTTTTAGGCAGGGCAAATCGCCAGCATGTAACTCGTTCGAAAACAAAGCCACCATCAGATGCATTTCTTTTCAAAATTGATCTAGTCTATATAAAAAGTAAAATTGTAGAGTTTGTCTCTTTGTGTGTGGACTCTCCAAACCCTTGTGGACTTCTTAGAAAAACTTTGGGTTTCTAATGGAGCAACATCTATTTTTTTGTAACCATCACTATTGGTTAACTAATTCCGAAGAATATTTACAACAGACAAATCATACTCAGACCCTCAGCTTGCAATCCTCTCGCCACTGGCAGCCTCAATTTTTTTTTTCCAAATTCCGCCATTTTGTTTTCCCAACCATGTAATGACAATTAAAATCCGTGTGACATTCAAAAACATGCAAAAAGTACAAAAATAAATGCTGCCAACCGCGGGCAAATGTGATAGAGTTCGGGAATGCATTACTGAATGCCATTGGTTGCTTATTATAAACTGTTAACAATTTGATTTGTTTGGTTAATGAAACTATATAAAAGAGATGTTCTTTATATACTAGAAACGTATTAGCACAAAGATGGTTCCGTATTTTCCGCTTTTGAGTATCATTAACTTCGTGTGTAAATTGTTCTTAAAAAACTGGAGAATGTTTTTATTTTCCCTTAACCAATCTACATTGTTAATTTTATATGCGAATATTTTAAGCAAATGTGCGCCTATTTCTAAAAAAAAATACTATGCGCTTACTGCGAATAATTTCAAATCTAACGGATAAAGTTCTATGAACGCTGCCAGCAACTTTGCAACACAGCGGAAGTGGCTCATATTTTTTGCGAGTGTATTGTTGTCTCAAAATTTTTAAGGTTACGTGACATTTGTAAATAGAATTTTCTATGCAACAACACTAGCGCACCAAATCGTTACCACTCCGTAAAAAATAAATTTTTCAATTCTTTTCTTTCTTTTGTCAATATATGTAGCGCCGCCTGTGGGTCAGGTTGGCATAGCCCTTTATTAAATATTTGCTTATTGTAACTTCATTTTTAACAAACAACCGAGGTCGACTTTTAGGTTGGTATGCACGTCATCGTCTTCTCGTGATACTTAAAGCCCGCAAAGCAGATGCACCGATTTTTCGAGAGGCAAACCCCGTTGTCACACTTCCTGTAAACAAAACGAAACACATGATCATAATCCGCAGCCCTTGCAAAGCCAGTCCCAAACTTACTGATAACAATTTGACTGGCAGACTCCATTCTTCAGGGTGAAATCGGCTCGGCAGGTGCAAATGTTGGGCTCGATGCACACGCCGCCTGCTCCGCAGTCAGGGCTACAAACCGGCGTGCAGCCGCCCTCCTTCAAGGTGTATCCCGTGCTGCAGCCACATGTCTCTGGCTCGGTGCAGTTGTGCATCCACCCGAAGCAGCCCTCCGAGCAAATGGGTCGGCAAAATTTCTTCGATTCGTCCAGCTTGTATCCGGGGTGGCACTTGCACGTTCCGTCCAAGTAGCACTGTCCATTCAGGCAGCTGATGGGACAGGCGAACACGCAGTCTCCGCTGTCATTTTTCACAAAGCCATCGAAGCACTCACACTCGTCTGGCCGTACACACTCTCCGTTGTAGCAGTTCTCGCAGATGGGCCTGCAAATTGTTTCGCCATCTGTCAGCTTCTGTGCTCGGTAGCCAGCGCAGCACGTTTCAATAACCGACATGTGCGTAGAGGAGCCAGTTCGGATGGTCTTCGCATGTGGATAGCCCCGCACGGCGACAGTTCTGCGCAAAAGAAATCCACTCTGGTAAAAGTGCAAACGGATCTCAAAGGACTACTTACGGCACCTCGAAGATGCATTTCCTGTTCGGATCCTCCGACTGGGTGGGCGTCTTTTGGAGCTGCGGATGCTGATGGTGCACCCTAAGCTGTTGGTCTGTATTGTAGTAGTGTCTATTACTATTACGACCGTATTGCTGCTGCTCCGTCAAAGTCGCATCGCTTCCACTGAATGCGAGCGACGCAAGTACCGAGAGCGCTATGAGCTTCCAATCGAGGTACATATTCGCAAGAGACTGGACCAAATAAACGGCACAAGTTGGTGGTGCTTATCGCCGAGTCGGAGTTCTCTGCGTTCTCGAGGCCCAGCGCGATAAGCCATGTTCACTCCGGCTTATCAGCTTTGTATTCGTCACTGTGTTATGTTTCGGAGCTTCTGGAGATACGCTTGGAATGTAGGTTTCTGCTTTATTTTGTTTTTCATTTTTGTTCAAGAGTTGAAGGTCAAACGTTTTTCAAGGACTTCGGCTGTGAGGAGAAATGGAGTATCTTTCCGGGTGTATGTGGCGCAGCACGATTATTGTGAAACCGCTGGTGCAGATGACTTAGGACGGCGCCAGACGCATGGCCTCAATGTGTCGATGTGTGTACTTAATTCAGACTGTGACTCAGCTGGGGTAGCTTGAGGTAGTGCCATTACATAAGCAGGCTCAAGCTTGCATAAACTTCTCCGAACTAGTTACAGCATTCCGCGATAAACTTAGATAAACAATCTACACCGGAAAAATGGCAAAAGTTACATGAAGTCATAGAGCTGCTGTGGTCGAAGGAATAGGCGATCTCAGTAGCAAAACGGTTCGCAAAGATGGAAGTTCTTTGGGTTATTTTTCTATTGGCCTCACTGCAGGCGATTGTGGTCTACGGGCAAAAAGGCACTTGCACGCAAGTTCAGCATTACAGCGAGCGGGAAACGCAGTGGATAAAAAATCGTCGGCAAGTTAGTGAGCGAGGATTTCTTTGGGGGTGGAAGTATCGATGGGTTGATGAGATTATTCCGGTAAATCATGTAAGAGCTGTTCAAGCCTTCAGAGAAAGCGTAGTAAAGTTTTATATTGTAGGTGGTGCTAAAAACTCGCACGAAGATACAATGCTGCTCGGGATACCTTGGGCTGGTGCCACCCTGCAAGCCGATTTGTTCATTTGGATGCCACAATGGTAGGTGTACTGAGCCGGAGGTGTGTACGTGCAACTTAGGGTACCAAAAGGCGTCCAACAACAGGTGTCAGCCGGTTTGTGCCAGTGGCTGCGAAAATGGCGTATGTTCCGCACCGGACGAGTGTGCCTGCTTCAAAGGGTACACACGCGATAAGAAGAACTTTTGTGCACCAGTCTGTGACGGCGGGTGTCCCTTTGGGAAGTGTATCGCCCCAAACAAATGCGAGTGCAATGTCGGATACGAACTGAGCCCTCTCGGCAACACTTGCGAACCGATCTGTGCGGATGGATGCAGGAATGGCGTCTGTTCGGCTCCAAACACCTGCACCTGCTCCGAGGGATATCAAAGTGATGAGAGCAAGAGATGTGTGCCCGTCTGTGACGGCGGGTGTCCCTTCGGGAGGTGTATCGCCCCAAACAAATGCGAGTGCAACGTTGGATACGAACTGAGCCCTCTCGGCAACACTTGCGAACCTGTTTGTTCGGATGGATGCAAGAATGGCGTCTGCTCGGCTCCAAACACCTGCACCTGCTCCGAGGGATATCAAAGTGATGAGAGCAAGAGATGTGTGCCCGTCTGTGACGGCGGGTGTCCCTTCGGGAGGTGTATCGCACCAAACAAATGCGAGTGCAACGTCGGATACGAACTGAGCCCTCTCGGCAACACTTGCGAACCGATCTGTGCGGATGGATGCACGAATGGCGTCTGCTCGGCTCCAAACACCTGCACCTGCTCCGAGGAATATCAAAGTGATGAGAGCAAGAGATGTGTGCCCGTCTGTGACGGCGGGTGTCCCTTCGGGAGGTGTATCGCACCAAACAAATGCGAGTGCAACGTCGGATACGAACTGAGCCTTCTCGGCAACACTTGCGAACCGATCTGTGCGGATGGATGCACGAATGGCGTCTGCTCGGCTCCAAACACCTGCACCTGCTCCGAGGGATACCAAAGGGACGAGAATTACAGTTGCATCCCCGTCTGTGTCAGCGGATGTCCCTTCGGGAAGTGTATCGCACCAAATACCTGTGAATGTCAGCCCGGTTACACTCTGAACTCAATCAAAAGTGCCTGTGAGCCGAAGTGCTCTCTGGGCTGTGATAATGGCTTCTGCTTTCGGCCCGAAATCTGTGTGTGCCACCAGGGCTACCTAATGGGGCCGCAAAATAAGTGTGAACCGGTCTGCAGTGGAGGCTGCATCAATAGCATCTGTACAGAGCCGGAAATTTGCACTTGTTTGCCGGGATACCAAATGCCAACGAATTCGGTCAACGAGTGCGATCCCTTGTGCGAGCCAGAGTGTCAGAACTCACACTGCATGGAACCCAACGTGTGCCTATGCCTGATGGGCTTCAATCCGATTAACAGCACATCATGTGCGCCATACTGCTCTAAGAAGTGCATCAATGGGTACTGCTCGGAACCAAACAATTGCACCTGCAACGAGGGTTACGAGCCGCACGACTACGAGCCGAATGTGTGTACGCCCGCCTGCAGTGACTGTGACAACGGCGATTGCGTCTCACCGGGACAGTGCTTGTGCTGGCCAGGCTTCGAAAAGCATAAAAACATGTCCTCGTGTTATTTGCCAACATCCACCGAGGAACCCACTACCTCGAAAGACGAAGTATCTGACATGACTTTCGATTCGTCGCTCAGTGTTTTACCAAGTTCTACAGGTGATATGGTAACAGATTCCAGCGAATGGTCGCAATCTTCCTCCATAGAAACAACAACAGAGGCCTTAACCTCAGAATGGGATTCCATGGAACACTCCACAATTGCAGACGAAGAAGTTTCTGAAGAGCCGGTCCGTGGATCATTCGAACTACCGCCTTGCAATTGCTGGTTAGCGGCGATCAACTCTTCCCAACCCGATAGCTGTGCGCCAGCATGCAATGGTACGTCTGAAGACTCCTGCATGGACGCGGAAACTTGTGAACTTCATAAGGACCAAACCGAACTTGACTGCAATGGAACCGTCTACGTGTGTAAGGCATTTGTGCAAGGCACCTCCGCTCGTGAGATGACTTCGAATTCCTGGATTTGGATAGTAGTGGGTGCAATAGCCTTCCTCGCTGTCATCTTTTTTGTTGTGCGGCGTTATCGGTATCGGGAAACAGCTATCATCAGCGAAAAAAGTAAGTAGCCTTCTCTGCATTGGATATTTATGTTTCCTAATGCATTTTTGTCTCCTTGCAGATGATCTTGAATTCGCGGTCCAATATGTCAAGCGATAGACACGTACTGAGCGCTCAGGAGTTTCCAGAGTCGTCGGCTGTTTTTAGTATTAGGCAAACGTATTATAAAAAGTACTTAAAAATAAATTTTATCTTAAAAGTGTACTCCCTTAGGAGTCGAATTAAATAAATATTCAGGATTTGTTGGAAGTTGTTATAATATACCTTTGATGGAAAGTGTCGGTCCTACCTTGTCTATATTGTCTGAAGTGGACTTTGCTGAATAAGACAACGCCAGAGCTTCTAAAAGAAGTCTAATTCACATATTAATGGCATTTTTTCAGAGAAGGGGGGTATTTTAAAAATCGTCAACGCCGTTCCCAAAATTTACTGTCGAAAAACGAAGGCAAAAATAAATCTTTGACACCGCAAACAGATGGGTCATGTCTTTTTGAGATGTTGGCAACCCATAAAATCAAAATGACAGGTAGGTAAAATAAACGCCAGGTTTTGAAAAGCGATTCCAAAAATAATGCAATAAAGGGATGGGGTGGAGAGGGTTTGCTTTATACTTTCTTGTCCGGAAAATCTGTCCGACAGTGGGAAACCTCATCAGAGTTTAAAGTCAGCCATCAGTATTCCTTAAAGCGAAATATATCAGACGATGCATTAAATTCGATATGGCGGTGTCCAAAGTATGGGCTGAGTAAGGTCGAAGATTGAGCTTGGCGCAGGAAGATTTGTCTCCTTTGAAATTTATTAACCACGGATTTTTAATATTTAGTTTCGAGATTATGTTTGAATCATTTGACAGTTGTTGTCATTTTTCAGGTGAGTTTATATTTAAGATAATTTTGTTGTTAATCAAAAAATTACGATTATTTAAAAAAAGAACTTTTATCGATTGGCCTTGGGTAGCATTTATTTTGGTATACAAAATGTTGATTCACTCAAAGGAAAGAACAGCCACAACGACAAGAAATGAGCAGACCTATGATTAAGCCAACCACTTTACAAATAATTATTTTTTATCTACAATGCTACATGACGTCGCGTAGCTACTCAAATTTGTATTGTAAACTCGGAAACTGCTGAATGGATTTCATTGGAACCTTCACTAAACCATTTTGTAAGTTCCTTTCCTTTATTCCCTTGCTTATAATGAAAAGTTACATCACTGATAAGGGCTACATTTTTTCCAACGGGGTAGTTTCTTTATTTTGTTTTTAACTCATTCAACTTGTGGCAAGTCTCC
The DNA here is from genome assembly GCA_948293265.1 of Cheilosia impressa. Classification (NCBI taxonomy): domain Eukaryota; kingdom Metazoa; phylum Arthropoda; class Insecta; order Diptera; family Syrphidae; genus Cheilosia; species Cheilosia impressa. The sequence continues at coordinate 51,911,538 of OX411883.1, read as the reverse complement.
ATCAATGGAAGTTGGACAGATAAAGTTGTTTTTATGCAATACTTCTCCGACTATTTCGAGCTATCGTTTATCTCTTTGTTCCTTCCAAAGGCTGAGCTACAAACGAATTCACAACTGATGTTATTTAATCAAATGAGAAAAAAAATGTAGCAACAATTGTTGTTGATTGTAGCTCTATGAATGGGGGTGGTGAGGGCACACCGAAGCTTTTCCTATAGGTGTACACATACAACAGGTTTTCGTGGGCTTGAAAAGCCACTGGTCGGTTCGATCGGAGACGAAGGTTGATCTGGACGGTTGGTTGTGGGAAGCATAGCGCTTGGAAAAATACAGATTTTTCCTGACCGATTTTAACAAATTTTGTTAGCAATTTTTGGGAGTGAGACTCTTTTTCCCCGTTCGAAATATTCTGTCGAATCCGATAGCTCCTATTTTTCTCAGACGTGAAATATTGCAGCTCTAATTTTGTTGACTAAATAAATATGTATAATACTGTTCAAAATCGCGGCCTAATTTGGAACACCTCTTGATCTCCTAAAGGCCTAAATTTAACACCTACAACAACCTTAAACCTTTGCTGGTTGATTGCAAATACCTCTGGTACTTTTCGACAGCATCCTGTCACGAAAAACAGCGTCAAAAATTAGAAAGTTTTTTGAAAATATCTCCGCAGAACAAAGGTTTTTTAAGGCGTTGAGCAATTCAATAGATTTTTCGATAAAAGTTCCAATGCTCTGTGGATAAAGACCAAAACTGTCAAAAATCATATTAAAATTGTTCTTTTAACACTACTTTAAAAAATGCTGTACAAAATTCAATTAGGCGCAGTGGCTTAGTGATTATTGTGTCCAACGGGGTCCAGGTTCGATCAGCGGAATAACACAAATTCCATTCCACCGCTGCAACTCTTGCGACCGTTTGACGAACATCCGAAACTGTCATAAAAGTGCTTCTCAATTAGACGTTTCTATTCCACATTAAATTGTAGGACTCTTCCATTCCAAAAATGAAAAACTAACACAAAACAAATGTTTGTAGGGACCCTAGCCTACGAACCTATTTATTTTTGTACAAACGGAATTGTAAAGTACTTTCGCAGCTTACTAAAAACGATTCTTTCAGAGTTGCTGCGCGTGTTTTAAAGTCACTTTTAAGATTCGTTTTGTTGGGTTTCTGAGGTGCGGAAGTTATCTTCTATATAAGGGGCACCGGGGTATTAAAAAAATCTTGAAAAATTTACCATTTGTACAGAGATAAAATAATAAAACAAGTCACGTGGCTACGGAGCTTCAAATTCGGTAATTATGACAGATTCCACACATCAGCGCCATCTGTTAGCGAAACTCAAAACTAATTTTACATAACTCTGTTACTTGGTTGTTTCTCTCATTTTCTCCAATTTCATCCGCCTTTCCATTCAACGGAAGACCTGTTTTTTGACCTTCAATGCCAACAAAGCAAAGTAAGCTGGTTTTTCAGCACGCAATCCAAACAACTCCTCTGAGTCCTTAAATTGTGAAGTAGAACGTAGCTGTTGTAATTAAAAATCGTACTTTACTTTGCTTTGCTGAGATCGAAGCTCAAAAAACACTCCTAGAGTTTTGCCTATCCCAGCGCTTGGATGTACACTCGCAGTCACAATTCCCGAGCATACTTTCGGGCTCGTCAATATCATCTACGCAAGTGTATCTACTGTACTTACTCTCTCATTGTATTCCAACTACGTACTTACTTTAATCGATGATGGATGACCATGAATCCAATCGATCATATTCATATGTATACCACTTCGACTTGTAAACAGCTTCTCTCTGAGACTGGCTTTTCCGTTGAAGTTCATTAAACAAACAACCGAACCGATGATTCAAGGAAAAATCACAAACCTACGTCTCGTTCGGTGCGGTGCTTTTTTTTCGCACATCACAAATAATTTTGATTTATTTCGTGAATTGCTCTCCGAGGTGATATTGTGCCAGTTCCATATCAACCCGCTATCTCGTTCAGCGTGACCCCAAACCAAAGATTTTCGAAGAAACGAAATATAATTGCCCACGCTGTTGTTTGTGTATATTAAGTCGAACCTCTATCCGATTAAAATCTTCCGCGGGTCTCATATTTGTGGTGGTATTTTCGTCGACTTACGTAATGGCGATAAGCCGAGAAGTGAGCACTGGACGAATGCAGCTTTCGAGGTACACTTATGCGCTTGATTTTTTATCAACTGCAACCAGATGCCTGAAATTCCATTTCTATCCTGAGACCCTAGTGAACGAACTTTTTGTGCAAAATCAAAAGTATCTAACCGCCCACTAGAAATTTCCTTCAAAAGATACACAAATCGCAGAGTTGAGCCAAGTTGGCTTTAAGTCGTCGGCGAATCGTCGTATTAGTTTATTAGAAGCGTTCGTCGCGAGAACACCGAACTTGAGTCGAGAAGATGATGAAGTATTTGATTGTTACACTGGCAGTGGTTGCTGTACTGCCGTACGATGTGTTGGGTCAGTTTAAGACCAGACAACCGGTTTCCTCGGGCAATCTGATTCGAGTTAGTAACTCCTCGAATTTGTACGCGTCGAGCTATGGAAATAATTCGGCATATCCAGCATTGGCGCCACTATACAATGGGCCTCCGGTTAGAGGTGGTCCCGTCTATGTGGACAAGACCGCTGAATTTTTGAACGAGACGCGGTCCAAGATGGCTTCCGGGATCTGCTTCACCGAAGTTCCGTAAGTACACCTGCACTCCACTCATGGATAAGTGACTGATGGTTTACTTGTAGAACTGCATCGCTGGTGCATAACCTAAATGGAGTCCCGAGTGGCAATGGATCTACGCCCGCAATGAGCCGCATCCAGATCTGCTGTGATGGGTATGAGCGCAACCCGCACATATTCCGCAAGTGTGACCCAATCTGCAGGGACGACTGTCCCAATGGAGTGTGTACGGCTCCGAATACGTGCGTCTGTCTGCCCGGCAACGTTCGTGACTACGAGGACAACTGCGTGCCAACGTGTCCCATTGGCTGTCGCAATGGCAACTGCCAGCCCGACGGAACCTGCGTATGCAAGTCGGGCTACACCCTGGACAGTGTCACGAGGCAGTTCTGTAAGCCACAATGCAGCAAGGGATGCGACTTTGGCAGCTGCGTTGCTCCAGAGACTTGTCGATGTCTTCGGGACTACGAACTCACGGCAGCTGGCGTTTGCCAGCCAAAGTGTGACAACTGCGCTCACGGAACTTGTACCGCACCAGGGCTGTGTAGTTGCGATCGGGGCTACCTCAGGCAGGGCAACGCCTGCGAGCCCATTTGCGTTAAGTACGTCTCACCCTAGAGGTTGTTTTTTTTTTTCTAATTTTTCTTTCCTTTCTAGTGGATGTGCCAAGGGCAGCTGCATCGCTCCAAATACCTGTAGCTGCAAGCCAGGATTTGCCCTGGACAGCACTGGCTCCAATTGCGTGCCCCATTGCGACAAGCCCTGTTTGAATGGCTTCTGCGACGGACACAACGTGTGCTCGTGCAACTACGGATATGTCCAAGACGAGCAGCAGTCGAATGTGTGCAGGCCACATTGTCCATCCGGTTGTCCCAATGGATACTGTACCTCGCCGAATTTCTGCATTTGCAAGCCGGGCTTCATCAAGAGCGGTGTCAAGGGGAGGCAGTCCTGCGTTCCCGTTTGAGGTTACCTCGGTTGGGGGTTTTCTTTTTTTTTTTGAAACAAATAAAGTTTGCTCTATAAAATAAAATGATTTGCTCGTTGTTTTTGTTGCTAAAGAAGGATTAAGATTCATAAGGGATCAAGATCAGTTCGCTATTAAATAGGAGTGTGGTTGCCTTTTGTTGATCACCAGTTGTCTCCGTCGATCTTCCTCAAAAATGTTTGTTTCAAAGATCAGCAGAAGAACACACAAGTCAAGCTTGATCGGCAAATTTTCTAACACTCAGGATCCTTTAACGAAAATTTATTGGTCCTTTCGAGAAAATCAATTGCCGATCTACGAATAGTTTGGATTCTGATCGTAACGATCACTCCAATAGAGATCGTAAATCCAATAAAAATCATCCTCCCTTGGAGTGATCTTGTTAATAGATCGGTACCTATTTTTTTTTAGAAGGACCTTCAGAACTTCTTGTCCTTATAAATTGAAGATCCGCTCTCTTTTCTCTGCTGATCTTCAAATTGCGATTTTTCTGTGCGGTAAGTAGTGGCATTTGGTGGCAGTGATCCTCGATTCATGTTTGCCAACAAATCGGTTGCCTATCGACTTCCTTTGAATCCGTTGACTTTAAAGCTCTTACGGGCATAGACCCAAGTGGCACAGAAAATAAAAAAGAAGAATAGATCCTTTAAAAAAGGAGTAAAAAGATCTACAAAAGCAAGACGCACCTTCCATTGTTCTGGGAAGATCGATTTTGCTGAAAAGATCTGCCACTTGTTTCACACAACTGTGTCGCCACACATACTACTCTCTTATCACTTCTCATTAGAATAAGCGACAACACACAACCGTACAGAAAGAAAACACTGCCTTATCACTTACGCACAAATTTCTCAACACGCACCAGTTAGAGTGAGATTTGTGGGTCACCCTGCTCTAGAGTGATAAGAGACGTGTTTACTAAAACAGAACTGTGCTTCTGTGGAATATGACTTCAACATTTGACGTAGAATCTTTGTGAAGCGCAGATCGTAGAGAAATGTATTCTTGGTTGAGTGTGCTTTTGGTGTGCGCCACACTGGTCGGCTTTGAATCAGTTCTCGGTAAGCCCGACGTCATTGGCGATATTTCCAATTCAGACAGCCGTAGGCTGTCTTATAAATCCGTGGGGCCGCACAAGTGTGCCAAGCAAGTGCCGTAAGTGTTGTTGTGATTATAGCGTTGCAAAACTGATTAATTTTTCGTTAGGGCGGTGCTTTTTCGCACAGAGAAGGACGAACAGGTGCAGGGCAACGGCACAAATATCTTCTTCCATCACATCGAAGAGTGCTGCGAGGGATACAAGCGCACTAAGTACGACTGGAACCGCTGTGAGCCGGATTGTGGTGTCAAGTGCAAGAACGGATTTTGCCGAGCTCCGGGACGATGTGAGTGCTTCGATGGATTTATATTCAACGACCGCGGCGAGTGTGTTTATGCGTGTCCCTTGGGGTGTGAAAATGGTCGATGCTACTTGAATGGGACGTGCCGCTGCAACCACGGTTACTACCTGAATCCGAGCAAGACCTTCTGTAAGCCGTATTGTAGCTCCGAGTGTGGACACAATGAGGTTTGCGTATCCCCAAATAAGTGCGACTGCAAGGAGGGCTACCAAATGACGAGGATAGGCTGTCAGCCGATTTGCACCCCGGACTGTGGACACGGGCGTTGCGTAGCCCCCAACCAATGTGAGTGCTTTGCCGGGTTCAGCATCAAACCGCCAAAGACAGTCTGTGAAACGGAGTGCTACATGTAGGTATGGTTATTCAGTAGCGTCCACGAAGATCTATTTGGTTCATTTTCGTCCTAGGACCTGCGAGAACGGCTTTTGTGAGTCCCGCCATCGATGCCAGTGCTTCGACGGGTACAAGTATGACGGGAACACGTCGAGCTGCCTGCCGGACTGTGGGGACAAGTGTGAGAATGGTGTCTGCAAGAAGCCGGGCATCTGCGAATGCTTTGAGGGCTACGAGTTGAAGGGGCCAACTTGTGTGCCCGTCTGCGAGCAGTGAGTAACAAAACAGTGCGCCCGCGCCATTCTCTTATCTTTACTTTCATCGCAGCGGCTGTGGCTACTACGGCAAGTGCATCTCGCCGAATGTGTGCGGCTGTGGAATATCCAACCAGCAGTGCACCTTTGGCAACTGCGACGCCTTAGGTCGGTGTATTTGCAGCCACGGACTAATTCGGTTCGTCGACAAATGCCTGCATCCGAATCGCCTCGAAACACTGGTGAGCAACTACGACCAGATTCGGGTATACAATCAGCAGCTGAAGGTCGAGTTCCACAACCTAGTCGGGAGACACTTTGTCGACATCTACTCCTTTTGATATACGGTTTCCCTTTAATACTTAGAAGCTAATAAATTACAAAAATTTTGCACAGGCGTATGTGTGACGAGGCAAACGCGTGACTTTTACATGTGGGATATCTTGTGGGAGGCGGGGTAGCGTATCTCGTCGTACAGATGACTGTCTATGCTGCCCTTTCGGGACTTGGGCACCACCGAGTAGAGGGACTCCTTCCTGGCGTAGCAGTAGGGCGGCTTCACGGCAGCGTTGTTTGTCGGCGAGTCGTAGAATTCCGGACCTTAAATTAAACCTATTTTCATTAAAACTGTCCGAAGGGTTACCCGCCTCTACCTACCCTCGACTTTGTTCCTCATAATCTGCTTGAAGGCAGGCAAATCGGGCAGTGGCTTGGAGAAGGCCTTCGATCCGATCGACGCGTGATCGCCTTCTGCGTCAGGGTGAGTTGGCATCGCAAGGCGCTTGAAATTGAACTTCTTGTAGACCGCCAGGAAGCCCAGTGCCAGCACGACCATGATGCACAACAGCACCACCAGCAAGACTGTCAACAGTTTCGACTCGTGGTCCAGTGATGGTGAGGCGACCTCGAGTCGGGTGTCATTTGTGTCGCCCTTCAACTGATCCTGCTGCCAATTGGTTATGACGTGGATAACTTCTGGAGTCTTGTCGACTCCACCCGGCTGGTGGAGAATGATCGATGGCGTTGGATGATCTGACGGCTTGATCAGAATGACTTCCTGCAGAGTTTGCGGTGTGGTCACCTCGACAATTGTGTCCGACACAAGCAGTTTAACGGTTTCGGTGGTGCCAAGGTTCTTGGCAATCCGATCGAGGTTCTGTGTGATATTCACAATCGTAGAGTTCAGTGTTTCGATCATCGACGAGGTGACATTGACTGGCAAGCTGCTTTCGTCGACGAGGCATTCGCCGGTCTGCGGATTGCACCGATTGGAGCTGCATTCGCATGTCTTTTTGCACATAACGCCATGGAATCCCTGCGGACAGGGCAACTCACACCTAAAATTTAAATCGAATTCGTAAGAAACATATATTTTGGGTAGAGAAAAAAAATAAAATTCACCTATCACCAGTCCAGCCAGAAGTACAGTGACAGATGCCCGATTTGTTGTCGCACACCGACTGATTGCGACAACGGCATACGTTCCTGCAGGCCTCTCCCCAGCGATCGTGACGACATCCTAAATGAACATCAAAACATTAAAACAGTATTTTTGGCGCCAGCGGCAACTCACTTTGTGTGCAGTGCTTGCCAGTGTAGCCCGCATCGCAACTGCATTCGTTCGGCGACTGGCAGTACCCACGACCGCATCCGCCGCGACAAATCGGTTTGCAGATCGTTTCATTGACCGATGTTATCCCAGCATATCCATCGCAGCAATATCGTATCGTTCGGGTTTTCGTGACGTTCTGTGGGTAGAGACAGATAGTTTGCTTGATAAAATAGGGTTTCCTAAAAATATGCAACATGATTGTAATAAATTAGGGTAGAAATTCGAAACAGTGATGCCACTTTGTCAAATTAGGAATTGCATGTTTTTTAATGCCTATTTTCTCAACAGTCTCTAAATTTCAAATGTCGCGTTAAAATTACATCGACTGATGTGGGAATGTGTTAAAAATCCCTATCCAAGGGAGAGGTTTTTTATTTTCATCAGAGAGAGAGAGAGAGAGAAAATAAAATGTTTTTTGATGATCGCACTCTCAGACTGCTGACTCCGTGGTGGGGAATGTCAGAACTTCTCTAAAGAATGTGCAATCATTTCCACTTCCTGGCAATTAAAAAACTTCAGCCTTGACCGACTAGGTGTCAGTGGAAGATTTTTGGTTATCGATGAAAGCAGTTCTGTAACCATTTTTACCAGTTTTCCTGGTAGCGACATCTATCGACTTCACGACTTTCGTCCAATCAAAACGGAGTAGGGCGGAAAAGGATTTTTTAAGGAAAAATTTAAAAATTTGGCATCGATTTTGTAAAAAAGACTACCGATTTTTCACTTTTCACTTTTACTTTTCACTCTTTTTCTTACTAAAGGGAAGTATTTTCTGAATATCTTTTGCATTGTTTGGCACTTTCCCTTTTTGGTTATAAAACAGTTTTCTAGCTAGGCGCCCTCTGTGGGTCAAAAAGATATCTTCAAACTTTTGAAAATTGAGTACACAAACCATTTCCAATAAATGGATCAACTTAGTGAAAGTAATTCGAGTAAAAACGCAATTATTGTGTAATTTCTAAGGAAAATAAAACGGGAACCATGGCAGCCGAAATAAATGCAGATTGAGCAAAGCTTTGAGTAATAGCATGAGTATTGAGCATGCCGGTATTTCAATTGATTTTCACCCATTCCATAAAGTGAACTTTCCTTTCACTAACTGGCGTAATTACTTCAACTGAATTCCATTAACGCATACCGCAGAAAATCCAGCGATTTTTCTATAGAATTTCCTCTACCATATGTAGTAGCTTATTGCAGATGGACGCAGATTCGCTTGACCAGGAAGAGACCCATAGAAACAAAGAAATACAAAAATCCATTCAGTTAAACAAAAGCAACAATCAGATTGCTGTTGGTCCGAACAATTACCCAGGGAGTCGTCGCCTCGCACCGCACACAATCGACAATTGACATCTGCAATGGAATATTACGCGTTCGTTTTGTTTTCAAGTGTTTCAGCGGTAATCCAACAAGGAAACGAATCACAGAGACAATTAGCTTTAATGCAGCATGTAGAGGAGTAACCACTTGCAGTACCAGCGAACGGTCCACTTTCATTTGGTTCGCTAAAATAAAAGAAAGACTTGTATGTGGACTAATATGTAGGCGTATTGGCAAAGATAGACAGGCTGAATTATAACCAATGCGCTTATCACAGCGTGGTACGGATACACCCATGAGAAGAGTGCGATCTATGCGGACTGTGGAGTAACTTGTTCGTTACGGAGCCAACGGCATGGACTAGGAGTAGGTGATGGTATGGTTTTCTTGGGTGCGGGAGCATAGAGGACCTGGAAATGGCTTGAGTAACATATAAGGATTTTCAGTGCATATATACCACGTGTTTATGAACCCTGAGATCGGTGACGATCACTTGTCAACTATGATTATTTGCATCAGACGTTCAATATGAAAACCGATTTATAAGGCCTATGGACAGACATGCTAAGGTAACTGAGGATCACTCAAATTCTGTCTAAATATTTAAACTTGCTGTCTCTGATAGAAATTCTTTTGTCCACCGTTTGAAGATCACCAACGCGATCGTGTCAGTTCGATTTGTGTCTTATTATTTAGGTCACTGCGATGGTTTGATTGGCTGACAACATATAACGAATTAATAAGATCAACAGGTTCAAATAAGTGTCTGCGACTTTTCTTAAAGATCACTGCGATCGTTTGATATAAAAGGGCCAAGAACTTTATCAAAAAAATCACCGAATATCAATGAATCCAAGTTAGGACTCAGGAAGGCACTCTCGAAATCATTGCAGATCCCTGCCGATCATTTTAAGCATATTATAATAATCCATAGAAGAAGTTTTACGATCTTTCCAATAGAAATGAGAAATTATCATCGAAATCCAGCAAAAATTTGTAACTTTTTCCCGAGATCAACATCAACTCAACCAACTATCATTTCAGTAAATTTGTGATGGGCTTATAGAAGAAGTTGCATGATTTTTTGACACTACAATCATCAAAATAAGAGTTTGCATTTTTTTTTCAAATACCCATCTATCACTGCTTGCGGGACAAAAAAGTTCGAAGAAGTCAAGAAAACTTAACGAATATAGGTTAGGACTAACAACTTTTTCTTTATAGCTCTTGTGCCCACCACGATCGTTTCAGTATATACGACAAGAAAAAAATTACAACAACTTTCTGTAAGAAATTTGGTAAAGATCAACTCTTCCAAAAGATCACCACCGATCACACTGATCATTTAATCATCATGAGACTGAAAAAAGTTCGAAAAATGGTCAGAAAAGATCAATGGAACCAAACAAGTACTTGGAGTGTATTGTCAAGATCACTACCTACTGATCACTGCGATCGATGCGATGATCTTCAGACAAGAGCTTGTAACTTTTTCTCAAGATCATCACTGATCACAATGATAGTTTTTGTCGAAAGACCACCGCTTACAATTCCAAAAGATCATCACCGATCGTGCCACTAAAACCTTAACATCCACTGCAGATCACCTTACCGACTTTTCATTTTCGTCGGCCTGCTCTCACGGTGCCGTTAATTAAAATTTCCTGCGTCCAAATGCGATCGCATCTTACGTCCAATTGATCGCTGTTCTCACATTAACACAACACAACTTGCCACACTCTTATAAATCGAGCAATAAGAACAAAATGATTAATCACATCCACACACGAGAGTGCAAACTGTATACGCTCTCGAGGGCAATTGCTAGCGATTAATTTATTCATTCGCATAGGGTGGGGAATTGTTAGACTCGCGCAGAGTATTATAGCCCCTCGGCTATGACGACGATCATCTTGAAGGGACACAATGATGATCGATTGCACGCAGGCCCAGAGTGGGTGGTTAAGTGCGAGGTAAAATATTTCCTTCAATTAGATTGAGATTGGTTAAGCAAATCGCACACACACACACCCCGGATATTGACCAATCCCAAGTGTAGTGCGCTGATCTACTTTATTTCTCAGACTTTTACTGCCGATAATCATAGACCAGTGATCATGGTCTGACATCGAAAGACCGTATGTGGCTGTTGTAACTGTCCAAACTTCAAGTCGGACCAGTTTACTGGTCTCGACGGTTGGTGCAGCATTTAAAATTCCAATTTCTGTGCAACTTCCGTTTTGCACAAAATTGCACTCACACGCGCGGGGAATGATCCTCTCACTAAGTTGCATAACCGGAAAATGTATCTTGAGTATAATGGGGGGCCTGTCAATGGCAAGAGTTTGAGGGCTTCCGCTTTTTGGTCGAGAGTTTTTTTGAGAGAGAGAATTCCTCAAGTGGGTGGTTGGTGGTCGTATGCAGAGCACGCAGTGATTCACTGAAGGCGATCAAGTCGTCGGAGGAATGCCGAGAATTTCCTTTGGGCTATTGATGAAGATGGCTGGCTGGTAGGAAGTGGTGCTGGTTTTACTTGCTTTTTGTGAGTGAGGACAATTCGTTTGAAAGTGTTTTGCTTCTTGGGTATGGCGACTTGTGTGGGATGACTGAAGGATACTTTTTGGGATTCAATGATGAAATATAAACAGTGCAACAGTGACCATTAGTAAGGAAAAGCTGCACCACTTTTGGAGCGCACAGGTTCAGGAGCATCGATCAACTTGGAGCTGAAACTAAAGGCAGCTAAAGGCTCAGTTAAAAAACATACACAGTGGATTCCGCTCAACCTCTGAAGCCCTTGCCCACTATTACCCCTTATACGCTCTGTCGTCGCTTTGTTCTTATGAAGCTCGCAACTTATATCGCGCCCGCAGCTCATCTAAAAATAGATCCCAACCGAGCTTGTCTCGATCAAGTCGATCTAATCACCTCTGCGCCTATAACTAGCACAGCGATTTAATGTAACCAATTCATCGAACTACAGTATTGGCTCACCTCGTCCTCATTATGAGGCTATACAACTGCAACTGCAGCTACATACGCGCCTACTTCTAAACGCGTTTTTAATTTCACTAATCCAGTTTTTTGTTTACCACTCGCCATTTCCTTCTTGGCCTGATGAAAATACATTTTATATAATTGATCTGAAAACCGGAGCGATCAAGTGGACTCGTATACCTCGCGCACAGCAGCAACGCAAGTTGCCCGCACCAAAAGCCCAACAAAACTGCAACACTTTGACTCAGATAGATTACAAAGTTGCACTCAATCTCTGTGGCGGAATTCTTGATCACTTAGTGCGATGTCGATTAATAGAACTCATCAATTTCAAAGTGGACTTGTGTTACAGAAGACACCACAGACCGTTCATATCGCACTCGCGTCCGACATGCGCTCACCATAGGTACATACCACCAACATGGCATCACGCATCCATAATGGAAAACCTGATTCTCCCTGAGATGATGGTGTGCCCGTCTTTCGTCGAACGGTAAACACAATCCTCTGCCATCACGCCCCGCACGAGAAGACTGAGACTCGGCTGGTGGTTGGTATGGACTCGGTTGCTCTCTTGGGCCGATATGAAAGTGAAAATGAAAATTGGATCGACATCTGAAACTGGAGGTGTTGCGGCGGAATGATGCTGCGCAACTATGGGTTTGGTTGTTGGCGATGACTGCGCGACTGGTGAAGGAACTTTGCTTCATCTCATTGCAAATTGGCTTCGAATTTCAGGAAACCTTTTATGATCGCAGCGTGGTATCGAATTCGTCTGCCTATCCAGGGAAGATGAGGAAATCCCCACGGTATGCGGTGTCGTGGTACACATCCACATCGGGTTGTGTAATTTTGTTGTGGGGCGGTGGCTGGCTGGCTGTCGCTCAACAGATGGATTTCAAGTCTGGGAACGAGATTTCGTTGTTATTATTATGACAGCGTAATTAGTGTCAATTTCAATTTAGCCGGTGGCGTATGAGTATATGAGTGCGAATCTGTGGTGCGCCGAGCTGGCCAAAGGGGTCTGGACACATTTTATTTTTTTTCTTATTTTATTTTATACTTTTGTTTTTTATTTTTTTTAAGCTTCTTTCAGGGTAGGGGACATTTTTCTGTAAAAGTGGCATCACTACGAAATTTGTATTGGTCCAAGTCTTGATGATAGCAACGTTTATTTAACTTAACCTATAAGGGTGCTTAAAGAGTTGGACAGCAAGATTTTTAAGAAGGCAGAAGATCTTCCCAATAATTTAGAATACGGTAAGTTTTAGGTTTGTGAAGAGGGCACCGATCGCGCCAGTGGTCCCATATCGAGGGGAAAAGCGCCAATTTTGGTGCTTCTTCAATGAAAAGGGAAAGCTTAAAAAAGGGGAAAAATCAAAAAACTCTTTGGAACTTAAACAGCTTAGAAGTAAAATTTAAATGCATTTCCACTACAAATTTCGAAGTTTACTCAGAATGAAATGTTCACACTAAATATAAAAGGAAACAGCCCATCGAACGTCTACGTAAGAATGCATTCACTCGATTTGACGCTTTGTCTAATAGAAAAGAAAATCATTTCAAATTTCATGTAGGGTAAAAGTGCAACTTTTTCGAATTTAGGGGAAAATAATTGCCTTTGCTCTTAAAAAAAGGGGAAAACAGTCTTCACAGTCTGGGACCACTTGATCGCACCGTAATTTGTGACTCTCAGGTGATCGATACCAAAACCTCCCGCTCAGAAGTACAGCGGAAAAGGGCATTCTCACTGAAAGCTCACTGGGGTTGAATTTAGCTCGACTCTATAAAAAAAGCGACTAAAATTGTGTTCGTAATTATTCAAGTGTACTTAGCTGCTGCCATCTATTAGTGAAACTTTGAAAAGGCTTCCAAAAATAGACTGGGACATTTTTGTTGGAATATAAGTAATAATTTGCAAATCTGTGTAAAATGCTGATAGATATTTGTTCGAAGACATCGTAGAGTTTTATACAAAAAATTTATAAGTACTTCGACATTTTTTCTGCCTTGATATTGAAGAGCTTCCATTTTTTTGGGATAAGCTTAACAGAGAAGACTTTCGAAGAACTATACCCACGAGGCTCAAATTCCATCTGTAAAAAAAAACACATAAAGTGAATACAGAAGCTACCAGAAGGGAAATAAGTTGTGTTCAGATTGGTGTGCCACAAGGTTCGCTGTTGGAGCCAATGCCTTTCTAATTTTTGTTTTTAAAGAATTCTATATTTCGGCTTTTTTTAAAAGGAGAGCTCAGTGCATTTAATGTCGACCTAGAGAGCGTTTATGGCTCAGAAAGTCTCGTAGTTGTGAATGCAGTTTGCACTCCACGCAAGGGCGGTAACAAGAGTGGTAGATTTCTTAAGAAACTGATATTCTGCTCTAAAACTGGTTCTGGAGCTTTCCAATTTGCCTTTTAAAAATCTTGCCCCAATGCAAGACGGAGTTTCTTAAATTTAAACTGATTAGCTGTGGTTTTTGCTCTTCAACTACTGCCTTCTGTAGCCCTTTAAAATTGTTCTTAAAAATTTAACCAAATTCTAATATCAAATATTGTCCCAATGAAGTCTTTCACCAGCTACGAAGATAAGCCTTTCCACAATGTATCACTTAATTTCCTCACACGCTTGCCTCCAATTACCGCGAAGATAAAGGCATTTCCACTAAGTCACTAATCCGCCGTAGATGCGATAGATGCCACAACAAAACAAAAAACATAAAGGACAATCAAACTCGTTCAATTACGGTCCATTTATGTCAACCCACTTCCTGTATAGATGGGAGAAAACCTAATGCATACCTCACTCGACTTTCCACTTAATTAATACATCATCTCGTAGATTTCCCGCAGCGAATGATAGATGCAAGCAACAGACTTACCTCCAACTTGATGACTTCCCGAAATTCAGTCTTGTAGTTCGAGCACCTTGGGGGAAATTCGAGGCACCAATTCGATGTGCGGACGCGAACCTGCTGCATCGATGGTGTTTGTATCTGCTCGATGTATTTCTCTTCACGCGTGCAGATGTGATTGGCGATCGTTAAGGTAGTGTTCACCCCATTCACCGAGGTAAGGGTGGTGGTGCTCGTGCGATTCGCGTTAACACTATTCGAATCGGCGGCACAGGTTGACAGGTGACACATCACCTCGGACACTAGTATCAGTATAGCTAAACGTATCTGAAACATATTAATTTTTTTTTTTTTCGAGAGTGTCTTCCCGTCGCGGTCGGAAGAAATTTTTTTTTACAAACAAATTGTTTGAGGGTTTTTTTTTTTTAAGCAAGCGGATTCTCGAGTTTGATCGGTAAGGCGGAACAGCGATAACTGAACGGTTCTGAAACTCTCCCCCGAAAACTCCCCAGAGATACACAAATTAGTCGACATTACTGCTACTGACAGCACGTTGTTGTGTATGTCTTACTCTAGCGCATTTGGATGACAATTTGCGTTTGTGCGTTTGGTTGTTTTTCTGTCTGTCTGACTGTTAGCTGGGAGACTCATTTGCAATGACGATGTCCTTAGTGGGAAGACCTTACTCCAAGTTTTTGTTGTTGCTGCTGCTGCTGGGCTGCGATCGAGTTGATGTTTTGTTTCGTTGAAAGACCCTCGCTTTTGTGTACAGAGTGTGGAGTGTATGTGCGCAGCATTGCGCGCTGTGCATGCGGTAATTGATTGAGGCATGTACACAGAGTCGGTCGATTGACCCTCATTGCGTGCAGTGGTGGCGCATCGATAGCTGACTTTTGGGGGGCAATATTTACCGAAGAGTATTTGTTTTGTGTGATTTTTTTAAAAAGCTTTCACGCAGTCAAAGTTTCTCTAATGAAGTCTTTTGCCGTCTTACAAGGCTTCCCAATTCTACAGCGGGTAACTCGTCTTAGAAGCTTCGTTCGTCCTACTACCAAGTATTTAAATAGCTCGAGGTGTTTTCAATTTGAGTTACAGACAATAAAACTGAAAGGGCTTTCAGTTGACGTGAAAGCTACTGCATTTCGTTGAAACTCTTTCCAAATATTCCTCTAGCCTGTGGGTAGGCTGTAGGCTATATCATTCATCGCCACGCCTATTCTTTGGGGGTGTTTTAAGCCCAAATGCATTTTTTTCTCTGACTTCAAGTTTAACTTAAATAATTCTTAGTCGATACAAAAATTAAAAATCAAAGAAAGCCGAGACTTTCTTCAATGTTTGAAGCTGCTTAAGAAAGCCGGCAGTTTCTTGAATATTTTAAGCTGTCAAAGCTGACTCTTTTTTTTGGTATTTCAAACTTCCAATCATGTATCTGCTTTTTCCAGAACCAGAACCTAAGTAAAATACCAAAACTTATATCCGGAAGAAACAAAATCCACACCATGAGATTGAAAAAAAACATCGAGTGTTCCGTTTTGAGCACAATGGAGCGCGATGGGGTACCACACGCACAGATTATGTGCCCCCAGCGCTCCACTGTGCTCAGCGTTTCCTCAAGTTCATTTAGAATACACTTTCACGTACAAAATTGTCTTGTTGTTGTGTCCCGTAGTACAGCACCATTAACTCTCGTGTAAGCCCAAGCGCGCGCTCTATCACATATTCACACAGTCAAAGGGGGAACTCTATTCGCCGAGAAACACTTTCTGAATGAAAAATTAACAAAACAACAACTGGTCGGGAGTTTCTTGATTAATGTCTCAGCTAGACCCAGTTACATACTTAGACTCGTACAAAAATTGAGTTAAATCGAATTAAATCGTTTATGACAGCGCATACCACCCCCAGCCGCAGATCCGATCAAAACGAGACGCCGCGTCGCTTCGTACGCATACAATACGTTGCGACTCAGTTTGATTAAGTTTCATGGCACAGACGATATAATGTCGGATTGAAATTCGCTTTTATTGAATGTATCTTAGAATTAAAATGAAAATCAGAAGCCAGCTGGATAGGTCAGTTCTCGGGGTGGCGTTGTAGAACCCTCCGAAGACTTGCAGATTCGCCGTCTCAATGCTGCGCTTGCAATAGTCGCCGTCGTAGCTCCAGCCCACGTACTCCTGGTTGCGGATGTTCTCCAAGCGCAGCCATTCGGTGAGGGGTGCAAAGTACTGGCGGAGCGCTGAGCCGTCCAACCTGCCCTCGCCGAGTACTTCGTCGAGCACCTCTTGCCAGGGTTGGGAGGAGCCTTTCTCCATGAGACGTCTGAAATGGAAATGCCGTCAGTCAATAAAGGTCCACTTGTGGAGATGTATACTCACTTTAGGAGATTCCCTGCCTCTGGCTGCCTATAGATGTCACACTTGTGCAGTGGTTTGTTCGGGTCGGCTGGGTCATACTGCTTCGATACTGTGCACATAGCTCGATATATTTGGAACTGGAGAACCGTGGACACGAAGTATCTAAAAAAAAAAAAATCATTTCAACATGAGATGTACATCACAAAAATGTTCAACCCCTGGTCAGACTGTTCCTGTGGATTTCTTAAGCGTGGCAAGATTTAATGAGGAGATAGCAAGGTGGACCATAAAAGGTAATTTCCTCACGAATCGATTTCCGTGGCGGTTTCCAGGGCATGAAGTATCCATCACCAGCGGAAATGGAGTTTCATCTCATGTCGATCACAATCGCACTTGTTTGATTGTCGCTGCGTTGAAAGCGCGGTGCACACTTTGAGTCAGAAGCTAATTTTCATTGCAATCGAGACGTGACGCTATTTTTTTGCACCTCAAATACCCGGGTGACGGGCTTGTGACATCTTCCAGCCAAATATGACCACTTGGACAAGTTATTCTTCTACAAACTGTTGGCGTAAAAAAAACGACACACGCTCTTGACCATAACCATGGTAATCGGATGGACTGCTAGTTCCGAGTCGATGGCCAAATGCCAACAAAAACGGGAAGTGTGTATATGCGTATACCGTTCAGTGCGTGTGTACTACGACGAAACGTGAGGTTGATCAAAAATGCACAGCGAGTGGGTTGGAGGTTTTTTTTCGTTTTTTTTTTTTGTCGTTTGTTTGTACGTCGCCGTTGCCCATTTTAGAGGGCAAGGCAGTTGGGGTGGTGCAACTGGAGTACTAATGGAATTTCACCCTCGCTCTCTCTTTCATTTGAATATACGAAATACGAGTAAATCGGAATTAGGTTTTGTTTTGGTCACACATTCGAGTCTAGTGAGCCAAAAGAATTCTATTACGCAACGTAACATTCTGATACGTGACTTTGCGGTTGCGTAACGTTGATTGATGATCGTGAATGTTACATGTGCAATTCCAAATAAGAATGCCACTTTTCACGGAGGCACAACAATTCGATGCAATCGCGATCTGTTGCGGTGACTGTCCATCGATCGTCGTCGGCTACAATATTAATCTGAATTACATCTGGTTAATAGTGCGTGCAGATCGACAGGTGGCTTTGCCAGACGTCTGCCAACGCTTAATGCTGGCTAAGCGATTGGGGCTTGAACCGGCTGTGTAATTGCGTCAAGTGATTAAACTGGTTGAGATCTTCTAGTGGACTGGGTATATGTGTGATGCAATTTTATTTCCATTTGCAGGTAGCTGTGTATGATTGATTTGTGGGCTCAGAAAATTGTTTATTAGATTCCCGGAGGGAAAGTATAATGCGTCACCTCAAGTGACTGCTGCTTTCCTTTTTCTCCAAATGGGATATCTGTATAGATCTTGATAATGTGCGGAGTCACTGCCAAAACAGGAAGTTGCTGGAATGCTCATTGTGTAGAGTTCAAGAATGGCCTCAGTTGAAAGGGTTGCAGATGTGTAATAAGGTCGAAGACGCAAAGTGTTTCAAGTTTATTTAAAACTAAGGAGTACTTCAACCAAGCTTCTTGAATGTCGATATGAACGACGTAACAAATTCGACGGCATCCCCATGAAAGATGGAATGGATGGGCCTTTTCAATACAAAATAAAATTCGTCTAATTTAATAAAACTTTTTAAAACTCAAACTGTATACCAACAAAATTATCCCTGGTCTTATATAACACACCGCTGATTGGTTTCAAACTCTGAGTGGAAGAACCCCAATGAAATAAATTAAATTTGGAAAACATTTCCGATTCCTTCGAGTGAGTTAAAAGCATGTCAACTCGGTAACCCTGATTTTATTTAAAATAACTCTGTAAACAAGAATTTCTGATACAAATTTAAAAATATTTTTTCCTAAGTTTCCGGCTAACAGAAGTTCATTGGAAGTAACAAAAATTCTTTTAAACACAGACCCCCTTATTAATAAAGTCTGCATAAAAGTTATCAACTCGTTATTCAGAAGTTATACGTCAAATTTTTGTATGCTATCTGATGTCTACTAGCTAACTTACTTGTGCAAATTTGTTTATTTATATGGGGGAGAATCAACAAAAAAAATAGATGCACAACTGCCAGATCTCAGAACTTCGACAAAAGAATATATTTTGGAGGACTGACTTGATAGCAGTCTTCTATTGCAGCACTTTTAGGAACTCTAATCAGAACTCATCATATTTTTAGTTCATGTCAAACTAGATAGAAAATCTAAGGTCTAAGTCATATTTTGAGCTGTTTGCGATTTGTTTGCCAACTATATTTGTTCCTCACTAGATTTGGGTAGGTATAGAAGACTATTTCGGATAATTGTTGAAAAGTTTTCGTTGAGCACTTGAAATCTTATTTGTTTGTAAATTAGACACCTAGCTTTGACAAATTGTTTGTGATTTTTTATCTGGCTCTTCCTTTTATTTTATTTGACCCTTTGACGATTTTTTCAATTGGATTTTTTAAAAAGTTCATCAAGTTCCAAGACTCCACGGAATTTTTATTTCGCGGCAAATACTTTTGGATTAGTGTTAAGCCCCACGAGCTTATTTTCTACAACTGTATTTCGAACTTATGTGAACTATTTATTTCATTTGGTTCTGAGCTACTTTGGATTTGGGCAAAGAAAATTTAATTTTTGAAGATCTCTTTGAGTAATTTCCAGAATTTTAGTCCGAACTCGTGACAACTGCTGTACTTTTTTTATTTTAAAGATTTTTCTAATCGATTTTTCAAGTCGAATGCTTTTTGGAACTGCCATCAGAACTCATCAGAGTTATATTGTGAATTTTTTGTTTGTGGCAAACTGTTTTAGATTGGGTTAAAGAGGTTCAATACAAAAGTGATGAGATCGTCGAGATCTTTACAGAACTAATTGAAACTGCCAAAAATTTATTCCAATTGGTTAACATTTGGACACATTTTTGAAAAATTTTAGAGCTCATGTAATCGTAAATTAGCACTTTGCAGGTTTTCATTTGTGGCTCGAACTTTCTTGGGGTATAGCTGATTTTTTCTTCAGGACTTTTTTCTATTCAAGAGTTTGTTGATTGCTTATAGATCTCTAGTTAGAACTCATGGGAACTTCAAGAAATATTTTCCAAACTTTTGCTGCTGGTGTTTGCAATAAGTTCATATTTTTTTAAATATGTTAAGAACTCCAAAACTATGATGATCTAATTTAGAATTTAAAAAATTATAAGCGTGTACAAAAAATTGAAATAAAATACTCAATCAACAGGGCCTTTTGTAAATTGTACATGGAAGCTTCAAAATGATGCCCAGCTACTTAAAAATAAAATAAAATAAAAATTATTGGCGCAATAGGTCCGTAGGCACCCTTAGCCTAGCTCCTCACAACTATAAGTTTTGTGTGATTTTTTTTTATTTTTGGGACGATTTGAAGGGATCTACAAATTTAGGCCGAATCCAAACGGCTACTCTCGGATGTTTGCCGGACGTTCGCGAGAGGTGGCGCAGTGGAAGAAAAATTAAGGATGGAATTTGGGTTTTATTTTTATATAAGACCCCTCGCTTGCTATAGTACAACTCACTAAACCCTAAGCCACTGCGCCTACTCTAGAACTCTAAAAAAAAGGTATAAACTTTGGAGTGCCAAGTTGACATACCTTGGCTTGGAATATGTATGGTTACGTGGCTTAAATTTTTACAAGAACAAACTCTTGAATTGCTGTTGTTTACTTAAAAAATAGACGGTGTATTTTTGGGACGTTTAGAAAATCTTTATGGTGAATGGCAATTCGTGGCCCGATCAAAGAGCGACAAAAATAGAGGCGCGTTTAAACAGATTAAACGAGCTTGCTGCGATTGATTGTGACTTTTGATCCATATGCAGACATTTTTGAGGACGATATAAGGAAGCAACTTCAGTCAAAAATTAATAAATGCATTCGCCCACAACAGAGTACACTGGGTGGTACATACTCGTATCATTTCGTTTAAACGCCTTTTACAAAAAGAAGTCTTCCACTCCCAATGGTGTAGTTTCGGTTCACCACCTGACTCACATCCACACTAACTACCGCCCGGACTTGCAGTCATCAGCTCGGTTGCCTATAGTTTCCCACAGCGACACGACACAGTCATGTTCACTTCATCGGTCACCTGGCCGCAGTGAATGAATAATTCCCGTTTGAGTAAATCTAGAGCAAGTGTGGAAACTGTACCAAGTGTATCTTTGTTATTGTCTAATTGTCGTGTTCTAAAATGACAGAGGAAAAAAAATCTAATGCATGCCCACATCCACATGCACATACTCCACAGCGTGCACCTGTTCCAAGGACGACCGGTTCTACAATTAAGCCTGAGATAAAAACAAAAGGAAAACAATAAAACGTAATTACATCTGTACCCTGGCATTTATTTAGATTAGCAAAAGTTCATACAGGCTTTTCCCTCTTATGGCACTTCCTCAACAGCCACCAATTAGGCTTGAGCTACTCGTACACATATTAAGCCGTGTTTTGTCGGTTACCTAATACCCTCAATCGAGTGCTTCTGCAGTGCCGATTGTGACCTTTTTTGATCTGGGAAAATCGCTTAACCGATATATACCTGCGACTGCGACAAGCTCTCTCGGCTTCACAATGACACAACACAAATCTCTTTGACATTTTGAAGCCGCCGAGTATGCGAGCAGTGCGCTTCGTCGAAGAAGTGGATAATTGATGACCTTTTAGCATTTGTAAGCTGGGTAGAGGGTCTCTCTCTCTTGAGAGCGATGCTGGTGGTTTAAGTTTGTATGCAAAGGATTTTTTTTTGTTTTGTATGCATGTGGGTTGCGATCGCGATCTCAATCGCTGGTTGTAATGATTTTCGGATGTTTTTCTTTTGTTTTGTTAAGAATAAAATTATTCCAGTTGAGGGGTGTGTCAGACAGTGGCTGGGGTGTTGCCTTAAAATGCATAGGTGGCAAGAGGCCACTGTGTTGAGAGATAGGAAATTGAAATGGGAAAACAACTGAAGGTGGAGCCCGGAGGCGCATTATTTGCATGTTGAACTTCACGACATTCACTTGGCCGATGAGTGAATGGCTGCAGGCATAATCGCAGACATTTCGCTTTGATGGACAAACATGATGTGTCGAGGAGTGGTATACCCATGGGCGCTGTCAACAACTGAAATTATTCCAATGAACTGTGACTGTGGAAATGGGATGTCTTTTGTTTTTTCTGAAGGTGCAATTTGAATGTTAGGCTCAGTGGCTTAGTTTTTAGTGTGTTGGACTACTTAGCGAGGGGTTCCAGGTTCGAAATCCCGAAAAAAACCAAACCCACTGCGGTACCTCACGTGAACGTCTGACAAAAGTCCGAGAGTAGCCGTTTGGACTCGGCATAAAATTGTCAATCTCTTCCATTCATCCCAAAAATAAATGAAAAAAAACTCACACAAAACGAATGGTTGTGAGAAGCTAGGCCTACGAACCTGTTTTATAATTTGAATTTTAGGATATTGTTTGTCGTTTTCACTGCGAAGAGAAAAGGGAATCAGCTCTCTAAGTCCTTTGAAGCGGTTCCAGCATTGAGTTGATTTGCGGTCATAGGGAACTCCTTCTTTAGTGAGTCTTTTTTTTTTTTTAGTCGAGCTATCAGTTCAAACACATTTCCTGTATTTAGAGGCAGTAGTTCCGCGGAAAACTTTGGTCCTGATGTGGTTTTCTAGCCAACTTCTATGGCCTTCGGTTTTAGGTATGCTTCCAGAAGCTAAGACTTGCTTTTCTCTCGAACCTCAAACGGAATTTGTGACTTCTCTTTAAAACAGGGTTTTGACGAGCTGGCACAATAGTCCCCCCCATCTTCGTACGAGGTACGAGTATATGAGAAAGTGAAACCACAACAACCTCGTCGCCATAGTTGCCGTTTCGTCCCATTCAAATAAAAGCACAGGCCTGGAAGCCTCCCCTCTCATTCTCTCATTCTCTCACTCTCTCCACCTAAACATCCGTCATTAACCAGGTGCACCAGTCCTAGGCTCACTAGCCTCCCAAGGTCATACACTACAACCATTCGTGTAACCAGATTGATTGCGAAACAGAAATTACGGCAAGCGTCGACCTTAAAGGTCGTTTCTATATGAAACTTCACACCACGCCTCATTTAACGCAAAGCTTTTGGTCAAGGACAACTAAGGAGAACAAAAGCATATTTTCGTTTGTACTTGTTTATTTTTAATTACGCATCGCTGCTACACAACTATTGTCGGTCAGAATGTCTTCTCTTTTAGTTGGAGCGTGTTTCGCAGCAATTGCTCGTGTTAATGCGAAACAAAGGTCTACGGTAATTCATTATTTTAATACCGTCTTAAACAAATTAAAGATTGCAATACAAATTTATGCAATAACGCCGGCTTTAATTATGATGAAAATGCGCCAGGTAATTGCCATATAATTGGATTCCATTGCGCCAACGTTAGCCGGATGGAAAAACTGTATACAAACTTGAGTGCCCTCCAAGAACATTAGACCAGATCAAGGATCGATTTCATCGCTGCCGTCGTCGTCGTCGCCGATCGTTTGGTCTCGATTGTTCGCACCACTTTCTAATTTACCCTCGGACAACTGGATGTATTACAAAACGAACGACCTACCTACCAGCGCAACTGGCGCACAATGCAACGCTGCAGAGAAGTCAAGGTCTTTGTGGGACCGACCTCTGTAATGTGTGCTGTAACTGTAAGTATGTTTTACCTACCGGGTGGGACAAGTTATTCTGTTTTTTTTGCCCAGTCCAATGCGCGTGAGGGAAGTGTAGCGACAAATCCTCAATGAAGGCGGATTTAAAATCCTGATTTGTGACTCACTTGCAAGGGGTGACGTAGGAATCGATTTCAGGCCTTATGAGGGCAACTGCAGCTGTTTGCAATGTCATTATGCAATTGGGAAGGTTAAGAGTGTGGTTTGCCCAATACGTAATGTGCTGGCTGTGTGATGAAGTGAAAGTATGCTACGCACTGGGTTAAGTGTCGATATTTGCATCTGGATTTAATTTTGATTCAAGTGTGGTCCGCAATGTTGTGGTATCCTTGTAAGATGTGTCGGTCCATGTTGTGGACGTCGGAAAGTCTTGCGAATGACCTCCTTTTTAACACCTCCAACATCGAGTTGTGTAAGGCGGTGGCCAACATGATGGATGGACTACGAGGAGCATTCATTTCGATTTGATGAAGAAGTCGCCACCAGACACCAGTACTTCGTAGTGCTTTTGCCAAAATGCAACACTTATCAGTATAACATTTTCCCTCTCTCTCTCTATTACATCATTAGCCCAGTTCGACTTAGAAATAAAATATAAAAAAAACACACGACACAAAGTACTTCACCCACTAACCATAGACCGCTCAAACCCCTCTGCTCTGTCGCAGCCGAACACGCCTGCGGTACAAATCATGATTATCCACCAGCAGTCACGACTCCAATGTACCGATCACTCGGTCTGCGACAAGTTATGCAAAAGGACACACTTCCCGGGAGTTTTCCGCCAACAAACCCCACTCACTGTGGATGAATCATGTCGTAAAACTTCGGCGTCGTATCAGACACAAATGCATGATCAACGCTAGTTCCGCTTTTTCGCAATAAGAATGGTTTCTCATTGCCATCCAATGGTTCTAGGGAATATTATTTATTTCACAACTGACGTGTCGCCATTAAAACGCAAATTAGTTCAGTCCACTCCGACTTATGTAAGCCAATCGGAGGTTTTTATTGGCAAACATTTTCTTTGTTGGAATCTTGATTATCGCACCAATTAGTCCAATTTAAATGCCACAGTTACAACTCCTTTGTCAGGTCGGTTCGACAAAATAATTAAGCTGTACACACATACTCGTGGTGCACAAACAGCTGTGCTGCGTGCAGCGATTTCAAATCGCTAACCAGATCAATCAAAATCGTTTTGGATCAGCTCAAATTGCTGAAGAATTACGTTCGTGTTAAAGGCAATAAACGAATAAACTCAGCCAATTGCTGGTAATTAAACAATTTTATTATTTTGTTTCGTTGGAGAATTGATTTATAACGGCGAAGCGTTGCGACACATTTTTCAGTTTCAGCAATGTCTCACGACCCCTTGTGTAATTCGATCATGGCCAGACGATTGTATGACACGAGTGGGCCAGCTCACTCGTATTCCATGGGGAACCGCACGGTTCGCAGGCTATCACCTTGATAGCGCGCACTCACAATGGGATTTAGCAATTTGTGCCTGCTGATTTGAGACAACTTGTGTCCATAAAATTCAGAGTACATCTTGTCAAGCTACTATGGCTTGATCAGTTTAGTCCGCTGCTGCACGCTGAGAAGGCGCGAATGTTTGTTAATTATCTAAGAGTTTTGGCATCTACGGTATGTGGAATTGCCACATTTGGGGGGCGCATCCAGTTTTGGTGATGTACATTCAAGAGAGTTCCGGGTATCGATGCAAATGGGTCGAGCAAGTGCGGCGACCCAATAACTTAGATCTTCTTATAGAGAGGAAAGCAAGGAGGATTTTCCTAAAATGCGTGCGCTTTTATAGTGTGATCTAACTCGGGTGTAGCGTTTCGTAACTGAAGCTAGTTTTCCTCAGTGGATAGTTATGGAAGAGCCGACCAAGTTGTATAGGTAGATTGTAAACATCGCTTAGTAAACATACAGAGCGCAAGTGTTTTTGTCATATTTTCGTTTCTGGTTTTAAAAAATGTTTGCAGTCCGTAAATAAAGACAACAAGCACTTAAGGGGCTCTTGTAGTCTGATGTGCCTAGCACAGGGTGAGCATTAAGCTTAAATCTTACGCAACATTTTATTTTACTTTTGATGGCGTTTATACTCAGGGGTGTACCATGGCTTCAATTGAAGCAGCAACTGCGCGGGTTATTATTACGATTGAGGGATATAAGCTCACAGATCTGGGGCCAGATTGTGTAATGCGAAACGTTGAAACGATTTATTTCTGCAACTTATAGCAAGTAGTCATTCGTGCGCAAGAAAACGTTTTCGCCTTACAGAATCTTACCTCTCACTTATGTATATGGAAAACGTCCTAAAAAGTGGAATTTCCTCCAAATAACCATTTCCACCTAGTTGACTTTGGTGAAGTGTCCTTGAATTTAATATTCTTACGGATCTGCGAGTTTTGGTAACTCCTTATTATTTTTATTTCGTTAAAAAATAATACTCTTACCAATTTGGGTCAATTTTTCTGTCCATTGTCCATATTGAATGATTGCATACTTTTTCCCTAAACAACGACAGAGTCCGGTAAGACTCAAATACTAAAAAGCGCCATCTATTAGTGAATTATGGTTTTAATTTTATTAAATAATATTGTGCTTCCTTTTCTCAAGGAATGCCTGTGCCCAAGCAATATTGTCGTGTTTGTTATAAATGTGGAAAGTGTGGGACAGTTAAAAGGGGTAAGTTACCTTCTACAACTAGCCAGTGCCGGACTAAGCCAACGCGGGTCCTGTAGCAAGTCATCAAGGGGATCAAAGGGCCCTTGGAATGATTTACGAGTGGCTTATGAAGTTTATGGTAGATATTAAATAAAACAAAACTATTACAAACAAACTTTTCTGGGTTTATTTTTTTTAATTCGGGCAAACTTATAAATAATACAGTTCATATCGACTTCTATAAGTAAATCGTATTCAATATTTATTAAAGTAAGGTGACCAAATGGCTTTTTGTTACACAGAAACTTTGTTTCGGCCAGAAAGTGTTGGTGCGCAGGGCCCCCAAAATGCGCGGCGGCCGTAGCATTTGCTACTCTTGCTACGTGACTAATTCGCCACTGCAACTAGCCAACGACTTTGTTTCAATAATTCGACCTATTGTTTTATTTTTATTTTTTATTTTAATTAAATCAGTTCATTCTTAAACCCTTTTCACGCGGTTTGTTTACACCCCTGCCAGCGAGTATATTGGGTATGAAAGCGGCACAATAGTTAAAGCTGCTACAAAATGCTACCAATATCGAATCACAAGCAGTGTGAACAGATGTTCTTAAAAACAAGTTTTGCTTAGACTTAAAATTGGAAAAATAAATAAAAAATAATAATACAAATTTTTTAAATAAATTTAAATGACACAAAAGCTGAACTAAAAATGTTGTATAATTCCAAAGGACTTATTTCTGGTTACCAAACTTGAGCAGGAGTTGGAAATTCTTTTCCTTTCGCTTTGTTTGCTCCGCATTTAATGCCCAATTCACAATGTCGCGTTGACGCGCGCGTGCGTTGACAGATTATGTAGAAACAAAGCGTTCATATGCTGCCACACAAAATACAACTTCAGGCGTTGAATCGACTTTAGATCGTAAATATCGTAAAGTTCAACGCGACGCCTGAGTAGACCTACTCTCTACTCTCACGCGCGTTTGAAAACTTCAGAATTTTGAATTGTTCGATTTGATGTCGTGGGGTGTGCCGTTCTTAGTTGGAGTGGCACAGAATCAATTATGTTTATCACACATATGTTTTAAAAAGCAATAGGATGTTTTTTAATGCAAATTAATTAATTGTGTGTGAAAATGACGAATACCTTTTTTTTTTGTTAAGCTAATACTAATTTCTTTAGATTTTCTTTGATAAAAAAAATATTTATCATTGCTCTTGTATCTTTGTTAAGATTGTTTTTGCATTTCTCTTATGAATGATTTTTTTATTTATTTTGGAGAATCCTTTTTTAATTCTTGCACAAAAATTACAGCTACAAGAAATAAGAGAGTAGACTTGAAATTTGAATTCTGCTCTCTATTTGTGTAAATTAGTTTAAACCAAACCGAACTTTTAATCTGGCATACTTTACTCTCTCAACGCGCATTCGCTTCAAAGCAGCATTTCGTTTTACAAAATTGTTGCTCGCGTGCTTTGGCATTTAAAATCGTAAAGTTTCGATAAAGCGTGTCAAAGCGCACTGACGCACGCACGCGTTCAACGCGACATTGTGAATTCGGCATAATGCTTCAATTCAAAAATCAAGCTGATTGATAGCTGGAAATATTTAAGAAAGTGTTGACTTATTTTGATACTGTCTCTATGTTTATGCTGCAGAATGATTTGACTAATGACAAATGTAAGGTGAGAAAAAAAAATACATTCGAATTGAAAATGCCCACGAAAAGGAGGCGTGGCAATGACCGATAATGCCAATAGCTTTCGTAGATTAAAAAAACATTTCAAAATAATTTTCATTTTCTCTAAAAAAAAAAAACCCCACCAATTATTGTTCTAAATTAAAAACACTCTTCATCTCAACTCTGGTCATACTGATCACAGGTTCGATGCTGCTTGATAGATGCTGCTTGATAGAACAAAAAAGTTGCGTGACCTAGTTCAGTCTTTGTGAATGGGGTATTTATTATTTTAAAAATTAATATCTCCTTTTTAAATATTCCAATTTACATTTCACACACTTTCAATAGTTTTCCCTTCTTCTTTTCAGAGTATGACTCGATTTAAATGGTGTTTTCACATCACACAGAACTATTGAGTATTACACTTACTTTTCCAAGGTTCCACAGTCCCACGGTGTTTTAAGTTACACGCAAAACTTGTGTTTAAGTTTTCTTTCAATTCTGAAACATCACTTTGCAAGACGAGTTTTCTTATTGTTTGCTCGGAACTGGAACCATTAATTATGAAAAATTACACCCTGACTCACAAATCACTGCGCGGTACTAATTATCACTTTTAGTGCGAAAGTTAAATAAGATTATTAGTAACGCCCATTGTTTCGTTGTTAACATTTACTAAAACGGCAAATTCAAGAAAACCGGAAGAGATGTGTATCTTTTGTGCCAAATATCTGCGGGCAACGTTCCATACAACTCAGTTCAATGATTCCATTCCCACAACCATTTGTGCCCGGCTGTAAGCAGAGCAAGGTCACTCTCGAACTAGATTGAAATCTCAAATAAGTTTAGCTCTCTAAATGATTATATTTAACAAGCCAAAACACCTGAACCGCATGACTGAGCTGCTGAGCTGCTGAGCTGTGTGCAATTAAGTGTTTATATTGTGCATATTGCGACTCCAGCCAAATATAGGAAACTAGTTGGTTATGGAGCGTTTGGATGTGGAAAGCATTCCATTCCATTGCTCTTCTCTGCGCTGGTGTGCATTTCTTCTCGGAAATGGTATATAGCTCTCATTTTCTGACACGGAAAGCAATACTTTGTAGCTATGCTCCAATATCTCTCCGTCGGAGTAGTGTGATTGTGATAGATACCCATCATGCACTTTCTACGGCTTCTATTCATTTCAAGGACTTTTTTCTCAACCACTGACCTTCAAATGTCATCGAATAAAATCCCCCAACTTGAAGCCATTTAACGAGTTTTATTAAAACTCATCTAAACTGTCGAAAAATTGGTATTTATGGCTATCGAAAGTGATCTCTTTAGCACTTTGCCAGCAAGAAAAAAATCAAATAAACAAATAAACTTGCGCTCAGATCAGTTTAGTGGTGATATCGTCTCTATTATTAATCGTCGACATTCAGGTGGACCTAGAAGACTCATTAAAATCGAGTTATATATAACCAATCGACTGATTAAAATTCAAATCCAGTTAATGACCACGAGAGGGGTGCTCTACATCCGGGTATTGAATGCCATAATAAATTGAAACAAAACGAAAACTCTCGTTCACTGACCGATGCCGAAACGCCCAAGACAATTCCCGGAAAATCAAAGCGAATTTTCCGCTGGCATGTCATGAAAGTCTGTCGACCATAAACCAACTATGCAGACAGTACGCCCCGGACAAAAAGTGCCTCAAGACCTCTCGCAAATGGCATCTATTAATTCTGCGTTATATACAGATGTACGTGCATAGTCTCTGTAGGTAAATGTGTCAACTTTCTGCTCGGTTGAGACCGTTTACATCATTTCACGTAGATACGAGTACGCTCGGCTGTGTGTGCTTCACTTGTATTCAGTTCGATATTGCACCAGATGTATCCGAGTGCACGACGTATTTGTCCGTGTCTTTCTACTTTATTATTTTTGTTTGCATTTCGGTCTGGAAATCAATTGAATTTAGCATCCACCATTAGCAGCCGTTGTCGTTGTCGTTGTCGTCACTACCACCACACACAGTCACCGCATTGCACAATGCAGTCTAGTGTATCTTTTCTAGGTAATTACACCGTTTTGTCGGCGAAACGGACTTCTTTTGCTGTTGTGGTCACAAAAGACCTAACAATCGATTTGTGGTCAATGAAAATAGTCTCAAATGTGATTTATTTTCTGTTGTCCTCTTCCACTTTGCGCTTTGGGGTTTCACAGATTGTTGACTCTGCGGGCGGTGGTAGCGTGGAAATTAAGTCACAGCCACGGAGAATGGTTCCCAGTTCCCACAGATATACACACCCCAGTAGGAGGCATTTTTTTTCCTATACCTCGGTTGATAACAAATTGCAAACTCTTTCAATTTAACGTGTGTGGATTTGGTTTATTTTTTATTGAATTCAATTTTAACTATCAATTTGCATTATGCACCTATTTTTGAAAATTCCGTAATAAAATAAACTGGCACTCATAAAACTTGTTTGACGTCGTTTAAACCCTGCCAATGGATGGCAGATTGTGAGGCTTGGGAATTACCTACCCAGCTTGTTCTTTATTTGGGACCTTTGACTTTTTTGCTGAGTGACATCAACAGAAGATTCGTACAGGGATTTCCAATTTGAACACTAATCTGTGATCGGTATGATGCGAGATTGAATTTGAATCAATTAGGATTTTTTTTTTGTGAGAAATGTACAAATGTTATTACATCAAATCTAAAAGTTAAACAAACCGGACAGTTATTTGACAGGAGGAGTTTTTGAAGCGGCGATAACACAATAAAATGTGCTAATTGCTGTGCGGCCTTGATCATCTGCCTACGCTAGTGAATCCGGTAAATTATTACGAGCAAACGAGTTTCAAATGCATTAGGGCAGCGTAATACTGTTTGTTTTGGTGTAATTTATTATTTCAAAATCACTAACTCCCATAGGTGCGAAGTAGGTTACTCGATTGATTTCTTTTGCTCTTATGGAGGTATACCCGTGTAGAAAGAACGCTTTTAGGCGGGTTCAATACGTCTCGACACATTATCGGAATTATTACCTACTCGTTGGGAGGTTTCATGTAATGATCTGTAAGAAGGCTTAAAAATCGCAGTCCTTTCATATTTGAGGATTAATTGGACATCCCAAACCTTTCTAAGTCTAATGCGACACAGGTTTGGAAAAGCAGTCTTCTAATTCTGCCAAAAAAAAAATTTCCAGTGCATATAAAGGGTGTCGCATAATTCACACACAATTTTAATTTTGCGCCATTTAATAGTACAGTGATGCCAATGGAAAAAAAGGTAACAATGTGACAGCTGACAGTTCGGGGTTAGTGCAAATGGAGCGCTATTCGAAAAACAACGCATTTTCATTGTTGAGCAATATTTTAAGAATAATGAAGGTTTTTCAGCTACAGTCCGCAGTTTTTGAACAAAATATGGCCGTCATAATGATTTAAAACCATCAACTGTGAAGAGAATAATTGAAAAATTCAGGGAGACTGGATCAATTAATGATCTTAAACACTCTGGGTGTCCTGTCACAAGTCGTTCAACAAAAAACATCGAAGCAGTTCGCGAGAGTATTGCTGACAGTCCAGGAACATCAATTCGGCACCGTAGTCAAGAAATGGGCATTTCGAGAAGCTCTCCACAGCGGATTTAAAAAAAAGACTTGAAACTTCATGCTTACACAGTTCAATTGACTCAAGAACTGAAAACAACTGAACTAAACATGCAACTCGGGGAGAGTTCATTAAATTTATTTTTCTTTTGAGTTTTTTGAAGTCAAAGGTCTATGGAAACAAGCCCGCGGCCACCAACGCCTTGAAAGAGAAAATTGGGAGGTGTATTAGTGAAATGCAGCCACATTTATGTCATAGACAATTTCACTAAAAGAGTAGGTACGTACTTTCCAGCAAAAACCGTGGCGGCCATATAACCGATGTGCTATTCCATACATAACCCCAATCTGTGTTTTTCATGAATCAATAAAAAGTTAAAGCTTTATAATTAAAAATCGGTATTTTCTATCAAAATAACATTTTGCGTGAATTATGGGACACGATTTACACAGTTGCCCCCCTAAAAAGGGGTTAAAAAAAAACTAAATCTCCTCAAATACTTGTTAAATTATTTGCTATTCTCTTTTGACATCTGAACTCTGAAGTGGCATAGATACTGTTCTTGTAAGCGGCTGGGAAGTTATATCCATTTGCAACAGTACCCCCTCAAAAGGGGTCAATTTATTTAACCATTTCTATTATTTTCTGAAAAAAAAATTGTGGTCAAGATTGGTGAACGTCATATAGCATCTCCCAATATATTCCTAGAAAAATTTAAAAGCAAAACCATGGTACCTATAAGTCCAAAAAACACCACCCTTAGCCTCAGGACATTTGAAGGTTATAAGTTCACTAAGAAATACCTTTTCCGCTCATGCGAATGCATAACATTTTCCCTTGAAAAAATCTCTGCCTACCACCCCTTCAAATGCATGCAATTTTGACTAGCCCCTTCCCCCGCAAAACAAATTGCAAAGCTCGTTTAATCTGTGCCTGGGCTCAATTTCAATTTAAATACCATTAGCATAAAGACTTCATCGGCCGCCGATTATAATGCCCGGCATAAATGGATAGATATTAGCTGCGGTCATTTTGTTTGTTCAATAATGTTATTTTTTTCCTTTTTGTGTGTTTTTCTTCTCTTAACATCTGTTACTACTTGGATACATACATGTTTATGCTTTAACAATAAAATCTGTACAAGCACTAAATCGGTTAGTCAATGAGAGTACGAGTAGGTAGCCCCATTCATCCGTTTTTCAATTGAAAACTTATCTAAAAAGCACTTGTTCGCACCGCAGTCGAGTAGTGAATAATTTATAACAATAGCATTAAGTGATAAAATATTTTTGTTTATTTATTCCATTGGCCACGTGAGTGGAATCATTGTTGGGTATTATTTATTTTTTGTTTTGATTTATGTTTTATGAATGAATGAAAGCAGACAGTGATTTTTATATCGAAAATGTTTATTAATTGTTTAGGCCATGAAAGCCGTCAGTTTTTAGGCGCTGGTTAAAATTGAACAGTTAAACGTTTTGGACAGTTTTGACAGTATATGTATATCGGATAGAGTTGTTTCCAAGTCGACCCTGAATGGATCTGTAGGAGGATTTTATTGCTTTGAGTGATTAATCTGTACCAAATTGCTTGCGCAAAGTTTCGCAACTGATTATTCAGAAAGTCCAATGAGCTATGCTCAAGGTAATGATCGATGGGTTTGATTATCATAAGTAGTTGTGGTTGGGTGTGTGGTTTTCCTTCGCTGTGTGTGGTCCTTCGCTGGACTGAGTTTCTGGAAAAGAGTTTGGTTTCGGTCTTTTGAAAGCTGTTTCTCGGAAGGGGCTGTTTTTAGGTATAAGTTGGTATTGTGGGATGACGAGCCTATGAATATCATGGGACTTTCCAGTCGAAAAATAATCGGCAAACGAATTTACGTAGATCAGAGCCTTAAGAGAACTTTTCCATTTTACAAGGCTTTCCTGTCGATTTTGCAGGCTGTGCTATTTTCTTAAAGAACTCAGACTCAAATACCAATTACTGGTAAGCTCAAAATCATTTCTGGGCGTAAAAAAGAAATATCTGGCGCAACAGACACGGGTGATAATTTTACGGGGTTTCATCCTCGAACCAGTAGCCTGATATGTTGCTAATAAGTTCCAGTCGTCTGCTTCGAAAACAAAAACTTTTACAAACTGATTGAAGTGGAAAAAAGGAAATTTCTTATTTTCAGAAACTCTTGTTATAATAAAGTTACCTCACTTCAGTTTATTTGTAACGACTCATTTACCAGTAACCCTTTTTCTTATTTTAAGAAAAAAAAAAAACTGAAACCAGTTATACAATGTGTCCAACAAGATCTATGACATAACAAGAGTTATATACCCTTGTGCCAATTAGTTAAAAGTCCTTTTATGATCGAATTATGAACACATTTCCATTTCAACATCGAATGCCATCACTCACAGCACTTTTAAGAAAGAAACTCTAGATAGAACAAACAAGGAACTCTTCTAAGTATTGCAGTTTGTCTCTCTCTCTCTCTCATCTCTCTCTGAAAATGATTTCTAAAAAGCATCTTGTTCTCATGATCAACAACAGCCACAACAACATTGAATGATTTAAATTTTAAATATTTTGCTTTCTGCTGAGTTTTCCATAAAACAGGATTGAAGGCTGAAAATAAGAAAGTTAGATTGTGTGCCATATTTTGAGTCTTGAATTATTGTACCGAGTTTTAGAAAATTTCTGTAAACTCTTTCAAGATAAAGAATAGTTTATCAATTCGTTTTCTATTTTTTTTTCTTATTCCTAGATCATTTACAAACATTTCTCAAAACAAGAAAAAATCAGCTTGTTTGCCTATTCCATAAAACAAGTTCTTTCTTGGATCCTGAACTACTCTGCTCGAACACCAATAAACAAACAAACATCAGTCTTGATGGAAGAAAAGTGAGAAATATGTCCTGTTCCATTGCAGAAGCTGTTTCTTAAATCAAGCATAGTTTTTTGTACTCCTTGTTCAAAAGGGAAAATATTTTCTTGGACCAGAACAATGCACTTAATTTTCTTGTTCATTCGAGAAATATTCAGAAACGGTTTCTGCAATTAAGATATCAAAGGTACTTAGTCGGTATTGACTATGCAAAACATAATCAGTTCCCATTAAGAAGGGGGTTCTCATTACGCAATGAACGGTTTGAGAAACTACACTCAAAGGTGTTGTCAAATTCATCAACTGATTTGCTTACTTCCAGAATGCGCACGCAATTAACTTTGAGTCACTTTGAAAATATCAAAAAATAGTTTGATTAGAGGGAACTCAATTTCGCGGTAGTCCTTGGCTAACTTATAAAAAACACTCGGACAACACTTGATAGAAGAGTATCTCACAACAAACCAAAGATCAGAAAACGATTAAGCGGCCTCCAAATATGAGAATAATTCCAACCGCAAATTTATTTTCATATAAGCACAATCAGGACACAATTTCTAGCAAAAACAAAATCAAATGAAATCCTATTTTCAAAGGATCGACTTAAAAAAAATCACAACAAGTTTCATGGGACTGATGTAATAATTGAAAATTTGTAGGCGACATTTAGCGTTCATCGAATGAAAGTTGCACTCGCGCCAAGTCAGTGGCACTACCCAACGTAACCGGCATTCGGGACAAAAATGGTCAGAAAACCTGGCTCACAACAGGCCGAAAGCCTCCCTCTCGCATCGTGTATACGGTTTACGTGTAAGGCGTCTGCGCTCTGAAACAACAATCAACCACCAGTTAACAATGCTAAATACGAAGCTTTGATCTGCAATCAAGTTAACCAACAGCCGCTATGCCGAAGTCCACGTACCAGTTTTTTTTTCTTTTTACTATTCTGCCTGATCGTAGTCGTAAGATCGGCAGTCTCTGTCTCTGAGTATTACAGCATAGAGGCGCACTTTAGCCACTATGGTGTCGCTTGTGCCTGTTTGTCGGTTTGTTGTTTTACCCATCTGGTTTTTTACTCTCACTCTCTTCTTTACAATGCTATAGTCGCGCAAGTCACAAATCGCAACCGTCTACACCACACACAGAAAGGGGGGGCTCTAGTTTTAGTTTCGATTTTAATTCCATTGACTTGTGTGACTCTGTTTAGATTGTTAAGTAATTTTTGTTGTTGTTACTGGTTGTCGTCGTCGCGTCGGTCGTTCGGACGACTTTGATAGTATGCAACAAGAAGTTACCGTTTTGGTATAGCGCTCGCGATAAAACCGAAGTAAGCTTCTGCTGGTATCAGTCGGAGCGGTGGTGGTTGTTGGGTTTCATATTGCCGGGGCAAATATGCCAAAGCTCTGCGCAAATTGTGAGTGTGTTGATGTGGTTTTGCACATTTCGGGCTTAGAGCGGCTAATCAATACCACCAGGCGCACTGTGGGGAGCTGGTTTAAGTAGGAAAAATTAAGGCAAGTGTTATGTTGCCGAAGAAAAAGAGTATAA
This sequence comes from Cheilosia impressa, assembly GCA_948293265.1. Lineage (NCBI taxonomy): Eukaryota > Metazoa > Arthropoda > Insecta > Diptera > Syrphidae > Cheilosia > Cheilosia impressa. Next base: position 51,875,520 of record OX411883.1, on the reverse strand, counting down.
AAGCAAAGAACTGACCACACTCAGCATCCAGTCAAAGGTTTGGAATCGAAACGGTTCTTATCCTTGTTATTTCGGAAAAACAAAAGAAGGTGTGAATACTTGTGTTTGAGTTGCCTTTATAGAGTTTGTGATTAATTTGTTTCTTTTATTTTTTTTTTTATTTAAAAACCAGCAGCAGAAGTTTTGAAAAATGAAAATATTTGTGAGTATATCGCTCAAAGTGATTATAAAGAAGAACATTCTATGCAAAAGTGATTCCGCCGTCAAAGACAATGTGGTGCATCTCAAGTGAATTCCTAAGTGAATACAAACTGTGTTTATGGATACCTTGGATAATCTTTAAACCATTGACTTGGCATTAAGACTGATGTTATGCAACTGCAGCAGAGCGGTGTGTGGTTTTGGGAGTCGTGAAACTCCTAGTGCAGCTGAATGGGGGTGCGTTTTTGAAAAGCCAAGCAATTGGATAAAAGCTATCTGTAACGCATGAGTGCTGCCGTTCGGATAAAGGAAGACAGTACGCCGGTCTTCCTCTAGTTATGAATTGTGAAATGCTGGCAGATGTTTGAGTTTAAAATCGAACTCGCTGTCCTTTACGGAACACTGTGCATACAATTGCTTTCCAACCGAAGATCGGATAAAAAAATGCAGTAAAATCAAAATAGCAACAGATGTGTTTATCGGGATAGGTGTTTACGAGCAACTTTTTCTTGATCCTTAACGGACAATCGCACAAACTCTTCCAAATTGTATCATTTTGTTACACTTTGCAGGAAAACCTAGTCCGTGTAAGAACAAGTTGCAGTAATACGTCGTTCTTATGCAAACCCTTAATATTTTATTTCGAAAAAATAGTTTCCGCTGTGTCTACCAAGACCATTCATGCCACTGTGGGTAGTTCTTATCTAAAAACGAACAATTCCTTTCGGATAAGTAGAAATTGGTGAATTAAATCGCAAAATTCCTCGTCCGAAGTCGGGAACTTACTGAAAATCAGTTTTTACAATTTTATCCGGAGAGGTGCAACCCTCGCGGATAACTGAAAATTAATTAATAAAGACGTTGCTTAAAAAAAAATTACAAACTACTTTAGCAGCTCTTATCCGAAGAGGTGCAACTCCCTCGAATAAACTAGAATTGTTTCTAAAAACGTTGCTTAAAAAAATTTTCATACTACTTCACAAAATCTTATCCGGAAAGTTATACCCCCCTCGGATAACTTTAAATTGTTGAATAAAAACGTTTCTATACCAAAAATGTACAAACTACTTTACCAGCTCTTATCCGGAGAGGTGCAACCCCCTCGGATAACCTAAAATCCATGATTTTAACCGCTTTTTTACCGATAATTCTCGATAAAATGCAGAAATTCCTATTTCAAAGACGAACATTCGCTTAACTCAAGCCGGATAACTTAAAATGATTGAATTAAGTCGCTTTTGCCAAAGTCCTTGTTGAAATACCTTATCCAAAGAGGCTTCCGCAGCAAAAATTCTCAAAAAATTGTCCATCCAAAGTCGAATATTCGCTTATTACCACTTCGGATATCTGAAAATCGGTAATCAATCCTGGAACTACCAAAAATATGAGCGACAATATTGTCAAACAAGCTATAAGCTATACAAGCTCTTAAAAGGTGCTTTGTTTGAAAGCACTCAACTCAATCGGTAGTGCTGCCTGAAACGTCCTTATCCGGGCTCTAAAGAATGCTTTAAAATGCGACAAAGCTTACCCCCTTCACTGGACACCATTTGAAAGAAATCACTCCGCTGAGATTGTTGTCCAGAAAACCAACGAATAACCTACGCCCAAACAAATGAACAGTATGGCACGAATCTATACACCACCGCTATTTCACAATTCCTCAAACGTGATCGGAAACACAAATATCCGTCGTCTGGATAGCGGCAAACAGTTCGTGCCGGTCGTCGTATTGACACTTATTCAGAATTCCACTTTCGATGCGCCGAATTCCATATATAGAGCCACATGCAAACGTGATCACTTTCGCTGCGTTCATATCATAATCAGAACCGGACTTTCGATTTTACATGACAGTCTTATATTTGCAGATTTGTTTGGCCGCCCTATTAGTGGCATCGGCGTACGGCAGCAAAGTCAGCTCGAAGAAGGGCGTCCCTCTGGAGAAGAAACTCGACAAGAGAGGACTTCTTAATCTCGGCTACGGCTATGGACACGGTCTGGATGTCGGTTATATCGGCGGAGGTCATGGTATCGTCAGTGGACACGGACACGGAGGCGGATATGGCGGCGGTCTAAGCGGCTATGGAGGTGGAGCCATCGGCTATGGCGGTGGAGCTATCGGCTATGGCGGTGGAGCTGTCGGCTATGGCGCTAGTGGTGGTGGAATCCTCTTAGGACAACACGCTGATGTCACACGCACCGTTACCCTAGTTAAGGGTGTGCCCGTGCCAGTTGCTGTTGACAGACCATACCCAGTCACCGTTGAGAGGCCAGTACCATACCCAGTCAAAGTGGGAGTGCCACAGCCCTACGAAGTCGTGAAGCATGTCCCATATGCCGTCAAGGAAATCGTCAAAGTGCCAGTTCATGTTCCACAACCCTACCCAGTGGAAAAGAAGGTGCCATATGCCGTCCATGTTCCAGTTGATCGTCCATACCCCGTCAAGGTTGGTGTACCACAGCCCTACGAAGTTGTAAAGCACGTTCCATACCCAGTTAAGGTGCCAGTGCCACAGCCCTACGCCGTCGACAGGCCAGTACCATACCCAGTCAAGGTAGCTGTTCCAGTGCCACAACCGTACCCAGTAGAGAAGAAGGTTCCATACCCCGTCCATGTCCAGGTTGACCGACCATACGCTGTCCATGTACCCCAGCCTTACCCAGTGACTGTCGAGAAGCCATACCCAGTCGTTGTTGAGAAACAAGTCAACGTTAAGGTTCCATACGCCGTTGACCGCCCATACCCAGTCCCAGTCGACCGCCCAGTTGCCTATCCAGTCAAAGTACCAGTGCCACAGCCCTACGCCGTTGAACGCCCATACCCAGTCGCAGTTGATCGTCCAGTTGCCGTTCCCGTCAAAGTTCCAGTTGACCGTCCATACCCAGTGGCCGTAGACAGGCACGTTCCAGTCGTTGTCGACAGACCCGTCGCAGTTCCAGTTGCTGTTGGTGTCGCAGCCGGTCCAGCCTATTCAGTGGGAGGTGTATCCGGATACGGAGGTGGAGTCATCGGCGGAGGACATGGCGGTGGTGTGCTCATCGGAGGCGGTGGACATAGCATCGGTCTCGGAGGTGGAGCCATCGGCGGAGGTCATGGCGGTGGTGTGCTCATCGGAGGCGGTGGACACAGCATCGGTCACGGTATCGGCATCGGTCAAGGTATCGGCATCGGTCACGGTGTCAGCCACGGTATCAGCCACGGTATCGGACACGGTATTAGCTACGGCAGCGGACATGGTATCTCATCATACGGACACGGCATCTCTTACGGACACAAGAAGTAGATCAACTAAAACGGCATTTACTAAACAAAAGTCCACCTGCCCAAAACCCCCTTCGAATACACAAAGGCACTGACCAACGCTAAACAAATACTTTATTTAATTGTTTTTAGAACATTTTTTTTTGTTTTTTATCGAATCTAGTTTGTAGGTCGCGAAGGCGATTCAAAGCAAGACAAATCCCTGGCCATAGTGTGTAAGATTCTATTGTAAATTAATTTCTAAAGATTTATTGTTATATTATATATGAGATGTTCTTGTTTCAACGGTTTTGAAGTTCTGCTTCACCTAAAGTCCGATAGCGAACGTTGTTGATCAGAAATTTAGGTAATCGCGGAACCAACTCACCTCCAAATGTCCCCCCCACTCACTCAACGTGAATTTGAAGCTTTCTTCGAATCGTCTAATCCCAAGTGAAAGCGACGCCCTCCAGAGCAATCAATGCTGATCCAAGTTTAGTGATGGCGATTGGGCTCAGACTACGATCTCATTGTGATATTCAACGGAATGGAAAAAAAAAGCTGAGGAGAGATTTTGTAACAAGGTCGGCCCAGGCAACAAGCGACGAACATCAGGAACTTGGTAAGCCGTGCTCTGCTGTGGCTTTTACGACTTTTATTCGGGATTATACGGGACGAAGAATTGAAATTTAATAAATTTATATATTTTGCGCTCTCTACGTTGGAAAGAACAAAAACGAACAATTTTTTTAAAGCACTCTACCAACATTGTTGTTTAGATAACTTTTGTGTATTTTCTTTTTATAAACTATATAATTTAATTTTTTAAATTAAGAGAAAATGAAAAATAAATAGAAAAATATTTAAAAAAAAAAACAAACTGTTTTGTGTTTTTAAGAGGATTGGAAAATAGTCCATTGAGACACGGATTTGGAGTGTTCAAATTTGGGCCGTAAAAATGGGGACGCTTTTTTCACTTCATCGGTCTACGTTAGATTTTCTTTTCTACTTGATTTTTTGGACAACAGTACTGTGTGAATTATGTCACTTATTTCGAAAAAAAAGTAGGAAACTACTCAACGTTAACGTGCCCGAAGTTACTGGAGCTCTTACAAGGGTATTGCAAACTCGTTAATTTTTTAAGTCGAACCTAACAAAAGGTATAACTAAGTCGTGCTTCTAAAGAAGCAAGAAGTCATAATGTTGGTTATTTGAAATTACTAAGGCAGCTGTAAGGCTCTTGGTATCCACTTTCGCTTCAGCTGAGTAAATTTTCTAAGTACGTTTTCGACCTCACAACAGAAGCGAAGGCTACAAAGTCCTCTGCGGCCGGAACAGAACAACATCAAGTTTAAGGGGCCAGAATATTTTACAACTTTTTATTAAAATCACGAAATCACTGTCAGCTGCTTCTTAAACCTCGATCTTCCGCCGTCGATAGTGAATCATTTCTTTATGCGAAGGGGGGAAAATGTCGAACTTGATCCAAAGAGAGAAATGCATTTCAAGAAAGCCATCTCAAACCCTGCGTTAATTTGCTTTCCTTGTGGTCAGAGAAGACTGCAATATTCTTTAACTAACTGCAGCTGGTTGTTTGCAGAACCCCGATCAACTACTTAAAAATTAGTAAGCACTTTTTTAAAGCTTTTGTTCGAATCTAGTCATATTTCAAAGTTCTGTAAGAGACTTCCGCCAATCTCTTTCATTTTAAATAACACTAGAAAACCAGGGGTCAGATTATGAAAGCGAAACGATCAAACGTTTCGTGTGCACGAATGATTTGCCCTTTGTTATACACAAGCAAATTGTTTCGTGCACACAAAAACGAATGAACGTTTCGCCTTACAGAATATCGACCCAGCTTGGACCTGAAAATTCAGCAGAAAGAATCGCTCAACCACCGTCTCCATTTGAGAAGTCTATCCAGCATAGGAAGGTTTTTCGAAGACAAGTCTTCAGACTCGGTCTTCAGGGGCAGATTCCGTATAACAATAATCGTCGGGACGATATCGCTTTTGAAACTTTGATGGCCATTAGAAATTATATTCTGCCAGAATTTATTTCACTATCGTCAGCTTTCATTACATTCGTGGAAAATGAATTGGATTAAGGTTCAAACACGCAATTTTTGCACTTAGTTTCTACTTTTGGAGGTCTATCGCTTCGACGATAATCGTCTGAAAAATTACGGAATGAGTGCCCAGGACTCTATTGAGAGTATAGCCTCTTGTTGAAACCTCACTAGGAAAAATTAACCAGCAGGAGTTAACCAGAAGTTTGGCTCTAGTTTCTCACAACCATTCGTCTTGTACTACTTGAAACAAATCTTATTCGTTTGCCCACGATGAAACACAGTTCGTTCTTGTCGAAAACATGACACAAACATGTTTAGAAAGTGTTTGTTTTGATTAGATGCAAGGACTGTATTCTTACTAAAGTTAACTTTTCAAAACTTTTCCAAATTGTATTGAAAAGCAAATAAATACAGAAGTACAGTAGAAGCTGGAAAAGACAAACGCCGATTTCTCAACTTTTCGAAAATGTCAACGAGCGTTTGGTTATATATGTAGCTTAACAAAACAATGAATGTGTATATAAAATTAATTCCTTGGTTGGGCTAAATTACTATCTGTAGGCGTATAATGCGGACACTGTCCCTTATGAAGCGTTCACTCTAATTTAAAAGGGAACACAACCAACCCAAACTGGGGAAAAAGAAAACCCATTCCATCAAACCGTCGAATATTGTACATTTCGTCAAAGTTTAGTTTTTACGAAAAGCTCGTCTTTTCGAGTCTGTACTGTAATTTAAAAATAAATAAATAAAAATGAAGCGTATTTCTGGTTTTTATTTATGTATTTCAGCCTTAAAGCCTTTGACAGACCCACAAAATTTGACTCTGTGATGTCGTTTTCATGCTGAACGGGTCATATAAGTATATAAGTCCTTTTCAACAAAACTGCGGAGCAAACCCAGGTACAGTCATTGAAGATGGCTATCATTTCCTATTTAATGTTCCATCAATATCTTAGAAGCCTCCCAGGTGTAGCGGTCCCCCCAAAATGTTGGCTCTTCCATCACCGACTTCAAATCATCGGTGGCATCACGTTTCCGTATGACTGAATATTTTTTAAGATAAGTTAGAAAAAGAATGCTCTGCCTTTTTTTAGTGTCCACATTTGACAAGCCCCACATTAGCTTTCGTGGTCTGAGTGATCGTGTTAATGCATTTTTCGTTTTTTCCGTTGTCAGAGTCAGATTACTTTCTATTCCCAGTGTTGACGATAGAGTCGCCAAAAAACAGGGCGTGGGAGTTAATACCAAAGTACCATGACTTGCTAATGTTCATTCGTCTTTATCTTCAACAAACTCGCAATTAGTTTGTTTAAATGCAAACAACTGGTTCGTCGATCCTTTCACAGGTCTCATTGTGATGTTCTTTTATAACTCATTAAATAGACTGTCTCATCTATTTTTGTTAAAATGTAAAGCACATCAACAACATTAATGTCACTGGTCAAACTACAATCTATTTTAAGTGTTTCGAGTGAAAGATCAAAATTTAAATTAATATTACCACTAGTCAAACTACAATCTATTAAAAAAAACTGTTATTTATTTTATTTAAATTCTTCGAATAGAATTTGCACCCATAATTTGTTTTCGAAAACCATGGCAAAATAAATAATAATCAATTTTGGAAAAAGAACACGACAAGGACAAAGAAAGAATCGGTTTTCAAAACCCGCATTCATCTGCAAGTTACCTTTAACTATATTTAAAGTTTCTCTTGCTATCGAAACAATTAAGCAATTTGCATGACTTGCGGTCTTCTATTCAAATTTTTTGTTTTTTATTACTTTTTGAACAACTGAAAGAGTTTTTCGCGAACATCGATGATGAGTCGCAAAACCTTTGGGTTTAGATTTGGATTTGCATAAATCGTCAACGGACAAAAAATTACAACTTAAAAACACCTCTTTACGACAGTCTTGTTCTGTGATTTGAATTGCACTTTTCCGGGTTGCTTAAATGTTTATACAGATGAGTTGAAAGGTGACAGCGAGGCATTTGTTTAGCATAAAATTTTGAATATGTTGTTGTGTTGAAACACTTAATAAAATGCTCCATTTGTATGCAAGGAAACTAGTTTAAACGCACTTTTTGGGATGATAAAAAGTCGGAATTGTTATTTGCGACCTTCGATCATTTAAGTTATTCCCTTTCTAGTCACTGCACAGGGTTGGAGTGACGGGCAGTCTAATTAATTGGCAGTGTCATGGAACTGGATTTTATTGATTTATAGAATGGAGTTAATTGTTCGGGCTATCATTGACATGCTAACAGAATGAATTCTTGATTTACAGGAAATTGCTTTGATTTTTTTTTTTGTTTTTTTTCTGACCTAGTGAATACGATAAGTGAGTCGTTAAATTTCAATAAACAGATGGAAAAAGGTCTCACCTTCTAGAGGGCATGGTGTAGGCAGTTACTGAAGGTGGCTTCGCATAGAAATCACTAGAGGGGTGCTGCCAAACAATCAATTGTTGGGCCTTGTTTCGGTGAGAACTGATTTAATTCTTGGCCTGCACGGTGTAATTTAGGCAGCCTTCAGTTCTTACCAATAGTCCCTAGAAACCTAAGGTCACAGTAGCATCTTTCATACGAAAAATGTCGCCCTTTTGAGTTCAAAAATTATAGCTCTACGAAAAAAGAACTTACACTGATTATATCTTCCAAAAGGCTGTCTCAACTCCCACAGTACTGCTCTAGTGAACCTAGAAAGCAAAACAATTGACAGGAAAAAAAACGCAAAGCAAAGATTGTTGTAAGAAAGCCCCAAAGTCATTGCATAACTGACAGTCAAAACCAACAAATTATTTCATAGAGCGTCCGAATTTCCTTGCACTCGCTCACAACACACTCGTAGCTGCCCCAATTTGTGCTTCAATTTACACCAATTCAAGTGGTTGCACAACAAACTTCGTTCATCCAATTAAACCAAAAGCGAGCTGAGAAAATTATAATTTTCCTATTTGCGCGTGCACAATCTGACACCTAAATGGCATCAGCTCGAAGATTTTCAAAATAACCCACCACCGACAAACTGTTTTCAGATAAAACAAAAATTAAATTCAAATTAGATCTCGAGGAGCTCTCGTGTGCTTTGTCTCTGTAACTATACCACTTTGCGAGTGGTACATGTTGACAAATGATTGCACTGACCGCAATTTGAGTCCCCCTCGTTGGGTATAAACACACATAATTATATCACAGACCCGCATGCAATGGCCAAAAAAAAAAACACAAGACTCAAACTGACAGATTAAGAAAAGATCAGCATTGCACGAGTTTCGACATCGCCTCCAAGATTGAGCAACTAATTGCAATGTAATTGACACAGATACGTGCATGACTGATTTCCTGTCATTCGCCGAAATCCACTTGTGTTTTTGACATCTCCTCAACCAGCAATCATTTCCACTCTGAATAATTCGTGATGTCTAAGGTGAAGGTCATCGTGTCAGCCACAAAAACATAAATACCGCCATCCGCTTACATAATAGCCGACAGAAATGTCATGTTCAAGGTCGGTCCCGTGAAGACTTAACTATGCTTTGGTGAGTGGCGCTTAAAGCATCTCTCATCTCTGAAGATGCGGTCATAAAGCCAATTTATCACCGTTACCTGTTGGTATGGTTTCTCGCTTTTATTTTTTTTTTTTCTAACGATGAAGATGTGCGGCTTGCAAGTACTTGTGTGTGCGCGCGCGCTCGCGCACAATGACCCATAGCCATAATAGATTGGCACTTGACTGGTTGTGAACGTGATAGTTGTAAAACAGCAAAACGCATCGCTTGAAGATGTTAAGTAGGGTGATACCGAAAAATATAACCACCGCGGAATGGTGTTGTGAAGAGAAATGGCAATAAAAGTGGCCATCAGCGAAAGAGAGAGTGCAGGAGCTTTTGTGTCGGTTCGAATTTTCTACTCTTTGAGTGTTCGGAAAGTAAAAGTGAAGCAGTTGACTTTTGGACTGTGGAGTCTGCTTTTAGGCAGTTTGGTTGACAATTATTTATGTGCATGATGGATTACAAAAAATATGCTATGAGACATAACATGTGCACATGCTCGTAGTGTATGGTTATGTTTCTTCTTGCGAGACCGGTTTCCGTGTTAAATCCTTTCAGGCGGAGGTTTTGGTTTGCCGTTGGACAGTTCAAATGTTGAACAAGTCAAGGATTGAAGAAATACAGAGCAGGATAGTGGACCTGCGAAAACTAAGGACTCCTCGTTAAAAAGAAGGGGTCATCGGCTTTTATTTTCATTCATGAGAATTAATAAATAAATAGTTGACACAACAGGTCGGTAGGGACCTAGCTTCTCACAACCACTCGTTTTGTGAGATCTTCTCATTTGTAGGACGAATGGAAGGGATGTACAATTTTATGCCGAGTCCAAACGGCTGATTGAGGAGCTCTCTCATGACAGTTGTACTCTCGGATGTTTGCCAGACGTTCGCGAGAGGTGGCGCACTGGAAAAGAAAACCTTAAGTTGGAATTTTGGTTTTTTTTACCGGATTCGACCCTGGGACCCCTCGCTTAGTAGTCCATCACACTAACCACTAATCCACTGCGCCTACAGTTTCATAAGAACCTAAAGTGAAAATAAGAACAGACACGAAGGCCGCCAGACTAGTTTCTATCATCGAATCGAAGGACATTAGTGCTGGGTACTACCTCTTTTATAGTTCAAAAATGGTTGAAAAGGTGAAATCTGTACTACCGACTCCCATTCTTATATAGAATAGTACTTTGTGTGCCTTCGAATGGCCCAAATACAGACCCGCTTTTCGAAGTCGCAATTGACGTTTTATTATTTTTATTTAATTTTTTTTCGATAACATTTTAAAATAGCTGTTCGATACTATTCTCCGAAAATGTGAAAGTTTCATACTTTCGTCAAGACCGGAACATTTAAAATATTTTGCAATCAACTATACCCATGGCCATACGAGCCTCGTCTTTGTTTTCTGCATTTACTGTCGGTTGTTGGGCAAGTCCCACAAAAGTTAAAAAGTCGTCTGAACTTTCGCTTACTCTCACTAGAATGTATTCCGACACACTATCGATGGTATGAGCCACTTCCGTGACTCCAATGAAGACGAACTTTCAACTTTGAAAACACCAGTTGCCTGCTTATCAAACTGACCGCTACCAGTGCACATCAAAGTGGCAATTTTGAAATAGCGCCCCATCCCTGCTCAGCCGTTGTGTCTGAAAAATGCCTTCTTACCAAACTCAACTCAAATGTTTTCACGCACGTTCAATGGTTTATCACAATCTCTTGCCGTTCTCATTAAAAACAGAAATGTGTATTCAATTACAAAAATCGCTGTAACTTGTAAAAATGAATCAAAACCATTGCGACATCTCTTGGCTCAGTTACGCTCTCTTCTATGTTGCGTTTTTTTTTTTTGTTTTAACAACATGAGCGCAGATATGTACTAGTTGTGTACGCCAGTAATTATGAAATTATACATTCCGTAATTGTGCAATAGGTTTGTCATTTGAGCCGGTTGTTTGTGCCACTACTGACTTGCATTTGAATTTCGAATCATTTACGTACATTCAAATCGCATTCACTTACCCCATTGACATTTAATTCAAATCGCTTCCTAGAGTCGAAAAAAAAAACAAACAGATATAAATAAAACAAATCCCTTCACCCAGATGCATTCATTAATCATGTCCAATTCATTTAACGAAACACAAAACTCAACCAGCCTTGCGAATTGGTGCTCATTGGTCCACGCCTTTGTCTATCCATTAGTGGAATAAACGAAAATCGAAACAATCTGCACCGATCCAGGAAACAAAAGTGCACCAAGAGTTATGTCAGTCGGTTAAACGCGACTGGGGGGAAAAAATAAATTCAAACAAGAGTTCTTTTTCTTTGTGGACTTGTTTATTCAATGAGCTTCGAAACGGACAGAGCGTGCAGTGTTTTATTTTGCATAAGACTTGTGTGCTCTGTGAATTGTTTTTTCGAGTTTGAAACGGAAGGTGACTTGTAGACACCGCGTTATCGTTCTTTGCCATAAACGTTTGTATGGACACGCTACATCATGTGGATGCTATTTGTTGAAAGCCTGTTGAAGTAGGTCACCATTTTGCACTTTAATGTTGGTTGTAGCGCGTCTAATCTCGATCTGAACATATTTCTCATGATCGTCAGTGGAATTTTGCATACGAATGGAAAGCCCAGTTCGCTGTTGGACTCTTTTGTTTTAATTTTGCGAATTAATTTCTTGCCTGTGGTAGGTATGCCAGATGCAATCCGATGGGTAGTATATATCCAAAAGCTTATATTTAAGTATTTTATTAAAATAAAAAAAAATAATTGGTCGGGCCAAGAATTTGAATTCGAGTCTGAGAACTTTGCACTGCTTAACGTGTATCCCAATAAGTTGCGCTGCGCTGGCCTTCACTTCGTCAATTTACCACCATAAGCAATTGTAGTCCTTGGGGAAATACCTCAGATGTGTTAAAAGGCACGACTTTGAGGGGGCGAATTATCAGGTCCATTTCTGAAATAACCTTCTTTGATACGAAAGAGTCTAATTTCGGATTCAAGTTGAAAATCAAGCTCACGCTTTGCACCAGACTATAGGGGTTTTCTTAAAGAGTAAAGTGAGCGTAAACACAAACAAGTCCATGGTCACAAAGCCCATATGGCACTTCTTCAACCACTCATCGCGTCCGAATCATTGGCAATAATGTTTTCAAACACTCTGTGGGTGTAATGGCTCATTGGACTTTGTGTTGGTAGCAAGATTCAACCCCCAAAAAAACAAATTCAATTCAACAGATATACAGATATGTCCTTGTGGTTGTTGTGTTGTTGTTCTATAGCTTTGTGAGTTACCATAGCATTTACAAACCGAGGTAAATCTGGGTATCAACTTTAACCAACGTTCGACTTCTGCTAGCTCGATTCATGTCCAACTACGCACATTAGCTCGGAAGGGCTTTTTCCAATAGGTTGGTCTTTTTTCCCAGGTCGTCCTTCTGCAGTAGAGTCGGCGTTTCAAAATTCACGCAGTTAGTTTCGCAATTGATTTTAGAAGTAGACACCTCTGCAGCAAATGCCCGTTGGAACTCAAGTGGAAAGTGTGGTCAATCACTTTTCGCAACTAGTATGGACCGCCAACGACTGGCTTTCAGAGCGGCGACTAAATTAATCCCCTCCCTTGACTCTATTGAATAACCCTTATGAGGAAGAAAACACTTGGGTCAAGGACAACCATATTCAATTAAATTTAATTAGCAAACATTGCACAACCATCATTGAGGTATTTGCCTTGAAAGACAACAACTCAACCACAAAAGTCCAAATAAAAACCCCAAAGTCGTGCAACCTTACAAATATGCGGAGGCAAACATAATGGCCCACAAGTGAAGAAGTCATATTGTACACCTTTTTGCTCTGTAACAATTTGCAAAGTGTCTCGCATTCACCGCAACATTTCCATAACTAATTCGTCACCTCCATCTCACCTCTTTAACTTCTGTGCAAATTTTTCATTTTTTTTTTTTGCTTTTGCTCCCCACACAAGACGTGATAACAACGGCGCTTACACACACCAAAGATCTATAGAAATCATTGAAGTATATTTTCAAACAGTCACCTACAATAAATTTATTCTCATCGTGGTAATACCGCAGCCACACAGACCGGGTACTTATACCACATCTTTTACTGCCGTCGCGGCTTCTGTTTGGGTGCTGCCGACAAATCACCTCTGTGTTATGACATAATTCGGTAATTATATGCATTTTTACAGGCTGAACTTTGGCAACATTAATCATGAGGCGTGTACACAATGAGTCACGATATCGCGCGACTATAAACAATAGCAAAGGAGCCTCGGGGCGTGTGTCTTCGTGCAGCAGATGTTACATCTGTCCTTACTTTGACGAAATGCACATCGCGCACTGATTGGGAAATTCACCAATGCAAGCGGAGAAAGGATTTAGTGCTGATTTCAGTGATCAATCAAAGTAGGGAATTTGGCCAAACTAAACTGAGCCACAATTTAACACCCACTTAATGGAAGCCAGCTTTACTCAAGCAGACAGATTATCGTGTATAGCGCTGTGATGAGCTGGTTGCGATGCTTGTAACCCAGCAGCAACAACGACAATCTGTAATTTCGGTACGAATGGAGTTTAATTCGAGGACTACGGATTGACGGTGCCGCGCATATGCATTCCTCAAACAAGTAGCAGAGAATCAGAAGAGTGGCTCTTGCAATAGCCCGCACAGAGACCGCGTGCCACAAATTGAACGCCGACAACGACGACGACGATGAGATGGAAATTGGATTACATAACACGGTCCGTCCGTTATTTTAAAGGAATCTATGCAGCCAGCGTGTGGATTAAGTATGTGTTGCAATTTTTTTTATTTTTATGCTGTTCTGTTGTTTTGTTTAATGACGGATTTTTGTTAGCGTTTTCCATTTTAGTAATTGCTCCGACGGTAAATGAATATGGGGCAGTATAAGAGTGGCGAAACGAAGTCAAGATGTTGAAGTTGCTATGTGCCAAAGCCAATATCGAAGCAGATGTTGGGTCCAGCGAGGGGGACCGAGGGCGAACAGTGCAAGTCGATTCTGGGTATTTTTTTTACGACGATTAATATTGCATTTATTTTTAAACGAGCACTGAAGTCGTTTTCAGTTAACTGCGGTGTCGTCAAAGCTGACCTAGTGGTGTTGCAATGCCAGCTGTTGGATCCATTAGTTGGGGATTGCAATGACAAGTCGACATTTTAAAAAGCTTACGACCTTTGATTTAAATTTTCGTCTGGAAATTTTCTATACCTTAGGTCCCTCAAAGACAGATCTAGATTTGAAATTTGATAATCGCTCAAATTTAAGCGGTGAATATGCATATGCATGTCCTTAGCAGGACCCATATACCAAGCTATGAGAGTATCTTATGGTGGCCGGTAGCCAATAAGGTCACTTACTTAGTTATCACTTAAAAGCTCAAAAACTAGCAACTTCGTGCGCAGTCCTTAAGGCTATCTTTAGTCTGCTTGACATATTTACGCAAACATTTGCCATAAAAGTTGAATAATCAATAAACTGAAAATTTACCGAACTGGATTAGTCAAAAGACATCGTCCCACCTTATCCAGACTTTAAAGCTTCTTCACTTAGAAAAAACAAAAGTTTCACTTTAAAAAGATTGTTAAGCGAAGAATTTTGAGATTTTTAAAAAATTGTAAGTTAAAAGTTCTTGGTTTGAATATTATTTTTGTTAACAAGAACTCGTTTTTAGGTTTTCAAGAATCAGGTATTCAGCGTAAGAGTAATATACTCTCCATAAGTATTTTATTACATCATTGCCAACATTTTCATTTTTAGCATTTTGATATCTGGGTTCCTTTTAACCAATGAAAATTGGTGGCACCCATCCAAGAAAGTAATTGAAAAGTGGAATCTATATTCCTACACGCAGAAAGATCTATAATGGTCCCAGTTTAGGGTCCAAGCATATTTTTGCTGATTCGCTGGGCATATCGAAGGCTGTATGCCTCCCGGACCATCAGAGTCTTTTCCAACTGCATGTTGCATGTCTTGTCAGCGAGAGCCAGAAAACCATCAGTAAAGGTCAGCTTATTCTCATTCTTATTCAAATTGTGTTAGTATTAAGCTTGTATATTTAATTAAAAAAGTTTCATATGTTAAGCAGACGGTGTATTAATTTTTTTACTTCGTCCTAAAATTCATAAAATTTAAGTTTTAGTTTATCAAAATGCTTTTGCCAATGAGTGTTGCGCCAACTAATTTAATCATTTTCAACAATTCAATGATCTAAACATTTTTGTAGATTGGCGGCTTTCCATACGCATCCTTCCTCCTCAAACAGGCAACCTCGCCTGGCTCACTAACCCAGTCCAAACCACCTAGATAACACGATAAGTTATTACAGTGATCTCCGGCAGGTACACCTGCATGAATTATTCAAATTCAAACGAGTGTATATGTCAAGCAGGCAAACAACCATTGTCCTGGTGCGGAATTTCAACAGCCCCTCCATAAAACACCATTATGTCATCGATTTAGCAGCGACTCCTCTATACCCAGACGTATAGGCGAGCAGACAAAATACAATCTCTTCATCGCAACGTTGTCTTTCACTTTTTGAACAATGACTGGTTGGCCCGCAATGCATCACTGCACTGGACCATTAACGCACCATCTAGGCCATAGAAGAAATGTTTAAACACAGCGATCCCATTTCTTTCTCCGTCCTCCACACACATTGTGTCCAACCGTGCCGGGTGTACGCTATTCGCAGCAAATGATTATTATTACTCAATCCATGCGCTCGTGTGATGGTGCATATATAGTGAGAATCAACACACACGCTCCCGGTCCATACTTTGATCCGCTTTTAGCACGAGACACTAAAATTAATATAAATAAATACAAAAATGCTGCCTTGTTACCTCCACCTCTGCCGCTGCCTCTCTGTATGTGGTTGCGATTTAATATATCGGCGTGCTCCTATTACGTGATTGGGGAATGGTACGGGCATATATCTAGTTGATCGCTTTCCTAAAGACTGGACAACACGATGAAGACGAGGACAGACGCGACGGCCGGCGAAGAAGTCAAAGTGGTCATAGTTAGTTGAGGAATGGCAACATGGAAGTATGTGGCTTATTGGATTTTGCAACGCGAGCCATTTATTTAACTTTGTTTCATGCCACACTGGCATATGTATCGCATAATATATTTTTTTCTGTTTTTTTTTTTTAATTACCCATATCGGAGTGGTTTGAGTTAATTTGTTGCGGTTTTCCGGCGGAGTGTAATAATTAAGCGGATCGGAGCATCTGGAGCAACTATCGCAGATTGTTGCACTGAGATACACATAAACTGGCTGCCCGTGGATATCTGAATGGGTCGTTAAAATTGTATAAACAGTTTTCTTTGGGATTGTCTTCACACTCTAAGGAACTGTGACTGTGACTGTGACTACTCTTTTGGATTTTTGTTTTTAAGGTAGAAAGTTTGGGGAAATATGAGACCAATTTGAAAAATTTGTATTTATTTGGCTTTGAGGCTGTGCGCACTTTGAGAAATCAAAAAATAGGCAAAGGCAACGCTTTCGACCATTTGGTGTCTTGGAAAAAAAACGACTTCCTGTCGAAGAGGGTGTGAGAAGCTCTGCATTCTGCAAGACACGGCTTCCTATACCAATCCAAGAAGGAGTTTGGTTACTGCATTTTTTTTTTTTAATTTGTTGGTACACTGCGACCTAAAAGATCTATTGTATCAATGGGGAAAGGTAAATCCAAGAGACATGCAACCTCCCTGATGAAGGTTAATAAGTGGCAGAGTGCACAATATCTACAGGTGCATGAGTCTCTCTATTAAAGATACGTTTTCTCAACCAATGAAAAGGCGGACAGTCACAGAAAATGTGTTCAGAGGATTCGACATCCACCAGACAGAAACTGCATTTTGTTTCCGGACAGAGATTCATTTTGTTGAGGTTATATCCAAAGCCACAATGACCTGTGAGGAGGGCCACTAGCTTTCTTACTGAGCCTAAGGGTTTACTTGTAGGAGTAAGGGTTCATTAATCGTTTGGATTTTTATAGACAAGGGACATTTTCCCAGTGTTCAAGAAGAAGTTTTTTTTCCCATTCGTTAATTAGCCTTAGCGCAGTAGCCCAATTGACTAGGGTTCTGGTCCACAGAGAACAGATTCGGAACCAGCCCTAGCTAGTTTGCCTGCAATACTCTGATGACCCGTGGCTACTGCATTTCATTGTGTTTGAGTATCGAGGTATTCTCACAGAGGGAAGCCAGAAACTCTGTCAAATCACAGGGCTAGAGTCATAAAGCTGCAAAACTCCCTATCAAGTATCAGAGAGTATGCAGAGTATCTCTGCAACAGCGCACAGTTGTGAAGGGCATTATTCTTGAAATCCCATTCGAAACAATGTCAGACTTGTGTTGGATAGAGCGACTTGAGCGCTATGGTTCATCACATCACAGTCAAGTCAATTGCGAATCCGTCTTTATCTATCAGCAAATAACAAAAGGTCGGTGCGAGCGGACTCCAAAATCCATGAAAAGATAAAGATATGTAGACACTTCGAAACACTACATTAGACACGTCCTTCTTAAGATTGTGATAGACAAGAACTTTTATAAAACCGGAATACATAGGTACACCTTTTTCTTTTAAACTAGGTGCACCTGTTCCTAGTTTAAACAAAAAAATAGGATACCCAAATTCATGCATGCTGGCTTCTTTTGAAATTCTTCTTCTATTATAAAACGACTTCGCAGACTTGGATTCAAATAAATACACCAAGTGACATGGACCTTCTTATTATAGGTCAAACCACTCAGTTATTCGCAGCGATATCGAATATATATCTACCCGTCTTTCAACGATATTGACTTTACAAAATCAAGTGCATTATCGCACCAAACTTTCTCCAACTGTACGTGCAAGTTCGTCAATATTCAAGACCAGTTTTTGCCAAATTTGACCAATTAACGCCTTATTGGAAGGATGAAGAACTTAATTTAAGAAGTCAACCGCTCATCCCAAAACAGAGCTCTGCCGATGACAGATCCATCGATTTAAGAAGGCGAAAAATGGTCCCATGGTCGGAGTAGCCCCTTTTCAAATCAAACTATTAGAAGCTGGGACAGAGTGTATGAAATTTAGCCAGAAATGTCAGAAATCTTAAGAGATTTCGGCAGCCATAAATGCTGTCTGCAGAAGGATGCATCCCCCCCGCAATTGCCCCATATAACTCCGCCGATTTAGGGAGAAAACAATCCATCAACTTTATGACAAAATGTCGAACATCAAACATGGGACATAAAACAAATCCTCCAAAAACCATAAGCCAACGCAATTAATTAAAAGTCTGCATGCATAAAAAGCATGCCAAACTAAATCGCAAATTAATCATAAAATTAGTCTCATCTTCGGAGTAAACCCGTTAAAATCGGCGAATAAATAAGACTACACAGCACATAATGATCGCGGCTTCAAACAAAACGAATTGGCTTATAGGTCGCGCTCGATTTGATTCACCTCTATTTATAGCTAACCAACTATCCGTGGCCGGTAAATTTGCCAGCAAAATACGCTTAACCCAATCGTGGATGCGTGAAAGAGAGAACTACACAAAGTATCACCGAAGATTATATACAATTAAATAAGTAAATGAAGAAAAGACAGAGAAATGATTAATCACAGACGAGTGTCGTAACGGCGAATAAAGTACCAAACGCCAACCCAATTGAGTTTAGCCCAAAGGAAGGCCACTTGAGTCAATGCAGGTACGCGTTCATCTCAATCAAGATGAGAGAGAAAAGATATCCAAATGAAATTTGACATAATGATGCCACAACAAAAAGCGAATGCGACAGCACAAGTCGCATGCTAAGTAAGCTTAAAAGGCGCTAAACGCTCGTTTGTATATACAAACGTGTAGTGCAAGGCGTCCAACTTCGTTTGCTGAATTCAAATGCGGATTTTTGTACAGCCAACTCTCACGCAGGCCAAAAGTGTGATGCATTTGTCACAGGCTAAAGTTGGTTGGTGCACAATGTACGCATTGTCTAATACCCTCCCATTCGAGCGAGGAGATCATCGCAATGCGATACGCGTAAGTATGTTGGGAAGGCTGGTGATAGGTGATTGCGGCTTTTGGTGTTTGGTTTCGCCTGCAAGACTTTGCCTCTAATTGGGAAATAAATTGTACGATGATAACCGTCGCGAGATAAAGTTGCCGGGAAACAATACTGGTACGTGAATTGCCCAATAGGTGGACTACAAAAAAATTTGAATGGATACGAGTTCGTGCTTCAAAATGCTTTGCTAATTGAAATTGTGCAATTGTCATCGTCCGGGGTATGCCATCGTGTCTGTAGTTTGGGGTGTTTGTCAGACTTTTCAATCAAAGATGTGGATGTCAGGGGAAGGAAGAATGGAATTATGGTTTTGATGGGATATGCAGACCCGCCAATTTCACAAGTTGGCATGCAGACTGATTTCAGTTCGCTCTTATCCACTGGTTGGGGTAATTGCAAAGGCTCTTTCATTAGCGACTTAAGAACTTCAAACTTTCAGTGTGAACGCAACCTTTAACCGATTACCGAACTGTCAATGTGAAAATATTCAGTAAATTCGACATAAAAGTACACGAAGGAACCACGTTTACAAATCATTAAAATCTACTTCCGAAATCCGAGTCGGTGGTCGCAACTTTAAGAACGTTAACGCCAATTTTCGGCCGTAGTTCTCGTCCCAGTAGACAAGCGATATATGGTCTTTTGGCAAAAATTTGAACCAGAATATTCGCTGCTTAATGTTGCCGTGCCAGTGAGACTACGTTTTGCCCGAAGTGTGGAGAATACCTCTGCCGTTGAAGGCGTCCGTCGCAAACTATCCAAGTCAGTCAATTTTACGGCGTTCTCAAGAATTGCACCGTATCGGCTGAAATCTACGTCGGAGTCTCTGTTAGTTAATTTTAAATCTTTTTTAAATGTGTCTGAATGTTATTAATACACCTCCCAATTTCCTCTTTCAAGGCGTTGGTGGTCGTGGGATTGTTTGCATAGACCTTTGACTTGTTACTGCCTAACCAGCCGCATTTTCGAAGAAGAATGGTCCGATAATGCATACAGCCCAAAATCCATAGAAACGTCTCTATTATTATGCAATTCACGCATCAATAATTTAGGGCGAAGCTGTATGGAAGACTAGCCTCGGACTGTAGCGCCACCCAAGTAACGTTCATATTTAGAAAAATATTTGCAGCAGTTGCACTTCCAAATCAACTGTCACACTTGAAAAATAGTTGAAAATGACCCCCTGCCATTTTCTACTCCCCCATCGTCGAAGCCAGCAAACGCAGGTCGCAATCATCTGCAGAATCCCAGTACCCTTTCTCTCGGTGGACGTTTTATTTACCCAGATGCCATCAAACTAGATTTATATGAACGCTTGTCGCGCCCAACTCTCTTTACACACAATGGGACATTCCTTTCTTTTTTAAATAAAATACATTTGCGTTTGTCAATCGAAAAAAGATTCACCAAGCGTCACGGGTTGCGAACACAGTCTTCTATAATACACATGAGGGTCACGATCAACAATTTGTTTGGCATCCAGACAATTATCGATCGTTGAAATGAAAGTAACCGCATATATAGAGAGTGCCTTGAATGAGACATTCGTAAGGTGCATTGAATTGAAATTTTGTTACTACACAGCAATAGCGAACGTTTGTGTCAAGGTGCCAAGCATCAGGCAATGGCAATGAGACAGGCCTGAGGGGAGAGGATGAGGCTGCGCCCATCGAATGCTTGTAGTGAGCCTCTGCGCTATGTGTGGTATTCAAAGAGGTTTAGGGAAGTTTTCGTTTCAGAGTGACTTTTGTGGGAATACCTCACTTGGTACAGTTGTTACTTTTATTGAGTGACATTTGATGATGTTGGAAACCATTTGGCAAGCCTTGGAAGGAAGCTGAATGGAAACATTTTCTCAATGACAGATAATGATTGGCAATCCTTCCAACAAAATATCCCTCATACTTTTGGTTTTTAGGGTTTGGTTTTTGTCTGCAAGAGTGTGCCTCTAATGGTCCTGTTCAAAGGGCACAAAAATTCACTAAATGGGATATCCCAAACCAGTTCTAGCACAAAAAAACTGCCGCCTTTTCTCCAACAGATCAAGATCTAAGAACGAGGTCACCTTGTCCAAATATAAGACAACCGAAACGGCTCAATGAATTGATCACCCACCGATCGCAGCTAGCCCATGGCAAAAGTTTAACAGAAAATATTTTCGTCACAGTAAAATTCAGAGATGATGTGTCAGACCGAGACACGATTAATTATTTCGCATAAATCTCGGAGTGCATTTGATGTGACCTGCTTCACATCAGTCACGTCGCCACTACAAAAAAAAACAAATCCGATCGTGCACTTGTTCGGCTTGTCCAGGCATTAGTTTTTCGCTCGCCAATTGTGCTCCTCGGCACGTCTGACTTAACATCGCCACCATACGTTGGTTGTACGTCTTTTGCCATGCACATCCAAATTCCATTGCAGCACAAAGAGCACTTCAAGTGGCCCATTAGTGCGTGCCATTGCTTCGCTATTTCAACCTATAAAGCTGGTAACATCAGCGTACCTGCCGCCGAAAGACACAAGAAGTAAAAAAAAAAGCTGCTACTGCGCGAAAAATGTCTTCGATGGCTGGCAATCTTTTCGCTGTCGTTTCGATGCCATGGGAATAAATGAATGAATTTCGTCTCTCTTGCTTTTTTTTTTGTCAAACAAACTGTTGTGCAATCGCACGAGAAAAGAGATGTTGAACTCAATGGTTCATGGGCCGCGAAATCCTAGCAGCATTTCGTAACACCATGGTCAGAGTTGTAAACTGTAAATAATTGGCCCAGAAAAATGTCCAACAGATAAAAACACTATAGGGTTCACGAAACCAAGGTGAACCTTAACACTCCAAAAAAAAAAAAAAAATTACCACTCTTGTGGTCATAGAAAACTAGCTTTTTGGTGAAAGGATCAATTATCACGAGTCAAACCAGCGCATCAATGTCATGTTGTGAAGTTAACGTTACTTGAAAGTGTATGGATGATGACCTTAAGTCACGAAGTCAATTCCAATTATATTTCACAGGCTGTGTGCGCGCGGGAAAACCACTCTTCTATTGCAAATGATATAGTAACCCACTTTTCGCGCAGGTATCGACTGAAGGAAATGCATTTTTTTTTAATTGCCACTCATTTGGAGGGAATTAAGAAAACATTCCAATTCCGATTTAATTACTTAATTTTTGTTTTTTCTTTTAAATAGTTGTTTCTGCTTTAATGGCAAACAGCTAGAGTTTGTGCAAGCGATTGAATGTGCGGTGGATATTGGCACATAATTCACTTAAACGGATCACAATGCGTAACAATGAGGAACCCGATGCGGCTAACCAAGGAAACATTGAATTGACATTTATATGTATTCGGGCTTGCAAAACGACGGACGGCTGGAGGCTTAATTATTAACCCACATGCGGAATGTGGATGCATGCATGCATGTTTTCAGCAGATGACAGTTGATACTGAGAGTTGGATTATGGATTCGCTTGATTCGTCAAAATCACTCAATCAACTGTCATTTCGGTTAGTTCGCTTTTTCACGTCGCCCATGTCGTTCTTTTAGATGTGCACGTGCCGTAACCACTCTTTGTCAACAGTCAACTTTGTTTGAGTCGCAGAAGGCTGGTATAGGCCGTCCCAGGTCATCAGACGCGAGTGGTTTTGTTTTAAGTGAGTTGGAATTGGAGTCATTTAATGGTCTACCGATGTTTTGAAATTTTGTCTGTATTCAGGGTAGAGGGAAAATAAGCCCTTCATATACCTACGGTAGATATGAGACATATGACATATTTTGGATGGACCGTCAGGGATATATGTTCACAGTTGAGCAAGCTTAGACCCAGAGGAGTCCAAAAACCACTGCAACAAGTCCTTAGTGTATGGAAGTAACATTCAGACAAGTTGGATCTACCAGCCGCGTTTCTTATCGAAAAAAGCATTCAAAAAACCGAACTCCAACGTTGATCAATCTCTATTCAACTTGGCTGTAACTCTGCTCAACTTTGGGTCCTTGTCGGTAAGAATTTTCTTACTCACGTAAAACTCAACTGGAAGTCTAATATCGAACACCGAGTGAAGAAGGCAAGTATAGCTTTCTACGCCTATAGTAAAACTTTCGGCAAGAAGTGGTGTCTTCAACCAAAGATGGTTCGTTGGATGTACACAGCAGTAGTACGTCCTATCCTCACTTACGGGTCACTGGTATGGTGGCCCGCCTTAAGCAAAGCTTATAAAATCACTAAATTAAGTAGAGTCCAAAGAACTGCTGGAATTGGAATCACAGGGGCCCTTCGATCAAGTCCGACCGAGGCGCTCAATGTGATTCTCAATTTTCTGCCAGTGGATCTGCACATAAAAAACATTGCTGCGTGTAGTGCAGTTAGATTGAAGGAATCTAAATGTTGGTCCGAACGGCCCTACAGCCACACCAGCATCCTACTTTCCCTTCCTGATGGCATAGGTCGTATATCTACAGACTACATTGTACCCAAACTCAACTTCCATAAAAACTTCTCTGTTCGATTCCCCTCTAGGTCAGAATGGGAGGATAATGCAGTCGTAAATGAATTCGACATTCCTATCTTCACAGATGGTTCCAAAATGAACTGTGGAGTGGGAGCGGGCATTTTCTCAACAGAATTAGACATCTCCAAATCTTTCCGCCTACCCAACGCAACCAGAGTCTTTCAAGCGGAAGTATTTGCAATCAAGGAGGCGTGCATTCTGCTCCCTTACATAACAACTCAAAAGAAAAAAAATAAGCATCTTCATCGACAGTCAGGCCGCGATTAAGGCTGTCGGCTCAACTAAGTCATCGTCTAAACTTGTTCTGGAATGCAGGAGTTCACTTACCAGAGCTTGTAATCGGTTTGAAATCACTCTCATCTGGGTTCCCGGTCATAGGAACATAGACGGGAATGAAAAAGCCGATGAACGTGCCAGGCGTGGCTCTGCTCTTTGCGTGTCTCAGGCGAAGGAAGTCCTCCCTCCACTGGGATACGTCAAGAGAGAAATCCTCCTGCACTTCACCTCAGGGGCCGAGACTAGATGGGCGAACTTGAATTGCTGTGTCATTTCAAGAAAGATCTGGCCAACCTACGACGATGCCAGAACAAACAACCCTTTAGCCAGAACGCGTGTAGATGTCGCTCGACTGACGGCAATTAGTACGGGCCACTGGCCCTTGGGAACCCACGCGGCCAAGCTTGGTATCCCCCATAATTCCCACTGCCGTAGCTGCGCTGATACAAACAAGAGTGAAACTGTGTTTCATCTTCTCTGTGAATGTCCGGCACTAGCTAAAACCAGACTCAGTGTACTAGGTGATCCCTTCTTTGATGACCTTTCCGCCATACAATGTATCCATTTCAACAAAATCATCAAATTTCTCAACTCCACAGGCTGGTTTTGAGCTCCTTACAACTTCCTTTATCCCCCTTCTATTTCAGGTTCCGTTAGTTGTGGCCTCAAAACGGCGCTCAATGCGCTATTTGTGTTTTTCCGCGTCAGAGGACAGGAATACAGCCACTTAAACCAACCAACCAACGTAAATCTCATAGAAAACCAATACAAATACTAAAGACGTAGTGAAACAACCGGTCTTGCGGTCAATCTACAGAAGACCAAATTTGTGAGGTTCAGAAAGAAAAGCTTTTGAGCTCTTGGTAGACCCATGAAGAGGTGGTTGCTTCAAGACTGACATACCACCTCTCACTAGTATTGGGATTGCCCCGGCTGATTTCGAGTCGATGGTGGACGAACGAGTGTTATGGAGGGTCCACTTGGGCAGCCTTGTCACCCTCGCAGTCAATAGAAGGGTCATTCAAAATTACGTTGACAGTTTTGTATGTAAAAACTTATTGGAGACCGTTGTGCACTCATTATCCACAACAGATGAGAGATTTCTGCGACCCAAACCAAGTCTAACCTAGCAAGGTTCTAAATCGAAGGTTCTAAAAGAAAGCCATCAGTGAAATGGTTGATAAATCTGCAAGAGAGAAAATGACTTTCGAATTAAATCCAAAAAAAGGTTTCAGTCTTTAGGAAATGGTCAAATGTCAAAGAAGTCTGACCTCGTCACCATATACTCGTATAAGGCAAAAGCTGTTGGCACCAACTCGTTTGAAGAAAGAAAGTCGTTGTGGATGCTCTGAGGGGTATAACTTTCAAAGAAACCATACAATGAAATCAAATCTCAATGGCGACCCCATTATGCAATAAAAATACCCTCAAAGGACATAGCACAGCTCATATTTCACTGTCCAAGGCTTAGTGGCATGAAGAGCAGAACAATTGGACATGACCCACTTGCCCTCGCCAAGTAAGTTGAGGCCTAAGACCGCCAAAGCTATGACATTACATTTCACCAGTGATATTCGAGATTTAGAACTCCACATAGGATTATAACCCTCAAAATCAAGGTCCAAACTATTTCCTTTCTAAGGAATACTTGATCGAATTTATTTCACATGTAAAATCAACAAAAAAATTCTTGAACTTCGAAATGCGTTTTTCTAGCCTTTTCTCAGCGTTCTCCCATTGTCGAAGCTCCACAGGGAAATATCATATCCATGAAAATCCAAAAGAGTCCAATGTCCTTCAACTGCTACCTGACAGAAGAAACAACTTGAAACATTTCAATTGCGTCCGAAATTCCTCCGCATTGCGATTCCCTGATGTGGCAAAGCAGCACTTAACATTTAAAGCTGCCGCACACCTCTCCCGCGATGGTGTAATTGTAATCGCAATTAAAAATTTATTACCCCTCCACCCCACCATTTATAAGCCAGAAACTCGCACTCACCCTAATGAGCTACGATATATATTTTTTTTTTATCTGTTTACAACAAGCTCATAGTAAATTAAACGCTCAACTAAAACAGAGCCAACAATGAGGTGAAACGGATATCAAACTTGCTAAACGCAAAAGTAGAAACAACGCAACAAAAAACGGGGAAAAAAAAGAAACTTCCAAGGTCGCGTTTTAAGTTGTTTCATCAGACAAAATCGCTGCACGAACACCTAAACCGATGGCAAACAATCGAAGATTCGTACATTGTGGCCATCTCCTGTTGCCGATGTTACCAGTACCACCTTCCTTACCAGGCAGGCGTCTATACATATATTCACTATGCGGTACAAGCCGCTTAACAGCTCTATACCAGTCTTTCAGTGATCCCCCATCTGCGCGGGCCGGTGATTGTTGGGACAACTATAAAGAAATGCGCACGCCAATTGACCATTCATGGGGAAGATACGTTGAATATTGACTGTGGCAACTATTTTTCACGATGATGTTGGTATTCGCCATATGGCCGGCCATCTAATCAAAAGGAAAAAAAAACATCAAATTGGCAATTTAATTTTGGAATGTAGGTTACTCGACTGTGAGCGGTTTTCGTTTTCCTGCTTCTCGCGTCCACTCGGCCTGTGGAATTGCAGATTACATGTACGAAACAGAGTCGGGGAGAGATTGCAGCTAAAATAGCCCGGAGGTGTAGCGAGGATTACCAAACTAGTTTCCGAAGCCGATTGCTGTCTAAATGGTCTACAAAGATTTGAGCTAATAGCTAAAAGTCGATATTGGAACAGTGAGAGGGACAAGGCGGTTGGTTAATAAATTTTAAATAATTAACAAATTGATTATGTGTACAGCAGAAGAATTTCTTTTCGATTTCGATTTCGATTTGAAAGGGGTAGAGATTCTTGTTTTGCTTACTGGTTGCATCATGCGGTCAATATAGATCGTAGAAAACTACTGAGCGAAGGTTTTTAAATAAAAGTTATTGTAAAACTGAATTTATAAATAAAGTCCATTCTAATCGAACCTACTGACAAAGGACCACACATCTTGCGTGTTACAGCAGACCACTTTCAACCTTTTCGCAGTTTTAACAGCGATGTTACTGTCCTTCTCTTTTCTCTCTAATTGCATATGGTGGATTTTAGATCTAAGGGCGCATTCACCTCTTCTCTCTTGGCAATTGAATGCTCCTAAGCCAGTGTGACCAATTGAGCATGTTTCCTGATGGCAGATTCCGTATAACAATAATCGCCTGGACGATATCGTTTTTGAAACTTTGATGACCAAAATAAGCTATGTTCTGATCGATTTTTTTGACTAAAGTCAGCTTTCATTACAGTTGTCGAAAATAAACTGGATCAAGATCTTACAATCGTGATTTTTGCACTTAGTTTCTAGTTTTGGAGGTCTATCGTTTCGACGAAAATCGTCTGAAAAGTTGCAAAATGAATGCTCTGCTAAATTTAGTAGGATTTTTTTTATTTTTAGCCTCTTTTTTTAAAGTGAAACTTTTATTCCATTGCCTCAAATATTATTTAAATCATGACAGAATTTTTCTTTTAGCATGATTTTATGCTGCTGCAGGAAAAATTAAATGGATTTTATGAGTTAAAAATAAAATCAAAGCAGACAAACCTCAGTGTGAAGAAGCCATTAAATTTCTCATTTGACAGTGAACACTGAACGCAGCCATTCAATGAATTCAGATAAATATGATAACCAGAGACTCAACTTAATTGAATTAAAATATTTTTTTATTTAAATTAAATGATTTTTATTTAATAATATTTTTGTGAAATACATTTCTTTTTCTGACAGTTTTTTTGTTATATCTTTTTCGTTTTTAGCTGGTTTTGATTTGAAAAAAATATTATATATTTTTAGCACTTTTTTATACAAAAAAAATCATGCTAAACTGCTGAAGTTAGCAACAAGCTCAAGACTCGACGTGACATAATTTTTATTCATCAGTTACTTTCTGGAAACATAGATTGGCCACATCTGCTGCATCAGATCTTATTGTACACTAATCTTCGTCGTTCGCGTTCAATTCCCTTTTGGCTTTGCAAAGCAAACATGCTCCCCAACTTATTTGACATAAATTGCAGCAAAGCAGCTCTTAAAATTAATATTTATTTTTAGTCTTAAGTTTACCAGATTTTTTTATTTTTTGTATTAAGCAATATCAGCGATTTTAGTGACTAACGAATTTTACTGAAAATTTTAGCCTTAAGTTCCTCCATGAAATAAAGTTTAAATTAAAATTAAAATGAAACAAAGCTCGGTGGGCAGACTTTTATATTGTGCCTGAAAACTCAAAACGCAGTCCATTCACTTCTCTCTGTGTGTACACCCAAAACATTTCCAAATATAGGTCAGTTGCACATTTTTTTTTTTAAACTTGCCAAAACCTCATTGTGATGGCAACGTAACGTGCAGTGAAATAAATCAGATGGTTGCCCAATTGGTGGTTGGACGTCAGTGATTCCCTCGCGATATTGCAATCATAAAAGTGACATGGCACCTGCCCACACATAAATCAGTTGCCAACAAACACCTCTGCCTTGGCATAATCCACCGCTCATCACTGCGGCTTGCAGTTGCTATTCCAGACCCAACACGAAAAAGCCGAAAGTAATAAATTCAACACTGCGGCGATAAAAATATTCATATACTCCAGTAAATGATCTTAACCGTTATTCCCAACTCGTCCAGTCACCCGCCGGCCGGCCGTAAGCTGGTCAATAACACACGCAGTGCCCGCCGCACCACCGCGCAATCGTCATCACCTGCCGATGATGTAATGAACTCTTTTTAACAGCAGCTGTGGTTGCACAGCTTATACCTACTTGTCGAAAGGTCGCTGCGGCTAAATAAGTGGGAGCGGTTTTCGGCGGTGCGCAGTGATTGCGGAAAACAAAGGAAAACAAAAAATCGCCATCGAAAGTGCACTCACTCTGCAGAGCAAAATCTCTGCAATCCTTTCCCTTTCATTGCCAGGCCGGCCAAATTGTTACATGAACGACGCATGTTTGCGCTCAGTCGATACGAGTACGATCCACGGCCAATTACGAACAAATTATGCATCCCGACTTGAGGCAGCTATACGCTAGCCTTTAGCCGCTTGTGGCGGTTGTAAATAAAAGGGCGGTCGTTGCCGCTGGTGAATTCCGAACAGTTCCTAGACCACCATCGTGAAAGTTGCTCATCTGGTGCACAAAATTTTGCGCAGTTCCTTCACTCGATTCGCTTCCTAGACCTCATGTGTGCTGCGAATGTTAACAATACCTACATGCAAGAGCGTGTGCAAGAAACCCAATCTGTTCTTCGCTTTTGGGTGGTTACCCAACAGAGAACTGATAAAATGAGCGCGAGATACGAGTATTAAATGGCAAATGAGGAAATAGCGTAATGTGAGATCAAAATGATATGTAGACTTAACAGAGTGTTTTTAATTTTGTGATGCAATTCTTGAGTGAGTTATGTGCAAATGGAACTCGAATCAAACTGCGAGGACCACTGCCAACACGGTGAAAATATGGGACATGTGAGATGGGTTTCGTTTCCTTGTGCGGAGCGAGGGAGCCTGTGTACGCATTTCCGTGATGCGTAACTGTGCCAACTTGTTTTCGGCGACATCATTAATTTCCAACGATGAGTGAAATGGAGTAAGGATTGCATAATTTCAGCGAACCTGTTGGGCAATTGGCATTTGACAACTGGCAAGTCTCTATTATGAGCGGACCAGGCTCATAGCCTAGTGGCCGACATAATTGTGGCTTTCATTGAGTTATGCCATCATCAGCAAAGGTTATTTTTACCATTTGCATCCGAGAAGCAAGAGGTGCATTTAAATTGACTCAACTTGTCCACGGGACAACTGGTCTGCGACATTTTATCCCACATTCGTAGACAAATCATCATGAAGAACATTGCAAACCATCAATAAAACCATTATTTGTAAAAGACTGACGACTTCCCGAATGTATGTTAAAATGTCTGCACACAGTTGTCCCGTGGATTAGTTGAATCTGTCTGAATGCACTGCTTGTTTGTAAGATATGAATGGTATAACTTTTAAGCTAAGGAATTCGATAGACTGTACTTTTCCCCGCCAGTACTCGAACCTATACTCCGCTCGGATCACAAACTCGGAGCGCAGACTCTAAGCTCTACTCCATTATTACCCCAAAGACGTTCACTTGCAGGAACACCTATTACGGCTAGGGTGGAGAGGGAGGCAGATATAAGTGAAGTTTTTAAGCCTCACAAGCCTTTGGATAACTAGTTCTGTTAGAGGAGTGTGGTAGCTCAGAGCTTGAAAGCCGATGGATAACAAGTTCTTTTAGAGTGGTAGCTCAAAACTATCCAAGAGTGTTGAAGTTTTAAGTCTCGAAAGCCACTAGATAAGAAGTTCTTTTAAAGTGGTAGCGCAAAACTTTTTCAGGGTATTAAGTTTTGAAGCCTCGGAAGCCACTGGATAACAAGCTCTGTTATAGGACTGTGGTATAGCTCAGAGCTCTTCAATGGTGTTAATTTTTTTAAGAAGCATTCAGCTGAAACACCAAGCTGTGACAATAAAGCTGCTACCATTTATTAACAAAAGATGTAACCTTTTCCAAAATATACTTAAGCACCGAGTCGATCAAGGGATATATGGGGCACAACAGTTAAGCAAGATAGCTGAGACAAATTGTCAGAAAAAAGGTCTTTGAAATAGAAAAATCGCATCAGGACATAAAGTAAGTGAAGTATAGAAAAAATGCCAAAATTCTTCGAAGACAGTCCAACAATTTTCTTAAGAACCAATTTGAATGGAACACAAGTTGGTGGCCAACCTCTTTAGTTTACCTAACTTTCATTGTAAATAATTTTCGCACTCTCTGGAGATGCCCTTCAACTTTCTCGTGGCAGTGATCCCAGGTTGAGGGGAAAAGCGTCAATTTTTATCCGGGAATAGTGCTTCTTGGTTGAACTTATGCGGGCTTCCTTCGATTGTCATTGTTGATGGTGCAACTTATTTTTAGGTTCCAACTCATTCCAACCAGTTTACAAAACTTTCCTGCTGCTATGAGTGGCACTTATTTTTGTACACCCTGTAAGTTGCTCTTCAACTTCTATACGGACTCCCTTCGGACAATCTTCCAAACTTCGTCCTTAAAAAACTTGTCTATAGTCCAATTGCTGTAACTTATTTCTAAATTTCTTCATTATCCCAAATCTTCACCCTCTTGCATCTGCTTTGGGGAACCACATCTAAGCACACGAGGTCGTAGAAATTCTTTTCAGTTAGCTGGGTGAAAAACGAAATATCCAAGTTTCAAACCAAAAATTCGTAAAAACCCATCAGACTTTAAAACACCTCACCAACAGAAGCAACATGCAAAATGGCATTCAAAACGATACCGAAAGGAGCTAAAGCTCGTCAGCCATTATGAAAATTTCCCAAATCAGCTCCTGCACGAGTTTTTCTCGTTTATTTCTCTAGCTCAATCCAAATCGCGCAGAAAATCACTGCACACGCAACTTGTAATCATCATCATCATCGTTAGCGGTTGGTACACGGTTGTTATGATGGAATTTCGTCTCATTCCAGGTCCCTTTTTTGGCATCGAAAATGGAGCACACCGAGTGTTAGACCGATTAAAAGCCACATATTTTCAAGGCGCTTGCCAGCAATAAAAGGCAACTACAGGCCGTGATTAGTTTCAAGTACAATGTCATCATACATATTCACGTTTGACTCTGGCTTGTTTTTTTTTTTTTTTGGACCGTATAAACAGTTAATTAATACAACAGAGAAGTGTTGTTCTCAGCTCTGATACCTCGTTGCACAAGCGACCCTGAAGTCACACGAAATACTATTAAAATCCAGTGCAACACGAATTATTTGTTAATAATTTATTTTTTTATTTTCTTCTGTCGTGCGACAAGAGTTCTTAAGTGGAATACGCTTTCCCACTGCGAACAATGCATCGAGCGGCAGACATGTCCACGTCCAGTGCTTTTATCCCGGGAAAGAAATCTAATTTCGAGCAAAATCATGACCAGCGGTGGAAAAAATATCCGGACCTAAGAGAGACTTGCAAAAGCAGCAAAAGCAAGAGCCTTATATAGACAATGAGCAATTATTGGCGTCTACCTTGACAGACCGATACATACTCCAGATATTTCAGACACGGAACCCCGGCCGATTGTGCAAGTTGTCTCAAAATCACAGTGTGACACGTAAATCAGCTGTGAAAGGGGCACAATTAAAAGGTACTTTACCAAAACAAGCAATTGTGGTACTCGTAAAACAAACCACACACTCAAACATGCAATTTAATGTAATAATTACCAAAACCGTGGACGGACTTTGTTTGGATTTTCTTTTCGCGGTCTCGCTACCTAAACAAGACAAAAGAGCTAGCGAACTTGATTTGCATAATATAATGTGCAACAATTTTCTTTTGTGTTGATTGTTTGTCTAATTTGTTGTGTAGTGTTTGTTTTTTTTTGGGGTGTTAATTTGCAAAAAAAAACGTGTAACAAGTTAGTGGGTTTGCCCGCATCATCGCGGAAAAGGACCCCGATGGGAGACAGGTCTATATTTCAAATGCGAATTGAATATTCAGTGGAGATTCACAGGCGGCATTCTATTACAATAAAGATTCGTCATCGCGAGTTAGAGCCGACGCCGCGGGGCAATTAACCTCTTCCGTGATATAATAAATGCCGAAGAAATTAAATATTTATATTGGTGGCAGCTGGCAGCTGGCAGCTGGCAGCCCATGTGACAAAAAAGCGGTATACAGGTTGAATATGTTTGAATATTTATGCTGCTGCGATGGAAAGTATAAAAATAATAAACATATTGGAGTGGTAGGAAAACGAATTAATAAACAAATTCATCGTCAAAGTAGGAAGTGACAAACTTTTGCCAAAAGTGCAATAAGTCAGGCTAAGCCTAGGATGGTGACGGTTTTATGTCGCAAAGTGACAAATGTTTGACCGGGTTTGCAAATACTAATTGATGATGATAATTATGTGGATGGTTTGTTTTTGTTGTGAATTTTAAGTCGAGTCCAAATGGCTAACTGAGAAGCTAGTTATGCTCTCGGGTGTTTGTCAGACGTTCGCAAGAGTTCGCGCAGCGGAGAAGACCTTAAGATGTCATTCGGAATAGAAAATGAGTCCCGCACTGAGCTACTGCAGCTGGAAATGTACTAAAGTAAAATTCTCACTGCGAGAAGTAGTCAAATGGAGTGGGTACGACACAAATGCCATCAGAGTCGTAATTTCATAAAGAGTCTGATCGGGAGCTGTACGTCGCCTTTTTTTAACAATAAATAGTCGCTCCAAATAAACCTTAGAGAAGCAACCTGTAAAGTTCGCCCAAAAACTCCCTAAAATCGTAGCATGATGTCATGAACTAGTTTTTATTATAAAATATATTTGTTATTCAAACTGAACTGCTATCGGTATTATTTGATAGCTCTTCGGAAAAAACCCCCTTTCCTTTTTCTTTTTCCTATTCTTACTATTTTAAGTATCGTCCGCCAAGGTCATTGACCACATTTGATTCTAATTTATTTGCAAAAGATTCAAAAAAGAGATGTTGTTAAAGTAAGAACAAAATACTCGTTTAAAAACCTTTGAAAAACGTATACAGGTGTTTTTCTTATCTAAAAAAATGTGTTGAAGCAATCTCCAGTCTGTACATCAAGATTGTATATTATTTTAATAAAATAAATCATTTCGTGTATACCTAAGGCCCTAAGGGAAAACCTCTAAAGGTGACGGATAGAGCAAAATACCTAGGTACGATTCTCGATAGAAAACTTACTTGGAAGCCGAACGTCAATGAAAGAGTGAAGAAAGCATCTAATGCTTTCTACGCATGTAACCGCATCTTTGGCAAGAAGTGGGGACCAAACCCCAAAATAATCTTGTGGATGTACACGGCAATCGTGCGGCCTATACTCACATATGGCAGCATAGTCTGGTGGCAAGCTGCGAGCAAGGCGACCAATCTCAAGGCAATGACAAAGATGTAAAGACTAGCATGTATAGGGACAACCAGCGCGTTGAAAACTACTCCTACTGCTGGAGTGGAGGCAATGCTCAATCTGACTCCACTGGACCTATATATGGAAGAATCTGCTAACAAAAGTGCCTTAAGGATTAGCCAAACTAATTCCTGGAAAACATGTAATTTTGGCCACGCACTTATTCTAGAGAAATACGTTGGGAACGATGTCATATCTGACTATGTATATATATCCACATCTGAACTTTGATAGACCATTCACCTTCTCCTTCCCGAGTAGGAATGAATGGAACACAGATGAACCCACAAAGCGGAAATCGGTTTCCATCTACACAGATGGATCTAAGATGGACTGTGGAACCGGTGCCGGAATATTCTGTAAGGAATTGTATTGTATTGTATTGTAAGTGATAGGCCCTGTACACTGCGACCAAAAGAGATCTATTGTGTTGGCCTCTATTATTTTACCCAGGGAGTTGTCGAGGCTCTTTATAAACCTCAGTACCCGTCTTGGTTCCATATTT
Organism: Cheilosia impressa; assembly: GCA_948293265.1. NCBI lineage: Eukaryota > Metazoa > Arthropoda > Insecta > Diptera > Syrphidae > Cheilosia > Cheilosia impressa. Next base: position 51,840,982 of record OX411883.1, on the reverse strand, counting down.
CCTATATCTGCAGGACTTAAAATCGCCCCTTGCATATGGATCGCTCTGCCCCTTGCCACTGCAGGGCATTCGCAGAGTATATGTTCCGTTGTTTCCTCTTCCTCTCCGCAGAGTCGACAGGAGTCATCGTCGGAAAGTCACATTTTTTTGAGGTGGTATCTTAGCGGCCAGTGACCAGTAAGATAACCCCTCTGTAATTCTGTAAGGAATTAAATATACACTGCTCCATCAGGCTACCTGATAATAGCAGTGTCTTCCAAGCGGAGGTTCTGGCAATCGCGGAAGCGGCCCGAATGGTGTCATTGTTGGCAATACCACGTAATGATATTACCATTTTCATTGATAGCCAGGCGGCTATAAAAGCAATTTCTGCCATCGAAATAAAATCCAAGCTAGTACACCGCTGTCGCGAAGAGCTTAAGGTTCTTTGCTCGCAGCACTCTACGAATCTCTGCTGGGTGCCTGGACACAGTGTCAAAACTGGCAACGAGACAGCTGACGAACTGGCGAGAAAGGGATCTGCAATGGATCATGATAGAGCACTACAGTCGATCAAGCCTCCACTCTGTAATCTCAGAGAGCGAGTGGAAAACAAAATTCGTATGAAAACTAATAACACGTGGAAAGAACTAACTACCTGTAAAATATCTAGGAAGCTATGGCCAACATTTGACAGAGGTCGAACCACCAAACTTTTACAGTACGACAGGTCATCGCTATCTAAGCTGGTAGGGGTTCTAACTGGTCATAACTTCCTAAGAAACCACATGATGAAACTAAATCTCAAAGATGACGATATATGTAGGGGCTGCGGAGACGAAGAGGTCCATGAGGACACACCTCATTTCCTCTGTCATTGCCCGAGCCTGTGTCACTTGAGAAACAGAACGCTTGGAAGCTATTACTTCCACGACTTATAAGAACTTTCAGATGTCACACTTTCTAATCTTTGCAGGTTCTTGAGGACATCAGGATGGCTGGACGGCATTGGGTAGCACAAGAAGAGGAAGGATATATATGAGTAACCATAAGACACCAAGGTTAACCCCCAAAGGGCATCACAATGGGTCCACGAGGACCTAAGTGTGGTATAGTAGGGTTTACCCTGCTCTACCAACCCGTAAACCTAACCTAACCTATACCTAAGGCCCTGTTTTTCCAAAAAATGTAATCTTTGCAGAGATTTGACATCGCTTTTCAAAATTCATTAGTAAAGCAAATTTTAAAATCTACCTACCACCCTGTTAAGCTCCGCCGGCCAACACCCACTTTCCATTCCAGATTTGTTCTGTTTGAACAAGTTTTGGGATATTCCAAACGGTTTTTTTTTCTTACTTTCACACTTCAAAACTAGTATACTCAGTCGATTTATTAACATTTAAAATATCAAACAACATATAATTTTATGAACCAATAAAGTATTAAATCTTAAAATGTCATGAGTGAAAGAATCAACGTCAATTGGAAATCCCTCCTATAAATAGCAAAACACTCTATTAAATTAGTCTTTTAATCTTTCGATTTAATTTATTCAATCTCAGTTAATACCTAAAGTTTTATTTTTCAATACTTATTGCATAATGTTAAGGTTCATCAACCAAATACCAAACGATAATTATATGCAATAGTTTAGTTAGTCCGTCCAGACAAAGTAGTCTCTCATAAGTGAGTTTTTTGCTTCTGCTTTTTTGGGGTAAAACCCCGAGGGCATCTCTGCCGAACATCCAAGAAGGAAATATTTTTAGAAAAATTAAGAAAAAAATAAAAACAATTAAAAACTGATTGATGCTGAATCCTATTTCAAGGTCAACCGACCTGATCCGGAGTGTTGACCGATTGTTTCACTTTCTAATCGAAATTTAGATCTTTTGAAGTTTTTTGCTAGTCGACGGCGCTTCCGACTTCTTTTGTTAGATGCCGAGGCAATAGACAAAGAAGGAGTACGACTTGAATACATCTTTTTGATTTATTGATTGGACGTCAAGGCGTATCGGAAAGTCTCTTCAAATAAAGCTGCTACTAGGTACGACTTCAACTTGCATTATGTGTATTGACAATATTTATTCGCAAAAGGAAAATTACAGCACAGTAAAGATTGATTTGCTTATTGATTAATGATCGTATGATTGCGTTGGGCATTGGTGTGGATGTGCATCACAATCGGTAGCCATGCATCGGGGATCAACAAACGCACTAGGCGGTGAGAGAATGTGTATCTGGTAGATTGGAGTTATTTTTTTAAATAGCCCACACATCCATGCCCATTTTTGCCCATACCCGGACAACTGATCCACAGGCCAATTCCTTCTGTAAGACAACTGATCCATAGGCCAATTCCATCTGTAAGACAACTGATCCACAGGCCAATTCCATCTGCAAGATAACTGATCCTCAGGCCAATTCCATCTGTAAGACAACTGATCCATAGGCCAATTCCTTCTGTAAGACAACTGATCCACAGGGCAATTCCATCTGTAAGACAACTGATCTACAGGCCAATTCCTTCTGTAAGACAACTGATCCACAGGGCAATTCCATCTGTATGACAACTGATCCACAGGCCAATTCCTTCTGTAAGACAACTGATCCACAGGCCAATTCCATCTGTAAGACAACTGATCCACAGGCCAATTCCATCTGTAAGACAACTGATCCACAGGCCAATTCCATCTGTAAGACATCTGATCTACAAACATTTGTTTTCCAATTGAGTCGCTTTAAACGGTTGCGTGCTTAACATAAACGTGGCTGATGACTTGACTTGTGCATAAATTAAGATGTCGCCTTTTTTAAGAACCTAAATTGCCAGAAGTGTTGTTAAATTCCTTTTCGCGGTATATGCAATTTAATCAAACAAAAATCCATTGTTCCACTTCCAGCCATAAGTCATCTTGAACCTCTTTACGGCTGGGGACAGATTCCGTAAAACAATAATCATCGGGACGGTATCATTTTTGAAACATTGATGACCATAAAAAGTTACTGTTTCACTATCATCAGATCTCATTACATTAGTGGAAAATTCACCGGATTAAGGTCTCAAACTCGCAATTTTGGCCCTTAGTTGCTACTCTTGGGGGTCTATCGTGTCGACGATAATCGTCTGGAAAATTACGGAATGAGTGCCCTGGGAAACATTTTTTTATTACTTTTCCTCGAATATTTATCAAGCCCACCTGCATGATCCTAGTTTTAGAAATAACCTCAGGCACCCACTATCCAACACTCACAGGTTTTTGACTAAAAACCTTACCCAAACCAATATCCAAAATTAAAAGGCCAACTGTGACGACATTAGAAAACTTTACTTTTGGCTGAAGTGCTATTAACGGTTTATTGTCATCGTTAAGTGGATCAAGTTTCAGGTTTTTCGGTGGTAATGGTGACCAAAAAACAGTAAAGTGAAGAGCCATTACTACAACAATGAAGCAGCCAGCCAAACCCGAAAGAATATGAAAGCTGCCCTCAAGTCCGTTTGGCGAAAACATAAACAAATCAATGGTCAATCAACAGTTGGCGCGTATCCATATCACATCGCTATTCCGCTCTCATTGTTTAGCCGCGTACATAACGCCCGAGTGTTGGACAAACTGAAAAAGTCACTTTCATAGTGACTGGCAAAAGTATAAATCGTTCATTAGAGCAATAATCACCTATTCCACTGACCAGAATAACTTCATTTACTCGTAGCATTCAAGGGTAACATGCCCCATGTAACTGAAACTGAACCAAAGGCATGCATTTTCCAACGACAAACAGTATGACTCCCAAACGCATGCACACATGGAGTTTTTGGTGCTTTTTTTTGGCGGCATATTTTCGCCCTGACCTAGACTTAGAGCCTGGTTGGGTCTATTTTTACTACAAATCGGTATCCGGAATCTTATCCGTAACAGAAAATCCTTTCCCTTTCAATCGGCAACGACGACGTAAGACAATGTTATATAATTCCCAGCCGAGAATAGACACAACAGAAGCGTTTGCAACGTAATTACAGCACCATGCATATATGGTCACACACAACAGCAACCACCACCACCGACGGCTGTTGCAATATGGTTTCAATTTAAAATAAATCATATCGTCAACCAACTCTATATTCACCCATAAGAATAACATGAAAACGAACCACCGACAGACGCGGCGTCCCAGGGTTGGGGGATGCAAAAGGTGAAGCAACTATTCAGCAAACGGTTTGACATGCATGCGAACTTTTGCTCTTGTTACAGATATTTGCACGATGCAGTGGATCTACATATATATGCAGCCAGCAGTAACCACTAACCGCCGGCCGACCAGCCAACTACCAATGAAAGTGAAATACAACACTAAAACAGAGAGACACACAAGACACAAGGCACAACTGGTGGTCGCCTCCAAGAAGCAAATACCACTCTCAAGTCTCAACACATTTTTCGCGAGCTTTTTCTTCCACCGCGCACTCAGACTAACTATTATTAAGTCTTTTCCCTTGGTTTGATTGGTTTTGGTGTATGGTGTGTTGCGATTTGATTGTTTCTGTTTTTTTTTTTCTTACTTCTTCTTCTCTTATCTTATAGTATAGATTGGTGTTTGAGTGTGTTTGTGGTCTTTTATATATATTTTTTTTTCGGCGGATAAAGTTACTGAGAGAGTATGGCAAAAGTGCGCGTCAGTTTTTCGTTTCAATATAAAAGCAGGTGAATACCAAGCAAAGTTATCCAGTATCAGTTTTGGGTTTGTTGGAACAACCAACCCTTAATTTAAGTTTTTTTTACTTTAACCGTTTTGTGTTAAATTTAACTGAAGAAAAATGAAGTCGATGGTAGGTCTTGAAACAAAAAAAAAATATAAACAACATTCTCAAAGACAATTAAGTGCAAAATAAAAGTGTCATTGTGATTGAGAAAAAAAAAATTATAAAGGACGAAGTGATTTAGTGGCGAATAAGTCCTCGGATGGAGGAAAAAAAATTCAAAAAGTGATCAGCCAACACTGATGAGGATTATTTCAGCTACTTTTCAAATAAATTGAGATGGAGTACGGAAATTGCAGGAAAAAAAACGAAAGAGTTGATGTGCGAACTGGACTTTGTCCAGCGATATGGAAATGTGAGAATGTGCATTGCAAACGCATAAATCGAACGATTTATCGAGGCTTGAATATTCCAAGCCACTTTGCAGCAATCTGTGGGCAATTTGGGTGCGAATAGCCCTGTTAAATGCGCTTTTTCCGACAAATTGCAGTGCAATTTAAATTTTGACATTTGACACATTTGAAAAACTGCACTTTGCGTGTTGGGATTTTTTTTTAAATCCTCCAATTAAATGCACTTCCCTCTATGATGGCGCAAAATTATTCAAATCCGATCCGAGCACGGATTCAGTTCCGGTTGAATAATATCAATAAATCTGTGTAAAAGCAACGTTAGTTTCGAATCGAATTAATTGCGATATCTGCATTGTCGCTCCCAAAATGCCATTATATCACAAGATGCAAAGATTTACCTGAAACGAAGATCGCTAACGATGCTATGAGCGAGTCATCGAGCAACGCCATTCGAGGTGTAGTTTCATGAATATTGAGATTTTCTCGTTTTCGACTTGTCCTCCTTTTTATGCAAAATTCATTTGGCTTCGGATTATATCAGAGTATAATTTATTGAATCGACAGTTTAATGGAATTAATATCACCGTTTGGCTTCTGATTGGTAACTTGTTTTTATTTCTGTTTTGAACATTCCCACCTGGCTGTAAATTTGTTCATTCAATCAGACCTCTGGTCAATTGATCAAGTTCCATCAATGGAATTGCTGACGCACTTCCAGCAAAATTGCGAATAAATCTACATCACTTTGGTACGTAATTGAAAATCTCACTACGCCGATACACACATCAATCACAAAGTAGAGTATTGTTGGCGGGGATCCAAAAAGCACACTCCCGGACAAAGAGGAAAGAAATGCGAAACCATTTTCACTTTCATCCTTGAAAGCGAATCCGAAATGAAAGCAAAAGTGACTCAGTCGCCAGTGTCGGAAACTCAAGCCGCACACGTCGCTCACCTCGCTTTGTCACACCTTTTGTAATGCTAATCCCTGCATGAGAAATTGAGACCATTGTCATTTGAACATGTGTGTTTTTTTTCAGACGCGCGGTTGACTAATTATGCCATCCACTTTTACTTTTAGGTCGCATTTGGGCTTTTGGCCGCAGTTTTACTGCTCAGCAATGCCAACGCTGAGGAAGTCAAGGAGGTGGCAAAAGAGGCGGCCGTTGAACCCGCACCTGCCGAGGCTGTCGCCGAGAAGAAGCAAGAGAAGCGCGGTATCTTCTCGACCGGATACGGTTATGGTGGATACGGAGGCGGTATCGATATCGGCCATGGCGGCGGTGGTCATGGTGGAATCTTTTCCTCTGGCGGAGACTTGGGCGGCGCCTACGCCCATGGATTTGGACACGAGACAGTGAAAACCATCACCCTTGTTAAGAATGTTGCTGTGCCATACCCAGTGGAGAAGCACGTTCCATATCCAGTTGAGAAACAAGTTCCATACCCAGTGAAGGTCCATGTTCCACAGCCCTACCCCGTTGTCAAGCATGTCCCATACCCAGTTAAGCAGATCGTCAAGGTTCCAGTGCATATTCCACAACCCTACCCAGTTGAGAAGAAGGTTCCATACCCAGTGCATGTGCCAGTTGATCGTCCAGTTCCATACAAAGTGTTGGTGCCACAACCCTACCCAGTAGAGAAGACTGTCCATGTCCCAGTCAAGGTACCAGTCGCAGCCCCATATCCAGTCGAAAGGAAGGTCCCATACCCAGTCAAGGTTCCAGTTCATGTGCCACAACCCTACCCAGTCGAGAGGATCGTCCATGTTCCATACAAGGTCCATGTTGATCATCCAGTTCCAGTTGAGGTACCAAAACCATACCCAGTGCCAGTTGAGAAGCCAGTACCATACACCGTTATCAAGAAGGTTCCAGTTGCCGTCCATGTTCCATACGATCGTCCAGTTCCAGTTCATGTTGATCGCCCAGTTGCCGTTCCAGTCAAGGTACCAGTTCCAGCCCCATACCCAGTTGAGAGACACGTTCCCTACCCAGTCGAGCGACAGGTCCCAGTGCCAGTGCATGTCCCATACGATCGTCCAGTTCCTGTGCATGTCGAAAGACACATCCCGGTAGCCATCGACAGGCCCGTACCATACAAGGTCCCAGTCGCTGTGCCAGTGCACTACGAAAGTCACGGAATCTCCGGTCACGGTATCTCCGGTCACGGAATCTCCAGCTATGGCAACAGTGGTTACGGCCTAGAAAGTCACGGACTTGATCTCCATCATCATTAAGCTGAGGGGGAGAGAGCCTGCAGCAACAGGATTTTACAACAAAGAGCCTTAGACAAGACAGAAATTATTTTCACCACACTATACATCTCTCTCTTTATCACTTACCCTCTATCTCTCTCTTACTCTCTCTCTCAATCTTTCTATTTAATGAAAAAATCGTTATTAGCTGTTAGTTTGTGATAAATGGAAAATACGGAACCAAGCTTCTTTTGGATCACGCCGCTTTAATATGGATCACACTTGACAACAACTGGAGTTTTGTCTCCTCTTCTTAGCCAAAATAAGGAGCTATCTTCGGATGGCTGATCGAGTGGATGGCGCTTCCAAACACCACAAGTTGCGAGCATCCACTTCGTCTCTAACCTTAACAACTTGCCCAATATAGATTCAATTTATTATTGTTAAAGATATACCAATATTAAATAGGCGCGTCTATCGATTTTTCATTTTTTTACAAAGAAAAAAAATTAATGTAAAATATTTTTTTATATTATTATAAAAAACAATAACATATATTTGTAAATAAATCCAAAAAAAAATTCAAACAACTCATTTTTCTTTTACCCACTTGGATTTGTTTCAGTGTAGCGTTGCGTATTTGAGTCGAGTTGGCGCTCTGTTACTTCTGCCACTAAAAGCAAAGGGCAACAGTAGGTACTTGGCTTTGGGGAAATCGTACAATACCTACAGGCAATCGACCTTTAAATGCTATAAGGCTGCTCAAGCCTCAAACCAAGTTTTTAACAAAACAGCTTTTTGTTTTGAACTCCATGCGCAAGCCTAATAAATTAGTTCCAATGCCCATGTCCAGGTTAAATTTTGCAAACCCACAATGACAATATTATCCAATTTAAAATTCCAATTGTGACCTAAACAATTCGAAAAGTAGACACTAAAAATGATTTTTAGTATTTAGTGTGCAGGCTAAATTTGCGAACTCACAATGGCAAATTTTTCAGTATAAAATTACCAATTGTGACCTACAAAATATTTCGTGGGAAGGTTTCAAATTATTATAAGTATGGCCCATTATGTATCCAAAGCTGAAGATAATTTCTACGTAGCTAGACATTTTTCTAAGTTTGATTAATTCTGACTTAAGCTGGATTAATCTTGGCTTAAGCCGGATTAGTCCAATAAAATCGATTTTGCTTCTTTCCTAAATTCTCAACCAGATTGGTTATAACATTCCTTCCCTCTATTCTAAACGAAAGGGGAAACCATGACATATTATTTCATTGAAGTAATCCAGCTTAATCCAACATGCGCTCACATTTGAACTGAACTGCTTTCTATTAAACGTTTGACTGAACTTAGGTGGATATTCAACCATTTTTGATAGTGCTTAGACACAGATAATGCTGCTTTTGTTGACCACCATAAACGCGACCTGTTTTCCATAAAACTATATTCACCAATAAAAATTTTTAGTTTCAATACTAAATTTTTAAATTTAAATTTTAGTTCACAGCGGCAATATTTGCCACACAAATCTCGCAATTGTGAGCTTCCGTAAATTTAAAGTGGAGACTAAAATTTGTTATTTGGCGCATAGACTTACCTCTGATCAGTTCATTCGATCAGCATCTTTCTGTATATTTTATTTATACAAATCAGCGGTAGCGCTAGAGCTTTCTACATTTCTTTCCGACTTTATCTGATGTCCAAACGACATCTCATTGAAATGCGCATCGAATTCTTCAGCTCCACGAAATAAAAGAAATTTAAATTCAACTCAATTATCGTCTACTCGCCGCATTTTTCGAATCATAGCCTAGCCTTAGGCAAAGTGATCTTAGGCGAAGAAAAGAAAAAATTATTTGGAAAGCCTACCTCCTAAAACTAGGCAGCCGTTTTATCTACATATTTGCCGTGGAAATAACTCCTAAAAATTACTCCAGATATTGCTAACGGTTTTTTTTTTTTTTTTAATTTTATTTGCATATGTGTGAACGTTTTCAAATTTCAAATAAAATCAAAGGCTATCACCATAGAAACAGCATGTGGACACACTGCTTCTCGTAAAACTTAAGCTAGCTTTGGTTTGTGTCTAAAATAATGTACCCATCAAGCAGGCTTTTCACTTTTCAACTTTTTGTACTCGTAGCCCATGTCTCGCTTCTTTTATTTAAAAATTCAGTTAGAAAAGTTTAGTCACTCTTCGGTGAGCAAAAGTTGGACTTTTCGAGGCTTAGCTGTTGAGTATACAAATTTAATTTGAAAGCGCTAGTTGATGGGATCGACAAAGTTAGCTTAGGTTGGTTTATTGGCTACGAAGGAGAAACCGCACTTAGATCAAAGTTTTTCCATTGTGAGCCCCTTGTGGTTTATGACTCTCACACTATGGAAACTTAAGGAATTTACAACTCTAAGGAAGGCTGACGAAAATTTCTTTGAAGCGCTCGTAAAAGCTCGATTTCTTAGAGCTTTGCTAGGAATCATCGCTGACCGATCAGTGGTGCCAGATCATTGGGAATTTTCCCCTTTTAAGGGGATATTGTCAAAAATTTATTTTTGTTTCTGAATTAACAGATCAAGTTGGCTTTTTTAAAGAAAAGAAAAAAAATGTTGAATTAAATTATGCCAAGAATATATATTTCTTTTCAAAGGGAACTTTTTAAAGGCAATCATTGGTCGATATTAGAAAACGTTGGCACAATAGAGTCTTACCAAAAACACTGTATCTTGGCATTTACTACAGCGGGCAACAGCTTTTTAACAACAGAACCATTTCAGCTTGAACGATTTATACCAACAATATGAACTTCTGATATTTATTTACTTTCAATGATTACTGCTTTATAATTAAGAAAAAATTTTAAAATATAAGAGTTTTAAGAGTCATCTTAGTACTCTGCATTTGCTGTCCCATCAAATCCAAGTTGAGGTCTTTGTGTTTCTAGGGAGCGCTGAAAACGGATGAAGTTTTAAAAGAGTTTATTAAAAATCCCAATCCCCCTTTGTTGATCAACCAATTCCCCACCGCCAATCATCGAATCGCAATGCCCTTGTTGCTTAGTTCGCAAAATCATCAAGTAGTCAAAACCGAACCGAAAGTCACCGAACCGATGAGTAGAAAAAGTTCACATCACATCAGGAGGAGTGTTAAATTAACCCTCACCATCCAAGTCGATTTAGAGCAACTTTCAGGATAGTTAAGGCCTAATAATTAAACTTGATTCGCATGACAGCCGAGCATTACTCAGTCAAAGCAGTGACTTCCTTATTTATATAGACGACTTGTTCGAAAGGCCCCGCTCTCGCATCACCACGGATGATATAACTTACATACGACGTTAATGACAGAGTGGTTATTTTGCCGCAGCAAAAAAAGGCGAATCCGGCTGACAGATATTGATATTGACAATGTAAAAGGTCTGAAACCTGGCACACCATCCATCGTTTTTGTTTTTTTCTTGCGCTTAGCACGAAAGGAAGCTTTCTGCGGCCTGTTGGGAATGATCCGGCCCATTTGCACTATGTATAAAAACAGTCAAAAAATTACAATAAAATGTATTGTATTCGATGCACAAAATAGTTGAAACAACAAATTAAACATGCCCAGTCACTATTACTGGTATATTTTCATTTTCCACTACACCCAAGTAAGACTTAACAAACTTCCTTATTGCCATTATGTGTAGCACATGAGCTGGTTTAGCTGAGATATTGCGTAATTTTCATATTCGCGTCAGACAGAAATAAGAGAGAAAACCGAATGAAAAAGAGTGCATGAGTGGATATAAAAATTTTCATTTTTATTTTGTTAGACACAGACAGAGGGGCGAGTGTTTTTTTTTTAATTATTTCATATCGCAATAGTAGTTTTTGCTAGTAGATCAGTGGAGTAATGATCGACTGAAATTGAATGGAAAAACTAGAAGAAGAAGAGGAACTTGTGGCGAGCAATGAGGTGTAGCTGCAGAGAGGCAGAATACGAGTGGGGTTATGTCGTTGACAAGTGAAACACATAGAGGAACTGAAATTTTAAATTTGATCCTCAGTCTGGAAAAGCTGCAAGTCAAAGCACTTTGCTGTCTTTTTTATGAGGCTTAAAATTCCACGGACACAGAACTTAAAGCTGCACATAAATACATAGGAATCGAATAAACGTCAGAAATGAGAGCATTTGACATTTTACTTGTCAAAAGGTGTGTTTTTGCTTCTTAGAAATCAGGAATTGACACGTAGGCTTATCTAAAACACATAAATGCTGAGTGTCGGACAGTTTAACTCTATTTAAGAACTAGCAGGCCTTCCCGACATTCATTGAGTATTTTTTAAACAGAAAAGGTCGTTTTGATGAATTTAGTTAGGTAATTTTTTTTATGGCTGACAGTCATAGAGTTTGAGTGTTCACTTACATCAATCAGAAAAAATCGCTTTTTAAGCGACCAATTTTTCAAAAATTGTAAGTTCTTGCTTTAACTAGTGTTTTAGATGAAAGGAAGTTTTCAAAAATGACTGCATTCACCCTTAGGAGTAATATACTATTCGTAACAATTTTCTTACATCATTGCCAAGACCTGCAATCATTAAGTCAAACATTTTGACATTTGCGTTAATTTTTGCCAACGAAACTTCTTGGCATTGCAATGTTTTTCTGAGTGATTGACCAGTCTTCTTTATAAAATAAAAATTCAGCGCAACCCTAGCGATGCAAAGCGCTGAATTTAACGAACGAAAAAGTGTGAATTATAACTTTAATCGGTTAAGTCAAAAACATATTTAAGCTAGTAAGCAGAACGTCACCCGTGGCAAACAAATTGCCACACACAACTTTCCAAAACCAATTAAATATGTTATTAAAACTGTTGGAAGAGCAGAAAAAAATAGCACAACCTCAGGCGCGAATTCAAATAAACGTCAAAAGAAGAGTGCATGATTGTCTCAGATTCACCCTGTTGCAAAAAAAAATTACAATCGACTTGGGAATGGCATGTGGAGCACCGTATAAATATATATCCCCTAACCTTATAAATATTTATCCCCCGTGAAAAGAAACTGTTAAAGAACCACGCATAGGGAATGGTTGAATAAATTTCAAGACCTTCAACTTGTAAGAGCTGGCAATGACAAAGAATACATATTTTTCAGTAGCAACTTGCAATCTCGCAAATAGAAGTGGCGATCAATTCAAGGATGGCTAAAGAAAAGTTGATCCTTGAGAAAAATTGCATGGCTTCTACTGTCAGTTTGACAGCTCAACGTGTATCTTTCACTAAGCAATTTTTGTAATTCAGACGAATCCACAACAGTTGGATCCGATTTGTGGATATACAACTTGTTCACACCGCTTTGGGAGTATTGCTGTTTCCGCGGCACCGATAACAGGTTCTATTTCAAAAATTGTCATTATATGCAAGTTTTAGAGAATCGATGAGTGCATTCAGACGATCGGACTAGCTCTGACTTCTATCAATGAGACCTTTCAATTGCTAATAGGCTTTTTCCTAAACTGGAACACCTTCCCAATGCCTTGGGTATTTCTTTTCACAGCTATTAATCAGCTTGGTAATATTTGAACAGACATTTCGAAATACCTACCCATTTACTGATACAAAATTGATATTCTTTTGTTTGCAGTCGATCTAATTTTACACTAGATATACCTTATAAGCACATGGTCAGAGTCGGAGCTTATAATCTGATTCCCATAACGATTAAGCAAAGTTCAAGGTAGCCACTTGCCCAATACACAAAGCCCCATCTATAAACACTTGAAAATCATTAATGAATCCATTTTGTGCGTTTCATGCTTCGCCCTATACCGTATGCGTCGAATGGGCCCAAGTTTACGCTCACATTACGGCGCCGATCAAGAAATATAAAGGCACGACCAACAGCGTTGCAGAAGTTGTTATTGGCCAACTGTTCCAGCTGTCACTGCCACTCTTGTGCATTAGCCTTGTGCTGACATTTCGAATGGCTGGAATCCCATAACGTAATAGGGAAAACAAATGAGCTCGTTATGCGCTTTTGTAATTTTTAATTAGTTTAATGCATTCATGTAAATGATACAAAAAGAAAAAAAAATTGTGCAATGAAATTTGGTCCTTTTTGCCTTCAAGGAAATGACGCGACCCGCAGCGCATCAACCAAAACGCTGCCTTCCTCATTTCGACTCCTTTGCGTTGCACTTTTCCGCTTTGCCACTGCTTCCACACTATGCCAACGACCGACAACGTTGCATGTAGAATTATGTCAATTCCACCGTTCAATTAGTAACCCACTGTGCCTAATCGAGCTGTAAAGTTGCCTGGGATCTTGTGTGTTGTGTGCATTTGTTGTCTTGTCTTGCGCTCTTTTACGACTGACCCGGGCCGTTGTTGGCCATTACGTAACCGCATGCAGCAAGTGCGAGTCTTGCCTAGTGGCGTTGTGCACATGATGACTAAACTTGAACGGGAAACGTTTATATCTCTATGGACGGTCTTGTCTCTGGCTCTGGCAGAGCGATATACCAACACTCGCCACTCGGATTGCAATTATGTAAAATGAGAGCGATCCGTCTGCGATTCGGACTCCAATGGTCCAACGGCGGTTGTGTCTTTAATTTCAATTCCATCAGCATTTTATACCTGGTCGCTGGACATCAAATCAGATCGGGACCATGGTATTGCTTTGGCTCGTAAATTGTGGTGTGGAATGGTTTCTTGTACATGAAAGCGGTATTGAGAAGAGATTTCAGATTTCCTTATTCATGCAGGATATCTTCAAGTTAGCTGCGAGAAGTATTTGGCGGCGTGTGCAGTCTGGACCGTCGGACTGGTTATGCAATCGGTGGTATAATTGCATGAATAGGTAACACTGCTTAGGCGGATAACAAGAAGCGGACAATGTATGTTGACATGTGATTAGGCATCCGGAACGACGCGTGGACTTCTTTTCTTCCAAGTAGATAATCGTTTAGCTGACATTTTGAGGTTAGGCAAGTGCATTGCCGAAGTGCGTGATGCATGTTGTTGGTCCACCGGGGACTGAAGCAAGAAAGTGAGGTACCCTGCTTCCTCGTGATTGCAGTTGGGGCCGCTTCACGTATTCTGGTCCATCCTGTCAGACCGAAAGTTACTCAAGGTAAAGGTCCTGCTGATTTTTTTAAAGCTCCATTTGAAAAGCCACTCAGATCTGCGGCTAATTTGTGATATTTTTCATATCCGTAAATAAAAGTCAGCTCAACGAGTTCTAGGAGAGTCATTTGGACACGCAATCTCCACAGCAGCAATCCAATTATCGTTATCATAGAGTTGCAAAATTTTCTAGATATTATCTACAATGGAGCAATTGGGGTTTTAAAAGTTGTCATGGGGTCTTTTTTAAACTGAAGAGTTGACACAGTTGCAGTTTTTATGGGATCTGAATATTTAAACTCTAAAATAACAAACGAGCAGAAGTTGGTCGGGTAAATTTAGAAGCATCAAATCAACCAAAGAGAAAAAACCGTCTGAATGGTTGAGCCTTCGAAAAGCTATTTCACAGAGTTATTTTTAGAGTATGGAGCCGGGAATAATCCACATATCAAAGGCAAAGACTTGAAATGACCCACTTGTTGGAAACATGCAACGAACCAAATTCTTTGCGACACAATAAAAACATGTTTTCGACAATTTTATAAAAGAAATATGTTTATATTTCATAGTTCCAAAAGTGACCAATTGAACAGACCCGAACCCCCTCAGTTTCTTGGATAAAAATAAAAACAAATATTTGGCGCAACAGGTCCGCAAGGCAACGTCTTCACTTTATTTCAGCCCCTATTCTTACTGGAACCTTGGGTCTCTGTTTTGAGCAAACCCCATCAACTTTGATGGATAAGTGAGCGAAAAATCCGGTTCAACTTAGCTCAGGCTTTATTTAATGCAGCATCCTCCTAATCACACCTCATTGCGAAGTAACCATTCAACTAACGAGCGCAATTCTACGAATTTTTAAATGCCGCCTTGACTGTCGGCAAGTTTTGTTGTTATTTTGCGTGTCTGCTGTCTGTCTATCAAACACCTGTTCTCTCTTAAACAATTTCGTACTTCTACTTATTTTGATAGCCAATAGTTTGCAAAAAAAAAAATTCCGTCCAAAAACAAAAGAGTTGGTGGGCGAACTGGTGATTATTGCCACTCGTTACCACTTCCTCTCGATTCACATTTCCCACCCTTCCCACCACACAAATTTGTAATACAGATGAAGACGATCAAGCTTATCAATCACATCTCGTCAGCAGGAAATCGTAGAATTTCAAGGTCCATTTGTTTCATCATTTAAAAAAAAAAAAAAAATGTTGTACAACAATTGCTATTAGAGTTACATCTACGATAGTCCATTAGTCAGAGCAACTAATGAACGCTGTCAAAACGAATATCCAATCTATGATCTTAACCCAATTTATGGGAAAAGCAAAAACCATGTTTTTCCAAAATCAAATCCAAAAAAAAGATAAATTCGACATTGAGCTTGGCACAAAGGTGCCCTAATCATAACGCGCCGCAAGCCATATGAAAACTGTTCAATTAACGAAGAAAAACTGAATTAGCTCGACCTTGAGCTACTGCGGTAGAGTGTACCTCTGCTACCATTTCTTTTACTTCACAACGACTTGGTCTAATTGACGTGTTAACATAACGCGACTGTCACTCGTCTTGTCGCGCAAAAAATGTTTTTTTTTATTTATTTATTTGGTGTGCGCAATTACGTGGGAGGAATTATTAATTTTGATGTCTTCTTTAAACAGCAAACACCGTCCGTCTTGGTGTTATTTTCTTAATTTATTCAACACCTACTGTTCACACTTTGGGTTAATAACCCGCGTAGCACACACGTCAGAGAACATAGCCAGGCACACACCACTGGACGGAATGTTTGGATAATAAATGCAATGTGTGTGCACTCACCATAGGACATACACCAACAGCGAGTTGGAAATTGTTGGTGTTGAGCCTACCCCAAAATGAGTTTGGTAATATGATGATAATTTTGAAAATTGTTTACATGAATTGAAACACAATAAGCAATCAGTCATGTGCACTGGAGCACAGTGGTTGGCTGCGAGTAAGTCGGGCCGAAATGGCTTTTTGGATAGACCAACACTTAATTGTGCTTAATGAGGTAACCAGCATGAGTTAGTGAAGTGCATTAGCGAGTGCGAGTGCTGAATGGAGTTGAGCAGCGGTAGATATTGCGTAAAAGTCATTGGCCACGGATTATCCCTAATTTTTGGGGGAGGCGGCTTGCGGCTGTAATTTTTATTATTTTCTTCAAATCAGATATGTCTTTGCTATCTCACGCGCAAGAGTTGTTGGGCAAGTGTAACAGCGAAAATCAATGACCATTGGCTTGGGTTGAGATAGGAGATTCATGCAACACGATTGGGAAGCGGAATTTGAACGCTTCAGCTGGTTTTCATGTAAAAGGCCTGGTCTGAGTTTTGATGGGCCGTGCGGATGCACTCCATGAGTGGATAGAAGAGGAAAGCTTTCCCTAGCCATGGCATAGGTAATGACTCGTTTCGAGAAGAATAGCACATCATAGAGAGCTGGTGCACACAATCGGGGTCAGAATCCGCTGATGCTTTGCTGATTGGTGCTACAAATCTTTAAATCGGTGACATCGTAGTTAGTGTTCGAGGCGTTTAAGGCAGCTTAATGTTTCCTAACCATCGTCTTTCGTTCACAGAATATTCTAGACAGAATCTTGTATGGAATTTTATGCAAGTGAAAGAAAATCTCTTCTTCAGTACAAACCAGGCGATGCTAGGGTTCAAGTCGAGGGAATAGTTCCAAATTTGTCTCCTCCGGTTTTGAAATCCTCAGCGGGCACTACTGCTTTTATAAGCTTCTTCAGATTAAGTGGATGTCGACTTAGATTTCTAAGGTCTTGGGCATAACCGCCGTTTACCTGTCTGCAGAAGGTGTTCTTCCAAATACTCAGCTCCGACCTTAACTACTCTACTAGATGGTGGTTCTTTTAAGGGTTTGCAACATTTTTTTTTTTGTGAAAATCAATTTGACAGCTGCCAGCTGGTTAGTACTCACTTTACCATGAGTTGACTTACGTTTGCCACTGCACTTTAGACTTACGATTCATGATCATGGACTTGGTTGTTTAAAACGTTGTCCAAAAATTAGACTTCCAACCGCCGCGAATATGCAAGACATCCTTTTACTAGGCAGTGGTCCAAGTTCGCACATAAAAATTTGCGGACGCCCAAAATGGTTATACTTGGTTCCCGACTGTCTGTCACTCACAATGAGCTCAATCTCTTTGTCTTTTGATCAGGGAGCAAGATATTTAGCATTGAGAGATCTAAATGTGCCAAACGAGTGCCGAGCCGATACCATAATCTCGGCACTGTCAAAGATGCCGACGTTTCATCTTCTGAAATCGACTTTTACCCGCTCTAAAGGACGATCGAATAAGAGTTATCTGCTAGTTAAATTATAGTTAGCCAACTGGCTGGATAACTTTTCTGAAAGATATCTGTAGATGCAGAACACAGTTAAAACATTTCCAAATAAATTTGCTCGCCCATTTAAAACCAATTTGGAGGTAAACCGTGACTTGTTTGCTACTTTATCCACCGGACAGACATTTGGGTGTAAAAAGCGTTCAATTTTGAGCAAGTTGTTATTGATTTTTCTTTGTTACACTTCGACAAGTGATGCGAAAGTAGACAAACAACTTCGTCGTTTGACGGTTGGCCTCAGAGACGTGTAATTAATTCAAGTGCCTGTCGCTGAAACTTTGTTGAATGCTAAATGGTAACCTCTTCTTCGCGGATGATTAATGTTTTGATTTTACTATGAATTATTTAACGGTTTGACACAGCTGCGGCATTTATTAATATTCGCATTCGTTTCTCCATAAATGCTTCCCAAATTATTTGTTCCGAATCTGCTGGCTTCCGCCGAAGATAAATGCAAATCAAATATTCGTCGCCGACAATCGAAGACCTTGCTATCATTTTGCATACAGCTTCTAGACGGTTCTTTGTCGGTCTTGGTAATACAATAACTCTCTAACCTTGCTTCCAATAGTTCAATATTCTCATCTGAAGAGAAACAAAAAAAAACGCATCTAATGCAATCCAATGTGCGTGTAACAAATCATATTTCAATCAAACTCAATACGCGTGACCCACTTCTGCCCGAGAGGAGTGCAAACAGAAAACAAGAAAGAAACATTGAACAACAACAAACAAACCGTTGCGTCGGTCGTCGCAATGATTGACTGCCATCGGTCTGGCTTTTCATCTGCATGCCAAATACAATGTCACAGCGTCAATGCAAGACGATTAATGACTGCAACGCTCAATCATCGATAACACAAGGAAATTAAAAGCACATAACATTAAAACAATTGCAATCTCTGTATGACATAATCGATTGTGTGTGTGAGGCGCGCAATTACAATGGTTCCATGTGAATGGTACAGGAAGAGAAACAAGGAGTGCAAACATAAGTTTAGTGAAAAATTCTGGATTCAAAATCAACACGCAAAAGAGCCGCACGAAGAGGTCGTTTCGCCGAATGAATGATAAATATGAAGTAACAATGATAGTCATCACAATTTCTCGAGTGTTATAGCATTAAACCGACCCAAATATTATATTAGATTAACACACAGTCGCACACAGTTGTTGCAGCGCGAATAGTGCATCTAGTCAAACTAACACAAAGCTATTCCCATTCAACCGCAAGACAATGCTCTCTGTATAGATATAGTCTCACTCTTTCGCACTTTCGATCTCTATAGCAATTGCAATGGTCTTCTCTGCACAAAAGAAGCGCGCGATTTGGAGGTCTCCTCTAAGCTTTCGATATATATGTTGTTCATCGCAGACGGTTGTTGTTGTTGTTGTTGTTTGTGTGTTTTGCAGTTGAATTCTGCTTTGGGGGGAAGCTTGCACCAAAGCCGGAGCAGTACACTACTCGACTAGTTTGCGCAAAACTCCCCAACTTCAGCACAAATGCAAACGCAAACGATTTAACTATAAAAGTGCTTCCAGATACTGGGTTTGGTATCATTAACCTGTTTACTCTTCAACTATCCGCAGCTAGTAGCGCAGACGCTTGGGAGAAGTAATATTATTTTTTTAATTTTTTTTTATTTCGAGTTTGTTATTCAACTCTTTTGCTTTGAACAGACTTACAAAAATCCGTAGCCTTTTGAATTTACTACCCGGATTCGTTTTGGAGTGGATTATTATTTGAAAATGAAACTGCTGGTAAGTTGTTGGTGAAGAAGAGGAAACCGAAAGTGGATTAAGTCAGAACATTGTGTTGAGTGAAATTTCATAAATGTGAATAAAGTGCAGCGGGTCATTGAACTGTGCACAGTCCTGAATGTGTTGTGAGAGACAACTTAGTGAGATATATATCATGAAAGACGTAGCCTGTCCATGTGTGGTTAATATTTGCTTTCTGTTGTCTATTATTGTGCAAGACTAGTTGTCAAATGTATCACATGTCTATCATGCGATTTTCTTAAATTTTATTCAAACATCATACAAGAAACTATCACGACACTGGTTTTCAATTTCTGTATTTTTTCTTGTAAGATCCCACTGTGCAGATAAAAAATCTATCACGAGAGATGTGTCAATAAGCTTGGCAAACAAATTTTCGTACTAAGTAATGACTTTACCAAGAAAAAGTTTTCCGAAAAATATATCAAATAGCAAACCTGACATTTCGCAAAACCAATTTGGTTCTTTTATTTGTAAAATTCACCACAAAGACTTCCTTATTCAAAATTCATAACAGAATAGCGAGAAATAAAACTCGCATGCGAAATTTTTCTAGCATACATCACGTTGCTAAACTATCACTCCAATTTGCACCTTTTATTAGTGAAGCCAATCACGAGATCCTTGTTATTAAAAATACAGAAAGATTCAATTCGTTAAGCAATATTATCCCATGCGATATGTTTTGAAATATATCATGTAAGAAAACAATAATCATTTCTCTTCTATTGATCCTTAAATACAGCAAACCTTTCTCAAACTGCCTTCATTTAAAATTGCGACTTATTCAAAGAGCAACTCTCACGTGATATATATCATGTAACAAAAATATCATGTATATTTCAAGTATGAGGATCTCTTTTTAAGTCAAGTATTTGATTTTGTAAATGGAAGGAATCGGTTTCGACTCGATTCTTAAATTTCTCTCATGCTATATTTTTCAAGGAAAAAGGCTTTAAAATCTAAACAATAGTAATTGCACTGCAACAAAGTGTAATTTATTCCTCGATTCAATCACAATTAGACATAACAAAGTGTAGCATGCGACACATCTTAAACCATGCAACCAAAAAACTGTCTACAAAATTAAGAAAGTCCAGGAAATCAGCTTGCAAACGCTCGATATTCTAGAAAACTCAACTGCTAGCTGACATTAAAAATCTGCTTTAAACTACAAACCCAATTAAACCTCCCACAGAATGCTTAAAACCATATCCCATCGATTACATTCTTCAACAGAAAACAGCATGTCTCCTAGCCTTAGTGCTAACCTTCGCCTATGCCGAAGAGGAAAAGCAACCTGTGGAAGAACAAAAAGCTGAAGAAGCACCCTCGGACGCTGAGGCATCCTCCAGCGATGACACCACCAAGACCAAGCGTGGCCTCCACAGCTTTGGTGACTACCATCACAGCTATCCCGTTCACGAGGAGAAAACTCTAACCATCTACAAGAAGGTCCCATACCCAGTGCCAATCACCAAGCACGTTCCAGTGCCAGTTGAAAAGCACGTCCCATACCCTGTCAAGGTGAAAGTACCCAAGCCATACGCCGTCATCAAGCATGTGCCTTATGAAGTCAAGGAAATCATTAAGGTCCCCTATGACGTCCCAGCTCCATACCCCGTCGAGAAGAAAGTCCCAGTCGCCGTCCATGTCCCATACGACAACCCCGTCCCAGTGAAAGTGTACGTCCCAGCTCCCTACCCAGTCGAGAAGAAAGTCCATGTGCCGGTAAAGGTTCATGTGCCAGCTCCATACCCAGTTGAAAAGAAGGTCCCATACCCAGTCAAGGTGCATGTCCCTGTCGACAAACCATACCCAGTCGAAAAGATCGTCCACTACCCCGTCAAAGTGCACTACGACAAACCAGTCCCATACAATGTCGACAAACCAGTCCCATACCATGTCGACAAACCAGTCCCAGTTCCCGTCATCAAGAAGGTACCAGTTGCCGTTCACGTTAAGGTAGACCGTCCCGTAGCCGTCCATGTCGACAAGCCAGTTCCATACGAAGTTAAGGTTCATGTCCCAGCTCCCTATCCAGTGATCAAGGAAATTCCAGTCAAAATCGAAAAACACGTTCCATACCCAGTTAAGGTGGCCGTCGAGAAACCCTACCCCGTTCACATTGAGAAACACGTTCCCGAGTACCATGAAAAGCACGTCAGCTACAAAGAGCCAGAGTTCTACCACAAGAAAATCGAGTCCGAGGGTGAGGAACATCACCACAGCTTTGAACAGCACGAACACCACGAACATGAGCATGAACATCACCATGAGCATGATTTCTAAAGGATCGATGGAAAGCAGAAGGCAAAAATCAGGAGAAGATAAAAAGTATTCCAAATAAAAAAAAACTCAATTTTTTTGTTTTTATTATGTAAATGTATAAATGTGAAAAACTTGATCTGATATAATTTTAAGTCAACCAGGATGAGATGAGATAGATTTTTTTTTTACTTTGTCTAACTAGGAGAACCATGTTTTTATTATTTTAATTTCTAATGTTTTTCATTAAATTTTATGTCAAATGAATATGCCAAAAGATTGTAGAAAACGAAATAATAAAAATTGTATTTTTTAAAAAAAAAAATTTCCACTACATGTTTTTATTTTTTACTTGTCAGAGTTAAAAAAAAATTTATAAATATTTGCAGTTGCAAGAAAGCAGTCCTAACAGAGCAGTAAAAAATTTAACATTTGTCATGCGACTTCAGATGTAGCCATGAGGAAGAGGCTCGATCCTTGATACATTTGGACTATAGGTTTACAATGAAAGTTTCAGAAATCGAAAATGGATTGTATTTGGAAAATATTCCAAATTGTCTTTGGTAACATATTCGGCATTCGTTTGACATTCGGAAAGCTAACAGTATCCGTTCAATAGCAATATTGTTGCAAAGGGAAACTTAAACTTCCTGCATCTTTTAATACGGGTGCTGTTATGAGTTCGGGTTCGTTTTCTGGCCTCTTTACACCGAGTTGAAAAACAACCTCGTATGACAAATCAGCTCTAGCAATCAGTTGACAATTCCTGTCTTAATTGAAAAGCATGCAACTCCAACTCCAATTGTATGAAAAATAGTACATGTGTGCCTTCTCACATTATTTAAGTGAAGGAGTTAATTTAGAGAGCTATGTGTGCTACTGGTCTTACTCATAGCTCTCTAAATTAACTCTAAGGCACTTCACGCCAGGTTGAAACCTTCGAAAATTTAAGTAGATCTTCAACTACAAAAAAAAATGTTTCCCATTTTAAACAGTAAGCAGTAAATGCAGATAAAAAAAGAGCTCGAACTACGAAGTCAGGGTTCTACTAAAAATTTAGCACCCAAAAAATGCATTGAAAACCCGGCAAATCTCAACTCTGCGGTGGTTAAGTGGACATCATCAAAATGGATGATTTCACGATTAGTCAACGTCTTGTGCAAAAGGTTGATAGTTGCATAGCGTCGGCCTCATAAGAATACCTCGTAACTCAAAAATTTCAAATTTTACAAGAGGAACGAAAACGTCATACGAGCTTGACAAAAATTGAATTGAAGCTTATTTAGAGTTTTCAAGGACACCTGAGGTTTTCTAGACTAATGTGCTACAAAATATCCTATTGGATGACATATAAAAGTAAGTTTTCCCCAAAGGTGGAGTTACGAGGTATTCTTATAAAGCCGACGATAGCTTGTGTGATGCAGCGCCATCTATCTGGGAACCACAGTTCTTCCATATCCATTTCACAGTTTTTGGGAAATATACTATTGATTTCAAAGCAAACCGAATCTTCTCTGTTTATGACGCAAAATCCTCAAGCAACCGCATCATTGGTGGAGTACCCCAGGGTTCGGAATTCAGGCCAAACTTGTTCCACATAAATACTCGTACACATCAGATAAGCCTCTTTTGCCAGTCCTTTTATGGCAGAAAATTTTTTTTGATGGCGTTGTTTGGGGAATCTTAAATTTATACCACACTTAGCAGCAGCAGTCACTTCAAAAGAAAATCGGATA
The DNA here is from genome assembly GCA_948293265.1 of Cheilosia impressa. Lineage (NCBI taxonomy): Eukaryota > Metazoa > Arthropoda > Insecta > Diptera > Syrphidae > Cheilosia > Cheilosia impressa. The sequence goes on along the minus strand of OX411883.1, from coordinate 51,817,413 downwards.
AAAAGATCCTTCGCAATTTTGTAAATATAAATTTAAAAGTGTTCAGATTTTGCATGCATATTTTAAATAGTTTTATGTGTTTAATTAACTCTGCGTCAGAAAATTTTAAAATGTCACAGAGATCCCATAAAATTTATCCGTGTATGTAGAGCTTTACAAAGCTTTATTATCAACCCGTCATTGATTTTTAGTTTTAATTATTTCAAATCTTATATATAAATAGGCCAATGAAAATAGTTGAGAACCACTTTCACTGCCTTAAACACAACATATTCCCTGCATTGGTCTTTCTTTTTGTTGGGAAGATTGCGCAGAGATGCAATGTCAATTAATTATTTTTTCAAAATTTTGTGTTTTGTTTAGGTCACTTTAATGGTCGAATTTCTACCACTGGGTGAACGCTTGTTTTTACAAATACTTTCAGGGGACAGCGTTCAATTTAATCCAGATTGTCAATTTCAAGCAATTCCAATTTCCAAGTGAGTACCAATTTTTTAACACAAGCCCAAAGCAAAAGGAACTTTTACTAAAATCGAAATAAAAGTCAAGGAATTCTGAATTGATTTTCGAAAAGTCCAAAACTAAAATACGCATATTGGTGCTGGCAATCGTCTGTAAAAGGTACCCCGAGATTAACTAGTCCAACTAGTGAATTCTGTTTTATGGAAGATAGACCGTAAATTAATGATTTCTAAGCCCCGAGCTCTTGCGTTGGAACCATCGTTACACATTTCCGTTATCGGCAATTTTGTTAAACAGAATTTCTTCATCATATTTCCGATCGTGCCCATGACCGCTATCGCTTTGATGTACGCAATCGCTTTAATAATTATAAATATTGAAAATCACATCAGTTCTTGTGAAGGCCGATAGATCTGTGTGTGTTTCGAAATAGGCCTACTTAACATTTGGCAACTCTTGCCTAAGAGCAGATCTCAAAACGATGCGAATCAAGACCGATCATGGACACAATGGACCCAACTGATGGTCTAACTGGAGCTGTGGCATAATTACCACAAGAGCACCCATTTACCTACCTAAGACCGATCATATTTTGTAGCAGTTTGGCATTCAAATTCTATGCAGACATGGATTTAGTGTTAAATTGCTTGTCGAAGAGAGTGTGCCTTCCGCGGGGTTGCCAAAGTTTTGTGCTTTTCGATTTCATCCGAAGACGTGCTCCCTAAAATTGTACGTGAAGTTCATATACCTACATTGCATGCAAACCTACAATTGACGGTGGTTTCGGTTTTCTACGGGTAAGGGAAAAATCTTTCCCCCGATGGGTATCACAATGGGTCAATTTTGACCTCAGTTTGAATACAACACGCCAACCTAACCCAACCCACGATTGGCGTCGAATGAGCCCTGAACAAACCTCGTCCATATCCCCTTGTTATTGTCACTGGTTCATCTGTCCCACTGCCTTTGTTCGAATCTGAACATCAGTCCAATCAATCACTAACCAAGTGTGGGTAAAAATAGATTGCAGTTCCAGTAGCTATATGGACACGTCCATGTACAAAGTAAGTCACTCTATTACACAATTCCAGTTTGTTTTCCCGCTCAACACTAAATTACAGATCTCCGACCATTAAACCGAAGAGCCCCCTCGGAGCCTCTGGCGCCAAAGCCAGCCATCAAGAGTGAAAGAAAATAAAACTTCCTGTTTGAGAGTACGGACACTATGTTATTTTTGATTACCTAAGCTGTGATCGTCGCCGCCGCTGCTGCTCTCTTGTCGTCGTAGAAGATTCGCATTTGTTTGGCAGTGCAGCTGCAGATTGTGCCGCGCTTTCCTGTCCCACTGCCGCCCCCCTTAACAAAAACAATATCGATGTGCAAATAAAAAGGAAAAATATCCCCAAGTACCGTGTGTGTATGTGGGACGCGCTGCTAACCGATATTATTATGCTGTTGCATAATACAAAACAACTCTCTTACCTACTTAGCTCAGTCGTGATTTGTACTGAGCGGTGTATTGTGGTAGTCTTGCAATTGTCAAGTGTTGTAGCCTTTGGACAATATTCGGCCATTTTTGTGGACGGCGCGCTTTCACATGACCGTTACAAGAAAACCACATGCACAACCAATTTATGGTTGGCCAATTAAAATGATAAATTTATTCGACCGCAGTGATAGATGCATCGTGCGCTCTTGCTAACCAGTTCTCTCAGTTGGACTTTCTTAACAACCTAATTCCAACAGTTTTCAATGTAGTGCAGTTTTGTGTGGGCCCCAATACACAAATTAGCATATTACAATAATGGATAACCGAAAGTCTTGCTACGGCGCCAAAACTGTGTAAAACCAAAGCGCGCACGCGTAATCAACGTAACCAGCGGTCGCTGCCTTTCAGATATGATTCGTGAGTTATGTAAATTTGTAACTGAAAAAACACAACGCACCACAGTCGTAATACAATAATTGTAATAGACCGTTTTGTATGCATAATTTTAGGTGGACAACAATTGGGTCAATAATCGTGTGTCATATAATTGAAATTTGCACGAAATATTCTTATGGCTATGGGTACTCACTTGATGTAGGGGATATTGGCTGGAATGTGGTATTTTGCTCCGGGGTCGAAATCCTTCTCCGATCGCAGTCTAGGTGGTTTCACGCCGCCATATTTCTCTCTGAAATTGATTTGAAAAGTCATTTGTTTGAACAAATTTTAATTGAAAAAGCAATGAAGACAAGTTCGAGTTTTTTTAGTAAGCTAATTTAAGGTAGGTACTTTTAAATTGGGGACATAAATCGTCGACTCAAATTTTAGAGTCGACTTAAAATTTACGGAAGCTTAAAGTTGCGAAAATTATTCAAATTTTAAGTCGAAACTAAAAATGTTTATTAGTAAGGGTCAAAAGTTCAGCCTGCCCTGTGCCATTTCAGTTGTGAGCCCAACTCTCTAGAAAAGAAAAAAAAATGGAAACAAAATTTAAGAGAAGACGACAAACGATTAGAAAAACAAACAAAAATCTGGCCAAATTTTCCATCCTTCAATTTTTTTTTCTCCGGCCTTTTTTCAGTCTTTTGTATTCCGGGCTACTTGAAACAGTCTTTGGATCTAGCATTTGCGAAAGTCAAACTATCGAGTGTTCAAGCCCCGCTCTAAGAGAATATTTTTCTACAATGGGCCTGTTTTTTGAGCTTCGATCTCAGCAAAGCAAAGTAAAGTAGAATTTTCAGCACGCAATTACAACAACTACGCTCTACTTGACACTTCGAGGACTCACAGTAATTTTTGTGATTGCGTACTGAAATTTCTACTTTACTTTGCTTTGCTGAGAGCGAAGCTCAAAGAACCACGCCTAATGTTCACAAAAAGACTGCTTTATCATATTGATCTTTGACAGCTCGCCACACACCTGATTCGAAAACCGACCACTTTTATGTGCGCATTTGTGCGGAATGAATCATCTAAAAAAAATATTTATATTGAAGCCAATCATTTTTAAGATGCACGGCAATACATTGCGACCTGTTACAACGTTCTGACGCAAACTCATAGCAGTCCCTTTTTGTTTTGTTAGCGCACATGAAATAATTTATTCTTCGTATAGGTATACAAAAAACTGATTTACTCCTTCAAATTCCGTCAGATATGAACTTAGCTGCATCAAAGATTTGCATGTATGATTGGCTATAAGTAAGGGAGATATTTTGCTTTTAGGTTTTTGTGTGCGCTTAAACCTGTGCGTGTGCGATAAGAAAAATGTATGTATAACTTTGCTTTGTGTTTTCTTCTTCTGCTATTTAGCGTGTGCGCTTCAAAAAATATGCAGTTTGCATACCATGCCTGTTATCGCAACGGCAGGTTCAATAAACGAACGGTGACTTTCAAACTACATTCCGTGCGATAGTAAAAATATCAGAAGCAACTGACTGACAATTGGTATCTAATTTTGTATCATCAACCTTAACCGCGCATCTGTGAGCTTTTCTTGAAACCCTCGTAATCCACTACTGCAGGTACTCACCTCAAATCCCAGAAATGGCAATTCATGGTGCTCTTCGTTGTCCTTCCACTGAACAGGTCATACCGCCAGTTGTCCATTGCCAGTGCAAATGGCAGAAAAGCCACCTTATCCAGCGCCATCGTAAAAAGATAGTTGATGTCATAAGAATAATCGTCAACGGACCTCTGAATGAGTCCAATTGTTTGCAAGTGCTTGAGCGTTGACACCGACAAGCTTATCGCATCGCCAACTGCTTGATGAAATGCTACAACGACGGACATCGTCTGTGGGAGACCTTTTAAAATCGATTTCAAAACGAACCTGGGTTAGCGCCATTCCTAAAGACCTTCGGTTGATGTCTGTACTGCAGGAAGTAGTGAATATGCGCCATCTCGTGGTGCACACTGATCAAGCTCTTTTGATCGATAGTGGCGCACATTTTAATTCGATAGTCATGCCGATTGCAAAAGTCCCAGGCCGACGGTTCGCAGAGTATGGGTCGATCCAGGGGTTGCTCGAAGATGGAGTTTGCAAAGAACCCCGGTCCCAGCGCTGTGAAGTTGATGGAGGTGAAAAATTCTTCCGCCTGTTGGTACATGGCCGCTGGTGTGTAGCCCAGCTCTATCATACGAGGCGTTACATCGATGACAGTCCTACCGGGATAGGGAATTATTATGTCCAAGATGTTAGTCCACGACTGGCCGAACATGTTGCCGAGTATATGAGCTGGGATGGGTGCTATGCGGCTAATCCGCTCAGGGCCGTAGTATTCTCGCAGTTTCCGCCGCACATAGGCGTGGAGAACTTCGTAGAAGGGGCGTATTTCTTCCCACACGATCTCGAGATCTTCGCGAAAACTGCCAGACTCGTAGGCCATGTACCAGTAGTCGCCGGCATTCGTGAGATCTGACAAAGCCACACAAATTAGAGCTACTGAAGGACCTGTTGGATCAAAACTTACTATTAACCAAGGCAACTTCACTCATCACATCGATCAATTGCTTGTAGCTGTCGCGCATTTCACGGCCGGCCTTTCGATGATACTCCGTCCAGGTGTGCTCCAATTCGCCCCAATCCCGACTATGGGCCATGATGTCTCTAAGCTCTGGATGATACCGCAAGGCACATTGGAACGGTTTCTCATAGGCGCAGATGGTGGCGTCGTTGTACAGGACCAGCATCTCATTGATCAGCCGATTATACTGCAGATGGTACTTCTTAAGTCAGTTGGACAACATTTCAGAAATCGCTTACCCTCTCCAACTGGTCAAAAGGCAGGCTATTCGGTCCAGCCTCCGACTGCAGCACCAATTGCCTGAACAACTTTCGATCAAATATCAAATCGCGATTTATTCTCTTCGTCTGTTCCACGACCACCCGTTGGTACTCGGCATACCGCTGCTGCGCAAAGAGCTGAAATGTAAAAAAAAATGGTATAACAATGTCATTGCAACCACGGCAAGTCCCTAGAAAATCCAGCTCAATGTTAAGCCCTTGAATTTGACACACACACACGCCTCTGACCGCATTTCAGCTTTTAACCACATGGTGACACGTAAGACGCAGACACAGCGATTAGATCACTTGCGGAAAATTACAGCTGGGAAATTTTGTTCTCCCAACTGTAATTGTGTATTTTGTTCGCACGCGATGAATGTCGAGGAAACACAACAAATTGCTATATCCTAGTGAACGTACCGCTTCGGTTTGGGTGCGGTGATTCACGTTCGTCTCGAAATTCCACTGTGCGACCACATTCGCCGAACATTCCAGCGATCCTTGGTGATCGGTCTCAACCAAAATGTTTCGCAGCTTCTCCATTTCGATCTGCGATCGACGATCTTGTTCGTACTGGTAGCGGTCCTCATCGAAGCGGCTATTGGGGTTATAACGATCGCTGAAGTTGAACTGATTGTTTGGATAGCGATCACTTGGGTACCGATCGTTTGGATCGTATGGCCTTCGAGTTGTATATCGATCCTGTTCGTTCGCATCGCGATCATTGGAGTCGTAGGGCCGACGAGTGGTGAACCGATCTTGATCCTGCCTACTTAGATCGTAGCCATCTCGACTGTAAGGCGAGTCTGAGGATCGGTTTTGAAAGGGGGTCGGGTAGCTGTATCCATATCTCGTCATGATGCGATCGTCATAGGGTTGGCCGTTCTGAAAAGTGCATGCGAGTGTTAAATGTGCCCAATGGTGTTTGCACATCCTCGAACTCACCCGAAAGTCATCCGCCTGATCGTCATTTGTGTCGTCCGAATAAGGAGGTCCGAATCTGTCGCTGCGATCAGACTCATAGCCCACGCCCTTGGGGGTGTAACTGTTGAAGATCACATCGGGTCTTGTAAATGGAGTCGTTATTGGTGGAAGATCCAGCTGCGGATTTGTGCGGGCCACACAGTATTCAATAAACACTAAACACACGACTAAAACTTGTGAGGACATATTGGAAAATATATTTCGCTTTCAAAAGGAGCGAAGATCAAGATCAGCGCCGTCGGAATTATTTGCACTTGGAGACCTAAACACGACTAATTCGCGACTGTAAAGAAGGAGGCTGAAAACGGAAAAAAAAACAATGACAATAACTTTAGAATTGGTGATAGTCACGACAAGTGGGGGCTGACGTTAACGTCTATGTAATTTAGCATATGGTGTGTGAAATTATTATCACAACGCTAGATATGCGGGTATTGAATGGCTGACGGGCAGTGGTAGTAACCTCAATTTGTTCCCAGCACTACCTGTAGAGAAATGCACGTAGTACATGCATAGTTCGTTTTTAGTTTGAATTGATAAAGAGTTCCCATAGTGGAGGAGTTTAAGCGACAGATGTGCGCGGATCTTTACGTGGTGGGTGAGGTTTTTCTTAGAGGTTGTCATTTGGTAACGAGATGAATCCGTTGAGACAGTCATTCCTAAAATGTGACACCAAAGAACATTCAGCCTCAAACTCCATTATATTGGTGGAGAGCTTGAGGATTGGAACTCCAATATTTTACTTAAGGGTCCGTGAGAGCGTATTGCTTACTCAGTACAGTTTGCTGGGTTCCATTTGGTTCCATTTTGACAACTACAACTCACTGGCTAAGATCAGCAGTTATTGCAAACCGTTGCATGTTTTTTGGCGAAATCGACCTATTTTATTTTTCTAAATAAAATTCCATTGCATAATCGCAGGCGATTTGTTAATAAACCCACCATCTTTGCCCAGTAAAGTTGACAAATAAAATCGCAGATATAATTCGATTGCATGTCTTAGCAACGCGACACGCATTCTATAACATTTTGAGCTGGTACGCAGAGTGCAATTAACTTTACACTACGCTCGTGGGACTTAATTTGCCTGAATGACTGCGATGACGAAGCGTCGAAGGCTCATTTGTCTTTTCGTGTGGTCGCAGTTTCACTTGGGTTGTCGACTATAAATCCTTAACAACTTGATCTGTTTGACGTTGACTAATGCAGACGTTGTTACATCACAACACTGTGTGACTCGTTGATATTTATTATTCGAAATTTCGCTACATAAAAATGTGAAATCTATAGCCAGTGAGTGTAAAGGGTGTGTCATGAGTGTCATGTGTCTTAGCAAAGAAATTGGTTAATAATTTCTGTCTCATCTTCTCAATAAACACTTTGTTACTTTTTTGAAGTGGGATTGGGTTCGATATGATGGTTTGTAGACTTGAACAGAAAATTAAATGAGTTATATGGGCCCGCTGACTGTTGTTCTACATTTACACATTTTCTTTGGTTAATTTAAACAGTTTTTTTATGATTTATTTTATTTTAAATTGATGAAGAATTTGCTGATGCAAAGGAGATTGTCGCACACAAAAATTTAGAAACGACTGGAAACGAAGTAAGCTCTGCAATCAACTAAACAGTCGGAGTCTGACTTCGTAAATACTGCTCTTGGGAAGACATTCCTGTCAGGAATAAAACCTTAAACACCGCTTCATCGCCAACTGACCAGTTGATTGTTTGAACAGTTGAATTCTGACAGCTATTCATTCTTTTGTTTCTTTTTCCTGACAGGAAGTGAACCTTACTTACAAAATTACAACTTGTGTTTTTTTTCCACTGAGCCACCTCTCGCGAACGTCTGACAGCCGAGAGTACAACTGTCATAAATGATCTTCTCAATTAGCCGTTTGGATTCGGCATAAAATTGTAGATCCCCTCCACTCGTCCCAAAAATTAAAAACTCACACAAAACGAATAGTTGTAAGAAGCTAGGCCTAGGGTCACCTCGGACCTGTTGCGCCAACTATTTATTTATTTAAGTGATCCTTGCTCTTGCTCTAAGCTTCACCATCAGTTGAGCAAGGGGCTTGTTCTTCCGCCACTTGAGCGATAAGCACTAGGCTACCCCACTGAATCCAACACAGAATTTCTTTGTAGATCAAGAGGTCCTGTTTTCCATTTCTGTATTAATTTTAAAACTTTTAAATTTTCTTGCTATTTTTTTAAATGAAAATTTGATTTAACAAAAAAATTTCCAAATACTCCTTCACTTGAATATTTGAATAGACTTTTATCCACAAGCAGATAATCAAATTCGTTAAATTAAATTTTAAATAATTCTTTTTTTATTTACTTTTATTTTATACTTAACCAATTTTATCTTATAGAATAAATTATTAAACTATATCTAATACCCTAACAAAATATACATATTTTCAACTAAGAACTAATGAAGGTAGTAGTTTAGTAGTTTGGCTTTTTGCTTCCTCAAACGCATTCTAAAATGGAATAGAAAATTTTAATTCTTTGAGCACTTAGCAACAAAATATCAAAGAGTGGTTATTGAAATTTTACAAACGAACGCACCTACTTGGCCCACAATGCAAAATCAAAAAGGCTTTCCCCAATATTAGTAAACAAATTTGCACAAGTAAGTTACCTAGTAGATGTCAGATAGCAGACAAAGACTTGACTGAGTAACGAGTTGGTAACTTGTACACGCAGTGTTTATTAATACGAAGGTATTTGTTTAGTTAACTTTTACTGGCAGATAAGTAGATGTGTTCGTTTAGCAAAAATTTAATAGTTTATTGAGGGAGAAATACTTTTTATTGAACTTACGTTTCGACTCCACCCATCCTATCTCTTCGTCATTAAATTTATTTATTTTCTCTAGCCAGTTATAGAGAGGACTGAAGAACTCCAGAAAACCAGTGACATCGAGTTCACTCTCGCCGGTCATGGTGAAGAGAACTTCTTTCCAGGATTTTGACGAGCCAAAGGACATTGCGTCTCTAAGAAATTAATACAAGTTGTTATATTTAAAAGAATTTCACAAATTTTAAAAATGTTTCAAAAAGTTTTTTTTTGAATATTGAATTTGTAAAATGAAAGCGAAGAAAATATTCTTCTACGCCATTTTTTAAGTAGAACTGAATTTTCATATGCAAATCAGTTGTAAATACATTTGTGGTGGAGTAAATACGACATCTGCCTATAGGAATGCCTCAGGTAGAATTCTTTCATCGCCTTTTTTTAAGTCCAACTGATTGAGTAGGTCTATGAAAATCAGGGGCATATAAATTTGTGCTGGAGTAAATGATAAATATGACATCTGCCACTTCTGGTTTTAACTGTCGCCTTAGGTAAAATTATTTCTTCAAAAAAAAATAAAAACAATATAAACCATTTTTGTTTATCCAACACGTCACATTTTTGGCCGTTGTTTACATTTTTGACCATCGGATTAAAATAAACTTTCCACCTTTTAGTTAATGACAACAGTCATACGCCGATGATTGACAGTCTGTGACTAATCCCACAACTCTTTCGATGTGTGCAAATTGAATTAGCATCTTGAGGAATGCCAACATGTTTATCTGCGAAACGTTTCACAAAGAAGCGCCTTTGCTGATCATTCAAATTAGCAAGCAAAGACTTTTACTTAATTTGCATTCGTTTCGCATAAATTTGTGATGACGACTGGTCTGTATTTTACTTGTCATTCGACATGGGAAGGGGGCCATTTCTCGAATAAAAAGGACAAACAGCAAAAGTTTGAGCACGTTCCCATCATAAAAGAGAGAATTCACAACCGACAGAGGAATAGCAGAGGCAGAACTTAATTGGGATTAATCTAACTTAAGCCGATGAAAGAATTCATTCAAATTCAATATGGAAAAAAGAACAACTGTCAAAATTAGTTCCAATGTTTGACTGAATTAAAGCGGATTTTCATTTCCATTTCTGAAAAACCTGTCAGTAGGTACAGCAGAAATAAGTTTTTAAGAACTTGTTGTGGCTTAAAACTAGCTTAAGCTACAAGAAGTTCTTAAAAACTTATTTCTGCTGTACCTACTGACAGGTTTTTCAGACACAAATCTGATTTCCGAAACTGCGTTTAGGTACTCGGTGAAAAGGAAGGGACATAAAGACAGCCCTTTCAAAATTTGTATCCTTCAAGCTGTGTGAAGTATCACACATTAAAAAATTATGTTGGCTTAAGCTTGTGTCAAAAGCTACTGAAAATCAAATAAAAGTAAAGCACTTGGAGTGACGCATTCTTCTTGTTATTGTCACGAAGATCAATTAAAATGTGATCGTTCATTGGCTTAAGCTGGATTACTATTACGTCGATTAGCTGTAGTTGTAGTAGTTGGACTGAAGTGGCTTCAAGTGTGTAGAAGCTCTTTTGAGTACATTTTTCATTCTTCTAGAGTTTTTAGCCAGGTGTTTTGAATTTAACAGAACATTATCCGGTGAACTACAAGGGGAGTCTAACCAGCTTTTATTTTACAAACAGGGATCTATCATCTCAGACGTGAATAAGTGACGGAATCTCATTTTTGATTCTTACGTACAACCGACTTGAACTTTACACGGAACGACATGGAACTGTCTATTCTGTTTTAGATCGGCAGCTCCTGTCCCGATTTAAGACCCCTACCACACCACTAATACTCACATCACCCAAGCACCAACATCCTTCTGTCCGGAAAGGTCACACAAATCCAGTGGATACTCTGGATCGCCCTTCCGATACTGGCCCGTTCGTTCACAGAAGCTCTTATATATTTGGAACTGTAGGATGATACTCATGATAGGACTGAAAATGAAAAAAAAAAACTTCATTCACATCGAACTACACTCTAAGGACTTTATCGAACCTCGAATACTGATCATCCACCTCGACTAGTAACTTCGATGGAGCATCAAACTCAGCACTGCTGCGCTGAACTGGTGGCGCTGCTCCTGTAAACCTCTCCGTCAACTCCCAATAGGCGCAGTTGTCGAGGTTTTTGACTTTGTCATCCAACACACCCACGCGGTACTTGTCCAGCACATAGAATATCGGAATGAGGAAGACGTTTCTAAGGCCCTGGAAGGAAGAATCAATTTTAGTCTCATTGTCGATCTGTCCGAGTGTTCTTCCTTACAAGCAAATAAAGCCGATTTATCCTCGCCTCGTAGGTGTCAAAACCGGGCTTGGTGAAACCAATTTTTTGTAGAAATCTCGGCGACGTCGCCGACAGGCTGAATACCTTGCCAATGGCATCCGCGAAGTTGGGAAGTGGCTCCTCTTGAAAGAGCGTCGGCAACTGCTTGTAGGACTGGTAGTAGAAATAATCGATCAGGGCCTCAAACATGTTCGTATACCGTTCCTCATCCGCCATCGGGCAGAAGGAGAAGTTTATCCGATCGATGCCGTAGTACTTCCAAGTCTTGCTCCAACAGGTCATTAGACGTTCGTTGACATCGGATTTCGGCCTGGCGCTCTCCTCCCAGAAGGAGCTAAACAAAAAAGGTCTCTAGTTGTGGTAATCCTGATTGAGCCATGAGAACCTACCTCGGTATCGGTTGCATTCCAATGGACATGTAGAAGTTAGAAGCCGTGCTGAACAACGAGAACGGCGTGGTTAGTCCATTCGCAACCAGGCCCGCTGTGATGTTGGGCAAACCCACATCTGGATAGGGTAAATCAATCTTCCAGTCGCCATTCATGTCGCGATATGAACTTCCAATGAAGATCTCAGCCAAATGCTGCGGATACGGAGCCGAGTACGGAATCAATTCCGGTCCATACTTAAGCCTCAATGTGGACCTCACAAAAGCATGGAACTGCAAGAAGAGAGGCCTCAGGTCGGTCATAAGTTTGTCCAATGTCGCCATAGTCTCAGAGGTATCTCCTTCAATGGCCTTAAGCCAGAAGTCTGCAGCACTGCTGTAACCTGGAAAGGAGGACAGTCCATCACTAAGGATTCACACGGAGTTGCTTTTACTTACCATTTAAAGTTGCAGTCTTCTTGTAAAGCTCGGCAAACCTCTGGAAAGTTGCTCGGCTTCGCAGACCAGACTTCTGGCGCCACTCCAGCCAATAGTACTTAATCTCGTCGACATTTGTAGAGTCCTGAAGAATTTCCTGAACCTCCGGAATCAACCTCAGGCTGCAGTTGCTATTGTCCTTGTAGGAACATAGGCCAATCGTTTTGTAAATGTCACTCATGTTGCCCACCACATCGTGCAGCTGCATCTGGTCGCTGTCATCCAGCACATCATATCCAGGATCGGGGATTTGTTCAAGCTGTCGACGCAGACTTGGGTTTGTGATCTTTGCTCGTTTCAATTTAGACACCTTGCCAGCTATGCTCTTGATGAAGTCCATTGTGGCAAAGGTGGGGTCTTCTGTACTTCCAGTTTGCTCCTTCGAGTCGGTTATTTCCTCCCTCCAACTGTACTCCACCTGATTGTTGTACAGCTCAGCCAGGCGTGCATTAACCCCGACGAAGAACTCCTCAGCAACTACGTCCGGATCATCGGAACTTTGAAAGCTCGGCGTAAAAGCCAGCAACTGCAAGTATACACAAAGTGTGATTTAAACCCGTCTCAAGGTGCACAGTCAGACTTACCGCAAAGATGATTAATCGCAAGGGGTTCATGGTTCATGGAATCTGTAAAATAAAATCAAAATAAATCACAGTCTCTTCGGAATTCGGTTCAAGTCAGTCATTAGCCAAAGTCACAGGTTATGCAACCTGAATCATTTGTCTCAACCCAACCTAACGAGTGTACAAATCCATTTTGGCTATTAAGACGGTTTGTCGCAAATCACCGGTGTCTCTTATTCAACGTTTTGTTTTGATTACCCTGCCTGATGTCATGCAAATGAAACGAGTCAATATTTCATTTCGTGTGTGTACCTATAATTATTCTAAGATATTAACCTGTTGTGAGTTTGGGGTCAAGGCCGGTAAACAAATCGTATCTAATGCGAATGGAGAAGGGGAATTCATTAATTGCATTTGATGTATATGAGAAGTTCTAGCTACTACAGATCGAGATAATGGTTCAAGTTCGGTACGTGAAAGATCCACTAGATTGTCGACAAGTTTTATATAAGGCGAGTTTGATTACTTGTTGCGGCTGGACGTGTCACGGTGCAAGGCTAAGCGAGAAATCAACAACAGAGGCATTTGGATTCAATTATTAATTTTGTTTAATGACCCAAGATTGATGCCTTTGCAAGATAAACCCATTTGAAAGCAATTGTTAAATGAGTTGAGGGGAGTAACCAGTTGGAGAGCCTCTTACGTTTGAGATGGGATCATCTCTTGAGCCTTTACGGGCATACATGGTGTCTGTCGATTTTTAAAATGTTTCTAGAAGCTCCATTTGTAAAAAAAAACTAGTCTCTGCTCACAACGATTATGGTGTTGCTCAAGATGCTGTGGCTTGGCCTGTATTTTTATCGCCCAATTGGTCTGTGGCTGTGCCATTTTTTACTGTCTTGAGGTTCCCTATATTTGTCAATAACATCATGACTTAGAATTACATGCGACGCTTCCATTTATAGGCATGACCTGATGCTTTTAGCACTTCCATAAAAAATTTCCGTAGTTCTGACCTTTCAGAAATTCAGGCCTGGCGTTAGAAATATAGGTAGCAGGACACTTTCGGCAGCAAGACCCTACGATAGATATAAAGGTTAAGTGCGACTGATATTCTGAAAAATTGTATCGATTGGGGTAGTGAACACCTAGATTCATCAACCCTATAAGGGGAGACTTTCAGTTGACTTTGTTGCATTCAAAGCCCTCTTTATAAGAATAAGAACGGCTAGATAAGTGAATGCCTTCAAGTCTTTTACCTAGAATTGATTTTCTTACAATTTTGACTGGCTCAAGTCAACTAAAAAAGAGTTTGAACAAGCAAGCCCCCTCTATAAGAAAAAGCACGGCCAGATAAGTTAATCCCTTAAGTCTTTGACTTAAAATTGATTTTCTTCTAATTTTGACTGTCTTAAGTCGATTCAGAAAGAGTTTGAAGCCCTCTTTATAAGAAAAAGCACGGCTAGATTAGTAAATTGATTTTCCTCCAATTTTAACTTACTTAAGTCGACTCTAAAAGAGTTTGAACAGCAAGATTGACAGACTGTTTAGTCTACAGTCTCTGAGAGGGATTTGTGACGCCTTTCCAACTTTGGGAGTGAAAAAATAGTTTATCTGCGTTTTTTCTAAGAACTTTTTTCACAGTCTACCGATAACTTTTGCCAACTTGATTGTAACGTTTTTAAGGAGCTTTCAAGTCTTGTGTCCTATAGTCTCTTCAAAATCATGGAATAGAAATTTGTTTTACTTTGAACAAGGCAACAGGGAACGAATAGCTCAGAGTTGAGTAGTCAGCTTTGAATACCTGCATATAAGACCCTGATAAGTCCACTCTTGCTGATCAGAAGCATAGATTCCTCCCCAATTTTTGCTTCGAAAGCGAAGATTTAACGATGAACTGTACGACTTATACAGCGATATTTACGTGGTAAAAATCTAGGACAAGTAGACCTAATATAGTTAAAAAGTGCTGATCCAGTCCGCAGAGGTTTTTTTTTATAGACTAACTTTGACTTTGTAATGTGGTCTTCAAGGTTTTATCTTCGATTCTAAGTTAGAAAACCGACTCAAACGCCGCCAAATGAGGGATTGTAAGCAGTTGAGTAAGAGGCTTAAAGGAGGTTAAGAAAAAGGCTTTTAAGTCGAAGTCCCGGTCAGCCCTGAAGAGTATCGTCGCCTATTATTATCAATTCCCAAGATAAGTTCTTTTTAAGATCTTCTCCCTCTCATGTTTCCTCACAACCGTTCTCCGGCACCTACAAAATTTACATATTTTCACCTAATAGACCGCCAAGAGATACGAGGTTCTGTACGACACACAGCGGAGAAATCGAAGCCACCCAGATACGCTGTTAACTACGAAAGTAAATCCACTCACGCTTTCGATTTCTAAAACCAACCGGCTGGAGAAGTGTTAACTTATTGTGTGGCGTACGTTATAAGAAAACGATTTAAGCAAATATAGGCAGTACAATGGCTTTGGATTTATTTGCAACTTTGGGGGCTAATGTCGTTTTAAAAAATGTACGTAAGGTGTCTCTCTGAATGGTTCGTTACTTTCCGAACTGAATTTACCCCCGGTTTTAAGGGGAATTGTCGGTCCACTTTCTTGTCAATCGATGTCTTGCAATCCCCCACGTAACAGTGTGAAGATGAGCAATATCCCATTACGACCTCACACATTGCATGTCAACTTCTTTTTGCAACACACATCGTAATTCCCACACGCTACGCTCTCTTCCGGATGTGCCCATAATTGCGGTTAGGAGATACATTGTGATGGCGGTTTTTCGCGACGCATTTCTAGGGCTTACAAGACGACATCTTTTTCACTTTATGGACTTATTAGCTCCAAAATTTAAAGGCGTCAAAGGCAACACTCTTGCTCTCACTCTGAAGACAAATTGCCATCCCACTGTTGGCTCACGCCACGGCAATTAATTTCACAACATGTCAAAAATTAAACAAAAAAGAAGACGCAAAACCCTTCGGCTTATGGAAACGAAATCTGTCCAACAAGACCGATCTCAGTCACGGATTAAGTAACTTTCGATTTTCTCTTTCAGCCTCGAGAGATCCAAATCAAATTGAGACACTACCACCGCGCGCATAAATGTTTTTACTTGAAATGCGTTATGTCGTAACCACTCCGCCGCAGACCGCAGCCGAAAAAATGCTAATTCAACACCGCAAACCTACGTAAAATGTAAATGTCCGCCCTTGACACTAGGCAAGTCACCAATTTGTTTTAACGCGCGAAACAATACCGACCTTGCACTTACACCAATCTCTTCAAAACACAATGCGACATATCACCTAAGCCTCGCGATTAAATAGCATCCACGATACGAATCTCAAAGATTTTAGCTTTCAGCTCAAAAATTTCACTCAAAACATACTGAAACCGAGTCGAGTTCTTCGTGTAGCGAGTAGGTATCTGTGTTATCACGTTAGAGTTCAAGGATAGGCCCAGTATATTGAGCTGTCTCAAGTGGGCTGTCAAACCGGACTCGTTTGTGTCGATAATTGTTTTTCTAAGCTGCGTCTTGTGAGATTTTTGTTTTTTATAAGCCCAAGGTTAAAGCCGTCCTGGCGGAACGTGTCCAAAGGCTTTGCTTTGTGAAAAGTTCAAAAAGCAAAAACCCAGCTGCTAAACCAGTTACCAAGTCAGTGCACGACTTTTACTTCCATTAACCGAAAATCGATTTAGCCATCAATGGAGCACAATTCTTTTGTGTTTCGTGCCAAATAAAGGGAAAGTTATGTTTATCGGCCAACTGCCGGCAAAAGAGTTAAGCTTATTGACACAAAATCACACACGCACACACCTTTGGGCTAAAGGTAAGCCACTTTCGAAAGTAGTTACGGTATAGAAGAAGAATTTTCTTTTCTTCTCTGGTTCGGCAATAGGTCGTTCTCGGTCGGAAATCCGTTCAAAGTAGTGTTACCTCACGCGCGAATGGCTAAACGTAGACTGACGCGCTCAACATTCAACCACCTGCGATCGCTTTGCTACCAATGGCTGCTTGGCTGACTTGCCTGTTGCTGTTGGTACGGACAACTTTTTGGAGTCAAAGTATATTTTGTGGTCTCAATCTGGAACATGAAAGATACTTATGAGAGCGTGTGGTGCAGCAGCAACCGCATTCAGGTAGTTAAGTGTGATTGCACGCGCATTAGTGGCGCAATGACACAGTTAATGACTTGTGTGAGGCAGTCTTTCTCGGTGGACAAATATGCCGATGGAGTGTGTACTATACGTGTTTGCTGGGAGAGGACAGCAAACACAGAGACAGTCCATTACGAATGTAAACAAATGCAGAGACCTGTAGAAAGTTGCGGTCTTTGCGCCGTCGTCGCCGCCATGATAATGGGTGGTCATTCATGGCATTCTTAGAAAGTGCGAAGTTTGTGCGTCATAACTGTACACCTTGCACCGGTTTGGTTTACCGTCGTGGCTCATTCAACTTGAACTTGACTTTTTTCTTTAAAAAAAATTAAGTTGCAATAGACGGCGAGATGGCTGCAAAGTAATAAGTTTATTGCGCGTCGGGTTTGTGGCTTAGATTGAAGTGAGTGACAAGGGCGATGGTTGGTAGTTAAAAAGGTTTTTTAAGGAAAAAAAAACCTTGAAAAATCGCATCACAAAACGAAAGTAGTCGCTGATTCATCTGAAAGTCCCTTCAATTGATTTTTTTTTTAAGTTTTATTTGTGGCCGTAAATTTAGTACATTCTCTGTAAATTTAGTTGAATGGTCTCCCCATCTCGAACCTTACGACACGCATTCTGAAACGAAAACACGGTCAAATGGAAATTTCAAATCACTTATTTCAACACTTACTGTCAGATGGTGTCCATCCAATGTGGACCTTGTTCTTGATATTCTCAGCCTCCAGCCAAACTCTTAAGGGCTCAAAGTATTCAGCTATCGCCTTGCCACTCATAATGCGCTCCCCAGTGAAGGCCTCCATTGCATCGGGCCATGGCTTAGAGGCGCCCATCGACAGCATGGCTCTGCGGGGAAAATTCACAATCATCTCAGTTGAAAAATAAAATATTTGCTACTCACTCAAAAGCCTTGCCAGCCTCGGCGCTGCCATAGAAATCACAATTGTCCAGAGGCAATTCGGGGTTGGTGGGGTCATACTGGCCAGCCTTCTCACAGGCTGACTTGTAGAACTGGAACTGAACGATGAAGGAAACAAGGTACCTCAGGTACTCGACATCAGCTGACACATGGTACTTGGCGGGGGCGTCAAAGTCCTTCTCGGTCCTCACGATTGGAGGCTCAATGCCGGAGTACTCTTCCCTCAGCTTCCAGAAGGCGCAGTTCCAGTTTTCTTTCTTGACCTCTCCGCGGAACAGGGCCCAACGGTACTTGTCCATGGTGAATGCGAAGGGCAGGAAGGCGATCTTATCCAAGGCTGTCAGGAACAACTTGTTGAGGCGGGACTCTTCGTCCTCTTTGTAGTCTTTCAGTAGACCGATTTTCTCCAAATGCCTCGGCGTGGATACAGACAGAGATAAGACATCACCCACGGCCTCGTGGAATCCGGGATTGGCGCCAGTACGGTATACATGGGGAAGGTGTTGATATTGCAAGAAGTACTGAATGTGTCCCTGTTCATGGTGGACAGTGAACAGCTGGTCCTGTGTAACTCTGGTGCATTGCTTGATGCGAACATCGTCGGTAAGGTAGAAGTCCCATGCACTTGCGTGGCAAATCAGGTCGCGGCCATCGTCTGGCTTCTCAATGATGCTCTTCTCCCAGAATTGCCTGGAAAAATGGGAATTGTAAGAAGTTACCTATATACAATCGCCTGCATGACTCACTGAGGAAGCTTCTTCAAATTCAACGAAACAAAGAACTCGTCAGCCATCTCGAACATTTTCTTGGAATCATATCCCTGGCGCACCATCTCTTCGGTGACATCGACCAACGGCTTATCGGGGAACGGTGAGACAATGCTGGCGATTTCACCCCAAGTCTGGGCCCACATGTTGCCCAACAGATGCATTGGAATGGGTCCCTTCTCGGAGACTACCTTATCTCCATAGAACTGCCTCAAGCGCCAGCGGACGTACCCATGGATCTGTTGGTACAACGGCCGGATTGCGGCGAAGATATCTTCCAACTGTTGTTCGAAAGTTTCGTCCTCGTATTCGTCGAGCCAGACCTCAGCACCGGATGTGAAATCTATCAGAAAGAGTGTTTCAAAAACCCCACAAGTCATAAGACGTTTGCTTACTGTTCAGTTGCGCCGCCTTCAAATTGAGTTCGACGTACTTCTCGAAGGGCTTCCTCACAGCTGTGCCCGCCTTGTCGTACCACATTTTCCAGTAGTACTTCAACTCCTCCGGATTCCGACTAGTGGTCAGAATCTCCGTCAACTCAGGCTCCAGTTGCATGTCGCAAGTCATGCGGTCGGTGTAGCTGCATATCCTTACCTTGGCATAGTTTCCCTGCATCTGGGACAAGGTGGTCAGTAGCTCATCATAGTCCTCCTCGGACAGAGCAGCATAGCCAAGGTTGGACAACTTTTTGAACTGCCTGTGCAAATCAAAGTCTTTGAAGTTTTGCCAATCGAACTGCTGCAGATCCACAGAGACTTGTTTCAAGAATCTCGCCGTATTTGCCGAGGCTTCGTTGCTGATCTTCTCATTCGCGTCGGTAATATTTGAGTCGTAGGCCCACTGAGCCTCAGTGTCGAGATTGACTATTTCATTGAGGTCAGCGTTTAAATTTTCCAAATATACAGCCGCTTCCTCCTCGGAGCCGCTTAAGCGGACATTCCTTCCGTTACAGAGCTGCCAATGGCACACAAAATGATTAAGTAAACGCCTTCAACTCGTTCAAATGGAACTTACCGCCACAACTCCTACAATTAGGAGGAATAACTTCATTTCGACAAATGTACCAGACCGGGTATTGAAAAGAGGTCCGACTGCGCAGAAAGTCGACTTTTAAATGGCAGTTCCCACAACCGATTTCGAAAAGTAAAAGATCGTATCTGATATAATTTACACCACGAAATCTAATCGCAACCGGGAGCGAGATAGAACCACTTATCGTCTGTAGTTACTTGTGTCTGAGATTTAGTGGATAACACATAAGTAAAGGAAATTACGGGCCGTAACCATTGGACTTATTTAATATTTATCTTATCGCAATTGCCACTGTACAAAATCAATAAAAAAAAACAAAACTGAAAGCAATAAATTAGCCATCCGAGTACATCGCTCATTGTTGTTAACGGGGGAAATTTAAGTGACTGGTTTATTGCTGCCTTTGAGTGGATTGGACACACTTTTCAGAAGTTGTTGTGCCCTTAACCACTATCGAGAACTTTTCAATCGGAGATCCTGAATGAAAGCCGTATTTATATCAATGCGCTACTTTCTGGTCCATAGGTAAAGTGGGGCATACATGCTGACTAGAGTGACTATCTGAAAGTCAAGACAGTTAATGAGGAAAATATTTAGAGGTGCTGTTAAAAAAAGGTATATTCGACGATAGCTTTAATTGGGAAACCCAGAGGGAAACAATTTTGTGTACCCAGGTATTTAGATTAGGTTCGGTCTGCCCAGGCTTAGTTGTTATGAACTTTGACTAACACTTTTTGGGGTCAGTTCTTCAAACCCTTTACAACGATACCCATCACGAGCCACTTTCGAACAGACAATTTTAAGATCATACTTATCCAAAACGTAAATTTTGTGGGTACGGCTAGCTTCCATTTTGATCGACGAAAGATGATGTGAAGATCCTTTTCATGGGCACACGCTATCTCCTACCGAATGGATGGCGAAAAATAGGCCCTAGCTGTATTTTCTACGCTTAAGACCAAAACCTCTGATATTTAGAAATATGATTGCATGCCTTTAACGTCGATAAAAAACAATTCGCAGTTTAGTAAAGAAAAGATCACTTTTTGCAGATACTCCTGTTAATAATCACATTCGAAAGACAACTCCTAAGGATGACTACCTTTGCCTGGACTAGATTTTTAAGAAGCTCTGCAAATGACGCCTTATCAAGCAAAGAACTAAGCCTCACAGTAGTTTTTCCTTCGGTTAATATGTAGTGATACCTCAGCTAGGAATACTAAGGCGTCTCTATGTAAGGTAGACCTTCATGAACTCAACTTGAACAAAGTATGAAGAGGTCCTTAGTCTGATTAAAGGTAATAAAATATTTTATTTGACAGACTTGAATGTCAACTGAGTACGTATACATAAAATACATGAACTGAAAAACTGGTCACTCGACTTATGTCAATAAAACACAGAAAAATTCCTTCAGTGGGCTCTCAAAACTAAGGGAATCCCAATTCTACAAGACTTTATGAAAGTAATCCAGCTTAAGCCAATTCATTTGTACCCCCTGTCGTGACCTTAATGCGGAATACGAGAAAGTCTTTCATTTCAATAGTTTGTCACAACTAAAGTAGATTTTGATGTACTTCCTTAGGCCCACGTTGTCCCTTAACAATTCAGCCTTTGATAAGCTCCTATAGTCTTTACCCACGTTGCTTAAATCACTTCCCGTTGACGCTTGCATAAAAATCTGACCACTTCACTTGAAATTATACAACTCAATAACTGCATCAACAGATACGATCACTTTAATAAGCTGCAATTAAAAGCAACCTTTACACGCTTCTGTTTACCTATATCCACGAAGGTTTTACAGCTGGTTAATTTATTGTTAAGCCACAGCGCACAGTCTAATACAGCAGCTAGATGATTAGATAAGTAGGGAATAAATTTCAAAATCTTACAAACATATTTGCGATCTAGAAATTTCATTAAACTTCGTGTTATCCAGCGTGCGATCGTAAATTTAACAATAAGTGTGCTATCGCTTCGATAAGGCTTAAATTATATTCGGCACAATCTTGAGCTATGCGTTTTGAGGTGTGGAATTTGCCATTTCGAAATCGGTTTTGTTCGCAGACGGACCTTTGCGCGGTCTTATTGTACTTCAATCGAAATGAAAATAATTATCCTTCTCGTAGGAGCTTTAGCGGTAAGTCATCTCGGAAATGGTTTTACGGTTAAACTTCTCCCATCTTATACCAGCTCTGCCACGGGAGGAACATAAAATCGAGTCGGTCCGAAGAGGAAGCCGCGGAATACCTTAGAAACCTCAACACTGAACTTAATTATGTAATTAACATCGACACGGAGGCGGCCTGGGGCTACCAATCAAACATCACCGACGAAAATGAGAAGATCAGCAACGAAGCCTCCGCGGAAACGGCGAGGTTCTTGAAACAAGTCTCTGTGGATCTGCAGCAGTTCGATTGGCAAAACTTCAAAGACTTTGATTTGCACAGGCAGTTCAAAAAGTTGTCCAACCTTGGCTATGCTGCTCTGTCTGAGGAGGACTATGATGAGCTACTGATCACTTTGTCCCAGATGCAGGGAAACTATGCCAAGGTAAGGATATGCAGCTACACCGACCGCATGACTTGCGACATGCAACTGGAGCCTGAGTTGACGGAGATTCTGACTACTAGTCGGGATCCGGAGGAGTTGAAGTACTACTGGAAAATGTGGTACGACAAGGCGGGCACAGCTGTGAGGAAGCCCTTTGAGAAGTACGTCGAACTCAATTTGAAGGCGGCGCAACTGAACAGTAAGCAAACGTCTAATGACTTGTGTGGTTTTTGAAGCACTCTTTCTGATAGATTTCACATCCGGCGCTGAGGTCTGGCTGTCTGAGTACGAGGACGACACATTTGAGGAGCAACTGGATAACATCTTTGCCGCAATCCGGCCGTTGTATCAGCAGATCCACGGATATGTCCGTTGGCGTTTGAGGCAGGTATATGGCGATAAAATCGTCTCCGAGAAGGGACCGATCCCAATGCACTTGCTGGGCAACATGTGGGCACAGACTTGGGGTGAAATCGCCAGCATTGTCTCGCCTTTCCCCGATAAGCCGTTGGTCGATGTCACCGAAGAGATGGTGCGTCAGGGATACGATTCCAAGAAAATGTTCGAGATGGCTGACGAGTTCTTTGTTTCGCTGAATTTGAAGAAACTTCCCCAGTGAGTCATGCAGGCGATTGTATATATAGGTAGGTGACTTCTCACAATTCCCATTTTTTCCAGGCAATTCTGGGAGAAGAGCATCATTGAGAAGCCAGATGATGGCCGCGACCTGATTTGCCACGCGAGTGCATGGGACTTTTTCGCAATCGACGATGTTCGTATCAAGCAGTGCACCCGTGTTACACAGGACCAGCTGTTCACTGTCCACCACGAACAGGGACACATTCAGTATTACTTGCAGTATCAGCATCTACCTTCTGTATACCGGACTGGCGCCAATCCCGGATTCCACGAGGCGGTGGGTGATGTCTTATCTCTGTCTGTATCGACGCCGAGGCATTTGGAGAAAATCGGTCTACTCAAAGACTACAAAGAGGACGAAGAGTCCCGCCTCAACAAGTTGTTCCTGACAGCCTTGGATAAGATTGCCTTCCTGCCATTCGCCTTCACCATGGACAAGTACCGGTGGGCCCTCTTCCGCGGAGAGGTCAAGAAAGAAAACTGGAACTGCGCCTTCTGGAAGCTGAGGGAAGAGTACTCCGGCATTGAGCCTCCAATCGTGAGGACCGAGAAGGACTTTGACGCCCCCGCCAAGTACCATGTGTCAGCTGATGTCGAGTACCTCAGGTACCTTGTTTCCTTCATCGTTCAGTTCCAGTTCTACAAGTCAGCCTGTGAGAAGGCTGGACAGTATGACCCCACCAACCCCGAATTGCCTCTGGACAATTGTGATTTCTACGGCAGCGCCGAGGCTGGCAAGGCTTTTGAGTGAGTAGCAAATATTTTATTTTTCAACTGAGATGATTGTGAATTTTCCCCGCAGAGCCATGCTGTCGATGGGCGCCTCTAAGCCATGGCCCGATGCAATGG
Source organism: Cheilosia impressa (assembly GCA_948293265.1). Classification (NCBI taxonomy): domain Eukaryota; kingdom Metazoa; phylum Arthropoda; class Insecta; order Diptera; family Syrphidae; genus Cheilosia; species Cheilosia impressa. The sequence continues at coordinate 51,793,663 of OX411883.1, read as the reverse complement.
AGGCCTTCACTGGGGAGAGAATAATGAGCGGCGATGCTATTGCCGAATATTTCGAGCCTCTGAGAGTTTGGCTAGAGGCTGAGAATATCAAGAACAAGGTCCACATTGGATGGACACCGTCTGATAGTAAGTGATGGAGTCTTTGAAGGTGTAAGGGTAGGAAGCGTTCAATTTTAACGTTGTTTTTCTTTCAGAATGTAAACCATAAGTCGCTGGGACTAGCTTTGCCTCCAGATGTGTAGGAGATGCAGTCTTTTTTTTAAATATTATATTTACAGAAATTAAAAGTCTGTTTTGTAATTTTGATGGAAGTGCGAAATTTTTTTGGAAACCAATTAGGGACAACGGGCAGGTCCATCTTGTGGGGATGTTTCTGGTCAAACTTAGTCCGTGTCTTAAACCCAATTTTGTGTTCAGGCAACAAACATCGCCGTCACAAAGCAGCTTCTGATCGGGTGGGTAATGTCCTTGCATCTCCACCTAGTCTTACATTCCATTTGGCTTCAAGCTATTATCGTCTGTAATACATAAATAAAGGGTGATTTTTTAAGAGGTTCAGAACTTTTTAAAAAAAAAAAACACGGAAAATTCGAAAAAATGAATGAAATATTTATTTGAATCGATAGTTTGAACCTTGCAATTTAATGTTTAAAGATAATTTCATGCAAATGTTGACCGCGGCTGCGTCTCAGGTAGCCCATCCGCTGAGTCCAATTTTGGCATACTCTTTCACACATATCGGCCGGTATCTCACGAATGAATGCATGGATGTTGGCTTCCAGTGCGTCAATCGAAACGGGCTTGTCCCTATACACATTAGCCTTGGCATACCCCCACAAAAAATAATTTTATGGTGTCAAATCGCACGATCTAGGCGGCCAATTGACCGGCCCGAAACATGAAATTAACTCTTCACCAAACTCGCCTCGCAATTGCGCCATTGTTTCGCGTGCTGTGTGGCATGTGGCACCGTCTTGTTGAAACCACATATCATGCAAGTCAAGAACTTCCATTTCGGGCAAAAAAAAGTTTGTTATCATCGCTCGGTAGCGTTCACCATTGACAGTAACGCTGCAATTCGCATCATCTTTGAAGAAATATGGCCCAATAATGCCGCCGGCCCATAAACCGCACCAAACAGTGGCTTTTTCGGGATGCATTGGTAGCTGTTGCAATGCTTCTGGCTGATCTTCACTCCAAATGCGGCAATTTTGCTTATTTACGTACCCATTCAACCAAAAATGAGCCTCATCGCTGAACACAATTTTTCGATAAAAAAGCGCGCGATGAACATTTCGAACCGAGCACAAATTTTGATAGTAAAATTCAATAATTTTCAAGCGTTGTTCATTTGTAAGACGATCCATGGTTAAATTGCAAACCAAACTGAAGCTGTTTGACAGTGACACAAGGTACTAAACACACGTCAGCTGTCAAAACCAGTGTTGCCAAAACCAAACCAGCTAAAAAACCACCCTTTACAAGTATTTGGCCCTTGAAGCTCACTAATTCTCTGCCTAACCCTGTTTAACAAATCTGTAAAGCTAACTGTGAAGCTATTATAAAACTCAAAGAAAAGACTCAAACTCGGCTTATATATTTTTGGGCATTTTATTGATGAAATAATTCGAAATTAAGTTTGTTCTCCCATCGGTGATCGCTCCCATCTCGCTGAAGCCTACGAAATGCACTCTGAAATAAAAGGAAGACACTCTTAGCACGGAACCATCGTATGACTTTTTTATAACCTACTGTCTGACTTGCTCCACCCGATGTAGACGTTATTCTTGATGTTCTCCGCTTCCAGCCAAACTCTCAACGGCTCAAAGTATTCGGCAATGGCCTTGCCACTCATGATCCGCTCTCCGGTGAAAGCTTCCATTGCGTCGGGCCATGGTTTAGAGGCGCCCATCGAAAGCATATCTCTGTGGGAGAAACCTCAATCACATCAGTTGAAAAGGACTAAAAATATTTGCTACTCACTCGAAAGCCTTTCCAGCCTCGGCGCTGCCATAGAAATCACAATTGTCCAGAGGCAATTCGGGGTTGGTGGGGTCATACTGTCCCGCCTTCTCACAGGCTGACTTGTAGAACTGGAATTGAATGATGAAGGAGACCAGATACCTCAGGTACTCCACGTCGGCGGACACGTGGTACTTGGCGGTGGCGTCAAAGTCCTTCTCGGTCCTCACGATTGGAGGCTCAATGCCGGAGTACTCTTCCCTTAGCTTCCAGAAGGCGCAGTTCCAGTTTTCTTTCTTGACCTCTCCACGGAAGAGGGCCCACCGGTACTTGTCCATGGTGAAGGCGAACGGCAAGAAAACCACCTTATCCAAAGCTGTTAGGAACAGCTTGTTGATTCGGGCTTCTTCGTCCAGTGTGTAGTCTTTCAGAAGACCGATTTTCTGCAAATGCCTCGGCGTGGACACAGACAGTGATAGAACATCACCCACCGCCTCGTGGAATCCGGGATTGGCGCCAGTACGGTAAACATGGGGAAGATGTTGATATTGTAAGAAATACTGAATGTGGCCCTGTTCGTGGTGGACAGTGAACAGTTGGTCTTGGTTAACCCTGGTGCATTGTTTGATGCGAACATCGTCGGTAAGGTAGAAGTCCCATGCACTGGCATGGCACACCAGATCACGACCATCGTCTGGCTTCTCAATGATGCTCTTTTCCCAGAATTTCCTAAACAAGTTTGATTGATTTATTTTTTCGGACTGACATTCCAAAATGAACTTACAGCGGTAGCTTCTTCAAATTCAGCGAAGTAAAGAAGTTATCTCCCAACTCGAACATTTTCTTAGCGTCATACCCCTGACGTACCATCTCGTCGGTGACATCGATCAGCGGCTTGTCCGGAAATGGTGAAATAATGCTGGCGATCTCACCCCAAGTCTGACCCCACATATTGCCCAGCAGATGCATTGGAATGGGGCCCTTCTCGGACACTACCTTATCGCCATAGACCTGCCTCAAACGATACCGAACATAACCATGAATTTGTTCGTACAACGGCCGGATTGCGGCGAAGATATCTTCCAACTGCTGTTCGAAGGTTTCGTCCTCGTATTCGTCAAGCCAGACCTCAGCTCCGGATGTGAAATCTATTCGAAAGACAGTTTAAGAGAGACCTCCCTCTGTCAGATTTTTTTTTCTTTACTTACTGTTCAACTTGGCTGCCTTCAAATTAAGTTCCACATACTTTTCAAACGGCTCCCTAACAGCTGTACCAGCCTTGGTGTACCAGATCTTCCAGTAGTACTTCAACTCCTCCGGATCTCGGCTCGTGGTCAGGATCTCCGTCAACTCAGGCTCTAATTGCATGTCGCACTTGGTGCGATCAGCGTAGCTGCATATCCTTACTTTCGCATAGTTCGACTCCATCTTGGACAGTGTATTGGTCAGGACATCGTACTCATCAGCGGGCAGTGCCGAGTATCCCAGCTTAGCTAGCTTTTTAAACTGCCGGTGTAAGTCGGCGTTCCGGAAACTACGCCAGTCGAATTGCTGAATATCGCGTGCGATTTGCTTCATAAACTTTGCAGTTTCCGCAGAGGCTTCGTTGCGTAGCTTCTCATTCGCGTCGGTGATGTTCGATGCGTAGGCCCAGGCAGCCTCAGTGTCAATATTTATCCTCTGATTCAGTTCGGCGTTGAGGTTTTCAAGGTATTTAGCTGCATCCTCTTCGGTGTTGCCAGTACCTACATTTCGTCCATGGCAGAGCTGGCAAAGACATGCAAAGTTTATTTCAAGGGAAAGTCATTCGATTTGTATGTGCGACTTACCGCCACAGCTCCTGCGAGTAGGAGGAGCAGCAACTTCATATTGTCTCAAGTAAAATTTAGTCTGAAATGGAAGGGCAGTATAAAAAAAATGGTAGGTTTTGAATTCGTTTGCATTTTTGCGTAAGCTTTTAGCTCCTCCACAGATGCCACCCCTGGTTTTAGAGGGACTGTCGTGTGTTTTATTCACAAATCTATAGGCAGCTATCTTTAAACATTTCTTGTTGTCTTATGCCGCATTTACACAGTCACACATTCCTATCACGGAAAATTAAAGGGATGCTAAATACTAAATAGCCGCGTGATTGAAAGGGACGGCATTAGCTAACACGCAAAAAAACGTGACACGTTTTTTCGTCGCCCATCTAGTTTACGTGGTAGGAATTATGGGAAAGCTATGCATGTTGTTATTTTTATAGCGACGGCTCACGAAATTTCGCTTTCCTATAAAACAAAATGCCTTCCGGAAGTGATGAGCGGATGTTTTAAATCAGAAATAGAAATATTTTCAAGTGATTACAGAAATTATATTCTCCGGAAATTGGGTTTATTTCCGTTTTACGTACCTATAATTATGGGCAGCACATCCATGACACTTTAGGCGTCTGATTTGTGATCTCATTCTTACTCCTGTACTAGCATTGACTGGGGAAAAACGGATTTCTCTGTCACGTCTCGTGCAAAAATGCGCGTGCGTGATCGTGTAAATGCAGTTTTATTCGTTTATAAATCGCCTGAATTTGTTTTTGCTTTCTAGGAGTGTTTGTATTTTCTTAAAAAGTGCAACTGCTGTCCACTCATTGTTACAGCAGGGATGTCAAAAATTCCCTAATTGTGTGTAGATAAATAAATGGGCAACCATTTATCAATTGAAAATTTTCCGATCACACAAATACCATCGATCGGCTCAGCAAATAAAGTCCGAACCCAATTAAACAACTCCGCACTTTTATTTATTTAATCTCAAGCGATAACTGACATATTTATTTCGCACACATGTCAGGTAGCTATTTATGGGACTTTAGATAAGAGCCGACGATTGTTGTCAAGATAATCATCTCGATAACGAACTTCTCCACTTTTTCTAAACGAGCGTGTAGTTTGTAGTGATCCAATCTGTCATTATCGATGGCCATTATTTGCGAATTGTTTCAATTATGTTATTTGTTTATCGGACTCGCACTCGATGCTGTATCGCGTATGTTTGTATTTGTGTACACTCACCTCCACGGAGAATACGTGGTTGGAAATCCGATTGATCTGATTGTCATTGTAAACAAAATTTGTTTGCCTATTCAATTAAAAGTGAGTGGATTTAGTTGTTGTTCCAGGTATAATAAACTGATAGCGGTTTGGCCTTAATAATGTGAAAGGTCAGTGGACTGGATACAGCTTTAAATAATGTCGTTTAATCCATCAATGTCGGATTAGAAATGGGGAAATTTGATGGGACGGAGTTAAGAGTCGTTTGGATGCGATGCTTTTGGGATTAAATATGCCTTCGCTTTTGGGTTGTTTATTGTGGAGGTGAACCTTTATTTAATGTCTGCTCTGTCATATTTGGTTGTAAAACCAGGGAGTGGTTGCTTCATGTCTCTTGTGAAATTTCTTTACTATAGGAGTGTCAAAATATGAAGGAGGAGAAGCCTCTACGTGTATGCAGCATTTTTGGACCCTCTACGACCCCAAAGATCGTAGGTCTGCTACCTAACGATAATGCATTCAAACACATTAGTCAAATTCAGTCTAACATTGTTCCGTTCTACCCAACTTTTGCGTAAGAAAACGTAGTTTGACTAATGTCATCGAATGCATTATCGCTAAGAAACAGACCTAATGCCAACCACTTCAGCCAGCTGTCAGACTTAGTTAACTTGTTTTTTGAACGCACTCTCCCAATTTATGCTTCTTTAATGTTTTCAAAAGTTCTTCGACGCAATATTTTGACTTGCAAACAAATTACAACTTTGTGGTGACAGTTTGTATTACATTTCTGAAGGATGTGCTAAAATTTCTCTTTGACGTGGGTAGAAGTGACAACGAAATTATGAACAATAAATTAGTGACCTTATTATGGGTAATCGTAAATGCACGCATTAGGTAATTGACTGCTTGATGACAAGCGAAATGTCAAAAGTCTAATCAGTTGTGACAAATGTCCGTCGTCTTTATGTAAAAATTGATTTGTCGCTGCCTACATTTACTTTTCTAGCGATCAATGGAATGCGGGCTGTCATATGCTGTCATTTTGGTCCTACTATTCCGGACACTTCCCTTTGTTCTTCAATGAAACATAGAAAACATAAAAAGAGCCCTTCTAGATTTGATAAGTTACCCCGCTTAACCTTATTTTGACTGCAAGAACTGTCAGAAAACTGTCCATGCTAAGAGCACTTTAAATGCAACTTTGTCGTACCTTTAGTTGTCTTTATTGATCAAATGTCACTCAAAAGACGTCACTGTAAACACAGAATACAAACACAAAACGGGAACCCCTTCACTTTGCCTACATTAAATAAAAACTCACTCACACTTTACCGATGAACACATAAAACAACGAAATTGATACATTTGGCTAAGAAAGGTAAATCACCTCGAACTCAAATTGTATGTCTGCATTTCATAAATAATTTTACCACAGATATGTTTAACAAATTTTCATACTCAATCAGATTCAGCTAATCAGCCAATTCACAAATTCCTCTCACAGCTGACTGTTAAAATAACCTACTCACAAATTGACGTAATTAACAATAATTGTTTCAACGAACTGTTCTTGCACAACCAACTTGTTTCGTGATTTAAAATTCAACTTGCATTCACGTTTGGGTACCTACACAACGGTTTTATATTGTATGGAAGTTAAATTTTCGCACTGAATCAGAAATTTGGAAAATAAATGCTTCCACAAAAAATGTATCTATTCTCGATGAGCAGCAGTTTTTTGTTTGCTTACCAGCCAGGTGCACACCACAGAAATGAGTCAACTTCCTTGTCGGACACGGTGTCTGAAACTAACCGCGAAGGCCCTACTGCCGGTCGTTTTTATGGTGACAAAAGTGCTGTCTTGTTTCTTGGTTCTTTGAGTCTTCTTGTTTATCTGGGGTTGAGGTTGTTTCTCTTTGCTGTAGTTGTTTTGGCTTTGTTTGGATTTTGTTGTATATTTTCGATTTTATATTCGTGCTACAAAAATACATCTGACACTTTATTGATGTGGAATGAAAGTAATCGCAAATCTCCGGGTAAGTAGGTACCTATATCGCGATTGCGAGCAAATGTTTACCCATGCGTGCAGCGAGGAGATCCGCGCAGATAGACAGTCGTGATCATTGTATTCAATTATCACGATGAACGATCCATATCCATATCCATAGCAAAGCTGCTTCTATGGGTTTCTATGATGTCGATATAGTTTCGATTCTGGGGTCTGGGATTGTCAGGCCAGCGCTGGTTTCGGAAACTTTCCAGCTAGGATCGCAGAGAGGGCGGTTTTATTTTTTCTTTATTCCCAAAGTTTACTCGTTTTATACCTGAAAATTTTACTTCCACTTTGTGTTGACAGTGTTATCTCGGATAGGGAAATGCAACTGTCAACTAAGTGGTTTGGCAGGAATGTTCGGTACCTAAGGCAAGCGACTCGTTGTTGACGTTTTGAACAGAAGAATTCCATTAGTTATCACTTTTCGACACACAACAAGTTGAAGAGTCTTTTACAGATTACAGAGAAAAAAGACTACTCACAAGATAAAATTATGCATTTTGAATCTAGATCACTTTTTCTGAATCTCTAATGATTTTCGGAGTTGCACGAAATTTCTTAAGAAACATTTGTCAGCTACCTAGTTATGGTTGTTAAAAGATCGTCTCGTCTTGTTTATTATTTCTTTGATTGGCTGGACCGTGTAGTCGCTGTACCACACTTACGTCTGATTGCCAAAATCTAAGACGACAACAAAAACATTTGTGTAAGCTTTTGCATCAGAAGATCCATATTCTTCGATTTCTCTGTCACTAGAAAGTATGCCTACTTAATTTAAGCTCAAGAATTTCTGCTTCTTAATACTAATGGCGTTTTCCATTGGTTTCACTCGGGGATCCACTCATTCGGAAGTCCAATGGAACAGCAAAACTGCTTCTGACAGAATCCACAAAAGTATTGGTGAAATGCCAAAAAATAATCTACGGCTGCTGTCAGCTGACTTGTAATAAATACATAAAATTGCACTTGTATGAGTGCTTCTTGAGTGGATTCTGACTTGAAATCGAGAAGCGAAATTCTCTTCTCAGAATCACCAGAAGATTATTTTTGTGCCAATGGAACAGCATTTTTTTGATTCCGGACTCTCCCGGACGCTTCTTTTTGTCCAATGGAAAACGACATTGTACCCACTCGTTATTTTGTTAACATGACCTAAGTTTTTAAAAAAATAGCTACCACCATTTTTGTATCAAGATGTCAACAACATTTTTGTATCAAGATGTCAACAACATGGCGGTAGCTACGTTTAAAAACGACGAATTTTTGGATCACCGAAAAATATGAAATGAATCAAACCAAATTTTTCATATTACTCATTTGAGAAAAGGTCATTCGACACACAAGCCTGCTGGCTTTTCATCAACGATCTCTTTTTCTATCTCTCAGTCTGATCTGAATCTGACTATTCCCGCTGAGCGCGTCGATAAACCTTCTGAGTTCTGACTTCTGACACTGAGCTGCACTTCGGTCGTCAGCAGACTTTCTCATGAGTGTCAACTGCACATTTGCAAGTCTGACCTTAGTTTAAGTGAACGTTTGGGTGGTGCAGAAACTCAGTCTTTACATTGTCCTATTCGGGCCAGTAGGGACGTTCAAGTACATTGGGGACGTTCAAGTATCTAGTTTAGTAAGTCTGACAGCTCTCTCACTAAGTGAATCTCGGTTTTGATTGGTCGAAATCGGTCGTGAGAGCAGCTGTTTCAGTTGACGTTTATGGAGGGGTAGCCGACGAATCTAGTCAAGAAATTCGTGACTGAGTACTAAGTTGACAGTTCTCATATGTGGCTGACGTAGAAAACGTGACGTTCCCGACCATTCTAGTTTTTGCGTTCAGGTTACATCTTATCCAGACCAATCTAGTCGTCTCAAGAAAACTAGGTTCTTAAATGCGCCCAGTGTTTTTTTTAATGCATTTTCTTTGCTTTTGCTGTCAAAAAAAAAATTAAATAAAATAGTTTAAATGGAAATAAAAGTTTCAAAAGGTCGTCTGTGCTCTGTGTTATTTTTCTATTTGATATTGTGCAAGATGATGTAATTTTAAATAAAGAAACGTTTCGGAGTCGCGATTGTGTGTGCTGTGTCGTGTGAGTGCAAATGGAGATCTAGATTTTGAAACTTGAAACGCATCTAACATGAAAAGTAGTGAGCGTATATTTTAACCACAGATTGTATTTTCCAGCGGGGTTTAATTTCCGTCAATTGCATTTTATTTGTCCGATCTTTGAGTAGTTTTTGATCGACTCTAGAGAGATACCTATATCTGTTTAGATTTTGTTGTAAAATTAATCCTTCGTTTACACTGCAACTGCGCTAAGTCTTACAACTTTACATTGACCGATCGATGAATAGATGCGTCCAAACCCAAGGAGAAATAGGTAATTGACATCTAACGTCAATACAGCTTCGAGGTGATTATTTCTTTATAGGGGTCGACAATCATTTTGTCTTGACCGTTAAAGCTGAGCTCGCACTTGTATATCACGACGTTGAACTTGAATTTGCATCAACGGGTTGATTATGTATTCCAAGTGGGCCATCCACGTTCGTCTTTGTATTTTAATTCATTTCTTAGCGAGCCCACTGTGCATGCAAAAACTTTTGCGGTTGAAAATGACGGCCGAACAGAGTAAGTCGATGGGGTAAAGCGAGAGCACATTTCAAAAAACGGCATGTGGGTGCCTGGTAAATAGTTCGCGCTTCTTTCATACAGTGATTTAATTTAGGGGCACGAATTATATGTTGGCCTCTATTGAAACTTTATAAAAACATGGGAGGGTTGTGCGTATTGTGTCCAAGAGGACTATTTAGGACCGGAAGTTTGTCTTTTCAAACTCATTCGGTAGTCAGTTGTACAAATAAACTGGGAACCCTTCTCGGAAGAGTTCTTTTTTTGGATATTTTCCAGGCAGTCGCGAGAGGTGGACAGTGACCAGCGGTCAAATAACTATAGCAATTTGACGCTTCTTGTTTGACTGTGCCAGCCGATTTCCATTTCCTCCACCTAATCGTTCCCAAATTCAAATCCCCTCCCTCGTTCTTAACACAACTGATTTAGAAAAAAAAATTGCCCATTTATTTCGAGCTCAAGTGCAAAATTACAAAACTATTCGAGTCTTAAATTCACCGAGTATAAGTTGCTCCGGTTCCAGATGCTGTGATCTTCCTACGAGGACTTGCATTCTAAAAAGGAGGACAGACATTATTACAAATGAACACAAGCGTTTTGTTCTTCAAACTCACTGTTGGTGACCTCCCATCCCAGAGGCACATTCAGTCGATCAATTTCCGCCCTCAGCCAAACGCGTAGCGGAGCAAAGTATTCCAACAAAGCCGAAGAATTCATTTCGCGCTCTCCTGTGAACGCCTGTAAGGCGTCTCTCCAGTGCTTCGATGCGCCCAGTTGAAGCATTTCCCTAAAATCAACAGGCATGCTTAACTTAGTACCAAGACCAACCCCTGCAGTGGATTTCACTTACTTGAAGGCGTTTCCAGCTTCAGCACTTGCGTGAATATCGCACTGGTCCAAGGTCAGGTTGGGATCTCCTTCTACGAACTGGCCGGCCTCCTTACACATTGCCTTGTGGAATTGAAATTGGAAGATGTGCGCCGCAAAGTACCTGCGAAGCGGATCCATTGTATACGGACATTCAACAAATGATAACTCACCTCAAGTACTCGACGTCGGCGCTTACGTGATACTTAGCTGGTGGGTCAAAGTCCTGCTCGGACCTTTCAACGGCGGGTTCGATGCCACCATGCTCAGACCGCATTCTCCAGAAGCCACAATTCCAGTTGTTTTCGCTGAGATCACCACGGAAGACGGCATAGCGATACTTGTCCATTGTGTAGGCAAACGGAAGGAAGACCACCTTCTTCACAGCCTAAGAGAGGATTGTGATTGAAGTCGGTATAGAGTAGAGACTGAGAGAGGAAACCTACGTTTTTGAAGAGCTCATTGATTCGGCTCTTCTCGTCCAGTTCGCCACTCTCGATGAGTCCGATTTTGGCCAGGTGCTTGGGTGTTGCAACAGACAGGGCAATCACATCGCCTACAGCTTCATGGAAGCCGGGATTTGGCGCCTGTCGGAAGGGCACTGGTTGATGCTGGTACTGCAGATAGTACTGAATGTGGCCTAGCTCGTGGTGGGCGATGTAGAGGTATCGCGTCGTCACTTCGGTGCACTGTTTAATACGCACGTCGTCGGTTTGGAAGAGATCCCATGCGCTGGCGTGGCACACGATTTCACGATCTGTTGGCTTTTCGAGGACGCTCTCCTTCCAAAATGTGCTGCGGACAAACAGATAATTTCTTAGCTACGCGATGACGAAATTGCTGATGAAATCAGCTGCAAAGTTTACTTCAGTACAAAGAACACAAGCGATAAATCGACACACAAACGACGTTTGTACAGAGGGAATTGACCTCATTCAAGTGGCTGTTATTTAATCACTGGGTTATCGACTTATACTCACGGAGGCAGTTTTGTCAGGTTAAGTGAGGTGAAGAACTCGTCTCCCAACTCGAAAATCTTTACTGGCGTTAGCCCCTGGCGAACCATTTCGGTGGTGACATCAACATATGGTTTCTCAGGATAGGGCGTGAACAGATCAACGACTTCCTCCCAGCTCTGTCCCCACATGTTGCCCAGCAAGTGCATGGGAATGTTTCCCCTAGCAGACACCACCTCGTCTCCGTAGCGTTCCCTTAGTTTAAAGCGCACATAGCCGTGCAGCTCTCTATAGAATGGCAGCAGTTGTTGATACACTCTGTCTAAATTCTCCTCGAAGTGTGGGTCGTCATAGGTATCAATCCAGTCCTCGGCATACGATCTGAAATCTACGAACCCCGAATAAGGCTGCCGTGCATAATAACGTCCAACCTACCATTTAATTTCGCAGCCTTTCTGCTGAGGTCCACATACTTCTTGAAATTGGCTCGCATCGGAGTGCCAGCTTTGTCGTAGAAAACCGTCCAGTAGTACTTCAGCTCCTCTGGATCTCTGCTCTGCATCAATCGCCCCTGAATATGCGGTTCCAAAGTCAAGTCACACTTCTCTCGCTCCGTATACGAACAAGCCTTTAGCGTGGCATAATTCTTTTGCATCGATGTGATGGCATCCAGCAGCTCCTTGTGCTCCTCCGTGGGCAGCGCATCGAATCCAAGCCTCGTGAGGAACTTTACCTGCCTGGCGGTATTTTCGTCCTCCAAATGCTGGTAGCCCAGCTCGAGAATCTCCTCAGCTAACGCCTTGTTGAACTGTGCATTCTCGGCGACAATTTCGTTCTTCCGACGGAGATTCTCATCAGTAATGTTGGTGTTGGCTATCCAATTCGCGAGTGTCGCACGATGCGAGTGCTGCCTCAAGGTTTCGGACTTTCGCTCCAGGAAGAGCGATGCTTCAACCTCTTGTCTGGAACAGGAACCAGCCCTCGCTGGGGATATGGCACCCAAGCTAAAGCCGATTACTAGAAGAATGATCTCTAGATTCGTCATTTTTCAACCAAATTTCGGCACAGACTGAGCACTGGCTGGTTGCCAAATGGGGAAAAATCAGTCGATGACCTCGTCTAAAGCAGGTTATCTCTCGGCAATTGATATGCAGTAAATTAGTAAATTGGTGCGCCTTTGGTAATAGATAAGACTTACGATTCACAGTGCAAATTCTGGAAGGTCTATATTTATACTTTGTTTCGCAAATAAAGTGCTGCACAGCAAAGGATTGTTGTAGTGTAAACAAAAATAGCCGCACGGCCTTGGGAAGACGAGTTTTCAACCGGTTAGGCAGTTTGAGATTTAAAAATTGAAAAAGTATTCAATGGGGAGGGATATTTCTATTTTTGTCGACTGGGAATTCATTTTTTGGTGAATAAAAAAAATATTATTTTGAGTATTTAAATAAACATAAATTTTTTCTCTGGTTCTATGATCAATTCGAATATTCAATGCCTCATAAATTACCTGCTGACATACTTGTCGGTAAAGAAGTAGTCAAATTTAACAAATTTTCTGTTCAATCTAACCCAATAAATCAGAGAATATCTCTTAGGAAATGTGTTTGTCCTTAAATTTGAGAGATTGTTCCCCTTGTTTACGGATTCATTTTCATTTTCATTTTCATTTCAATATATTTTGATAAATGACGTTCAAATGACTTGTCAAAATAAAGGGAAATTCCGAATTCCAAGTGCACGGAGTGTATTTCTGTTCTAAACATATTGACAATTCATTCGTTAAAAAAAGCATTCTCTTTCGAAATGATGGCTCTTTAAAGTTTCTCAAATGCGAATAAATACAGCTAAATGGGAATATTATTATTTCTCTTTAAATTTGCAATTGCTTTTATCTCTATGTCAGTTGAATAATTTGCTAAAGGAAAATTGTCTCCTAATGAAAATCCCACTGCATGTGCTTCCCACCTCAGTCCGCATTCCGCACTGCCTTATCCACATCGCCTCAGCTAGCAAATAAATCCACCGGCAGCACTATCGCCCGACAAACTGTCACTTTTCCAAATGTCACTTCTCAAGAGAATTCCACAGAACAAGTTTTTGCTCTTCAGTTTTGTTGTCACTTTGTCGGGAGCAGGTGGATCCGTCGTTTCTCCATATATCGCTATAGTTTTAAATATTTTCTTGTTTTTCTTCACAAATGGAACTAATTCCCTCCAATTGTGCGTGTTTACTGTAAATTTTGTGCAAACTACTTACTTGTTCGATGTGCGGTCATAATTCAACCCAAGAATTCCGGCTAAAGCGCTGATGCCTGATGCCCTTCAAGTGCATCGTTGTATTGTCTCTGCTTGTAATCTGCTACGTTTCAAGAAAGTCGCTATGAAATAAAAAGAAAAGAAAAAGAATAGCATGTAAGAAGGAGCAGCAACAAAAAAGGAATTTCTTCAAACAAATTTAGAAGAAGCGGGTGCCAAAGTGTAATCCTTTCGCTAGTGCTATGCTGTGCTATTTTCCTCCTCATTGTTATTGTTGTTTTTGTTGATGGTTTCGTTAAAAAAAAATAATATAGAAATAGAAAAAGAAAAAGTGTCTTGTTTCACGCTAGCGTCGCGTATAGTTTGTGCAAAAGAAAGTATCTGCGTCAGAGTCGCCCCTTCCGTTGAGCGTTTCGACGATGAATAACCATCCGACACCTCCGCAGCAGCGCCACGGTCACGCGGCGGGTCATCATCCTGTCCTGCATCCACCATTTATAAGCAATTCGCTGGCCATTCGGCAGGAGATTCAGCGCTTCGAGAGCGTCCATCCGTCAATATACGCGATTTATGATTTAATTGACTTGCTGCCCGACGCACAGATTGCCCAACAGATCCGGGACCATGTTGTCTGCATTGAAGGTGAGTTGAACAGATCTTCTACCATGTAAGAGGTGATTGTTATAAAAATGCTTACGCTAGTTGAGCTAAGCCACTGCGAAGAAAGAGAGAAACGATAAAGATCGGGTGCGGATGAGGAGATGAAAAGTGAAGCCGAAGCGAGAAACCGGCTTCGCGTGAACTTGGATTTGTTTACATTGAATTTGGAGGGAAACTTCGTATCGGAGGAGATTTCGGGTTTTACGTTTTTCAAGTTGATTTCTGTTTTTTTTTTTATCTTGGTCCGGTTGCGGACTGGAATCGGGTTTGACTCTTGTTCGTAAGTACTTCACGAACGAGAGATCACCTCATTTATGTTCAGGCTGTAGTTTTTTGTATGCCCTTGGCTTTTCTTCGATAACCGTTCGTAAATATTCTGAGAACTTGGTTACATAGAGAGGATTATGTTCCTACCGTCAGAAGTCAAAACTGAAGGTTAAGGAGTGGAAGAGCGATATAAGTTTGACCAGCAAAGGACTGCAACGACAGCTCATCAAAAATCGAGCGAAGAATAATTTCTGCCAATTGCTGCTGCTTCGGGCTAAGAAGGCAATTGCATAGTAAGTCGTAAGTCCCTCTGGCCGCCTATACCTTGCTTAGCTGAACTCTGGTTACGACCCTCCACTCTTTGAAAAGTCTGAAGCTTGTTCTCGTCCGTCTCTGGTGCAACTGCGGTGGTAAAACTGAGGAACTGTGCAGCGCTGAGTAGGCCAGAGCGGTGCTGGACTGAAGAGCTGTGAAATTGGCAATTAGACAGTCACGGCAAGAGGTATTCAAACAATTTGACTGCTGTCCACTGTTTTAAAACACAGAACTGCTCTGATTACACGTCTTTTTGCGGTCGAAAAATATCAGCTAACCACTCGAGATGACGCCCCTCAACTCAAAAGCCGCCCTTCAATTCAAAAGCCGCCCCATAATTTCCCTCGATAAGAACATTGCTATCAGCGCACTGCCCCATCCCACTGATCTGCACTCACTCGTCTCCATCAATCTTCAACAGAGACCTTTCTCCATCTGCCACTGTTGAAGGAATTCGATTCCATTGGGAATTCGGTACCCTTTCTCGGAGGAGTATAGCATCACCTCGCACGCATAGGCAAACTCTCTCCACCGGCACACACAAAATCAATCACTGCCAAGTGACTGTGTCGTAATGAGGCCGGGAGTGAAGGCCCAGATTGGCATCGCCCAAACCATCGGAGGCGGCCAAAAAATCCAATTTGAATGGATTAAAACGTCTCTGGGTAGTAAATGGATTTTTTTTCTTTTTTTGTTGTGTAAAGCCTGCGAAATGGCCATCACATTCGCAGCCCGTACCACTGGAATGCCGGGCAAGGTAGGCAGACACCACCACCTTCGCATGGGAGTGCATTTCGAATGCAAAGCACACAGACGACGACTCAACAAATAGAAATAAAAAAATAAAAAAAGGAAAAAAATTAAAATTTTGTATAGTTCTCTACAACTGGTGGCGACTATAGTTTTCTCCTTGCTGCTGGTTGGCTTCCTCATTTATTCGATTCATGCATCCAAGCGCCGGTAACTTTCAATTTCGATTCGATTAGCATTCGAGTTCGAGTTCGAGCTCTATCAGCGGCAGCGAAATAGCGACAACGACGACGACTGCAACTACTGGCAATGATGACAGCGGCAGTTGTACTTGGCAGTATAGACAGGAGCGTTTGTCGGTGCCACTGTCATTGGCTGTCGTCTATATCGCTGGGTGCAGGACATTTGTCCGCCATCCTACACCGAGTATGCAGCCCAGTGCGCAATTGGCCATTTGTTTCCCTGCCTCTTAAGCACCGTCATGATCATATGCACCCCATTTCCGTTTATGCATTGCAGTGACAATTGCATGCGATGCGGAGGAGTATTTCACTTCCTGTGTTGACAGTTGAGAGTCGGTGGGTCCCCCTGTCCCACCTACACATCGGCTGTTCATATATAATGTATATGTAGTCAAGCACACAAGTCGGGTACACGCTGGCTGAACTTCATTCATGTTTCGGCGGCACTGCCTCTTTAACGGTCATGCCAGTGAATGGGAGATGATTTGCGCGTAATTGTTTAGAATGCAATTCGTTTGTGGGTGAGTTCGTTGAGTGTGTTCAGCCCTTGGTGAATGGGAGTGTGTTCTCGGCGAACTCAGTACTGTAATCCACGAGGGGGAATCGTACAACACCCCTTGAAAGTCATTCGCAGAGATATGGCAAGCGATTATTCAATGACATAAGATGAAGGAATGACAGCTTAGACAGATAGTCCCAAGGGGGGCTTCGACTGCCAGTTTCCTAAGATTTAAGGGGTTCGCCTGGGTAACAGCCTATAGGACTATACAACACTTAAGGGTTGCAATCGATTCATGGAAATTTATTGAGAAGTTTCAAAAGCTGTCGTGTCCGGTATTTTATGTGATGAAGGGGGGTGCGTTGTCAAACGTCATTGTAAAGAATTGACACTTGAGTTGCTTTCAAAAGGGAATTCAGTTTCTTTTGTTTGTGGAGGTTTTGTAAAGTAAGATATATTATTCGCATAGGTCTAATGGACTTGTGTACATCCTTGGAACAGGAAAAGAGTTTGTTTCCATTTCAATTTGCAAAGGCCAAGTGTCACTGTCAGTCGCAATCAATTTGGATGTCTGCCTTCTGAAATTTGAATAAAACGTACATCATCGTCAGTGTCGATTTTGTTTGTTTTGAAAGGATGTATACTCCTTTTGTTTACCATAATGTCCGGTCTCCACTTGGAATCTGTCAAACGTCATCTTCGCAGCTGCATACTAAAAACAAACTTATGGTTATAGTACCGGCTGATTTAATCTTCATTGTTACTTTAAGGAATTCTGACAGCTGACAACGTGAATTGACATTTTTATGTTTGTTTTCATATTTTCCTAAAGACAATGGATACATAAGTGTCTTGCATTTTGTTATCTAAGAAAAAAGACGGAACTTTTTAACTTATCGCAAACAAACTGACTCATTGACAGTTGTCATTAAAAATTAATATAGGCGAACGTTTTTACATTGGCGACATCTTTTTTAATATAGATCGTCGCGGAATTGTTTCATTGGCCAGGTTATGATCTGGGCTTGGGGGATCAGCGCCTTCTCGCTTTGCTACTGGTTCGGCGTAACCACAAACAACAACGTCAAATGCATAATATGAAATAGTATTTTCTTTTTTTTGACAGCTGTCATTTTGCTGCTCTGTTTGTCTGTCTGCCTCATTTTAAAGCATTTGTGTTCTCTCTTTTTGCCTCTAAACTAATTTAGAAATGGCCGAGATTTTTGACAGATGTCTTTGTGTTTTGTTTTTTTTTTATTTCAAAAATCTACTCATACTTAGAATTAGAAATGAAAGCATAAATTTAAAGTGTAGTAGCTATACAACTACAAATCCGTTACCTTATTTCAAAAAAAAGAACGCGATTGACTGACGTGACATTGACACATTTTGAAACATCAAAATTAGTATATTATATATTTTTTTAGTAGACAGACGCCATTTTGACATTTAATCACTTAACGCATATAAATCTCATTGCAGACTGCATATTTTTATTTTCCTGTAATGGAAGTAATGAAATCAGAAACATTCACCGGGGCATTTTAGCTGACAGACGTCATTTCAACTACTTCTCCATGTCAGATAATTATCTGGTTATTCCGCTGTCTTCTTTTCTTCTTCTCTACAACTAAAAAGATACGCCTACGGACCGAAAAATAGATACGCTTACGGACCGATTAGTATCACAGATTGTTTCCATCGATTTTAGGTTGACAGGCGTCATTTTGACAGTCGAACTTCATCTCTCTATCATATTAGTAACTCGTTATTCCGGTCGAAAATCGGTACGCTTACGGACTGATTACATTATTACAATTTTTTTTCATCGCCTTCACTTCGACAGATGTCATTTTGACAATTGAACTGTCCTGTTTATGTGTCGCAATTATTTTAATTGCAAATTGCAGTCTCTTGTTAATT
The DNA here is from genome assembly GCA_948293265.1 of Cheilosia impressa. Lineage (NCBI taxonomy): Eukaryota > Metazoa > Arthropoda > Insecta > Diptera > Syrphidae > Cheilosia > Cheilosia impressa. The sequence continues at coordinate 51,775,253 of OX411883.1, read as the reverse complement.
TGATTACAACTCCACTTTAATAATACAGTCGTAATTAAATATTTGATCCAACATGGCCTCGCCATCTCCGAAATCAGAAAACAAATGAATCACGGTCCGTATAACATAAAGCTCATAATTATATATCGCCCCCCTTTGGCCATGACATCATAATCGATCGCTCACAATTCCCTTTATCCTTCGCTCTCATCCACCCCCAACAAGACTCCTTCCACCCACTTGTCTACATCAAGTGTTTATGAGCCGTACGAGAGTATTGCGTTCGTATAAAAATTTCAAACGAAATGGACCGATTTTACGAAGGAGCGCGAACAACTTTGACGCTGTAAAATTGCAATAAAACAACGAGAGCTGAATAAAATGAGTATAATTAAAACGCCACCTCTAATAAGGACTCGCACTCGTATAGCCATTCGGCAACACCAGCTCCACCCTCTGATGGCGTGCTGCTCCTTTTCAAATTGAATTCCTTCCACCCTTGCGGCAGTCAAAAATGCTTTGCACTCTTTTGTTTATCCTTGTTAACGCAGCCGGATAACAGGGAATTATGGATTTCATTTCCTTTTTTCCGTCATTAATCGGACGGAATGTTAATAATGTGGAAATCATTTCAGTGCTTTCCGCATGGGTGACGTTTAGCAGATGAAGTGAAGGGTTTGCAAGTGTGTGGCGATGACATCAGCGGCAAGTTGGCGAGACAATCGTTGTCATTTTGTGTTATTCATTCATTTATTCATCGGCCACTTTTAACTTCATCCGCCGTTTGTTTCAGTTGACACCTGTCAGTTTAACAGACTGTCAAGTGTCAGCAATAAACTAATTAATCCTCTCAAGTGAAACGCCTTCGATCGCTTCTCGCTCAATTACCATATCAAGTGTCAATTAATTTCCACAAGTGTCATTTGCAGTTTACAAGTGTCATAAATTGATTATCGTCGTGGCAGTGGCTCTCGATATCAATACGGCACAGAGCTGTCAAGTGTCAGGATGGCCGAGCGGTCTAAGGCGCCAGACTCAAGAGAAAATCTTGCCCACTCGCTGTGGGCTGCCGCTGAGCGTTCTGGTCCTCTCTGAGGGCGTGGGTTCGAATCCCACTTCTGACAAATGCTTTTTTTCCTCCCATTCTTATTCATCTGTCGTATATTTAAAATATCTAGCTCTCTTTGTGTAGCCGTGTGTGTGTTTGTGCTGGAACGTGTTTTTGGCGACCCTTCGTACGGGAAATGTAAACACGCAGCCATAGTCATTGTTGGAATTTGATACTGTTCCGCAAACAAAACGGACGGGTTTGTTTTTCATTCTCTCGTCATTCTTCTTCCTTTTTCTGTATATCCTGTAGGGTTTCTTTTTGCTGCGGGCATCTGTGTTCATTGTTTACCCCCAGCGAATGACAAATGCACACATATATACACGGAGAGAATTTGCTGTTGTAATTTGTTTTTGGACTGGATTTCTCCAATCGCTGGTCGCCAGTTGCCACTTGCCACCCATGGCGATGCGGTGCGGCAATTAAGGAGAGAAACAAGAAAAACCAAAACCACTGAAGTGGCCAGGCTACTTTGCTGGTTTTTGTTTTGTTCCACTGCAAACACACATCAAAGAGGGTACTCTGACAAGTGCACATGCTCTTTTGACACATTGGCAGATTGGCTGCCGCTCGAGGAGCCTCTCCAAAGTGAGCTATATATCTTTAATACTAATTGAGGAGTCGCCGATTTGTTGTTTTGAGTTGCGGCACACGCGAGTCATCCGCTCAAGTGGTATTTAAGGTCGCACTTGTTGACAGCTGTCAAAGAAACGTGTCAACGTACCATTCCAAAGAACAGACATTTGCATTTCGAAAAGGAGCCCATTTTATGGGTACTCTAGGCACACTGACCGCACCGTTAAGGGTCATTAATGTCAACATTTGCAGCGCCATTCGGCACACATCCTCTTATCTGGCAGAATGCGCTGACGTTGCGTTTGTGCGCTGGCACACGCGCACAGCATCTTAATTGCCCGACTTGGACGTTTAATTCTGTTTGTTTTGCCGTCGTCTTCGTGTTCGCTCGATGTAGGCTAAGCCAAGTCGTCGTCTTCGTCTTCGTCTTATCGTCAATTTGCAGAAAAAACGTCAGAAGTAATTGTCAATTCCCATAATTTGTCTTGTGTCACGAGCGCGAGGGAGCGAGACGAATGAATCAGTCGGGATGGAGACTCGCTGACCGCGTGTATTGTCGTTCTCGTGTAGGTTGGACTTTCCTGGCAATTAAAGTCGCGCTCTCTCTCTCTTGCCACCCCACCTTTCGGCCAATAGATGTCGATTAATAGAATAATTGCCGGGTGGCGGAAGAGATTCGCCGCGAGGAGTGGCGGCAGGCGCATTTAAAATTTAGTACACTACACATTCGAACAATGCCAATGAGGATGGAGATGGAATTATTAACGCGAGGAGTCCGCTGAGTTATTTTGAAATTAAGAATTTATTGTTACTGCGTTTAAAGAGAGAGGGAACTCCGTGACTTGAAGTTCAAATGTGCTATTTGGGCACAGTACAGTCTGACTCATGCGACCGCACGCACGCATTTTCGAAAGTGAATAATGTTCAAAGTGATTTTAAATGAATATCATTAGTGAATGAGCGAACGGAAGGACGGCGGGGCAACAAAATCTCTATTTTATTGGGGGTCTTCTTGTGGGAACATTGTCTTGCAAGTTGCAACATCTGGCAGTTGTGTAAATGCAGCCAAGATTGATGTCAACAGTTTGATGTTGTGTGGAATTGAGAAAAATTGTAGCTCCTGCATGGGATTTACTCTCGCTCAGCTTGTAGAGGCTCATGCTGTTTTATTTTCTGGGACACAGTGCCATAAGCGGAATGGACCTGCTTCTGTCATACCAATAATGACACATCGCTTATAAGAAACTCATGTGGAAACACCATGGACTTTTTTATAGTTTCACACGTTTTGGAATATAAGAACACCTCGAATATGAAAGACATTTTTTGGATTTAAGAGGTTTCTTATATCCGTCGTGGACTGTACAGGGAAGAGAAAGGTTACAAATTTGGTGTCCACGAAGGCACTAACTTTTCACTTTATAAAATAATTAGAGTCCCTGAAGGCTGTAACTTTTCGCTTGATAAAATAGGTAAAGTCCCTGACCGCCCTGCCTACCGAGAAGCTAGAGATGTCCATTGTGGCGTTCTGTCTGATTCAGTAATAAATTGAGTGGTTTTAGCAGAAGCAGCAATGATTGGTCTGGGAGTGTGGTGTCCTTCTCCTTCCTATAAACAACTTGTTCGCCCTCATTCGCAACTAAAACCCTCTTTTGCCGCTCCTCCTAAACCCACTAAACTTAGAGGCTTTCACAAGACAGTTATTGGATGAGTACAAGTCGTTGCCGAAGAGTGGTTCTGTCGGAAAGACCTTCAGTTTCTATTTTGTCCGCTCCTCCTAAACCCACTAAACTTAGAGGCTTTCACAGGACAGTACAAGTCGTTCCTGAAAAGTGGTTCTGTCGGAAAGACCTTCAGTTTCTATTTTGTCCGCTCCTCCTAAACCCACTAAACTTAGAGGCTTTGACAAGACAGTTATTGGATGAGTACAAGTCGTTCCCGAAGAGTGGTTCTGTCGGAAAGACCTTCAGTTTCTATTTTGTCCGCTCCTCCTAAACCCACTAAACTTAGAGGCTTTCACAAGACAGTCCAAGACGTTCCCGAAGAGTGGTTCTGTCGGAATGACCTTCAGTTTCTATTTTGTCCGCTCCTGCTAAACCCACTAAACTTAGAGGCTTTCACAAGACAGTTATGGGATGAGTACAAGTCGTTCCCGAAGAGTGGTTCTGTCGGAAAGACCTTCAGTTTCTATTTTGTCCGCTCCTCCTAAACCCACTAAACTTAGAGACTTTCACAAGACAGTACAAGTCGTTCCTGAAAAGTGGTTCTCTCGAAAAGACCTTCAGTTTCTATTTTGTCCGCTCCTCCTAAACCCACTAAACTTAGAGGCTTTCACAAGACAGTTATGGGATGAGTACAAGTCGTTCCCGAAGAGTGGTTCTGTCGGAAAGACCTTCAGTTTCTATTTTGTCTGCTCCTGCTAAACCCACTAAACTTAGAGGCTTTCACAAGACAGTTATTGGATGAGTACAAGTCGTTCCCGAAGAGTGGTTCTGTCGGAAAGACCTTCAGTTTCTATTTTGTCAGCTCCTGCTAAAACCACTAAACTTAGAGGCTTTCACAAGGCAGTTATTGGATGAGTACAAGTCGTTCCCGAAGAGTGGATCTGTCGAAAAGACCTTCAGTTGCTATTTGTGTCTTTTTGAGGCTTGAACCGAGAAGACTCTGTTCAGTAGAATATAACGAACTACGGAGCAGTGGATTGTTCTCAAGAAAATGCTGTCGAAGAAGTCACACGACAGCGCGGCAACTCTTCTAAATCCGTTTTTGTCCTTCAAAATTCTCGATGTGGTTGTGTTCGATTTTATCAGGGCAACCACCATTCCCCATAAGCCATAAGGGTCAGCAGGTTTCATGCTTTTTTCATGTTCTCAAAGTAAGGCTCCCTCTATACAGGTCTCGCTGAGAGTCTTTCCGCATTGACACCTTCTTGTATAAAGCTGCCGAACATTGTTCCTGAAGTAGAATTTGAACTTCTCTTCTTTTAAAGCTCTTTCTTGTTGCTTCACATCACATAGATGAATGTCAAGACTGAACAGTTCTGCTGTTAGCGGTCGCGTTATGAAACAGACACACCGTCACCATCATCCTCAGGCTTCCAAACTATAAAAAAAAAACACATCTCAAGTAGCACTTCATCGATTTATTAGAAACAAACAGGAAGCCCTGCCAATCATTTCGCCGATACCCCGAAAATTGGTCTAAGAAAAAATAAAAACAAATTCAATTAAAATGCGAGCATCGCCCAAAGTGATTTACTGACCAACCGCCTTTTAAAATTCTGCGCTTTTCAAAACGCCTCTTAACCTTCTCCATCTGAAACTCAAAAGGAAGGAAACACATCTGGCACAAGCCCATAAATTACCATCCACAAACGGTTTTTAATGACAGCCGAAATAGAAAAGACGACGCAAGAAAGAAGCCCTAAAGTTTTTTGTTTTTGATTTTTTTTTAATGTCATGCTGAATTGAAAAATAAATCCATCAGCAGCCTACCAACAAATTGATTCCGTTAGCTCATGGCACACTTGAACTATATAAAAAAAAAAAAAAAAAACCAACAACTCACTAATGACATCATCGTCACATATGCAAAGCAATTTAAACCCTTGAACTCGAAGCCACTTCAGAGCTCCACTCGAACCGGTCACACTTTGTTTGGCAATATGTGTTGCGCCCTCCCGTCTTCGGCTAACACGGACTATAATCAAGAAGAAGACGTGATCTACAATTGTAATTGAATGAGCTTCGGCCCGCCCCACTTCATCAACAATCGATCGAGTCAATGAAAGCAAAAGAGGTAGATCTCTCGGGTCGCTGAATCCATTTATTATCAAATTAAAAACTCGTTTACGCGGAAGCCCCAACAAGCTGAATTATTAGACGCTGACCCATAAATAAACTCGTCGTCGCTGCGCAGCCAAAGGGAACAAAACCAAACACAACATTTAGGGAAAGTCGTTGCTAAACGATCACGGAATGTTATCGCATTTTCATGTACTCATTGCATCACGAGAAGAAATAATGTGGAACTACACAGAGCTGTTTGTTTTGGGGGCTTGAAAGGGAAAACACCGGGAATAGGTGGGGAAAAAAAATTGTGTCGGTTCCGGTCTGCTTGCAGAAGGTTGTGTTGATGTAGTACAAGTGTGCGCTCTGAGGACGAGGAACAATTTGTTCAACTCGAGATGGTAATCGGATAAAGTCTCCGTTTCAGTGTCCGTCCGCCGAGCGGGTCCGGGAGAAAGGTGTTACGGCAGAGCAGGATTTCCAATTAGACTATTACGACAACGATATGGCGTTGGAAAGGACATAAATCATCTATCAGGCTTCTTTCTCTCTCTCTGGGGATAGTAACTTCAGTTTTATTAATTTATCTTCCGAGCACGATGTGGAAGTGTTGTCCTTGGTGTACGAGGACGAAGAATCACGTTCGTTCAACAGAAAATTGCTGCTACTCGCAGCCAAAGGATTTATGGTAATTTCCCTAGAATCGCCCATCAACATTGTTTACGTTCGTAGGTTTTTTTTTGTTGTTGTTTATTTTTTTTCCATTCTTTTCCCATTTTGTTACTATGCACTGTGGAGGGAAATTTACAGTCTCCTTTGGTATGCATTATTGGCTTCCCTCTTTGTGTACTCGTTCCGAGTTATTTGGATCGTAATTTTTCTCTTTCTATATTAAACGTGTGCAACAAGGACGATTATGGCAGCCATTTGGGGTATTTTGTCTTCAATATGAGTATATAACATTTTTGAACCGCTATTCCTGTAATGAAGATATTTTTTGATGTGCTTATGGCTTATGCCGAGGTAATGTGTCGAAAAGTGTGATGGGGGCAAAAAGCCGTTTCATGTTTCCAGGGAGTGTTAAAAAAAAAAATTATGACATCCAGGGGTGACATTTAGGGCTACTTTAATGGATTTGTTTTGAGAGTTTTAAGCTTTGAAGAAATGTCTGTAGCTGACATCTGGGAGTTCACATCGTTTGCATAAATGGTACCCAGTCATTATGAGAAAATTGCTACGCAACTCTGAGATGGCAGAGCTTAAGGACGTCCGTGATTTACAAACCGGGAGGAGTGGATAAGAGAAATTATGTCGCGGAATATTTTTATCACAGATTACGATGATGCTCATGTACCTAGTGACATATATTTTTTGCATTCAATTTTGGAATTGTTTTTCTTAGAACAGTCGTCGTGGAGGAAATAAGACTTTAATGCGTTAAATTGTAATTCTCTGTAAAAGGTGTTTTTTTTTAAACCTTTGGCAAATTTTTCGACGCCCCTTTGACCGCATTCCGACAGAGTTTGTAGGTACCTCACCACCATACTGTTTCGTGTCGCGTTGACTTTCTGTCGGAGTTGGACAAACCTACCACCTCACAATCTGTCGCTTTTTCGTTTCATCGGAGTTTGGAATTGGTGCCCAACGAGTCATAAAATCACCTCGAGGTTCCAGTTTCTCGTCGCCTTTTCGTTTCATCGGAGCTTGGACTTACTGCCTACCCAGTCGTACATATTCACCTCGAGCTCGCTCAACATGCAAAACACACAAAACCGACTTGACTTGCAGTCTTGGAATTTTGTTGGGTAACCTAGGTTGAGTGGGGTTGTGAGATCGTCGCAAAAGACCATAGGCACCATAGCTCGGGTAACGTAAGTTTTACAAAATCTTTCCTGTCGCTTTTTGGTTTGATCGGAGCTTGGAGGTGTCTTACCTGTCGCTTTTTCGTCTCAGCACAGCCTGAAACTCTCACCCAACGAGGTAGGTATCCATATACCCCGAGGTGCCCCCACTTTCCTTCCCGCTATACCCGAAGGAAACTCCCGTTTCCTGTCTCTTTATCGTTTCATTGTATTCATGGTAGAATTTTCTACTGCCAAACGACCTGTTTTTTGTTGTCGTCAAACTGTCGAACTTTGCAACAAGGAATCGTGCGAATGTCGTTTCTTATTATTATAACCATGCGTAGGGCGCTACCACTTCCGAAGGGCTGAGTTGAGAAGATTCCTTGGAGGAGTTATGCATCTTGGGAGGCTGGTTAAGTATTTCTGACATGTTGTCAATGTCAATCTTAAACCTTGTCAACTTGTTTAAGAAAACTCGGTTAAAAATAGCCGACTTGTCGATTCTCTCTGTCGTAAAAAACAACTTTAACTTGGTTCATAACAACCGATAAATTATGTTTTCTAACAGTGTACACTTTACCTTTTTATTCGATAGGTTTTGAACAAGAAAAACGCCTTTTTTCAAACTTGTGTAGCCTTTGAAAATCGACTTCCAGACAACCTGTAAGACCAACAAAAGTTATAAAAATATTTTACACCTTGGTTCATAATAGATTGACCCTCACAGCAAGACCACGCACTACCCAACGGGGATGCACTACTATATCGACCCACTGCTGTGATTTATGACGGTGTACACATAACTCACCTCTCGTTTGTTTTCACATTAAATTTTTGGGAAGGATTTCTTTAACTATGCAGATCCCATTCGTGGTATATAAATCAAACCATAAATGGTTGTTTGACTATTGGCTTTTGTTGCCCACATCATTAATATTACTTTTCCATTAATCAAATGAGCGCTTTGTTCCCACTTTTGTCCGTACCAACTCAAATCCGATCCGATCAACATGACCCATCACAATACAAAAGTTGCCCAGGCAACCTCACGTCTCAAGTTGCATTCCTTTTCCCAGCACGCAAACGGGGTCCAAAATATGTTGCCATTCAAGTGTCCGTTTCTGTCTCTCGGTTGTTTTTTTTCTCCTCACTTTTGGGATGGTAATAACATATCGATTGAATGGCATGACCGGCAACCTGGCCCTTTCACTCCCGCCACACATATCCAGTGTAATTCCGGAAAGATATCCCATTTTCACAAGAGAAGTCAACTATTGTCACACAATAAACAAACAGACAAACAGCAAAGCGTCACGTCGCCGCCACATTATTAATTGCCTTTTAAATATTCTCCGCCTTATCTGGCAACAAACCCTAAACGGAATGGGGAAGACCTCTAATGAATTCCTCTTGACATCGTGTTGAAACGCATGTTGCACTTGATGTTTAACCTATGCAGCGTTTGTACTTAATCGACCCAACAGCAGCGGCAAGTGGTCGGGCGGTCATCGCCGGTGCAGGGGAGGACGCATTTTTAACTTTCAGTTGTGTTTTGCTCAATATTTGTATTTATTTCGTGCGGTGTGCACTCCAAGATGTCCACCTTCGTGTTGAGACAAAAACGGGAATCACTCAAGCAGCTGCGCTTCGCCGTCTGTCTGTAGGCATGCCCAGCATGGTTAATGGTTATGCATGGCTAACAGTGTGTGTATGTTGACCCAATAAATTTGGTCCCAAAAAAAGCAAGTTCCTTCTGCGGGTGCCCCGGGGTTGATGAACCGGCTTACGGTTGGTGTGTGCTTCGTTGTCAAGAGTTTGACCGCAGCTATCTTGAACTAATTAGTCGGTTGTCAACTTTGTGTGTCACGTGCCAATGTTTTTTTTTTTTTTCGCGTATAATTTACGACCAAATCAGGCCCGACCGAATAGGAATGTGTTATGCGGTGGATTCCGTTGGTTAAAGGGCGTTACTGAACCACCGACTGGTGGGAAAGTATCCACTCTTGGCGAGTGCTTTTGGCCACCGCAGGGGCCTTTGTGCTTTTGGTTGTAAGTACTCACTTGTGTTTTTGGTTTGCTTGGCGGGCGATAAACTGTCTGTAGGTTCTGAGAATTTCCGTCAGGTTGGTTATGGAAATTAATAGAAATTAGTTTGTTAAAGGTTCCTGTAAAATTATGGGGTGGGTACCTAGTAAGAAGAACCGAGGTAGGTTTGGAAAGAGTGTCAACTGCTGATTTAGATGTTTGAGCATCGATCGGATACCTACATCTCTAACTAAAAAAATTCAATTTTTACCGACTTGACTTGCAGTCTTGGAATTTTGTTGGGTAACCTAGGTTGAGTGGGGTTGTGAGATCGTGCAAAAGACCATAGGCACCATAGCTCGGGTAACGTAAGTTTTACAAAATCTTTCCTAAATGTGGTTTTCTTTTTTCACAATCCATTTTTTTTTGTAAATTTTTTACAGACTGCCCCGCAGTGCCTCATTGAGGCCCGCTTTTTGGACTGCTTTGTCCACCGATAAAAGACAACTTTCATGCTAAGGTCTTTTTTTCCACTGCGCCACTTTTTGCGAAGGTCTGGCAAATATCCAAGAGTATAACTGTCATGAAAGAAGTTTATCAATCAGACATTTGGACTCGACATAAAATTGTGGATCCCTTCCATTCGACCCAAAAATTAAAAGCTAGGTCCCTGCGGACTTGTGGCGTTAACTTTTTATTTATAATTATTTTTCTGTACCGCTTTTTGGACGGACAGCTCCGTTTTGAACAGCTTTGTCCCCCTTTTTGAACAGCTTCGTCCCGCTATTTTTACACGCCATCCATCGCCCCCTACCACAGAAAGCAACGCGAACCATCTGCTGAAAGTGTGAAGGTTGGGGGTTCTATTCTCCATTATCAAAATAGCTTTACGAAGTCATAAACCCTTGGTCTTCCATTGAAACACCTAACCGCTCGATCAACCTTTCACACATGCCCACGTCAATGTACGCCCAACTTAAGTGGCGACATTTGGGCAGTTATTCACTTCTTGTGTTTTTTTTTTTTTTTTTGTACGGTTGACACCAAAGCCAGCAAAAAAAAAAAATACCCAAGTGATGCTTTTTTGAAGGTTCTTTCAGCAGAAATAATTTATCACACCGCCGCCGGTAAGCAGTTTTCGTAGGAAAACTGCTCTCGTTTTATGGCCGAAAATATTTCATTGTGGGAGCGGTTCACTTTTTGTTTCTCTTTTACAACTGTCGTTAATGTTATACCATTCGAAGGTGAAGGCTAAATTGTTGTACTGCCTTGCGTTTATGGTCCTTTCACTGGAGTGGAGTCAACTCTGCCGGTGCCAAGTTCATAGCGCAAGCATGTCATTATTGTTATCCTTATATTCCAACTAGTATATGTACACGTATACTCTGCTCACATGAAGACATGAGACACGACACACGAGATGCTCGTACAGTCGTGTACATTGGTATTATATGTCGCAAATCCATTTGGCAAATTTCATAAAAGTCGTCGTTCTGTCCCGGCGCGCGTGTATATGTCTTTTCTCGTTTTTGTACTTTATGTCACTTTTATATGGCAATTTGTGTGGCTGTGCGCAAAATAAGGTCTCTCTTACACGAGTTGTCGGTGGTCGTCTCTGGTGCGGCATCTTGTGTTTGCTAAATAGATGCACATTCATATTTAATAGCAAACAGAGGTGGTGATGAATAAAAAGGGACTTTGGGTGGTGATTTTATGGTCTGGAGGGTGTTTGCGTATATGTGTACATGGACTACTTAAATGGACGTAATACGGCTGGAAAATATCTCTCTGTCCGTGCCGGTCCATGTCCTGTGACTAGAACAGCGATCGGGCGGAAGAAGATTAGAAATTTGTTTTGTTCATGACACTTAAACAACTGCTTCGATGTGTGATAGTGTAGTACGGCTATTAGAATGGCAAAGATTTGTGCTATATGTAAACTAGATTTTATGTGGGAAGTTGGAATTTAATTAAAAATCATGCGAGCCTGTAAATGTGTGTTTTTGGGCAGAGTCCTTTGTGGTTATTGCAGGCGGAAAGTAGGAGATCTCAATTTGTGATACTGCTTTGGGTACCTATACATTTTGCAATTAATGCGGACTTCGGGCTGCTTGATGGAGACGGTGCGAGTGGGTTCTTTGGTAGTTTCAAACGACGTTTGCAGGTCTTTTTTTCTGTCCCGCTTTTCGAACTGCTTTGTCCCGCTATTTTTACATGGCATCCATTGCACCCTACCACAGACAGAAACACGAACCATCTGCTGAAAGTGTGAAGGTTGGGCCCAACCTGGGTTTTGAAAACAAAATTCCAGCTCATTTGCTGGTTTCTTACCCAACACCTGATGGCTTTACATAGAAAATCATTTGATAAGGTCCTAACACAAGCTTTGAGATGGTTAATAGATTTTCTAAAGCATAAATAATTTATTTCTATATGAAAATTTAATGAAAACAACTTTATTAAATTTTAATTTGTTTTTCTTCTTTTTATTTTGCAGGTAAGTCTCGCAATACATTTCAAGTCTTGTAAGTAGCTTTGCATAATTTTTAAATATCCACAAATAAATTTAAAACGATCTTATTTTTATGCAATCTTTGAATCAAATGTTGCTCCTTAAATTCAAAATTAAAGGCTCTAGTGTCATGAATGTCACATTACTATTTCACTGAAATATGCAGTCATAAAAATATAAATTTTCAGCAAAGAATAGAAGAAGAGAAGTTAGGGCCCTATATGGACTTTCTGTGTATCCTGGTTTGGGGAAACTATCTTCGTTCTTCATAAAGGGTCATTCATTTTTCGGTTTCGAAATTAAAGCAAAATAAAACACAAGCAGCGATATATTTTTGATAAAAATTTTAATTACGCGACTAGAAAATTTCTCACGCAATAAAGCCATAATGGGTCTTGTTGTGTGGCTTGTTGCCCCGTCTTGTTGGAATCTTATATCGTCCATGTCCATGGAAATTGTAAATGGCAAACATTCAACTAATATTACGACACTTCAAATGACAGCTAAGTTTGACAGGTGTCAACCACGAAATGAATGACCCTGTATATCAAACATCTCTCTTTTTTGCATAGATTTGTGTCACCTGAAACCTAACAGAAAGCTTCTTTAGAAATTTCTAAAAGTTCTAATTTTCCAGTTCTTCTTCAGTACTTTTTTCCATGATCTTTGTTCATATTTCCGTACCCACTTTACATAACAAACATGGTCTTAGGTTCCGTTCTCTTAGTCAAGAAAAGTGTGCCTCCATTTCCAGAATCTAATTCAAATACCTATAACCATTTAGCTACTCCCCAGAATATTTTTCCAAAATGTGATTCAATTCTGGCCACTGGGTTTATTTTTTTCCAGTACATTTTAAAACGCGGCCACGGAATGTGTATTTTTTTAATTGTAAACAGAACTTGAAGCTTTTATCAGTAGTTCTCCAGTTTCAGGTGCATAAACGGACAGACAGAAAATATCTCATATATGGTAACTAATGTTGGTTTTTCCTGAAATTCAGCTGCACACCCCTCTAACCAAACATACCTTCCAGTCCAGCTTCCCTTCATTCATATTTAAAAAAAATCACATTGTCCGCAGACCTTTACCACTCGAAACCTTTGCAACTTCACAAAGTACTTTCCATTGAAATATCCAACTCCACAATGAGCTGCCCCTACATACTCACATATATAACATACCTCATCGAATAAATCACAGTTGAAAAATATGCAGACGACCGTCCATTTTCAATTACCTCTTAAGGTCTTGACCTTAACCGCACTTCTACCTAGACATCGAGACATCGGACTGACTAGTGACTATGCCTCTCCATATATATACAGCGCCAAACTTTCGACTATACCGTTTCTGTTTATTGAAATTGAAAAATTGAAAAATTGAAAAATAAAAACCCATTCACAAATTCCCCAGAGGCAAATCCTTACAATCAGATACACTATACCATTTCATAGATTTATGAGCGCATGCAGACAACTTTGCGGTCGCACACCCGCACCAGATGAAAACCGCCACAAATCAGTATTCTCCACAGGACAGCTAGCACCGCTCCAGACTCCCTTTCGCACTCGATATAGGTATACAATATGAAATATAAAATAAACATTTTTATTCCATTCTCACATGTGTATGGGATATTCCCAGAACCCAGTTAAATTTCAATTTTCAACTCTCAATCTGTATAATAAAAAGTGTAGACAAACCGAAAGCAACATAAAAAGGTCCTTCACTGAATAAAATATTACAAATGACACTGGAGGGTATTTGGAGGATGTTTGTTTGTGTTTTTGAAACAAAACAGCAAACTCGTCGGTGGGTTTTCTTATTTTAAGAACAAAAATAAAGTGTGCATGTCTCAAACATGCGGTGAAATCGATTTGCCTGCATCCTTTCAACTTTGGTAAGGAATTTTTATAAATTTTTTTTTATTTCACCCCCACATATAAGAGCAGCCAGTAGGGAAGTTCGTTTTTCCTTTGCTCACCCATATATTCCAAGAGGAAGAAACGAGGACACTCTTCTTGGCATGCATACTACTCTGATGGTGGAAACGATGTGGAAATCCACTCTATGTAAAATCATCTGAGTGGAAAACGAAAACGTCTTATATGGGGTCCATTACAGCGTTGGGTGCGGAGGGCTCACTCGACACACTCCTCAGATGAAAGCCTATCGCAAAATTGCCGATGATTTGAAAAGATTTGCCTACCGCCCTCCCAAGAAAAGTCCTAGATTTCCTATGTACCCACTCGAAGTATCTGACAATGACATAAATGGGGGCAGTAGCACCTTTCGCATTCAAAGCATTCAAATGGATCCAGGTGGAGTTGGAGGGTTTTAATTTTTTTTTTTTGGTTAAAGGAAGTAAAAGGTGGATAAAATGCGTCGCAGTTGATCACGCATTATGTGTTCCGTTTTTGACTGTGTTTTTTTAATTTCTGCAAATAGCTGGACGTGCTTCATACACCCACCTATGCTGCGGGTCATTAAACTGCCACTTCAACCTGACTCTTCCTCATTCATAATCAGCACACCCAATCGCACACAAGTTCCTCCGTGTACACATTATTTATCCGTTTTGTTGCCAAAAAATAATAATAAAACAGAAACAAGTAACATTCTTACTTCATTATCGTGGATACCGTGTTTGCACATAGTACGCCGGTCGTCTGGCATTCATCGTGTCCACTGCCACTACACCCGTATTCTTCCAGAGGAGACATGACAAATTCATTACCGATAAGGAATCTCATGCGCCCCTCTTTATACTGTGTGCAAACGCTACATGAAACATGACGCGACCAAAATTCTCAACTTCCCCACACACACATATTCGTATAATGGCTCAGTTAAGAGAGACCAATAAGTAAAGAAACCAAACAATAGAGGGAGCTTCGCCCGGCTTAATACTTTTTCAATAAAATCGCAATCGATTGAATATAAATTGAAAACGCTGCCGCTTGCGATGCAGCATTGTTGAAACCCGCTTTGAATACCTGAACAATGCACGAGAGATAAAACAGCGCGCAAAATGCTTCTTCGATTTGGGAATGTGTACCGACTGCCATGTAGGACTGACGACAACGACAATAGAGTGATGCGGAGAGAATGGCAGAGCGTCTTCCTTTTGTTATAAATATCTATCGCACAAAACCGTCTTTTTGTGATGAATATCTAAATAGTGTCGGAGCAGTGAACTTATAGATGGGGAGTTGTGTGTTGGGTGGCAGGTATTTAAGATGGAAACACGTAGGAAATTGTGCTCCTCGGACTAGTGGGAGAAGCCTTGAAAAAGAGTCAAATAGAAAAATAACCCAAGTGATGTAAGGAGTCCTTGCTATGGTGTTTGTCTGAATTGAGAGTTTAGTGGCGGATCAGGTGTGGTGATGCATTTTTCGGGGGGAGAAGATTAGAACTTACCAAAGGCGAGTTATGAATTCGCTTTCTTATGACTGAGGGATATTTTCCTTAACGACACAGGGAGTCGAACTTTTTCCACCGAAAGCAAGATTAATTAGATGTTCTCCCGTATATGGGTCGTATCCTTAAAAGCGTTTGCGCAACCATTTAACGGCCCTTGTCGAAGTAGGTAAACATGACGATTGACGGACGACTTTCAGAACTAAAAAACAAAAATAGTTGGCGCAACCCTAAGCCTAGCTTCTCGCAACCAATCGCTTTGTGTGAATTTTGCATTTTTTAGGACGAATGAAAGGGATCTACAATTTTATGCCGAGTCCAAACGGCCCTCTCATGACAGTTATACTCTCGGATTTTTGTCAGACGGTCGCGAGAAGGCGCAGTCGAGAAAAACTTTGGAACTTGCGTTTATTCGGAATTCGAACCCCTCGCCTGGTAGTCTAATACACTAACCCAGTTGTTCCCAAAGTGTGCGCCGTGGAAAGTAAAGAGGTTCGCCGTGCCCGGACTTATTCAGAAAAATTTACAACAAAAAATTGGCCCGATCTATCCATTATTTCATTTGACTGTATCTTTTTCAAATCACTAGGAAAGGTCGTCGTGATAAAATACTAAACTTGTAGGTGCGCCCCGGGCTGAAAAAGATTGGGAACCACTGCATTGACGACTTAAAGAACTGCTAAAATTATGTCTTTCACAGAAATCGCCAACGTGTACACCATCATTTTATGATCAGTCCTTATGCACGGCAGTGGGCCGTGTTCTGTGTGTACTAGGTCTTTGAAATGTACCTACGGCCCTAAATGTTGGCCGGATTTGGTTCAAACTTCGGATTTGAAGCCGCTTTTTTTATGCAAATATTTTTTAACACCACTCTTATATTTTATGAAACCTTTCCTTGTATCTGTCATTGCTTAGCAGACTTCTACCTGCCCGCCTAATAAAAGAAAAAAACCCGCCAACCAAACTCTTGATGAAGGAGAAAGTTTCGTGCGACCCAGTCGTGGACTTTATTTTTTTTTCTAATTTTGAACAACCTTTGTTGCAATGCGTGATGCAAATTCCTCTCAAATCCGTTCATGCTGATATTTGTATGGAACTTTTAATTTTACTATCAGTTGAAACTACCGCAGGTTCAACGTTCATGTCGCTGCCAGTCACAGTCTCTCTTAGATGTATACCTGTACATCCCCACAATGGCGTCTTCTGCTCGCCTTTAGCTTGATTTGAAATTTAAAAAACCTTACCTTTCGCCACAGTTTGCAAAGTGTATAAATTTTGAACAAGGGTTAAGCAGTAAGCACTGTTGCAAAGCGTGACCCCATCTCTTGTCACTCCTTCTTAACTTCTAATGAAACCTTATTACTCGTCGTAAGGATTTTTCGTTCTGTTTTTCTTTTCCACCCCCAAGGGAATGATTTCTCTCACAAATTCAGTAGTTATAAATCAAATACTGCTCCCCCTTTGGGTATTTAAGTTTTGCATGTGGCACAAGAAAAAAAAATGAACAGAAAGCGGAAATATAATCCAAAAGGATTTAGTCGCACGTTCTTTTCTAACAAACTCCTCTCTCGGTGGGCATTCCTTTCATTAAAACGAAAATTTCTCCACACTGTGGCGCTTTAAGGGATCAACGAAATTTTTTTTTCTTCACTTGAAATTCCATCGCTAGGTAGGTACGTATAATATCCTTCTCTCTATGCGGTATGGACAGGGCGTAAAAAACCCGAAATTAGGGATTTTTTTCGTTTCTTAAATTTATGGCCGGGATTTTGAGGCAATTTACGCTTAAGCATAATAATGAGGGTGGTAAAGATATAAGAAGTGAAAATGTCTGCGAAATAAATATGAAGATGTAAAAATTATGAAAGGGAATTTGCGATCCATAAAGCGGGAAGCCTAATTTGGGATTTATTATTTTAAATAAGAAGATGATGAGTTGGTTTTTTTTTTTTTAGTGAGGTTATTTATTTTTATTAATTATCTGCTGGGACGGGGAGTTTTTATTAATTTGAATGGGCAAAAGGAATTTTTTCTTCGGTCTGAAAATGGCAATAAAACGGATTATATTAAGTAATTGCAATAAGGAGCTTCAAAAGGCGAGCGTATTTCGTTAGACGGGATAGGCCTGTAATTATGAATCAGAGGTGGAGAGGTATTTTCAGCTTGGCACAGCAATTTTTTTCCAGAACCGATAGCTTTTCATGGCGCAAAACAAATTAGCGAACAGCAATCAACATCGGAATCGATGTTAAATCTGTCGATTCTTCTACCATGAGCTGGAATTTATTATTTTGCGCATTGGGATGGGGGTACTGTTTTTTTTAAAGCTCAACATTCTGTGGCGAGCAATATCCTTAATGCGCTGGAATCGGAGGACAGCAAGTTAATATTTTGACGAATTTTGTAACTCACAACAAAGGTCGACTAGAAAGGTGACTTCAACAATCCGATGAATCCAATGTGGTCCTTACTACTCCTGGGGAAGATTCCGTAAAACAATATATGACCTCTTGGGCGACATCGTTTTTGACATGTTGATGACCATAGCAAGATATTTTCTGGCATAATTTTTTCGACCATCGTCAGCTTTTATTACATTTGAGGAAAATTAATCCCAACTCTTATTTTCTAAATCGTCTGAAAAGTTACGGAATGATTACCCCGGGTATACCCCCATCACGAAGTCACATTGAATGATGCAGAAATAAAATAAAAAAAACACCACCCCGTCGGCTAATAAATATAAATTCCACTTAAGGTACAACCCTTCCACTGGACTCAATCAACTTCTCTTATTTTCTCTCGTGAGTAACATTGAGTTTCCGCCACCGAAACCATTTGAATAATCGAATGGCAATCCATATCCATTTGCACTCCTTCCCCATGTATAAATAAATATTAATTTCAGAAAATGCAAAATTCAAAAGTACCCAGGTATCCGGTCTTTGATTTGCAATATGTGCTCGTGAATTCAATTACCTCGCAGTTGAATGGTAAAACTTTCGTCACCCCCAATACGGACTCGGCTTTCATAGCAGATTTATATACCACTGAAGGATCAAATGAAAAATGAAGTGGAACGGGCGATGGAATAATAAATTCGCATACACAATCTTAAACAAGTTGTAAAATTACAACTTTAAGTGCGCACCCCCGCAACAAGCTTTTCATGTGGTAAATCAAGCTTCAATTGTTGGCCAAACAATGCCACTGGGCCTGAAAAGAACAAACCGCACATACCACCACCACCACCACCACCACTACGACCGGCGTGGTGTTCGTATACTCGGAACAATAATAATTATAGCTGCTTGTCGTCGTTGCACCCTCATCAATATCGCCGGCACAGCATCTACTTTGCATACTTAAAAAGGATACGACGACGCGGCCGATTCGGGATGAGGCCCATTGAAGGTGAGCTTATAAAGGGGTGACATGTACACACACCTATACTCGTCGTCTATTGAACCGCACTGTGAAATGTTTTCCATGAGGAAACAGAGAATGTGTACACATTCACTTGAGAGCGGAGTATGGAAAAACTGCCGGGGTAGGGAACACAGTGGAGGATATAAAATTAACGTGCGATTGTTCGATTCCGCATTTCACTGTGGAAATCCACTTTGTGGTCTTCCGAATGTAATGCCATCCCAATGGAGGAGGAGATGGGGCTCAAAACAATCTAAAACTGTCATCGTCGTGTATACGAGGGCGAGGAACGAGACAACTATCGTTCGTGTGGAGGGATGTATGATGAGAACCTATTTGCCTATCTACAGGATTTGAATAAAAGTCGTTTTGATGCTCATATTGGTTTCGGTGAAGGCAAACTTGGGACGATTGAAGGGCAAACTAAAATAATTCCGATAAAAGATTGAGGATCTAGAAATGTCCTTGCTGTAGTCAATTCACTTTGGAATTGAATTTGAAAATGCAAAAGCCATCCCAGAAAAGAATGAAAATCACTTCAATTCAATTGCACAGTTTTTGCAACCTTACAAGGTCTGTACTCAACCGCCAGTCACTGCTGTATAATTTTGTAACGACCTGGAACAACCCTTCGTACGGCATGTAGACCCTCTCTTATTTTGAAACACAAAAGCCTGCCTTATCATAATCAAATTGAATTACATAATTATTCCGGTTGATTTGAACTTCATGTTGGTAGTTAGTTTGCCGATTGAGTATCCGTTCCTTTGCTGAATGCATCCACTTTTCGGTCGGAAGGTTGCTCGTCCTCGTCCTATCTGCCTGCCTTTGTGTTCATTGTAGCGGACTACTTAAGCCATTCGAGAATGTGTTTGTCATATATAAATATATGTGTATGTGTGCAATGGACATTTAAGTGGGCTGCTGTTTTGTTTACTGTGGGGATCAGGAATTGGGACGGCTTTTTTGGTTTTCAAATGCCACCTCCGCCACCAGTCCCAATGGCAGTTACTTAGATAATTAAGTGCCACTAAGTGATTATGAAGTGAATATGTTGCCGTGAGTTTGTGCGGCAATTGCATGCATGCGACTCGGTGTTATCGGCCTAATTAATTGCGGTTTGCCTCTATGCCAAGCAAGGACGCATGAGATAAGTGCGAGTAATTTATGAGATTGTGCGGGCGATTTATAGATGATTCGGGGAAGGGATGTAAAGTATACATTGCACTCGGGTGGATTCTGAAACAATCGTGGTTGATGGTATTTTGCTCTATAAGCGGTTTGAGGTGATCAGTTGGTAATTTGTAAAGTGTCACACCTTTGAAATCCTTGGAAGGTAATTTATCTTTTTTTGTAGGGGGTGCTACGCCCCATTACCCAATTTTGCTCACATTTTACAAAATCCTTTTGACAGCCAGTACCTTTCGATACAGCTCCACTTACTCAATTTCAAAGCTAAATCTGCCAAAAATATAGCCTTTTAATTGACTTGGCATTATGGGAGGTGCCACGCCTATTTATTAAAATTATTCCGACATTTTTCAAACTGTTCGCTATACAGGATTGAGCATCTTAACAAATTTCGCAACTGAACCTATCGCTACCCGTGTTACTAAATTACAGAGTTTTAGTTATATTTTTTTTAGGTGTGGGAGGGGCCACGCCCTATTATCTACCTCCTCTCACAAATGTTTTAAATGGCAATATACATACATTAAACATATTTTAAAACTAAAGCCATCAGAAATGCCAAGCTCTAACGTTTATAAAATGGCTTTTTTGTATAGAAAGTGCCACGCCCCCCAATCTGAAACCCCTTAGACTCGTATGTGCTAGGAACCTTCCCAAAGGACACAGGGATGTAGGCCAATCCATGAATTTAAGATAGTATAAAGAGTTTGAAAGAGAAGAAAGGACAAACAGACCGGTAGTCATGTTGCATTAAATTTTATAAAGTGAAAGACGTTCAGCGCCACCTATCGGCAATTTTTTTCTTAAAACTCTCGCTTCGAAACGAACAACATTGTGAAAGTTTGAGCTCTGTCGGTTTGCTAGTTATGAGTTCTGCGCACGTTACCCTTATTTGTTGGGCTACTAATTTTTAACGGTCCGACATGAGGTTTTTTGGTGACGCTCTTGTGTTGCATTTTTTCAACAACTTCCCTTTGATGTGCTCAAACGTTTTTTCGACCTCGCTTTGACGTAGTCCAATGTTTTTTTTTCCCAATATATGGCTCCAAGGTATTGCCTGTCCATTGTCCAAGCAGTGTTTTTAAGGTTGTACCCTAATTAGTCGTCATAAAAAATACTCAAGTTGAACATCGAACAAAAGCTGTACCTCGTACCCAAGTTTACAATTTTGTCAGTGGCAACCAACTAGAAAGATCCCATCCCTGTCCTGTTACTAAAGATAAAATCCTGTCGAACCATTTATCCGCAAAACCAACCATGTTTGAAAACAAACTACCGCCCATCGTCCTGGCAGCTGTAAATGGATGCCACGGAATTTATCACGAGACTGCGTTCCACTGCATCGCAAATCACTGACTACACCACGCTATAGGTTGGCAATTAGGCAATGTGTGTTCGATTTATAACGCGCTTTTGTATACTCCTCCGCAAAACGAGCACCATATACCAGATAAATTGATCGTTAAACACATTTCGTGCGGCATCCATCCCAGTGGCTGTCATCGGTAGTTGGATTAGGATTATATCCGCACCACTTCTGTGCCCTTATTTACAAGCCCACAACCATTAAAATGTCGACTTTCATTTAAGGCAGCCGCACACCATCGTCCCAATTGGTGTGCAAACAAATTGTGTCAGGGAACATGTTCTCTTATAATTTACTTTTATCGACGGCTATCTCTTCAATTGCCCATTTCACCCTCAAGTTCACAGCGGGCAAAGCAGACGTTGGTATCTGTTTTTTTCCCTGTACACAGGTGATACAGCTTGGAAGTGAGGGTGACCTCAGGGGAGTTTAAACTTGTACTGAATCTACAAGATATCAGAATATTCCATGTGTCACTCTTTCGGAACGACTATGGAGATTGTTATGATTATGATGATGGTAGTCAAGTGAAATGGGGGGTAATACGTGTGTGACCGTTCAACCCTTAGGCTTGAATCATCACACCATAGGTTCCGGGCCATTGTGCGTCTATTTGTTGCGGTGCGGGTGCTTTGGCTATGTGACTGGAATTTTACAGTTTTTTTTCTGCTTACAGACTGCGTGTGTGTTTTAGTCAAACAGAGCATGTAATCGTAATCGGTTATTGGATAAAAAACGATGTCGGTAGAGTGAGTGATAATTTAATAAGTGATTTTGATGTGCAGCCATGTTTCGTGTGGGAATTTCCATGGCGATGTGCTTTTCCATTGGCGTGTTTAGGTACGTGGCCTGTCTGTCTGGCATAAAGTCCTCAAATAAATTGAAGCGATTCAAGCTACACCGTCTCCTCGAACCATTAAAATGGTCAACTAACCTACCACTTTCGAGATAATAACTGCCGTAACTCGTAACAGCCTATCAACCTCCCCCACCCCCGCCGATTGTGTTCACTCTTAATCACTATCAACTTTAATTAAAATGATGTAACTAATATAATTATGGGTTCTCCGAAGCGTCGGAAAATGTTTTTAATTCCATTCCCCAATCGCAAACTATATTGATCCGTTTTCGAATGACTGCAGAGCTGTTTTTCATTTTATTTTATTTTTTACCCATTTATATCTACAATCCCATCACCGTCCCCAAGTACCGCACCGGGTATCATCTCGAGCTGGGGCCGAGGGGGGTAGAATGCAGTGGAAATTGTAAAGTTGTATTTGCTGGCGATAGCGTAGACGCAGTTGATTGTTGGTCCTTTGGTTGGTGCGGTGTACATTCCTGTGGATTGCACAGAGATATAAATTTAAATTTTAAGTATCATTCAGCAAACTGAATAGGTAACTGCATTATTTTGATTGCTGTGTCAGCAGATTTTTGTGGTAACAGTTGCAAATGCAGTAATCCAGATAGAGGCGGATGTGAATTAAAAAAAATCATTCGATTGATTAGTGTCAATTGTTTTTGAATGACAATACTTCCAGGGGTCGTTTGAGGACTAGAAGAACTTGGGCTTACCCGATTGGACCAGGGCTTGAAAATGTCTTCAACATATAGACTTCGTCCCCAAAGCCGTGCCAATAAACTTACTCAACGACATATCGATCCGATTTACGAGGAGATTTCAAACTCCGTCTCTAGTTTTTACCATATTTTCACCATCACTGAGTAGTTGATTTTGTTCGGACAGTCAATTGTCAATATTTGTTTCGTTTGAGCTTCTTAAGCCACTTGAGTCTGTATATTTGTATATACAAAAACAATTTACCTATCGAGAGTGATTCCAAGTTTTTCTCCAAATACAGCAAAATCTCCCTCGGAATCTTTGTAGATACAGAGATTATCGATCCGAATAAGCTTTCAAACAGAGAAATGGTATCCAAGTAACCTCCACCACGAACAAAGAAACTGAAGTAGTTCTAATTGGTTATAATCCTCAACTCCATTAACTCATACATACCGAAGAACCATTTCCTCACAAACCCCAATCATTCAAAAGGAAACCCCAAAAGCATATCCAAGGCTAACCCCAAAAACCCCTATGGTCACTTTCAACGATAACCACTTCCCTAATAGACCTACCTACCCTGGATCATTGTCTTAGTCTTCTTCGTCTTCATAAATGCGTATCCACTTCCCGCTTTTAGCGCAACCCATTTAAGTAACTTTCTCCACAATGTAAACAGGACGTAGCTTCGTATCTTTCCTTTCTTCCGATTTTATAGTTCGGCGAAAGTTGTCTTTGTCTTTGGGAATTGTTTTCGAGAATTAAATTGAAAAAAAATTGTATCCCTTCACAAAGGGATAACTTAACTATACCTGTTCCGTTTCTCTGCCTTTGATCCTATTAAAAGTTATGAGCCAACTGAAGACAAATAATATCCAATGGAATTCGACTCGAAGAGACAATTGCTTCTTTGACTTGGTGAGCGCAGCTGAATTGCCCGAGGGTATACATATAACAGGATTAAAGAATTCATTAATTCATTTCGAAAGTTTGACTTTGCCGACTAACTAGAACGTGAACGAGATGCGACAAGGGACGTGGATTATTAGGTTTTAGGGAAAGGGAACTTTTCAGTCCAGCTATAAATTCTGTTGAACCATGAGCCACCACCATCTGTATTTCAAGAAGTTTATGACATCAGACTTAGGGTTGAGGCAGCTTGTTTGTTATCTTAGCTTTCACTTTATTAACCTCTAATCTGAATCAAGTTTGAATAGAATCAATAAATAGGTTTTGAAGTCGAAGTTTCAAACCGCAACCACCATAAATACTACAATTATATTTCCTTGAAATTTTACTCGGAGAAATTTTTTTTTAAATTTCTGTGAACAATTCTTTGAAAATTTCCCCTCACCGGTTACTGATTTATTTGGAAGAGCATAGTTAAATCATTACAAAGGACCCCAAACGTAGAATATGTTTGTACTGATTTTTTTTAAATTAGTAGACCTTTTTACGTCCAAGTAATCGCATCTTATAACAATTATCCTTACTTCCACAGTTTAAGGAAAATTTAGTATTCACGAGGGTAGGAATTTTATATTTCCCTTTTTTCCTTTATTAATAATATTTAAAGTTGAAGGATGTAAGCAATTACTTCACATACAACCTATATATTTCTGTTTGAAAATTTCCCCTCAACCATTACTGATTTATTTGGAAGTATGTAGCTCAATTTTTACAAAGGACCCCAAACGTAGACCATGTTTATACTGATTTAAAAAGGTGGAAGTCATCGCTTCTATTAACAATAATCCCCATTTCGACAGTCTAAGGAAAATTTAAGTACTCATGTGGGCAGGGATTTTAAATGTCCCCTTTTTTCTAAAAATGCTTCCTCCGATAATTACTAATTTTAATGTTTAATGATGTAAACAATTATTTCAATCACAACCTTTATTCGTATGCACTATTTGGTCGAATCTATTAAAAATATATTTAAAAAAAACGAAAATGTTTATGAAATTATATCAAATAACTTGATAACCGTTCTAATTCCATCCTCCATAAGCTAATAAAAAGAAATAAAAATCGCCTCAACTTCCAATTACGCTAATTGCAACTTGCAGGACTAAGTGGGAAACCCATGTATACCACTCGTTCGTAACTTTCGCAGAGTGCCTACTGCCCACCACCGCCTTGCGAATTCAATGTCTCGTAAAAATGTATGCGGTGGTTTTCGTTTTTTGGTATTTTTATTTACCATCTGCTCTGGGCTTGGCGTATGCATGATGCATGCTCCTGCAGCTTTCCCGCATAAACTATGTACGGATAGTTGGAAAATATAAAAACCGTCTTTTTTTTTCTGCCGGCTGACGGATTTGTTAAACCCCTTTTCATCTAAACTCAAAAACTTTCCATGGACGCGGTGCGCGGGAATTCATGTTAGTGGACGGTTTATTTGCCTCTACCTCCTAACCTCCAGGAAAATTGCATATTCATGGACAAAGGAACCAGAGGATAAAAAAAACAGAATCCTCTCACAATTGACACAATGAAACAAATCCACACACACTCACGCACACAATCAGTGTGCGCGCATATCAAGTTTACGCCTGAAGGATTCACTCTTTAAACTCTGTCTGGTCTTGCTATCTCTCGCCAAAAAATTACAGCACACAAGAATAGACAGCAAAGTTTACCCCCTGTGATTCTATTTATACTTTCTCCCGACAGAGAAAAAAAAAATTCGGATGATAATATCCTGCGCGACCTTCAATTGTTTGCCCGCTTATCCGCTCATTCTTCCTGTGTAAACATCGCTGAAGCAAACAAAACAACAAAAAAAAAATAGAAAAATGTCCTCCTTCACAATGGCTGTGACTCATGGGGATATTTCCGCTCTCGTGTTCGGTTATGTGCGATGCCAAACACACAGCGGCAGTAATAATGGATTCAAAAGGGGTATATGATATTTGTCATGGCATCGCAGGAGTTCTAATTATACAGCCGAGATTGGGGACGAGGTTGCCAAAGGACCAGACGGATGGCTGCAAATCCGAGACAATTGTGTCGGAGCTAATAACGATTAAGTGCACGCAAGTTTTTTTTTGAATAACATACGAGCGGACGAGGATGTGGCTTACAGAGATGGGACTGGCAGATAAGTAGGCAGTTAAGTGAATAGCGGATAATGTTTGTTCAGAGATAAAGGGTTAATGGGTGACAGGATGCCATCTTGTTCGCCCCCTAACTGGGAATTTATTACCGCAACCCTTTGTTGGGATGTAAGAGATAAGAGAGTTGTTAAAAGCTGGAGGTAGTTAAACTTTATCCATAAATAGGAAGGTGAACCAATAATCAGCAACCACCTTTCAAGGCACACTCGTTGGGAGTAATCCCTCTATCGGGTGTCAAAATATGTTAGTCCGCTTTCCACCCGCACTGAAATGTTGAACGTCGCACACGACTAATTCCCAAGACTACTTGAATGTCTTCTTGCATTCACCACGACAAGAGAACCACTTCATCGTTTCCCACTTGAAATTCTAATATTACACGAACGAAGTGCACTACTAATGATTTCCATTGTCCCCACAAAATATAGTCAATTGTACTTTTCTTCATCCCCTGTCATTCTTGATAATGTTGACTGTGACATTCAAGACTAAGACGCTGAAGAATTGTACGCCCAATAGAAACCCGTTGTCATGTCTCATGTCTACGTTGTTGCCACGCAGTGGCGGTGGGTTGGAATTCACTAGGGGATTGAGTTTTGATTGACCATCAATGTCATTGTCGAGCAGTTTTCACACTTTGTGGGCAGAGTTCGAGGGTTTGTGTCGAGAAAGTATTTGAGAAGAGCAAAAATACCTTGCAGGTCGTCGAAAATTTTATTTTCGGATAGGATAAGAAGAAAGAAAACTGAATCTATTGCCTCTTCCTTCAGCGATAATTCCCTTTGAAAATTTGATCACCGATTGAAATGGTCAAAATGGAACAAGGCGAAAAAAGCCCAATAAAATCTTTGGTTCTTGAATTTTTCTGAACCTGAAAAAGGCCTGCGAATTTGATTTGTGCTACACAAAGTACCCTCACTTTCCTGCAAAGGATATTTTTGGCTTTCGACAAACTCCAATTTTCGGAAATCATTTTTGTGCTGTTAAGACTTTCATTCATATAGTTTTCAAGGAATTTTTCGATTTTTTTCGTACATATTGCCTTGCAGAAAAATTGGTTTTTAAATCAAGTATCCAACACGTTGAGTGATAAGAAATATAGTGCAAACTAACCCTTATTTGTTGTCGCTGATTTAAGTAAAATTGGAGTAGGTACTCATGATGGTAGGGATCTTATATTTCCCCTATTTTTAAAAAAAATCCCTGCCTAGGAATTTTTTTTAAGAGTATTCACCACAACTCTGGCTGTTTTAGAAGCAGTCTCGTCTTATTCAAACCGCATACGGCCATGAAAATAGTGACATAGCTGAAAATTAAAAAAAAAATTTAATATTAATACAACAGTAGGTTCCATCGGACTTTTCACTTCAAAATACCACACTAAACATTAACTCGATGCATCTGTAGGTTTTCCCATTGTTTCAGGATGAAGTATGTCGCGCTGTCAAAATTTGGCACAACAAAAACCAACAATGGGTACACACTGGGTAGGGTAGTGCCGCCTTTTCGAAACCAGGACAGTGCATGAGCTGTGTAGTAACTAACTACTCACCTGCCGGCACATTCTCCAACCACACTGCATCGCATTTCAAGTTGCGCATTGCTATTTGTTCACGTAACAATACATACACAACTATAAGCATCTGCAAAAAAAAAAAACACTGCAAAACGTGTTAAATAATGAAATTAAAAAAAAAAAGAGTACCTAATAATAACACGCTCAATAATCCACAACATTTTGCCGACAAGCCATAATTATCTCTGACGTAATGACATCCTATCCTCATTCGGCCCAACTCTGTGTAGTGCAACCGCATCAACTGCTGTTGCCGCCGCCGCCACACAAAATGAGGACACAAACCGAGTCCGTGGCAGAAAAGAAAATCAGCCAAATTACCCTTTCATGGGGATACTAAAGTGAGACCCAATTTGTAAGGAAGCAGGAATAATATTTTTTTATTATTGCAGCGGCTGTAGGTGTCTACCCCCTCCAACATCTGAGGGGGTGATGCACCCTCACGAAAGTGGCACATTTGCACAAGTTTTATTCAAAAAAGAAAATGTTTTCATCTGCATAGTGTAGGTCTTCCTAATTTTTTTCTTTTTATTATTAGTCTCACGGTGGAAATGAAAATATTCCAATTAGTTGAGGGGCGGATAGTTCGTCTAAAGTGCCTTTTTAACATCCTTTTTTTGCGATTGCTTTCTTTTATATTCCACACCTGAGCTGAGAAAGTGGAAGCATGCGAGTAATGCAGCGAAAATGTATTTCTGCGAGAGGGAACGATTCTCGGTGGGTGAAATAACATTCTCCGTACATTTGGCTTCCACAAACTTCTTTAATTTTATTAACAGGAAGACGATTTGGGTATGAAAAGGAAGGCAGACTTATCCACTTCCTTCTGTCAAATGTTGGAACTTGCTTTAAATTATGCGCGCACACTTTTTTATTCATTTCTATTTATAACGATTTTCTTTTTCTTTACAGGTAAGCATCTGCGTGATATTTTCTGGTAGTGCCAAGCACACACAATAAACCCGGTAACGTACTTAATACAACTATAAAAACATTTTCCCTATTCGAATCCGATTTAAATAATCTTTATTGTCACTTAATCGCCACACCCCAAGCCGCATCGTCGCTGTTGCGCCCCCCCTGAATAGTGGCAATATTTTCTGCTCTATCGCATCGCATTCGATTTGCGAAATCCCCTTAAAAGACCAGCTTAAGTTTTGCAATTACTATAAATTGCCTCTAGAGAGAATCTCTCACTCGCATTCTCCTTTATGGTGTTTTCCTCAACCGAGTCTACCAACTGTGCTCAAATAGAAACACACAAACTCACATACGAGCGAGCATCACCAGCTGTAGCTGTATGTAGGCCTATCTGTCTATTGCACTAATCCAATTAAAGCTTTCGCTTGCAGTACTCTAGTTGTATACATATAACAAATGTATCTGCAGTTACAATCTCATCAAAGGTATCTCCTCCGTCCACTCATATCGTGAAGACTGCCTTAGCAATAGTTGTTAGTTGGTATATACTCGTATATTCATCTTTTGGTGTAGAAAAATATTATGAAAGAGAAATAAAAATCCGATTAGCAATATTTACGGTTCTAGTCGTCTTCACCTTAGCGGATGAAATTCTATCTTTTCTTTTGCGCTGCATACTACAACGGAGTTCTGTTGGAGATCAATGACTTTTGAGTATTGTTGTCGGATGATAATGAGACCATCAATGGGCTGAAATTGATGATTATTCAAACCGTATTAGTCGATGATGGGCCTTGGGAGAGTAGCGGTTCGACAGACTGCGGGCCGAGCTGATTGATTTTGAAGGAGGTTTCTTTTGAATGGGATATTAATTAACATAATTGCCAAAGATATCAGAGCAAGCCCTGGGCAGTGGGAACTGTAATTGGGGATGTCATCAGTTGTCTGAGAGCTTAGTAAAAGCATGAGTTTTGGGACCTTCTGTACCGCCTTCTGAAAACCATTATTTTGACGACTCCAACAAGTAAAATTCGCAGCAAAATCTCCTCTTACGAGCAGCAAAAATCACTCAAAGAGTTTTGTCTTTCACTTGGCAAACTTAAAACCATAAAGTGGGCGACTGGATCGCACGGAACTCTCTCTGGTCACCTGCATTGGGTATACCTAGCACTGAAAGCCACTCTTCGAATTTCACGTTCGACTGGATCTCAGGTAATTTTTTTTTATTCATTGTCAGTTCATCTGCATTGGCCATAAGTGTTCCTGTTCTTACTGTTTGACAAACGAGAACGAAAATCACTCAAAAAATTTCGCGTTTAGCGTGAGAAACTGAAAACGAAAAGGTGTTGCACTGGATCACCCGAAACTTTTTTATTTGGTGCCATTTTGTCAGCTCAAAAGGCGCCGAAAATCACTCTAAAAGTTGCGTGTTTAGCTTGAGAAACTAAGAATAATAAAGTGCTCGACTTGACCGCTCGAAACTTTCTTATTTGTTGCCATTTCGTGAACGCACAGTGAAACGAAAGTCGCTTGTCTCGCTTGTCAATCTAAAATCAAATAAGTGCACGACTGAATAGCCCAAAACTTTCTCATTTATTTGAACCTTGACTGCAATGGCCATACCTTCTTTTAAATTCTGAAACAAAGCTTCGAAAATTCGAACAATTTTCGCCCTCCAGTCCAGCCCAGACAAAACACACAAATCGAAGGAGCTTTTCTGTTTTGTGTTCATTTATTTATTCGCAAATCAGCATAAGATTGAGTACCTAATACAAAATATTCCAAAAAGGCGGCCATAACAATCCAGAATAAGTTCTCAACCACTTTCCTACATCCTGATCTATGTAGACCACTTGTTCGAATAGACTGATCGGAACTTCTGCTCGCCTCCCATTTTTCTGGAATCAGTACTTTTATTAATAAAAATCAGCTTCGATTGTCTCTTACACCGAACGTACATCGTAGGCGTTCATGGCACAGATCTACTGCAGCTCGAGTCGACAGCATAAAAGTCAACAATTCACGCTTCGCCGGGAACACCATGTATAGAACCTTCGGTGCATATCGCACATATTTATGATTCCATGCTCAACGGGTACTCAAATAATTAATCAGCAAGCAGCTGAAACTGCCCGTTAGCTTATGAATGACAGATTGTGTTTTTTTTTTCGTTCTAAGTGGATAAATCAGATAGCAAAAGGGGGGCAGAACACAAAAGCACATCCATCTTCCAGGTCGGGCTCTGTCGATCTAATTTCCTGTTGTACTGCCATATCGCTTTTAGGTAGATTTTTCCCCTATTGTGAATCGATTAGGCACAAGTAGATACTAGACTCAAGTATACACTCGGCTCGGCAGTACCCCGCCAGCTCATGAGAGCGGAACCCAACCAATATTGCTGCGGCAGATGGTTGAGGGTTACTTCCAACTGTCATTAATCGTGTTTTCGTTTTCGACTACAAATGGAATTTCCTTCCTAATCTAATGAATGGATGTGAGTTGAGCATCTATGCGGGCTTAAAACAAATGAAGAGCAACGCCAAAGTCATTAGGTTTGTAACATTGCTTTCGAGACTTTCAGCATCCATCATCAGCATCGTTGCCTGCGTGTCTTGTCTAATTCTTTGGGTCTCGCGGTAATTATTTTCCATTTCTCACTCTGGCCCAGAACATGGTGAGATGGATCACGCACATTGGCTGAAAGAACAACTCCCCCTGGTCTGGCCAAAATGAACCGCCGTCTCGTGTCATCTGTCACTTTTGTCACGAATGGGACATTTTTGCATGTGACAGCATTAAAATGCTCGTCCTCGTATCTGGCGCCTATCAATTTGGTAATTATTGCCACTGGCGGCTGTGGCAGCAGTATATATGCAGATAGCCGTCATGCGATGCTGGCACAAAATCTGTTTCGTGTGGAGTTTCTCTCTGAGGCAACCGAAATGAGATACCCTATCTGGTGCGGGTATATATAAACTCGTACATAAATTTTCATTTTGCTGTTGCGGATGAGATTTTTCTGCGGCTAAGCCGATAAATCATTCGCATAATGTCGGCTCGCGGTTAATGACTTTTATTTAAATGGTTAATTTCGTAAGAAGATGAATTGTGGATGGCGGCATTTTCAGGTCAGACATATCGTTTTGTTGGTCAATGGAGTCGGTTTTGTATGGTATCAATATTTTGGGGTATTACTCTACGTAAATTCGGACCATTTTGGGAACTGTCTGTTCTAAAAAATGGGGATGACCTTTTAGGCGAGAAGTTTTCCAATCACCTTTGTACAGCACAAGACTAATGATTCTAACAGAGGGAGGTGTCCGTCGTCCTGTATTAAGGAATACCCTTCCGGTCTCAGTGGAGAGAGAGGTCTGTTAGCTGCCCCACTATATATCAGCTTCTTCGAGGCGTCCTGTTTTGCGGCAGAAAATTATCTCAAAAAATCACACAAAAAATCAACCCATTTATTTGGAGCTTCATATCGAGTTCCGTTGTTCATTTTGTTTTTAAAACCTTTAAGTCGAAGATGCATTTTCTGATCTAATTTTTCTGATGATTAAATTTTTGAAGTTTTGAGAAGATATTTGCTTGTTCTTAGTACGTTTTGGGCATTCCCTTCGTGCCTTGGTCAAATTTTACAAGACATATTCTGTCCACCTGCCTGCCAGCTGCGTACAATTTTCTTTGTGCCTCTGTTGACGATGCAATAACTACCCCACTCTTTTGAGCTCTTCGTTTTTATCAATTTTTACCCTTGACGGCAGACCAACGACTTCTTTTGACTTTATTTGCATTGCAAGTATGCTTACACTCACTTCCAATAGTGCAAAGCTCGTTGATTTTGAACTCAAGTTCACCCTACTGATAAATCGCTGTCGATGTCTCAATAAATTTTAACACTTTCCTTTCTACAAAACATATTTAAACAGATCTCTAATCTCTAGCAATTTATTTTACTGCGCAATATAAATCATCTCTTATCCCCAATTTGGTACTCAAGTGTCATATCAATTAGCGACCGCCAATTCAGTCAAGCACTGCTGTGTTATTCAAAACCGAAACACAATAAACCAATTCAGCTGTTTCCCATGATAACAATTTCAATACCAAGGTCGGTGTTTTTTTTTCTTTTGTCTGTTTATTGTTATTTAAAACGCCTTCATACACAGACACCAACGCGATACTGTTTTTTTTATTTTTTCATTATCAATCATGATAAAGCCATCTGACAAGAGTGTAAACAAAGGCATATGTCTGTATGTCGGGCACATTGCGAGCACAGGTGATATATGTAAGTATTTGTTTTTCTTTAAACAAAAAAAAAAAAAAAACGTTTGTCAGAAGTGGGATTTGAACCCACGCCCTCAGAGAGGACCAGAACGCTCAGTTTAACCATACGAAGTAGGTAAGATTGCTCTTGAGTCTGGCGCCTTAGACCGCTCGGCCATCCTGACATGTAACGGTATACTTGCCAAAGTTAACCTATGAGGAAAATTTTATTATTCCTTCAATATATTTTTTGTATTATTAAGTTCGTAATAATAGGTGAAGTTACTTATGGTTGATTTGTTTATAACATGCTGAGAGCCAAGTAATAAAAAATCTTCAGGTAGTCTATGGGACAATTGGGGGAATACTCTCAGCTAGGTTTACATTTTCCCCCTCATTTATGGCAGCAACAGATAAGAAAATGATACCCTTGTGTGTACTTTTGATCGTGGGACTATATAGATTCTAAAACAATGGGGTGACTTGTTTAGCAGCAGGATAAATTTGATATTTTCCTTCAGAGAAATGAGACGTACCCAGTGAAATCTTTCAAGACGGAGACCGAAGTTTGGTGGATTTTTGAATTCATAGGTGACCCTCGAGATGACGGACATAGATTAATTGTAATTTAATTGTGTATCAACTTCTAAAAGTTCTTAATTCTGCTCATCAAATTTGTGTATTTTGAACAAGTTTATGTCTCATTATATGGACTCATTTACGATAATTTTTGTAAAATATTTTCAATTTAAAACACGCGTGTAAAATTTTTTTTTCCGCACTCAAAACAGTCTAACTTTTGTCGAAAACGAGCATTTTTGTCCCGCCATGAGAAAATAATAGAACAGAGCTAACAATGAAGACGCACAGCTGTAGATCATAAAAGACTTTCCAAACAAAAATTACTGTTGACCTGAATTTGTTATATAAATAAAATCTATTCCAATCTAAAAAATCTAGTTGTTTTGAGGAGGCATTTAAATAAAATAAAGTATTGCAAATGAAATAAAAATATGTACAGTCAAACTTCTTTATAACGAACGTTCAAGGGAACAAAAACTCGATTCGTTATAAAAGAGTTTTAAGTTTTTATTTTTAAAACTAAGTGTTGCTTTATATTTTTAAAGAAAACTCATAGTGAGTTTTGTTTTCTTTCTAAAGAAACAATTTTGCATTTTGGCCAAACAAATTAGTTCCCTATAAAGTAAATTTCGCTATAGAGAATTTCGTTAAAAAGAACCGAAATCATATGGGAAATTTTTGAATGCGAAGGGGGACAAAATGAAATTCGCTATAGAGAGAGTTACGTTATAAGGAAGTTCGCTATAAAGATGTTTGACTGTAAATGGTTTACGCAATGGTTTGGGTGAATTTTTATTATTTTTGTTAACAAGGAACTTGAAGTCTCCTTTTTAAACAAATTTATGCCAAATCCAAATGGCTGAACTGAGTGTCTTTCTTAGGGCTTTTGAATTATTTATTTATTTATATTTAAATCCCTATGACATAAAACTGAATGGTAAAATTATATTTCCGCAAAAATCTTGCACCTAAATCTTGACTTAATTTTTTTTTAATGTTTGGAAATGACATGTGCCGGTTTTAGGCTGTTTTAAAAATACACCACATTTTTTATTTAACAAAACTGTGTTCTATGGCATTCAAGCGCTTTAGCAAAGCAGGCGGGGATCCGCTAGTAGTTTACAAAAATTAATAAATTCATAAACTCTCTTGAAGTGGATGAGACCTTGAGATGGTTTTTGTGCTTTTACTTTTAGCATCTTGATCAATAATTGTTTTTTCCATGGAAAACTAGTTCTTTTAAATTCTTTGAACAAACTACTGTACCTGAAACACAGGGAAATCCATGAGTATCCATGAAAAATTTGATCCATCTTTAGTGACCGAATTTGGAGGGCTGTCTCGTTCGTCGCCCCCTCAAACGTACATCTCCATAGCAACATCATTCATGTCTGTCCTCACTACTTCACATATTTTTTTAACTTACTATTGTCAAATAAAAAAAAACATTTGTCAGAAGTGGGATTTGAACCCACGCCCTCAGAGAGGACCAGAACGCTCAGCAGCAACCCACTGTGCGAGGGGTAAGATTTACTCTTGAGTCTGGCGCCTTAGACCGCTCGGCCATCCTGACAGTTGGCAAATCCGTCTTGTATCTTAGAACGTAGCACTTAGGCATTTATTTTTACTTGTGCTCCGGCGGGTGTAAATGCAAACCCACCGCATACCACATGTGACCAGAGGAACGTATTTAAACTTAAGAGCCTACCGCATCTAAAAATAATCACTCGCCCAGTTGTTATTTGCGCGCACACGAGTTAGTCATTTTCTAATATGTTATATGAATTGTTTTTATTTTTGTTTCTTTGTATATATAACTCGCCTTTTTTTTATGATTACACGATTGTTTGGCGGGGCGTATGCATAGAGTCGATATAAATGATGAGCGTTTCGCCCAGACCTTTGAATCGTAAATGGAACATTTTAATGCGTTGGATGTAAATTTTTGCTGATGAATTAAAAACAGCCTGTGTGTGTTTTGATTGCGAAATGCAAACGAGCTGAATTAAATAAATGAACGCCAAATTGACATTTGCAATTTAGTGATGTAGGACTGTAGTCTGTAGGTAATATGCACTGCAGTGGGGAAGTCAAAGTATTTGGAGTGTTTTGGCGAATTTGTTTTGGCTATTCTTGATACTGTTTTTTTTTATACTATAGTTTTGTGAAGGGAAATTGTTTATTGAAATTGTAGGTCAAAGTAAACAAGAAGCGGAGTGCATTCCTAATTTTTGTTATTTTTTTTTCGGACAGTGAAGAGAAGCCTGCCCTAAAGGACCAAAGGTTGTTGCGATCACTGATTTAAGTACGGGTTGAAACCCCCTTAAACGGACACCTCTCTTTATTTTTTCAACCGAATATTTCTACTCGATGGCTCTTACTCAGTAGTCTAACCACTGAGCCATTTTAACGTTCAACAATTTCACTTGGTTGGTCATAGATCGGACTTTCATTGATTTAACTTTGGTCATAAATCGTACATCACTTGCTCTGTCAAAACATCTGCTTCGGATAATGAACAAAAAAGTTTTATATAGATTAATTTATGAACAAGTTTTTATTTTCGCTTTTTGTGGTGCTTTCATTGATTTCATTCGTTTATTCATTAAAAATATGAAAGACACTAGGAATTGGCTTTACAACTATCCACAAGGAGCTCTAGTCCTCTATTTTTTGTCACAGAAATGATTTCATTCATTTGGTAATTTTTTTGTGGACCAGCTTGCTTCTTGCAACCCGTCCTTTCATTGATTTCATTCGTTTATTCATTAAAAATATGAAAGACACTACGAATTGGCTTTACAACTATCCACAAGGAGCTCTAGTCCTCTATTTTTTGTCAGAGAAATGATTTCATTCATTTGGTAATTTTTTTGTGGACCAGCTTGCTTCTTGCAACCCGTCCTTTCATTGATTTCATTCGTTTATTCATTAAAAACATGAAAGGCACTAGGAATTGGCTTTACAACTATCCACAAGGAGCTCTAGTCCTCTATTTTTTGTCACAGAAATGATTTCATTCATTTGGTAATTTTTTTGTGGACCAGCTTGCTTCTTGCAACCCGTCCTTTCATTGATCTCATTCGTTTATTCATTAAAAAATATGAAAAACACTAGGTATGGGCTTTACAACTATCCACAAGGAGCTCTAGTCCTCTATTTTTTGTCAGAGAAATAAATATTCAATTCATTGGATTTGTTCGTTTCAGTGATTTCATTCATTTGCTATTTTTTTTTATTGTACTTGCTTGCTTCTTACAACTCGACTTTAGCTATAAACTACTTAGTGACATTCATTGCAATTGAAAATTGATTTCATTACTACGACGGGGACTGCCTCCCCTCGATCTGCACAAATCTCAGTCAGTCGCTACTCTTCACAAGGAATTAATTACAAACACTTTAACCATCGCATCTGGAGCGTTCCTCCTTCACAATCGACAGCAGCAGTCGCAGCAGCTGTAGTTGATTATTAGTGTTGTTGACATCGGCGTAATTGACCGATTTAAGTGGGCGTACATCTACAGTGAAACATCCATCAGCACTCAATTAAGTTCGAATGAGTTTTATATATTTTTTTTCTGTATACCCTGTCGAAAAGTCAAAAGTCATTGTGTTCTACAATTGAGTTGATTATGAAAGCAGCAGCAGCTTGAAACATGCTCCACCTGATGTATAACGTAACAGAGTCCCCAGTGGAAATACTTGAGCCGCCAAACCAACCGCCAACGAATCCGCTTTAACCACTCTATCCACTGATTGCTTTCCCGCCACCCATAAGTCCACTATACCGCAATGACGGAAGCAATATTCCAATTCCGGCATACCTACCTATATGTAAATATATGAAAAATGACTACGCCATAAAATTGTTCGTCTTGCTTTTTTTGTTTCGTCATTAAGGCGAATTTTTTTACATTTTATTTTTGGGGCTGACGTGGAATGAGTGTGTGTGGCATTGCATGAACGAATTTATTACCGGCAACGTCATTTCATTCATTTGCTGGTTTTATGAGAAATTCCCATCCCCCAGATGGTGTACTGTGCCTACGAGTGAGGAGGTCTTACGTCATTTAAAAAAAAAATACAAAAGAAGGATACTAGTAAAGCTGCTGCACAATATAGAGAACACTCTGTCCGAGGAGTGATTTAATGTGTGTTACTCCTTCAAAAGGAAGAGATCCTTAGCAGCTCACAGAAGGCGAAGACCCACATTTATAATCGGAATGTGACAATTTGCTCCGGCATTGCAGTGAAAAATGAGACAAGATGACAAAAAGCTGTTTCAAAGCCAAATGGCACATGGTCTGCGCGTGTGAGACAGAATCCATTTGTCATAAATTCCAAGATGCTTTCCATAGTCCACAGTCTTCTGGTGGTCATCTTATACCTTGGGCTGGAAAAATCCTCAACATAAACTGTCGTATTATTGTCTTATTCGAGCTTAATCCAATTATCAAGACTGAAGGAAATTACTACACCATAGTCGCTGGGAGGGGGTGGACCTATACGTAGTTTCGAATGCGGGATGAGCTTGTATAATTGGAATTGATGGATTTCGTAAGATATTTGGTATCCTAGGGTATGATTACAAGATTCGATGTATTTATTCGAGCACGATGGGAATGCAGGATGAGGTTGTGAATTAATTGTGTGTGGCTGTGTGTGTTTTTTAATTGCTCGTATAGGCTTGGTTGAACAGGATGTCCAGCATACTGCAGTGATGACTTTATTGGATGATTGAGTTATCGTTGCCAGTTACCAAGTGGACGGACTAGGAAGTAGTTATTCAATTCGTTGGGCAGAGACATGGAATGTGTGGCCGAGGTCAAACCGTCCCGAGGAACCATCTTAATTCAGGGATCAGATTCTGTAAGGCAAGAACGGTGAAACGCTTTCGTGCGCACAAATGATTTGCTCTAAGTCTCAGAAGCAAATCGTTCTTGCACACGAAAACGTTCGAACGTTTCGCCTTACGAAATCATTTTAACCAAAAATGCGATGTTTGCGATGAAAATCTTAATTTTCTTCCATCATGTCCAGAGCCCAATTCGAGAACGTACGTCGCTTCATATTATCAGGTGGCTTTAGTTCTTGAGTCTGCTTGATCTTGTAAGGTTGTAGGCCAAGATCCTTACGCAAAATGTGGTCTGGGAGAGGTGCAATTCTTGTGAACGCCGTAAAATTGACTGATTTGGCTCGCTTGCGACGGACGCCTTCAACGGCAGCAGTGTTCTCCACACTTTGGTCAAAACGTAGTCTCACTGGCACGGCAACATCAAGCAGTGAATATTCTGAATAAAATTTTTTGCCACTAGACTATGAATATTGCTTGTCTTCTTGGACGAGAATTACGACCGAAAATAGGCGTTAACGCTCTTAAAGTTGCGACCGCCGATTTGGAATTTCTGTAGAAGATTTTAATTATTTATAGCAACGTTTACTCTTTCGTGTAATTTTATGTCGACTTTACTGAATAATTTGACATTGACAGTTCGGTAATCGGTTTAAGGGTGCGTTCATACTGAAAGTTTGAAGTTGTCAAGTCGCTAAAGCAAGAAAGACTCTATAATCTTGGGAATTTTCCCCCCAACAAACTCATCATTTGAGGAAGCGCTGCATATTGACAGCTGTCCTCGAATCGAATCACCCACGAGTATCTCTTGACACCCTCTAAATGTAGCTGTCATCATCAGACGAGTAATACTGTTTATGTCAATGCCAGTCATATCATAATACGCAACATTGTGTGTTGCCAACTATGCGTGCTATGCGCGCAATGTTCATCTTGAATTATTTAGGCCTCTCACGAAATGGTGCTGTTATCATGAAATATATTTCCCAGGAGTTGCTTTTTTTCTTCTGTTTTACGCACGCAACATGCAAGAGACAGGAAATCAATTCCATATAGGAACCGTAACAAAATAAATATAGACTTTGCATCTTGCAAATACGTATGTGCTTGTTCGTAGACCTAAGTTCACAAGGCTGTTGCACGACTTGCAGCGAATGAGACGAGAAAGTGGAACAAAATGTAAATAGAGCGTATGTTTGCGCGCCAACTTTGTTGACTTCTGTTGTAGTTTGGCAAAATAAGCAAAGTCATCGACAATTTTTTTACACCGAGAGAAATGTCGTGGAATTTGAGGTATTAATGTCTTGTTTTGCTGGAGGTTATATTGCCTCATGTCTTTCCAACGAATGTGCAGTTCTGAGAATGCGTATTTCAAGTGAATTTTTGCGATCATTTTGGGGGTCGGTCTCGAGAGGTATAGATATCTGGTTGCATGGAGGAATTGGTCAAAAAGTCATGAATCTTTTGAATAGATGAGCACATTACGTGACTAAAGGTCACATTCTGAGTAAATCTTGTTTAACCGATGAAATAAAAGCGAAATATCGCTCCAGTAATCCCTTTGTCATGTCTGAGAAATTTAAACAGATAAACGTGGTGTAACAAATCCACATGCAAACAGTGTAGAGATTTCTACAAATTCATTTTAGTTGAGGCTCAGGCACGACCCGAACAGGGTATTAACTTGTCAACAATTCACGAATGCACAATTTTTGAAAACTTTTAGCAATAAGCGAAGCGAGTCGCGTTGCATTTTCATGTCGAATGCAGCTTTCGAGGTAGGATGTCCATGAATGTAGTGATTTCCCACACCTACTCACAAAATCTCAACTCGATTGACGTGGTCTTTTGTGAAATATTTCTAACACGACACTATTTGAATTTTTTGAGAAAAACTAGGTACGGGATCTTATTAAGAATATTTGTATTATATTTAATATTTTTGATTAAAATCATTAGAGCGGTTTTTGTTAAATTTGGCAGAGAAAACAGTACACAATTTTGGAATGTTTAGTTTAAAAAATAATATTGCTTAACTATTGAGCTGAAAACCGAGTACAAGTTATTGTTCGGGGTGTATGCATTTCTTGGTTTTTAAAGTTTATCGAAATCGAAAATGGGGTTTTCGAGATATGAAAAATTTTTAAAATTTGCGTTTTTGGTGATTGGAATCGAAAATTTCGGACGCAATAATTTTGAAGACGTCCATTTTACTCTAAGTTTGCAATTTGGTCAAAATCGTTATATCCGTTTTCAGGTAAACTAAAGAAAACTACATTTTTCAAAAATTACTTTTTTCATAAATCCATTTTACGACGATACAGAGAAAATCTGAGTTTGCCATTAAGTGAGAAATGACCATATAACCATAGAAATTAGTTTTTGTCACAATAGTATGGACCGTTTTCGAGATATGTCCAAATTTCAAAAGTACCTTAATTCGATTTTTAAGCGGAAAACTGAGTATGTAGTCGTGTTAACCTGACCTACTTAAGATTAAATATCAATTTTGGTTGAAATCGTTGGAGCCGTTTCCGAACAAATCAAACTGGTATGAAAATTTTATATGGGAAATAAACGTCCCCGAACTGTAAGCCCCTAAACTTGAAGTTTAAATGAAATGCGGGCAACCCCTTAAGCTGTTGGCCTCGGGACATACGGACAGACAGACATATAAATGGACAGAATTTTGCGACTAACTTTTTTGATCGTAATGTCAGAATTGACTAGCATCTCGAGTTCGAAATTTTTCACGAATATGTAATCGAGAAAGTTTAAAATATTTATAAAGGAAACTGTAGAGCACAACAACACCCCCGCTTGTGTAAGAAAACGACTGAGGACCTCCTTCTAGCTATTCTGCTTATTTCTGTTAGTCATTGGTTTTTTATTCCTCCGCCATGATGTCACGGGTGTCAAATTTGTATCCAAAAACCGCGCATTAACCAACGTACAAAGTAAGTGGGCTTAACGAACCATTAGCTTACTCGTTATTCTAATTGCTTTCCAAAAGCAGTCACTGTCGCTTATTTTACTGGTTTCTTTTTTCTACACAGCCCACTCTCATCCACCAACAGAGACACATCGTCATCTTTATTGGCCGGCATGCCTGACAACTGAAGAGGTTCACGACTTTCAGTTCAGTACACATAACGCTCCATGTAAAATAAAAATAGACGTACCGAGTAAAGTAAAACTGGAACTACACATCCATCACTGACGTGTGACTCATGGCTGTCATTACTCTCACCCGCTTCACCGTGTGTCGTACCAGGTGAAATATCACTGAACATCATCATTATATGAAAATTACCCATTCTCGTGCGGCATTACACATCTAGAACGAATGTCAACAGTTGGTGTTGGATGTTAGATCATTTTTGTTGCAAAAAAAAAAGTAGGATAATCACAGCAAATATGGATAAATGCACTCCGGCGAAATGTAGATCATGG
Organism: Cheilosia impressa; assembly: GCA_948293265.1. NCBI lineage: Eukaryota > Metazoa > Arthropoda > Insecta > Diptera > Syrphidae > Cheilosia > Cheilosia impressa. The sequence goes on along the minus strand of OX411883.1, from coordinate 51,733,670 downwards.
AAAATTGATAGACTTGTTGAATGAAAAAAACTAAATCTATTTAAATACGGTCACGTTTATGTACGACTAACTTGACAGCGTTTGCGTCGTGGCTGGTGTTCATTTTCCCCGACCAGGCTCAAGGTTGTCGTGTTTCGATTTATTTTTGTTTAGGCAGTGGCGATACCGAAAAATTACCGGGTGAACTAAAATTACTTAGATGTGACCTTTGGTCGTAATTGGTACGTAATGCTAGGGCAGAGTTGGTAATTTTCTTTGCAAAGTAGGCCTTAAATGAAAAATTACAGTAGTTTGGAATAGGTACGAGTATGTAGAGCATGAACAACATAATGATTTGATGACAAAATTGCATTCGGAAAATGTTCACGGGTTCCAAAGTAAATGTGGCAATTAAACAGAAAAACTCGGGTCGAATCGCTAGGTAACGGAACTTGTTTCTGTTTCGCATGTAAAATAAACTAAATTCCGTAAACGTTTGGCTCATTCACGGAAGTGACGATTCGACCTCTGTCTTTACTTTTACAGGGGTTATTCTTAAGAGTTTTTAAGAGCTGCAATTTTTTTTATTCAATACAATGGACAAGAAATTAAAGCTGAACCAAAAATATTTATTCATTCTAAAGAAGAGGTGATGAGGTTTTATTTTGTAGCTTTTGGTCTCCTCGGCTATTCTAGACGAAGTCCATTCAGTGGTTTCAATTTTGAGACACTTTTTGGGGGCTCTCGCTCTATCGCTCTGGATGGCTCATGGCGACTCTATGGCACAAAGGCATGGACTCTATCGAAAGCGTATGACGTTACTCTTGGTTGTTTCGAGAGGAAAATTCTGTAAGTGATTTTTGATCCCGTCTGGAAGGACGGTATATATTGAGGACGAGATGTTACGACGAACTGCACAGCGACATCGACCCAGCTAGAAGAATAAAGGTCGAACGACTGAGGTGGCTGGGTTATGCAGAGCGAATGAACGGAAGGTTTTCGAATTCACAGGCAAGGGACGGCGGAGTAGAGAACAACCGCGACTATGGTGGCGCACCTAAGAAGGAATGTGACCTTAACCAACTTAGTGCGTGAAACTGGAGCTGACCAAAGATCGTGCTGCTGGAGACGCTTTTTGGTTGATGGCCAGGTCCACCCCGGACTGTTGCGCCACCTTAAGTAAGTCAGTTTCAAAGATTTTAATAAAAGTACACTTAATCGAGAGCATTACCATTTCGAAAGAGTTTCTCAGTCAATCTTCCAGTACTCAAAGAAGCTTTGAGCGATCCAGTCATTTATTTTTATAAGCCGACCGGGGAGCACGTTTGAATTGTTTTCCTTTTTACTGAGTCGTACTTTTGATGATCGCCTGAAAGCTAGATCTTCTACCGAAACTTCTTTGGTTTTAAAAAAATTTTACTTATTTGTAAGTGGCTTGCGGCTTTGGAAAAATTTAACTTTTTCGTCAAATTTTCAAAGTAACTGCTGGACTGGGTGTAAATTTTTCGATGGTTTCCGGTGAACGTTTTTATTTAAAAAAAATCATTTCAATGCCCACTAAAAGTCGCTGTTTATTTAACTTACATGATCTGAAGGGTGGGCCATCTAGTACTTTCTTTTTAAATCGTAGGTTATTCCCAAGTCGTGTTATCAGCCGTCTTGGCGATGTCAATTGACCGCCTCGGGCCTGCGATTTTACCCCTTTGAATGTTTTTTTTGTGGGGAACCGTGAAGGACCGATGCTATGCCATCAATCCGGAAACGATTCAAGTACTTAAGGCCAATAAAGACGGGAAAACTAAGTATACATAAAAGGCAGTACAATGGACCAGTAGCTGTGTCTGAAGGCCAATATCATCCAAGCTACAGCCCGAAACCATCGACACGGTCTTGGAAAATTGGATTAACAGAATGCGCTACTGCAAAAGTCTTCCAAGGCAGCCACTTGAATGACGTTGTGTTCCCTAAATAATGGGAATGTTTGCTCTTACTAATAAAGCCGTAATAAATTGAAAATGAATTTTGTTCATTTTATTGCATTTTTAAAAAGAAACTTGTATTTGGCCCACTCTGAACAAAGATCATTGATTTTCATGGTTTACAACAACAGTTGGGTGGGGTCTATTTCTCGAAGATCATGTCGGTAAATTAATAATGCGCATTGTTTGCATCTAAACCTCGCCGTCTATACCCTTTTCTCAGTGTATGCCTAGGTATTCCCATTTCCCAGCCCGCATTGAACAAAATCTACTCGTACCATGCACTTCTTTTGAATATATCGCTTCCATTTAATTCGAGTATAATCATTACACAACCCAAACATACCGTCCGTAAATACTTGTGTGCTTTGTCATTCCGGGGTACACTTGCGTATTATTGGACAAAATTTAACAATTTCGTTTAACCGCGCTTATGAAGTGAGATGTTCACCCTTTCGAGCAACTTCCTGCACCCATTAAATAAACACACACTCATCTGCATCTCTTATTTATTGCGTAGTCATAAATTTGCGATTAAGGGATGCTTGTTAGAGGCGGCAGCCAAAGCAAACTGGGAAATCCAGATCACTATCCCGCATAAGGTTTTTTTTTTTTTTTCTGAAAATGTTAAGGGTAACACCAGCTTGGTTGAGCTGGAGTCACTCGTGCAAACGAACACCGCACCAACTAATTTAAAACTCATGATTTCATTTATAAAGTTGTCTGCAAAGAACAAGAGGGCTGTTCTCATAACTTCGCCAAAGTCTCACTAGACAAGTCTGCGAAAATGAAAAATAAAAAATTAGAACCCATGACAATGCGAAAATATTTTCAAAATTAATAATAAAATACGGGCCAGCAGATAATGGCGTGGGGGGGGAGGAGGATGACGCTCTTCTTGGTGGGTGTTGATGTTCAGTTGGTTGCGATGATGGGTGACGAAGTTATTAGTTATGCAAAATCCATATAAAGAGGGGGACAAAAACACGATCTAGATGTGTCTCTGTGGAATATTTGTCGTCGTGCCCATCCTCCCCCCTGACAAAGTAGAACAACAACCCCGGACTAATGATATGCGCCATGGAATATGCAAATGCTTTTCATACACACATATATACTTTTTTTTTTTTTTTTTTTTGTGTCTTGTCTTCATTTCATTTTGAAAAGCAACAGAACTAATCTGACGTGACAACGACGAAACACATATGAAACGGATTTTAAAACAAACCGCCCCTCAAAGCTGTGTATGCTCCCCGTCGAAAATGCCTCGATTACAGAGTTGGCTTCGGTTATATATTCTTTCAAATAGATTCCTTCCGCCTTTTGAGTTTAATTTGAGATAAAAATCTCGGTAGGAAGTTGTTATCCTTGTTTTTATGTTCTCTCATTGTCGCCTTTGTTCTTGGAAATGATTTCAAGCCGACGAAAATACAAATTCCTCTACTTATGGTCACCCTAACCATGTTACAAGTTTTATCGATTTTGATTTCTTTTTTTTTTTTTTGTTCGTCTACAACGGAAGGAAGTTGAAGCTGAAGGAAAAGGAAAAGCTTCCTTCTCGAGGATAAATCGAATGTGTTCAAAAGAATTAATTTGTTTTTTGGTGGCTGTAGGACGGACATATCACTGTGGAGCGTGATAGGGGTGTCGATATATTATCCTTTGAGAGGGTTTCTTGATGGCTAATGCGTTTTGGTGTTAATGAGATTTCTATGTACGATTAGCACGAGGGGCCCTAAATTGGACTTTAATTGAGAAGCGCTTCCATTAAGGATTGACAGCCATCATTTGTCGAGACTGATAGGGTTTTTTTTACTGGGAGATGGCGGATAGTGGAGGGCTTACAAAAAAGTGGGTTTTGTCTCTGTGATTAATGTGGTGGCGATTGTCAAATGGGCCTCCACTTGCATTAGGAAAAGGGAATGGAATCGGCTTGCAAGTCTTTTCCAACCGATTTCGAGTCGAAATGTTTTAATGTCAAACAAAAATGCTTGAAATGTCGAAACAAACTGCAAACTGAACCCAAAAAATTGGTTTCAAGTCAGTACCAACCGAGGAGCAATTTTATTTTAATCAGAAATATATGTGCGCTCCCTTCAAATAAGGCTTTTGCTTCTTAAAACCTTCTGCCTGGTATACAAATTTCGGTAACTATCGAGGTGTGCAGGAATCAAACGATTTCAAAAGAACCTGACGTCAAGTCTTAATCCCTTAGATCTCAAATTGCCATGTACTTCTCCTTCCTTCTTTTTTTGTTGTACAGAGAACAAAAATACTCGAAAGTCTTACACAAATACACTTGAAACTGGCAAAGTACACATGTTTATTATCTCCGAATGAAAATGCGTGCCCTAAACAAAAATAACACACGCACCTTCGTTCTCGAAAAATAAACAAAACTACCATACCTACCTATAGCGATTGCATTACTTTCGCTGTAAGTGAAGTGTAAATATTTGCATGGCGGGTATTTTATCCAGAGCTGCGAGTCACACTCTGAGGTATATGTAGATGTACTCGTACAAAGTGAGCATACGGGCAACTGGGAATATTTTTAGAATTTTGAGAGCATTCTAGAATTTATTTGCCAGTGTTGGCATTTAATTATACTCTGCGGTGAAACTTGTTTTTGCTGTTTCCTTTTGCCGCTGGCTGTTCAGTTTTAGTGCTGGTCTTTCCCACAATTATAGATCAAACTTCAAAAGAAATTCTCAAATGAATGGAATGTGTGTGGACATTTTGTTCCAACACCTATGGTTCTTTATTTTTTTTTTTCGTCCTTCGGGGCGCACCCAAAAAACCACTTCAAACAAAAGATCGGAATCCATTATTTGAAATAGGAATATCCTTTTTTTTTTGGTGTGCATTCATGCTCTCATGCTTGTTCTTTGTCCACAATTACAGTAACTGTTGGATTTTTCTCCTTTTTGCACACTTTTAATTGATGGACTGAGCGCACTCCTAGTTCTGAAATATTTCAGGGACACTCATCGTCGTCTTTCTATCCGATTTACTCGAGTGGATATGTATGGAAAGTTGGTTGGTTGGAAAGTGGATACTCGTATATTTGTTGCGGAAATTTGCACACTTGCGGACAGGTCCTTTGTCGAAGACAAATTGGAAATAAAGGACTGATCGATTGGATTCTTCTGAATTATATATTGAGATCTGTTTGGGGGTTGTGTGTGGCTTTGTAGGAGTGTGTTCCATTATTGTGACAGTGTCTGGGAATTTCTTAGTGGAGAGGAATACAGTTTGGGTGGACATTGGAGGATTTATTCAGGGCGCTCTTTAAATTGGATGGGGGGTAGTATTTCAAACCCTTTTGTCCTGTGATGTGGCCATCCTTTTGTTACAGTGTTTAATCGCTGAAGATTTTTTAAATCATTGAATCGGTTTGGCGGCTTCCTTTTGTAAATCAATCAACTTCTCCACATAGAAATAGTTGTAGAGCCAAGCCGAAGCTAGTTAATTTTTATGGTCGAATGGCAAAAGCAGAGCGGTCATTGAAAAGCGAATATTTACCCGCAATTTCGAGTTTTTCAAGAGCGGTGTCACTGATCTGAAAATTGACTGAATTTTGGGGCCCACGAAAATGGTGTCAGGTTCTATCTTTTGCAGTTCATTGCGACTTCAGCAATCTTCAGCATTTCATACATTAAGTTGGATTGTACTTAAGAACTATCCAGACCACGATCGCTGATCTTGCAACATTTTTCGAATACACTTCAACTTACCGAAAGATGATCCAAATCGACGAGAGACCTCAAAATTCGTATCCTCAACTTAGAAACAGTGTAGCTAGGCCATAAGAAATTTTCCATTTCTATTTTTTAAGGTCTTTCAGTACAGTTCATACATTCAGCTTCATAAATATCACCCAACTTGTGTGAGTGACATCTATTCCAAGCTGAAAGTCATATGCAACTTTATCCCTTTTATGATGTGGAAGGGGGTGCCGAACTTTGCTGATTTTCAATTTTTTTCAATTGAATGCAATTCTGCATTCTCCTTACCTACTTCGTATCTGCCCAAGACCAAACAATCAAAAAACAAACCAAACCACCCATGATTCAAATAATCAAATCCTCACCCCTACTTGATGAGTGCAACCGTCAATAGTCCTCCGCATTTCGTATCACATGTCACATTCTCAAAATAGAAGAATTCACGTCTATGTCGAAAATTTTTCATTAAAAATTTCCCATCCTCAGACATTTGTACCACCAAAGCACACATCTGTGATGAACCAAACATTTCAGCGTAATTCGGCTCCTTGCCGCAAGAATTTCATTTCATCATCTTTTACCCGTTTACATCACTTCGTAAAGCAATTCCTCGCGCAACTCCATCCTGTAAGAGAAAAGAATTCCCAATAAAAGCAAAACCGTCTCTACTCCACCTTAAGTCAACACACGACTCAACTACCAAAGTAGCTCCAATAACACTTGCTGTTTTTCACATTGCAGCCGAGACAAAACTACCCTCGTGTTTCGAAAACTTCTTTCTACTTAAATAGCAAACTTTGTGGTTTATTCACTAGAATGCTGATACAGAACAAAAAAAAAAAAGTGCGGATCCATATAGCATCCTTGTGTGGACCCCTTTTGTTTGGTTACTTCTTCTGCAGTAGGAGAAAAAAGCTTCAAGTTTACAAAATGAATTTTGGAAACTTATGTGTCGTTTTGTGGTTTTCATAAACTATGCGCATTTAGGATCAACTGGTTTGGGGGCGAGAATGCTCCCCACAGCAGTTAAGTGTCAACGTGTGGTATGAGTTGTTTTTGTTTTTATTTGTCCTGCATTCGGTCTATTTTGGTTACTTAAATGAATTCGATGGTGGAAGACAGGAAAAAGGGTTCAGTTTGGGTAAGAAATTCCATTTGTAATTGCATTTGCTGGCTTCGAAGAGGGCAAGGACAAAAAATTGTGAGTCGTCTTTGTTGCATGGCTAAGTAATTAACTGCTTAACGAGCAAAGTCCTAAAGTGCCATCCCAGGAAAGGAAGGAGTAATGGCTGTTTGTATACCTGTTGTGTGGTGAGACATTATCACTGTCAAGCTTGGGCAATAGAGAAAAAGTTTCTAACTATTTAGGGCTTCAGCTAGTGCTAATGTCTGCGAAAGTAGGAAAGACTCTCAACACCTGAAACGGTGGATTTTACTTAACGTTTCAAAGCGGATTTTACCTTTTATTTTTAAATCGGAAAATTGTTTGAAAATATTAATCCCTATACATCTCATCATAAAAGATGAGTTAGACACAAGGCACGGTTTTATTTCGTCGGAATAAGTTGAGCTACAGAAAGCGCGGTCTTTGTGCAACTGCTTCCAGTTGCAGTTGAATGGATATTCGCATTAAAGGCATCAGGCTGTCTGAGGATTTACTAATTTTTTCCAGTTTTAACTCGTGTTGTCCACTCTTAACAAATCCCCTGTGGATCACTTTCTAGTCCCGTGATCTTTATTTCATATATTTATCCGAAGATAGAAGCTAGACTACCTTTAATGTGTGAATTAGGTTTGAAGATCACTCCACTTTGTCACGATCGATTGTTGAAGTTCCTTACTTTGGAAGGATAGTATCGATTCTGGGTTTTTGCAATTTTTTTCCACTGAATCTGTAAAGTGCTGCCCACTCTTCATTTGATAATCGTCAGTAAAGAATCAGACGATTGGTAAATGAGATCAGTGAAAAAAATCAGACGATCAGTAAAAGAAAACAATCCAGTGATCTTCATGTTTTCAGTTGTTCCTTTGAAGTGTTGCGCACTGATGATCGGTAGCAAAAAACTGAAATTCATAAAAATCGGTGATTCTCATTGCTCCGTTGTTACCCTAAAGTGCTGTCCACTGTAATTTAAGCTAAATGGTCGTTAGAAAAAACTGTCAGTTTGAAGCGCTAGCTAGAAACAGAAAATAGGTTGAAGATCACTTAAAGTGGCACGATCTTTTGTTAAAATCGCAGACATTAGGTGGATAGTCGTGATGCTGAGATTTCCTTACTTTTTAGTTGAAACTGAGTGTGATTCACTTTTATTTCATCTCATGATCGTCAGTAAGAATTCAAACGATCAGTCAATCAGAGGATCAGTAAAAGTCGGAAGAAATCTGATGGTCGCAAGCTTTGAAGTCGCTTCTCCCAAAATAACTTTATTTGAAATTTAATTCAGACGTATTCAACACTCCGAGGATCGTGATCTTCATTTATATTTTAAGAGTTAAAATAAATAAATGAACCCCCAAACATCAAATTAAAATGTTTGCGCAACCATTCGCTTCCGTGTTTTAATTGCGCTACCATACAGCAGATAAATAGCAATCGCTGCTTACTGCCTCCACAAATACGTCCACCTCTATCTGACAATCAAAACCTTTTTCAATTGGTAGCGACTTGAACTGCTAATTAAATTTCAAATTACCGAAGCAAAAACCCCTCAATTAAATCTCGCGAAAACGGAGTAGGTACAACTTTTTTATTTCCATCAAAGCGCGGCAGAAAAGCAGCAAAAACTCTGCACATTGAAAAGAAAACCAAAACTTAATTTAAGTATGAAAATAAAAGTATGAAAATAAAACTCCAAAATCCGTTTACAAAAACTAATTCCATTATAAAGTTCTCTAGAGGTCCTTAATCAATTCATTGCATTCGAAATTTGCGACTGCAAAGAATTGATTACCGAGAAAAGTTTAATTTTCCATCTGCATCCCCACGCAATTGGTGCCGAAAAAAATGTCTGTATAGTTTTCTTCATTTCCGTTCTGCTAAAAGGATCGCCAATGGAAAAAAAACTCAACTGAACAGCGTCAAAATAAACCTCATTATATGATTCTTAATGATTTTCTTGCTTAAATAACAAAACAGCTAATCCCCTCGCACACTTTCTCATTTGCGGTCGGAGTTCAACTCCCTCGCGTTTAATATTGCGACCTTCGTCCTTAGGGATTTTTGCACTTAACCCTGACTAGAAGATTTCGTAAATATATACCCCACTCGATTTGTGAATGAAACAGTAAGAGAATGGGGTACGTGCACCACTAATTAAAGGGGTTGAATAATCTTCTGCAATCATGTTCATGTACGAGTATACTCCTCCCTCTCGCATTGACGGTCGCGGTCTACAAAATTGTACAGTGAAATCACTGAGGAACAATGGCAAAAAATAGGGTAAAAGCCAGACATGGTATATAAGTTGCTCGTTTGATTGTATTGTTGTGCCCTTTTGAATCAAAAGTCGTCCCCCATTGTGCCTCTGCTCCTCATCTAACCAACATCAACATAATCATTAACATTAAATACACATTTAAGGAGAGCGACAAAGAGCGCGGGAGGGTATGTCAGCGGAACAGCTCGGTGGTTATCCTGAAAGGGTAACTAGCGGAATCTTATTATCCTTCCATCTGTAATGAAATTTGAAAGAACTAGCAGTATCCTGCAGTTTTAATCCTTTCCCCCGACTAGATGCGGAGCATGCAATAACGGTTGGCAAAATTTAAAACAAACATAAACAACTACTTTGTGGTAGTACCTTGTGCATTGCTTTGCACTGTCCCGTTTTCCCTTCGTCAGAGAAGTGATATAGATTTTTTTTTCCTGTTTCAGTAGTGAAGGTTGATTTGAGTTATTTTTTTGTTAAATGTAATTTTGTTGAATGAAATTATGTTCCTTCGTGTAGTCCGTGGTGGTTACGTTTTATTTCACCGGATGGGAAAGATTGTTGGGAAATGACACAAAGGACAGTTTCACAATTGCTCAAGTTTCGGAATGTTTTGTCTTTTTTTGTATTCTACATGCAATTGTACCTGCCGTCGGGTATTGACATTTTGTACAATTTAAACAAATTTATTGGCGAGGGTTAGACAAATTTACAAGGAAATGTCTTTTTAATAATACTCGCAGTATAATAACTGTGAAGATCACTCGTAAGAAGACGATCGATCTACATTTTTAGAAAACTCTAAGTCCGGCTGACATCAGTTGTCGGTTTCTCTTCTGTAAATTTTGTAGATTGTCAAATGGCAATCATACGAGGAATTAAGACGAGCTGCCCTCAAACCTACATATATATTAAACTTTGTTTCAGTCTGTAATTCTTTTAAAGATCGGCTGCTATGATCACTGATTGGTCTTTGATTTTTGATTTAGTGCTCTATATGTATCTGTAAAAGTTTACTATTTCTGAAGAACGGTTGTCAACAAAATGAAACGCAATGATCACTGGGAAGATCATGTGTGTGCTCGGTGTATCATTCAATGCAATCCCTGTTGAAAGTCAGTATTTTTGAAGATCGTTTGCCAATAAAAGATCATTGACCGGTTATTGATTCATCGCCTGCCATATTGATGTTTAGTATTTTTGAAGATCGTTTGGCAATAAGTCGAGCCTCTACGATCATTGTGTAGATCATTGATCAATGTTTGATTCGGTGCTCTACATTATCTATTAGAGTTAATTTTTTTTTAAGAACTCATCAACAGAATGAAGGGCTACGATCATTGTAAAGATTAGATTAGATTGGTTATCATTTGTGTAGAGGCATAAAATTGTATTACCATCAGGTGGTTACCACTTTTACAACTGCAGGAACTGATCGTGCCATGAATTTCGATGGGATTCCCTCAAACCTACATGTACATATGTTGAGATTTTGCAGTAGATCGCCTGCGGTAATAGAACGATCGCTTTCCCAACTGCCAGTGTCACCGTTCGGTTGAAGGTAGATTGTTTCTTTTAAAAAAATTTAGTCAAATCAGCAAAGCTATGCACCCTCTCTCTTTTTAATCCACCTTCACTGCCCAATCATCACCACCTGAGGGCATTTAAAACACCGCACTTGTTTTCCACTCACAATCACACCCCCCTGACTCGACTTGCCTTTTGAATTACCCCACCCGCCACGATCGCAGCACACAATGCAAACCCTTTTCAAAGCCACCCTTCAGCCAACCATTTAAGTTTGCTGCAAAATCATGTCATGCCCTAAAAATAGAACAAGAATCATCTTCATCCTTATTTTTCATATAAATGTACATATATCCAGTCAGGATAAATTCTTCCCAAAGCGAAATTGATATCGAAAAACATTGCCGCTTGCATCTGTTAAACTGTTCTACTTAGAAAAATCCTCCCCACCCTCCCCCTGAACCGTCAACCTACATCAACGTCGTGTCATATCCAAACTGATTCCATTAGGTACTCCTTCTCACACCACGTTCGTTTGTTTTCTCCTTTCTCGGTTTACATGTTTAATGAAAAATCAATTCCTTTGACCTGGTTATGTCCATATTAAAACTTGACGCCTTTATCCTTTCCTCCTACACTTCAGCCCGTTTCTATATATATACGTACATTGAAACGACGACGTCGCCACGTTTCGCTTCTGTTCGGGCTCGGGCCCAGGCATTGTAATGCAATTTTTATTCATTGGAGCAGGCTGACTTACCCTCGAGGAGTATGCTGGAAATTTTATTAAAACTCTGCGTTCTGAATAGCTAATAAAGGGGGAAGGTGAGCGTTACAGTGTTGAATTGTTGGATATATTGATTTTTGTTGTACACATGAGGCAAGCCTCCCTTCATATATTCGCCAAAAGGATACGGCAAGCATTGCCCTAATTAAATGGGTAGTAAAATTACACGTAATCACGGGTAAATATGAAAAGGATAATGACACGGATAGCTTAGAGTGGCTAATGTCATGTTTTGGTCAATGTGTTGCCTATTTGTCTTATAAATAGTTGTGTTGGGGGGTGGATGAAGAGCAGTATCGATTTCGTGTAGGAGCTGCCACCTGCTTTGTTCGATTGAAACTTCCGATTGTCCTTTGAAGTTCTTAAACAAGAATAAGAAACCTCTTCCCCCATTTACACAGCCACACAATGTGTGTTGTTATTGACTATTTTATCAGATTCTCTCTCTCTCTCTCTCTCTCTCTCTCTCACTCCCCCTCTTTGTCTCTTTCCCTCTCTGATTTCATGTAAAAGCCAGTGGAGTACAATTTATTAATTGAACTGAAAGTTGTACGTTCCTTTGAACTGGCTGTGAGGTAGGGGCTAAGGGGTAGGTATTGAGGCAAGGAGAAAGTTAAAAGGATTACCTTGCCCCGCACAACACGACGGAATTTCTAGTTTTGATTTGGTGGGAACTTTAATTGAGCGACGTGCCACCAGAGAATGCCAAATTAAATTAAATTGAATTGGACGATTTTATTGTTGGCGTTTAATGAGCTTTGAAATTGATTTTTGGACATTTATGGGGGCCAACGTTTTGATTTATACTTGTTTTTGTTTCGTTTCAGGTAAGTCGAGAAGTGGTTTTTATATTTCAAGGGGTATTTTGTCTGTGAGTACTTTTTTTTATTTTTTATTTTTTATTTTTAAACTTTCATCAGTATTATGAATGATATACGTAACGTATTCCACGAATCACATCGTTTAAGCCATTGCAATTGGGCAAAGTAGGTTGGGGTTCCACAGGAAAGTAACATTGGGCCTCTATATTTTTTTAAATTCAAATAAATGAAAATCAAAATAGAAGGTAATACCATTGGGAAAGCAAAAGCTTCTTCAAGTACTAACCCCTGGACTGACTCAGAAGATTCCTTATCCATTTTTAGGCAGACGTTGCTTCAAATAAAATCACTTAATCTAAACGTCTGCACTGTCATTATTATACCTTTGCGTAACTTGATTTAATTATCACTTACGTAAGCTACAAACGACTTTCCGACTTCATCATAAATTTTACAATCAATTAACTTCCCCGTTTAACTTACGCATCGTGGCCGCCAACAAATCTCTCTAATTCGCTTTCCATCGCCTCTATTTTTTTGATCGCATCTTACCCTCAATAAAACACCATTTAAGAATCAGGATGAACGCGAACAAAAACGCAATCCGAATACGAATCGCACTGCAAAATGACACAAACCATTCCTCGACGCTATTAATAAACATACTACAGCACTTTACTTTGCCAGCCGTCCTCATCGTCTCGAAAAAGACTTGTGACTCTGACTGCTTTGTCTTTTTTCCTGCTGAAAACATTCGCCGCCACTAACGCGAATTCCAGATACTCTGATACTGTCCAGAGCCACAAGCAGCAGGAGGGGACAAAAAAAAAAAGTCTTAAAAACAACTATTTCGTCTGCAATGGAGGAGGAAATTCCTTCCGCGTGGTACTCATGAATAAAACAAGGAAAAGTGTTTTCTTTTTTTTTCTGTAAGAAAGTTACCCGTGGTCATCCTTCGTCTCAATTTCAGAAGCATGGATAATATTATAAAGCAGCGTCAACCGAAACGGAAACAGACTACCGTTGAAGGAGGAAAAATAATAATCCTCTCCGTCAATGCATTTTTCATAAGGAGTGTGTTGGGGTGGCTTCAGGAAAATTGCACCCTCCGTCTGTGTGTCGTCCCTGTGGTGCGAATGTCCGGAATAAATACATATATTTTCGGGGGTGTCTGTCGGTATGTCCGGGATAGTCTCATGCAGTCGTGTGGGTTAAGGGAGTTTTTTTTTTTTTTTTGCTGTCCCAATCACGAATTTGAGGACATTATGCAAGGCGGAGGTATTTTTGCTGGGGGATTCTTTTGGAATGAATCTTTTGAAGATTTTTCCTGATGATTTCGAGATTTGTTGATGCAAGTGTGGAATTCCTTTGAGCTGGCGTCCGCACAGAGTTTGAAGAGTGCTGTCTGAAAGGTAAGACTGCGTTGGGGGTTAGGTATTTTCTATTCCCGTGGACTTAAGGAGTCCTGTCTGAAGTTGCTAAAACACATTTTAAAGTCTCATGTATTTAATGTTTGAATGAGGGTTTGAATGATCGAATCTGGTCATTCAAAATTTAATAGCAGCTGTCGCACTTTATCTTATGGTCTGTTTCATATGGCACGTCTTCAGGGTCCTACTTTGTGGGTGTACGATTTTAAGTTTGCTTAGGGACTTACCCCTTTTCTTCAAAAGGCGAATATTTAGCGTTTCAAAAGTGTCGCGAGATACGCGCAGAAGGGTGTCAGATCTTGGCTTAAATTTGCAGAAGTTGTAGTCCTCTGGGAATTTGTCTCCGGGGATGCGAGTTGTCGGTTCAACAAAAATTTCTGGGAATTATTTATAATGAATCAAAAACAAATTATCCAAGACAACCCATTAGTGTAGAAAACTATCCTCTGCACAAACCATTTGTTTCCATTATTTTCGGAAATATGCAGAGCACAGTTTTAGGCGCAATCTCGGTAATTTGAATGAAATTAGCAGGCTGAAACTGATTTAATTTCTAAGCCCTCCGCACTATGTACTCAAACGAGATTATAATTGAGTTTTGACAAGACGCCGGAAAAAAACCTTCAAAACACATCAAACATTATTCAATTTGTTAATTTTGAATGTAATTTTCCTTCCATTCCTTCGTACGGGGGGATGATTCCATAAAGACGCGCTTCATATAAATGTACACATGATTTTTGCTCTTATTACATCATAAACGCCAAAGAGGAACAGCTTTTCATCAAACATACTACGCATACAATTAAAGCGATCAAAGGTTGTTTATATCCCCGCCGTAACTTATCAAAGTCAAAGTAACGATGGGGATAATTTTAAAAGTGCCCCAGACATCTTGATATTCATCTTCATCGCCTCCTTCGAGGTTCGTTCTTTAACGATAAAATATAAGAAAAGGTTTCCCTTCTCAAAGGTGCTCAAAATTAATTTTCGAGAGAAGAAATCTACCCGTTAATCCCGTCCCGACGCTGAAACCCGACAAATTGTTGACTTATATCCTGTGCAAATCCGTCTCTTATTCGACTTTTTGCATTTCACTGTGTCCACAGTGGAAATCACTGGCGTCGCGACTATCTTTCACCCTGGATAAGCCCCTATGAAAAGTCATTTTTCCCTCTTCCCTTACCGCTAATCAATTCATCACAATAAAGTCACTTCCTCTCGATAAGTGTGTACTTAGGTCTTGCGATATTGCTTGACAAAATCACTTCAACGTTGCGGTTGTGTATAAAGAAAGGATTTCCAGAATAAGGAGAGCGCACGGCCGAGAGGAATCAATTCTTCTCTGTCCCGGTTACAGAGGGTTTTTCTTTTTTTTTTAATTCCTTTCAATCCGAGTGAAAACAAAATGAATGACTTGTTTGAATTTGAATCCCTTTTCCATTCCACCCCTGCGAGGTTAATTTCGCGACAAGAATTGTGGGGGTGTTTTCTCTGAGGGTTTGTTTACACGTCGCAAATTAGCAAAATTCCCCCATATTTTCACAAATTTTGCCAGACATAGAAGGGACTCTTCCTCCTGCGTCCAGGTGGTGTCAATTAAATTTGACATTGTAAAGGTTTCAAGGATTATTAATTATTCCCATCTCTTACTAGACGGTGTGCGCCTTGTGGATAAATTTACTCGCACATTTGGGAAAAATTGTACAAAATTAAACTTTTCCGCATAAAGAACGAAGCGAAGTTGTATCCTTGTCATTTTCAAAAGAATCTCCTCTGGTTGTCGTCTGCAATTGCAATTCACCTGAGTTTCTCCATATTATACTCCTTGTGCGACCGTACTAGTCATAATTCAAAGAAGAAAAAACTGTAACTGCTGTTGAAGACGTGAAGCTCGTCCTCGTTACCGGCAACAGCATCATTTGATATACCCCATTCGCCGTGGAGTGGTCCCCGCCTAATATTGTCTCCTTTCTATTTTTTTATTCACTTTAAATCCACTTCTTGGCTTGTGTCGTCTTCGGTTGGTGTATTTTTTTTGTGGGTCCTTTTTTTGTTGTTTTGCATGCTTTTCCTTTGGAGACAACTTCAATGGGAGTTGACGAATTTATTTGTGTCTTATTTTGTTATTCTGCTCCCGAGAATGTGAAAGAGGGCTGGAGCATTTTATTTGCCGGAATATAGTTTGGCTCCTTTGATCAGGACGAATTATGCACGAATTTACTTTTGGAAAATTCGGAAATAAACATATCCTTCATTCGGAATGACAGTGAAGTGGGAGAGGGTCATTCAATGGGCTTTAAGGGAGTTCTAAAGACAGGCATGGTGGTGCGTGAATTACTAGTGTGGCAGAAAGCCACTTACGGATGAATGAAGACTCAGTTATACGAATGAGGAATTTCTGTTGGACAGTCACCTTATAATCGAATCCAAAACACGAGGTTTATCCATACAGCCAATCGAAAGAGCTTGATTTGGACGACCCGTTTTAATCTCTTTAAAACTCAGCTCTGTCTGCGACCCACTTTGCCGACATTTTACATATGTATTTCAATTTAAAGAGCACCTAAAAATTGACAGATGACAGTCCCGAATTTTCCTCATGAAAAGGACAAATTTACAAATAAATAAACTGGCGTGTTAACAAATATTTGAAAATATATTAAGACAATATTTACAACCGTGGCTACTGAACAATTCCTCGTTCGGATGTAGAGAAAAAACCTGGAAACTTACAGTGCGTAGCACAGCGGAGAAGTGAAAGCGACGATAGCATAGACACACGACTCATTTGCATAGCCGATACACACACATTTCATTGACGTTTGTGAAATCCCCTTTGCTGGGGCATAATTGGGAACAAAAAATTCCCTTTTTGCATGGGCCAATCATCAGTGATTGTGAATGGTTTGGTTGTGGTTGTTGAATAAGCTTAGTTGGGACTTCAGCCTCAGAAACTGGCATATTTTGTTGAAAGTGGTATACTTTTCTTATGAGATTGGACACAAAATTAATCAGAACTGCTCAAGAATTTAGCGTGCGAACAGGATACTCCTCTGGTAGACTGTTTTGTTGAATTTTATCTTTGGGAAGACTCTTGTTGTGGGAGATAAAATTCACCGCGAGCAGGATCCTAGACTTAAACGGGTGGAAGAACTTTTTTGTTGGGCTTGGGATTTGGACAAAAAATATTTCAAGTGAAGGTATAAGTAACTGGCTTTAGTGAGGCAAATCGGGCATATTAAAATTTGTTCTCTAAACCACCGCTTCGAACAGAAAATGCTCCCCGTGACAACATTTTCGAATTTCTTTATTCAGAAATAAATTTTATTTTTAATTTTCAAAGAGTACCCCAGAAAAATAGAAAACACTCGCTCTCCTCACTTTGGTTATCAATAAAACCACTGCCCCCAAAGTAAAGACCGAACATTCATTTACACAAAAAGACCTATTAACTATTTTTGGTTTAAATTTTACTTGTATATCCAGTACACATTTGCCGATTGTGTTTTTTAAGTCCAACCTACAATTTCTTACATTGGTAAGGTGCAGCACGGTCCCCGACATCGCTCAAAACTGCAACAAATTCCCAACAAAATCACCTTTATAACTTTGTTTTTTCAACTTCTATTCATTTTAAAACGAAATCACATTTTTTATTGCGGATCTTTTGAAGTTGAAGTTGGACCTGGCCCTTTTCGTGATGACATTCATCTTGAACTTGACAGTTTCGAAGTTGTCCAGACCGTCGACGCGGAACCTTTGATTGTCCTTTTTCACGAATGAAATTAAGTTGATCTGGAAAAATTTGTATTAATGCCACTCGCTGAAGGAT
Organism: Cheilosia impressa; assembly: GCA_948293265.1. Classification (NCBI taxonomy): domain Eukaryota; kingdom Metazoa; phylum Arthropoda; class Insecta; order Diptera; family Syrphidae; genus Cheilosia; species Cheilosia impressa. The sequence continues at coordinate 51,716,156 of OX411883.1, read as the reverse complement.
CGCAATTTTTAAATTGAATGCAAGCTGATCTTGAGTGTATGGAGCTAGCGGAGGTACGCCCAGACCTGGCCAGCATCAAAACATCTTTTTCCGGCTCTTCCTCAGCTGGCGACGAGCCTCCTAGGACAGAATGAATTCTTGATCCACTTTGGATACAAAATCTCTTGCAAATTCAGATGGCAAATGTGTCTGAAACTTAACCCATCTCCAGCAGGACCATCTGGCTGGAAGATGTCAACTTCGATGTCATCAACATCAGCTGGGCATCTTACAACAATAGGAACTTCATGATTGCTCCCAACTGCTGTCTACCGCCGTCGGGCGAAAGCCTTAAAACGGACAGAGCATTTGCCTAGCTATCGTGGACTATCTTCACAGCTGTCTTATCACCCTGCCAACATTTCCAGGTGGCATGATAACAAAAAGACATCTTATCGCATGATAAAAACTCAAACGCCCACCTATAGTCCGTTTTAGTTTATTTCAAATTAATTTAGCCCAGCCCATGGATCTGGTGGCGGGATGCACTGTTCAGTGGTTTCTGACGGGATCTTCCCAATCAAGTCCCAAAGATTGTTGCCCTTTAGCATATCATTGACGGCGGGAACGACGGCCTCCTCAATGCGGTCGCTAATGGCTTTTTGATTGTCGTTAATCGCTGACAAGACCAGGTCCTCAATTTTGTCGTTGACATATCGATTGGTCTTCGCTGAGGGTGCTAGACCGCTGGTATTGGACTTGCAGTCTCCCAAGGTGACAACAGCATCCCACTTGTAGATCTTGGCACTTCCGAAAATCATCGGTAGCTTGTACTTGAATGAGCCCTTAATGGTCAGGTTGATAAGGCTGAAGTCCAGATGTCCCTTGCCTTCGTATTGGACCGTCAGTCCAATCTCCTTCATCAAATCAACGAACGTGTCAGTGTTGAAGGCCGATGTGGCTTGGATCCTCCTCACCACAAAGTGGAACTTGACCTTTTTGTTTATGTAGCTGATGTTGAGCTTCTTGACTTTGATGTTGTTCAAGCCGTCCACTCGGAGGCGCAGCATTTTAGTCGCAGTTCTAACAAATCCAAATTAATCAGCTCTCTCAAGGAAGTAAAAATAAATTGTACTCACTTAACGAAGGACTTGTTTACGGCCAGGTTAACCTCCTCTTTTCGGTACGGTACCAGTGGGGGAATGCCCTTATCCGGCCAACCACACGGCATCTGGTCCAGAAAGTCTTCGACGGTCTTTTTGACTATAGACGATAGAATGAGGCCACGGGGTGTTTCTTCCTCCTCATGAGAGTTGTCATCCTCGAGCGAAATCAAGCTCGGAAAAGGATCTGCATGTCCCAGGGCTCCCTGAGCGATCGCAGTACCCGTAATGGCCACAGATAGCAAAAGTAGAACTAGCTTTCTCATCTTCTATCGATAACTGGGTTACTTGTGGTTACAGCTGAGGGCGATCCCTTTTTATAGCAAAACGTTACCAAGGTTGTTATCGGCATGAAATGCAGTAGCTGTTCGTTAATTCCACTTCTGGGTTGGATTAGCAGATAGAGTTTATTACAGTGCTTACAAGTGACTGGCTCAAGCACCTACGTAAGATTGAAGTGGAGCTGATTAGGTGTTATTTGTAAACAAGGCCGATTACGGACGGGGAAGTCGAAAGTAGCTGAACAAGTTTTTGTCTAAAGGGTTAACGTTCGACAAGCTTTGCTTGTATAAACGGTCTACAAGGCGACGTAGCCGAAGGCCCAGCAAAATTAAGTTCAGACTTCATTGTACCGCATATAGACTGTCGAAGATCACTAAGATCCCAGCCACATCAGTTTTGGATGGACACTCTGTCATGGATCTTCGATAAAAACTTGATGTCGCCGGCGATCGTTGATTGCTTTCACACGATCGGTATAGACCGATCTGAGCTTCTACCGATCGTTCAAAATCTAATCGCTGCAGCTATAACATCAACGACGACAAACTATGAATGGGTGCACGATCGATTTTCTTGTGATGCGATCACTGTTCGCAAAATGGACAATTCCGTGGTAGACTTACGAAAGATCCGATCATACGTACCTCTGTAGGTACATCAGCCTTGCGACTGATTTTACTGATATATCTGATCTGGAAACACTAAAATTTAGAAATAACATATTTGAAGAGCAATTACTTTTAGAGTCAATCATTTATTTGGTAACAATTTGAAACATCTTAAGCCCATGGATCTGCTGGTGGCACACACTTTTCGCCACTTCCACCGCCACCGCTGCCAATGAGCGACCATATCTTGTGTCCCTTCAACTTTGCGTTGATAGTCGGCACCAAGGTCTCCTCAATTTTTGTGCTAATCTTTTCTTGGTTGCCATTAACAGCCCACAGTACAGTGTCTTCAATCTCGTCGTTGATGACATTATTGGCACGACCACTGCCCATCAGTCCGTTGATGTGTGACACACAATTTCCCAGAGTCACGGCAATTTGGAATTTGTAGATCTTGATGCTGCCGAACAGGAATGGAATCTTGTAGTTGAATTGGCCAACAAGGTTCAGATTTTCCAAGACAATTTCAAAGTCGCCCTTGCCGTCATACTCGACATTGATGCCGTACTCCTGCATGAGGTTCAAAAGGGTATCGGTGACATACTTTCCACTGATTGAAATCCTGGGGAAGGTGAAGTTATATTTCACTTTCTTGCCGAAGGTGTAACTGATTTTAAGCTTGTTGATTTTCATGTTGTCCAAGCCGTCAACGCGGAATCGAATTAGTTTCGTGAAAGTCCTTCAAAAAAAAAAACGGGAGAGAGATTAGAAAACCAAGGATACTACATATTGAGTAAAAAAGAAAACTCACTCGAGGAAGGATTTCTTTAAATGTAGGTCCACTTCTTCTTGACGATATGGGGCTAGGGGAGGAACACCATGATCTGGCCAACCGCATGGCATTTGTTCGAGAAGGCCCCTTATCGCCTTCTTGCCCTGACTGTTGAGGATCAATCCGTAGCTTTCCGGATCTACAAGAAAAGAGTTGAGAAAAAAATCTTCTTTTTGTTGTTTTGCTATTGAATTACCTTCGATGTTGGATGGAGAAACGTCGAGAGGCTCGACGTCATTGTTCTCATACGCTTCGGCTTGTTGGTTGCCCAAATCGAACAAATGAGCAAAGAGCTTCTGACCGAACTCTTCTGGGTAGCGAGAGGCACTTGCCACTGCTACCACAGCCAAGAAAATAACAAGAGACTGCTTCATGTCTAGACCAGACTGAACTATGCCGGATTTGAAGTTGCGAAGCGTTTTATAGCAGCAGCTGTCCCGTATGCGACTTTGTTCTCCAAACCCAATATACATATACAAATATTATACACATACCGACAATCTTTGATATGGGATTTATTTTTGGTTCCTAATATTTAAGTCTTATCGTAACCGCCTCGAACTTTTTTCGGGTATTGATAAGATGCGTCGAGTCATCCTTGGTATGCAGTGATTTTTTAAGGGGTTACAACCTCGGTTGTGGCTTCTACACAGATGCTCTGCGATGCGAGGGAAGTCCTGTAAAGCTTGTGTTACAAATATTTGTAATTTGCTTCAACTGGACATGTGAACGCGACAACATCAACCCAATTGGATTATCGTGATTGAGAAAAGATACGTCCAATCAATTTGTCGAGGCATAGATTAGAAAAATTAATTTACCTTAAGGCAGCTCTTGTTTCCAAAGTAAATAGCAACTTTATTGGTGGCAATATTTTTTGATTTTATTGGGGGGTAATTAACGTCGCCTTAAGTGTTGATATGTGAGATATTCACGAGGGAAATTGTTAATTTATTGCGCAATTGGAATCAGTGCATATTTGCACGATGCGGTTCAGAAAGCCTGGAATGGAATTAGTGCGAATATGAAGGAGATGACGATCTACATCAATCGCGATCAATTGGTTGTGATCCTGATCAATTTGACGAAAAACTAAAATAACCGACTATTGGTTTGGTCAAATTGCAGCGTGAGTAACTGACGAAGTGAAAGCGTGGCAATGAAAGCTAAAACTATAGTTAATAGGCGGCCAATAAGATCTCATGTAATCCAGATCAATTGGTTGAGATCCTGATCAATTTAACAAAAAACTTAAAGTTGGTTATTGGTTTGATCAACACGCAGGAGTAGCTGATGAAGCGAAAGCGTGGCAATGAAAGCTAAAACTATAGTGAATAGGCAGCCAATAAGATCTCATGTAATCCAGATCAATGGGTTGTGATCCTGATCAAATTAACGAAAAACTTTAAGTTGGTTACTGGTTTGATCAACACGCAGGAGTAGCTGATGAAGCGAAAGCGTGGCAATGAAAGCTAAAACTATAGTGAATAGGCAGCCAATAAGATCTCATGTAATCCAGATCAATTGGTTGAGATCCTGATCAATTTAACAAAAAACTTTAAGTAGGTTATTGGTTTGATCAACTCGCAGCGTGAGTAACTGATGAAGCCAAAGCGTGGCAATGAAAGCTAAAACTATAGTGAATAGGTGGCCAATAAAATCTGGTGTAATCCAGATCAATTTGTTGTGATCCTGACACAACAAAAAGAATCGAACATTTGAAATTCTGGCCGTAAATATCTGGACATAAACAAAATTTAATCAAACTGTCGTAATTTTGGTTCAAAGCTCAAATTGTTGTTTAAAATTTGAACAATGTCATTTATTGTAGGTCACAATAGCTTATATTATATGAGAAAGTAAACCATTGTGAGTTAAAGAATTTGGATGCTCCAAATAATTGTCAGTACTGCGCTTTCACAACAGATTTGCAATTTTTTTTGGGGTCTACCTCAATTTTTACGAACCGCCAATGGCCGTATTTTCCACACGAAATTACCTATTGTGACCTAATAAATTTGAGAAAAGGGTGATTTTAGTAAGGCTTCATGCGCTACCAAATATTCGAAATAAATAATACCCACAACTGTTTCTGTATAACCTGGTCGACAAGATTAAGGGGTAGATTATGTAGGCTTAAGGTAGTGTCAAAACTCAACGAAAACCCACTTGAAATGGGTCACTTAACGTAGTTATAAAAAATATGTGTCCACCTATGTCTCCGAATGGGTTCTCCCTTGAGAATTTCTTTTTTAAAAAGCCGCAAAGTTTTGGATAGGAAAATGCCATCAGATTGGCCTTCAGAATGAAATCACGTGAAACACTCTGTCGAAACTCTACGTACGTTTAAGACAGACAAATCAACTACTCAAAGAGGCAGGTAATACCCAGAATTGAAAAATATCCTTCTTCTCAAAAGATAAATATAACCCACCTTGTGGTCAAACATGAACGTCGCCCAGAAGGCTTACCAAAATAGCTTCCAATTGGCAAAACAAAGCCATAACAGTTAAAACGTTTCGCGATCCAATCAACTCCTAATCCGGCTGATAAATCAAAAACCAGTGATAACGTGCCCCAATCAGTATATAAGTCATTTCTATAAAAGCCGCATGTAGCCCTAACTGCTTCGTTAGTATTGCTTGTATCTGCGTACCAAGCAAATCCAAAAGAAGAAGAAAAAAAATCACCATGCAGTTCTTAGTCGTTCTCCTGGCGGTTGTCGCCGTCACCTCCGCTGGAATTGTCAACCCCCGTGATGGTAAGTCCCAAATAGATGTGTGTATTTACATCCAATTGAACCAACCTTCCAGCAGGTGCAACCCGCAGCATTGCGAGCTCAATTGTTGACCTCATTGAGGGCCTCCGCGATCAAATGCCATGCGGTTCTGAAAAGTACGGAATCCCACCACTGGCTCCATTGAAAATTGGACACAAGGAAGTCGGAATTCATACTTACACCGTCAAGTAATACCACAGACCGAGCGGGACTTTTGCATTCATGACATAACGTGTATTGTCTTTTATAGCGTTGACGGTGAAGTCAACCAAGCCACCATTAGCGGACTGAACGAATTCGAAGTGACTGAGATGAAGGTGAACATTATTTTGAGCAAGGTCAACTTCGAATTGGTGTGGAACGCCATCACTATTGAGAGTTTGTACGATTTGGAAGCCATTTTAAAATCCTGGGGCCTTACCGTTGATGTCGTCGGCAAGGGTGACATGTTCATGTCTGTTGTCGACATCAAGGTTAAGGGCACAGTCAAGTACTCGTTGGGACTGACCGGGGGCGGTCTTAAACTGAAGGAGTTCAAAATTGTCGTCACCATCGGCGAAGCTAACTCCGATATAAATGGAATCTTGGGCAGTGGATTCATCAACCATAAATTGAATGAAATTATCGAGGAGATTATTATGCTGTCTGTCAATGATAACCAGGATGAGATTACGAACAAAATCGAGTCATTTGTCGTGCCGACCGTGAACGAGGCTGTGGATGGCATGACTATCGCTGATATTGTTTCGTCAATTGGCGGTGGTGGCGAAGGTGGCGAAGGTGGTGAAACAACACAGTGCGTACCATCACGCAAGTAGAGATTTCATTCGAAGAGAAAACCAATAAAATGACTTCATAGATCCTTATTTCATATATGTTTGTTGTTTTTTACCTTTTTGCGCTTCAATAGTTTGCCAACAATATCGTGCTTATAAAAATAGATTTTATGGCAAAATAAGCTCGAAACCGTATTGATAATAGTACACTAGTACACTCGTATTTTGTTAGATGTTTTCTAAGGTATGGCCCGATATACCGATTGTTTATTGCGGTACAGAAAACCGGGAATCATTTTCTTTTTATTATACGAGTAGGAATCTCCTCTAATCTGAATTGATTGTTTGTTGAAAAATTAAATATATCAAAGTTTGAATACACAACTGCCTTATCACTGTGCCACTTGACAAAGAGTGGTAGTAAAGTAAAGGGGGTTGTGTGAGCCAAAAACAATCGATAAGTTGCAGAAAGAACGAGGGTTAACAAAAATGTCGGATGTAACACAATTTGTTGCTCATTTAACAGGCTTTAGTAATCAAATCACAAATTTATACCTATTTAGCAATGTACATTGATCTTTTTTTGTATATAAAATATAAAATTGTCTATTGTGACCTACAAAAAATTTAAGGTGAAGGGCAATACCCATTGCTAATTAAAATTCATTTAAAATGTCCCCAATTGCATCGGATTACTTAAGAATTTCTCTCGATTTAAGATTCACAGAAGTTCACAATAGCGAAATTTGTATGTAGAATAATATGGCTGTTCTTGAATTAAAAATCAAAACTGAAAATGATTTCTCTTAAAGGCCAATTGGCCTAATAACACTTTTAAACCCTCGCACTAAATTTTTTGTAGGTCACAATAGAATATTTTGTATGCAAAAACCTCCCAATTGGGGGTTGGTAATATTTCAGCTGGACACTTTAGAAATCCTAAGCAGATAGCACACGCAAACGAATATAACTCTCGATTTTAGTTCGCGAAAGTCACAATTGCGAGATTTGTATGAAGAAAATAGCTATTGTGAGCTTTCTGAATTTAAAATCGAAACTAATAATGGTTTCTTTTAATAGCCAATTGGCCACACTAATAACCCTTTTGAACCCTAGCACAAAATTTTTTGCAGGTCACAATAGAAAATGTTATGTGAAAATTTTGCCATTGTAAGTAAAACGTTTTGTGTGGAATATTTCGACATTGTGCGCTAATAAAATGGTTACTAATAAAGCCCGTTGTTCTTTACTGGCAATCATGTCGCACTTAGTATTTTTTAGGTTACAATAGATAGTTTTACAAAAAAAATTCCACTTTCGGTGGCTGCTTTTAATGCTTATAAAGTCACTCATTAAATTTTTTATTAGTATGCACACTTGCTCCAGAAATTGCTACCGCCGTGCTTGGGCTTAACATCAAGGCTCCCTGCCGTGTTAAAACTTCCTTACCAATATGTCAATGATGTACCAGAAGACTTTTTTTTTAATTTCTTCGAGTTAAAGATCTATTTGCGAGATGTTTGTTTTTTCTTTAACTCAGTTTTAAGTTTTGTTCATTTCTGCTTAATCTGGATGGCCAGATTAAAAACACATGCTACTCTCACACAGAGGAATAGTAAAGAAGTTGACACTTTGCCTCCACATTAGGCCAGGTACTCCGAGGGTATTGATGCGTGGACACTTATCCTGCTTCCTTTTTTCAACACACTTTTCAGATCGCATTCAACCATCTGCTGATGCTATGTAAATAATTTCAACAAACCCGTATTCATCGTCCATTTGCCTTCTCTAATGAATTTCTCATACTCTTTTAAAAAATTCATTAAATTCACGTGCCATTCTAACGTGCATAGACATACATTGAACCACTTTAACCCCATGCGCTCTGGATGCCCTATTCAACAGACCCAGGTGACACCAAGGCTCCCCCGTTTTTCCTGAAAACCACTTTACTTAGCCATGCATCAATTAAAAACGATTTCAAATATTTATTTGCTTAAGCTCACACTTCTGAATGGCAAATGCGAATATAAAATCAGGATTCACCACATCAAATGGAAATGGACTCATTCCAGCGCTGCCGTCAGTGGTAGACCCTCATATGTACGTTCAGTCCCCCACTATGATCGACAATTTCATGGTTTTAATTGATCTCCAACCTTCTGAAATAAAACGAGAGTAGGTACAGTAGTAAAAACGACCTAGAGGAAATGGACTTTTTCAATGTCTTTCGATGCGGATTTACTCCTCTAATTTTCAAATGTTGTGTAGCCCCATTCTCGGGGGTTGTTGAGAGTGAAGGACGTGCGACGTCAGAGGTTAGATGTATTCAGAATCAAATTTATTTAAACCTGGGGGTGAAAAGTTTGCTGGAGTTTAATTAGTAAAGTGGTTGTTCGCATACCGAAAGCTTATAGAGAGCTGGGTGTGGTTAAGAAGTTTTTGAGTGGAATCGAGCTGAGAGATTGAGGGATTTCTCTACTGGATTTAAGTGAGGGAACTGTGTAGCATTTAAGAGGATTATGGGGGCTTAACCGATTATCGTCGATGCTGAGATTGTAGTTTGTCTTTTCGCAAATAATAAAAAAAGATATATTTTCGAAGTTTGCAACCAGAAGCCATTCAAAATTATAGAAGAATTTGTCATTCACTTTTGAAAGAGTCCGTCGGACAAATTGAGACCGGGTTAATAAAGTCTTGTATATCAAACGGTGTCTAGTTGCTGTACAGGGGGATGTGCAATGCACTTGTCTTCTCAGCTCAAAGCAGCAGTGATTGACGAGAGTTATTCTTCACTTGATTTCTGACGAAACGCTCATTTAAGATGTGATAACAGAGCCGAGGTAGGCAAAGCAGGCCTTCTAGTTATAGTTGAGTTTGAGTTCGAGTTTTGCAATGATTCAGTTCAAAATGGCATTCAAATTGGTTTAGTTAATAAACTCCGCTGTTTCAGCGCTCCTAAGTCACTTAATCTTTGAATCGCTGTCGTCACCTCTTTTATGTGTATATATTTAATCCGCGGTTCTAATTAACTTGTCAATCTGATATATTACCAACGCAGGCAAGTGATTTACATCTTTTTTGCGTAAACAAAAATTAATTGAGTCTCTATAGAAGATGATTGAAACAATTATTACTGGTCAGGCAGGTATTTCTTTGATAAAATTAAACCGATTCGAATCTCAATCAATCTTTTATGAAGTTTGGTCGCCGATTAAAAATGTATATATAGTCTAAATAGAAAACCCCTACGATAAGAACTACGGTGGTCGGTCTTACCCCCAGTGAATTGATTTGAACAACATGCTAAAAGTAGGCGGTTCTATTCTGCCCAAAATACCATGAATTTGGAGGCAAATTCTGTGAAAAAAAAATATTCCATATCTGTCCGCTTGACCGGATCCCCCCGATGGAGGGGGTCACGCGATGAAGGATATATGCCTACGCCTACGTTTAGACGAGTATCTTATCTTTTTGCCCATAAATAACAAATTTCCATTGTTTGAACGAATTTACGAGAAACATTCGCGCTGAGTAACCATGGTTAATCCAAAGATTAGTCGTCCGAAATGGCTTCTTCAAAATCAAAGTATTCGCTACAAAATTGCGATTTTATCTTAGACCTGAACAGACAGCACCTGCAATGCCAGCTGCTGTTCAGGTGTCGAACTGCAGGTGTGTCCACTCGAACAGAGCACCTAAATCATATTCGATTTTTATCAAAAATTAATTAGCAATTCACACAAGTGTAGCCTGTCAATTTTAATTCGCAATAGCTGTAATCAGTGAAGGCAATTAATCGCTCTGAAGAGTTGCGGTCGTCTGTTTTGTTAGGGGACTTTGAAACTATTTTAAAAGTCTTTTAAATGCAAGGGTATAGGTTTAGGTTATTGTAGAACTTGGCTCTGGAAGCTGGAGTGGTAAATCAACCTAGTTAACTCTGCGGGGTACTAATAATTATATTTGTTGTCCCACCTAAATTTTATGAATTCACAATTTTTGAATTTTTTTGTATAAAATTAACGATTGTGACCTAAAAAATATTTAGTGGGAAGGTAAAAACAAAAGAAATGCGCTAAGCTGGTAATGGATGCTTTGGGTTGACTTGATATACACTGTTACAAAGAGATGTTTTGGCAGCACTTCTCCCCAAAGCATTCGCAAAAATTGCTATTGTGACCTACAAAAAAGATGTGCCCGTGAAACTAATAATAATTTTTTAGTGACCAGGCTAAATTTTTCGAACTCACAATGGTGAAATTTTACATACAAAAGACTATTGTGACCTACAAAATATTTAGTGTGAAGGGTAAAAATGATTATTAGTAAAGCCCTGTGTGTACAAATAAAGTTAGGAATGGTTTTTAGCAACAGTCCCAGAGTAAGAGCTGGCGAGCTTCACATGTAACATGTAAGCGGAACTCGGGCTCTATTTCCAATGCAAAACAAAGAGATCCTCTTTCAAGGCTCTGAATCGATGGTTTGAGGGTCAATCGCGAAGTTCTTTGTCCTTAATTTTAGCGATTTGTTGCAAGTTAAATGAAAGAACTAAAAAAGTGAGTGTAGCAATGAAAGTGGTTTTAAAATTGGATAAATTTTTGGTGAAAAAAAAACTTTTGGAAAGTAAATTGTTGCTGCAAAAGTCACAATCACAAATATTTAAGGCGGGGATACAGTCCTCAAAAGTTTAGCTGCATACAAAGATCAATAATGTTTATGGATTCCAACGAACCGGATATCGATTTCTGCTGCAACTTGCTACATGACTCTAGATATAGTTGAAAAATGCACACCTGTAGGTAGATTCCTCTACGCTTTTTTCAAATCATGGGCCTCACGAAAAGCGCAGCAAAATTCTCAAATTTTGTCTTCATTCGTCTAACCGTGTTTCCACGGAAGGCTTAAAAAATCGTTCAGTTACAACTCTCTAAACTGACTACAATCTTAACCAATTTGACACTTAAATTTTGAAAATTGAATTTGTAATGAAATGCCTTCTGAAATTTAGCCATCTTGGCGGTTCAATATGAACGGACGTAAGGTGTATTGGTTAATGTGTTGGATTCCTAAGCGATGGATCCCAGGTTCGATTCCACAAAAAGCCCAAATTCCATCTTAAGGTTTTTTCTTTATTGCGCCACCTTTCGCGAAATTCTGACAAACATCCGAGAGTATAAATGTCATGATAAATTGGAAAGAGCTTATCAATTAGCTGTTTGGACTCGGCATACAATTTTGGACCCCTTCCATTTATCCCAAAAATGTAAAACTCACACAAAACGAAAGGTTGTCCGAAGCTAGGCCTGGGGTTCCTTCTGACCTGTTGCGCCAACTATTTATTTATTTTAGAGACGAAGGATCGATCTCTTGCAGTCAACCGTTTTCTAAACTTTTTGCACAGTAGAAAGAGCTCTGTCTCATATCGAAGTTTCAATTTAAGACAGCATGGGATCTAACAATCATACCATTTCAAGAAAGATCTCTCAAAATAGATCACCATCTTAGAATGTTTCCCCTTTGAATACGACACTATATCTCTAAGTCGATATTTCAGTGACAAATTCAGTTAATTAAGGATGCGAATAACTAGAGTAAGAGTATTTTGTGAATTCCTACCGATGTAGAAATACATTTATTTTAATAAAAAGTCAAAAAATAACATCCTGTCAGGCAATGATTTTTCGATAACATTGACCATCGGTAACCCTGAGTGTCGACACCTAGTGCAAGAAATAAAAGCGAAAATATATGACAAACAAAACCCCACAACTTTGCTGTATTCACCCATTATGTGGTTCATGCTTAGGCTTAACGAAACAAACGCCACTGAAACTGATCGTTGAAAGTTGACTGCCTTGCATTTTTTGTTGCATATTCTCTGGAGTGGGTTAAATTTAAAAAAATATCTTTATCATCAGTTTGTTTATTTGCGATTCTTTATCTCCACCTTGTCCACAGTATTTAATCTGGCAAAAGGTTATTAATGCCTCATATAAACAAAATAAAAAACAGAAGCACAGGTAGTTTCATCAACTCTTTATTTAGATAAGTACACAAGTTGTACACAAGCCCACTCCAACTGGGTTAAACTTTACAGACTGGTAAATTTTCGCTGCCCGGTGCCAAACCGAAGACCAGCGCCATCAACTGCACAATCGACACTCCGTCCAGCACTCGATTTGCCTGTGGAACAATAAATCGGTCAATTGCGGCGTTAATCTCGCCCTGATAGTCCTCGGAGAGGATCATAAAGAGCTCTTCGACGATATCATTGAAGATTTTCGTAAAGACGGGACTGTTGTTTATTCCAGTTGTCTGCGATTGTACTTGACCCAGACCCAAGTTGGAATTGAATGCAAACACCTGCAGACCGTTTGATGTTGTCGGGCGTACTCTAAAGCTGCCATTGAAGCGGATATTTTCGAGGATCAAATTCAGGTCGCCGTTTCCATTCAGCGGTACGGGTAGTCCGACTAACTTCAGGCCACCGTTCGCGACGTACTTACTGGCGACTTTTATTTGTTTGAACTCGAAGTCGAATTGAACTCGGAACAAAGCAGTCGAATAGGTTAGCTGCTTGATGTCAAAGTCGTTCAAGCCGACCACTGCGAGATTCGTGAGGTTCCCCTTCAAGCTGGGTGCACAAAAAGGTTGGTTACAATTGGTAGCTTTCATGAATGTAAAACTTACTCCACTCCACGATTGGTAAAGTCAAAGGACCTAAAGTCCTCCGTATACGGTGCTATTGCTGGGATTCCAAATTCCGGAAATCCGCACGGCATCTGCTGCTTAACGTACTCGACAAATTCCCGGATATCATCGTCGAATCGGGTTCCCGCGGATGCAGAAGCCACCAAAAGACCGACTATCAGAAAAAGTTCCTTCATTATGGCAACCGAAAGTGGTACTAAAGTACTTGTGATTTTGGAGGTACTAGTGCGGTTCCCTATAAGTTTTCTGCGCGATAAAATTTATTAGAATCTTATCAGGCATTGTTTGCTTGCTCTCCGCCGATAAGACGGGAGAGTGCATGTAAGTTATGACAATTAAATATTGTTGTTGTGTTTTAGCTTAGAATTTACTTAGTGACTCATTTGTTATACGATTTCGTAACATAAAATATTGTCCCGGTTGTAAATTGTTTTCTAATTGTATTTTATTTTTATTTTTTTGCAGGTGAGTGATGAGTTTTTCCAGTCCCACATCAGGAGGTGAGGTTTGATTAGTCTTAGGAAAGCAGTCGTAGGGACGCGCTTGTGTATTCCTGGTGTGATTAAACTTGAAAGTTGCTGATTGTTTTTTTCTATAACTGGAGTCGACATTCTGTAAGACGTTGAAACGTTTTCGTGTGCACTAACGATTTACTTCATCAATCACATTTCAATGTTTGGGCCTTACAGAATCTGGCCATAGATCGCATATAGTCTGTCTAAATATTTGGCACTTTAGAAACACAATTATAGTTACGACAACTTGTTCCATGTCTTTCCATTTTGAGTATTCAGAATATATACTGAAGGACCGGTAACAAAATGTTGACAGGGGTTAAAACGTGCCCTTAGAAAATTGTAATTCGGAAAATAATTACCAGAAATGCATATTTTTTTTTATTCTTCTTGTCCGCGCATGTCCTTGAATTCGAAATAAATTTTAATTAATGGTCTTCGAACTCTCCTTTTTTATAGACCGATCTGTTTCTGGACAACTTATCATCAGAATTGGAGTTTTAGCTGCACTTTTAGTCATCTTTTACACTGTTTGGACCAGCTCCTTTCAATTGCTGTTGTAAAATTTTAACCGATTCGGGCGTTTCAACAAACTTCAAGCAATTTGTACTAATTTCAAGCAGTTTGTACTAATTTCCTTCCATTGCCTGCCTGTTGAATTCTTTTTGGTAGGTAGATGTGTTGATGACACTGCTGCTTCCTTTTTATTGCAGAGCCATTCACTATCACTAGAAATCAGAATCAAGCCAAAATAACCGGTTTATATGACGTTTCCACAAATTCTTGCATACTTGCAGGCTGATTCGGATCAAGAAAATCTGCACATTTTTGTTGAGAACTAGGTACCTGTGCACTGATGTCGTTTTTTACATTCTCAAAAATAGTTGAACGATTGCGATGGAATGAGAGCGAAATGTTGCTTCATGATAAGCTCCATGTTTTTCCGGAATGCTCTAAGAAATCCACACACAAACAGACTTTGAAATTTTAATAAATCTTGAGTTGTCTGCTCTGCCTTGCTTATGGAAGGAAGATGTCCAACCATACAAACCAATCGAGACACAATTTTCCACAGAAGTCTAACCATCTCCGATGGAATTGGATTTCCAAATATTGAAACTGATTCGTAGATAGGGTTATAAACAGCTCGAGTATGATTTTTTTGCTTTAAACGCGCCTAGAGATGGACACAGTTTTCGATTTTGTTTATTGACTTTTGTCAAGTAGTATTTATTAAGCACCCTGGCATTTAGGGCCGTTTGCTCATACGACTCTTAACGATTTAAGTTCTACTTAAATACTTATGGGCTACTTTTTTCAGGTCATAATGTGGAACTTAATTCCCTATGAGTCGTATCTCGTATCAGCAAACGGCCCTTAGACTCTCAATGATGGGTTAAAATGCGACCGTCTTTTGGACCTTCGTAATTGGATTGGATGAGCAGATTCTTAGACCTTCTTCACTATTGAAATTGTCGCACGTCTGTCTCCTCTGTCTGTTCTAACCAGTGACCTCTCTCCACCACAACCAAACGCAATAGATAACTCTCACTAATTTCCGTGAAATTGCCTTCCAAACGGCATTTTTCTGTTCATCGGACTGTCACAAGTTGTCCGCCGCACAAAGCCATAACCCGACCTTCCATTACCTCTAATTTATTGTCAGCCGAACACATTCTATAACAACTCATAATTGCAAGAAATTTCGCATGTTCCAATTCTCCACACGAAGAAAAGGACATCGGCACAGTTCTTAGAGTTTCTTCATCAATCGATATAAATCAAAGTTGTAATTATGACAGGATGCTATGCGTGTGGTGCTACAAAAGACTGCTCATTTCTTTTCATACGCACAGCTCCTTGAAGGAGAACAACAACAACAAAAAGAAAAACTGATCACTTTTTAATTTGACTGCAAACTGCAATAGAAACCAAGTGAAACGAAAAAAGAAAAAAATTCGAACAGAGTTCACTTTGAATCAAATCCTTTTAGTCGGTAAATGAATTATCCTTGTTTAATCAAATGTGAAATGTAAGGATCCCAAAAAGGAATCTGATACAGCGCGCAGCATCTGGGAAAAGGATTCAACATCGTAGATCAGCGAGAATGTAGTCACGTGGAAAATTGCGCACCAAGGATGAAGAAAATGATACATACAAACTTCCACGTCGTAGGATGAGGTCGACGACGCAGTAAAGGGGTTAATTAATGTGGGCCAGACGACGCTTCATTTATAAGTTGAAATGCACTCGCTCGCCTAAGGTGGAGGATGTGAATGGTAAATGTGTCACCCAACATAGAATTAGTTTGCCATCCGTCTAAGATCTGGATTAACTTTTCATATGCCGATGCCTCCATCTACGAAGGACACACACACGTAGGTTTACCTATGCAAAACTGGTTTGAACCGATGAGCCGGTAAATTTTCCACCAAATTAAGCAATTCGAAAAAGAACCGAAATTAAACAAAAGTTCTGGCAAATTTGAAAAGGACGAATTTACATATTATATTTCGAACAAAACCCGCAGCCCAAACAAACAAATCGTTAACTCACTCACGGTTTTTGTGGAAATTAGTTGTTAATGGTCGTTAATAGATGCGACCGCTCAGATAAGATGCAGGACCAAAAGTCCCCCCGGGCAAGAGGATATAGTTCATTGTATCGTGAACTTGATTTGGATTTTCTTCGAAGGATGTGTTTTTTTTTTTTGGCAATTGTTAGAAACATGCTATTGAGACCGAATCAAATTTGGCCGCAACTTGCTTAGGGTTTGTCTGATTCGCGACAGAAAACTTGATCCTGTTGCCATGGTTGACAGGAGACAGGAGCAGCTTGCTGCCGAGCCAATTGTTTGCAAGTTGTTGCAAAGATGTAACTAATTTGTATTCTTTTGAATTCATCGAAAGGGAGTGAGTCTTGGTATAGGTAAAAGTGGAAGGACCTATGGTCTTGTTAGCGAATTCGAATTCAAATACTGAGTGTGCCGCGTTTCACATTATTCGTTTTATTACATTCAATTTGGTTGAACAAAATTTTCGTTTAAAGGCAGGATGTGATTGGATCGCCGAAAGTTCATCTGGATTATTTTCTTTTAGTTCAAAGTGTACTGGTACACTTTGAGTGATGTCGCCACTCGTTGTAATGGCATCTTCCCCAAGATGTGGGTCGTCGAACTTCGAAGGTACAATTTCTTCTTCGTTGTGGAAGGTCTCTTAAAATTGCATTGTTCTCTAATTCGTTTCTTGCCAGAGTCTGTCAAATTGGACATATTTGTCACGGATCGCTTGAGCCCATAACTCAGTCCGGGGTTAGGTGACTACGGCTCTAATAAGTTTGAAAGACGGAAAGACTGCCAAATTTTTGCTGCTGGCAATATTTATTTATTTTAAAGCCTACTACATGAGTGACAGTTTCGGTTGTGGTCTCACCAAATCCTTGAATTTAAGAACGCCCTCTCCGCTTTCCTCGGAACTTCAAAGTGATTCCACATTCCCTATCATGCGTACGGCTTGATCGCCTTTGAGAGCCCTCCGGTTCACTCTGTCCTAACTGCACAATCCCACTTGATGACAATCCGCCATTAACAGATCAATCAGTTAATTTTCAAGTGCACATTTGCGGACTGGGACTGACTGGCATTGGCATCCCGCATCCCTTTACTTCTGTCGCACATTGTCAAATGTCCATTTGCGTGTCAGTTTTCACTGTTTCTCTGCCCGTTTGATCCTGCAAATGGAGTACATATTAGAGAGCGTATACCTACTTAGTTATCTGTTCAACCACAAATGCCAAGAGGACAATTCAATAACTGCACAGGACATTTGTGAAAGTCCCCAAAGTAATGCGAAAAAAATGCAGAATTCATTAATCACTACTAATGGGTTAGCGTTTTGCCATAAAATGTGTCGTTCGGCAAGGACATTTATTTGATTTAATTGGCAGCACTTTATTAATGGATTTTCTGTTCCTTGGCGTGGTCGTGAAATGCACACTTAATCGAATTGTGAAAAGATGAAACACCTTTCTGATGTGGCCACAGGAAATGCAATAAAATTCCATTGTCCTCGTAGTTGTATCGTAATTTTCTCAAGTCCTTTTTGTTTCCCCTGTCGAGGAAGGAAATAAATATTCAAATTGAATAAAATTCGCGTTTGAGGACAATGCTGATTATGATGGTCATACCCGTAGATGTGAAAGGACATGATGAAAATATGAAAAATCAACGAACCGCGACCGGGATCGTAATAACTTTCTTTCATTTTCTTGTCCTTTGACACTTCCTTCTTTCTCTCGAGGAGCAACACGATGAAGACTGCGTTTTTACATTTTATGTGACATATTTCATTATCCTTCGTGTTGCTATCTCCACTATAGATATTCGTTGGGAATGTGTATATAAAATGTGAAGAATAATCAAAAGCCAATAAACGCGCGGTTGGTCTAGAGGATAATTGAGAAAACAAAAAATCCTCCAGGATAATAGAATTTCATCTGCCGTTTTGTGCAGAAAAAGCATCATACATACTTTGCTAGGCAAATTCCTTCCTCTGCCCTCATCATGATGTCCTGTGGTGTTAACCAGAAGCCTCTCTATATAGCTGTACTTATAATCTGATTCATGCGCATCGTCCTGGTGTCAAAAAAAAAAATATTGACGTGTGCTACTTTATTTTTCTTTCTATACAAACTGGGCCATAGAAAAAAAAATTCTAAACAGAACAAAATTATTGAGGACGAAAAAGGATAACGAGAGACCACCCGGTGGCCACATGCTGGGCGGTTTAAAAGTATTTTTTTTTCCTCATTCCTTGGTGCGCTATGGCAAAAGTTAAATAAGACATCCAGCACATGTACTCTCGGTGTATGGACAGATTGAGCGGTGTTCGATGTCATAAAGAATCCGCTTAAGGACTTTAAGTATGATTTATCGACTGACAGTGGAAATGATATTTGTGGATATTATACTCTGTTTAGGCAGTGTGTAAAGTCTAGTGTATTTTGACAAGATCCGATTAATATCAAATTTTTTCTGAGTTCCGCAAGGTTGTGGTATTAGACCAGTATTTGTTTGTCAGTTTGTTTTGTCTGTTTATGAAGTCATAAATAAGATTTATGTCGCTAAGAGGATGGAGGTTGTCGTTTAGCATTGCGCAGACTTGGCAAATTAATTTAACGGAAAGGATGAAGAGAGGAGTTAAAATTTGAAGAGAGAGGGCGCCTTAGTTTCGAATCTTTTTAGGTCCGACTTTTTCTTGTTGAGTTTGCTTTTAAATTTCAACGGGTCCACTAAAATAGATGAACAATTGCTTTTAATTATTTTAAAAGAACAGACTTCTGCCTTCAAATATTCTTGGAATGTTGCCTCTTTGAAGATGAAGACACTAGGTTCATCTTTCCCGAAAGAAGTTTATAAAAAAGCTTTTTAAGGAACAAAAACTGAAATCCGTATGCAGGTAGAAAGAAGCGTATAGACTCTTTAAAAAGGGAGTACAAAGTGCCTTTTATCAATTTGAACAAACTGAAGGTGGCTCTCTGAAAAAGGCAAATGGAGCCGTGGAAAATGCTCAGCTCAAGCAAGAAGAGTCTTTCAAAAGTTCAAGACTTTACCTTCTTCTGCGACTGCGATTGGGGGAAAAATAAATGCCGTGCTACAGTTCAAATCAGTCGGGGTCCGGACTTCTGCTCAGCCACCGAAAGTGGAGTAGACTTTTCGTGGCATCTTAACCCAAACGTTCTTCTCTTTGGTCTTGAACGCTGATTTTTATGATTCGGACTGTACCGATAGAGCGCTTTTCTGCCAAATTTAGTCTCCTTTAAAAACAAAATCAAATCACAACCCTTCGTCTTGTGGCCAACTTATTCAAATGAAAATTCCCTAACCGTGTATGGACCAGCCCAACTACACATACACAATTATGTGCCACTTCAGAGAGTATCAAGCTGGCTGCTCATGACTTTATTCTCATTACCAGAACTAAAGGACAAAAACCACTCACAATTCACAATGGCTTGCATTCCTTCCCCTGACCTTTGTCAAGGCTTGTCAATCAAAACTAATCAATAAATAATATCCCAAAAGTTATGATTGATTTCGGGGAGTTGAAATTGGTGTGACACCAAAACGTAACAGAGAGAAAAAACCTTGAAAAACGTCACCCGAAAGGGTAGACCCTCTGAAGCCTCTTTTATGTTTTTAATTAGTGGGATAAGGATTTTTTTTTCTCTACTCCTGTGTGGCCTATGAGAAGATTTTCGAAAATCCGTTACATCATCATTATTGTTCCAAATCTGATCATAAATATGCAACATAACCAAAACAACTTGAGGCCCATCTGAGACGAGGGTCTTTAGTGTGTATATCCGGTTAAATAAAAACAAGAGGGACTTTCGCGGTTCCACACGGAGATCCGGAAATCCGCGGAATGCATTTCCTAAAACCCTCGGGATGTTCCAACAGTGAGACGTGAACGTGATACTGTCAATTTGATTTAAACGGATTAAGGGTCACGAGATGCGAAGACAATGATTGCATATAGAGGTGCAACCCCTTCTCTTCTTTGTGACACTCGATCAAAGGAAACATATGTATGCAGACAAAAATTCGTAAAGATTTCTGTAAATTCTCTCTATACAAACGGTATATGGGCAGAGGGGCGGCAATTAGCTGTGTTTGTTTTCTGTCTTGTTTACAACGATTGTTGTGATTATTGTGCCTCGCGATCGATGGGAAGATAAAATGTGGTGAATAAATTAGCCGTGTCCTTGTTCTGATGTATTTAAATAGTAAACGCGCACCGGAGATGCCATGATGTGTATCAAATATCTCGAAACTGTCGAAAATGTACAAGGAACGGTATCAACTTCTGAGAGATTTTGTCAAGTACTTCCCTTGACAACCGGTAACAACGAGGGGACGATTCGCAAAGTTACACTGCAAACTGTAACTACAAACATCCTCAGGAGGAACTCCACACGCAGGTGATGTGTATTCATCGGCAGTGAAACATGACGGATGACTGTTATCCCTGTGTAGGGATGAAGAAAGAAATGAAGAAAAAAACTGAAACAAAAACCGAAATCAGATCACAAGAGATCCCTCTGCGGTTCTCTTCCGTATTTTCATTCCTCACCCAACCATGACTGACAACATGACATTTGGTGTGACAAACATCATACAACACGATATCTTGCAGCATCATCCTGCAAGAATGTAACCACCGCGCAGAGTTTTCTTATTAAAAATGCAAATCAGGATGCAGAGGGACCTCCCAAACAACGACAACACGACTTATCCTCACAACGAAACCGACATCTGATAGATCCTTCCGCATTTCACATTTAATTAATTCCAGTTTATTTTTAACAGACATCCAGATCCAGAGTCCTTAAAGTTTTTGTTACAGTTTCTCCAAATATACGAGTATACATGTACGATATGGAAAAAGAAACAACTCCCTGATTAATTGCCAACAATTTATCCTCGATCCTCCTTTGAATTGAGAAGGATATACAGTCCATTTGCAGTGAGGTTGGACTAAATGTTTATCTAACATTTATTTTCGCACACAATTGGGCAATATCGAGACATGTCCAGTCGAAGTTGCACTGAACGCGAGAACAAAAACATGTCTGCCCTCTTTTTTTCTTTTTCTTTTTTTTTGCTAGCATATTCCTCATGGGATATGACATATCAGAGCAAACAGCCAGCAAGAGGACGTATTGATTAATGTCCTGTAAAATGCCAGAGCATTGTGTGAACTTTAAATATTGGCACACAGAGATTTTTGCAATTTCCTGTTCGTCGTTCTATTTTTGGGATGCATGGTGAAAAATTTGTTTCGGGTGTACTTTGCAAGAGTGTGTCCCATATAGAGTTTTATCCTCCGGTGACAGTTGTAGTTTTGATTTGAAGGACTTATTTACAAAATGTTTCTGTGCATTGGTTGCATTCTTATCAGATATTTGTACACCCCCATATAGAGGTCCTTATCCTACATCGGGGGTATTCTTGTTGTGTCCTCGGGCAAAGTGTGCGTCTTTCTTGTCGGCAGGTGATGCACAAGTATCCTTTCGGCAGTATGCCAAAGGAAATCTGTTTATTTTCTGCTTCTTTGTTAACTGGATTGCACACCGGTTATACTACTGTGATCTCCATGTGGCGATAAGGATTGAGTTGGGACTGAGACTGAGACCTGCATGTGGTTAGGTTAAAAGTGTGGCAAAGGACATTAGGTTTCTTTGCATATACTCGTATATCGTTGCTGTTGATGAGTGTATTGAGCTACTGCAAGATAACGATCGGGAGGAGGTGAAATAGTTTGGTTTCTTCAAGTACCGGAAATTGGAAACAGTATAGGTCTGAAATGGAAATCTTGATGTGTGCCAGTTTCTGTGGATAGTTGACAGCTTGTACCGCCCATTTGGTGGGTTTTTATGTATAGAATAGTTGGACCATTTTTGTGTTAACTAACTAACTATTCTTCTTTCGAAAACAATCCATAAGAACACACCAAATGGGCAGTAAAATTTGTCAAGAAACTGCTTATTAGATTTACGTCAAACTTCGTTTCCTATCAATGTAGGCCCTCTGAATTTTTAATTCAACTCTGTAAATGACAAGACTTGTCGTATACTCGTACCAATTTAATTTAATTTAAAGGAACAAATTACGGGCGACCCAGTCGTAAATTGTTCTTTAAACAGAATGAGCCCAATAACCTCTTTTTGGACTGGCGATCAATTTTGTTGGTTTCCCTAGCAGCATCTTATATTTGTTGCCCTTCGCATGACAACACAATTATTCCTGTTTAAGAATAAAAAGGCAAAGGTCTGAAATGGAAATCTTGTGGCATACCTTTGATTAGATCGTATAGCCATCGAAGGACGCCACTGCTAAACAAGCAAATGCATATTGTTGTTCGCCATCCAATCCATCGGCCTGAATTCTGTTAATTTGTATCGTTCGTGGCAAAATGCCACTCCGGGAATTGCTCTACCAAAATTCGCCTTTCGTTTGGGCCACATTTCATAAAAATCGAGTGGTAAAATGACGCCGTAATCGGTACGACGAAATATGCCGATAAAAACTGTTAAAGTGAGATCGACGGTAGCGAGCGCAATTTAAGAGACCATCAACGAACTGGTTAAAGTGAGAGTTACAATAGCGAACACAATAATTTATCCTTTTGAACAGGCTCAGCCAAAAGATTTGAGTTTGTTGAACCAAACCTCATTCTGCCCTTCGTGTGACCGTCTTCAAAACCGAAAAGTATACCTTAATTGTATTCACTTTTGGCTTCCATTGAAACTCGAGTGGGTCCACCTCAATCTTTGACAATTCGCCACAGCTATTATTGAATTGATTTCGAGAGATACTCGCATTCGAATCGGACCACCATTGTCGGGTCTCTTTTAGTATAATCCCATGAATCGTTTGCCCCAAAACAGTTTTATCCAACTCAGCCCAACTGAGTGTGTGTAATTTTGAAAGCAATTTCTCGTTAGTCACATTTGAATGCAAAATACACGAAGAAAGGATTACCAGCTCAAGGTTTCCCACAGATAATGGTAAACGATGGAGATTTGGCTTTTTTTTCTGAGCCGTCCGCTCTTTTAAGGCGGAACAAACAACAAAAAAATAATATATCCCTTGCCTAACCTCCTGTAATGCAAAAAAAAAAAAACAATTTGCGACAAATTCAAAATCGATTTCGACAATAATTGAGTGCACAATACTAAATCGTGTGTCATTGCAAGGATTTTCCGCCCTGCTGGAGGACTGCCTCTGTCTCTTTTGATTAGAAATTCAATTTTGTGCAAAGAAGGAAAGGATTAAATGCATTTCTTTCAAGGACTCCTACCTGGTATATATGTGGCACATGTGTTTGAGAGTTTTGCAAAGGGCGACCCGAATACCGATTAAGAGTTTGTTTTTTTTTTTTCTTCTTCTTCGCCAGTGTTGTGGAAAAGGAGTTGTGTTTTCGCCAAAGTGATTATTTGCCAGAAAAGGATAAGAGTTTTGAGTGATTAAAATAAATGCAACCATCAGAGAAAGCGTTTAGTTTTTTGTTTGTATCTGCTTGCTGACGGATTATAGTGTTTGAAAAAAAAAAAAAAACCCCTGTGCAGTGTGCACATCCTGTTGTCGACTGTATATATATTTATTCAACACTTCCGTCTATTGCACCGCTGTCAACCTTGGAAGGTAATAAAATGCGAAATTTATTTGACGTTTATTACGTTGGCCCGCGAGCGGTCGTTATTTGGTTATACCCGATTTGTTGGAAAGTGACCGAGTTTCCATTGATAGTGTGGAACGAGTTGTATTGTTGGGATTAGTTCCACTGGCCCATTGTCGTGAGTGGTGAGTTCTTCTTGAGCGTGAAACAGTTTCTGTTATCCTAGAATGCGATTGTCATATCACGTATTGTCACTGCGATGTCATTTGCACGCATTTCGTCAAAGGCAGTGGATGCGTTTGGGGAGTGGACATCACGTGCGGGCTTGTTGATTTAGGATTTGTACACGAGCGAGGGTAGATTCTGTAATGGACGTTGAAGTGATTTTGTCGCTGTAACTAATGCTGTACTTTCATGGGCTTTAATTTCAATATTCCTCGGTCGTTGTCAGTTTGATTGCACTTTCGGCAGCAGCTGGTTCTTTTTAAAGTATTTGAAAGAAATATAAATTGAACTTGTCGGCGTATCTTCCAAAAGGATCGGCGAAAGTAAATACCTTTCAATTTGTAACTATCAAAAATTTGTTCAGATAGCATCGAAACGTCCATAGCACACCTTCGTGCTTAACAAAATTGACAGAAATAATGCCATAAGGGACACAAACAATTTAGCCTACTAAACACTCGGAAACTGGGCATAGTCCGCTTTAATAATATTCTTTCCATTTGCAGTCCTGACTTTAATTATAGTATCCCTCTGAATACACAAATATACGTGAGTGGACGCGTGCCTCTATTATCAGTGTGGATATGCTTGGGACTGGCATAATTGTTGTGATTCCAATCGGTCCGGAGAGTCGAGTAACAATTTGTAGGAATTAGAAGATTAAACACGGGAGTGTGGGATAAATTAAAGGTCGGCCAGGATAATTAAATTAAGAATTCACCCCCAAAAAGAAAAGAAAATATGCTGCCTTCCAGAAGCCGTCAGTATATCTATGTAATTTCGAAAGAGGATAAGGGTAGGCGTACGCAATGATAAATGTACCTGTCAGTCAAAGACGGTGACGGAGAACTGCAAACGGTTTTGCCGGGGCTAAAGTCACTAAAGCGACAAATTACATTATGCCCGTCGGTGATATATTCTTTTCCTTTGAAGAGACATCGCACAGACAGAGTCACGTCAAGCTGTAAAGTTGGAATCATACTTTTTTCTTAACACAAATGAAAATTTTGACAGATGTGGAGTGGAGGGGAGTGCCTATGCCAATCTAAATCATTAATCTATCCCGTGTCATTATCTGCTCAAGATCAATCTTCATAAATGTCACCTACCGATTGGAAACCATCCATAAGTAGTATCACTTTCGATAGTCTTGGGTTATGTAATCGATCTTTAATTGTGTGTGCAATTGATTGAATCCGCTTGATGAGATCAATCGGTAATCTCTTCATAGATAAACATCAACGTTTTTTTTTTGCTTTTAAGAGTTCACCAACTAATGTGCAGCAGAACGATAGAAAGTCTTGCATCATCATCGTCGGTATATGAGATTATATTTGTCTGGCGTTCAGAACAATTAGTTGAAAGATGACACTTTCGATTGTCGGTTGAGAGTGAAATCGATTGACAAAAGAAAAAGAGAGGTTTAAGGGCCGTGTGCATGTGGTTTGATTCGGAAGATTTATGATAGAACTGACAACAGGTAGCGAGCCATCAAAGTAACAATGTAGACCTTGGTCGACACTCATAAATCATAATCGTATTTAGTGTCCAGGCTAAATTAAACGACTCATAATGGCAAAATTTTCCATATAAAATTAACCATTATGACTTACAAAATATTAAAAAAATTATTATTGACACAAACAATAAATAAGTTTAGAATGAAGCAAGATTTTATTGTAAGAACTTTGCAAAAGCTATAAAGGTTAATCTTTGCACGTTCAGTTGCATCAAAGTCGATTTATTGTTGTTCGGTGATCTTCCACTTCGCTGGTACTTTGTTTGCTTAGATCACGATACTACAAGCTTGTCATTGTCTGCAGAGCTGAGTTGATCAACAGATAGATCAGAGATCTCCAAATGTTTGGCTGCTTCGAAATAGCTTTTATGTTGATCGCTGATCTTTAATTTGTGTTGATCTCTACATAAGAGACTTCAGTGCTTGGTGAATCTTTGTCTAGATCAGTGATCTTCAAACGTGCATTTGCCCTTAAGTCGATTTCTTGTTAAAGTTAGTGCTCTTGCACCTTCTGGAACTTCTTTAACATGAAGTTGTCTGCAACAAACTTTTGAATTCTCCATTTTTTGCGTTGATCGTTGGCTTGATCAGTGATCTCTAAATTTTTAGAAGCCCAAAAATTGGTTCTTCAGTTTTATTGATCACCATACACCAAACAATTTATTTACTACATCGCTGTGATGATCATTTGCAATATCAGTGATCCTGTTGTTGTAAGTTGTATATGGCTTCTAACTTTATTTTGCGTCTGACTTTCTCGTAGGTAAAATAATTTAAAATGCTTAAAAATCATTTTATGGAAAAAACCATAGCAAAAGCTTAAAATTGTGTAAAAAACTCATAATTGAAACTAACAGCTTCATTCTTATCGAACGCAAAACCTCTGAAAAAGCAAGTTGCATACGAGTTTTGATGGCAGTTTGAAGGCCTCATTGCAGTCGCAACACAATCACTACAAAACCAATTGACGGTTAAATCGGTTTAGAAAACCTCCAACTAAATTGAACCACATGACAGCTGCCATACTAAATTCAACCCCTTTCCCGCGATCCGAGTATACCCACCGGTACTGATAATTTTCCGGCAAAAATCGTACGTTCTCCCAAAAATGCACGACAAATCTTTACCCTTTCATAATATGCAATATATCCGTGAAGCCCATAACAGTCATATTTCTGACAAAACACATGTCACATTGCAATATATACGTTTCTACTTCGGTATCTATCCAATCGGGATATGATTTACTGAACAAAAAAAAAAAACTGCAAAGGTCCGACTCCGACACACACTCAATTTTTTTTTTTTGTTTAATTGTCCCAAAGCGCAGCGGAATAAAGTCGATTACATCGGTGGACCGGCAACTTTTTGACTTCTCTATCACAACCCTTTTGCTGTCCATCGAGACGAGCGAGAGAGTGACCGCTGGTAGCTGGTAGCAGCTGAAGCATAGCATAAAGTTGACCATGTAACTTTATATTTGAGTACAAATTATGACATTTCCAGGCACCGTGCAACCACCCCATGCGGTCCGCGTTAAGTGGTTACACATGTGCATAATTAAAATGCACCAAATGGTAATATGTTTGTTGAATTGAATTTGTTCCTTTCTTTCTTTCGTTTTGTAAATTTCGCACACGTGCCGTTTGCACTATACCACAACTCGTTGTCGTTCTTGTTAGTGGAGGTTGCGTTCTAAAAGCAATTAACGAGTGGCACGCGATCTTGTGGTAATTTGCAGAAAACGCTTTTCGTAGCAGAACTGAGGGAGGCTCTTAGAAAGTGTGTTTTAGAGGGGGGAATATTTTTTTTCTTTTATCTTTGCAGCACTTATCGCATTTAAAAAAAAATCGTAAGAAAAGCATAGACCAGGAGATGGACAGCTGTGGTACTCTTCACAGTTTTCTTTGTCTTCCCGGCATCTTTTCACAATATGTCTGTCTGTTTAGCCCTTTTTCTTCATCATTGCTGCGCTAATTCCAGAAACGCTTTGCAATTTGTTGGGATAGTATAGGCCAGGAGATGGAGCCCTGTGGTACTCTTCGCAGTTTTCTTCATCTTCCTGCTGGCCTTCACCAACAAGTCTGTCTGTTTAACCCTGTTTTTACCAATTTAGGAACTTCCACGTAGTTGAGTTCCTTTTCCACTTGCAGGGCTAAGTACTACTTCTCTCCATAGTCGACATTTTATGAAATAAGTTTACTCCTAAATATGTCATTTAATCTCTTTCCAATATAAAGTTGAAGCCCCTTGATTGTCGTCAAAACGTTCACAGAGCACTGGTCCACTTTATCCGAGGACAAATAAAACAGGTCACCCATCTTCCACTCAATACTTACCTACAACTACCCAGACCCAGACTCTCATTTGAAAGGATTCTACGTGCAACTTCAGGGATTTTCCTCTTCTTTTTAATTTCCTGTTAGTGAATAACCTCATTTCAAAAGCTTTCATTCCATCAATAAAGAAAGTTACCTATCGGTGCTTTTCCATGACATAAAAATATACGTACATCTACTTTTCAAACGGATATTTATTTCTGCTTATCCTTTGGTAGTCCCTCATTCAATTTGCTTACCCCAACGGGGACATTGAAAGAGGGAAAGAGTAGAATGCTATCCAGTAACGCATTTAGAGGAAGTAATGCAAAGTTATCCTTTCGTGTGCTCGCTCTACTTGTCCCGCACTTATTATTAAATTATAATTGCTTTTGTTTTCGCGGTCACGGAAAGAAAAGGACGCTTTTTTTCATTCCTTGCTGCTACATGTGCACCGTCCACGGATAGGACAGATGTTTAAATGGAGTTTGCCAGAGTCCCATCAAACGAATTGAATTGGTAATATTCATACATACGCCGGCGAGGACACGGTCAGGGGAATAAAACACAAAAAAGGGTGTTAAAGCAAACAGCTAATAGTGCGGATGCGCGTCAGGATAAACAAGACTAGCGCGGACTTTGATGCACGGAAGGAGTGGTTGCTCAAATACATTTTATTAATTGAAATTGAATAATTGAAATAAAAGGGTTGAATGGTGTTTTGTTGTTGTTTTTTTTGTTGCATTGGGTTGGCATGTGTTTTGTAACGGTGGACATGTCGGACAAAGCGCGGCGACGTGCACGGACTGAACTTCATTAGTGCTCAAAATGTAGTCCTAACGAGGAGTAATTTTTCGGCAATGATGCATGCGCACAATAATGTCGCATTAGTGGCATTTAGTGAGGCAGAAAAATTAAAGAGAGATGGGATTATTTTAATTGAGTTAACAAGATCAACACTGACCCTTTGACGCGGTGGTGTTTTGTTTTTTTTTTTTTTTTAATAAAGGAGGGAACAAAGTCGTTAAAGCCATTCAGTGTAATGCAGTAATTCAATTATTTGAATGCTGACTTTATCCTTGAAGTTTTAACCTACCAAATATAATGATATTTTGACTTTTAACAATTTCGTCGCTCGCAGTGCTTTGTTGATCTCTGGCTAGATCAGTGATCTTCGCACGTTTAGTTGCATTAAAGTCTATTTATTTCTATTCGGCGATCTTCCACTTTGCTGGTACTTTCTTTGCATGGATCACGATACTACAAGCTTGTCATTGTCTGCAGAGCTGAGTTGATCAACAGATTGATCAGAGATCTCCAAATGTTTAGCTCTTTCGAAATAGTTTTATATTGATCGGTGACTTTCCACTTTATTGATCTTTCATTTGTGTAGATCTATGCATAACAGACTTCACTGCTTCGTAAATCATTGGCTAGATCAGTGATCTTCAAACGTAAATTTACTTTTAATTCGATTTCTTGTTATATTTGGTGATCTTCCACCTTGTGGGACTTCTTTAACTTGAAGTTGTCTGCAGCAAACTTTTAATTTTCTCCATAAGTGATCTCTAAACTTTTAGTAGCATAAAAATTGCTTCTTCTACATCGCTGTGACGATCGTTTGCAATATCAGTGATCTTCTTGCATTTCTCGATTTTCTCAACACATCCTAAAACTTTATCCAACCGAAGCGAAACACCGAAGCCGATCACCACAAAAATATCCCCGTTCAAATAATTCCCACAACAAACCATCAGATTACCAAGAACTATCCTCATGACACCCCATGCTTTATTTACAGACCAGTTGCCAAATTCAATTTAAAATCCATTTCGTTCAATTTTCTAATGCATATTTTAAATTTTTTATCCTTTCAGGTAAGCCGATAATTTGTTCTAAATACACGCCCATCCATCTCTCCACGGAAGCCATTTAGTTGTACGTAAGTAATGACAACCATGAGACACGTTTAAAAAAAAAACCCAACCGCGTTAACGCCCATTCCAAATCGATTTCAAAATACTTTTAAATCCCTTAAAAAATTGTCATCCAACAGATAAAAAAAGAAAACATCCTTACGTCACTTTGAAGACAAGAAAAATCAACCGCACGAATCCTCCTAATCCTTCGAGATGAATTGTTAAGTATTCATCAGCATGCTTCACGCAGGAGGGAATCGTGTTGTATTTTTTGTATGAATTCGAAGACATTTGACTGATATGTCGCAAGATCGCTTTGTGCGTCCTCCTTGTGTTCTTTTCTTTTCACTTTTTTGCAAGACTGATCGAATTTCTCCCCACACTGTCAATATGATTGATTTTTTCTTTCTCACACATCCCGTTGCAGTTTTATACCGTTATTTTGGCGTAATTTTCCTCCTTTAAGGATACGCTTTTACTTCTTTTTTTTTATTTCCTTAATGGATGCGTTATTATGATGGATGATGTTTCTCAAGATTCGCTACGGCTTTGCTGTAAGGACATGCAAATGTGTTTTGTGGCTTTCGTTTTCATCATTGAAGATCATTAATAATTATTAAGGAATAATTTACAAAACATTGCAACGGATAATCCATATTCCATGCACACACAACAAGAATCTTAACGGCCTATTGTGTTGATGACTTGTGATTGGATACAGAATTAGATTTTGAACATCTGCGGTCGAAGCGCAGCATCATCAAAATGAGATTGTTCACGTCAAATCCAATTTTGCTTACGTCATCTTGTATGCTATGTATAAAATATCAACTCGAGCGTTATAATCCAGAGAAATTAAAATTTTCCGAATGTAAGAGGAAGTGTTTTCCTTTGAGAGGACAATGGCATAATCCCTATGAAGGAGAAGAATCGAAAAATCCTTGCAAATCTTTGGAAAAGAATGTCAAATATTTGTACGAAAGTGTGCAGTCGAGCGAGGATATTTTCCAATGGCATGATGCGATTTGCATCAAGTTTTTCGCACATATTTATCTCGTGCAGAAGGATGAAGGGATAAGGAGGACTTTTGCCAATAATTCTCTGAGTTTGTTTGGGAATTCAATGCACTTTTCGCACTAATTTTTGTGGACGAAGGAGCAGCTGCAGGAAATTATCGAAGGCAATTCATTGGGCAGGTTTTTAGCTTCGAATTGGAAAAGAGTGGTTTTAAATATTTGCTTAAGGAGGATCCAGGGTTGGTTATAACCAGGATCTTTCTTAGGTTTGTTAGAACATTTTATTTCAAGCTCTCATATGCCTGCATCCACCATAGAAATGTAGTTTTGAATGTATTTTTTTAAATTGTCTAGATCAGTCAGTCAGTGGATAACAACTTCCCGAGTGATCGTTTCAGATCTAAAACTACCGATTGTTTAAATCTCATCAGTGAAATAATGGGTTCATTTTGAAAAGGTGATTTTCTTGATCACATTTTATTTCGAATCAACTCGGTGATCAGTCTTTTGTAGTGATCGTTGAAAGGCGTCTAAAACTTTCGCGTTCTTCGACGTTGTTGAGGATCAGTGGGTAAATTTGTTGAGAACGTTTTGTCTTTATTTACCTAGAGGATCGGTTGACTCTAACACTTTCATTGATCAGTAATTATTGCTCACTAATTCGGACGTAGTCTCTAGAATTGTTTTCTGAATTTATTTACCAAAGGTTTAGTTTAAACATCGCGATCACTTAGCTTCATTCTTCGTTCTTTAATCATTATTGAGGGTCAATAGATTTATTTGTTGAGGACATTAATAACACTTGAGGTCAGCTTCAAAGATCAATTGGTGATCGCCTGATCAAATATTAGATAGAAGTCGATAATATTTTTCCTTGACTCGCTTGTGAAAAGAAAAGATCGTGTGAATTTAATACCCATATGCTCCTTCTCCTTATACCATCAATGAAGGTCAGTTGTTAAATGACCTTCGCACTATCGTGATCACCTATTTTTATTGGCAGCTTCCTTCAAAATGAATGTTTCGTGACAACGCAGTAGATTATATTAAGGATCACTTTCTTTCTTTCGCGATTGGATATTGTACTGATTGCTTACCGGTTGTTTTTGAAACCTATTTGACTGCTGAAAATCGCTGTAACTTAGCTTGAATATCCATTGAGGGTTATTTTAATTTGGTGATCGTTGTAGTAATTTTTGGCCCCGTTCTTGGAAACAATGTCGAGGATCAGTTGCGATTTCTGGTATCCATGATCACTTTATGATTTTTGATCGCCGGTTTTGAGTATTTTTCTTACTAATTACATACGATCAGTGATCTTTTCTCAAACATAATAATAAGGTCTTTTCCGATCTACTGAGTAAAGCGAGGATCTTTGTGAAGGATCCTTGTGAAATCGCAGCGCCCGTTGCATTTAATCTCTCGATTCGAACTCAAACCACTTCAACGCCTTTCCTCCAGTTGTCACTGTAAACAATCTCATAATCATAATCTCTTTCTCATAAATTGTCATCGGTTTAGAGCAGAAAATAAAAATATTCCCACCGTTACATTTCTCTTCCTACTTTCCAACGAGAATTCGCATTCTCTCTCAAGTAAAATGTCACAATTTCGTAAAATTTAATTTAAACGGACAAAAGACCTACAAGACCCCACCTTAGGTAACCGCAAAAAATCATCACCTTTTGCAGCCGTTTTACAAAGATTACCAGGCCAGCGTGTACCTTTTATCATCCAAATCGTCCATGATTTGCCGGAAAAAAAGATCCTTAAAAAATAAAACACACACAAAATATAACATTTCTTTAAAGAAAGTGAAACTTCTTTCTGTCCTCTCTGGTGAAATGTACACCCCTCTTCATAAATTGCATGTGCAAGCCTCTGCGCTGTGTATGCGTCCCCCTCGTAAATTCCAACTCAACTGACGGCACTCATCATCGTCATTCTATAGTGAAAAACAGTAATTAAATGGGGTGCAACGATAACGACAGAATATTTCAGACTATCCGCCCGAAAAAAAGGACGAGGTGTGTTGCACGTACATACCTAAACCTACATCTGATTCTAAGTTACGAGACGTGATGCTGTCCAGAGATGAAGTCATCGTTCTCCTTCGGGGCATTTACTGTCGGGTGTGTGACTGGCACATAGTCAGAGTCACCCTCTCTCATTGTTTTGGTCAGTTTGATGCGGACACAGCGTGAAAAGCTCGAGGACAAAATTCTGTCCGGATTAAGCCGATATGACATTGGCATCGTGATAATTATGCAAATGCATCGTGGTGGGGGGGCGCCTGACAGATGAAAAGGATTGGAGTGTAAGTAACTCCCGTCCTATGCTCACCACATGTCGCTCCTAGGATTAATCTGCGTCCGCATTTGGTAGCCGAAATTGCATCACAGCAAAAGTGTATTCATGCGCAAAAAGGACTTGATCGATAAATTCACAATTTCATGTACGAGTATATAGAAGATGACATAATCATACCCTTGTGTATGGACGTGTTCGCGCCTTTTCATATAGTCTTAAAGGAAGTATATGTTACTACAGGATGACACACGACGTAATTTCGCAATTTCCTTCGATTCGATGCGGTTGACAAAAGGTGAAAGTATTTATACGAGAGTGCAAGCGAAAGTGTTGCGTCAATTGAAAGGACCCATGTTACAAATGTTTTCACGCTCTAATTAGTTGTGTGTGTCCTTATTTGTAATTTATTTGTTACAAGTGAAATTGCAATTTTCCTCGCAGAAATTGTTTTTATTGTCTGTCGCAGATTTTCCACTACATAAAGTATGTTTGATATGAATAAGTCTTAAGTAAGATGTAAGATGGCAGACAGCGTGAAAAGGAGGTTGCATCTGGCTGTTTTGTGGTAGGCCGGTAGTTGATGTGGGAATGGTTTGGGTATAGGATTTAATCGTTGAATGGAGCAGTATGGAGTCAGTTTTGGTGGTGAGGATCACTTTGAAAAAAGGCGATCGTGGTTGCATAACCATTGGAACTAGTTTCATCTACTTGTGTTGATCCTTCAATTGAAGGCTGATCTTGGGAATAATTTGTCTGAGATCGGTACACTCGAGTGTTTTGCATACATCGTTAGTGGTTTGTTTAACCTGTTCTTTTCGTGTGAGCAGAAATATT
Organism: Cheilosia impressa; assembly: GCA_948293265.1. Taxonomy (NCBI): domain Eukaryota; kingdom Metazoa; phylum Arthropoda; class Insecta; order Diptera; family Syrphidae; genus Cheilosia; species Cheilosia impressa. Next base: position 51,682,189 of record OX411883.1, on the reverse strand, counting down.
TTTAAAAACAGCTTATGATCGCCGCCACTGCTTGGGAAACGATCTTCATAAGATCAATTGGATTCAGACACAAGACACTCAAATAGATACTCAAGTGAAATGCGAAGATCAGCTCCAAGGTATGTGCGATCAATTCCAAAATTGTTTACGTCGTAGACGATCTTTAGAGGTATATAAATTGTTGATCACTTATTCGTTATAAGATCACTTAATTCATATATAATTATGTTTAATAGCTCTTCTCACGATAAGTGATGTCAAACTTAGAAACAACTTGTATTGAAGATCGCAGTGGATGTGCTATGACGATCAGTTTCAAATGTTGTTTCTCATCACCTGGTTGCAAATAATTTAAAAAGATCTCAATCGCCTGTATTGTTTTTCTACTCCATGATCATGATGATCGGTCACGATCATGTTCACGATCTCTTGTAGATCACTTGCCTTTATAGGGAATATTTTTCTTTACAGTGACTTAATTCCTGCGCATTCCTGCTTCACGGCATAAATATGTCAAACATGTTTAAGTATATTGCATAAAAATAATAATAGGTACATCGGTTGTTAAAGTGAAAACCCCTAAATGGCATAAGTGATCCACCGAGGGTATATTAAAAATCATTCGCCACTCGAAAACACATTTCGGCAACTTCTGTGTTCATTCGCATAAATTCTTGCACTCATTCAATTTACGAGAATTTGAATTTTTCCCTGCTTAAAGTCAACTTAGCATCATTCAATATTAAATCGCAATTCAATTTGTCAGAGTGACTCCGCCATATATCACGCTTTCACTGTCGATTTAATGGCGAACAAAATTTGTTGTCAATCTGTTTCAACATATATACTCGTATGGAAAAATATCATGCTGCCAACGAGCACTTTTCCACGGCTACGAATCCCCCATTATTTTTTTTTTAGCTTCCTAAAACGAGAATTTCATTTAATTTATCCATGCGTTCAAAAAGTGTTCCACCCCGTCCCCCAATTCAACCGGTGAAAGGTAGTATATGAAATATTAAAACGAAGCGACATTTCCACTTAAGTGGAGATGTAACACAAAACAACAGCAACAGTGGGGGGAGACATATAAAAACTGTTTAATTATGAATATAGCTACGGCGTTCGAAAGGAGCCTATGGGCATCCTGCATCCAGCAGCCACATACATAATTTGATTGAATGTCCAGCAGACGAGAAGTAAATTTATTAACTGGCTACAGGTGCAGCTACTGCAGGATGCTCTGAACATTTATCGATTGTCTGACTGTGTTCCTAATGGAGGGCGGTGGGCGGTGGGCGGGTGTGTTAGCCCTCTTAATGCGATTAAGACTGCGGCCTTAGATATGAGCAAATGCGATTATTTCAAGTCAAAATGGGGTTCGCCACAATGCCATGGGGAATTGAAACTCAAAGTTTTCTTGCTCTTTTTATAAATTCAATTCCCGCAGTGAAAGGGGAGATTATTGGACTAGATCCTTGCAGGCCGTTTCACATATATTTCCTGTATTTGTAGTCGAAATCATAAATTTATTACTTTCGTTCGGTAAAGTTATCCTTCCCATTTGATATGTTAGACAGACATCAAGATGAAAATATTTATCCTCTTCTGGCCTATTATCATTGGATGTCCTTTTTTTATTTGTGCGAGACTCCTTCAAGTTTGCAAAGCTGTTTTATGATGTTTTATTGGTACGAAAGATGAAAGGAGCGCATCTTATTTCGACGCAGGGGATATGAGCTTGCTCCCCTCCTTTGTGGATAGAAGACGAGAACGAGAAGACGAACGTTTATTTTTTGTTAAGTTTGATCGAAGAATGCGTAAGGGTTTGTGTTAAATAAATTTTATTTATATGACTTGGGGAATATTTGAACGGACAGACAAACAAATAAGTATTTTGCAGAAGCAATTCAATTTTGTCGAAGTGGCATTACGAATTCAAATGGCCCATCTCGTATTTCAGAAGGACGACGAATATTAACGAGGGTGTCTGACCTAGTATTTTTTTCTTATTTTTCTTCGTATTGATTTTCTTTGTCTTAAATTGCTTCTGTGGCGTGTGGTGGCTGTTAAAGTTGGACAGCGGGGAAAAATAATAAATTTAAAGTTTTTAGTTAAAAAACGGGTTCACGGGTTTGTTGCAGTCGTTTCTGTGTCAAACTTTTCACCCTTATTGTAGAGGTTTTTGGAATTAGTTTTAGCTATTTTTTTTAAGCGGAAAATCGACCTCTTTGGTACCGTTAAAGCCCTCATATCCTCTGCGTATTGAGGTAACTACCGTAGTAAAAACTGGGAACTGTTTATGTCTGATTTGTACAGCTTTTTGACGTTCCATTGAGTAGAGAGCTGCGAATTACCACTTTATTGAAATGTGAAAGCGATTCGGTGCTCTTGGTGCTTCTATAGCGAATATAAGACAGGTTGACTGATTTCTTGACTGTCCTTGGAGCCGTGATCTGCGACTTGCCACTTTATTGAGGTATGAAACCGATTCTGTGATATCGCAAATATGCTTAAATCCCCCATTAGAAACATACCTATGGTACGATGGAAGTGATCATTATTTTCTAAGTTAAGTCGATCATCTTCGCAGTGATTCCCCATCAGCGACAGGCCCATAAAGCTTTAGCTTTCATTTAAAATTTTGCTGCTTATATTGCGGTTCCCGTTTGGTCTTCGATCCAGGGGTCTGTGAAGAAGCTGGCTGCTCATCTGAATATGTGTCCATGACATGACGACAGTTCGACAATCACAAATCAAAAAGTATCCAAAGATCGAAATATTCCGTTAGCAAGTCTTCCGCGGGTATATAAACTACAATCGATTACGCAATTAAAGAATTACCTACCATTCACCGCAGATATGTGAATTTCTGAGGCACTATACCCAGATGCATTATTCCATTATCTTAACCACATCGGAAGAGAGTTTCTTTCCGCTTCTCTTCATCATGCTCCATCAGCAAATGCGACCACTTTCACCAAAGTACTCGGTACTAACTGCCGGTTAATAGGTTTTTTTTTTACTCTTCCGCCAGCTTGTTACTGCCTCAATTCATATTTTCGCTGGCCAATTTCACTGTCATCTCTATATGTGTACGTTTATTTTTCCCCTCTGCATCCAGGCAATAAATGATAGATGCCGTAGATAACGCTGCTGATAGATTCATTTCGACGATAGAGCGTATACCTATCGCGGAAATTAATTTCACGGATGTAAAAGCCTATGAAAATGGTTATGATTGTTGTTACATGTGGCGGGTGACAGAGAGGGACCTTGCGCCGTCTTGTGTGAGTCACTTTTGGCACAATCTTTTCGCAATGAGTTCGATGTACTCGCGATGGATGACAGACAGGTCGGGTTGTGCTTGCGCGGACATTTTATTGAAGGAAATTCACGCTTGCCCTTTTAATGCGGAGTTTCGGAGTCATCTCTGATTGATCTTTTGAGGCATGATAATTGGCTGCGTATTTTAAGACTTTGCTTTAAGGAAGCATCGTAAAAATGTGTGTTCAAACTGAATTCCCCGTTGAAAGAAAGCAAAAGAAATAATGGATCGCTTGTCATTCATTTGGGTACAAGCGTTCGCATGTATGTCTCACATTATGGGCCACCACAACTTCGCACTCGAATGAGTGTCAACCGGAATTGGATGGCATCGCTGTCATTTGTGTCTCTCTGCACTTTGTGCTTAAACAAAAGAAAATCAGGAAATCGTTAGGTGTGGCTATTTGGGATTGTTGGTGAAGTCTGTTTTGCACTCACTTGATTTTCACACCTTCTCGTACACATAATATCTAATGGTCTAGGAAACTTAATTTTTGAAGAGTGCCAGCAAGTAATAGAAAGAAGGAAATCCTTTGTTTATGATTGATAAGTGCCGGGCGTATTAGGTGATATGCAAATGGACTTTTTTCCAGAATTAATTGATGGTATTTACAGTCAGAACAGACACCTATAGGTAGAAAAGTAGTCTCTCTCTCTTGCTCTCTCTATGGAGTTGGGGAAGACATTGATAATTTATACTGCGAAGTTGTTGAAACACCACAAAAGCAATGCACACTTTCTGTCTTAGTAATTTTTTTTAACCTCGTTTTTAACCTCCACACTAAATATTTTGTAGGTAGCAATATGCAAAAAATTTCGCCATTGTAAGTTCGAAATCTTGAATCGACGCTGGGCTGTTGGCGTAGACCTTATCTTCTTCCTTTGTGGCCACGTGAAAGATAAGGTCTACGCCAACAGCCCAGCGTCGATTCAAGACCTCAAAGATAAAATTCGTGAGGCTATCGAGGACATAGGGCAGCCACTTTGCGATTTGGTTATGGAAAATTTCATGAAAAGGATATGGCCCTGTATGCGTGCTCGTGGTGGCCATTTGGCTGATGTTGTTTTTCATTATTAACGGCATACCTTCCTCTTTATTATGAAATAAACATCCGATCATTTATCTCAAAAAATTTGATTTTTCTTTGAATACCAAAATGACACCTCTTATTGGAAAACCCTTTATTTAGTCTGAACACTAAAAATGATTATTGGTATCGCGGCTTGTGTCGTTTTCTGTGTTGGAACGGAACGAGAAAATACAAATGCGATATTAAAGTGACTTTCTATTTTATAAAGGACAATTTTGAAAGTTTATCATCCTGATTTTTGCTGTAGAGGTCGACTTGTTAAAGCTTCATGAGGTCTCGGGTAAGACGACCTAGTTGCGGATGTAAAAGCGGTTTGAACATTGTATCAGGAAGATCGACCGTAACCAACAGATGCAATTCAATTTCCAGCAAAGAGTTCACTGCAGCTGGTCAACTTTTATTTATTTTTTTCGAAATTTAAATCGCCTCAACGAGGTAGAAAGCCGGACCTGCGACTTGGAACAATTCTGCCCTGAGTTAGGGCCTTCTTAAATTTTTTTTATTCAAGTCTACTTTGACAACTGCTTTTGGGTAGAGCGTTATAATTTACAGATCGGGTTTCGTTATTTTGTTAGTTTCGTTTCGTTTTGTTAGTCGGGTTTCGTTTTTTTTATGTTAGTTTTTTACAAAACAACCTGCACTTACACAAGAACGTAATTGGTGTAAATAACTTCACTAGAGAGCCCTTATTCGTTTGCATTTTGCGCCTGCATATCTGCAAATACCAGGTCGTTAGAGGTAGCTCTCTGACTTCAACAATTCACTGTCAAAACTGTGATAAAACCAGTAGTTGGCCGGAAATTTTGAATGATACCATTACTATTGAGGAGAAAGCTGAAACCGCCACACTTGGAAAGCTGGGTCGGCATTCTGTAAGGCGAAACATTCAAACGTTTTCGTGTGCATGAAGAAATTTGCTTATGTAACTTAAACTATTAGTGCACACGAAAACGTTTGATCGTATCGCCTAGCAGAATCCGAACCCTGGTTACTGACGCAAGGCTAGTTCACTGGTTAAGCCCAATTTTGCACTTTGGGCTGTACTTTTTAGTGGGCTGTACTTCAAATAAGTGGATGGATGACACCAGTACATTCATCATTTTTGGCGCAAAGTTTCTTGACATCATTTGAAAGCAAAGTACAACAAAGTTTACCCAGTAATTTCTGGAATGACTTCAGAAAAGTCACTGCTTTCTTAGTTGCCAAAGTGAGATTACTAATCAAACAGGTTGTCGCGGTTAGAGTCTTCGATTAGCTGTCATCTCTGTTCATTAATTCTTAAACGCTGACTGAATTTCATTGTTCAGTTTCAGTCCTTTATTATGACTGGTTCTGACACATCTTTCCTTGTCAGCTGTGTCGAGTCAGTGCGATGACTTCATTCGAATATAAAAAGACTGCAAGTTCGGTATTTACCATAATGCGCTGGCAATTTTTAATTTTTTGACTGATTTCAGTGACTCTTTATTTCTATCCAATCTAGCTGAAAATAAATCATTCGCAATCTCAATCGACACTTCCGCTTCAATCTAAAATCTCTTGTGAACATCTTGCACCTGAACTCGTCCAAAAATAAGTTCCCAGTGTTTATTGAGAAAGTAATAATGTGTGTTCTTTGTGCTGTGAGTTCAGCCCGACACTTGGCAGATAATTGAAGGTTTTGCTCCGAAATTCTATTTTCCGCTCACTGACCCTCCCGCGAGCATCATGTGCTAATTTTCTCTCATCACCCCCAACGGCTCATATCGTTTTTCACCCACCAAAAATAGCAAGAGCAGTTTTCTTAAATCAAGTGAAAGGTACTACTCATAAACAAAGTGCCCAATAAATCACTGCCGATGCTACAAATATTTTATGTAACAATTTCGAATTAATTGCCTCGCTGAGAGTGTCTAATTTGAAGGAGAAAAAGTGTAATCTCGTTAAATGCGATCAATGTCATGTTATCTCGGTGTCGGATAATTTGTTTTCAACAAGAAAAAGCACACTCACTTGAGGAAAACATTATCTACACCATTGTATCTTAAACTTTCGTCAGAAAAAAAAAGTAGTTTCACTTTTTTTTGTGTTGGTTGTTTTTATTTTTCGTTTTTTTGCTTATTTAATTTTTTTTCGTCACGAAATGTGCAATAAAAGTAAATATTACGTTGAATTACACCGGCACGCGGGACAAAGAAGCAAAATTAAAAATAAGGAGGGAAAAAACGACAGACGACTATTTGGTACAGCGTACGGGGGGTATATCAATTGCATGAGACGCGCGCACCAAAGTCTCGTGCCAGAGAGAGGTGAGACGCGAAGTTTCAGATTTTCCGCAGCGATTTGTCTTGGACTGCAGTTTAGCTGGCATCTCTGCGAAGTCGTTTTCCTTACGGATGGTGAGTTTCATTTTTCATCGGGAAGACAAATAGAGATTTTGTAATTTGTCTTAAGTCGAATGGGAATTGTATCTGATTACAATTTGTAAAGAGTTGATTTGTTTGCCCTGATTGGATGGTGGCGGGAAGACAAAAAGTCGGGTTTGTATTTGTGAGAAAATGGTTTAGATTAACTAGATTTAGACTACACAGTCAGTAGGGTTTAGTTGCTTCATTGTTGATCCTTTTGTCTGTCGCATTTATGAAAAATCTGATTTGGATCGCGCTTAGGGAAAGCGTTGCTTTAGTTAGGAAAATGTAGTCTTGGAAAATTATGCAGCGTGTTTCTATTGATGGTCCAGGTGAGGTGCTACAAATTTCATATTTTTTTAGAGAAATGAATTATTTGCTTAAAATTTCAGAAATTTATTCCGAAAACTAAATTTTTATTTCTTAAGCCAAATTAAAATTTTAAAATATCAATAATTCATTATTAATACGTAGGTTCCTTAAAATATAAAGACTTTGACCGCAAAAGCAAGGTACACTCAAAGCAGTTGTCGGTAGAAATCGAATAGCAAATCTATTTTTTCCCATTCCCCAAAGAAGGTGTGGAAGTTTTGCCCTTTTCTCTCCCCATTTTTTAAGCACTTGATTTGATTTAAAATAAAAAATTGCAGCTATTTAATGTTTGGTTCAAAAACTCCCTCACAAAGTGGGCATTTAGTTCAAAAACGCCCCCACAAAGTGGGCGTGTCAAAAAGTGTAGCATCTAGTTAGTTGTTCCAAAGAACGCTGTATCTACACATTTTGTTTCTGTTTTATCAAGGGCTTAACAGACAACATCTTGTTCAAAAACGCCCCTAAGATATGGGCGTGGCAAACGACTTTAGGTTGGGTTAGATATTAAGGTCTCATACGGCATTAGGCACCAACTAAACGACTTTAACTAGGCGAGTTGTTAAAAATGATATTGTACATATTTTCCGCTTTAAAGGAGATGAGCTTATGGTTTGAAGATAGCTCCGGTACGTTTAACATGTTTAACAGGCTCCCGACCCATGAAAAGTCTCTGCCTGAGAACCTGCAACCTTCCATCTTCTGCGATCAAGGGCACACTGCTTCTAGTTAACTAGACCAAGCGCTCTGGTATCTGCGTTAGCTTGGTCTTAGAAACGGATGTTCGTTCTTTCTTGTCTTTTCGGGTTTGGAAGATCTATTTAGCTGGAGCATTTTTGTCCATTGACTTTATGTGGCCGAGCCAATGTAGTCGACATATTTCATCTTTTTAGACAACATCCACATCTTGGTACAAAGCTCGATCTTTAACCAGGAAGTCTTAATCTTAAATACTGCTTTAAGATATTTTTGACAAGCCTCTTCAAATTGTCTGCGAACTTTATGAAGTTTTCTAAACAGCCGGTGCCAAGCGTCTTTGCGATTTTAGGTCTTGTGGTAGCTTCTCTTAACTCCCTTCTTTCTTACAATATGCTTGAAGTAGATGTTGCATCCATTATATGTCGGCCTATAGCGTTTATAGAAGTTTATTGAAAGCTTCTAAAATTGGTAGCTTTCATTAATTTTTTCTCTTCTTCGTAACTTTAAGTGCACTCCAAGCAAACAATAGCAACCTCCTCGAGACTGAAAATATTCACAAACCCAACACAAGCCCTTTAAGTACTCGTTTCAACTAGTGCGATACGTTTTTTACTTGCTGACCCAGTTCGTGTTAACTCATAATCTTCACATTACAATTCAAAATAAGCTAACAAACACTACACACTTGTGATTAAGCCATCAGATCATCAACCTCAGAGCCACTTACTCATTGCTCTCTAAACTTAAAGCTGATATCATAAACCCACTTAATGAGTAACTCGAAGCTTCACTTCAGTGCGCATTTTCGAAGGAGAATCTTCCATAATAGCATCAGTATGCAAATGAGCAGCACTTACGCAACATACGGCTGAGGTGAGCAAAGTGTGAATCATTCCAAAGGGAAAATCGCATTTTGGCAGGCAAAGTTGTCAAAGAGATACTACACTCGTATGTAAATTGAAACTTTGGCCCGCTGTGAATCACGTGCACTTATTGAGGTCGTCCAAACAAACCGATGATAGTAATCGTGTAACTAGCCTCAAGAATCAAAAGTGACGCAGAGCACTGTCTGATAAGGTTCAAATTTCCAGGTACATATGTCCGACAACTTTGAACGCATCTGTCAAAATGTCCGACAAACCACATACATGACAAACGATCGTGCCAACAACTTCTAATTGATTGCCATGATCTATTTCTAAAAATACCACAACATTTTCCCATTCGCCTTCCAAAGCTCCTTGTGATGTCACCACCTCTGCAGTGAGTAGTGACACATCTGCACGCATGTACAAACGTCAGCGGCCCAAATGATGACGGATGCGAAATATTTCGCTAAATTTCAGTGAACTACATAATTCTTGGTTTTTACTTTACATTCTATTTATATTAATGGCGTGCGAATACACAAATCTGTCAGCCTGTGCCTGTGCATGCCCCCAAGGGATTTGCGGGAAAAGTATAGCGAGATAAATCGATGGAGCGTTTCAGTGAATCAATGTCTCGCAGCTAGATTTCTGTGAACTGTCTTAACATCTTTTTTTGTTGTGTTTTATTTTGTTTACGAAAATTGGCTTTTCCACTCATTCACGTGCGTAGGTGTTGGCTATTAAGCTGCAACCAGTCAGTGTGTTGTGTTTTTTTTTTTTTTTTTTTTCCGGAAAACACTAAACAGTGTGTTCTGGTTAAATTTTAAAAATAAAATGCCAATTCGATGGAAAGTTTTATGGTTCATTGGCTTACTTCGGGAAAAGCTAGGTCAGTGAGTGACTGTCACTCAATTAGAATCTCGTTTAGTTCAATTTAGACAAGCGCATATGTAGCGCTGAAGAAGCTGAAGTTTCAATGTCACATTCAACCGCAGAGACAGTGATATGCATCGCAGACACTCAATTCACTAATTGGATTTTAAATGAAGCGAGCGTTGAGGCAAAATTTTGCTTCGTTTGCCCAGCGAATCTAATTTGTCGGGCGGCATCAATAGACAGCAATACAATTCAATGAGGCGGTTATTGGCTTTTAAGTAATGGACTCCGAAGTGAGATGTTGGAACTCGCTATTCAAAACTACTTAAAAACATAAAAAAAAACAATTTTTGTTTTGACTATTAGTGGTTATCTACAATTTAAATTTAGACGTGAGGAAAAGGTTAGACCAAATCTTCCACAGGCATAAAATTGGTCAAGAACTCTCTACAGGAAAAGGTGAAGGCCCAAGAACCCTCCCTCGTAGCACACCATCCGCAATTCAATTTTAAACCCATAACTTGGGAGCATATCACTTGCCCCTAGTTGAATGTCCTCTACAGAGTTTCTTGTGCAGAAAAAATGTGAAAACTTTGCCAAAAAAAAAAGCAAGTGCAACGAACGGCAAAAGAGAAACACTATGGAAGAAGATGAATAACTACAGCATATGGTGGAACATTGTCCTTTGTTTGCAGGTGCGGCAGCTTCGAAAAATGAAAAAGGATTTATTCTTATATGCGGCGTTTGGTATAAAAGTTAACGTCCTTTGCCTTGTGTTTTGTGGAAACAATTGCATGCAGCTGTACCTAGAAAGGTCTTCTTAAAGGGGAAATGAACGTCTTTGGAGGTTGCAATTATACGACAGTCAGTCTTTGACATCTAAAATGAAAACCAGTGTGCTGTGCAGACTTGTGCAGCAGGATGAGGTGGATAAAGTGCTATTAGTGAGACGTTACTCTGTTCACAAATGAGGAATTGTTCGTTTTCACTTTAAATATGGGTACTTGTAGACTTGTAAGGCACAAACGCTTGCGTGACGAATTCTGTATATTTTTATAGCAAAACTGTTTTGAAAAAGCTTCTCAAGTCTGTTGTTCGACATTAAAATTGTGGGTTCTTCTTAATCTCGGAAAGAAGTCGCTCCGTAAGGACTAACTACTCGTCGTGGTCGGTGTGTTTCCGTAAGGCCCTGCGACTAAACACATTTTCCTTTCTGAGTGACAAAAAGGCGCGGTAGTATTCTTGGACTCCACGAAACATTTTTTGGAGAACCACAGGAGTAAGGGGACTCATCCATTTTCGACATTTAACTTAACAATCCTGCTAAATATTGGTGCAAAAATCCATACATCCATTCAAGTCCCTTTCATCCTGGCTCCACTCATAATCACTGCGCCCTTCTGGGTGTTTGATGCCACATTGACGGCCCGGTAACTGATATTCCCTCTTCGTAAACAACGTCTATGCCTCGTGAAGATTTTTGTACACACATCTTACTTATTACAGACTGCCAACAATTATTAAATAACACTCTTGTCAAGTACCAACAAAGCATAACATTCGCGTTTACACAAAAAAAGCACGACATCTCATACTCGTACCATAATTACGATGATATTACTGCCACTCGACCAAAAGTGGGTGTCTGGTGTCTGGCACACAAATAGACTATCCCTCGGTGGAGTAAGTGACTTCTTTTGACTCTGGCTTCACTGTTCATGTTCGCATTGTTGAGGACATAATGAACTTTTTTAATCTGCGCAACACCCCGGTGACAAAAGAATCGCACCTCCTAGAGGGTGGAATCTCGCGCGTCTTTTTGTCCATCACGTAATTCTGATACAGTTGGAATAGATATGTTTTTCGTTTTCGCCCAATACCACTGGCATATTTAATTGAATGAATTAATATGCTCGTCACCCTCTATCTTTTTGTGTGACTGCCTTTTGTCTGCCTCTTTTAATGAGATTTCATTCGGATACTAATATCAGACGCACCCATATATGCCAAGGGTTGCTGCAGCTCTGTGTGACAGGTTGGAAGCAATTTTAGGCGGTTGATGCATTCAGTTGTGTTACATCCCTGCGAGTTAATTATGTCACTTTCATTTGAAAGCAACTAGAACGTCAACAAAAAAAAAATGCTCATTTCCAGGGTGGATGAAAATATGACGAAAATCTTTTACTTTTCGGCACACCTCCTTCGGCTATACAGACTTGTCACTCGACCCCATGGTAGGTAGTGAGAGGGTGGAATTCCACCCACCCCACAAAATGATTCTAATCTCCCGCGCTACTCTCAAGCAAGGGGTGGACTTTTTAATCGGTAAGGGTACGCGCGTGTGGGCGATGAACTATTTTTATTACAGTTTCTATCAAATTAGTTGGCTGATGGATTGGACAGGTTTTGTTTCCCAAAAAAAGAGAAATGGAAAATCACATTTCGCTAGAGGGTGCAGGGTGTATGCCATCGCCACGGGGGCGATAAAATGGAAATTTACTTCGAATTCTGTATTTATCTATCGGATTAGAGGACTTATGAAGTGATTTCGCATGAGGGTGTAATAAGTGTGCGCCAAATAAATGGGATATTGTGACGAAATCATTGAGGGTACTTTGTTTCCTTTGTGACAGTTTGGAGGTGGTTGATTGTGTCTTTGTTTTACTGCGTAGTCCAAGAGTTGAAAGATTTCTAGTGCGGAAGAGTTTGAACGACTCACTCAGAACCTCTATCCCTTTTCAAAAATTTGAAATGAGTCGGCTTTGAATAGTTTTAGGAAAATGGCGACCAATGAAATTGTTATTTGAAGTTTCCTTTAAATAAAACTATTAAAATTGTCGGCGCAGTGGTTTAGTGGTGAGAGAGGCGTCTCCGGCTCGAATCCCGAAAAAAACAAATGCCAACTTAAGGTTTTTTTCACTGGGCCACTTCTCGCGAACGTCTGACAAATTCCGAGGTATAACTGTCATGAAGGAGCTTCTCAATTAGCCGTTAGGACTCGGCATAAAATTGTAAATCCCTTCCATTCGTCCCAAAAATGTAAAACTTACACAAAACGAATGCTAGTCCTAGGGTCCACTACAGACCTGTTGCGCCAACTATTTATTTTCCTATTTTTTTTTTTAAGAAGCGCACAAGTAGGTTCAATCTTCTTTCAATAAAGTCTTCTTTGATACGCCTCAGCAACACTAGTAAAGTGCACATCACGTTATTAGCCCAGTGCAAACTCAGAACAGACTGCACCAGGCACCACATCCACCGCAACTGCACTGCAACTGCAACGTTTACGCTCATACCTCACAATCACACTGTCTCCTGTCTCCTGTCTGTAGTCCTATCGTTTGCAGATTTAAAATCCAGATAACAGAGGTAAATTTCAGCACAAGCACGGCACACAGCAGCACATTGCGTTTGCGATTGCATTCTTTTTCTTGTTCTTGTGGTGGGCAACCACAACCAAGAACCAACCACTTGTATCCTACCACAACTTACAACTGCAACACGTCTGCCCCTTAACAGAGCCAACACGCAACTCATTTGACATCTGCCCTGTTAAACCCACCAACTGCATTCCTCTGCAGTAAAACTCTACTGTTGCATCACCATTATTGAATTTTGAACTACATACTCGTATTCCAAGGGATGTTCCATGTTCCTCCCGTACAATGCACATGTATCTCTGCAACGGAAAATCTATATGTGCAAAAATTGTGTCAGAGGAAACGTAGCCATCGATAGTAGGGCAACGAAGTTGTGGTTCTTTTACTCCCGTGAGTTGTACGAACTTGCCTGTGTGCTTGCAGAGGATTTTTCTTCTTTTCTTTTGCAACAAGCTGGGTAAGAATAAAATCCCATCCTGGGAGCTGAAAAACTGTCTCCTTTCCCCCCTTGAATGTCGAATGTGTTTTGTATGTGCAGTAAAACAAAAAAGTAACCTACTTCATGGTACAATATTGTGTATTCTATAGTGGTGGCGTGCAATATGTCGTTTGTTGCTATTGTCTGCTAATCACTTGGCTCATTTGCGAGTGCCGGTAAAAAAAAAACACAAGAAAAAAACTCCGTTTCGCGTTGCACAATAGCTCCAATGTATGGAAAGCAGGGTAAACTAAAATGGTTCGGATTTGGCCTAATTGTTGTTGGTTTTTGTTGCTGCTGCTGCTGTAGGTGTGAATGAACCAGTTTTGTGGAAATTTTCCGGGACTTGCTATTGTTTGATATGATGGAGATGAATTCAAACTCAGGTGGTTTTAGTGAATCTCACAAACAGCTGTGTAGGGTGGAGTCGTCATTTTTTAAGAGTTTTATTGCTTGGGGCTAAGTGTGATGGTGTGAATGCGGCTCGGAAATAAGGGACCAGTGGTATTTGGTTAGTTGAGAAATGTGAAGATGGGATTCATCTAAAATTCGAATAACAAACAAAGTTGTACCTCAAGGTCGGCAATCTTATTGGCATGGAGAAGAAAAATATCGTTTTCCCCAAGAAAAAAGTTCAAGGGCGTCAAATCGTACCTAGAATGATTAAAGTCAGCTCTAAGTGTGACTGTAGGCTTCCCGGAAACTTCGCCTTCAATATCTGTCTCCAGTTCGATGTATTGCACTTCGCACCGCCCTGTTAAAGCCACATGTCACGCTCGTACTTAAACGATCAATTCCTGGTTAAAGAAACTCTGTTTTCATGGACAGGTAGGGCACAGTGTTGCCACTTTGCTGCAATTGCAGTGAATCTTTATTTTTTTTTTGTTTGAAATTTAGAGCTGATGCTCACAAATTAAATCCACTCCATTTTTGTATAACTCTTGTTTGCACGCCTAGATCAAGAAAATAAATCCCTTTTAGCAAAAAACAGAACATAATTAATGAAATACCTCTCAAATGATTTATTTTCCGTTTTTTTCTTAATACATATTTGTTTTTATTAATTGTGCATTGTTTACGTTATTTTTATTTGCTATTTACCTTGGTTTTGTATGAAAAAAAAGTCTACTGAAAAAAACTGTTTTTTTTTAGAGAATCTGCTGTGAAAATATACTTAGTCCTAAAGTGGCAACGCTGGTAGGGTATCGCTCCTCACTCCCCGTGGTCAAGTTCTTGAAAACGTCGTGAAATTGAGACGTTTTTTCCACTCTGTTACACCACAGGAATATATTTCGTTGAATAAACCGGTTTTCTTAATATTTTTCATAATTTGAAGTGTAGTGAGTTCGGAAGGACGCATATTACAACCGCAAATCGTCCCTCACGAGCGGAACATTCCGATAGTACTCGTATTCTGGAATAAATACTATTTTGATGAATTCTGTGCCTAAATAGACAAACGACATAAACATATTTTTAGATTTCTGTAGAAATGTTTCTTCCTTCAGCTTGCAAAATCTTAAAGATCTTTTTTTAATACTTTCGCTCATTTATTAAAATTAATGTTTAAGCAGTAAATTTTTAATTAAAATTGTGTGTTCTTCTGACTTGGCTCCGTGTTGATGATTCAGTGCGGATGAGTACATGCAATTTTCGAATGGCTTCGGGAACATTAGGTGGAAGCATTTTAAGTTTCTATTCTGCAAACAGTTCGACTTCTATTCACTACAAATTGAACTCACAAGTGAATAAGAAGATTTCATACTATGATTTGTTAAATATTACTCAAGGCACTTTGAGTAGTAATTTCTAATCACCTCTTTAAATATAATGAAGCTCACCATAACAAAGTTTATGTTGAAAGTATCAGCGTAGTGAGTTTGTTAAATTTAAGGTCGACGCTAAAAATGGTTATTAGTACCGCACTTACCGTTTAATGATTCATAGGCGGGCGCAAACTTTGAATACTCGTCTGAATAATTGTGACTCAAAGCTATATTTAAGGAAATAGCACTTCCAGCGTCTGTGTGTTCAACTTGAGATATATTTTTCCTTAAAAAATAAACCCATCCTACCTACTCACATTCCCTTTTCTCTCCAGTAGGTTCTGTTTTTTTTTTATCAATCACACACCTATTTCCAGGCACTAATTCTACTCCAATTCGCCCAAATTTAAAGAGTTGCATAAGCTCTCTGCACCTTACACCGGGCAAAGTTGGAAAATTTCTGCAACCCAA
Source organism: Cheilosia impressa (assembly GCA_948293265.1). Taxonomy (NCBI): domain Eukaryota; kingdom Metazoa; phylum Arthropoda; class Insecta; order Diptera; family Syrphidae; genus Cheilosia; species Cheilosia impressa. The sequence continues at coordinate 51,666,476 of OX411883.1, read as the reverse complement.
TGGCAGTCTGCACAAAAAGTTCAACTCCCCGTGACGAACCCACCTTCGGCATTCAACAATTCCATACAATCCCACCCGTGAAAGGTCAATGCTTTCCTGATAACAGCACACTCTACAAACACTCTCCATCCAGCTTCAAGTAAACACGCCATTTGTGCACACATCTACTCTCATACTGATAACAAGCGCCAAGTACACAAAAGACATATATACGGAATACGATACGAGTACTCGTGTACAACTTGTACTTGTAAAATCCCCAACAGATGCGAAAACTATCTATTACGTCACAGTCCCTAACAGACTGTTAAGTCTCTGTTGTCCGTTTCCAACCAGCAACCACTTGCTTGTGTGTGTCTGCAACCACTATACACAGCCGGTTTTGCAGCGCCCAACGTCAGTTGGTGTCTAACTGTAGCCGTGCTAACGTCGTGCTTTCGTTCGTTAAAAAGCATAAAGTGATTATATCTACGGTGCTATAGGCAACAATATTGTGCGGATACTTCTCCATTGGCTTATCAGTGTTTTTTTTTGGATTCTACAAAGTGTCAGTGTTGTGATAGCCGTGCTCCCAATGTACTTAACGTCACGTTTAAGATCAGATCTTGTGCTCACTGTGCTATTATGGATCATAACCGCAATTCACTTAGTCATTGAAATATGCTGAATGTGGAAGGAATTCAATTTGTGTATTTAAACAAGCAGTACCGTCATCCATATGTTGATGACAAATTTGGTCTATTACAATATCGCGACTATAAATAAAGTGAACGATACAAACATCGCCCCCCTCCTATCAAAATGACGTGTGTTCCCATCAAAAGTTAAACAAAGATTTTTTTCAGTGCAAATATACTTGTAAAAAATTTATTAAAAAAGAATAAAGTAAAAAACAAAACAAAGAACGGAATACTTGAAACAAAACAATAAGGAACATCATGTTGGCTGTTAAGAATTTTTTCCTCCCCGAGAGGAAAGCCCCGGAAACTCCACAGCGCTTCTCACGAATGCCAGAGGCATTTCTACGTTCGATACGTAGAAGATCGTTGCGTGTGAAACGTGCCAAAAGTTTGGTAGTGCCCGATCGCGAGAAAAGGAAATCAGGTGAGGTAGCGTGTTGCGACAAACAATGAAAAATGAAAACACTACGCTTAGTTGTCGCGTTTTTGTGAGTGGGTGGGTGAGGGTGCAAATTCGTTTAGAACACTAATTTTTCTGTTTGAATAAAGTGATCGTGGAACGATCGTGCTTGTGAAATTATTTGCTAAGGATTTTTTTACCACGATTTTTTCGCTTTTGTATGAGTTTTAGATAGCTCAAGTCTCTTCTAAAGATCAGCAGATCTTGAAGCCAGGAATTTTGTTAAGATGGGCGCTTCTTAACTTTTTTTTCGTGTTGCCGACGATTTTAATAGTTTTTTGTACACCCTAAGCTAGCTGGTCGAATGAGCTTCGCCGCAAATACAGATTTAGCAATTTTATAAATTGAGTAAAAATTGCATAATGCATGGACGAAATTTGTACGAAAACTACCGATTATATGGAGACGTTGCTAACAGTCTTGAGTACTTTTTTCCACCCAATTTCCATCAGTCACTTACCGGCAATTTATACTCGCCGGTATTGAAAGACGGGAAGCTTAGAGAAATCTTTAAGTCGACTAGACGACAACTGAAACTAAACATCCGCAGCGGATCCATTTGGTGGCTTGAAGACTGATTTTTGAACGTTTTTCGTTACAATTTCCAATTTTCGATCACCTTATTTTTTTCTAAGAACCAAAGGAGCATTTTGACCAGAAAATGCTTCGTCAATGACTTGTTCCATAGGCCATCTTAAAAATTAAATTTCTCTAAACTTTTCTAAACCGCAAAATTAGCTTAAAAAGGTTTGAGTACGATCCGGACTGTTGCGCCAGCTATTTTCAAGTGAGTACCATCCCAAATACTGTCAATCGAATAATCTACCATTCTGATCAGTTCCTGCTCAAACATCCTTGCTAGAACCAGCCCTCCGTCGATATTGAATAAAAACCTCGTAAAATCGTCAATTTTAAGTCCAAAAATTAACAAACAGCGCCACCCGTATCTTCTTCTCACTGATTGCGGTTTCCATAATTTTACGACTTGTCTTGTGTAGTTTTATGACTTTTGTCGGAATCTTTTCCCCCTCCTTAGGCCCATTAAAACAATTGACGAAATTAAAACGATGGCGATTAAGCACTTCCCTCTTATATTTCCACAAATCACTAGATAAATTTTCTCCGATGAATACAAGTTGAAAACCCCCAAAGTTGTATGTCGCTAATTTAAATTTTCATTCAGTAACCGCGCAAATTGCTGGCATTCCCGTGAGAAAGATCTCAATCGGCGGATAAAAAATTGGTCCCAAAATTAAAAAACAAATAAAAGAACCCAAAAGTGTTTTTTTATTATTTTGTAAGATAACTTTTTCAACGATAAGATAACGAATGTGGAGCTTATCAGCAAATAAAGGTGTGCGAAATTCAACACACATCGCCACTCTCAATTTACAGAAGAGTCGGTTTTTTTTTTTAGATATTCTTTTTTTAATTAGCGAATTGACTTCCTTATCAATTTGTTTGTATTTTCAAAACTGAATGGAATAAAACGAGAAAGCACATGTTTTTGCGCCCACTTTGGTGGTGTCCCAAAGTTTGGGACAAGTCAACAATCAAAGAAGCCAACTTTAAAATATGTCTGATTTAAAATGAAATAACTTTGAGTCAATTAACGTCGCTCAACCCTCTTTTGAAAGCGATGCTAAAAATACCTAACTCATCCCCAGACAATCAAGCTGGCAAGTCGTGAAGGCAGAAACTTTTCTCGGTTCGTTGTTATTGAAAAATACCACGATGAACTTTTGTTCAATGTCTATTTTCAGCAACTTGATAAGTTGATAAGGGATACGTCTCTTTGCACTGAGCTTACTCTGCTCATTGTGCGAGTGAACTGAGGCAACACTTTCAACACAATCTACTTCATTAATGAGCTAACAAACTAAAGCAGAAACATAATTGCAGTAATAAACCACCAATTTAACTGGATCTCGTTAAAAAAGATACTTGTCTGCTGGCTGGCGGATGCTGCTGATACTACTTTCTAATTTCTTTGTTTCTTTTAATTGAGTTTGTTTCTGTGGTCTTATTTACATAGCTCATCAGAAGCGTTCTTCTTAACAAATTATGAGCATTTGTGCGTGAACTAAGAGGGATTTTGTGTCCCCAGGGGTTGGGAATTTGTTTATCCTACAAATTATTGGCAACAGGTTATCTTTTCCGCCCCGAAAATAGCAACAAATCTTGCTGTGAGATGAACCTGTGTCTTGCCGATTGATTGATGAAAATGAGACTGAGAGTAGAGTTATTTTCGAAAAGGAAAACGTGTCACGTGAGGTGACGTTCTGCATATCGAATGAGCAAATGCCCGGCTCATGTGTGAGCGTGTTCAGATGGTGTATCTGTTTATCTGATAATGAGGAAGAAATTCGATTTTGTCTCGACGGTGTGTAAGCAGCAAATTTGGATAGTCAAATGCGGACGTGATTTAAAATTTTCATCATGATTTTGCTGTCTGGTTATAGGGGAGATATGGAGACAGTGCAGCGGTACTGTGCTTCGTATAGAGTTGTAGGTGGTTGTTGTCGTTGATGTAAGGTGGACGTGTAAGTAGTCAGGAAACAGTAAAAAGACGGCGCCAGATTTGGACAGGTGTTGGCGTCATAATTCACTAATTTGCATGATAAAACTTGTCCCAAAAATATTTTGCAGTTTACTAATTTATTTATTTTTTTCTACTTGTTTCAGGTATGTACACACTGCACCATGCATTGCCCTACTTTCCGTATGTAAGTCGTTAAAAATTCCATTCAACTGTTAAACATTTTCGTTTGGCAAATATTTGCCCGAAATTCGTCACAGATAAGTCACTTACAGTCACCTGCCTTTGAATAGAAAATCCATTGAACGAATGTAGAACAGACGTACATTTTTAATGACCAATTCCCTGGCAAGGATGCTTTGAATGCCTCGAATAGAGAATCCACTCACATTCAATTGAGCGAAAGACATATATATATTAAAATCATAGCCTAGGGTTGGTTTGACTATTTTAGAATAGACCTTTCACCAGGAGTTCTGCTTCAGATTGTATACCTCTACACAGACGATATAAGATTCATAGAACATATTTTTTTTTGTTATTTTGAAGGACATGTGCTAGTTCGAAATAAAAGAATAAAACTGCTGCGAAAACTATTGAAACAATGAAACGAATTTTTATGAGATCATTTGAAGCTGCCAAATTACTCTGTTTAATTGCGGTGAAGACGCACATCTGGCAGCACATTTAAATGAGATCATTTCCATAAAGATTAAGAACCAGAACTTTTATTTAAATTAGTGGTATCGCAAAAAGATAAATCTGCTTCCAAATCGCAATATAAAAAATACACAATTCACTTCCGCATTCTACGTACCTACAAACACAACCAGGGTTATTGGAAGTCTAAGTAGTTTATATTTGTTATCCGATTAGATGGAATATCTGCTGCAAAAAAGAAAGGGCAACACAATTACCATAAGAACTCATCAGGCAGTACTTTGTACAGAGTTGCTGAAGTAGGCCCTTTGACGTTGCGTGAAGGAGAAGCGAAAGGTGTGTGGAAATGATTAATTATTATTTAAAAGAGCAACTCCCTCGCTGGGTGCAAATCATTAATCATGCAGCGGCGGCGGGGGTTTCGTGTTATTTAGACACATTTGAGTAGTCTTCTATGCTCTTTAGAGTAGATGGATACGCAGACTCAAAACTGTCAAATTGGGATGTTTTAATTTGGAACCATGGTGCGTAGGGTGGGCAAAATAATTACATGTGTGTAGATGGCCTGCAGGGAAGGTCCTACCTGCCGTATAGGATGATAACGGTAGCCTTGTGTTTCACAATAGCGTTGTTACTTGCCTGGCAGTAAAGAAGGAAATTGTGTCGTTATTCGTCATATTTCGAACTGCTGAAGTTCGTTTTTTATGTCCAATGGGCTTGTCACAACATTTGGGACACCATGTAGAGCGGCTTTTCTTAGAAAGTAAATATGCAAATTTGTTAGGACACTCATTCAATGACGACCCCAAAACTGGTATACATTCTGCATCCCAAATGTTTGGTTACAGTGTAAATTTCAAACGAATTTGTATCACTATGTGTCCCAAAATTTGACGCACCTTACAGTCCTAATTTCTTATGATTTTCTAGCGTGAACTAGTCGTGGTAAGTCTTGTCCCAACATTTGGGACACCATGTAGATCGCCTTTTCTTAGAAAGTAAATATGCAAATTTGTTAGGACACTCATTCAATGACGACCCCAAAACTGGTATACATTCTGCATCCCAAATGTTTGGTTACAGTGTAAATTTCAAACGAATTTGTATCACTATGTGTCCCAAAATTTGACGCACCTTACAGTCCTAATTTCTTATGAATTTCTAGCGTGAACTAGTCGTGGTAAGTCTTGTCCCAACATTTGGGACACCATGTAGATCGCCTTTTCTTAGAAAGTAAATGTAAATAAAAATTTTGCCAGCGCTGGAAAAATATTATGCCACTCATCTTGTCAACATAAAATGTCATAATTGACGACGCTCAACATCACTTTTCACACACAATTAATCTTCACCGAAGGTCACCTCAGTTCTACTCCCGTTTATGAATCCTCCAACTAATTCCGCTGAATTCTAAAAGTAGCCACATTTTATCACGTCGTCATTTTAAACTGTCAAAGTACGCAAAGAATTACGAGTACTACTACCGCTTCTGTCCCCACAACAACTGGAAAAAAATAACCTGTCGCACGACTTTTGTGCATAATTATCATTTCGCCAGTGTCGCATACATTGTCAGACGTCTTTCGCTTTCGTATTAATGTCTTAGGATAGGACTTCTCGGACAAAGACTGCTTGTAAATCCGAATGCGCTTACATATCATCGTCATCATCGACTTGTGGTGTGTTGCATTACAGATGCCAACAGCTGTCGCCTAGGCTTAAAGGAAAACAAGAACCTCTCAGTTGGCGTGTCCGTATTTGCATTGTGGGTGCAGCAGCTGGGGTCCGAAATCGTCTCCCTGATTTGTGGCACTTTCAGGAGTTAATTAAGTTCGGACTAACTGCACTGATGGAGAAAAGGTGCGAAAACGAGACTCTTTTGAAGCCTCTGTCTCCGTCTATGTCTGACTGGCGTCGTCGTTATCTCTTCGCATGTAATTGAACAGGTTTGGCTCCTTTTTTCGCATTAAACTTGTAGAAAGACAACGTGATGAATTTTAATTTCAATTGATCCAGTCGGCTGTGGTGGAGACATTTTTCTCCTCATCACAAATTATGTCTGATTTTGTCGTTTTCGCTTGAGGTGCGGTGTTTTCTATTTAACGATGAAAGTTGTCCCAAAACGAACAAGTTCATGGAACTGCCAACCTTCATTGTATCTGCCCAATTTGGACTGCCGATATTTAAATTGTTTTATTTTGTCACCACCAGCCAAATACGGCAACGGTCAATGGGCACGCACGTGTGGTAGGGCCAGTCTAACGGGCTTTTTATATGTTTATCTATCCGCTCATCTATCAATAATTGGCATGGCGAACAATATACAGGGAACCACCACATGTGAGTCCGTGTCTCCGAAAACGGAGGGAGAACATTATAAATCTGAACCGGAAAATGCTATTATATTTGAAATGCTCACACCGCAAAGCCATTCAACCGCGATCGTGGATCGTTGAATAGATCCCCAAGCAAATGGTCATTCAAAAGCAAGTTGTGTGCCTTTCGCTCGTTCTCCCTTTTGTTCGCGCGGTGGGCATTCTCCTGTATATAGTTCCACTCGGTGGTAGGTGTAGTCGTTGTGGTTCCGCGTTTGTTTTTAATCAAATCCAAACCACCACCGGACCTATGCTGTTGAGTGTATGCTAATCCACAGCATGATCAGTGAGAGAGTATGAGGAGCCAAAGACTGATCGCGCAAACATTTAAAATGTTTTCTTGGCCGAACGATGACCTACAATTGAGATTTGGATTACAAATGATCCATAAAAAGCGATCGACTCTAACCTCAGGATGGATAGGTGTCTTTTATTTAAGTAGAGGTTGGTCGTGCTGGGTATAGTTGGAGGGGTTTTTTTATTTTTTTACCGTGGATCTTTATCGTTTGTGTGAGCTTCAAATGGGTTTTATTTGTTATTACTTGTTTTGGAATTTTTGTGGGCCACTTTTATCTGACAAGCAGTTGTTGGATTATAAGTCAGCGATTTTGTTCCGAAAAGTAATCAATCAACCAATCATTTAAATGTGATCGCTCCCAAGATTCAAACTCCCGCTGCCACCCTGTATACAACCAACAACGAACTACTTACTCAAACATTTAGTATCCTTTTGTATATTAAGTAGTCTCAAATGTTTTGGCTGCGTTTTTTTGTACAGAAATAAATTCAATTCATTTGTAAATCGGATGTCCTCCGACCAAGCGTTCAAGAGGTACATGTTCAAGTAAACCGCTAACATTAACATTTATAGAAACTGCCGATTCTACTTGGTATTCCACTCTCCGGGAGAAGGTATCTTCTTCTACTTATCAGCATGCAAGACAAATAAAGGAGAACACACAAAAAGTCTTGAATTCTAATGCATCCTGCCTACGCTATCCTCCTCGTTGTGGGCCCAGATGAACAGACCACATGCAAAAGCTACGGTGCAGAAACATATCAAGTGGTTAGGCACGGAAATAAGAAGATGCTACACCATGGGGTAGGTCCCCTTCTCGTGGCTTTGGACACAACCCTATCACTGGCATAGATCAGAGTTCTATTTGACTTACGATTTCCTATACTCACTACGAACTTGCAGCCACGCGAGGAACTGAACTTGAGCACAGAATTCAATGGAGAGATTCATCCCAACCAATGAGGTTACCACTACCAGAACTTCTGTTTAGTGATTTTCTTCCACTGTGTGCACAGTTGGCGGGCGATTCCGACTCACAACTACTACAGAAGTTCCTCAAGGGAGTATGTTCCTTTCTCCTTTTAAATCCGTTTCTATAACGTCCATTGTTTTGTGTGCCTCGTTTTTGCTTGAATTATGACGACCGACTTGTGTTCGTTCTTCTTTGAGAATTTCTTCTTCCAGCCGATATAGTGTTGTTTGTTCTCCTTCAAAGTACTCCATACTTTATGTGACATTTTTATGGTGGTCACTCACAGAAATCGTTCGCCATTTTAGTGCTACCAGTGAAAGATATGAAGGAAATGGAATGAAAGTGAAATTATATGGAGAGATGGAAGCCAATTCGATTTGCTTCAACTGCATTGAATGAGGAAAATATATATATAAAATTTTATGGCTTTGTGCCAAAAGTCAGATGTTATTACATTTTATTACGTCTCTAATAATACGGTGTGCAGATGGTCGTGTTAGTTGTCACATAAAGTATTCATGATTAAGAAATAATGATGGGTATGACCGGTGATGCAGAAGTGATGCTTCTATCAAACCGTATCGGTGGGTGTGGTTGTCATCTTTTTATGGTCGAATTTATTCATTTGGCGGCGTGTTAATAAATCATTCCGCGGATAACAGTCATTTGGTTACTTGCGGTTGATTAGTATTGAATGGATGTTATTTGATAATTTGATTCACCAAAAAAGATAAAAGGAATTATTTATTTCGAAAATTTTGACCGAACTGTGGCTGTCCTAAAATTTGGGACAACGATAATTTGGACTCATCACAGTGCTGATGTTTATTTGCCATCAATTCACATTTTATTGGGAGTGACATGAGGTAGTAAAATGCATTGGGACAGATAAAATGCTCGTTTTTTGGCTACAGGAACGAATGTGCACTGTTATTTCTTTTTCAGTAACCCTTTTCAAACGTTTTAGGTGGAATCGTTACTGTCCCAAATTCTGGGACAGCGGACATTTTCATATAAAAGCGATTTTCCCCTCTCCGAACCAAATTAGACATATTTAGTTTCACTGTAGCACACATATCAGAGGAGTTATATCGCATTCAAATACGTACTTTAGTTAAATGTTTCTATTCACAAAGCTAGATAATTTTTTTATTTGCTAACATTTGTCGAAAACTGACTGTTTCATTCCCAGACAGCTGAGCCAACAGTCCCATTCATTTTTATGCAAGTGTGTCATACTGCTACTGTGTTTGCATCAATCGTAAAAACAATCATCGCTCACAAAAAAAAAAAACTTTTTGCATGTCCCAACTCCGCAACAAACAAACAAATAACCAGAAAACTACCAACAGCATTAAACCAACCACCTCTCTATTCAGTGAGTGGGTTAAGCACAATTTACGTTCGCCAATAACCACCCATGAATACATACATAACTTTTGCTCGTATACCTGCCCGTCAGTTTAGTGACGACTTTTTCTATAAATAGATGCCAATTTGATATGGCAAGCATTAAAATGCCAATGACATACAATTCGTTGTTAAACATCATCCGATATACATAGTGAGACGGACAACAAGACAAATAAACTGAATTTGAGACAAGAATATACGTTTGCGACAGCACGTGAAATTTGTATCCTGAATGATTGAATTTCAAGGACACACGCGTTCATTGATTCAAAGTATGGTTGTAGTAATAACCTTTTTTGATAGACCAGCCAAACAGACGACGAGACTGGGTAACGTGATTGAAAAAGAAACCTACAAAAAAAGAAGAAAAACGATTCAAATTTGAAGGAAAACGAAATCAAATTTATGACATCCTTCCAATAACCACCGATACAATGAATTATTTACCGACTGTGACAATATTATTTCTATTCACTTTTCTCTCTCTCGGCCTTGTTCGTCTGTCATAATTTTCGTGTGATTTGATCAGCTGCGCTTGGATGAGGTTTTCTTTTTCTCACTTGTTTTCTCTGCTTATACTGCGGACGATATTGGACGTGTGTCCAATGTCCATTATTGCGACAGGACTTTTGTACCTATTTTTCGTATGAATGCCAGATTTGCAAACCGCTAATGATTTTTTGTGTTATTTGAAAGCAAAAGTTGCGCACTTTCAAGGCAACGCATTCACATCTGAAAGCTTTTTTTCCAGCATTTCGATTTTTGGAATGCATAATATATTGATCACAGCTGGTGTCTTTTGAGTGCAAGTCGACATAAAAATCAATAAATTACGAAGAGTTGTTTTTTACGACTCGTCAGTTGTCAGATCGATAATTAAGTCTTTTTCATAGTCATTTACATAACCGACTGATGGCCACTTTGCTTCATAATTGATGGCCAAAATCGCATCATATTTTCAACTCTGTGGAAATAAAGTTTCTCTGTCCCAAAACATTTATATACCACAGTGAATTAGTTGATGAAAAATAAATAAATGAACAGAAAGCACATGTGGCGGTTAAAGCTGTGTGTTAATTGCGCTAAATAATTATGATCTGTTAGTTTTCTGACAATTATGTGGGATCACAAGTCACCAATCAAACTCTAACGTTGAAACACAAGGTTATTTGATTTTGCGTCTTTAGCCAATTGAAATGCAGGATTTTCTTCTTTTAAAAAATAGTACATCAGTTTTCTAGAGAAAGCGCCAACAAATTTGTCAAATTTTTCATCGATCTCTTGGCTACTGAGCGAGAGGTCTCCGGAAAAATACATATCACACCGTAAAAATGTTGTTACTCACATGCAACAAGCAAATAATTCATTTGTACAACAATTTCGCTGTCAAATTGCATAAAGTTTACCAGTTTTCGAATTTCTTAAGCACAGCGACTAAATTTCGCAACTCGCACGCTCCTACATAACCGCCACCAAAATGACTGCCTGTCAATGTCAAATCGATTGCAATTTCTTCATTCGGCATACACATTAAAAGCCCCTTTGATCTGTTTCATGTCCAAAAGGATTTGAATAAATCATTTCAAACACACCGGCCAATTGAGACATTCACCTGATTTGTACACACCTTTGGAAACCGAAAAAGTTGAAGAAACCAGCTCACTCACCGTTGAGAAACACCTGAAGTTCAAGGTTGACTCAAGCAGTTCCATGCATTTACACCAAAACAACAGGTAACCGGTTTCGAAGTGTCACAAATGACAACACGATGTGTCATCGCTCAGCCGTTAATCATTAGCATTTTGTTTGGTTTTACTTTTGAATTGATTTTCTCAGATGCCAAACATGGCTTGTGTCTATACAAAAAAATGTTAATCATCTTAAATTCATAAATGCATGTTTGTGAAATCTAAAATTAATTAATTAATGTGGCAAGCAAAATATATGATGACGGGTTTATTTATTGGGATGAGATGTGCCTCGTGACAGGCCTGTAATTGGAACCCTTTTATGGATGGAGTAATGCTGTCAGAGCTTCCAACGTCTTGTTTGGATTTTTTTTATCGGTTTTTAATAAGGTACACACGACTGTTGTGAACCTCCTACGGATGTAAAATCAGAGGGTTTGGTAATTTTTTGATAGCACTTAAGTGTCTGTTTCTTTGTCAAGTTCATGTTTTGAGATAAGGCTGCGTATTGTTAAGTAATATGGATTGGCAATTGGTTAATACTTCTTATTCAAATTGGCTGTCTTTCTACGATAGGGCTTCCTCCTGCATTTCTTCTGGTTGTCAGTAGCCACAGAGAATTCTATAACCGAGCAACGGCCGATTACAAAAGCGAGTATTAAGTAAATGATATCCTTTTGAAGAACGAAGCTATTTTGTCCTACGAATTCACTTCATTTTCGTAGAGTTTTTTTCGATGTTATACTTAGCAACATCGCTGGTAACATTTACCCCTTGACGGCCGGTGAATCTGAAAAATACGCAGAGCAAAATAGCCAACAATTGGTCCAGCTATCTGTGAATGAGAGGATTTGCCCTAAAATTCATATTAAGTGTAAGTTGGTTTCCTTTGAACTGGGCAAGGTCTTCAAACTGTCATATAGGACCCACCTTTTTTCTTAAAAGTCTACTCTTATACAAGAACAAGTTTAAATGAGTTGTAAAGCATGAAATGGCAATGGGTGAGTTGTTCAGTATTTAAGGTAGATGAGCTGTATGGACTTGAAGTGACCATGGATGAGTTGTCCCATAGTTAAGGTGTTGCGTATATGAGCTGTGTCTGGGTATGAAATGAAACCAATGGTTATCCAACACCAACCTAGTTTCGAAACTATTTTTTCCAGCTCCCCCACCTTTTCCCTTGAATGAAATTAAATGGATGAAATGTCCATGGAAGAGAGTTCAGTAGTTAAGGTCGTAGACAAGCTGAACTGGTCACGGATGAGTTGTCCTTTATTTAGTGCTAAAGATTAGCCTTTCAAAAAGTTATAGCCATGAGTGACTTTCCCGTAGATGAGCTGCTATAACTGCTTTGAAAAAATTGCTCACGATTGCTCACATGCACCCTCTGTCCCAAACCATGTTATAAAATGACTTTAATCTCCCTTCTTTTTACCTGGTTAATTTTCTGTCATCAGAATAGAACTTCCAAAGTCCACTTAAATGTTCCTTATCTGTGCCATCACATTTTGGTCCATAAACCTAACACTGCCCATTAAAATCAATCCACACCCCCAAACTTTGACCCCTTCTTGGCCTTTCTAGTACTCGTATAAATCAGCGTTTTGTTAAAAATACAACCAAGAGAAAACAAAAATCAATATCAGCATCAGCATGACTGAAAAGACTCGAATTTACCCACTAAAAACAAATTGACGTCATAAAATCGCTCACTTGAGAATGGAAATTCCAAAACTTGACACGAGACAGCAGACTTACCCGATTCACTTCAACAATGATTTTAAGTGAACTGATTTTATTTATTCATAGTCTCGAACAAGCCTCCACCTCCCCCTGATATATAGACCCGATGTATAAATTCGTAGTTCAACGTCGTTTCTTTGCCGAAGTTGAAAAGTTCAAGGCTAAATGCCCTTGCCAAATCAATTAAAAGGCACCAAAGCGAAAAAACAACGACCAAGTTAAACAAGTCTGTGCATTTTTCTTTTCAAGAATTCCTCGAGATTCACTTGAAAAGGTATTTCAGTCGATTAAAAACGAAAAGTTCTGCAGAAAAACACGAAGACGTATAATAGTCCATTATAAATAGAAAAACAACAAAAAAAAATAGAAAGCTTCAGGGTACAAGTATAATTGGATTGAGAGTGAGCGGCACCGATTCGTTAGTCTTGTGCAACTTTTTTCAACAAAGTAAACGAATTCTTTTGTCTGCCAATCGAGCACTTTTCAACCAGCCGCATCCACCCTCAGAATGGGGTGATTTTGTGACAAGGTTAATCGTGGGAAATATTGAATCGATATTTGTGTGTACCCAAAAGGCGAGACGGTGTAATTTAATTCAAGCGCACTTACAAGGACAAACAAAAGAAAATGTATTGTTTACATGAGAAGAGATTTATGAAAAATGTGCTCGCATTTGTTTTCTCCATTTCGGAGCCTTGGATGTCGAAGTATAAACACACTCGCAGGTGGTGGAGTGATTTGCAATCGGGGTAGTACTACTCGCCTTTAGATGTGCGTATGTACGTGGGCTAGCTATTTATAGAAGTGATGTGAAATCATAATAATGAAAGCATTAAATTCGCCAGAAATTAGCACCACCTTGTCAACTGTTGGTTATGGAGCGATGTTTTTGTGTAACGATTACACTTTTGCATGTTAGTTTAGGCAGTCTATCGCAATTTGTGCGGTGGTTTTTAACATCATTACATATTTACCTTGTGATTGTGACATATTTGGAATGTTAAAAATATTGTCCTAATCATTTACACTTTGTTGACCTGAAAAGGGATTCAGAATTTTGATTCCGAAGCAGCAAAGGCACGTCCCAAAAAATAGGACATTCATCATACATTACTAAGGACTATATCTAGGGGGAGAACTGGGCTAGAAAAATACTCTTCGTACACCCCAATAAACGAGGAAATAAAATCTTAACAAAAAAGCAATAAAATGTCCCAATAATTAGGACATATGCAATATGCTATATAAATATTTGGAGTGGAAAAATACTTCGCCTCTACATCTTCTACACTCTGATGGACTTAAAAAGGAAATCAAATTTTAACACCAAACCAGACAAGGCATGTCCCAAAAATTAGGACAATTACCATGTTTAGGTCTTCATATATCTAGAGTGGAAAATCGCTCAGAAAAATGCTTCTTACGTTTATTTTTTTACTACTTTTACGCATGTTAAACTCAGGTAGCAACCGCTTAACTTTATAACACAACCCCTCCACGGCTCGGAATGAACCTCAATCTAGCCAATAAAATGCATTTTCCACCACCCCACCGAAATGGGCGTGTTCTCTCCACCGTTTGACTTTGTGCTCGCTATCTTACCCACCTCTAGAACCGGAAACGAAACAACTTGAAAACTAAATACACTCCTGCAAATTAGGAGCAACAGCCAACATAAAACTCTTTTAGCAGCAAAGACGATAACGCAAAAAAAAATCAAGAAGGGTTAACTTCACCTAGAAAAACTTCTCTACAACATATATAAATCATCCTACCGGTACCAACAACATCCACCTCGGGTTTTTCTCTCAAGTGCATGACACTATACACAAACGCGGTACAATGAAGAAAGCCAACAGAGATCTAATTAAAGAAAAAATCAAAAAGGATATATATGTTTCGTGTGTGTGCACACAGATCCTTTTTAGGCGAATGAATTATTGCTTATTATTTGTTAATAAGCCAGGATGTGCCCAAAGGGAACGAAGAAATCATTCTCAAGTGCACGCACCAGAACTTGAAGAACAAACATGAACACAGTCATATACACACACGCAAGTGATGGAAATTTAACAAAAATGAGAAGAAAAGGATTCTAAAAACGCAGTTAAAGGGTAACCTGAATTATTTAATAAGAATGCCATCCTTTTTTATTACCATTTAATGGTTGTGAATACCTTACATAAGGATGCGCCTAGCATCAGTTTCATTTGTAGCAAAGGGACTGTCAGAGGAGTATATTCAAAACTTCCATCGTGCTTTGGGTTTCTTGTTTTTTCTTTCCTTTCGCTTGCCAAGTGTCTATGTATTCCCCTTTGAAGACGAGTGAAGCACGCAAAAAAACACAACAACAACAACATAAACCAAAGCCAGACAAAAGCCTAAGCGAATGAAAAATTTTGCGCGATATTTCACGGTGGAAGGATATGGAACAAAGAACAATTTCGCAGGAGCTAACGCAAATGAAGCAATGCTTTCCGTCTGTGTGGTCAAATGGTCCTTAATTTTTTGGGCAAATTTGAATTTTATTTATTGCACATTCGGCTTTGCTTGTCTTTCGTTTTTCGGTGATAATAAGAAACAAATTTTCGAGAAGAAAACCGGCCAAAAAGGACGCAAAAATCGGTCACGCTCGAGTGAATCTATTCAGTACGAAAAGAAGTACGAATATACGTTTTCTATTTGCGGTGTAGATTTATGCCCGGGGAGTGATAAAAACTTTCCATCTCCTGGAGGAATTGAATTTGCATCTGCCTACTGAGAGAGCGAGAGTCAGGGGTATACCTCTGCCCCTGTCCTGTTTTTTGTGTGCTCTTCGCTAATTATCCTTAAATATATCAATAAACACATTAATAATAATATTTTCCAAACACGAATTTACCCCTATGTCTTCGGCGGCGGGGAATAGCGTGACAACATGAGACCATTTTTGGAATCGTTATCAACCGTGAGTCCTTTTTTTTCAGTCCGATTCTGTTCATGCGTAACCGTTCGATTGGACGCTACCAACATCCGCCTTATGTTGATTGTCGTCTAGTGGTCTACGGTCTACATATACATATCGAATGACCCCCATAGATAAGTTTTACAAATTTAGGATTATTTGCATCTGCGTGAAACGAAGGATCTCCTCTGTTATCCCTTGTTAGAGAATTTATGGAAAATTGTCATGCTACAGTTGAATTTCTGTGCATGGTATCTTCGTTTGGCTTGGCGTTTTACCTTTCGGCTTCATTAGTTTGCAATTCTATTAGTTTTGGTGGGCCCTTCTTCGGACGTCGCTCCTTTTTTGTTTTGGGACATAAATCTTGGACGCAATTAAGAATTTATTGTATCGTCTTGGTCTGCGTGGGATTGGTGCTAGATTTTATGTGATTAGGAAATGGGCCTTCTTGAAAATATCCACACGCTGAAAGTCTTTGCCGAATATTTCTCTTTTTTATCGCAGATATTACAAACAAAATTGCATGGTTCATGTATTTGCTAAGAAAGTGAACTTACAAACAATGGAGACCACGAAGGGGTTATTCAACTAGCTATATTTATTTTTAGAAAGACTTTGAGACTTTTTTTTTTTTTTTGTCGGAGGTTGTTACTATCCGATGGAGCACTCAGACACGAACTACAGGTCCATTGTACTGCCAAACAGACACCTTACATTACTGTACTTAGTTTTCCCGTCTTTCGAAGAAAGATGAGAAGGAGCTTCAGTGATGAAGAGCTTAGATGTTCGGCACTCACCACATCAGCCCCAAAGATCCGCCACCTGATGCGAGCAAAGGCGGGACAGCTACAGAGGAAGTGTTCCGCTGTATCATCGTCCTCTGCACAAGCAGGACAGATAGTGGTATTGCTCAAGCCCAACACATTTAAGTGTTTGGCAAAAGCTTGGTGGCCCGAAATGACGCCCACAAGCAGCCCGCAGTGCATTCTCCTAAGGGATAGAAGGAAAGACGCGGACCTTTTGCAGATGTCCGGACGTAGTCGTTTGGTCTGCCTACATCCAGCACAGTCTCGCCACCGACGCTCGTGTTCACGAGAAACCCAAGTATCAATGGATGACCTAACCACAGAAGCAGGCAGACCCAATGCAGGTTCAGGTCCTGAGAAAGCCTCTTCTGAACCCCGTCTGGCAAGCTCATCAGCGATCTCATTTCCCTGGATACCAGTGTGACCTGGGACCCAAACAAGATTCACGGTGTTGAGCCTTCCGACTAAGTTCAGAGAAAGCTTGAGTTCGAGCACTATAACTTGGACGAGGTAAGAGGGTTAAGCAATGCTTTTAATGCAGCTTGGCTATCACTGCAAACGGATATGCTTCTAGCCCTCCACCTGTTTGTCACAATGTAGCGCATAGCCATAAGGATAGCGAAAATCTCCGTTTGGAAGACAGACGCATGGTTACCTAAGGGGTAGTGTAGTCTAATGTTCTCGCTTTCCACAAAGACACCAGAACCTGACCCTTGTCCAGTTCTGGAGCCATCCGTGAATACACGATGACATTCTTTCCCAGGCTCAGAGTCTGACCGAAGCCATTCCTTTTCCTGAGGAAAGTTGACATGGTAGTTTTGTCGCAGTAGGATTTCTGGGGTCATTGCGTCAGACGGCATGTCCATAAGACAGGGGTCAAAGGACAATTCTCGCACAAGTTCCTCAAAATTCCAATGCGCGTGGTACCAAAAGCCACCTCTCTTTAACCGAGAAATGGTTTTCAGCGTACACCCCATGATAAAAATATCAAGAGGGGGGAGGTTCATCATAGCATCTAGAGCAGAGCCCGGAGTGCTAGGGAAAGACTTTGAGACAGCAAACCTTTGAACGTTGACAAGTCGTGACAATGGGACACCAACACTGGCTTCTTTTCAAGTTATTGGGTATTATTTTTATTTATTTATTATAAGGTATTTACAAATTACAAGGTAATAGAATTAAAGAGCCTAGCTGCGAAGACTATTGGCTCATGAATGGGTATTTCTATTTTCTACCCAGCAACGCACACAAAAAACATTGACTAAAGTTGAGAAGTCAACAACGCAACACGAAGATTCATTGCATGACTTCGTTCGTTCTCCTTCGGTGTTGTTTCTATTTCCGAGTCAAATTATATACAATATCCGACCAAAACAAAATCACTCATGTAGAAATTTAATTTTCATGGTCGCGCCACACGCATCTAGATCGATTCCACTATACCTACTATTACGCACCTTTTGCCTTCGATTTTCGACTCAGTTTCCCCTAATTTGATCCAAAAAAAAAAAAACACTTTGTTACATATTGATTTGTAATTACTTTCCGTTTGATATAACACCACCGCACCATATATTCGGCTACGGTAATTAAATTTAAAAATTTCCCCATAAGCCCAACAGATAAAAGACTAAATTTCCTCATACGTTTTTGAATGAAAGGCGCCTGTAACATGCAGTATATCAAATTGATGGCAAACACATGAAATCATTATCACAATCATGTGACAAACAAAAAAACAGCAACAGCGGAATATCGTTTGATAAAAAAAAAATTAAAAAAAAAATAATAATAAACGTACAACTCTAAGCGGATGTTGATAACACTATTGCAGTGCAGTTTGATCGATGATTACAATGTGGCGCACACCATGATGGGGAAGCCCTAGTACTGCTGCATGCAACGTAACTGCCTTTGATTGGCTGGTGGCTTTGGGTTAAATTGGATTTGTAAAGCTGTTTGATGGCGCCCAGTGCACAGCAGACGACCTTCGTTCTGGAGGCGCACGTGTCGGTCCTGTTTTTACGACTGTGTCCGTGGTCAAGAATGGTTTTATTATCCGTTCAATTGAGCTGATGGTATATCTCTGGCATATGTTGCAACTTGCACCTTGTTCTCTGATGATTGATGGCAGAATGTCTCACCACATACCCACTGAACAAGCACACACAGTGATCGCGATAACTTTGCGGTGTTTTTACACCTCTTTTTAATGTGTCTTCGAATTGGGGACAAGCTGCTTCCGAGTTACTTCAGCTCGTGCCCGATGGAAGCGCGATAAAACAGCGTCGTCACTCCAATTTAACGACTGTCAAACCTAACAAAGTACAAACTCCGCACCTTTGTTCGGAAGTCTTTTATAGTCGAAAATTTTTATTTGCTTAAGAGGAAGTCTGTTTTATGTTTTTTAGTGAATTCAGTTCCTGACCCAATACCTTTTTGGAGTTCTACTATATCAACTTTTCAACTCAATGACTTTGTCAAGGTGATTATCTATATGCGGTGAAGATGACACACACTTGGGTGCGTTCGCGGAGTGTTACGATGGATTGATATTTATTTTTATTTTAAAATTCTTTAAAACGAAACCAGGTCTATCCATAAACAGCTTTGGTGTCAGTTTTATTAACCACTCAGCCTTAACTTGTTCAACCACACACAAATGGTAGCTAAAATAAAAGTGAACTTCACTTGAAAAGAAGGTCAGCGCCGTTCATTGTACGCGTATTCGATTACACTTCGCTGAACCAAAAAGTGAGGGAAAAAAATCGACAACAGTACCTACATGGAAGGAAGATCTATTTGCTTTTGTTTGCGGACTCTTTTCCGAAACCGAAACTTAACCTCACCAAATAAGGCAGCGTGTAAACGACCAATTTTCAACCCACGACTATCATGGGGGGAAGTCGTTTCTTGCTTAACTACACTAGCTCCACACTCGATGCCAATAGCACAGCATGAATCATTGGCGCGTGTGATACAAGCAAAAAAATAAATAACCTCCAACACAAGATGAGATTGAGAAGTTTCCATAAAAGGTAAGACGCCTGGTTGCATAATAAGAAGTCTGAAGTTGCTGCCACAAATCGAGGACGATTCTTTCATATGTTTTCTCCCATTCTCCTCTCGCTAATTAATCAGCTCATTGAGCTGTCGAATAAAGGTAAAGCAGAGTGCTAATGAGGCAACTTCCCTGACACAAAACAAATCGATCTATCTTCATGATAAAACAATAATCTCCGACAGTTTGGGTTGAACTTTCACGCAAGGGGTTATCACGCATTTTGGGCAAATATTTTGATGCCGCAAACCTGTTTCGGTAGATAGACCCGGACCCGGACCTATCTAGTCATGGGAAACAGTCCTTGACCCCTCTAACCTTTGTGCAATGAGAGTTTTTTCTTTCCCAAAATAGATCTGAAGCAGAAAGGCAAACACGAAGTACACCACAGGATGATTACTCCTGAGTCATTTAATCCTCCGTCTAAATTTGCATATTTCCTTGTGAGACACAGGACAAAAGAGAAGTGAAAAACTAATTCATCAACTGTCAGTGAGCGAGTGCGTGTGTGTCCCAAAAAGCAAGGCTGCCCGAAAACCTCGAGGTGATCTAATTCTGTGGGCACCAAGAATGAATGCTGACTGCACCCGGGAGAGATGTCATGCTTAATCCCTTTACATGGGCATTGATAAAAAGAAAAAAACGTGTGCGATTTGTTTATCTTGCGCGCATATGTCAAATGATGAATGTGCATTCTTGTTCACAAATTTGTTGCGGCAATTTGTCGAAAGGATTAAATGGAATAGGGCGAGTCATTTGTCGGGCGGCGGCAGTTGACATTGACAAAGTTGAAGGGATTCTCCTTTGTCCCAATAGTTTGGATTCAAATCGCCTACGTACACAATGTCCCGGTCCCAATTCCTCAAAATTTTCAGTTCCCATAATACCACTCCGAGGAAAATCCTTCTTGTCGCAAGCTAAAAATCCCATCTCATATAAAAGCGAGTAATAACCTCAACGACTTCATTGAAACCTTTACGAGCCCTTAAGGACTCCGCAGACGACATCAACAGCCATAAACGTTCGGTGCGCCGCGCACATCCTACCAAAAACCGACGAATTGTTACGCATAATAAATGTAATTTTTACGATATTGATACTGGTAATTTTCTCCTTAATAAAGACCTATCCACTATCAACAGGCTATCAACAGGAAAAAAAAACCCCAAAGAATATAATACCTTCCTTTGAAAGCGAACATAAATGTCAGACTTTATGTCCTTTTTTTGGTTGTTGTTGTTTTCCCCGCACTGGAATTTATATACATTAGACATCTCATCTTGACCACTGCGCCATTGTTGCCTGTGTGCGTTCGTTTCTTTCAAGTAGCAGACAGACAAAAAAGGATAATACACGGTAATAAAGTGAGTTTTATTACAAGGACTTTGCGCTGTCGTCTCGTTGCAACCGGGATCATTTTCACCTTGTGAAAATGGGAGTGAGTTGGGCGAACAACAAAACAACACACAAAACAAAAAAAAAGGAAAAGGAAAAGGAGACTACTCTTTACTTTTTAATAAGAAAATAAAAGGGGTTGACCAGCACCTCTTGAACGGTTTTTTAACTGATCGTAAAATGTATGGGCATGTAAGGACATGGAAAGGGTCAATTGTCGTACTTGCTGTAGAAGTCCTTTTGTATTTGAATTTGTTGTGTTGTTGCGTAACTTGTTTATAGGTTTCTTGTTTTATTTGGTCTTGCTTGGGGATGCTGAACCCTTTCCGAATCATTGCATTGTCAATCGATTAAACGCATAGAATGCTCTATGTTCATTTTGAAGTTCGCCTAATGATCTATTCTGTCCCATCGTGCAGTTCTAGTTCACCTTATGCGGAAAAGTAATCCATGCCGAGCGCGCACATCCTGATACTTGTTTACCGATTTATTCCAAAACGCTGACCTAGGCGGAAAGGCAAAGGAGAAATGGAACATCTGCGCGCGCCTTTTTGTTGATCCTTTTTGCGTTGGTTTCCCTTCTTAATCTCTGCAGTACCTAAAGGTTCTTTTCTTTCCTTTCTTCAAATACGAAATGCCTATGCGTCGCTTACGACTTGTCTCTTGTATTTCAGAGGGTGGATTTATCGCAATTGGAAGTCTTTCTAGGCATACACGCTCTGATTGCATCTTCACCTTGGTTATTGTCCTTTTTGAAAAGGAAAGGAATCTCTATGACATGTGCCATACCGATTATTACTTTAAATTATGAGTTTCTCTGAAGAAAGAAAAATGTTTCTGGGGATTTTCGTGCGCACCCAGAATAACCTCATAAATTAAGAGGACGATCTGCAGTCGAAGGAAGGTGTATTTGGTTACAATTAACAAGTTATTGTTTAGAACGGTGTGAAATGCACGCAAATTTTCAATTCAAATAATGTGCTGATGTTGTTACAGCTGTCCCAATTTTTGGGACATGTTTTTTTTAGAACTGTTGACTTTTAATTTGCATTTAATGCAACGATTTGATTTAGGAAGAGTTTATTCACTATACCAAGTCCAAACAATTGCTAAAAATGTCCTAAATATTATTTAAAACTAAAAGTTTTCTTCAAATTCATATTTTAAGAAGGTTTTTCCTGACGATGTTCATTTTGCTGACTTGTCTTAAATACATAAAAGACTCATAGCATCCATTTAACAGAGATTTACATCTGTCCCAAATATTGGGACACTTTGTTCACAGCTCAATCTGCTTCAATTCCTTAAAAGATGAATGCATAAGTTGAAATGCCCTCCTTTTGTAACTGTTGAACTTGAATTTGCTCCCATTGGTCACACACATACTTGATAGACAACATAGCAAATGTCCACCTATCGTTACGCATATTTAACACCCAGTCGCCGCCGAAACAATGGCCACGAAAATCACAATTTTTCGCCCCTTTAACAGTCTTTTATGTCTTCAACCACTATTATCCTGTCAATCAAACGTCCATCAGCAAAATGCTACAATATATCTTCGGTTGGTCTTTTCTTTTTATTTTATTTCGTTCCTGTTCGAAGTGACAATGAGATGATATGGTATGGCATTGGCCAGTCCAGACCATTTGCAAATATTCCATGATAATGCTAATCACGACAGAGACTGGTTCGTGTCAAAAAACTAAGCCTGCTTATGATCTACTTGAGATTTTAATGTTGTTACCTATGATGGGTGACATGCCTTGTCAGTCATATATCTAGCAAGGATATTCGGGGTTTCTTTTTCAAATATATTTTCCATAAAAGTGCTACTGACTTCTTGGAAGAGGGTGCCACAGTTTGGCGCATTGAAGAACTTTTCTACTCGATCTGGTGTGTTCGAAAAGTCACAAGTACGTATACATTCTCTTTAACCTATGAACAAGACAGGCGATAAAATGGTTGATGGTATAGTGTCATGTCGCAACAAGGTGTGAATTAAAAAGAGGCCTTTGTCTTGTCCCTTGTCCACCATCGTTCTATCGCATTGAGTATTCTTTTCACTTGCCACTGAGTTATGAATAACTTAATAGTCTTGAGTTTTGGTTTGTTTAATAATTCATTTGATTTTGGATGAAGAGGAAGCTTATGGCTGTCACTGATGTAGTGTCCGATGCGTGATGGAATTCCTTGAGTATAAAAAAGGGTTTGGCTAATCAATTTGTTTTTTTGTTGTTCTTTGCAGATTCGTTTGTCAATAGCCAGGAATGGACAATATCACGATCTGTTCCGGATCTTCGGCTGGGTATTGTGGGGTCGTTGAGCTCGGGCAAATCGGCCTTGGTGCATCGTTATTTAACTGGTTCCTATATGCAGGAGGAGTCGCCTGAAGGCGGTCGATTCAAAAAGGAGATTTTCATTGATAATCAAAGTTACTTGCTGTTGATACGGGATGAGGGTGGTGCACCAGAAATGCAGGTGAGTTTTCGCTACTGATTTTTTTTTTGTTTACTGAATTTTCTTTAAAAAAAAGCCATCAATTTTGTGTATATCTCCCCATATTTCCTTTGATATCCGTATTTCAGTGCACATTTTTGCTGCTATTTCCTAATTATAGATCGTGGTGATTCTGTTTAGTTAATGGGAAGGAGTGCAGACTTTTCTTACAATTGGTTTATGATATGGGGTCGCGTCAACATTTTTCAACAGTTTTTTATATTGGTTATCCCCTGAATTTTGTTGCTGGAAACTTAGCACGCAACCTCCTTTCTAGTAAAAAATTAATAAATAATTATTTGCTCCTTCTTGACATTTGAATTTGAACGCAATTACTTTAAGCAGGGTTCGTTTCGCAGCTAAGGTAGTAAAGAACAGTTTCAGGGAGGTACGACCCATTACATTTCACCGCCCTTTTGAATTGTTTATTCAAATCTACTCCCACCTTGCCACCTAATTACCATATAACCTTGAACTAACATTATAACAATCGTGAAAAATAGTCCTAAGCTTGTAATAAAATGAATTCCATACAGCCCCAACAAGTTGAACGAACCAAAGAATAAGGAACGACGCGGAGGGTGGGATACTGTCAATAACACCCTACAAACACGCAATTAAAGGTTAGACTGTTTCTTTTGTTATTCGACGACGTCACCCATACCCACTCCTGTAATAAATAAAATGGGATTTTCCTGTTTGGCGCCACAGTGACCTAGTGTTACAAGTTCTGTGGGGGGTGTTAAAAGCATATTTAGGGTTACCTTGTGGTTGTTTTAAATCCAGAACGAATTATTAAGCAGGACGTCTTGGGGAATGTTGCTTCAACTGTTCGCATGTGAGTTGATTGGTTGATGCAATCTGGCAAAGAGGTTAGATTTGGATGGTCAAAAGACTTGTTTTCACTGAAGGTGAAGATTTTAAATCAGAGTTAATGCTAAAACAAATTTTAATGTGATTCCAACTGATAAGTCCTTAAAAATGGAAGAAAAAGAACTACAGAAACATACGTTCCTTTAAAAAATTTTATCTCGGCTTTACAGAAGTTTGAAAATTTAACCACAAGGTTCTTCAAGTTCGAACATAGAGAAAGATCCCCGTATATCAATATTTTCAGAAAGACCCAGCTCAAAATATGTTTTTGCTAAACAGTGGCCAAACGTTTTTTTTTCGACAGGTAAAATTTACTTACTAGTTTCTCTCGAAAATACTCTGCCACTCGGCCACACTACACACCTAGAGCAAGTCCAAGCAGCAAGGTAAACCATGCCTTTCATAGTTTCCCAGGAAACTGCAAGTCTGTTCATTTTACAAACCCTTATGGCGATGTATTAATTTACACATTTATGTACGATGTCCTTTAAAATGTGACTTTATACCGTTCGCTAATTCAATTCAATTCTTATTTAATTTATATTATGAAAAGAATTTCCACTAAATATGACAACAAAATGTCAGAAGCATGCTAAAAGAAAGAAACCCCTCAAGTTAGGGTTTGGAAAAAATACCAAAGCAAGAGACAAACAACTTCAAAGTAAAAGAAAAACCAACAACTTGGTTGTGATGTGCACCATAGTCGGGTGGAAGTTTTATCCTGCAAAAAGAAAAAACAAACAGCACGTAATTGTGTAAAAGCAGTTCGCGTTTCTTTTTCTTTTTTTTCCGTATACGCTCGACAGGAAATTTGTTCTCGCACACTCATATGCTGTGTTCCTCTGTTTATTAAGTCGGAGTGAGAATAAGTGTTTTCGAAAAGGAAATGTATTTCCACTGGTTTTTTCTGCAGATCCACATTGCCACAGCGGGGGATAACGGAAACACATTTGTTTGACTTTAATCCTTGTGAAAACAGTTTGTGCAGGGATTAAATTGTGGCGGGGCTAGCAGTGGTATTTAAAATAATCTAATGGTGTATTTTAAATTGCATTCGTCCTGCAAAAACAAAATAGTTTTTCTTGTTCTTTAAATGGAAGGGGTGTTTGGATATTGACTCTTGAAATCTTTTATCAATCTTTTAGTCCTACATTGAAAGTCATAAACAAATTGAAGACTCTGTCGTAAACTTCAGTGTAAACGTCTTTATTGATTCGCTCCCCTTGTCTTCCCTGTTAAATATTCATAAACGGTATACGCCACTCGTTGAGAATACAAAACAAACCCAGCTACCTCCACCGAGAATCACTCGCCGGCAAATAAATTGCCCAATAAAATGGGATATAGAAAACAATGCCAAACCACCCCTTAAACGAAATGTAATAACACGATATTGCACTGCAAAGCGATTGACTCCTTATATCCGAACGAGGCAGCATTGTGGGGGCAAACAGTAACTGAAAGAGGTGAAAGCAATACCGTGATTTAAGCCAGAGTTTCAGGTCAAATTGTTTTTTTTTTTTTTTGTACAAACATTTAACGACACAACAATTTGTTTATTTCAATAGAAAAATGCATTTATTATAGCAAATTACTAAAGAACTTTGCAAATTTACGCATCTCCTAATGACAACCCTTTTTGCACGCACACTATCTCTATACCTAAACAAATAGCCGATTATGGCGGTAAATTCACCGTGAAATCGATATGCGAATATGAGAGTCGGTGGTGAGTTGTGTGTCGTCAGCAAAACTAATGTGATAAAATGGAAAAATAAAATAAATGACAGGCAGCCGAATCGCGTGACAACTACGGTGGCTAATCGCAAACGGCTTACGGATTTCGCAAATGCAAAATAGGCTATTCATTAGATGGCAGGTTAAGGGGTGGAATTTGAATGGCAAACATTTTTTACTGCCACAAACTAGAGTGGACAGTTGCGCGGTAGTCCGGTTGGTTTAATTTAATTTTAGTCGTTAATGCAAATTTGACAGTTGCAATGGGAAAAGTTTTAAAATTTCATTAACTTTGCTGACTTGTGCAGTGTGAATTGTGTTTGACAGTTGAAATGTGGTTGTTGGTAACGACATCTAACAGAAGTGGTTGCAGTTCAAAATGCAAAAAAGGTTGTCAATTTTTGAAATGGAAATAGTTTTTTAATGGAATACTAACTCTGTCCAGATGTCAAATGTAACGCCTACCAGTTGATAAATTTGACAAGTCATATCTATCATGTGAATATATGGCAAATACAACTCGCTGTGAAAATCACTATTGAATAGAAACAGTTTAAATCGTCGCGGAATCGTCTGCGCCATAATTCACACTGTGTCATCGTAGCATGTCACCCCTTAAGACACAATTAAACAGCGGCATCCAAACACGCCCTCCTCCTGACACGCGATATCAATAAAGAATCAATAGGGTATCCGAGTCCTGAATCCACCTCTCGTATACCCCTTTCATAGTTTAGTTGTGTGCACTCGCAGTGCTAGCGCGCATCTATGATGGTCTGAATTTTGCTGAAAACTGTAATCCTTGTTGAGTTATTGACGTTGCTCCGAAACGAATCCATGCAACAAAAGGATTTATTGCAGTTGCTCGCAATCAAAATATTTCGCTGCGAGGCAATTGATTTCTTTCTAATCCTCTCAGTGTCAGTGTATTCTATATAGTACTGGGAACAAAAAGAAAAAAGTTAAACGTACAATAACCCAAAAAAAAGAAAACGGTTGTAGTAGGGAATCTCTGATTATGCATTGTTGCATCATGTGCATGCTAGTGTGGTTTTTGCACTGGTGTCAGAACTCCCCTGTGGCGGTTTTGTATGAAATTCATTTTATAAACTTTTCTGCGTTCATTCGCTGCACCTTTCTCTCATTTTTGCATAATGCCACGCCAGCTCAGCAGCCTCTGGGCGAAATTGTATATGCTTGCTAACATCAACATTCGCAGCAAAGTGGTTGCTTGTTTTTTGTTTAAAGCCTTTACTCAAGGGAGGATACCCACCAGCAGCCAGTACACTGTCCCTGGCCCATGTGGTGGCAGTTTTAAGCCTGAACTTCGTGCCTAATGAACTTTTGTATAACGTAGAACGTACTATACGGGGGTTCTTATGTGTTTGGGGGGTTATGTGTAGGGAGAAGCCTCCTTTTTGCAATTTGCCCAAGTGGGGAGGGGTCTTGTTGACATTGCATGTTAATTGGTGGTACTTTTTGTTTCTCTGCCCGGTGAATGACGATCCCAGGAATATAGTGACACAAAAACCTGCCACTGTATAGTCACAACCGTTTTTAACCTGCAGACTGGTTATTGCAAATTTTAATTTAAGTATGCTAATGTGCGGATACTGGACGATTTTTTGCTTATAAACATCTTCCGTCGTTTCCATTTTCAAACACAGAAACACACTTGGCGTACCCACCACCCATCTTTACAATAATAACTCGCAACCATACTCGTACGTGTCTTTTGCAGCGTCGCATATATAAAATATATCCATGTTTTGAAATGTCAAGGAAAATGTCTTGTTCCTCCTTTTGCTCTAAAACACAACTCATGGCGAGTAGTTCCTTTAGCCATGCTTGGCTTTTCTATACTCATTTCCTGCAATTTGTCACACTTCAAGGTTCAACATTCAGCTTTCAGGATATTGAAGCAAAAAAAAAAGCACAAGAAGTCATCATCCACTTCCACTACTATTCACAACTATTGCACAGAGCGCTGAGCACATCTCAAGGATTGTTGTAAACTCGTCCGTCCTCGCCACTTTGAATCAGTCTCTATCACTACCAGCACCCTCTGCTTCGGTTGACTGAAGGTTCTGACGCGCGGCGAGGGGGATTCTGAAAACCATATTGCACGGCAGTTTTTCCCATTTCATAAATGATTGAAAAGCATCCCCCCGAAGTTAGCCACAGTTCATGTTGTGGATGATGACATAACATTGTCAGAGAAAGCTGACAGATAGCTGTGTAGAGCGGGTGGTGGATTTCATGATTTGTATGTACAACAACGCGCCACGTGTACTTGAGACTGCATATGCATTCAAGCGTCTATCCCGTACCGGTGTATGCAAATATGGCGGCTTTCCGCAACATACACGAGCCCAATTGTATTTCAAGTAAATATACCTACCACACGCTGCGAGTGTGTTTGTGCTCCTCTGATCATTGTGAACGGCAGTCTATGCTGTTTGCCGCAAGGCAAATGGGGCGATACCAGTGGGTGGCGGTGGCTGTGCCTCTGCCACTCATTCGTCATTTGTTCGACAAGGGTGCATGCATACAACAACATCCGCCACACAAAGCACCAGCCATCAGACCAGCACACAGTCATGCCTACCGTCGACACTGAATATTCTGAAATCCATGACAACTGCGGACCGGCTTTGCATTGCCAAACACAAAGTTCAGTTTATCGTCGGTTTTCGTCCTGCACAGGACGATTTTTGGCTGAGAAATTAAATAATCGATAGCGATTTTCTCTCATTCCTTTTGTAAGATCTAACATCTCAAAGTGCAGACGTGTTCTTTGAATCGTTGAATCCTTCGAGTGACTTCTCACTTCTCGCAGTAACGCCAAACAAGGTTTTTGTGTTCCCGTCGAATGAAAATCCAATTTCAAGGGCTCAGAGTGCGTATAACAAGAGTATGTGTGATTTAGTGGTGCTTTGTCGAGGCTAAAAAAAAATCTGCCTGCGCATTGACTTGAGGACTTGAATCCGGAGTTCATTATCCTTACATACAGTGAAAGGGGTGCACACAAGGTAAACACACCACGTATACACAGAGGCTAAAACAATCATCCTTTTGTTTCTGGTTTGGGATATTTAAAAAGGCATTTAACACGGGGAGAATTCAACTTAAAACAACAACTTTTCAAGGACTATACACCGCGTCTCAGTTGGTGGCTTTATTTTGTAATCAGCGCACACAAAAATAAAATATATTTATTCGCTGTCAAGGACTAAATCACTTTGCATATGGGACTAATTTTCTTTTGCTTTCTTTTTGTTGTTGTTTTTATTCCATATACAGTTTGCCGCCTGGGTTGATGCTGTAATCTTTGTATTTAGCTTGGAGAACGAGGCTAGCTTTAACGCTGTGTACAGTTATTATACCAAAATGGCGCATTTCCGCAACAATCAAGATATTCCAATTATCCTGGTCGGAACGCAAGGTTAGTTTTGGTTTTTATTCGTATTTATTGGTGGAGCCTGATTTTTTATATTCTTTTTCCAGATGCCATCAGTGAAAGGAATCCCCGTGTGATAGACGACTCGAGAGCTAGGAAGCTTGCTAATGACCTGAAGCGGTGCTCGTACTATGAGACGTGTGCCACGTACGGCCTTAATGTGGAACGTGTGTTTCAGGATGGTGAGTTTGATTTTAAAAGATTATATGTATATATATTTTATTTTATTTTTTAACTGTATTACCGACACTCGCTAAAAAAAACCTTGGGCTGGTCGCGCACAGGCGATTTTTGTCGCACGGTTCGTCAGTGCCAAGAATTAGAACGCGTACCTGTTAGTGGCATCTAACATTGGAGACTCTTTGGCGTTAAAAATTTGTCGTGAGACGGAAAGCGCTTGTATACGTACCTAACCTTCCTTCCAGTAGATTTTGCTTTAAAGAATCAAATTAAGTTGCCCGTCGGAAAAATCTTCTTCTAGTTCTAGTCTTAAGTCGCGCATATCCTTATCATGAATAAAACTTCAGCAAAACCTATCCTTTGTCCACATTCAATCCCGTTTAAATTCAAAACTAAATTTCCTGCTTTTTTCCTACAGCGTGTCAAAAGATCCTCCAACAACGAATCACCACCTGTGTTCCAGCCGTGAATTCGCGACCAACCACACCGCAGGGCACCCGCCTCGGTATCGCTAGCTTTCATCATTCCAATGCTGCTGTCGCTGCAAATGGCTTCTCAGCTTCAACGCCATCTGTTGTTCAGTCGTCTGGTGCAACGCTGCCACATCGGCACCATGTGCTCTCCACCTCAAGTCACCACATACCGATGCGGATGAGCGCCGATTTTGTGCACAGCGAACAGCAACAACAGAAATGGGCGGCTGTATCCGCGCATTCCCAGCCAGCTCATCATCAGTCGCAGCAGCAGCAGCACTTTGTAACGGTAACGAACGAGAATAACAACGTTACAAAGTTTGCTCCCGTCGGCGCTGTGACAGTCCATCACTCTGCAGCTCCGTCGGCGGAGAGTTTAGCTCCTCTGTCGTTGGTGCCTCAGAGCAAGGATTCGGGTAAGGATAACAGCAGTGGCGGTGGAAAAGATCTCCCAACACCCACATCGACACCAACCACAAGCCGTAAGTCTCGCCGACGATCGAATCTGTTTATTCCATCCTCCAAAAAGGGAGAGGATAAGTCGAAAAATGGCGAGCTGGGTAGTGGAAGGTCGATCCCCCTGAAGCAGGGCTATCTGTACAAGCGATCCAGCAAGTCGCTGAACAAGGAATGGAAGAAGAAGTACGTGACGCTGTGCGATGATGGCCGGCTGACATATCATCCCTCCCTTCATGATTACATGGACGACGTGCACGGCAAGGAGATACCGCTTCAGTATGTGACGGTAAAGGTGCCGGGCCAGAAGCCTCGTGGCTCAAAGTCTATCATTACCAACAGTGCGCTAACCTCGTCAATGCTCTCGAATGGCAAGTCCGTTCAGAACGGTTTGAGCGAAGGCATTGGCTGCCTTTCGATTGTGAAGGACAATAAGAAACTAACGGAAAAGGGTCTTTTAACCGCCTTCGATACGCTGTGGGAGCCCGGCAAGTCGAATTCATCTCAACAGACGTCAGGCGATGAGGGTATTGCGATGAGCAACAGCAATTCGCAGACCTTCATTGCGAGTGACAGCAATCAACAGCTGCTGGTGGGCGGAAATAAATTGGATGCTCAGACACCGAATGTGAAGAAACGCCACCGCAGAATGAAGAGCAGTGGCATCAAGAACCAGGAAGTCGACGATTCTGATGGCTATGAGTTCTATATCGTCTCACTGGACAACAAACAGTGGCACTTTGAAGCAGCCAACAGTGAAGAACGGGACGAGTGGGTTGCGGCCATTGAGCAGGAGATTTTCAAGTCCCTGCAGGGCATTGAGTCGAGTAAGATGAAGCCAGCCACATCGAGTGAGATGGCGAGTATGACATCGATAAGGACGCGGGTGCCTGGCAATGGCTACTGCGTGGACTGTGATGCGCCGAGTAAGTCTTAATTGAATTTCATTTATCAGCGGGCATGTAACATATTTTCTTGTCCTTGCAGATCCCGAATGGGCTAGTCTTAATCTGGGAGTGCTAATGTGTATAGAGTGCTCTGGAATTCATCGGAATCTCGGTTCTCACATCTCCAAAGTGAGGTCATTGGATTTGGACGATTGGCCGTAAGTTATTTTCATCTCTCATTAAATGCGTGTTCCCAATGGGTTCTTGTTTTATTTACAGTCCTGGTCACCTTAGTGTTATGCTGGCTATTGGCAATAGCCTGGCGAATTCAGTTTGGGAAGCCAGTACACGGCAGCGGCAAAAGCCTCGACCAAACTCAAGTCGCGAGGAGAAAGAATCGTGGATTCGGAGTAAATACGAGGCTAAAGAATTCCTACAAATGTGCAATCAGAACTCGAATGCTACTGCTGGTCAGCAACTGATCGAGGCGGTAATAAGGTAAGGCGGACCTGATTAAACCTCTAAGTGGCAAAGACTCAAATCTGATATATATTTCAGGTCTGACATGAAATCAATTGTGTTCATTCTTGCGAATGCAACCAATGAGGTCACCAACTCCACTGTGAGTCCAAGGGATGTTCGAACACCACTGCTGCTGGCCTGCGCAATTGGCAACTTGGCCATTGCCCAGCTGTTGATATGGGTAAGTGAACAAATAGTCCATCTTTCCCCCGAAGCCCGGTTGCTAACCCTTCTTATCTTTCACAGAATCACGCTAATATCAAGCACACCGATCACGAGGGGCGTACCTGCTTAGCTTATGCACGCGCTGCCCAATCTCTGGCCACCGCCAAGTCCCTCAAAGCAGCCCAAACAAACTCCAGCAATACCAGTACGACATCTTCGACATCCTCAACCAACTCGTCCTCGGCGGCGACAACAAACGGCACTGGAATCCCAACACCGCACTACAGCGTCGAAGAGACCACCGCCTTAGTCGAACTGCTCATGAGTCTGGGGTGCCCCGAATCGGCGCCATTAACCGCTAGTGGAACCCTACCCCGACGAAGGGATACTCTGGGAACCCCATACGAAAAAGCCGTCTCTGGTGTTATATAAGCAACCGCAATCCATTTGGGGCTATATGTGTATTTTATATGTATATGTAGAACTTACGAATAGGTTATAAGAGCACGTTGACTTTTATTTTTATTTAATTGTAGTCCACTTCCTTGTTAAACTATGTTTAAAAGAAAATCGAATCTTGTTTATGGCGGCCAGTGATGCTCTTTAGTGGGCCAAAAAAAACAACACAACACATACCTACACATTCTCCATGTAAGCTCTTGTTAATTGTTTTGTTCTCAACGATGTATCCTCATGTCTTTGTTTTTTTTTTTTTTGTTTTACCCTTTATTATATTTTGTATCTATTATCCTTGGAAGAAGGTTAAAATTCAAATTTACACTTTTATTCCTAAGTTTTATTTATGAATGTGATTTGAAATTTGTGAAAGTTTTTCTTTAATTGTTTGTTTGTAATGTAACATGTATATGTAATGTATGATCAAAGGATTTCACAAACAAATGGTCCTCGTAAACAATAATTAAAAATATATAAATATAATATAACTTAACGGAAATGAGAAGAAACCCCCTAGCATGTAAGATATTAAGTTATTAGTCAAGAATAGAAATGAGCATTAGAAACGCAAATCGACTTAGTAAACTCGCTCTCGCTCTAGTGGAATTTTAGATGATAAACAGAGATGATAAATTATTTCACACACACACACTTTTGCTGAGTAAAATATCTTGTTGCAAGCCACATGTACCACTTTCAACAATAAGAAAAAAAATAAATTCTTGTAACAAATTAGACAAAACATACCACAAATTCTGCAAAATATACATGACAGCATAATATATAACTAAAACCAATAAAAATCTAAAAGAAAATATACCACACAAATGCAAATGGAGGGTTTTTTTTTTGCTTTATTTTAACTGAAGGTGTTTTTGAAAATTGCAGACAAAGATACTGCAGGAACTGCTCAGGTAAGCTGTTGCTAGTGGTTGTAGGACTTGCATCTGTAAAACGAGGCAGAGGTTGCTAGAAAAAGGAGTGCCAGGTGATAGTATTGATCCTGGGCAGTAACTTGGCTCCTTTTACGCTTCAAAATGAGATGATTATCCACTTGAATAGTGGTCGAACCGCCTTATTCAACTTTTTCGTATGTCTATTCATACACATCTATGTATACAGCAAGATTAAAAGATAAAATGAAATGCTGATTTTCCAACCTTTTGCGATATCAATCACTAAAATCGGTCTAGGCATTCTTGCGCAATTTAGAACTCAACATTTTTTTTTTTACACAAATAAATGACAAAAAGTTGACACTTTTCCCATTTCCAAACCCAAAGTGACATATCAAATCACCCTGAAAGTATGCTATAGATATTGCCACCACTCAGAAGGAGTAGCATTGCATACATGTTGGCGTTGATGTCAATTGGCTTTTTGTTCTGATAATGACATCTGCTGTACATGGCCGCCTGGTATTTTAGGGGGAATTTTGCAGCAGACATTTTTAAATTTTTTTTTTTTGTGGGATGAGGTTGAGGAATTGGAATACATATTTGAAATTTCAATTCCGAGGCAATGGCTGGACGGACTTCAATCGTTGATGTCTCATTTCAAAGGTAAAAACGTGAGGCATAGGGGAAAATTATTTATTCGTCCGCTATGCCACTCCTAATGGTTAATGCAATTCGATTTTGATGGTGACGGGCTCACTTTTAGTTATTAAAACTTGAATCGAGCATAGGGATTCTTTGGGTGTCACTTTTTCAACGGTCTTGAGCGTGATTTAGGGTAAGACCTCTTTTCGAGCAATCAAATGCGGAGCTTTAGCATTATACAGTCCTGATATATAATTATGGACTCAGTAAAATGGGAAAAATGCTCGACTTTATCTTTGATACAGTTTGTGGCTTTGTGAGAGCTTTAGATACCTACGAAAGACGTTACGGGTTCCTCGGCTTGAGCGTTTCAACGCCAATGATCATCGACTCGACGCTTTACGGCCAGGACAACGTTGTAAGAGGACCTCACGTGGCCTGCTTCTGCTGTCTACTGTCTACTTACATATTTTCGGGTCCATCATAAAGCTTCCTATTTCCGCACAAATAAAAGCAAGTTCGACACCACCATTTTGCAATGCATTTTTTATTTGGCATAATATTAAAGGGTTTCGTTTTAAAATGATACAAATTTGCTTCTCCTTGCGAAAATAGACTATTCAACACAATCACACAAAGTTATTCATTATTTTTATTTTTTTCCTGCTGGGAAAGGAGAAGGTAGGATGGTAACACAAATAAAAACCAGTAAGGTAAACGAAAAAGATTTAATTCAGCAGCATTTTGTTGCAGCCATAGATACGAGTATGTACCTGTGGTTTTATTCAACCAATCTGTATGCTAAAGCCTAAAAAAAAAACATCTGAAACTTCTTCCCGGAACTGACGTTCTGTTCGAAACTGAAGCAAGTTTTAGTTGCAAGCATGCGTTTGTTGTAGAGGATTTGGAAAGAAAAAATAAAAGCTAACTACGGGGAGGGGATTGAGCGGGGACTAACTAAATGAAATGGTTTTTAAAAAAAAATGGGGAATAAAACATCTACTATGCTACTAATAGGTTGAATATTATGTATGGTTGTTCTGGTTGCAGAACTATTTGTTTGTTTTGTTTCTGTTCCTCACAAAAGACACCGACCGACACATGAAGTTTATGTTTCCGAAACTGTTTTCGCCGAAAATTTTCTTTTTTAAGCAAACAGGTTTAGCGATAACTCAAGCGACAGAGCTAAACGCTGAATAAAATGAAGGATCTCCTATGAAACTTAGTCTCCCCCTCGTCATCGTGATCTTCCGCGCTGTACTCTATTCTTCGTCTGCTGCTCGTGTTGTTGTTGTTGGTGGTGGATGTGTGTTTGTTTGGAAATATTTTCTGGTACGTTTTCTCCGACCCATTCGATTGATTTTTTTCTTTTTTTTTGTATTTTTCTGTGACCTAAACAAGGACATTCATTAAGATAATGTTTCTAAAGGTTTAGATTGCTGAAAAATGTTTTTGTTTTCTCGTTTGTTTGTTTGTTTGTTGTTTTTAAAGTGAAATTTTTGTTTTACAACCGTGAGCCGCGTGAAAGGGGGGGAACAGCACCACCACTCGTTAACACACGATCTCACTCTTGTTCTCTATCTGTTACTTGTTCTCTAGCTTCGACTCCTTTTTCTTCGCCTCTTCTTCTCTTATAAAACAAAAATTTGTTTACTGTGTACACATAAATGTATGTATGCTGTTTGTTTGTTGATTTTTTTGTATATACGTTTTTGCCCTCTGCATGTTGTTGTTGGTTTTGTTTTGAGATGAACACGCTCGCGCAATAGGGTTTTTCTTCAACGGTTCGCCTTAATATTCTTCTGGTGAAATCTTTTCTTATGTTCTTCGTCATTGATGTATTGATTTCGTTTTCTTGTTCCCCCGTTGATGACGTTCTTCATTTCTTGTTCATTTTGAATTTAGCATAGAAGTTTGCAATTTGATCGTGACGCACTGGTATGGCGTCGAGGATCCCCGTGAAGCTGAAATTTGTGTGACGCTTCTCGTGGAGATTATCACCAGACAGATAGGTGACCACATTCGATTGGAACTCTGTCGAGTTGGGGTCGGTGTGGTTGGCAACCAGATGGTTGCAAAACTGAGCGATTTGCACAAACACAGTTGCTTCGCGATCTGCAAGGAAATTAAATTTCTATCAGTAAACTGAGATTCATTGCAACGGACACAAGATCTGTGAACACAACTGCATCTGCTGGCTTTGTTGCAACTCTTGATCCAAACTTTAGCAATGGAAAAATTGAAATAATAGAACCACCTACCTAGCTTCCTTGGGATTTTCACCAAATTGAATGTCATGTTCTCGTTATCCCTTTGGGCACGCATATGCCGGTTGCCATGGGTGAACTCCTGCTCTAGCCAACGGATCACGTTGCGGGCATTCTCGCTGCGCTTCTTCAAGTCGTCCAGCTCATTGAAAACTGTAAGAGAACACCGTCACAAATGGTTTGAGTAATTTTCTTACGAAGAAACCCACCTGCATTTGGGATGAGGAC
Source organism: Cheilosia impressa (assembly GCA_948293265.1). Taxonomy (NCBI): domain Eukaryota; kingdom Metazoa; phylum Arthropoda; class Insecta; order Diptera; family Syrphidae; genus Cheilosia; species Cheilosia impressa. The sequence continues at coordinate 51,629,697 of OX411883.1, read as the reverse complement.
AATAAACTTCTTGCTCTTCACTAAATTCTTGACTATTCCCGTATACTCAGTTAGTGCCTTGGCGTCCACTACCACAAACGGTGTCATGATCATGTTCAAGGGATTCTTACGCAGCTGAAACGAAACAAACAGTCAGTAATGGCTTGAGCATACAATTAAACGGACAAACCTCTTCTTCCAATGTCTCCACTTCATTCTTGAGCCACAACTTGCCCATAATTTCGCACTTCTTATTCACCTCGTTCTTCTGGGCCTCACTGCGCTCCTCGTCTGCACCACTGCTCGACTGCAGCTTATCGTTCTTGTCGCCTGAGTTGCGGTTCCGCAAGTAGCCCTTTCTGGGCAAACGCTTGCACTCCTCCACGGTGTCTTTCTCCTCGTTGCTGGTGTAGCTCTTTCGTACGATTCCGTTCTTTCGATCGCTGTAACGTCTGGTGCGCCCCTCAACCCTCTTCCTCGAGTTCTTTGCAGACCTTCGCTCCCTGCGACGCGAAGACGATACTTTCTTCTCTTCGCGCTTCTTCTTTACGTTCTCAGTAAACCTCCTCGATTTCACGCAGAATCTGTAGTTGAACTTCTTCTGCTTGCATATGAAGAAGCCAAAGTCGACCATTTTGAAGATGCGCAGAATGTTCTCCTCGTTGGGGGTGATTTTTTCGCGGATTGTCGTCTCCCAGTCCAGCTGCATCTGGGTGCTTTGGAACAGGTCAAAGTTCTTCAAAACAAAGTCCTCGGAGAGCGGAACAGTTGCACGCACATCGAACAGCTCGCTTAGCGGCTCGCGGACATTCTCCGCCAACAGGAATTCACGCTCAAAGAACACTTTCCTTGTGAACACATCAATGTTGCAGTAGTTCAGCAGCTTCATGATTTTGTGGATGAATTCGGGATTCGAGTGATAACACCCAAACAGAATCTCATGGTTGATCTTCAGCCAGTCGAAGAGTATCTTGAGCGCCCGCATTGTGGGCTCGGTCTGCACAAAGTCCACAATGACGTTGGGATCGATTTTTGTGTACTTGTTGCGATAGACGAGCTTCTTGGGAGGCTCTCCGACCTTCACCTCCTCCTCGTTGTCTGATTTGAAATTGATGGCGGCGAGCGAAGCGCTATTCATGTTCAGCACTTCAAAGCCCTTCAGCAGCTCCTCGCTGTCCACTTCCTGTGACAAGTCTGCGCCAGGGTATATAATCTTCTCCTCTTCAATGACAATGTCTTCGTTGTCGGAGAAGGTCGGGTAGTTCCGACTCTCCACCTCATCCTCTTCCGACTCCTCCGGTTTTGCCTTGACCTGCTTGCCCAGCTGCACCACTCCTCCGTCGTCGATGTCGCTGAAATCGCTCTCGAAATTGGAACTCAGGTCCGAGTACTCATCCTCCTCGGAGGAGAAATCTGTGTCCATGTCTGATTCCGAGTCATAGCAACTGCTGTCGTCGCTCTGAGCGATCTTCCTGCGGCGACGCCGCAACTTCATGCCCTTCTTCTTGCTCTTGCTGGACAGCGGTGTCTTCAGGTCGGATTCCTTTGCCTCGTCACTGCTGCGGGTCGAGTTTTGGGGATTCTTCTCATCGTTGTCCTTCTTAGACACGATTACCGACGTCTTTGTTTCGCGCTTTCCATTGGATCCCTCGTGATCATCGGTGTCCGAGGGCGCTTTTATCTTCTTTTCTGGGTCGCCCATCACTGCCAGCCAATTCTTGTACTCGTTGCGGCTCCTCCTTACGGACATGTCGAACTCTTCAAACTTCTTCGCGTACATCTCGTGGAACGCTTCATTCTCCTTCGACTTGGCCAGAATCTCCTGCTCCAGATTCACAATACATGCATCCATGAGATCCGAGCACACCGCGACTAGAAACGCATTCAACGAATAAACCTTCTGCGAGTTTATCATCTTCAATTTGGACAAGC